>OX387384.1:28273946-29551653 GCA_947563715.1 Lycia hirtaria
GTGGAAACTGCTTTTATGCTTTCCTCTTATTGTGATCGTTGCCGTTGCGAACGCGGTTTCGATTTACGTAAGACTGCGTGCTTTGTTTGCTTTATTGACCTCGATCGCGAAGGTTTTAACTCGTGCTTAGAGAGTTTTATTGAACTTTACAAATTACACCATTTAACCCCTAGGCGGCTCATTTGCTGCGCTCGAGTTAATATAAAACGTAAAAGGTTTGTTATCAGTGTAAGTGTTAAAATTAATACTTTCTTTGTTTTAGTTCCGATTGTGTAGTTACGCCTATTTTAAAATTACAAAGGAGACGTATCATTTCCGCCCAATACGTCTCATCTCAGCCTACGCGTTACAATCACAATACAGCTGTTTGAAATAAACATCATGTAAGTAAATAATTTTAGTAAATTAATTGTTATTAAATAAATTAATAAGCATGCATCCTTATTCCTTATACGAGTATAATATATTGATCCTTAATAAATATTTAGAAGTCAGTACAAATATTTCAAGTGATGACGTGACGTATGCACTGTACAACGGAACACACATACATTTGCTTGTAAGCTGGCGAATAAAATGGGCCGTAACTTTTAGCTTAAAAATGTAATCAAACCTGAATATGTTTCCGCTTCAAGCACGCCACCAGACATAGGTTACTGTTTACAGTTGATTTGAACCTCACCTGAAACAAAAAATAAATAGAATGTGAAACGAGAAATGAAAGGAATTTTTATTTCATAGTATGCTCCAAGCCAACATATCTTCAAGTACAACAGTGAAAATATGGTAAGTTTAGAAACACACACTTATTATAAAAACTTGAAATAATAAATTAAAAGAATCTGAAGATAATGATGGTGATGACTAAGTTTTGAAGATGAATAAAATGAACATTTACAAAAAGTATATATGTATTATATCAGCCATCTAGTCTCCATAGTACAAGCTTTACTTAATTTGGGCTAGATGGTGTTGTGTGAAATATTCACCAATATTTATTATTTATAAACGCAGTACACAACTCCCACAAAGAAGTAACGAAGTAAAATATACGCGCGCACACACATAAAGGAGTCGAAAACAAAATCGTAGTGAGAGAGTAAACGAAAGAGCATCCTATGTCACGCCATTTTTCGTCACGGCATACTAGTTGGTTTTACTGCCAAAGTGCGCCCAATAAATGTTCACATCAATAGTAAAAACTAGTGCTATAGCTGACGGCAATAGCTAAATTTAGCTATATAAATCAGTTTTTTCCTATTGTATGGACAAATATTCGCTTGAAAGAACTCTTGTAATCTAAATTCTAATGTAACTACATTACATTAAAATTTAGTTTCAAATCTTTCATCTACTAAAAGTTTAAATGGATAAGTATCCATTAAATTTTTTAGTAGATGAAAGATTTGAAAGATACTATATTTACAAGTGTAGACACAGATATACTAATATCTAACAAGCAATTACGTATGCAAATTAGTGGTAAAATGCTTTGTGTCTAATATTACAATTTTGTAAGCATACAAGCATTGTGAATAACTCACGGCTGGTTCTTTCCGCTTCCTCCTAGCTCGAAGCAGTAAACACCGATGCTTATGTTTAACGATAACAAAAGTTAATTACAAGGGTTAATTAGAGCTGTGTCAGCGGTAGTTAAGAGCTGAGTATTAATATCATATTTATTAATCCCAACGAGCGAAACAAACGTTTTTGAGATAATGTATACAGTGGATTCATTTGGAAAAAGTTAACCGTCACGGAATGCTAGGAAGATGTGAAACAAAAGGTAATATTGAGTGCGTGTACAAGTGATGAACGCAACAAATAATATATAACTGAATAGATAGGTACACACACGCACAATCACAAACTCACACACGCATAGTATATTTTACGTATACTGTACGCACACACATACAAGCTGTGCATAGATACAAGGGAGTTGAGAACGTAGTAGGGGCGTGACGGCATGAAAAAGTGTCATGCTATTTTCCGTCATCGCATATGACTAAATTTTACGTCCAAGTACCTTCTAATTTCTCATAAAAACTACTCTGCATCGAGAGAAAAATTGTTTGTGTATTGTAAGGCCCTATGCGGTACAGATTCATAATATTTGTGTACGCGAATAAAACTGGCGCTGTCGTAGATTATCGCGGTGAATATAAGATCAAAACTTCACGTAAATAAGTCAAAAATTTAGTTCTTTCATGAATTTGCCATTGTTTCGGGCGCCATCTAGCAAGCGTATTGGGGTATTGAGCTATTTGGACATGAGCATCTCATGTGCCTATACTATAATTTGCTCAAGATTTTTACTGTACTGAAATTTTAATTTTGTTTACAAAATAGATTAAAGATTTTGATAAATTATTGAAAATTTGTTTGAACTTCTCTACAGGATATTTTCGAGAGTATTGTTCGAAACTACTTTAACTGCGTGAGTAATGGAATAATATATTATTTCATCAATCACATGTGTTGTCCTATAATTAATTTGACATTTGAACAATTTATCAGAGAAGTGTTGTGACCATAGACAAAGAATGTTTGGATATGATTTTGACGGTAGCATAAATATGGTTGTGATTCATAGTCCCAACCACATACCTTCTTTTCATTTCTAACCATGGCCAAAAAAGTAATGTGAACATTTTGACACAAAGGCAACACATTTGGCAAAACAAGGAAAGACATTTTGACACAATTCCTTAATCATGTCAGATTAAATTATTGGAATTGTTTGGTACACCTGCACTTGCGCTTAGGGCACTTGCCTTTTAAAACCCCCGGCCTGGGTCTAAACCGCGAATAAATCAGTTTCTTCTAGGCAAGCGCACTCCATCGTAGACTGCAATGGACGCTTAACATCATGCGAGTTAGCAGACAAAAACAAGCCTATTTTTGAATAAAAAAAAACCCAACAATTATAATAATCTCGGTGTTATAAGTTCTAACGTAATGAAGACGTATGTCTGTGTGTGGTATAGTAGAATATCGATCTGGATTTTTTTGTTTGAAAAAAGATTTGATTTAGAGTATTTTTAGCTATGTTTCATCAAAATTGGTTCAGTAATTTACGCTATGACAATGGTTTAAGTTGTCTAAACATAGGTACTATTTATACTATAAATAAAAATAGTCGCATCAAAGCAACTATCCTTAGACAGCATGATTTTGAGTTGCCTCGGTAAATATGGGTATAAGTACCTACGTATCGTTAATTAAAATTATCGCCTGGTTTGTTGTGTGGATAATTGTATTTGTTACTAAAATGTAGTACGTAATAATTATATTTCCAATACGTCTGTGGTGTTTCCTGTTATAACAGGAAACATTACATGCATCAAGAGCGTTAGCACCTATTGCATTCGTATTAAGTATATGTATATTTTTATATATAATATGTATATTTATAACGTCGTCTCAGTTATTTTTATGCGAAAGAATTAGATATAACAGTGTCGTACGGTTTTACCCGGCGCGTAGTGATGAAAAATACTGATATGTAACCAATTTCCATGTCCAGTCCAAGTAGATAACTGAGAAGTTATCTATACAACATTTCATAACTATCAGTTCAGCCTTAACTGAAGATACAAATATATCTAGTTATTTTCCCTTTCATAACGTTACTAAAACATGCTGCACCGACCCCACCTAGTGGGATAAGGGCAAGGTGATGATGATGAACGTTAATAATTACAATTATTTACTTTTAATTGTAATTATCGTGGCTAGTCTTCCTACGCTGCGCTTGCCGGTACGTGGTCTCCACTCGAGAACCTTTCAGCCCCATTGCCCATCAGTTCTACGTGCTATGTACCCTGCCCACTGCCACTTCAACTTACTAATCCGCTGTGCTATATCGGTGACTTTGTACGTCTACGTATCTCTTCATTCCTGATTCGATCTCGTAGAGAGACTCCGAGCATAGCTCTCTCCATAGCTCGTTGCGTGACCTTGAGCTTCTTTATAAGTCATAAAGTTTGCCTCATATAAGTGGCGGGAAGACGCTTGATGCAAGCCGCTTCCAATCGGTCTTTTTGGAAATCCATGGGGGAGGCCTATGTCCAGCAGTGGACTTCTTATGGCTGTGATGATGATGATCATGAATTGTAATTATGTACTAAAACCTACGTATTTTTTTCTTCATTGCAAAATTATAGCAATAATTAAACTTTAGTTGTCTCAAAACAATTTCTATTACAAAGATTTTCAAAGAAATACTTTTCGTAACCAAGTCAACTCTTTGTAGTAAAAATAACACACAACATTTACCTATTAACTTACGCTTACAGTAGTTGCCATTCAAGGGAAAATCTATGCTAACGACAACCATTGTTACGCAGAAAAGAGTTCGATAGAGATACTCTCACCGCTTGTACGGTCACTGAACGAACTGATTGGACTCGATCCACGGTATTCTGTCAACTGTTTCTATGGGTAATATAACATCGAGTAGTTTAATCTTCTACTTTTTTTGGTCTCGCATGATTAATACATTTGCCAGTGTCAAATATTGAGAATATTATATATGCCCATGGGCGTGCCTCCTAATTATTTCACTGTTAAGGGTAATAATTAGATGTACGAAATGTTTCTAATTAAATACCACATTTTTGACGAAAACATTATAAACAACATTAACATTAACATGAACATGAACCATGTGGATTTGCAGCTGCGCTTAAAAACGCTAAATATAATCTTTGTTTATTTTACCGAAGCTTTTCTTGGCAAAACCGTTATAAGTATTGATATTTATTTTAAATAAATATTTATTTCACATTTATTGCACTACATATGTATAAATATGTAGTTTTTTTTATGGCATGCGCCTTTATTAACTACAACACAACAATATACAGACTCAACTAACTAAACTACTACACAAAAAGCACATCGATCACCCCAGACCGATAAAGGTCTAAAGATAATCCAAATGCTCAAACCCACTACCAGTTGGCAGCGTACCCAGCATGCTGCCGCATTGCCACGTTGAATGGAAATGCTTATGCGTTGGGCCAGATACGCGCCAGCATTTTGGTCACGCGTCGCATCGATAAATTATTAATAATATAAATTATAAATTATTATAATATTATTAATAATATGTAGCTACATGGTCCGACACGTAGGTATATACCTACTTGGCCGGTTTTTATTCTTATATGAAATAGATCTACGGTTGACCACTAAATCACCTGATAGTGAGCGACGGTGTGCCGAATATTGACGTCAATTTATTTAAATATAAGTTTAGAAAACTCCAATACACCCGAAAAAACGGCTGAACCAATTTTGATGAAACATAGATAAGAACACTTTCGATGAATCCTCTTTCAAACAAAAAAACTAGATCAAAGTCAGTCCATTCGTTTGAGAGCTATGATGCCACAGACAGATACAGAGATATACAGATACACAAAATCGCACGTTAAACTTATAACATCCCTCTTTTTGAGTCGGGGGTTAAAACGCAAATAAGTGTAAAGAAAAAAGATGTATCCAATCTCAACTAATATTATGAAAGTAAAGGATACTGTCTCTCTCATCTCAGCCATAAGAAGTCCACTGCTGGACATAGGCCTCCTCCATGGATTTCCAAAAAGACCGATTGGAAGCGGCTTGCATCCAGCGTCTTCCCGCCACTTGTATGAGATCATCTGTCCATCTCGTGGCTGGTCTTCCTACGCTGCGCTTGCCGGTACGTGGTCTCCACTCGAGAACCTTTCGGCCCCATCGGCCATCAGTTCTACGTGCTATGTGTCCTGCCCACTGCCACTTCAACTTGCTAATCCGCTGTGCTATATCGGTGACTTTTGTACGTCTACGTATCTCTTTATTTCTGATTCGATCTCGTAGAGAGACTCCGAGCATAGCCCTCTCCATAGCTCGTTGCGTGACCTTGAGTTTCCTTATAAGGCCCATAGTTAGGGACCACGTTTCAGTGCCGTATGTTATCACTGGTAACACACACTGGTTGTAAACTTTCGACTTGAGGGACTGGGGAATATTGGACGAAAAGACGCTTTTAAGTTTCCCGAACGCTGCCCAGCCGAGTTGGATACGACGATTGACCTCCCTCGTAAAGTTGGACCTGCCTAATCGGACCGTTTGTCCTAGGTAGACGTATTCGTCAACAACTTCAAGAGTGAAGTTCCCCACAGATATTGGGGTGGGCACTACATGGGCGTTCGACATAACCTTCGTTTTGTCCATGTTCATTTTGAGGCCCACCCGTTGGGAAACTCTATTGAGGTCTTCGAGCATCGTACTGAGCTCTTCCATCGACTTTGCCATGACTACTATATCGTCGGCAAACCGAAGGTGAGTGATGTACTCGCCGTTAATATTGATGCCGAGCCCTTTCCATTCCAGAAGCTTATAGGCATCTTCCAAACCAGCGGTAAACAGTTTCGGAGAGACAACGTCTCCCTGCCTCACGCCTCTCTTCAATGGAATTGCCTCTGAGTTCTGGTCTTGTACTCGGACTGACATGGTGGCGTTGTTGTACAAACACTTCAGCACTTCGACATACCGATAGTCAATACGGCATCGCTGGAGAGCCTCAAGCACCGCCCAGGTCTCGATCGAATCAAAGGCTTTCTCATAGTCCACAAACGCTAAGCAAAGGGGCAAGTTATACTCTTCGGTCTTCTGTATCACTTGCCGCAGCTTGTGGATGTGGTCTATGGTACTATAACCTTTTCGGAAACCGGCTTGTTCGGGAGGCTGGAAGTCATCGAACCTGCGTTCAAGACGATTCGTGATGACCCTTGAAAACAGCTTATAGACATGGCTCAGAAGCGAGATGGGTCTGTAGTTCTTCAGCAAAGTGTTGTCTCCTTTTTTGAAGAACAGCGCCACCACGCTTCTGTTCCATGCTTCTGGCGTTGTACCTTCAAGCACGACGGAATTGAAGAGCCTCTGAAGGACTTTCAGTACCGGTGTTCCACCCGCTTTCAGTAGCTCTGATGTAATTCCGTCGTCGCCCGGTGCCTTGTTGTTCTTGAGCTGTTTCAAGGCCATCCTAATCTCATACAGGCTGATGTCCGGGATATCTTCGGTATAATGTCGAGTCAGTTTGGCTCTTGGATCTTTGCCCAAACTGCTAACAGGTTTTGCGACCGATGTGTATAACTGTCCATAGAACCTCTCGATTTCCCTCAACACTTCTGCTTTGGTCGACGCTAGACTGCCATCTTCCATCTTCAGCTTCGTCAACTGGCTCTGCCCAATAGACATGTCTTTTGCGAACACTTTGGAGCCTTTATTCCGCTCTATCGTCTCTTTAATACGATTAGTATTAAAGGTACGGATGTCGTGTCGCATAGACTTTGATATGAGTCTATTGAGCCGCCTATATGACTCTGCGTCACCGGAAGACTGCAGTTGCAATGAGCGTCGTTCAGCCATGAGGTCGAGGGTATGGCTCGAGAGCTTTTGCGGTCTATTTGTACGGTGGGGTTTATAAAACTTCGCGCCCACCGTACGGACAGTTTCCACAAACCTGTTATTGATCTCATCCACTGATGCGCAGCTCTCCAGGCACTCGAAGCGATTTGATAGTTCAAGCTGAAAGCTCTCGGGGTTTTGGATATGGGCGCGAGTGGGTCGGAGTGTAGACTTCATCATACGGGACCTCTCAAGTTTAACATTAATATTCAAAGTGCCTCGTACCATTCGGTGATCACTTCCGGTTTTAACCATGTTGATCACAGAGACATCATTGAATATTTGTTTCTTGGTGGTCAGGATGAAGTCTATCTCATTTCTCGTAGAACCATCGGGACTCAACCAGGTCCATTTCCTATGAGGTGGCTTCTGGAAGAAAGAGTTCATCATGAAGAGTCCCTCTTTCTCCAGAAAGTCGGCCAACCTCTGTCCCCTGGGGTTCCGTTGTCCATATCCAAATTGCCCCACTCTCAACTCACTTTCGCATTTCCTGCCCAACTTCGCATTGAAGTCCCCCATAACAACATTAAAATAGGTCTCAGAAGTGTGTATGGCCCTACTAATGTCCTCATACATCACCTCCACCTCATCATCCGAGTGTGCCGAGGTCGGTGCGTATACCTGGATGACCTTCAACGAATATCTCTTGGATACTCTGAGTATCAGGTACGCAACCCTGCTCGATACACTGTCGATGGCAAGAATGCTGTTAACAAGGGACTTGTGGACAAGAAACCCGACACCACCTTGGGTCGGTTGGTCGCCCTCCCGGTAGTAGAGTAGGTTACCGGATTTCAGGGTTATCGTGTCCTCACCCTCTCGTCGGACTTCTGATAACCCCAGGATATCCCAATGTAACCTACTCATTTCTTCTTCCAGCTCAGCTAGCTTCTCGTCTGTCCTCATCGTGCGAATATTGTGTGTTACCAGGGCCAGTCGTCGTTTATGCAGGGGGTGGTAGCCGGATCTCTTCCGGAGATTCTTAGCACCCCTTGCTTCGCCGTGACCGGGACCGCTACCGTAGCCCGGAATAGCGGAGCTGCCGGGGACTGGGGGCCTGGTTATTTTGTTAATCTTCATTAAGGGGGTTTTGCCATTACTCGCCACGCTTGGCATGCGGGTTGGCGAGCGCAGTAGATGGCGTTTTCCGCAGAGGATGCTGCTGCCCATCTCTGGTAGTATTTCCCTTAGCCGGTTCTTACGGCACCCACGGGAAGAGAGGGGGAGGTACTATTCTGAGCCGGTACCCCACGGCTGTACTGTCTCTCTAGCTGTTTGTTATTTTATCAGGACCTAACGACTGAACAGATCGTTGTGTTTGATACAGACATATATAATAATATCTTCACCATCACCATTTTTCGTCAAGACACGGGTGGAGCCGCAAGGCACAGCCTGTATTCAAATAAAATAAAGGTACATAGATAATCATATAAGACCGATAGACGTAACCCTGTTGTGCTCTCATTTTGAATTCACATTTGATTTGGACCTTCCAAATTCTCGAAATTTGTGGGAGCGTGTTCGTCGCAGGTCATTGATTTTTATTTATCCGATACGTGATTGAATCGAATACTCTCGCTTTTGCCCCGCATTCTGTATTCTTGACATGACAAAGGCATTTTTATGAAGGCTCCTCACGGTTTCTCGACCGGATGTATCACGATCTCGATACATAGTATCCCCACTTTTTCCTTTGCAAATATTGTAACAGGTATCAATATAACTAATAAATTAATCGTTTACTAACTGCTTCTCGGTTTTTAACTGTGATTTAGACATATTTTCTTAGTACTTTGGCTAATTTCTTCAGACATTTTTTTTTATTTGATTCCCCAACTAATTTCTCAAATCAAGAACCATTCAAGCAAAATGTGAAATGCTCTTCCTCGAAAGGTGTTCCCGCCGAGCTTCAACAAAGTGCGTTTTAAAAAGGCTACAAGCCCCTTTCCAGGTTAGTAAAGCAACAGCGATTCTAATGATATTGTAGTTCTTCATAGGTGACCGGTTATCGCTTACCATCAGGCGACCCGTCTGCCTTTTGTTGCTCTTTTTATAAAAAAATATTGGTACCTAAGTACCTAATGAAAATTATAATGCGTTGAGTTTACCTATAGTAGATATATATTTAAAAAGGGGGAAGTTTACTGTGGTGCAAACTCGAGAGATATATTTTTCTGATGCTTCTAATATTTCCAATTTGCAACATTGTGCATTAATTTTAAACATTATATCCAATAAAAAAAATTAAATGCTTTGTAAATAGATATTGGACAGATGACCTCAATGACCTCATACAAGTGGCGGGAAGACGCTGGATGCAAGCCGCTTCCAATCGGACTTCTTATGGCTGAGATGATGATGATGATGAAATACATATTAAATAATATAAAAAATTATATTAGTTTGTTTTTAATAGAAAACCATTCAAGAACCTTGACTTATTATGTACTATGCTACTAAAGTATTAATTTTATTTGTATTAGAAATGAGAAAACTGATTTCCGTCTGTAAATATTGTCAGATTTTGATGATTTCTTATGCAATTGAAATCATAATTAAGATTTCTCATTCCCGAGTAAAACCACGGGATTAGCTAGTTAAAAATAAAAGAACAAGTTTGTTTGTTGGTATCTAATAAAGCTATGCGTTTAATCGTAGCTCACCCCTTATTTGGTTCCACCCAATAATGATGAGATCGAAGATGGTTAGCAACTTAACACACAACATAGAACAATAAGTGACACTGGTGGACCTCACACAAACCCATCTAGCGACAGTAAAATTTCCGCACACAAGTATCCTAACCAGAGCGTAGTAAGACTTAGGGCTGCCACATAAAATAAAATAAAACTTAAAATATCAAAATATATATTAAAAATAGAATGTAACATAATAGTACAATCATTTGTTGTTTTGTCTGGAAAGTCTTAGTTTTGAATATCAGTAATCCCAACTTTAGTTTGCCACCTCATATCTTTGCCGCTCGAGTCACCATATTGGAAAAATGGCGCATAAAAACATTTTTTAACAATATCTCTTCCGGCTCATTTAACGATGAAACAGTTAGTAGTAAATTAAAATAAAGTTAATTTCATATTCATATTCATTGTTTTTAGGATTCCGTAACTCAAAAGGAAAGAAACGTAACCCTTATAGGATCACTTTTTTGTCAGTCTGTCCGTCTATTAAGACCTTTTATCTCGGGAACGCGTGGAGGTATCGAGTTGAAATTAAACCATAATGCAGATTGCAGATCTGTAATATGTAATAATAAAGAGTTCCGTTTTTTCCTTTTGAGGAACGGAACCCTAAAAAACAGTTACAACTGACATCTGTATCCATAGAAAATGTTTGAATAAGCTCTATTTTTGGTCTTCAACACATTTTACTTATTACTTAATAAATATAATCTAGACCTAGACCTTTAGAATTAACCTCTTTCATAAAGTATAAAAAGTAGGAATTACCTATCATCACAAGTACGTAATAAAATAATTATCCTTAAGCGCAATACACACCAAAGCTGCCGACCCGCCGACATATGTCGGCAACTTTTTGTCGGCGGGCTAGTTGGCGACTTTTCGCTCAATGCAAGTCGGACAACTTTGTCGGCGGCATGTCGGCGGCTCGAGATGTGGAAATTATTTGACAGTTAGTGATTGCCGCGTGTCAAAAGACGTTGTGTCACCGGGTAACTGAGTGCTCGCGTATGCAAGCTGCCGACATGCCGCCAACATGTCGGCGGGGAACACGCGCGGGCGCATGTTGCCGACATGATTATTTTCATATAGGCCGCCGGGTTGTATCGGCGGGCTGTGTCGGCGGGTCAGCGGCTTTGGTGTGTATTGCGCTTTACTCGACGCTGAGCCCTAAATCCTGACGCATGTGCCAACCCTAGTATAGAGCCAGAGATGCTATGAGATTCTATGTGAATGCGCACACGCCGGAGTTCTAACTAAACCGGTACCACGAGGTCGTTGCTCGTACCAGATGTCGCATCGCACCCTTCTCACGGAATAGGACCTTTCGAATAAGGGCCAGTTAGATGGTATTATCAAAAAATGCGTAAAATTACGATTTTAGCTTACGACTTGTGATAGAATTGGTTGTATTTTACGGTTTTCGTTTAATATTTCCTAATCATACAAGGAGTCTAGGCGGGAACAAAGAAAAATAATGTCACCGCTCTGTTCTATTTTCACAAGTTTTAGTTATTTGTTAAGCGTAAAATTGGTGGTGTTTTATTCATGGAGTATTTTATCGCATGCTCGGATACGGTTTACTCACAGCCAAGTGAAATAAAATAAAGTGTATTTTTACAGACTTCTAAAAGAAAGGAGGTCAACAATTTGTCTGAATATTTTTATGTTTGTTACCGCATAACTACGTACAATGTACATAAACACATATACAAACTTGAAAAAATATTTTTCTTGAAAGGATACTCTTCTAGATTGGTTTCATAAAAATGTAATCAAAATTAGTTCAGTAGTTTGGTTTTGCGCAAAAAAATCGCATTTTGTAGTCGATGGTTTCACTTTTTAGACTATAGGTAATTATTATTTCATTTCAAACTCCATAGAAACTTCCAATAAAGTCACCACTACATTTTTTAAATACTATATAATGGTACTCAACATTTGCAAATGCGCAAATCGCGTTGGTCTAATATCTCAAATAGGGGAAAAAAGATCGAATTCTTAAATTTAAAGTTAATATTTTTTCAGCATTACACTCAAACAAACTCCATTTTAATCTATGGCAGTCGCTCAACCATAAAACGCACTCCACAGCAGATTGAAAAAATAAGTACCATAATAATGGCCGGATATACCACAGTTCGCCCCTTTTGGAATAACTGGCAATACCGCACAACCAACTACGCAGTAATTTGTGAATTTTGTGCACAAACTACGAAATAAACTGTGGTTTTGCATACTGACTGTGAATTATTCTGTGGTCGAAATGGTCTCCATGGTTACCAGCGCGTGGACGTTCCACTGGGTTGCCCACAGCTATTTATACTGTTACGACATCATCTGAGAAAAGTATTTACATAATAACACGGATACCTGGCAAGTAAAACATGTAAGATTATGCTAGTATCATTAACTCGGAAGTTGTAATTAGAGATAATTGCTAATTTTTTACACGAGATTTCGTGCTAAAAACGAGTGCAATAAAATATTTATCAAAACCCAAAAATTAAACTTCGTTATCATTACCCACAATTCAAAATGTTTGGATAGTTTCAACTTTCAGCTTCGGCTGTTATGATTGGCACTCGAACTTTGTTTGGTCCAACGTCTATGTCTAATGAAGATTAATTATTTATTTTTTAGCAATGTATTAAAATTATTAACCTAAGCTATAGCTCTTGATACCAAGGAAATAAAGACTAGTAAATAAAGAGCTGTTTATGCTTCAAGAGTAACATCAGAAACACGAGTATTTACATGTAAAAATACAGACGAAAAACATTATCCTCCTTCTAAGGCAGTCAATTAAAAACGGAGCAAAGTAATCAAACATGTGGTCCTAAAGTAGCTTGATCAAACTAGACGCTGCCTACCTACTTAAGTACAGATCAAAGAATCAAAAGCCAATCATATCGACTGTACATCGAATAAAGCGAAAGGAAGGACACAAATCTTGTTTCCATCGGTTTCCCACGAGTTCCTTCAAGTCACATTTGCCGTCCTTTTCAAAACTTAAGCACACAAAAGAGACGGGTGTACTACATGTTGGCTACAAGAAAGAATATCGTGTCCTGGAGGAGCAAGTTTAACAAGAATCGAGGTCAAGGCGCCGGCTCGCTTCGCTTCGGAAACAAGAACATGAAAGTTCTCAAAAGTGTTCAAAATTCATGGCGCAACTTATTATTTTATTGCGCCTTCGATATTGGATATAAAGTTAACAGCTTTAAAAGCGCGGCGATAAAATCGTTCTACTTGAAATGGCACGGCAATCTGACGAGACATTGTATACCA
Organism: Lycia hirtaria; assembly: GCA_947563715.1. Taxonomy (NCBI): domain Eukaryota; kingdom Metazoa; phylum Arthropoda; class Insecta; order Lepidoptera; family Geometridae; genus Lycia; species Lycia hirtaria. The sequence continues at coordinate 28,287,401 of OX387384.1, forward strand.
CGGAAAATTATACTCTCTAACGAGATTGGTATACTCTAGCAAGCGTTAAAAAAAAAACGATATGGTGATTCTGATAATTCCCCGTAATAACGTAACTATGAAATAGCAATTCGATAGTGATTTAATTACGTGGCACATTGTAATAAACAATAATACACTATTTATAATATGTATGGAATACGTTTCCTGATTGGATCTTTTCTAATAAATATGGTCTGGGTGTCTTTAAATCGCGAGTCACTCGTCATCGTCACAGTTCTTTCACAGTTTAATTCCTCTTATCACATTTTTGATAAGTAGAATTCGGTAATTTTATTTTTTCAAAAATGTTGATGAACGAAAGAAAGTTCCGATTTAGCCTAATTATGACATTGGGAGATATTGGTGCTACATTTAGTAGGTATACAATTCGTATAACCGCTGTAAGATTATCGTTATACATCAAAACACGAATATAATGAAAAAATGAAAAATATATTTATTTACATAAAACATAATAAACTTAGTTACTATTGACGGCTTATCTTTCTTTGAAGTCTGTATGAAAAAATAACTATCGTGACATCACAAATAATGAAAACTGCTCGTCAAACATAATACTGAAATAGCCCAGCTGCAAGATGGGTCGACGATATAGTAACAATCGCGGGTCAAACCTCGACTCGATTGGCACAAGACCGAGGAAGATGGCAAGATAATAAAGAGGGCTATACCCAGAAGTGGGATAGAGAAGGCTGCAGATGATTAAGGACAGCAGCGCCCTCAATGACACATTATTTATCTTTTCCGAGTAGACTCTATTTGTGCAGATTTGTATGTCGTCTCAAGATTATCTTTTTTGAAAAAAAAAAACAGCCTTCTCCCCAAGTAACTAAATAACAGTTATACAACTAAACGTCGGGTGTCCTCGAAGCAGGTAGGGAGCTATTGTGTCATACATAATGGCCCAGAGGGTCAGAGACGCTGTTTATTGTCATAACTCAAATCTGTACAACTGATACGAATACTCCTGAGGGTTCTGTTCTGACCGCTCTAACTGATATTGGCACATTCTGTGATGACAAATGTATTTTGCAAGATAACGATATCTTATGTTTCTAAATAATAGTTTCTGAACCTAGTACATACTGGCCTAGTCCAGTAATTTCACTCGCGTGGATATGAAATTTAGTCATAATGCTAATGAAATGTAACCTATGTCTTAATGAACGTTTCAGATGTAAGTATTTTAATGATTCATCAGCTATCTCTCTCGAGCATCAAAACATTTTTAAACATGCAAAATCATTGAGTAATATTAGAAAAGTAAGAGGCCAATTTTTTTATTAGAAGGGAGAAACAGTAAAAAAAAGTTTTAATCGGATATCATTTATACTGGCGACGGAATAGTGAAAAAACATATATTTTTCAATTCATCAGCCAAGTTAAAAGATATCGAAGAAAAACTTTTTTTTTTTCAATATTTCTCCTATCTAAATAAATTGACCTCTCAATGATTTTATATGTTGAAAAAGGTTATGATTATGATGCGCGCGAGAGATAGCTGTGCTGTGCGCGTTGAGCGAATTTAGTTTTATGAAGGTAACAAATATACACACAAAAACCTTTCTCGGATTTTTAAGTTTTCTAAACTTGGTTGGGATTAGACAATATAGTAGGTAGGTAAAAACGTAAGTAAGTAAACCAATCGTTACCAAAACGTATTCAACACAATCCTAATGAAGCATACAAAGGTCTAACCCAGCGTCGATATCGTATGTTGAATAAAGGTTACTGATACATCCTATATTCATGTTTACTGAGGGGAACACATTTCTATAGCAGGTAAAGCATCCCTTGTCAAATGACGAACGTTTCACTCTCCTAGCGAACACACGTGTGCCTTTATTCGATAAATCACTGTTCACAATGGTGTCGAGTAAATACCGAGATAACATAGATAACATATTATGTAGAATTCTGTACGGAACCACACAACTTAGATTAGAAAGCCAAATGTAAGTACCTGTACTTGAAGATTTGAAACATAGTAGTACTTTGTCTTTTGAGACGTAAGGCAATTTGTTGAGTAAAACGGAACTGTCATTTGTCAAAGCCTACATCAAATTCAATATAAGGCCTATTCAGACCTGAGCGTTATGTCGCTACCGCTCGCGATAGCGAATCCGAGTGGGTACGCGTTAATTTCACTGTTTACACCAAATACACGGATAACGAAACCCAAGCGATATCCGCGCGGTATAAATTGTCCTCTACCCACAGCGGTAGCGAATAACGCTCAGGTCTGAATAGGCCTTTAAGGTTTTGCTACGAAGAGAAAAAAATGTCTATGATTTTGCTTTTGATTCTAGTTCTAGTGGTTTTGTTCAGGAACTTTTCATACTTTCGCATAACAACCACATGTATCCAATGCGGAAGTAAATTTATTCAAATCGCTGTTACGTAATTTGTATACAAACAAGTCTTAGGCTTACAATCCCGTGTCTGAGTCATAATCTTTTTATCGGTCCAGAACCAGTTCACCTAAAAAAAGAAGCTCCGCTGACCCGCGCTCCCGCAACATCACACACACATGCATTTAAATTTTCTTGTCTTATTTGTAGGCTTCGAAGCTTGAAGTGCGTTAGTGTGTTAGTTGTGTGTTTGTATGTGTGTAGCGAGTCGTAACCTGTTCAATGAGTGAATGAATAGTGGCTCAGGAGGTAAGCTACTTTCTACCGGCCGCAAGCGGGCCACGCGACTACTCAGTTTACCAAATTGTGCGATACTACTTTTAAATCCGTTTCTTGGGGGTAATCCTATTATAGGTAATAACTTTGTCGCTTATATTCGACCATTTTTACCCAGCTACGCAAAAAGAAGGCTTGTGTGTATTTCTTCTAATCTCTAAAAGAAATTGAAAGAAACGGGGTGCGTCCCATTTTTAGACTCTGAATCTCATAGTATTACGTCACAAAAAAAATATAACTTTTTAATCTAATATGTATATCAATATTATTAATATTTTGAGATATACTTGTCGTTTTTGACATGAAATAAACCGAAGAAGCTTTTAGCTGTAAACCGTTTTACCATAATCTTCTATGTTTATTTTACCTAGTTAATAACTTTTGGTATTTATAAATATTAATTTAGTTAATGAGCACATTAAACATATGTATATAAATATTTTATATGATATACTATAAGATCAATTAAAAATATAATAAAATGTTAAGTTCGGTTTTAGTTTTCGAACCCATAGCTAGTCAGTTGTCAGTCAGTTCATTCACATTGTTATTTCGCTAGTTCTAATTTACTGTCTTGTGGTAATCGGTTCATGTTTATCGTCATCTATCCTGTGTAGCGGTCGGTGTTTGGTTTCATACTGCATTCGAAAGCTAGTCGATATCAGTAAGGTCGATATTTGCATTTGCAACATTGACATATTTGTAGGCTATTGTGTGATGTAGGATAGTAGGAGCGCAGGCTATTATATGCGTTACTAGACTGTGATCAGATTATTCAACAAAAATCAAATACTCGTCTCTAGATCCAGTACATTTAAACTGTGCTTAACTGTCTTGAACTAAATACTTGTTTTACTTAAGTCTGTATAACTTCTTGTCAGCAAGAAATTAAGACGATCTTTGAATACGTAAATTATTATCATTAGTGCGTATTTCGTACTTTTTTTTCCAATAAGAGAAAACAAGTATCTACTTATATTAAAAGAAAAACAAAATACCCTACTACAAGAAAGTAGTTTTTGCAGTCTAACGAAATCGTGATCATTACGTTTGATACGCTGTTGAGTGTCCGTTTTTTGTGAGAAAGTATGCATAAAATCACTGTAAAAGATTATAAATGCGCATTCTTTACAACATTCTTGTAAAATCACTCGTTTATAAAGAAAAAGTTCGTTGTAAATTACGAAGATTTATTTTTGCGTCAAAAATATAACTATGACATTCTACAAGTGAATATAAATCTAACGACATCTCGTACCTACATCAAAATCGGTCAAGCCGTTTAGGCTGTAGGCAATCATATAGAAACATACATACACTCGAAAAACATAACCTTCCTTCTTACGCAGTCAGGTAATTCTCTGTCCCTAAATTATCCAATTTTGTCAATTTTCTTTTTGTAAAAACTATTATCACAAGTTAACTTAGTATTATTGGTTCTAAGTGAGGTAATATACCCTATTTTAAAACTCTATCAAAAGCTATCGGTGATTTATCAGAGGTAAGCGATTTCAATTCAAATAATAAAATGGGACGGATGTTAGCAAATTTTTTTCATTCGATAAAAAACGTGAAGGTGTGAATTCAATAGGGTTGCTTAATTCGGACATTGACGAAATTGGGTGCCGAGAGGGAAGGGAGCGAGGCGAGGGTACAATGGGGTCTGTCCACGCCATTAGGGCCCATTGATACGAAGTCCCGTGAGATGAAATGTATGTGGGGTGTTTCAAAATAGCGTACTGACCACGAATGCGAAATTTGCTTCGATACGCTTTGAGGAGATAAAGCGCTTCTATGTAGAGGGAAGATATAATTAGAGCGGTAGCCTCTTTCAAAGCCTGATGTCCGCCATTAATACCTGATACATTTTTTCAGACGGAAAATAAAAAAAACACAGAATTCGCCCTATTACTTTGAAAAAAAAAAACGATTGAAACTCTTTGGTTCCACTTTTATTGTACTAATCGCCAAATAGAGATTTATAAGCGTAGAATAACGTAAAAGCGTAAATTAACAGATACAATTTGGTTGTCTTTTTTTCGCATTGTTACAAAAAAATGTTTGGCTTAGATAAACTTAGCTTCTTGTCTAAAACACAGTATTATCTAGTTTAGGCTGATAATTAAATAAATAAATATGTCTAATATCGATACCGGCCACTACAAAAGTTGTTAATTAACTAATTAAATAGGTAACAGTTTCTTACAAAATAGTTGGATAAATGCTCCCATAGATAGTACTAAATAAATTTACCGACTTGGTTTTACATTAGATCTCACGACTTTTTGTAGTAGAAGAACTGCATTGCGAGCCTTGGTTGTTTGTACATATTATGTTTTAATGGGATTATAATAATATATATGTACTTACCGGCCGTACCTGCTGGCTCACATGGCGGGGGCACGGCCGTGGCCCCAGATAAAATTGCATGATTGCTGTCTCTTTTCACCTCATTCACGCACCTTTCTTGCCTTCACAGAAATGATTAAGTTGATAACTTAATCATTTCTCATCCCTACAAATCTGCTTTAATTAAAACTATAAATAAAAAACGTGCACGACTCCATTGGTTTCCATACCATAGTAAAAATTGTTCATTATGTTAAGTAGGTAAACGTGGTACAAAGGCCTACAGGTCGTAGGTCACAGGTTCAGAATTTCTTCATTTAAAGGTGTATAAAATTACCTCAATAAGTGAATAGAAGCGTGGAAGCCCATTCTTAGAAAAATCCTAAAACTAACGGCAAGATAAGATTTCTTCAAAGAGACAAAGAGATGGAGCTGTTACGTGATGTGACTACGTCTAAGATTGAACGATTTGGTTGTGCTTCTCTAACAATTGAATCTAAATCTTGTCTGACCCTTATTCGTTCTTTTTAACCGACTTCCAGAAAAGGTGATTCTTAGTAATATTCTTAGTAATAAAGAGACAGTTTTAGTTGATGCGTCAGAAAAATATGATTCTTAAGTTTTTATTTTTTTTCGAGTGAGGTATTTTTAATGTACCCTATGACAAGGGAAGCATTGGCGAGTTTAATCACACATCAAAACCTGTCAGTTCGTTAAGGCTACATGATGTGATATAGAAAATAGAATAGAAATATATCCTGCTCAAAAACATTGCACTCCATATTTGATAATCGGGTAAAACCATGTTTTTTCAAACAGATGAAGCAGAACATAAGGGTGTGGCAACAATAGTTATTGCTAGGAAGTATCACAGATAATGGGGTATTGTAATTAAATCCATGGGAAGTGATGGGAAATACAATGGACACCCCTTGAGCAGCCGTTATTGAAACAATAGGGATCGGGGAACAATGAAAATATTCGATTAAATTAAATTTTGGAGGCACAAATAAATAATGATCGTAAATAATATCGTAACAGAGTTGTGTAATTAATATCTACAATAACTATTGTGTCCCGCGGTTTCTCCTACGTGGTGATGGAAATTGATGATGTTGATGTAGAAATGGAACTTGTGTTTTTCTTACTACCCGACTGTGCAAGAAAGTGGGTTACGTTTTTCGAGTGTATGTGTGTCTATATTACTTCCTACAGTCTGAGCGGCTTGATCGATTTTAATGCATGAGGTGTCGTTAGATACTTGGGTGTTATAGGCTATATTTTTTGTAATAATAATAGAACTCTCGAAAAAAAAAATGCGCTTTTTTGTAATTTAATTATATGTGAAATATTTGTTTTTTGTACAACTCTTTTTTCTTTAAAAAAAAAGTAATTTTACTGGGATTGTTCTAAAGAATACGCATTTATACGCGCATTCTCTGATAAAAAAATGTTCACTGAACAGCTTATCAAGCGTAACGAAATAACTGCAAAAGTTGCTCTTCTGCAGTCGGATATTTTTTTAAATGATAGTATTATACATGTTTATGCAACAAAACGATGTTATAAAGGCTTTCATTTGCTGGCTATAAGCACCCAGACACAGAACAAACATCCATACTCAGCAGAAATGTTATTCCTGGGTGGGAATCGAACCAACGATAAGGCACCCACCCTCACAAGGCACACTTACTACCACTGAGTCATATGATACTTGACAACAAACAAATAAATACTCTGTATAAATATGAAAATATCATATTGTCTCAATAAATATTGGACAAATATAAAACAAGGAAATATAATAGCGAAACATATATCTAGATATAATATGTATGTAGGTATTATTCATGTACAATATTTATCCTCTAAGTTAAGAGGAAAAACCATTTCTGGAACACTTTGATAAATGAATACCAGGAATCAATTTTCCTGTTAATTAACTAACCAATATTCTTTAATGGGAAAGGAAATGAGTGAATTTGATTATTTATCCAATTGAATTGTTGGTATGTAAATCACGGAATTCTTTGCCGCCATCTCTGTTTCTTGAGACCTACCAATCTTGGAATCTTATCTTCTAGATCGACGAGCTCCATCCTCGGTCACACCGTCGCTTAACATCAGGCGAGTTGGTCCAAAAAGAAGGAGGTTATCAATTCGGTCTTTATGATTTTTTTATACGTTTATTCACCGATTACTAATTTGATGATTATTTTTGTACTTGGCGCTACGATATAAACCTATATTTAATATTTTTTCCCAAAGAAAAAAAAAAAAAAGAGAAAAAAAAAGATATAAATTACTTTTGCAATAAAATTCGAAAACTGCGACTATCTCAGGATTTTTTCAAACGAAATAAGACATTTTCTCCTGACTTTTAAATTTTCCATCTGGTAACCCTATCGTGCGTGGTTGGAGGAAATAGCATTCTCATGTGATGGTTCACGTCGATATTGTTCTTTATGGTGTAGGAAGTGTCTGCCTTAATTACTAGTTAGGAATACTATGGCTATGTGATACCACACTTGGGAAGCTTCATAATGGAACATGTAATTAGGCCCGTTCAACTAATTCACGTATTTTTCTATTTATTCATTTGAAAGACTCCATGTTCTAGATTCTTGGCATATAATTACATACATAATTTTAAGCGATTTCAAAAAAAGGAGGAGGTTATATTATTAAGGTTTGTTTGATCAATCGCCAAACTCTTTTTCTCCAAATTAACGACTTATGATTTTTTCTGCTAATGCTCAATTCACTTCTTGTTAAATTTTATGGTCCTAAATAAAGAATGAACTATTAAATTTCAAAAAACTCAAGCAACCTTCAAAATACGCAATTTCGTTTAATTTTATGACATTTTCCAGTTATTTTGTTATAAATACCAAAGTACTGAACCGATTTTGATAAAATTTATATGGGACTTCTGAACTATTTTATTTTGTGTTTGGTAGCAAACTAAAAGGAACCATCAAAATCATGTCATAATTGGCGGAGTAGTCGCGTAACAAACATAAAAAATACAGTCGAATTGAGAACCTGCTTCTTTTTAAATCGGTTAAAAATAGGTTTTGATTTATTTTCAAATAATGTTACCACTCTTGACACAGACTTTATTAACTATTTACATAGTTTGTTATCGCATATAAGTAACGATACAAAATTTTGACAAAGACAATGTTAATCAACTTAATCTAAATCCATATATTTTCCTTTTTTTATGGTAGATAGGCTGGGTATTTGACCACAACTCACCTAATGTAATGTGACGGTAAGGTCCAAAATGATAAGCACATCTAGTTTGCAAAACCTCACTTGAGAGCCTGTTCTCAACCGGCTGTCAAGCGAAGCTGCCGAAACACACTTTACCATCACAACTCTACGTGAACTTTACGTGCACATAAATCTATCACCAAATCTCATAAAATAACCAATCTCAGAGTTAGCAGAGTGGTCCCAACATTCAGAAAATGAAAACCAAGTTTTACATCGTTTTAAAGACCATTTTCTCCGTTCAATTGCGCTCGATACTTACTGAATAATGTCTTTTGACCCGTTCCACACAGCTGAACATTTTCCCCTTTACGATTTATTTACTATGCTCCAGCCCAGTTTACCGACGTATTCTCTTTCATTCCATATCGGCTATGACGGCTTTTGATGTATTTTTTAAAACGTATAATTTTTTTCATCAAAGCTTTTCGATTGAAGTTTTACTGTGCACGTCTACCGATTTCATGTAAATATGACATGAATTAGTTCTATGTAATGACTTTTTTGCAATTAATTAAGTACATGACTATCAGATCGCACGCCTGATGCTAAGCGCCACATCATCATCATCTTAGCCACAAGAAGTCCAGTGTTTTGACATATGCTTTGCTCATGGATTTTCAAAAAAGACCGGTTGGAAGCGGCTTGAATCCAGCGTCTTCCTGCTACAACACTATTACTGTGAAACACCACATTTTCTAATAACTATAAAATCTAAGTTCTATAAAAATACAATGACATTAAGAACTTAAGACTATAAAAGTTAAAAACTTTGTACAGTTGAAAACCAAATCGCAAAGCACTGGCTCTTGTAAATCTCGAGATATGGAACAAACTATCGGCTTTCTTGTTTCTTAACAAATACAAAAAGTCTTTTTAAGATCAGTGGGTATCTTCTATGTCTGTATGTTTCACCTACGACTACATATTTGCTAGCCAACGGGTGATCAAACATCAATCATTCGCGTTAAAAAAGACTTAGTATGTTGCAACATTCTATGGAATCCATTTCGAGTGTGTTTGATCAAGAACTTCATGACCTTGTTCCATCCTTCCCATTTAGCTAAACGAAAAGCAGAAAGTCGGCACACTATTAATATATATTTTTTATTGAAATCCGTGTACAGAACGATTTCGATCAACATTAATTTGATTTGGTGCATACTACACAGGAGTAGAAATGCCGGTTACCTATTCTGTTTTCCGAGAGCTACAATCTTGGAATTTCCGAGGCTAGACCGCTAGAGTGAATAGATATTTTATAGATCGACGAATCAAAGTGGTTCGTCCTCAGACAACGTCTCTTACCATCAGGTGAGTTAGAGGTCGATCCACTCAACGTAGATCGATTTCGTATAAAAAATCGTAATGTTAATTTTTTATCGAGATACCGTGCCCTTAAATCTCGCAATTAAAATAATACTTGGCTATTGAATAATTTGCAAAGATGTGATTTCTTCCTAAGAGTTCAATCACAAACATACAATAACTTGTAATTACCATGCAAAGATGTTGTAACTACAATTGTACGAATAATTGAAAGCGAAGTGTTAGATTAATGATGATAATAGACTATAATTTTTCTTTTTGAAACTGATAAGTACCTAAAACCTAACAGCATTTCGTCATAGACACAAATTGGTCACGAGATCCGTGCGGTGCGGTACCGCTTGCAAGGTGTGGCCTTTTTAGTATTGGAAACAAAGCAATTTCAACTTTGTGTATTAAATAATAAGGCTGTAATGAATGCAAGTGAAAAACTGCACGTAAGCTGCAAACATACGGTCTGTCGCGGCACCGAGGTCACGCAAAATGCCAAGCAATCAAATACATTTCAGTGTCGCTGAGTTTTGATCTCTACACCTTACGTTCAGTATGAAGTATTATTTAGAATACATAAGCTTTTTGACAAGTCCTGTTATTGTAAGAAAAGCAAAATACCCGACTATCAAATGTACATAATGTACATTTTGAAAGGTATAGAATATAATATGAACTATAGGACAATAATTTTATGAGCAGAAATAATAAAAGCTTGTTTAAAAAAAAAATACTAGACTAAAAAAAGAGTGCTTGTCAAGACTATTCAATCGAGTCCCAACTCGACGGTTTTATCTCGTTTAGTTTAGGAGTTCCGATAGCCACCTTCCGTCGCCATCTTGAGACCAGCTTCATGGTACCATATTATTGCATTGTCACCGAAGTTACGTAAGTAAACCAAATTTCAACCTAATCTAACGACAGGAAGGGACTTCATACTAACAGGGCAAGTAGAAAAATTGGCCAAGTCGTATTATAGAGACAAACATACAAAATATATTAGTGTGCACATATTCACTCATACTTTTCTACTTACATACTATAAAGAGATAAATATCTAATAAGTATCTAATAATACTTTATATTTTACTTAAAGTAATCACTAATTAAGAAGCAAGTAAAACCTAGTTATAAAGCAAAATATACCGAACACTGAAAATTTTCATCAAAACCGGCAACCCATTAGAACTACATGTCCCGTTCAAAAATGAAAAGCATTATCCATAACGTCACGCGGAACGTAACTAATGATCACAATACACGGCGACCATTTTATTCGGACCCTGGACGTTTGTACATCTAGCAAAAATCCAGCTAATATCAACATGTATGAAGACAGGAGCCCGAGGTAAGTGTCAAGATAAAATGGTGGTAAATAAAGCCAAAAGTTCATTCGGTATGCGTTGACGAGTGAGAGACGCGTGACGGCTGACCCATCATTACAACTGAACCGTCATGAGCGACAGTCGTTTACATAATGACCTTAGAAAATGACGGTGAAAATATACCGGACGAGTCAGCTTTTACATTAATAACTGTACCTGTGCGTACCTACAGCTAAGCACAAATACGGGGTCAAGATTTCGTTTGTTGTGATTTAGTTTTTCGAGGCTGGAATACAAAATGCATTAGACCGAGACTCGCACACCTATAATTTCCTCGTTACTTAGTCATTATGTACAGTGTTTTAGTTTATGTATCATTTTTTCAGTTTCCATAGGTACCACATCTTATTTATTTTTATTTATTTATCTAATTAAGTACACATAACAAACTATGTATAGTCTTAAGTAATACTAATTAAAACGTAACAATTGATCCAAACCTAAATATTTATTGCTAATTATGAAATATATTCATGTATTTGACATTACTTCTATGACATTCGATGAATCTGTTATAAAATAAAGACTCTAGAACTTGAATGATACATGAGTTTTCACCACAAATGACTATGGACATAGATGGCTTCTTCCATAAAAAAATATAAAGATTTGCCATTTTTGCACTGCACACTCATTTAAGTAATTCATGTGCATTATATATATCTTGAACCTGTCAAAAAATTGCTTTAATTCACCCGATCTGAGATCGTTGACATAGGATATTAAAACTATTAAAAACTATTCGATATAAACGGCGACTTATTTGACGATAAGAAATTAGTGAGCAGATAAATATTTTTAAATAGCATCTGAATTAAATAATGAAATAATAGATGAAAAGATATTAGATTACTACGTTGGCAAGAAAAAAGATAGGCCATCTGTCAAATAAATCTCCTAGTGATTTCTTTCAAAAGAGTATTTGGATTGTTCGCAGTATTCTACCACTATATCTAAGAAGTAAACCTAGGTAAACTTTTTTCTCTACTCTCAAACAACACTCCAAGTTTCAGTCACATCGAATGTTTACTTGTACACGAAGTGTCTCAAAGCTCTTTTATGTGCGACATCCAAACTTTCTAGGACTTGTATCTTTGTATCGAGTCGAGTTCGCACCTAATCTTTTACCAAATCTCAACTTGTTGGTATGTGTGTCACGCCCGCGCTCCCTTTGGCTCTTCGGTGACAAACCACTTAGATAAGACGCGAAAGTGTTTTAATGTATTGTGTAATACGGCCTTTTTGTCCGGCCTATTATGTTAATAGTAGACACTGTTAGCTATTCTATGTACGTTGTTAGAGAGAACAATGGCTGTATTATAGACTGATTCTGCTATAGAATATAATATATTAGTAAAATCACGAAATAAGGACATCAACGGGCTACAGTTGTCTGTAGCCCGTTAGAATACGTTCTGATGTCCTTATTTCGTAATTTTGTTAGAGAACGAGGGCGCTGCTGTCCTTATTTAATTATTTTTTTAAACGAAACTTTAGTTCGAAAATAAACCAAAACACGAAAGACGATTGCTAGTTATTGGAAATGCAAAGCTGAATCAGTCAGTGTGAAGTGAGAGTGATGTGTATTTTGACTAAATTGATTAACACTAAACATAATTAAAGGTTATTGTGCACAATTCATATAAAATATATGAAAACTGCTGTGCGCAGCTCGGTGGCCGACGACGTTTTGTGGCTGTAACGTGTGCGAGGACCCTAAAAGCTCGATATTTGAATGTTTCAATTCTCGACATTGATGACCAGAACATGGCATAATATTTTACTAAACGTTGATTGCGCGGTGTGCGGTGTTCAATGCAAGGAAGTGGTTAGTGGCATGATAAGATCAAACTAATTTGACCAATTATTTTTGTTACAGACAACTATCATATATTTCATGAATATATTCTATAATATATATATTATATATCTTGCCTAAAATATTGATTCCAATATTTTTATTTGATAGACTTTTTTATTGTAAGAATCTTTGCAGTCTGGAAGTACCTACTAACTTCACTTTATTTATTTATAAAGTCTTTGGCTAGTTATTCAACCGTAAAAAGTAACTTAACATGTATCTGTTTTTTGAGCACACACATTTTGAAGCGCAATATTTTCTAGCAAATTTCCAAGTACAAAGAAATTTCACATCTAATATCTCAGAAAGAGGCATTTTCGCGCAGGGTATTTCTATTGAAAGTCTAGGTAGCATTGGCCTGATATGGGTTATCTAAAGCTTTAATAATAAACTCGCCAAATTTCAGCTAGCTTTCTAGACACGTCCCAATTCTCAGTTGCAAAAGTAATCATTCCAATTTCGTAACAGTGGTCAAAATGCGTGATTTATTGCGGTTTTAGAATGAAAAACTGAAAGTAACATTCACGAGGCACCAACCAAAGCTAGCATTGTATATAACATTACGTGCTGTACATGTACAGTAGACCGTATATCTCCATTTAGCCGACGGTGGTTTGTTGCGCAAGCGCGATTGCTTTGTTCGTAATGTAACCGTTCTATGTAGACCAATGATTTTTAGGGTTCCGTACCGTAAAAAACAGAATAAAATAAATATTCAAGGGGGCTCCCATACAACAAACGTGATTTTTTGCCCGTTTATGCTCGATATTGATAACGGCAACAGGACGCTTGAAATATTCACAGAATATTGAGTTATATTATTCACTTTAAAAATATATTTATTTATGTAGTTGTAAACTTATTTAAAATCAAAATAATATTTATATATTTCCTTTAAAAATAAATAGTTAAATTAATATAAAATAATATTTAAAGGGGGGTCCCATACAACAAACGTGATTTTTTGCCGTTTTTATAGATAATGGTACGGAACCCTTCGTGCGCGAGTCTGACTCGCACTTGGACGGTTTTATTTTGAATACATTTTTAACTTAATTGCTGTGGTAAAAGAGAAAAACTAATGAGTGTTACATCTATCGAGATGAATAAGGTGTTATAACATGTGTTATTTAATATAAATTCGATTTACCTACTTTTACATTGGCCATTATTTCTGATGTTACTAAAATCGATGTTATCAGACAGATCATCTAGTTACCTATGGATTTTGTTACGCAATGAAAAGTGCTTACGATGACTCAACTATGAGCCCAAATTTGACGGATTCATAACTCATTGTTTTTGAAGCTACATAGACGTTTATCAAATTTTAGTGTTATCAGTGGAAATTATCTTATGGTCGTATACGAAATTTTGACATACAACGTTCATCGTCCTACCCAATAAAAGATGAATGTTATGCTTTAAATGTACGATATTATAGATTATGGAAAACATACGTTATTTGTACCGACTTCAAAAAGGAGGAGGTTAACAGTATCAATGGTTTTAGTGTAGTTTGTAATGTAATATATTATACAAAAGACCTAGTGACTAACTGATTTATACATTTATTAGAAGCTTATAAACAGTAGTTGCGGCAACTTTTGCCAGTAAATTACGTGTCATAAAACTCTTTCTACCTCTCAATTTTATCCAATTTCATAAATATATTTTTTTGATGATTAAACACACCGACATAGAACATAACGCTATATATACATCGAACGAAACCGCGGTACCAAACTAGTATTGATATAAATTCGAAAGTTCATATATACCGTCTATTCAACTTTATAATGGGCTAATGAATTTGAATAAAATTGTATGTAGGTAGCTTATAATGTGAAAGGCAATAATGTATTATACTTAAATGGATTTTCCCCGGCTCTGCGTGGCTAGTCTCAACTTCTCAAGTAAGGTAATCGCCCGACTCGTCTTCAGTCGCGACACGTCGGACCACACTGTTAGACACGTGTCGTTACTTGTAGTGACAATACCATTCTGTATGCTTAGAAACTGCAACACCAAGATAATAATATGATATAAGCAGATGTGTCCTATCCTAAGTGCTGAGAACTGAGATTTGCCATGCTTTTACTTCATATTCAATAAGTATAAACCTCTCCATAGGAATCTCATTCGTGAAAGGTAGTATTAATACAAGTTTAGCCAACTTTGATCTCTAGACCGGCAATTCATTTCATTTCCCAATTTTTGACAGAAATGTATATTTACTTTACTTGAAACATCATTTGAATGTACTTTTACGTGTCAATGTCAAAGTTTAAAGTAATTGCGTCATTGAGCGCACGTTTTATTGAATTTCGGTTTCAATTGCGACGAACGGGATTTTGAATGAAATTATCATTTTAAATGAATTCATTACTCTGTGCATTGGCACACTCAATAATTAATAACATTTAGAAGCAACAAAGTAGTTGGGAAAAGTAAGAACAATTACCTACTTGCAGTAAAATAAATCTCACCATTTCTAACATAATTACATTTCAAAGTCCTAATTAGGAATTCGCATATTTAACCTACGTATCCCAAATGTCAAGATCAAGTTACCCTATCCCGTATCACATTAAAATGGTTTTAACCCTTTGCATAATGCATCAAAAGGGCGACTTACTTATAAAATTGTTTGAATATAAGAACTATATATTTGGACGGAAATCAGTTTGGTATGTTTCAGAAATTACGTTCGTGGCGTCCTCATTAGATTTACAGATAAGTTTGTCGAACTGGTACTGACACATGTTGCGTCAGGACTGTTGATTACAACAGTGCATAATTAATTTATTTGTTGACAGCTCATTATGTACACGAGACCTTTCGTTGCTTCGGGGTGGTGTAATGTCGTTTCTCAGTCTTTGTTTTCGAAGTTCTCAAAGTTTAGTTCGTCTTCGTTTCTTTCTTCAAAGTCAAAGGCAAGTCTTACAGTTTTATAATAATATATCTTTACTCACGGTGCGTATTTCTCTCGCACATAGCCTTGTTCTTAAATATATAAAATCAGTGAGTAGGAATATAATAAATAAATAATAAACCGATTTAAAAAAAAATAAAAAAAAATATGTAAAAATCGGTTCAGTACTTTGATTTTTATAGCAAAATAACTGAAAAATATCATCCAAGTAAACGAATTGCGTATTTTGAATTAGTTTTTTTTAAGTTTTGTAAACTATAATACGATAGTTATGTCTGACCAAAGCTTGTATTCCGTGCGGCTCTGGCGACGCTTCTAGTTGCTCGATGACCTTTAAATTACTCACCATGCAAATCAATGTGATGAAAGCCGATGAAATACAATAACCGTTCGAGTGGAGATCTCCATGTTATTGGATAGTTTAGGTGCACACGGGAGTTAATATCCCGTATGCAATTAGTACCATATAAACGCGAGCGATAATTAACCCTAGAACCCTACACTACCTTGCGCACTAGTTATTCCTACAGAGGGGTACTAGGGTACCCCATACTAAAATGGCTGTTATTTAAAAAATTAAAAAACAATTATTGAAACTGTTTTTTTATTAATAATTAATAATGACTTGAGGATACAAATTCAGTCTTAGAATCTAAAATTAATATTAGTTTGAGCATTTATCGCAGAATTTGACTTGGTGCTACAAACAAATGGGTATTTTGCACTTATGGCACGCCGTCTTGCTTTTTCTATCTTTATTTCTTGGGCAAAAGCCACAACGTCCTTGAGTCTGTCATACAGAGACAGAACTTTGACTATCCATAGGTTTTTTGAGGATAGCTGCAATCATTTCTTTTATATCACTCCTCAAAGTTGGCTTCTTAAAACGTTCACGTAAATGTTCGCTAATAAGCTCTAGACCCAGTTTTTTTTTAAAATGTGCGTCGAAACTTCATCCCATCATTTAAAATAAGATTAATTTGTTCGTCAGTGAAACCTCGATTGGCAGCCATCTAAAATCTAAAACAATAAGATAAACCATTTACAACTTCACTCAAAATCAGTTTATTCACCAATGTTCATAGAATCAAAAACGAAAAGTAGCAAAATCTACACCGGAAACTTATTCAAAAACAAAATGATGCTAATAATTTTAATAATAATATACTATACATTCAATAACTTAGGAAAACTATAATTCATAGAAAATAATTATACATACGGTATTCCTACTGTGGGGTGCTCAGGCACCCCACAGCACTCGTAGAGACGTCCACACAGCGCGACGGTCGCCGCCGTACGGACTAATGAGTAGCAATCAACGCTAAACTAAAATACATAAACGTTCAAAACTGTAGGTAAAACACTAACAGAATGAATTGAAAAATAAAACCCTCTGGGGTGCCCCAGCACCCCATGTAGGGTTCTAGGGTTAAACCCGGGGGATCATATCGGAAAATACGATAACACGTAGGTACCTTTTATATAAATTCTGTATGTGAGCACATACCTACTTAATACTTTGTGGATTTTGTACTTTGGATTTCTTTTTTATTATTATGTTTATTCGTTTTGATTAAATAACAATTTAATAGGCCACCGAGATATTAAACAAAATTTTAGGCGTAAGCCTAAACTATTATTGGGAGCCCTTAAAAAAAATCATATTTCAAAAACCGAGCAAAGCTCGGCCATCCAGGTACTTATTAATATTATAAATAAATAAATATATAATTGTAGTTTAAAAAACATCTGACTTCAAAATACCTAATTTAGATTTTTTGTAGTTATTTTGTTTTTAAATCCGAACTGTTGAATCGATTTTAATGAATCTATGGTACCAATATGAAAGTATATTCTTTAAAAAAAAAACCTATAAATGATTTATAATGTAAATATGTAACATAAAAAATATACATTGACAATCTCCTACTTCTTGACGGCGTTAGGTAATATAACCAAATTGACAATCTCCTACTTCTTGACTTTTCTGAAAAAGAGCACAAACTCGACTTTCTTAGCACTTTCCGTTAGGGATTTCCAGTACCAATCTTCCAGCTTCATCGTCGAACGAAATTAAAAAAAAATTGAATTAAACGATTCACAAAACCAGATACAGTTCTGCAAAGAAAGTAGAAAGAAACTAAAACACAGCAGAAATTTCCAGTGCAGTTTTCTGAACAAATTTTCGAGAGTTGAGTCGGGGAGTGGGCCAAGAAACTTTTCAAAATGGCTTCTTCAAACATTAATCAGCTTGAAGTAATTAACAATTTCACACTAGGATAACTAATTAAAAAATATTAACCTTAATATTTTTCAAATAAATCTCACACTATAACAACAGCCCATCTTTGGTTAACCCTGTGCAATAGTTTCATCATCCATCCACATACCCATTTAATGTATTTTTAACCCCCGAAACAAAAACGACGGGGTTTTATAAGTTTGACGTGTCTGTGTGTGTCTGTGGCATCGTAGCTCTCGAACGGATGAACCGATTTTGATTTTGTTTTTATTATGTTTGAAAGGTGAATTAGTCGGGAGTGTTCTTAGCTATGTTTCATCAAAATCTGTTATGTCGTTTATTTTTATCGGGGGTTTAAGTTTTCTAAACTTACATATACTTTATGTAAAGGGCATCATCAAGATGCCCTTCCCAGCCCATCAATAGTCCGGGCTTATAAAAAGTGAAATAACTACGCCTTCCAAAACAGGTATAAATACATCCTGAACAATTTATTAAGAAGTATTAGAATAGAAGTAGTGTCAGTCACAAGACAGGGCCATTAAAACAAGTGCTTTCTTTCCAAAACAATATTCCGAAGACGATAAAAGCAGTCAGAATATATTAAGTAGATCGCGCGCTCCAGTAAAATTGCAAGCGACTTTACACTTTGCCGGCAAAATATAGAAATGTGAATTTTCTACGGAAAATGGGTTACTGGTTACTGCTGAACACTTCACAGTCAGCATTTTTCACTTTGTGTTTATCTTTGTTTACGACAACAACGACGAATAAATGGAGTTTTTAGTAGATAAAATATGCCCAGTCTTTTTAAAATACATTTGTTTTAGTAACGGCATTAAAATTCAAAATTCTTCATAACCCATTGGTGAACCATTTTTAATTCGCAAATAAGACTTTATTTATCCTGTGGTATATCTGAAAATAATTATATAATATCAGGCGTTTTGGCGGTCAGTCAATATTAGATCTATCTAATGTAAAAAAGATGAGTTATAGCGACTGCTCAACAAGGAGGGCAACATTTTTGGTTGTATGTCATCATCATCATCATCTCAGCCATAAGAAGTCCACTGCTGGACATAGGCCTCCTCCATGGATTTCCAAAAAGACCGATTGGAAGCGGCTTGCATCCAGCGTCTTCCCGCCACTTGTATGAGATTGTATGTAAATACCTATATTTCTATACCCAAAAAATTTTGATTTGCCCCAATTTTGATGGCCATTGTCTTGTAAGATTCATCTTTATCTCAAGTGTCTCAATAATAATTCTGTTAATATACTGAAAATAAAGAAACTTGTCTGGCTTTATAAGTTGAATTATTGAAATCCGACCGCTGATTGTAGCTGAGCTCAAAATGTTTTAATTACTCATTCAGTTATTATATTTTATAGGAAATAGACTTACGCTTGACTACAAACTCGTTTGATGGTAATACAACATTGTGGCCGAAAATGGAGCTATTCAGAAGTAGAGAAGGTTTAGTTTTTAATCAAGTATTTTATACGTGCTGTAGTGTAAAGTTAACCTTTTCTCAGCGTAATAACAAATTAACTCTTATCGGCGTGTCAGTACAAAAAGCCATAAAGTCATTGCATTCCATCGCTGAATTCAATTTACTTTTGACAAAGCGTGAACTGGGCTCACTTGCCTTGGGTTTTGAACGTAGTTTCGTCATTTGACACTTTCTCTTCGCAGTTTGTCTGTCAAATCGACCGTGTACGGCTAAACTAGAATGTACCTATTTAAGCCTATTTATACAATTTTACATATTTTTATTGTTATTTTTTTAAAATCTAGGTTTAATCATCTTGCCTGACGATAAGAAACTTTGTGGCTGAGGTTGGAACACGTCGTTCCAGAATATATTTTTTCACTCTATTTCAAGAGTGTTCTCAGGAAACAGGTAAGTTGGCAGGGGGTTCCACTCATGTGCTGTACGCATCAAGAATCTAACAGAAATTGTTGTTTACCGAGTATATTCTTCACAACTAAGAGATTTTTATGGCAATTAAATTAGCCACTACAGTCTGAAGAACTCCTTATAATTTACTGCAAATATTTATAAACTACGACTACTGCAACTAAAGCACGAAATATTTCGCAGAAAACTCAGATTTTTTTCAGTTACAATCTCATTACTAGTATATTGTTCAATGTCGTGACCCCTTCGCCGTGCAATTGTTGCTCGAGATGGCTCTTACCGATTCAAGCATTCAGCCAATTACGATCCTGGATCCGAGAGCAATCCAATTTGCGTACCACTGTCCGCTGACTCTTCAAAAATATTTTGCAAACTGATTTTAGTATAGTTGATGCAATCCACGAGCGCGCGCGAACGTTTACATGTAGTGTTCGTATAGCATTGATATACATGTAGGTATACAATGTGTGTAGTAGGCAGAGCACATAGCACGTAGAACTGATGGCCGATGGGGCCGAAAGGTTCTCGAGTGAAGACCACGCACCGGCAAGCGCAGCGTAAGAAGACTAGCTACAAGGTGGACAGAAGACCAAGTGGCAGGAAGACGCTGGATGTAAGTCGCTTCTAACCGATCTTTTTGGAAATCCATAGGAGAAGCCTATGCCCAGCAGTGGACTTCTTGTGGCTGAGATGATAATGATAAGATCAAATATAACCTAGACAAGTTTGTAAAGCAAAATTATCTAAAGAGGAAGAGGAATATTTTAAATGAGAAACGAACAAGAAGCGTTGAGTAACAAAACCTTGAAAATGCTATGGTTTCTCTAATCATGGCGTTATCAGGGTTACAATAGGTTTATGCTCTTAGACGTGCCAGGTTGGAGTTTATTACTGCTTACAAAAACTAATTTCATCAGTTTATGAAGCAATAAAATGTTTTTGTTGAAATAAAATGTTAATTAATTCAATGTACTTTATATCATATTTATAGTTTAAATAATAAGTAATCATTTTTCTATTCAAAAAAAACAGCCTATTAGCAAATGAAATAAAATAAAAAAATAAAAAGAGGTACCCTAAAAATTTAGTTTTGTTGTACTTAAATAAAAAGATTTGGACAGTTTCTATAGAAAAAGCCGTTGCAGGACGCCTATAGCAGATGAGAAACATCGAAACTATTTTGTCAAAAAAATAAAAGTAAAAATAAAGTATATAAATAAATAAAAAAAGTTGGGAAAGCATACATCTTTCTCATTTTTTGTAGAGCACTATCTCTATTTTAACAATCCTGCTAGCTTCCACTGGTGGTGGCGTGTCACTACACCATGCTTACTGAATTTTATATAATTATACACTCGTAAGATATCCACGATAAATTCGTTAATAGTTGAGTACTGTTGTACATAGATAACCTACTAAGAAAATGCAAAACTTGCATATCCTGAACGATATTGACTTTTTTGCAAAAGTTATCTGTGACCGAAATCGTAGCCTGCCGGACAGATCCGAATCGGTACATTCACCAGCAAGGACAGACTCAGCACACGTGTGCAAAAACTCTCGGCTATCGCAACGTGCACTGGAGCGTGCGAAACTCACCTCGCACGAGATTTTATTTGATTGCGATAACTCGCAGCCAAGGAACGAGTTTAGTTTCAAATATAGAACATGAAATGCACTTTAACACAGAAAAAAACTTTTTTTTTATACAGGAAATCACTTTTTTTAAATATACATAATAATAAATCTCTCCAGATATTATGTCTCCCCAGAGCTACTGACAAAACGTAATTTTTTTATGATGACTATTTTTGAATAGCAGTGTAGATACGAGTATTAAAGAGCTCTAAGAGATAATTCAAAGTAAAATAAGTACATTTTCGTGTAAAAAATATGGTGGTGTAGCGATACAACACATTTTTGTTAATATTGGCTCCGGCAGAGTGGAACGGAAGTTTTTCCATTAAACATAATTCAGTTTTTCTTTTGGTGCCTATTCGTTGGACTTAAAAAGTTTTCTAGCTCTCCGCTACTTCCAAATTTATTTATGTTAGTACCTAACAAACTATGCTTGAGCCAGGATCTATAAGACTTATTAACAGTCTACGCAGCTTCATGTACTTATTGGTTATCACTAAATTATCCGAACAAAGCGTTCTGAAACTACACTTCGAACCGCGAAATGTAGTGTCTATACTTCCCCAGTGGTGGTTCTCTGGGAGATTCAACCTGGGTGCTTTTAAATTGTGAGTAAATTTTTTTTTTTTGTAATGAAACGTGCTTCATCATAAACGGCGACGTTCGCTAGGCTTGTGGTTGTACACTAACTCGTCTGATGCTAATTTAGTCATTGCGGTCTACAATAAACCGCGCTTACATAGAAAACCCTATTCAACCACAACTCAAAGTGACCCAGATCAGATTTATCGGGAAAAGACTCACAGCAGAAACAAATTCCACATGAGCTTATCTATATACGTATAAAAAATAACACTTTTGAAGAGATCCGTAGACGCACGAATACCACAGAAGATTAGCAAGTTGAGGTGGCAGTGGGCAGAGCACATAGGACGTAGAACTAATGGCCGATGGAACCGAAAAATTTTCGAGTGGAAACCACGTACCGGAGAGCGCAGCGTAAGAAGGCAAGCTGGACAGAAGACGCCATAACAAATGACAGGAAGACGCTGGAAGCAAGCCGCCAATCGGTCTTTTTGAAAACTATGCTACTACTGGACATGGACCTCCCGTCTATGTCCAGTAGACTTATTGTGGCTGAAATTATGATAATGATGATGATGACTTTCGAAACGCATGGTGCAATCTCATGTCAGCGATGAAAAAGACTTAATCTTACAACATTCAAAATTAATTCGAAGAAACCCAGACATTGACAAATAGGACGTTTAGCAATAATCCAAGCCATAATTAAAGATAGAAGTTATCCAAGACGCTTAAAGTAAAGATTAAGTCGATCCACTTTCATTGGGAGTTTCCAATATTAGAAGACTTTCTGGCTTTAGCCCTAGCTGTAGCCATTAGGAGGTTGGCGGACTGCCAACTATACTAGAGGCGAGGTGCAAGCATTTATTTGTAAGTTCCACTCAAGGAAGTGGGGAGTCTTGGAATAGACGCCACGTGGATGGATGACCGGTCCGAAATAGTATAGGGTTATTTGCTTGAGTGGATTTACTAGTTGCGGATGTCATTAGATACGTTATGATACAAATTATTTGTGAGATATTGAAACTCGAAATAACTACAAAGTTAGACTGATAGGTTGAATTTGTTTGCGCCAAATAAATTGTGGTTTTAATTTACAATATCATCGTTTTGAAATTCAAAAGTCTGACTAATCACAAAATAAAAACAGAAACAAACGATTCAAAACGTTTTAAAAACCAAACTACTGAACGGATTTTGATGATATTTCAATGAGACCAATCTGAAAGTATATACTTTCAAACAAAAAAAAAAAAAAAATCCAATTCGGTTTAAACAAACAAAAAAAAAACTGAATTTAAAACCTTCTTTTTTGAAGTCGATTACAAGTGTCAGTAAGTACCGTACCTACATCTAAAAAATATGTCCTAGAAATATGAAGTTTGAAGGGCATTTTTCGTCCAGTGATCTATAGCGTATTATCTAAAAACTTGTGGTCTTTTTAGATCGTCTTCAATAAGAACCATTAGTTTTTTTTTCGTGAACCAGTAAAGTGCGCGTAACGGATGCGCCCGCGCAACACAGTTCCCAGCGCGACGCACGCGCACGCGCACTGTTTCGCAAACGCGCGGTATTGACCGACAAACCACGTTTGGAGGGCAACACTGTTTACCACACATGTATAAACAATTTTCGCTTGCAACATTAATAGGTGCCTTTACGATAAGGAACCGGTGACAATGAATTACTCAGAAACAAAGTGCCTAGTTGTTATTTATATGTACCTACATATATAGTTCGTAGTAGTAAGTGGGTCAGTAAATTGGTATTTCCCTTTACTTTAAAAGAAAGTATGTATATTATCAGATATCTGATTCTCATAGTACAAGCTTTGCTTAATTACTGATGCCGCTGTTTGAACGTATCCAGTAATATTTGTTTATTTTTATTCACTTTATGGTAACAAAAAAAAAGGTTGTCTGTAAAGTCGGCTTACGGATGATAAAATTACGTGATAAAGATGCGTCACAAGCCGAACGCAACCCAAATCAAGGCAAATTATTTGCCAAAGCTATAGGTAATATAAAAATATATATATTGGTACCTACATATTTATATACATAAGCCCGAAAAAACTTTATCACTTCAAGAGCAATCAGGTGGGGTACTTCAGTAACTGTTACATAAAACCATAATCTGTTTCACAATTATTATTGTAGGTAGCTTCAATTAATGCTGAAACCTTCATCTAGAAGAAAACTTGTTAAATAACAACGATATATTGTTAAATGTTTTGTTTTCAACAATCACAGAAGCTATGATCTAAAAGCGACCCTTTTAACATGTACACGCGAGAGTAGACTTGTGTGATATTGATACTTTTATCATGAGAAAACACGAATCCAAGCCCAAGCAGGCAGCTGTTAAAATAGAAAGTCATGCCGAGTTAAAACATTCAGTGGGACCCTGCGAAGCTGACTGTCACATGCCAGGGCATAGTCGAACGTTCACTGTTTCTAGTACGTTAATGTCAATTAACATCAATCAACAGATAATAACATTCTACACCAAATTGTTTATTTATAACTTGCAGCTTTAGCTTGACAGAATTCATTATTTTTTGTTATCTGTCAATAAACCGCAATTAATTTGTTGAAAAAATTAGCTAAAAAAACAAAAATCCGACTACTAAAAACACGTTTTAAAAAGTATGAAACAAGAAAATTTATTAAATATTTTATTGTATTTCTTACATATTCATAGTGGTGTTCAGAAGATAACCGTGGTCGTATGCCACCTACTGTAACAAAACAATACATTCTGTAAACAATGCAGCATACGACCACGGTTATCCTCTAAAATAAAATGTTCGATAGACAATTATTGACAAGATACTTGCTATCTATTGAGCTTAATTGGTACAAAATGAAAAATAATCTCTATAGAAAAGTTATCTTGATGAACTTTTTAATGATATCGATTATACAATTATCTAGAGATGTTAAGTGATTTCTTATCGATGTTTAATTATGAAGCAATTAATCGAATATTGGAGATAACTTGAGGTTTTCAAATATCTGAACTCGCATTATACTTATTTTCTAATAGCTTTGTGTGGGCAGTGGATTGTTAGATAAAATTAAATATTATACGATAAATATTTTTTATCGGAAATTTAATTTTCCATTACCTAAATAATTAATATCTAGTAGGACTTAGGAGTCTATATGCGAATAGAACTCGAGTCACGCATTTCCATATTCTCATATTTTCTCCCATCATTTATTATGAAAAAATACTCGCTAAAAATAATCTACTCTTACGAATTTAGAAAAAAATTAACTGCGACATTTAGTCTAAATTAAGTTACTTGTATATATATATCTTTATCTATGATCTTTATATTATTTTTGGTGTTGCAAATTATACTACAATTAATAAGTTCAATAAAAAATTAAAGAGAACATAAACTTCAGGTATAACTTCGATTAGGACCTAAATAATCATAACATAAAATAATTTATCTCACATGCGTATTTCTCATTTCGCAAAAGGCCTAATGGTCGTTGATGCTCTGCCTACCTCATAAGAGAAAATAGGGCGTGATTGTAATGTATGTGTGTATGTATGATAACTTGGATTTTTAATTACTTAAACGGAGTAAATTGACAGATCGAATGTTACCACTTTTTTATGATATGAAAATAGTGCTGCGCTAAAAAGAGCTACCAAAATGAACTAATTCATATGAGTGATCTATTTCATTACGTTGTATTCTAGATCTTCCTAAAAATCTAAATTTTTGTCTAAACTGTGTATTTGTTAACTAGTAATAGATATCAAAGATTTCAAACTAAACTATTACACCATTACATACCATACCAACATTTTATACGTTTCTTAGGAAATAATTATTACACTATAACTATACGGAGACACAGTTATAGTGTAATAGTGTAGATACAGTTATGGAATCACTTCTTAATTCCTGAGTTTATTCAGAAAAAAACAGTAAAATACATTCCTCTTCTTCTAAGGTTGTTCCTGACTCAATAAAAGCAATTCGCTGACATAAATGTTTCAAGATGTATTTATTAATTTTCTATTAAGTAGGTATTTTCATTCCGTGTTCCGACTTTTTTTGAACTATATGTGACTCAAATCCCATCACTATGATTTGAGAGTTGGTATCATTATTTCGAAAAGTGACATTTCAGTATGTAACTCCGTCTAATTAAAAACCTAAGTATAGGTCCGAACTTTTTGCCACGAAAGTTCTTTATCCAAACAAACCCTATCCACATCTTATCGATTTGTGCCACAGACAATAAATCTAATATAAAAAGAACACAATGCCATAGAACTCTTCACTAAGGAGTAAGTAAGTCAACGCAGCCTACACTACACTGGGGCGGCGCATTTCACCATGTGCTCGCAAACCAGTTTCGATTGTAACACAACCCACCACTTCGTTCGCTTGTATTCACGATCGAACACATGTTGGGCTCTAGATAAAGATGCTTGATTTTGATAGCCTAAGCTAAACGTTTAAACTCAGCTCAACTGATGTTAGCGGATTAGCAAGTAAAATAAATAAATAATACTTATTATATTTTGGGACAATTCACACAACACTATCTAGCCCAAACTAAGCAAATCTTGTACTATGAAACTAGATGGCTGATAAAATACATATTATATACATATTTTTTTGAAATATATACATACATATGATACATAAAAACACCCAGACACAGAACAAACATCCATGCTCATCACACAAATTGCTTGTTTTGCCCTGGGTGGGGATCGAACCCACGACCTACAGCTTAGCAGGTAGATATACTACCAACTGAGTCACAAGGCCAGTCAAAGTTGAAGTAGCAGTGGGCTACATAGCATGTAGGCCTATGGAGTCAAAAAGTTTTGAGTGGAGATCACGCATAGGCAAGTGCAGCGTAGGAAGATCAGCCACACGGTGGGCAGAAGACCTCATACAAGTAGCAGAAAGACGCTGGATGCAATCGGTATATTTGGAATCCTATGGGTGAAGCATATATCCAGCAGTGGACTTTTTGTGGCTGAGACGATGATGCTGATGATAAACTTTTTCGTTTTGTCGCTTTCGATCAAATTAACATTGGTTTAATGACCAAAAAGCAGCAACGAATGGGTAAATTTTTTATGTTTGTTGTGTCTGTCTGCAAAAATATTTTATTAAAAATACATAAGTGATAGAAATAATCTTATTCTAAAATTATCTTATTTCTAAAAACGTACATTGTCTTGAACTGCCAATGATAAAATAAAAATGATCCGTTGAAGAGGGATTGACGCATATGGCCAAGAACGCAAAAGACCATTTGGCCTTATGCTTATTTAAAAAAAAAACATTTACGCGAATGACCAAATCAGCGAGAGGCCAAAAACGCAAAAAAACATGAAGATCGTTAGGCAATAGTTGTTGTAATTATCTAATTAAATAATTTACCTAACTCGATTTAGGTAAAATAATTTCGATAGGCTAGAAATTTTCCTAATCAAATTACCTGCATAAGCCCCAGCGACCTTGCAGCGGAATACCTATATGTGTAAACAGTGATATTACATAACGAGGCCGCACTACTTAGCGACTTGCTAAACGTAGCATGACTAAAACAATTACAAGTCGAAATAAAAACTATTGCGTGACTCGAGTGCGTAGACTTGCTTTTCCTTGCTTTGAGGTGGTTGTCCTCGAATCTTTTTTCTTTAACTCTTTTGTTCTTAAAGACAGAAACTTCTGCGAACTTGGAACATTTACTATGCTTTATAGTTTTCGTGATTGTTATTCATTGGAATTCATTATGGTATGCTTTAAAAACATTTTGGTGATTGTTTTGCGCTGACAAATTTTTTTTGTCTCATGTCTGCCTGAAATAACATTCTTTTGCAGGTTGGTTAACCGGCAAGCAGTATTTTGTATACATTATTAGACGGCCTTCATACTTTTTTTTAGCAATGCTATTATTTGGGCTTCACTTTAGCCTGTAAATTAATTTATCTCTCAAACGGATGAACCGATTTTGATTAAGTTGTTTTTGTTTGAAAGAATATTTCATCAAGAGTATGTTTCATCAAAATCGGTTCAGCCAACTTTGTCGGGGGTTTTTGAGTTTTCTAAGCTTACACTTGTAAATATGTATAACATTTCAACATAAAAACCTTAAATAATAAATCATAATCTCATTATTACCACAAAAAGATAGATTAGATAGATAGAGGCTCAAAAATAAATTTCAAGAAAATTTGAGTCCCATTGGAAAAGAAACCCTTTTAAAAAGTTCAATCTAATACTATTTTACATATTGTAATATTTAAATTAAAACTTCAAAAAATAAACTAAAAGTACCTAAATAATCAAAATTTAATACCACAGGAATAGAAAAATTTAAGAAAATAAAAAAAGTTAAGAAAATTTAAAAACGAAACTTTAAGAATAAAAATTTACAAAAAAAAACAACAAATGCAAACACTTAAACTTGGCCTCCCACTTATTTGGCCATTCACGTATTTTTTTTATTAAATAAGCAAAAGGCCAAATGGGCTTTTGCGTTCTTGGCCATATGCGTCGATCCCAAAATGATACTATACAAAAGAAATTAAAAGTATCATTGCTGAAAGCAATAAATGTAATACACTCGCATGTTTCGTAAACGATGTTAAAACTGCAATATCTTTTTGTTTTGAAATGACTGTGAGCTAAAATGTACGTCTAGACATTACAACGAAACAGATGCCTATGTTTACGAAATTCTCTCATATCCACGTTTATACAGCAAAACAGCGGGCTGTAACTTTTAGTTATTATGCAAAGTGATCTATTGCTGTTAATAAACATCAGTTTTTATTGTTATCAAGTTAGGTATTTGATGTTTTGAGATTATGTTTGGTCGAAGTATCGAAGAGTTCTAATCAAAAATCCTATTCTTGACACCAACATTTTTTCAAAAAAATAATAATTTGAGAATGTACCATACAAACACTTTATTTTCTCTTCTTGTTTGTCATCATTTAAATGGTAGTTCCAACTTATTATTGAAACTTGAATTTACACTTTATGGATTGTTTTGAGTGAATAATTATAGTTTAAAAAACTGAAGCAACCGACTTCTCATGGACGCCATTGTCAGAACTGGATTAAATTGAAATGGGACCACAAAGGACGCACCAGCTTTCAAATAAAAGAAGAATCATCAAAATCGGTTCACCCAGTTGAAAGTTATGAGGTAACAAACATAAAATAAAAAACAAAATATAAAAAATACAGTGGAATTAGAGGATTTTTTATTTACACATGAAGTAATATACAATTAGTTATAAATATTTAAAACTTAAAAATAAAATAAACATATAGTACATTGAAAACGTCCTTCTTTTTTGAAGTCGGTTAAAAATGCGCTGTGCCTACATTGTACACCACACTTTTTTTCGCAAAACAAAAACTTTTTCTACCCTTAACCATTATTCGACCCTTGTAGTGTATATGATTGGAATTACGAATCGCTACGCTAGGGTTGTTTCTGTAAAGTTGACATTAATTTTTTTTAAAGAGTTAAAAAAAAAGTAGAAGATTCTCAGTTCGTTTTTTTATGTTTGATACCTCATAACTCCGTTATTTATAAACTGATTTGTTTTTTATTTTTATTTGAAGTATACTTTCAGATTGATCTCATATTAAAATCGTTGAAACCGAATTTTTAGGCGTAATAATATGAGATTTCTATTTCTCCTACATTATCAGTTAACAGATCCTGAATCCTACGATACTGAAAAATGACCACTTTGTTGGTCGTTTCCAGACAACCGTCGAACGTCACTAACACTAGCATCTAGCAAACAAGTAAGGTCATGCGACTGTGATATGTTAAACAAATTGTTTTGGACATTAACGATGTAAAAGTAGGCGACGGTTCGGCAGCTTTCGTTACCAAAGTGAGGAGCGTCGACGCTCGCGTTCGCTCCACTTTTCACAGAGGCGTCTGCACGGACTACCTAACTTTCTGTTTGCCATTTAATCTTACGGAAAAGCTTATCGGTTTACACAGGATATTATAGTGAATTATTTTAAGGTATCATTGTACTTATTATGTAACATTTTTGATACAGAATCGGATCGATATCACGAAAAATATTTGTTATATAAGTCTATATTTTTATCGTCAGTTTTTTTCTTTCATAATCATCACAGATGATTTCTGTTGTTGCTCAAAAAGTTGCTCACCTTTAAAAGAAAATCCATCAAACAACTATTACACACATGTAAAGTTCAAAAGGATCTACAATACTTAAATATTTAAGTAAAGTAGAACCTTTTGTACTTAATGCGTGGGTTTCCTTTGTTGTACCTACTTATCTCTGTCAAATCTGTAGGGATTATTGCCTCAAACACTTAATAGGGGAGTGTAATCCTAACTATTGAGAAGAAAATTTATAATAAACGGAGAACATTAAATTTTAACTATACCTGACTAGCTACTTAATGCAATCTAGTTAATATATTTTAACGGTAGATTAGTGCGCATACGAAAGACATCAACGCGCGCCGCGCTACGAAATCTTACGAGAAGGCATCTCGCTACGAGATTTTGTTACACATTGCAATGAAATTCAAGGCTACGCCCATTTGAATAATGAAATTCTTAGTAAGTAGGTGATTTTAGTAAATATATTCAGTATTACTTCATAGGCCGCGAGCGACCTAAAATAATCATAACATTATTTAAAATGTTATGTATGTCTGAATCGCATTGATGTAATCTTAGATCTGGTGAAATATACTCCTATATCAGCTGTGAGTAGTGTCGTTAAAAAGAAAGTGGACAAACCTGAGCGGAATCGGCTGGAAGGGGAACCGATGCGTCGGCGGATGCGGCGCGATGATGGGCGCCGGGGGCGGCGGATGCACCGGCACCGGGAGCGGTGCGGGCAGCGGCAGCGGTAGCGGCGGCGGCGGCAGCGTGCTGTAGGGCGGCGGAGGCGGGCAGGCCTCCGGCTCGGGACGCGGGCGCGGGCGTCGCACGCGCCGCCGCCGTGCCGGCTCCTCCGTCTGGCACTCGGCGCTAGCGACGCTGCGCTCGCGCTCCGTCTGCACGGCACTGTTCACATTGCAACTCTGAGGTTGCGGTGCATCCTGCACCTGCACTATGTTTACGTTCACACTGGACACGTTCAGTCGGCTCGGCTCGCCCGGCACGCGCACCGAGACCGAGTCTGACTTGCGCAGCGGGGCCGGGGGCGGCGCCGGCACAGGCAGCCGCATCTCGTCGCACGATGTGTGGGCGCAATATGACGCGCGCGCATGACGACCGCCGTTCGGCGACTGGCGCGCGAGAGCGGCGGCGGCCGGCGCGGCCCCCCCGCGCAGGCAGCCATCGGTGCGCGAGCGCGCGAGCGGTGGCGACCGGCACTCGTACGGCTGCCACAGCAGCGAGGACAGCGCCTCGGCGGCGGAGGGCGGCGGCGGCGCGCAGGCGCTCATCTCGCCGCCGCCGCCGCCGCACCCTCCCGGCCGCCACCTCGGCCCGACACCTCGCACATCTCACCTACATACACATACACACTTTATTATATTACCTATAGTACGAACAGTAGACCTCGTGAACACTAATTTCAATCAATCTCCGACCGATCTTGCTCATATTCGAGTAATATAAATTTTGAGTTCTAATAAACTGGCAAAATTCATCCCTACACAACCCAGTCAAAAGATCTTTTACAAAATTTACGAAATATTTAATATTTCGAAGGTGAACAGGTTGATTCTGTACAGTTAATAGGAAGGTTAATTTTGGATATCAATAGGTAGATACTACCTACCTATTGAAATCCATTGTTATAAGACCAATCATAATATCGCGAAAAACAGCTATTCCACAAATTTCGCAGATCGATGAAATTGTTACTAAACAACTGTTCTTTTAAAATTTCAGGGTTATCTCAATAGCAAAACTTGTTCAATTTTGACTTGTAAATTGACACCTTAAATTGTTTGTTACCCTTAGGCCCATATATTACGCAAGTTTTAAGCAGACTATTAGTTTTAAACAGGATATTCTTTTTGTGTGTTAGAGAACACCTCTCATCATATCCTCTCATCCCAAATAGTGAAAATTCGCGGTACCTAACTTCGTAACCTAAATATCTAAGCCGTTTTCTCAAGAGTCGCAAAAAGGAAAATAATCGCTATCCACGTAGATTTCTTTAATCCGTTCGTGGGAAAGCTTCAAAGAAGAATGGAGATTTACCGCAGAGAAGCTTAATATTACTCTGTTACGTAAGAAGAAAGCCCTACATTGCGGAAACTTTATGAAATTTTAATATCTAGATTTTTACTCGGTAACTCTCGATGGTGATCATGTTTCAACTTTGGCCTAGATATTAAAGAAATCGTATAACGACGTGCAGTTGACGTGCATGTTTTCGTTTTCTATTCGAGAATAGGTATAATAATGTTCAACATGTTTTTAACCCCTGACGTAATGAGATGTTATTAGTTTCGTATTCTCTGTATCTAACTGTGGCATCAGACGTTGGAAACGAAACGGATGAATAATTTTGATCCATTTTTTTCTTTCAAAATGGTTGTAGTTTTAGTAAATCAAGAAAATCTGAACCATTTCTGTAGCGACTAATTTACTTAGGTATATTACCCATTAATAATTGGGCCAATCATATATATTTTTGTAATTAACGAAACAAAATAGACTGGAAGTCGGTGAAGATATCATGCGAAACACGCAAGAAACAATAAATACAGTAAAATTGAAAAAGAACTTTTTAAGTTTGTTAAAAACATTCTCACATACTTTACATGCCACAAACACGTTCCAAATATCTTACATTTTATTGAGCCTATCGCTCAATTTCCGGTAGAATAACATCTAAAATGCAACTGCAGTATTTACTCCCAATTCTAACGAGCGGTCACTGACGCGGACGGTCGGATGTCAATATAAGGAGATATCTGTGTTACATCAGCTGGTAATATCTCTGGGAGATCAGGCAGGGGCAGATCTGCGGTTTCACTGCTAACTTTCTCCAAGGCTGCATGGCGCCACGCTGCTGACAAATACTCAGTGACTTGGCTCGCGCTGTTTTTATAAGCTACGCGTCATTGAATTCCAAATTTTGTTTTTACAATGTTAAATATCGTTTATTTCCGTTGTCCCCCACTTCCGTGTTCACCACTGGTGGACATCGTCACCTGTTTCAAAAAGGTGTGCTGATGTACCCCACTTACTCCACCACCTATACACAAACACCCATACTCATATATACCAACAATGACGAACTTAAAGATTTTGATTTTTATGTGGCCGCGCTAAAGCCTAATTTAGATTGAGAAGGCTAAAGACGTCTGTTTTGCCGCTTCGAATTATTTTGAAAATCGAAATTATTTTATAGTGTAAGTCTAATTAGACCTCATTGTTGACCTCCTATTTTATTCAAGTAAATATGAATGTAGACAGGTGTGCGTGAGCTTTTTATACCCAACTTCCATCACTGAACTACACTACGCCGTCGGCATATAATATAAGCGTATACAAACAAACACGGATACAGTTATATCATAACACTATTAACGTACAAAACTTTCATTTGAAGTTGACATCGCGTTATATTAATCACCTGTCTTAATTGAATAGGATTATGCATATCACAGGCGTAAAACGTTTTGTTAGATTGCATGTTCAGTGAACTTTGACCTGGGTAGTACTATTAACATTATATTAACATACAGCTCAATGTTGTACATAGTCTTTTTCAAAGGTTCTTATGTTTTTCCCAAAATATTAGTAGTCAAAACGACTGTTAAATAATGAATCAACTAATTTAATTACTAATATTTAAAATAATAAAAAAGAAGCTTCTAAAGAGGCTACGTACAATGTTTAACACAGAGTCAAAGTTACTCACGTTGATAGTATTTTTTTTTTATAATATTAGGATAATCTATAAAATCCTCACTGAATATTTTATAAATGAAATATGATTTATTTATTAAACAATTTGAGGCTCATATTTGCTACGGGCTATGAAGCCGCGTCATGAATTTTCGTGACGGGCGGACGGGACGCATCGAAACGTGAATAAAATTGTGAAATATTAATCGATATATTCAGTTTTCAATATAAAATGACTCGGTGTACGCTAGTTGAAACGAGACCCAAGTTTGCAACCCAATGCATTTTTAAGTAATTTATCAAGTTAACTCGCTAACTTCCGTGGAATCCATCCATTTTAATAACCAATGATTACAGCCGCGTTTGGCTTAGTAAAGTATGATGCCAATTATAGATAGACATATAGATACACAGCTACACACATCAAACTTATAACACTTATTTTTGGTTGGGGGTTAAAAATTAGTAAAATCAAAATACTAATATTTTACAGTGTTTAGCTGTTTCATCAAAATCGGTTCATCCGTTTTTTTGTCGAGGGTTTTTGAGTTTTCTAATCTTGTATCGATTTTACGTATTCGTTTATAGTAAAAATTTGCTTGACTATTATTGTAATAACTGGAGAAGCAGTTTATTACTATACAAATAAATGAATGTTTGCGAGATTTTACTGTGGTTACTAGTTTTACTAAGTCAATATATCAGCTTAGTTTTTTTTGTCTTCCCGTCAACATAATGCATGTGATGGACCGAAATCGAAAATTCTTGAGACTGCCCTTGTGGCTCAGTTGGTAGTATGTCTGCCTCCTGAGCTGTAGGTCATGGGTTCTATCCCCACCCAGGGCAAAACATTTGTTTGATGAGCATGGATGTTTGATCTGTGTCTGGGTGTTTCTATGTATCATATGTATATATTTACAAAAAAAAAGGATATGTCCCTATTATATCAGCCATCTAGTTCCACAGTAAAAGCTTTGCTTAGTTTGGGCTAAATGGTGTTGTGTGAAATATCCACAAATATATATTTATACCTACATTCTACGGTTTTTTTTTAGAAATACATTAGCCTTTTTATAGTTTGTTTTTAAATCAAATCAAACAAATCTCGAAGTCTAAGTATTATTTTTTATGGAACCCTACCATATAGGTACGTGTCTTAGACATTATCTTGGCCAGTTATTTTAATATCTCAGACCAACGATTTTATTATTCTCAGACTATGTATTTTATATTAAAATTCTACTTTGTGTATTCACTTTTAGTTGTTATTACTTTATTCCAAATTATTCACAAACACTGTCTGTAGAGTATACATTTTTTTATGAATAAGATCTACGCACTAACCTTGCTTTTGATTACAACTTCAAAACAATTTAATTGATATAAGGTTGAGTCCATAGAAATCGCGGCCTTATGTACACAGGGCACAGAAGGAGTATCTCCTTAGAAAACGATTTTGAAATCCGGTCTTCTTTATACTTTGGGCCTTACCGAAAAACGTTACTTAACTTTAACCAACGTCTTAAGTTCTCTGTCTTCTTGCCGCAAGTGTCATTAGGTACGTTTCAGCGAAAAGTTGACAAAATATGTTAAGCATTGCTTAAAGTTAAGTAAAGTTTTTCGGTAAGGCCATTTTTTTTTCCATTGACAAATTTGTCAGCTGCCATTTTTAAATACCTCTTGACCTTTCCATTAAAAAGATTGTTCCCGACAAAATAAGGACTGCCAACTTCCAAAAATGAGACTGTATATTTTTTTGTAAGTTTGTTACGCGATTACGCTGCTAATGATGAATTGATTTTGATGATTCCCTTTTTGTTTGATAGTTCATAGTGTCTAGAGTTGGTCTGCTTGATAAATATATAATAAATATATGGGATATTTATCAAAATTGGTTCATTAGTTTGGTTTTTACAACAAAATTACGCATGTTGAAGTCGCTTGTGTCAGGTTTTTAAACTATTAATTATTGCGACGTTATTCATGGGAAAATCAAAAGAGATATTTAACGTATACTACATTAAATATCTCTTTTGCTCATTACTGAAACAATTTTGTATATAATAACAGCTCAGTTGGTATGTATAAACAAAAATATTGTGTCATACAATCGTGCGTGATATCACCAGAAGTCGTGGCAAAAGACCAGCATTGGGCCTCAAGGCTGCTATTTGAACCATCACCCGTTCGCCACTCGCTGATACGATTCAGCGACAATTGTGACAAATCGCTAGTCTGTTACATAGTAATAAGCTAACAATTTACCTTGAGCCCTAGCCTTGAGGCCCTGGGGCCCAATTCAGTTATTCAAGACTACTCCATAGCCGAACCATATGTGGAGCGTTTCCCGCCGGCCGCCAGTTTTTTTTTTGATTCAGTCACTTTTATGTCATATAATTGACACATTTGATGAAACGTAACATGTCCTTCGCTCGTTACTAAATCAAAAAAAGATAGCAGCCGACAGGAAATGCTTCGCACAAGGTTCAGCTACGGATCGGTTTTGAATAACTGAAATTGGCCCCCTGGTTGATCGCAAGTCTAAAGGCTCGGATCCATTACCGGTCGAGTAGAGTGACGTAGTAGAGTAGACTAGCGAGTCCGTAATTACTAATCTGGTGTGAACAGTAGTCGAGTAGGCCAGTAGACAGGCTGCCCAGTAGGCAGCTACCTACTTGACTGTTTATACCAGATTTGTTCTTACCGACTCACTATAGTCGAGTAGAGTGGCGTAGCAGAGTAGACTAGCGAGTCTGTAAGTATCAATCTGGTATGAACAGTCGAATAGGTCAGTAGACGGGTTTCATATCCTTTAATAATTATGGTTTTAAAAAACTGAAAAAATCGATTTCATAATACGCAATTCGTTTATTTGGATGATATTTATTTAGTTATTTTGGTATAAAAATCAAAATACTGAACCGATATTAATAAAATGTATGTGGCTCCTCTGAGATATTAATAAAATGTATGTGGCTCCTCTGAGATATTCCCTACGAAACAAAATATAATTAATTATCACAAACAATTCATAATGTGCGGGGTAATCGCTAAACAAACACAAAAAAAATGAGAACCTCCTTCTTTTAGGAAGTCGGTTAAAAATCCAAACGAATAGCTTTGTTTCTAATTTTGTTATACGAACTTCTAGTGGATTTATCTGATAGATAAATAACCTTCTTGGTAAACGCTACACACAAAGCGTCACATAACATCAGGCGAGTTGACTGGCAAGCTCAATAACTGCGGTAAATAATTAAAAAAGGGACTTTCCGCATACAAATATATTAATAAATATAAATATTTCTGAGCTTTGGTTCGATATGGTTCAAGACAATAAAAAAATGGAGCTCTATAAACTCGATTTGATCAATTTAATGAAACTAAAAAAATAACGATAGAGATGGGTGGAATAAAGCTTAATATCGAGCAAGTGATTTATCTAACTATTTGCATAAAAAAATAATATGAATTAAAAATACAAGACCCCTTAGGGATCGTTCACTTCATAAACAAGACTAAAGTCAACATTACAACGAAATCTAAACTAAGCAACAACAAATTGAATCGTTTTGAGTGATTGTTTCCATTCGACGCTACCCGGTTGGTAGCGTCGAATGGAAGCGCTGAATCTCTAAAAGATAACAGAATTCAACAGGCGCACATTACCATAATTATGCACATACATCGGTAAACGTAACGCAATAACCTCTTTAACGTAGCTGTTCATACAAAGATCTCACGGCCGAGTCGCGACTGCTAATACAGTACCTATCGAGATCACCACACTATAGTTAGTGTCAACTCGCGTTTACTTAAAGCAGTAGTTCTAAACCATTATGAGATGAGGGGCCAATTGGTAAAAATGTTGATATGATATGTTATTAGTTGTTATTAGTTAATTATTAGTTGATGATATGATTTTATGTAGATAACCTAAATCAATTAATAATTTTTAATATTTGTGTCGTGAATGACCACTTGCAAAAAACACATCCGATGACCAAAAAAAATATACAAAATACAAAAATATTTATTACCAAAACATGTTTACAAATAACCTTAGCTCTAAAGAAGTAAACCAACAGATAATACCTAAGACTAAACCAAATTAATACCTCATACTGACGACAATAATGTGGGATGCCCTGTCAGAGTGAGCCTTTCGTAGTTGATATAATCTGAATCGCAAGTGAATCGGTTTCTTCCAGGTAAGCGTGCTCCATCCATAGAAAATAAATCTCAGTTTCTTATATCTAAATTAAATTACTCGTGTTCAAAACAGCCGGCGCAGCTACTTTATTTTAGGAGCATGAAAGCTCTTTCCCCATATAAAAAGCACCAATTTTTATTCTATATTTTCAAAAATCGTTGGTAGAATCCAAGGAAAACATAAAATGTCATAACAATTAAGAATGTATTGACAACTAACTTTGCGGACCACTTGAAATGCTCTCAAAGCCCTCCAGTGGACCGCGGACCGTCAGTTATGAACCACTGACATAAAGCTTTCTCCAAAATGCAGCCCGCTTGGGAAATAAAATAGAATGCACTCCCTTTGTGGAGGCACCAACAATAGAGGCGCCGGAACTCGGAATAAAAATGAAAGTGGATTCGCCTGTTATTTTTATAAAGCCGACAATCTTGTTTCGTGCCGTTGCGGTCTCATTAGCATACGGCGGATCGCACTGTCCAGTTGTACGACAACGTGCGTAATACGGTCTGTTAGACTGCATCAATAAAAGAAGTTTCGAGTATTTATTAGAGTTAAAAAATACGCTTTGCGGGTTATTAACAAAAAAAAATTAACAAATTCGCGGTCGCCACCAAGTGCAATGTATGCCAAATTAGTGCAAACTTTAGTTAATTAGTCATTATAATTTGTAATTGTTTATTGTAATTGAGATGATTTTATACTTACTAAAATTTGTTCATAATAATGAAAGTAATGACTTCTAAAAGTATGTTTGCCTTTCACTCTCACTCTCTGTATGAAACACCATAATATGGTAGAGGTCAAATTAAAAATGCGTTCTTCATTTCATTCTCATTTTTAAGCAAAGCTTACATAATTGTTTGAACTGTATAATATAAATTATTTTTTGGGTTCCGTTGTGATTACGAGGAAATCCTTAGAAATTCGCCATGTCCTGTCTGTCTGTCAAGTCTGTTACAAAATCACCTACAAGTTATTAGTAAATTTTTATCACATTTTGTGAAGTTATTATTTTACCCATTACTTCTATTATCTGATCCCAATCAACCTCAATCGGTGGCAGATGATAGTTACGCAATACGAACCGCAGCACGCATCAAATCATCAAATAGTCCATAATAGTAATTGACTCTAGCTCTATTGGCAACCACATCATTATTGGGTTCAACGGAGCGATCTGATTTATATTTTTCTGCTTTCTGCTTTGACAGTTTGGCCATAAATAAACTATCATCGCTTTCCCCTTTCGTCCTCGAAGGCATTTTATTGGCAAACGAGGTACGTTAGGTTTTATGTAAACACATTTCTTTCACGCTTTCATGTGATTTTGGCATTTGAACTAGTTTCGTATTTTTTTAGCCCGCGATACTGGTCCTTGTCCTAGTCCATTTTGTAGGTATGTAAATTGCGCAAATGGTTTGATAATAAAGATATTGATTCACCACTAAATTGACCGGTTCACTACGGTCTCTCGTCAAAATCATGTCATTGTATGTAGGCAAAATCAACAGGAATGGATTTTTTCTATTAAATTGAGTACAAATTGAACAATAAAAATAGCACTGTAACCTAATTCAATAAATAACTTACACAGTAGAAATTACATCTAGACTTATTTCATTACGTTCTCATCAGTTAGCATCTCCATGACGTCGGTCAAAGCAATTCAATTATCACAAACTGATTACAATCTGGCTAAGCCGGCCCCCATTTCTAC
This sequence comes from Lycia hirtaria, assembly GCA_947563715.1. Classification (NCBI taxonomy): domain Eukaryota; kingdom Metazoa; phylum Arthropoda; class Insecta; order Lepidoptera; family Geometridae; genus Lycia; species Lycia hirtaria. The sequence goes on from OX387384.1 coordinate 28,327,470, forward strand.
ATAATACACGTAAATATACCTAAACGTCAATATGTCTGTAATTAGTCTCTATGACTATTTCTGCTTCACTCAACAGCAATTATCATGAGTAATAGTGACACAGGTAGACAATCCGATCGGTCGATGGATGGTTGAACGTACTTTTCGAAAAAACATGTTATCTTGTTAGAACAAATCTTATGAAATAGTACACATTTTGGTAGAATTGAAAAAACTTTTTTCCACGATGACAATATTTAATACCTAACTTCTTTACTCCGGTTAAGTCCGGTTGCTCAACAGTAAACATGTAAAAGAGTAGATCTAATAAAAAAACATACAGACCGTATTGATAACCTCCTTTTTGGAAGTCAATTAAAACGGTGGAAGGGACGGGACGAGAGTGAGTCGGAAATATTGTTTCTAAGGATAATTACGAGTATTATGAACTCGCGAGGTAGGTACAGCTAGTTTTATATTTTATATTACATTGAGACCTAGACATATAAAGCTGTTTATTTAGGTGTCTAGTTTGCAAGCACTGTAATTAGAAATTGGATATACAGACAGTGATTGATTTTGAAATATTGGACTGAAGTTAAATTGGAATAAAAACGTTCACTTTGGGGCAATTTATCAATGTCATGTGCAGTTTTACAAACATCGGAATTGATTCTGTGTTTTGCTTATAATAAGTAGGTACTATTAACGGGTTTTTTGTGTTATTTACTGACTCCCAAAAAGAAGGAGATTATCTTTTCGGCCTGTATGTATTTTTTTTGTATGTTTGTTTACCGACTAGCCAATTGTGCATTGATTTTCATGAATCTTTTTGTATTTGGTAGGTCGTACTTCAGAGGTTTTCATATAATTTTATCAAAATCGATGCAGTACTTTGGTTTTTATAACGAAATAACTAGTAAATTATCATCCAAGTGCCTGTAGAAAAGTGGGTACATATTATGTATTGTATTGCGTATTTTGATGTCGTTATTTTCCAGTTTTTTAAACTATAATTATTTTATGTGTATTAGTTAGACCAACCAGATCTTCCAAAGAAATAATTAGTCTATTTTATAACTACTTATCAATGGCAATTGAAATCGCGCATGACCAATACAAAATAAGAAGAAAAATAATATAACATATTATTTTTCTTCGCATTAGTAGGTATTCTTATCTAAACATAATTAGTAGGTATAAAGCGAGATATTTATCTCCATCTTCTAATTATTATATATTTTTTTAAATACGACTGTTTTGCATTTTACACTTTTTATTACTCAGCCACCTCTAACTACTGCCCTAAAATAAATTTTTGTTACCCATCACGCAATACTGCTTTTTAACATAATGTTTGATGTTGCCATTGTTTCGGTCACACACCTTTGATCCGTATAATACCTAATATCTATTTTTTATAAAGTTCATGAAACCCGGCTTTAAATTGGATAGAATAAAATATGCTAATAAGCGTTTAAATGCTGCTAATATCGTTAAAATTCAGAACTATCGAAAGTTGTACAATCAAATTTGAATTGCGGTCCCTCTAGTAGAAAGTGTTGGTGATCCTTTGACTCTAATTCGACAAGTGATTTAGGTGTCTAGCATAAATTTATACATATTTTAAGTATAATATTTATTATCGATAAATATTGTGGCAGATAGATGTTTGAGGGCAGTTTGTAAAAGCTATTTTATATAGTTAGTAGTTTTTTAGATCTACAAATGACCACCAACTCGCCTGATGTTAAGCGACGGTGTGGCCGAGGATGGAGCTCATCGATCATTCACTCTAGCCTTGAAAATTCCAAGATTGTAGGTCTCAGGAAACAGAGATGGCGGCAAAGAATTCCATTCCATTGTTCCATTGTTGTAGTTGTAACGCTAGAACTTTTATGCAAAGTTATCCATGGGGAAATATCCCACCTTTGCCCAAAGCCTTTGCCAGTTATTGAACCATCAAGCAGTAGTGTGCAAGCATTACTAAGCGTATAATACTGGCACGTTACTGATAAGCTGTTGATTCATGTACAATATTATTTATTTGTTCTAACAAGACTGAACAATGTGTGAAAGCCCTAGTTTAAATTATTTGATATAAAAAAATTCAATGTAGAAAAAAAATGTCTGTGTTCACCTTTTATGATTGGTGTTCACAGATAAAAACACACAGTAAACATATAACAATAAGCAAAATAAACTTCAGGTTTACGAAAAATCTCTGGATAGAAACAAGTTTTCGATTTAAATGGTAAATGTGTGATTGATACAACATTCAATGATGTTTGGAACTAAATAAATGTATTCAACTGCACATTTTATTCAGAATTTTCGGCTTATCCAGAAATATTTCCGACTGCCGCATCAAAATTCAGATTAAACTAGACCACAGACTATGAACTTTCATGATTTAAGCCCAGAAAAAGTTCGTCACTCACCTGACCCGAGGCGGCAGTCACCGGTACAATAAACCACGTCTGGGTGCCGTCACCCACAGCCCGACCGGCTGCATAAATAATTTGGCCAGCCAATCTGCCGGTTGTTTGCATCCGGATTATCATATTAAACGGATAGTAGCTGGGTGGCCACCTTTTGCGCTTTATGCGGACGGTTTCGTTGATACACATTTAAATTGGAAAATGCATATCAAAAAAATCAAGGCTAAGTTATCTAGCTTCTCTTACGGTCTAAAGGAGCTGAGACGCGCCACGGACCTAAACACAGCTATATCTGCTTACCATGCCTACGCCTCGTCGTGGTTGCGGTACGGCATATTACTGTGGGGCAACTCTGTGGATGCAGATCAACTCTTTATTGCCCAGAAAAAATGTATACGTATCCTTGGCAACATAAAATCACCTGACAACACAATACCTCACTTTCATAAGCCATACTTCATAAAATTCAAAATTTTAACAGTGACATCTATATATATATTGGAATTATGTAAATTCGTTAGGAAATATCCAGATTTATTTAAAAAAGTAGCAGACGGACCGCGTAAAATTAGACCCCAACATAAACATAAATTAGTAATACCAAGGTCAAATCTAGCAATGCATAGTTCTAGCCCTAATTCTATGGCAGTAAAAATATATAACAAGCTACCGAATTGCTTAAAAGATATAGACACAGATGAAAGCTTTATTTTGAATTTGAAAGATCTCCTAGAAGCTAACAGTTATTATAATCTTGACGAATTTTTTAAGGATAACTTTGACGAAATTAAAATTAAAATAGAACGTTCCGACTCAAGTGTTGCCATGCCCCTATAGGGCCATATGTATTCCCTAAATAAACATGTGTTATTATAAGACCTGCATGTACCTACATATGACGCAATAAATGATATGAATATGAATATGAATATGATTCTTTCATTTAATTTTGCAGTTTCCAACTGGTTGTACTGACAGAATACTTTTCTGTGCTGAATATACACTTTTTTCTTTTAGTGCATTCATATTTGCTAATTTAAACTAATTGTAGGTACTGACTGCAGACATTCCTGAAGTATACATTATTTCATTTCATTCCATTCTGTAGATTCTAAAGAAAATTCTATTGAAAGAAAACATTTGTAAATGGTTTCGTTCATTGCTTTATTCATTTAATTTCACAAGTTTCAACTAACCGTATTCATTCACAGAAAATATTTTTGAACAAAACAAGCCTGAGCATTTTTCTGACGTTTAATTTAAACAATGTTCTACTTTTAAATATATATATTTAAAAATATTTAATATTTATGGACATTTCACACAACACCATCTAGCCCAAACTAAGCAAAGCTTGTACTATGGAACTAGATGGCTGATGGAATACATACGTGTTTTTTTTTTTTTTATATATACATATGATACATAGAAACACCCAGACACAGAACAAACATCCATGCTCGTCACACAAATGTTTGCCCTGGGTGGGGATCGAACCCACGACCTTTCAGTTCAGCAGGTAGATGTAAACACACTACCAACTGACAATGACAATGATTTGTCGGCCTTGTGGCTACTGAGCCAAATTATATTTTCACAATATTTTTTTTGCCTCTAATACTTTTTCTGTTTCGACCGTACTAAACTATGACTAAACATTTCCTATTTAATTATTATGCTTTTTCAAGCGAGTCATATAAGTTTCATAGAACCTAATGTAACTCAACTCGAATTTTTGGTTCCGCGCCAAGTCTATCTATCTTCATGTGCTTGAAACTATTACCTACCTATAAAGATGTACTTTTATAAACACTGATGTATCATAATAAAATACTGTCATCATTTAAAAAAATATGTCAAGTTCAAAGATATTTGCCAAAGTGTATTTTATTGTACAAATCATTGAAAAATATTCGTTTTTTCTTACAATAATAGACAACAGATTTAAGTACGTCATTGATAAAGTGTCCCATATTTTCTTCTGATAGATTGGTCGTCTCTTTTATAGCAGGGTAGTGGAATGAACAATACAAATGCAAACAATATCATCCGACATTTATATAGAAAAACACGGCTGTTGAGTAACTGCTGTATTGATTGAGCTCTGTTTTTTTTTTAAATTTACTTTGATGTTTCATTGGTAGAGATTACTTACTAAAGATTTAAAGTTATTTATATATATATATATATTATAGTAAATTTAAAGAAGTAGAAAGAGATAGCACTTTCATAATTTCAAAAGACAAACAAGAGAGACAATTTTATAGACATGGAGGGGCGTGCATTTTTGAAGTTCCGTAGTGAACAAGGAACCCATATAATTTCGCCATGTCAGATGTCAGTCTGTCTGTCCGCGGCCGCAGCTTTGCTCAAACTCTATTACTAGGTAGTAGAAAGCTGTAATGTTTACATGAACATACATTTTAATCACGCCAAAAAAGTCATAGAATTAAATCTTTATTCTTTTTGGGGTACCTTCCCTACATGTAAAGTGGGGATGATTTTTTTTTTCTCGTCTAACCTATCGTGTGAGGTATCGTTGGATATGCAAACAAAAACTTTGGGAGTTTTCTGAAAATAATTTTCAATTTAGGGATCCATTTGCGAAATATGAAGCTTTGAAGTGATAATTTTTGTTTGAGTCAAGTGTCCCCCCTGTACTGGCTAAACTGGTTGACGTTGGAGTTATGAAAAAAAACATGCTAGTAGTATATATGATAACATTTAAAAGGGCTAAGTAGACTTTACAAATTAACGAGTAATAGTCGATCAATTTAAAAAATGTACTTGGAGAAGTAAGATATGAAAATGTTGTGCAAATTTCATTTAAACTAACATAAGTGTAAACTAATTAGTATGTTCATAAATAGAAGACCCTGTTTTAAGTTCACATAAATTACGTAGTGCAAATACGGAACCCTACTTTGCGCGTGGCATGACACTCACTTGGCCATTTATTAGACCTAAATATCTCTAACAGTATCAGCGTTAATTAGAAATATGTTTATATATGTATACTTATATATATATATATATATATATATATATATATATATATATATATATATATATATATATATATATTTAAACATATAAATGTAGATAAAATGTTTCTTTACGGAAAGTGCCACGCTTGAGAGTTGAGATTTCTGTGTTACGAGTATCACTAAGTGAGGACAAGTGTGTTAAGATAATACTCTGTGATCTGAGTAGATACTCGTAGTTTTAAATACTACCTTTTACTTTTAATCTTCATTAATATTAAGTTTATTTTATACGTCTTCTGTATAGAATACTCGAAAATTAACAATTTAATTAATTTTGTTCATACGACGAATAATTTCTGAGACTAAAAATTAAACTATAATCGGATATTTCGGCTCAAAACAGACGTGAGTGACCCGTAGTTTTTATTTAAAAACTAAAAATTAAGTTTAGAATAAACCCTTGGTATAAAAAACGACGTAACTGGTTTTAATTAATTAGGAACATTTTCTATCAAATATTCTTTCAAAATAATAAACTAGATCAAAATTGGGCCATCCGTTTGAAAGCTGCGATGCCATTATGCCACAGACAGCCACACAAATACACACGTCGAACATAACCCTTCTTTTTGGGTCGGGGATTAAATTGAGAGATTTGGAGAAATTAAAAACCTTTCTTAGTGGATTTTGATTTTGTAAAATGTAGTAAAATGTATGTATTTTAGTGTCCTTACAGAAGATAAAACAGTCAATAAGAAATTTGAAAATCTGAATTTTATAATATAATTACCTATAATTTCTATGCGTGCTTGCGTTGCAGCTTGGCAATCCATTTCCAATTAAATTTTGCATAAGTATTCGAAAATTCACCCGATTTATCTGCGTACAAACCTGTTTGATAACGGAATCTCATGTATCTCACATGAAGATAGCTTCATAAAGCCCGTAGCATCACGACATATAAATTCTAAAGCGGAGATCCAACAAAAGGCGTCTAGGAGTCGTTTCATTTTATAAACGGGTTTCCGTTTTCATTCGCCGGATCAGACAACAATGCGCAATGGTAATTACGTTCACAAATAATTTCGGGGACTCTGGGACCTGTAATAAGTACGAGAAAACAGAAAACAACGCTACAAGAAATTACTTTGTTGCGAGGAATCTGCGACGGGCCGCCTCGCTTTGCATATTTGAACAAACAAAAGTTTTCTTCATTATAATAATGTGACGCAATGTATAAGGGAAATTGTATGCTAAATGTTGAAAAGACACAAATGTTATGTTTGTTAAAACATGACTGATATTAAACAGATTGTAATAATACGACCATGGAAGGAAAAATATAATTTTTAAAGTTCCGTAGCAAACAAGAATAGTTAGAAATAAAGCAAAGAAGAATAAGCCGTAGCAAAGAAGAATAGAACAAAACTTATAGTTTCGCCATGACCGTCTGTCTGTCTGGCCGTCCGCGGCTTTGCGCAAAGACTATTAGTACTAGAAAGTTGTAATTTCGTATGGTTATGCATATTACTTATGCCGAGATTCGTGTATAAAATTTAGCTTTTCCCTTAGAAAGAAAACTAATGTGAATAATTATAGTTTAAAAATCTGGAAAACCGATTTCAAAATGTGCAAATTTGTTTTAAAAACCAAACTACTGAACCCATTTTGATGAAATTTCTATGGGACCAACCTGAAAGTATATCATCCAAAAAAATGATTTTTCAAATCGTTTTATAATGATCCCTCATTATAAAACGATTTGAAAAATACTTTTCTCCGCTCCCGCTATACGGTAACAAACGTAAGCCGAATTGTTAACCTTCTTCTTTTTGAAGTCGGTTAAAAGCGAATGGAACTCTGTCTTTCTGTCTGTTTCTTACGTTTTCACGACCAAACAGCCGAGACAATTATTAAAAAAATAGTTCAGAGGTAGGTAAAAACCTGGAGACGGACATAGGCTACTTTTCATTATCATTATCATCGGCATTTTTCATTACTACGCAGTTGAAACCGCGGGGCACAGCTAGTATAATATAAAACTAAACACGCATAATAATAAAAAAAAGTTAAAACTACATAAAGGTTATAAAAGACACGAACCCCGGAGTCTGTGGAGATCAATTTTGTCAAATAAAAAAAAACTAAACAAAATAAGTATAAGTATACACTCAATTATATACTTATGAGAGTATAAGGGCAACTTTTTCGAATCTATCTTTGTATTTGTTTTTAATATGTTTTCAAACATGTACAGCTCTTTTTGTGAAATTTACGCACTCCCTTATCCCCATATTAACAGCGAGTCCGTATTTTATCTCAGTCCCATGCGTTTACACCTTCGGCGTCGTAAAAAGAAGAAAATCGAATCTATTGGGGATTTGCAACCGCCATTAGCACTCTTCCCAGAGGACTCTAATCCTTCCTTCACACCAGCCTTTCCCAAACTGTGGTCTACGTACATACTTTGAACAGGACATGAAACTATTAAGACGTCAATTGTAAAACGTAGCCTAGCCTTTCAGACTCTCAGCTTAGTTGATAGTGATAGTGATACTGACATAATGGCTTCTAAGTTGAAGGTTGAATTCCCACTCACCAGGGCTATCGATTGCTGCCCAGACAAGGCAGTAATGGATAAAAAAAGATCAATGCATCTTTTTGTGGACCTTTTACTTTAACATTTTAATCATGCACATTTCCATTTTCGTTAAAAAATCTTTCGAATGGTTAAAATAATTTTAATAATTATAAATACGCTACGCTACTTTGATTACGCTAATAATTGTTAATTTGTTATTAAAATCAATAAAAAAGGGCGCGACAGGATTATAATTCAATTCAGGGATAGAGAGTTCCAAATTAAGATTTATTTATTAGATGGGCCACGGTTCAGTGTAGTTTGAGAACCTCTGCTTTACACTATAAAAGTCGGAAAGAAGATATAGGTGCCATGTTTTATTCAAATAAGCCCTCACACTGATGTCTGGTTGAAATAGTAAAACGTTCCAACATAAAATAGTAAATTAGCCGACCTCTCTAAAAGAAGGTTCTCAATAGGTTAGAGAGTTGTTTTTAATGAACAATGTTCAATGATAATTCTTTACCATATTTATATATATCGTGTATGTATATGTGTAGAGGTAATCTACACAAGACATCTCACATGATAGATAGATAGATAGATAAACTTTACACACATGATGGGGTAGACGAGAAAAAAAAAACATTCCCACTTTATATGTATTAAATTTATATACCCATACCAAATTACATGTTACTAAGGAGTATTTGAGCTAAGCCACCGACGGACTGTTGGACAGACAGACAGACGAACATTGGGAAGCTATAAAAGTTCCTTGTTATCTACAGAACCCTAAAAACTTCACAACAATACAAAACAACATCGAAATACATGAGAAAAATTAGCTTTCGTAATGGAGCTTAGATTTAGAGAGTGAATAAGTAGAAAGGGTATAAGATATTTCTAAATTGAGATTACCTAAAGGGCTGAATTTACGCTTGAGTAAACGACTTCTTTCGAGGGTTTGGCAGAACTCGGGTCCCTTTCCGATAAATGACTGCTGATTTTTATCTGGCCTATTGTGGAAAGAACTTCAAAGAAACAGAATTATCAAATACCAAGTAAGCAATTTTTGTTTGAAATACCTACCTTTCTTCTTTTGTGTCAGGATTGTTTTTTTTTTTTTTCTTATGTAGACATTCGTTGTGCACCATGCGTTAAGCATTAGAATTATGACAAGATAGAAATCTCATGTTTCTAAAACAAAAATCTTAAGCCGGCTCCTTAGCTTGGTCTGTATTTGTTTTAAAAACAGTTTTACTAATGTAACATACAATAGTTCCAAAATATAACAAAAACATACAATACTAAGTTACAAATTCCATATAAACATTTTTTTGTTTTCGATTTTGTACCTTGTTGAAATTTAGAAATAACTTGGCAAAACTTCGTGTGTTTTAAGAGTAAAATTTATAAAATAACAGTGAAGTAACATAGAAAATACCTTAAAATTCTAGAGTTATTTACACAACCCTTTTCAAGACCCTAAACTGTCTGTCAAATTAGGAGACCGAGAGACCGAAATACTTCTTCGTAAATCTCATAAAATTTCATGTTTGAATTATTGACATGATGCCAAATCCAAATGCCAAAGGAGCATGATAAAAAATCTTAAGTAATCGTAGAATTTTTGCTACGCTCAACCGTCTAAGATTAAAATAATCGAAAGAACACAGAATTCGCCCTATTACATTTGCGAAAGAACATAATTCGAAAACGAAATACTACAAACAGCATTTCTGATCGTTTATTCCCAGTGTTATAATGATTGATGGTGTCAGTTCAATTGATTGTACTAGTGAAACTTTTTCGTCTCAATAGTTCAAGTAATGGCGGCTTATTCTACTGCTGAGACATATATATTCCCAGAAGTACAACCAGTTCAATTTATTCTAGTGAGATTTTGTCTTCTCATTAGTTCAAGTGATGGTAGCCGATTGCACTTCTGAGACATTTTTAAGCTCAGAAGTACAATTAACAGTACCACTACCTACAAGTAAACAACAAGTTTTTCGTGTTAGTAAAGAATATAATTTACATAACGAACATAATAATTAATTATGATTGTTTCATATCTCACATCGTGTGTATGGGTGTTTCAAGGATTTTTATAATATAACCGTACCTACTCAATTCATACATCCGAAAGAGGAGGAGGGGAGGAAGGTAATGCCTCCTTGCGCAGTCGGTTAAAAACTTTATGATATTGACACACAGATTTTTTTAGTATGGGTTGTTCCGTATTCATCCCATGAAATCCCATCCCGAGTCTTAATTTTCTTAACTCATCCCTTTTTGGGGTATGAATCTGCGTGAATGGTGTAGGTACAATACCTTTACGTAGAAATGATACTACGTTATGAGTATCAGTTCAGACTACCTAATATTTATTTAGATAATGAGTTCCCTTTATCCATATTACGTCTAATTATTTCACCATTACCATTTCTATTATCAGACAGCTAGTAGTACCAAAAGCAATATCATTTAATGGATAAGTATATCCCAAAACTCGAGCGATATACTTTAATTTAATTTTTATTGCCATGTACCCTCACAAAATTGGGATATTATTTGACTGTTTTCAACATACATAATCTGTGTATCCTTCATTCGTGAGTGAATCATTCAGTGAGTCATCTTAAATAGCAAAAGATGCTTTACCTTCAGGCAAAGTGCATATCCGTTCTACAAATAAAAAAAAAACATAAAATCCTGCAACGACTACATTCACGAATACAAGAAAGTTTAAAAAAAACAGCTAAACCGACTTTGATGAAAGGAAGAATAGCTAATAATACTCTCAATCAAATCCTCTACAAGAAAAAACAAAAAATATACAATTGGTACATTAATTTGAGAACTACCAATATGACACAGACAAAAACACAAATACACAGTTACACAGACATATAGATAGGTACATAGTTATACTCGTCAAACTTATATAACATATATCAATAATAATAATAATAAATAAAGCATTTATTCCAGAAAAAATACTTACTATTACATTCTTACACTAATTGTCTGCCAAACTATAAAATAGTTTGTTGGCAGATAAGCTCAATGGTAGACTATATTATTATTCGGAGTTCCATGCCTAGTTTGATTATCTTTTCTCTTGTATGCTGGTAAAAAAAAAAAGTAAACTAAGCTAATAAATAAAATGTATCGGTTTATAAGAGGCACGGACCCGGGAGACTATGGAGCTCAAATTAAAAAAAAAAAAAAAAAAAAAAACATTAATATCTTTTTAGGTCGGAAGTAAAAAATTAAGTGTGTGAGCAAACCAAAAATATACACTCACAATGACACTGAACTCATAAACTTAACAAAATTAAGTCCTAGAAGTAGAATGAGAAAGATTCATAGCTAAGCACAATAGTCGTTTTGCTCTAACTGAAACAGCAGGCGCACAATGTTCACGATGCTCAAGATATGTACTTATGCTCCAACTTATGCGAGTAAGCCAAACTACAACTTGGGAACAAGATAATCTGTACTGCAACATATGCATAGGCCAAGTCCACTGTAAGATACCCGTTTTACTGTTGGTTAAGTGTTTTAACCGACTCCAAAAAGATGAAAGTTTTATGTATGTTTTCCGTTGTTATGTTCATCGAATGCTCCGACAACTGTGGACCGATTTTGGAATGTCGTGGAAAATTCTAGAAGTGTTTTTTTTTTATTCGACGACAGGAACTTGACCACCAAATCGCCTGATGTCATAAAATAAGTAAATAAAAAATAAAATAGAGCTTTTTATTCCCAATTTTAAATTTATTATTATTTTAACATTTTTTAAAGCTTTCGCGATTGTTACTTACTGAAAAAAAACCCGATAAATCCGTAAAAAATGGTTTAATTTCAATTATAAAATAATCATGCAATTTTATAATAGTAGGCACTGAAAAATCATGCAAATAATAAAAGTAATTTTAACTAATATACCTAATGATGTGTTTTATTTATAGTCTATAATATAGACCGTTGCGCTCCACGATGGAGCGCACTTTTGTTTGTATTCTCGTCGAGAAGAATTTGGCATGAATATAAAGTATATCAATAAATATTTGGGATTTGGAAGGCGTAACGATGCATTACATGAACTTAAAATACACACACACCCACATACACTTTTACGTATATGAAAAAGTGTGTGTGTACGTTTCTTACTCGTTCACGACTTCACGCTGAAAGGGATTAACCTATTCAAATTAAATTTGGAATGGAGATAGCTTAAAATCTATATTAACACATACTATTTATCTTGTAAAATTGATTGTTTAATGTAGTTGGAACAACAACGTTGGAAGAAAATTAATATAGTATACCAGGTCTAAACAATTTAACTTAAGTTGCAGTATATTAATTAAGTAAGATAAGTTCTTAATATCCGTATCGTATCCGCCGTAGCATAAAAGTTATCCCGCTCGGCGAGACAAACTTTTGGAGATTGAATTTAACCAGATTCACTGCCTAGTTTCGTTTTGCTCCAGCAGAGTTTTTAGCACCTGACACGACTTACAAATTTTGGCAAGCTCACGTGCCAAGTCCTGGCTGGGTTTGGTATAGGAATTAGTAATTGTCGTCACGTACCATAGATATTTTCATCCATGTAGGTAGGAACATGTACATTTTACACTTGTACGAGTACAGTGCTCTGTTGTAGCGCTGCCTGGATACTATATACACTACAACGTACATCTAGAAAACATATATTTTGTTTGATTCTGCATATAGTTTATTGTGTGTACAAAGAGTCGCAAACGGTTCGCCTGATGGTTAACGATAATAATCGCCTATATATAACTGCGATATCGTAGGGTTAGACAAGTGACATTCTAATTTCGTGTACGCTAGTAGAAAAGTTCAGGAAAGCAGTGGATTGGAACAGCACGAGGATCGGAAAGGAGATGCTGAAGAGGAAATCACAGTACTGAAAATTTATTGAAATACACAAATTCTAGGAGTCTCCAATTATCTTGATTGTATTTATTAATATCAATGTAAATTAAATTTGACACAATTTTAGCTCTAGCTTCTAATCAGAAGCTGAAAGACGGTCCTTACCTGGCGAGGGGGGGGGAATCTTCTTAAAAATACCCGGGTGCGTTGTACTCGTATGTTGAGGATGTAGTACTATTAAAGTCTTCTGTGGGTCAATCGTAGATCTATCTAAAAAAAAATAGCCCCCAGATTACATCTAGTTTAAAAAAATCATTTAGGAAGCATATTTATAATATAAAATACTTGAAACTAAATACAAAAATAGCTATATTGCTTCTACGTCGTGATACTCCAAGCAAAGGATTACAATGAAGGTGCCTACTCATATTTTATAGTTTAACAACGTGATAATAGTTGGAAAATGGTGAGGGTGTGCGGTGTATGCCTAAAAGCGTAAAGTCATTCATAAATGAGGGTGCTAGGGGAGTTGGAACTATGGGATGCTGCGAGTAAGAATGGAATATTGTAACATTTAGAAATTAAATGTGATACTTGTAAGTATGTCGGTTAAGTGAAAAACATAAAAATATAATTTATTGTTTTCAACAAACCAGATTAAGCATGTTTAAAATGTAAAAAAACCTGCAATATTTAAAACTTGGAGATGCACTTTATAATATTTTTTTAATAGCACATTGTTGTATTTGTGGTCGATTGACCACAAATAATGAAGGCACCAGTAAAATAATTAAAATTCTTAAAATGACTAAATTGAAAAAATAAACGAAAATCGTATGACAATTTCGTTCGTTTTTTTTTATGTAGTTATAATTAAAAATTTAGTTTTGTGGTGTCTTGAGAATTGCTCCCAGTGTATAATTAAGAGACTTTACATAATTACTTGAATTATAAGTAATCCTGAACTTAGCCAAGTTTACTGCAATGCAACTAAAAATATATTCATATTTGTCACCAGTTTGAAAGCTATGAAGCTACAAAAATAACTTACACACACATCATTCAAAGTAAATATTTTTTTTTTTATCAGCCCTGTTTGTACAAACTGTCCCACTGCTGGGAACGGGCCATCTTCTCATTGTGAGAAGGGTTAGGCCATAGTCTGCCACGCTGGCCAAGTGCGGGTTGGCAGACTTCACACATCTTCAAGATCATCGAGAACTCTCAGACATGTAGGTTTCCTCACGATGTTTTCCTTCACCGTTTGAAGTTGGCGGCAATCAACAATACGCACATAACTTCGAAAAGACAGAGGTGCGTGCCGTGGGATTCGAACCCAGGACCTGCGAATCGCAAGTCAGACGGTCTCACCACTAGGCTGCCGGAAACTCCAAAATAATAATCAAAATAATAATTAAAACTTAGATATTTTTCATATACTTACCTCCTATTTACTAAATACAAATACCTGAGAAAATCGCTTATCGCACATTTGTACATACAATAAGAGAAAATTATTTTCCACTTATACATTATGAAATTTCGTTGTAACTTCGAAGTTAATTAAGATAAATATATGTAATCATCATTTCCTTGCCCTTATACTGCCTACTAGATGGGTTCGGAGATGTTTCATTTGGCCACTGCACACTATCGGCTGTCACACGTCATATTTCTCACAGTTCATCCATCCATACTTTCTTAGGCCACCCTCTGCCTTCCTTTGAAATATGTATTATTTTAGAGGTAAAGAACAATTCAGTTGCAAAATTGCAGTCTCAATGATTCTCAGTCCATTGTAAAACGACAGGCAATCACAAATTTCAACTTCAATACAACTTCAAACAAATTCAAATTCAAGCGCAGCACTAAATTCTGCATTTCTACATTTTCAACAAGCTCTGAAAGCTAACATTTCGATCTCAGGTTCACCTTCGGTTTCAGTCGACTTGATCGTCTTCAATCGGCCAGTTCTAACCGAGGTACTTGGCTTGGGCAGCCTTTCGATAGTTCAACCCATAGGTTCAACCATTAACCGTCAAGATTCAATTTGACGATTCACGTTCCAATCTTCTCATAAAGCTTAGTTTTGGAGAGCTTCATAAGGAATACACATCACTGTAATTAGAATAAATGATTTTTGAAAAAAGTATATCATAAGCTTATTAAATTAGTGAATTATCGCAGACGATTAACTATAAACTTAGTTTTAGCAACGATACTAAAAGCCACACATTTTACAAAATGCAACCATTCAACTCAACGTAGACTTTATGTCCAAGTGCAATAACAAGAAATTAAACAAGAAAACGATTACATTCATACTATTACATATTATACAATTAAATGATAGCTCAGTCGGCTTTGTAAAGGATTTCCGTGCTCGGAGGAGACGACCCGAACTTTGAGAAAAAACTTTCTAAAAAGATTTTGGTGCAGGAATCATTGCGATAAAAGTGCTTTGTAGGGTTCGGCAAAGCACCAAAAATGTAGCTTCTCTGTTGCCTCTAGAGAGTCAGTTTTAATTCCAGGAAAGATTTACTTACCATTTTAGACTACACCATCGCGTTGCCTCAGTGCTTGTTTGCCCTATCTACCATTAGTAAAATTTCACAGGAAAAGAGTTTAATGCTCTATTTTTTCTTATACAGCTTTTTAATTATAGCTTTTTGAAAAAAATAAAAATAGACAATAGATATACTTTATATTCTTATATAATATACTTTATATACTTTATTCTTATATAATATACTTTTCAATAGATATACTTTATTTAGCGTAGGAAGACCAGCCACGAGATGGACAGACGACCTCATACAAGTGGCGGGAAGACGCTGGATGCAAGCCGCTTCCAATCGGTCTTTTTGGAAATCCATGGGGGAGGCCTATGTCCAACAGTGGACTTCTTATGGCTGAGATGATGATGATGATACTTTATATTCATGCCAAATTCCAAATTAGTAAAATTTCACAGGAAAAGAGTTTAATGCTCTATTTTTTTATTTTTTTATATATATTATAGATCTACGATTGACCACCAACTCGCCTGATGTTAAGCAACGGTGTGGCCGAGGATGGAGCTCGTCAATCTAGGAGATATCTATTCACTCTAGCCTTGAAAATTCCAAGATTGTAGGTCTCAGGAAACAGAGATGGCGGCAACGAATTTCATTGTCTATTTTTATTTTTTTCAAAAAGCTATATTTGTAAAGCTTGAAACTCTTTTCTTATACAGCTTCTTAATTATAGCTTTTTGAAAAAAATTTAGCATTAAACTCTTCTCCTGTGAAATTATACCAATGGTAGATAGGTCGAAAAGGCATTGAGGCAACGCGCTTACGGTCAGGTGAGCTGTAGTCTAGTGATTACCCAGTTAAATACAAGAAAAATTATCTAACCTAAACAATCTATGCCCACACAACACATCAACAACACTAAACGTACTGTTCCCAGTCAGCGGGTACAGTAAAAACGTTAGGTACCCAATTGGTACGGGAAAAACATCTTCACCAAATAACAAAAAGGAACTTTCCTTTAACTATTTCCTTTATTCGTTCCCGCGAGCGTCGATAAAGCAGACTAATGGTAGTTCTCACATAAAGTGTGGCCCTGGAACAGATAGCGGGCCGTCGGCGGCCGATTGATTAATGTAACTACATGCTCCGGCATCCCCTCATGCTATCCGTTACGGGACAAGTGGACGATTCGTACATACTGATTGCTATCAATAAAACTGACAAAGATTTCAGGCGCTACGTTATCAAGATAGGCATCTACTCTACGTATTACATTCCGCTTTACACTATTCCCTAACTATATCAATGAGAAGATAGATAGGTATGAGTGTGTGCGTGTGTAATTTAGTAGTTAAACTAAACATTTTATATCGTTTAGCTTAACTACTAAGACTAAGATATTACTGAGGTTTAGACGTATTAGTAGGTTTCTATAATTTGAGCCTTGAATATCTGGATGTCGACCATTGGTCGTAATCTGACTTAGGCTCGATGTAGGCATCGCGCCGTCGCGTCGGCGTCTCTTAGAAAATACGTAATGCTGCACCGGCATCCGACACGGGGCGCCGGCGCCGACGACGTTTTCCAGCATACCGATGCCAAAAAACGAGTTCTTGGGCTTGCCACGTACTACGCTTTGTCACTTATACACAGATTACCGCTGTATCGGCGCCGTATCACGGTGTCGGCACCGTGCCGTTACGATGAGTACTAATGGTCGCTGAGCAACAAGATTTTGTACAAGTTAGACAATAAAGTTAAGTAATACATAAAATAAGATTTGAAAAAAAAACAATTTTATTCTTTTCATATTTATATAATTTGACTTTATATTATGATTTTTTTCTTCTTCTTTATAGTATACAATATATCGCTAAACATCAAAGCCCTTCAAATAAATTAATTGGAGAAAAATAATGAAAATTGTTAAATTACTATTTTCGTTCTACATTGAAAAATAATGGTTTAAGATGTATTTTTTCAAACTAGAACATACTAAAACTCTAAATTTCTTAAGGGTTTAACAAAAACTTTCGTAAAACATTCCTGAACATTGAAACCCGCAGACTCCATTAAAATAACAATAGAAACCTGAAAAGATGCGAAGCGCTTTTATTGCCTAAAAAAACTAATAAAACAGACCGAAAGATTCCTATGAACCGGGCACCTCTCGTTTTTCATGATAATTCTGCCAAGTTTTCCTTTATATCAACTTTTTATTTTTCCCAGTTTAATATCATGCAAAATGAAGGCCGGGGCAAGGCACGGAATGGCCCGCCCGGCTCATTGCATCTGCCCATAAATCTACTGCCGTTGTGTTGGTTATTGGTGCCCACTACATCCAGTCTGGGCATATTCATCCTGCCTAGACAGATAACCGTCGAACCTGCGACTGAAAGAAATTGGAATCTGTGCTGTGGGTAAACGATTTGGTTCGCCTGACTTTATCTTAATAAGTTTTATATTTAATCACTTTCAAAAACCAATAATCACGATTCAGCAGTTTACGAGTATGATTCTCGATATCTTCGCTGGTTGTGAAATGATTTCATTAGAAATGAGGCGCGTCCGAAGTGTTAGTAAAAATATTCGCCAATTTCTAATTTCTATTCAGATTTTTATTAACCAGATCCATATGAAAATTTTGTTCGGATCGTCATAAGTATTACAAACAAAGAGCCGAACACAAATGTTTCGTAATTATTTAAAATAGATAATAGACAATATATTTTATTGTGCCAAAAACTTCTTATTACTATAACTACATAATAAGATAGGATATAATAGGATATAATATAAGTTTTTGTCACAAGCCGGCTCCAGCTCAGCATAGTGCCGGTTATTTACAACCAATTTGGTTTATAAAATTATTATTTATTTGATTTTTATTTATTATTGAAAAACATACGTACTAATCAGACCCACCTAATTGAGATATTGCTAGGAAAATTATTAATTAGTTTAAAAAATAAATAATTATTTCAATCTTCAATATCACCCGGCACCTGTTATTAAAATATAATATAGATACAAATACAGTATTTACGATATCTTCGTATATACGAGACTTCGTATATACGATACGAAGGCCCTTAATATAACAAGAGAACAGGATTAGTTTCGAAAAGGTTTTCTAAACAGGCTATTGTTCAAAATCCTCCAAATAAAAAAAGGTTTTCTTTAGTTACACAATTAATGTTTCTAAAATATTACGAAACAAGTCCTTTGTTACAAAAGCTTATCCATCAATAAGTCTGAATGGTCCAAATATAACTGAAACTCTCATCCATTTCCTGTAAACGGCGTATTTTTGCGTCGCATCCTATAGATACCATCAGTCTTTGATCAAATGTATTTTCCTGATAGCTCACACAATCAATCTAAAAGCTTCCCATTCTTGTCAAAGCCTCGTAGATAGCAGCCTATCACTTGCCAACATTTCGTCCCCCGACGACCATTCGTCATAGGAGCGCGGTAGGAACAGAAATGATACTTCAAAAAATGTTGATCAAATTGAGGGTGAAATATTGATTCCGTAAGTGGTCTCTTGCTAATTTTAAGCTTGGATGACCGAAAGTGGAAGGTAATGATTACCTTGCAGTAAAGTGAAACTGATGCATGATTGATAGATAGTTCTGAAGTCTACTTGCACAGTGTATTTAATTAATTTAATAATGTACATTTAATACACAAAATATTACTAATTACAGTCTCAAATACATTATCGATATTGATATATTTATTGATAATATAATTTTTAAAAATTACATAGGTATCATAATAATATTAACTTTAAAAAAAAATGTTCGATGTTAACAATCATTATAAAAATACAGTTATTGAATAATGATTAAAATGATATCAATTATAAGTGTGTAATATTTTGTCAGTCTTTTAGCCCTGTATATTATTTATATGTATAATTGGAACTTAACCGTACATCACCAATGGTCTAAAGATTTTAAGCTACTTTTAACCTCTTTAAATATTTTTATAAAAGCAATTATGTTTCCCTGTCTGTTTCTTACTTCTCATTACAAATCATAAACATATATTTTATTTATTATCATAACGTATCGTGTTCATATTTGGTTATAAAGCTATCTGAGAAGTACTAAGTGAATAAAAGTGGTAAATAGTAAAGTTAACTTCATTTGACTGGCCTTGTGGCTCAGTTGGTAGTGTGTTTACGTCTACGTGCTGAACTGAAAGGTCGTGGGCTCAATCCCCACCCAGGGCAAACATTTGTGTGATGAGCATGGATGTTTGTTCTGTGTCTGGGTGTTTCTATGTATCATATGTATATATTTACAAAAAAAAAGTATATATGTATTCTATCAGCCATCTAGTTCCATAGTACAAGCTTTGCTTAATTTGGGCTAGATGGTGTTGTGTGAAATGTCCACAAATATTTATTTATTTATTTTATTTATTTAACAATCACCCTCAAACCATTTTCCATCATTACGGCTCAGTAAATGATAAGAAATATCTATACAATAATTCATGTTATTATCATGGTTTGGAAATACATCATCATCATGTATTAATCATCATCACATGTATTTCCAAACCAAAAACGATGTGAGAAGTAAGTTCCCTACTGTAACTCAATCTGTTTTCTGTGGTGCTACAACCTATCTACCTAAGCTAGATATGAAGCCAAGATTTTTATTGCGACACCTTGAGACCAAGAAAACGCTTCAACAATGTTTCCGCCCTGGGGAAGAAAACTGCGAGATTGCCATCTTCTCTCATGTTCGGTGACAATGTAGCTTTAATAAAATTTTGTCAAGATCGCTTTTATGACAAGCAACATTTTGTTGGATATAAAACACTGCCTGTATTACCTATTTAGTTTGTTCATAAAATCTAATAGGTTGCTATTTGAGCTGCAAATGTATACAAATATATTAGACAGTTCGGTGAAACTAATTTGAAAACACAAATATCATGCTTATTCTTATCAAAACTATGTTTTTATGAAGTTATAAAGTAATTATTCTTATGAACAGCTTTAGTAGGTATATTTACATATACATACTTATATATGTACATACATACATGTACATACATATAATCACGCCTGTTTTTCCTTACGGGGTAGGCAAAGCATCAAAGACTATCTGGCCGTTTGACGGATGGGAGGGGGTATTAAAGGGGATTACGGGATTATTTATTCACTCTAAATCAAAAAGGTAAGCCTTTTTACAAAACCCCTTTCACTACTTAAGTACGCTTTTTTATCAGTAGGTAGGTACACATACAGAATGTATCTCTTAAACGATAAACACACTTTAATAAAAGGTCATTATTGACTTCATTATCACTTCATTGTAGTGAAGACTTTGAACAACTTTTATTAAGGGACCAATTATTACCAATAAAAGTTGATACCAATCCCGAAATCATAAAATTTTAAGAACTCCATATCCAACAAACTTTTTATATAGGCCAGCTCATTTTTCACGATTGATCTCATATAAAGAATTGCTGTACAACTGGGAACGTTTTAATGACGTTTTAGTGACACGCTATTACGTCATACCGTTCATTAAACTTTGTGTCCGTTTCCGATAATCACTTCCATCCGGCAATAAACGGTCTCCAAATTGTGACAGGAAGTAAAGTTATTACTGTACAGTAGACTTATACACATCACTATAGATAATATTATGAACTTTGCACTTGGCATTAGCTCACAACTCGTTCGTCTAATTTACGATCCTTCAATTATTTATTTATATACCCTATTAATAAAAAAAAAAATTATTGGTAATAAAGCTATACCGATCTGGCTGATTTCGTATGTTTGTTATTCCACAGAACAGATAATAATAATAATTATAGTCCAACTAAAGAAATAAGTTAACCGTAAAGTTCGAATATTTGGTAAATCAATTAAAATTGCTAATTCAAAGTAGATATAAGCAATAATTCAGAATATAAAAACATAGTAGTAATATTTTTATTTTTTATTTAAGTTTTTTTTTTTTAAATAAAAATATATTTATTTTTTATTTATTTGTTAAGTTCACCTGCACTGTGTACATGCATACATTGACAATAAAAATCTTATAAAGAAAGTATAGCTTAATGTCACAACAGGTATATTTTATACTCAATTGTATAATTTCAATTAAAACTTACGTTGCATGTACATACGTATATGTATATCAAAATCTAGATTGAGATAACTTTATTTTAATAGGCATTATTAAAATAAAGTTATCTCAATCTAGATTTTGATTATTTTAATAATCTAGTTTGAGATAGCTTTATTTTAATATTTTTAATAGAGAGAATTATGTGGCCATGACTTTAGGAATGTCTTAATTAGTTTCGTGTACTAAGCCATAGATATTTTTTAATCCTCGACACAAAAAGATGGATGTTATAAGTTTAACGTGTGTATCTGTGTGTCTGTGTTTGTATGGGTCATCGTAGGTCCCAAACGGATGGACAGATTTTGGTCTTTTTTTTTTTGTTTGAAAGAGAATGTTATCGTATGTGTTCTTTACTATGTGTCATCATAATCGGTTCAACCGTTATTTTTTTGTTGGAGTTTTTGAGTTTTCTAAATGTATACTTGTTTTATAATAAAAAAAAAAAAAAAAAAACGTAATTATTTTCACAAAATCCTATTAACCTATTCACACTAAAAAGAGTGAATAAGTTAATAGGATTTTGGATACCTTCTTAAAAAAGAACGTATAATTTATGAGATAACTTAAGCACAAGATACCTCCGTAGATTACGAATTATTTATGTCTCTAGGTAGTCTCTAGAACCTAGATTCCTAATTCAAACTTATGCCAACAAGCCCCAACTATAAGACATTTAGAATTCAAACTCAGGAGTTCTACAAAGGTATATATACGTGCCTACGTACGGCGACAGTGGTTTTAGATACCAGTAAGTTCCCAACAATAGATTACTGTTCTTGTTGTTGCGTTCTCGCCTGCAGAAGATTAATTCTGATTTCCGACCGAGGGACTAATAACAATGTAAATGGAACCAGCAATTAGTTGAGCTATTGTTGAGATAACTAACGCTTATAAATTATCCTGTGTACCTACCATAGTATGTATGTAAGAATATATTGTATAGATAGGCCAAGTATTTCAAACGCACTGACGCAAGACGAAAAATTGGCCAAATAATACCTCTAAGCGAGCAATTCTTGTACATATATAATTATATAATCTGAATCTCGGCTTGGATTTTAATGAAATTTGGTTTGTAGGTAGATTAGGGGACGATAAATCGATCTTGCTAGGTTTAATTTTTAGTGAACCCGGGTTTGCTCGTATTTCAGTCATAAAAAAACCCAGTGGAGCTCGCCCAGGTACTACTAGTTATACACGCACGATGAGGATTTTGTAACCCCATAGGGCCTGAAAACTTTGACATCATGGCTGACCATTTAGGATCAATGAATTTATTTACATACTTACGTAAGGATTTGGACAAAGCACATTTTAGAGAATTCTAACGCGCGCATATTATAATTATTTATATTATTTATTTATTTATTACACACAAAGTAGACAAATAAATAACGCAATTACCGTGAAAACCCACAAAACTGTGAAAACGGTATGACTGTGGGAACTAGTCTACATATGATATACCTACTATTGATAGGTATGATACTATGATTTGAGACAACGTAGATTGTTATTCTACTCGTCGATCTTATCAAAATTTGATTCTCTTGAAAGCCACCATTTGGTACATTTAGCTCTCTAAGTTCTCTGACGCGCGCATATCGTCGCTCGCATGACTAACTGTCCTATCTCGTTCCAGTCATTTGTTCAGGACAAACGATTATCGGTTCTGAGATTAGATTGTATTTGTCAAAAATATTAAAATCGGATATTTTGCATATCTTGATATGATATAAGCTTTCATAGAGATTACATTTTAATTTCACATTGATACTTTTAATGTATTTGGTTTCTAAATACCTGTTTTTATGTGTTCGAAAAATGAGATAGGACAATTAGTCATGCGAGCGACAATATTATATAGACTTAGTGATCAAGCGAGATCATACATATGTATAAGTAAGAAACAATTGGAAAATTCCTCCGAAGTCAATTTTGTCTACGCGAGATTACTATCTTTTTACTATTATTACCTTATTATTTTTATACGGCTTATTAATATTGTAGGTAAACGATGACATTTTACAAGTTATTTCAGTAAATAGCTAAATTGTATTAGAAATCGCGACTCTAACTTCTTCGACCTTTTATCCGTTCCAAAAGAATTTTTCAAAAGAAGAAAGCTTTTCAGAAGTAGCAAGTATCCGCTTACAGCAGCTATTGAACGATCGCGTTCTCAAAGGCTTTTGAATTTAACACTCCCTCAGAGATCAATAAGCTTGGAAATAAAACGTGTGAACTGCTGCTCGTTTGCAAACCAAGACTATAGAGTCCTGAAATCTAAATGAGACTTTATTTCGTTTGCACCAATCAGAGCAATTAACGGACAATGAGAGAAAAATCGCATCCGAACCACCCCTAACGTTGAACATAATAATATAAGCAGTAACTCGCCTAGTTACTGTTTTTATCGGTAATTTCAATTAACCTTAAAACATCTTGATATGAAGAAGATCTATACAGTTTTTGCTTGCTACTTACTTTTATACACGCACTTGGATGATATTTTACCAGTTATTTTGTTATAAAAACCAAAGTACTGTAGCGATTTTGAGAAAATTTATATGAGACTACCTCTAAAGTATGAACTACCAAATACAAAAGAATTATCAAAATCAATGCACAATAGACAGAGTAATCGGTTAACAAACATACAAAAAAAAAACATCAAGGCAAATTGGTAACCTCCTTCTTTTGGAAGTCGGTTAAAAATGTGCAATTTTGTTTTAAAAATCATAATTATCATATAAAAATCATAAAGAAATTTCATCAAACTATTCATGAAATTTCTGTGAGGCCAATTGGAAAGTGAATCCTTTCAAACAAAAAGAAAAATATATTTTAAAATATTACAATTACATCAATTAAATATTTCATAGTTTTCAACAATACAAACAATTACAATAATTTGGAGTTTGATTGACACCAGTACATCCTCTAAAGATGTAACACCAAGTAAACAAATTACATATTTTAAAGTCGGCTTTTTCAGTTTTTTATACTATAATTATTATTTTAAATATTCTCTCTCACGCTCAGTGTTTTCGAGATAGTTCCCATTTGGCTTAGCATTCCGTTTTATTTCACCATATATGTAGTTTAAACATTCCGTACTGTTTACTGTTCGGTTTATACGTAGGGTGGAACACGAGACTTCTAATTGTCCTGGCAGGAGTGCGGTGGGCAGACAATGCGTTCTTTATGCACGAGTTAGTTAGATTACCGGGACGCAACGGTGATTGTAATCGTATTATAGCTTTTCTATTGTTTGATGACCTACTTTTGAGCTGACTGCAATTTTCTAAAGAAAACGGACAAATACGTTATTTATTATACTAAAAAATAGTAAAATTGTAGTACTAGTACTATTGCACTTGTATATAATTATATACACTTGTATATTAAAAACGATACATTTTGACAGACTTGTGTAGATAAAAAACTATGAGCACATTTGTATAAACGATAAAAGGCAGATTTTTTCTTTTATGATTAAATTGTATATGATTGTAGTTACGTATTACAATTACGAAGTTTGAAATTAAAAAAAAATGTTTTGATACGTAATTTATGGTTCCATCATATAAAAACTTATTGAAATCACGTATTTAAGGTGTAATCGTCTATTTTTGCTGTTGTAGTAAATGGACACTAGTCAAACCATGAATATAACTAACTTAAGAACTGTAAAAACAGTATTCCAAATGGGAAACTAATTTATGTAATTGAAGGGTTGAAAGTCTAAAGGGTCTAAGTGCCATTTTTTACCATTTGCATATTATTAGGCTTGACACAGATACAGATCGTATTTTTGTAATAATATTGTTTTTTTTTTGGCACTTGGATCCTTTAGAATTACAACCTTTCAATTTATTTCTATCATCATTTACTTATGTTTATGTTTCTCCACCGAAGTAAAAGACGTTCATAAACTTGCCACTCGAAACAGGCTTCTTACTATGCACCCACGTCTGTTCTTTATTGTGTGTTATTTAGGTCAATTTGTTTACTTATGATTTATGAAGCCGTTCCTTAAGGAATAGATCGTTCCCCTCCGATCTCATACCCACCCCAGTCACTGAGGCCCAGTTGCCGTCTACGCTTCTGGTTGTTCGTACAAGCTACCAAAATGTAAAGGGATCGTCAATCGACCGTCTCGACCAATCAGATGAGTTGGTGGTCAAACATAGATAGATCTACTCAGTAAAAAAGTTATGTTTAGTTTGTGATAACGCATCGGCGCCCAATCTATAACCATATAAATCGAGTTTTGGCGGGAACGTCATCGAAACACGTTGTTGCTTTGTTTTATTTTTATAGACTTGCGTTATTTTGAATGTTATTGCGATAAAAATGGTGGTGTTTTATTCATTAAGTGTTCGATCAAGTGCGTGAGTGTGCGCAAGTGAAATAAAGCAGTGAAACGTGTGATTTTATGTTGTCGGCAAAACTCTATAGAAGCTTCTAGTAAAGTCGCCACCACTTTACTGAAGCAAGACTCGACTTATAAATTGACTTTATACGTGACTTAGATTGTGACTAGAACATTTACAACTTGTTTTATTCAAGAAACTTGAAAAAATCCTAATACTTGACACTGGCAAATGCTTTAATGCGGGCCCAATACAAAAAAGAAGAAGAACCATATAAATATATATGTACCTATGCTTCAAATTCTATGTTCAAATAAATAAACTATTATATTAAATGTATTAACTACAACAAAACAATATACAAACTACACGTACTAACTAAACTACTACACAAAAAGCAAATCGATTACCCCAGACCGATAAAGGTCTAAAGACAATCCAAATGCTCAAAACCACTACCAGTTGTCAGCGTACCCATCATGCTCGCTAATAAATGTTGTATTATAATTCTAGCGAACCAAGCAAGCGAGTTTCTAAAATATGGCGTAGAAAACTTGTGGAAGCAATAGTACTATAATATAGTACACTAATAGTTAATAAATGGTTAACTAGTTAAAAACTGTCGCGTTAACCTCCATGTACGAACACCCATTACTGCTATATCTTCAAGAGGGGAACTTGAATATAAAACACACTAATGATATAAACGATTATTGGCAAACGTAAAAAGCGCTCGCTCGCTGAACAGATAAAATGGGCTCCGTCGAATTAAGCTATTGATTCTTTTGTTTTATGCCTTCACGGGGCAACAGCGTAGCAAATTGAAATATCCAGTTAATACTAAAATATTCAATTGTTCTTATGCCTTTTATGATCATTACGAGCGTAGCGTGTCTTTGCCGTGTTCGTTAAATATTACAGGTTATCAGTCCAAAAGATCTTTATTTTACTCCCCAGTATATTTCGATAGTGAATTAAAATAAAAAAATAAACTGCTAATAGCGCACGCTCCAGAAATTCTGGAAAACAGAGAGCACTTACGTTCAGTGCGAAAATAAAGCAAGTCCCGGGACATTTTAACCCAGACTAAGTTCGGCTCAAATGAAGTGAAGCCTCTGAATTATGCTTAAAATGTTTGCTCTGAGAATTGAACTAAGGGGAATGCCGGTTTAATATTTAGTTAGGGGATTAGGTGAAATTTCCTGATATTGTTTGATTCCGTTTAGCCGACGTCTATGTGTTTTGCCAACAGCTTTACGACAAATTAATGCTTCTAGGATATTGGAATTGGAATTGGAATTTTGTTTTAACTACGTAAATGAGAAATGTTCGCTTTGAAAAACAATTTGAACGCAGAATTTCGATTTGAACACCTTTCTTATTGAAGACGCGATCATTCTCTAAAATAAAACCAATATGAAATAATAAAATAAAATAATTAAAACGGTTATAAAAAGTCTGTGTAATCTCGGCTACAAAAAAAAAATATTTTTTGACATAGTTCTAACAAACTACGAATTACTAACAAAGAAACGTTTGTCGTCGCCATTGCATTGTTTATGTACATACTGAACGGGTTCTGAATCCCACTATAATGTTTAATTTTCTGCCTTATCAGTCATCACCACTTGATACAATGTCAATCAGTAAGAAAATTCCGAGTTAAAACATTTCATCAATCAAGCGATTGATGGTCTGTCAACCGTCCCAGTCCCGACTCACATAAGTCTTTTCAATCAGGCGTTGACTTTATGTAGACAAACAGCGAAGCGAAGCAATCCATTTCCTCCATAAGCACACAACAGATAGAGTGACTGATGGAAGGCAAGCGCGATTACAAGCGCGTCTTCGCGCCAACCGCACTGCTTTCAGGCGCTAATCGCCGCCTTTCGAACGCTACGCGAGACGTAGACAAATTTAATTAAACACGCTTTTACACTCTAGAACACTCCATTATTAATTAGTGTTGGCACGCATGGGTATAGGGTGACATCTATATTCCGAAATATATTTGTATTTTACTTGCCCGAATCCGTTTCATAGAACTGTCTGATTT
The DNA here is from genome assembly GCA_947563715.1 of Lycia hirtaria. Classification (NCBI taxonomy): domain Eukaryota; kingdom Metazoa; phylum Arthropoda; class Insecta; order Lepidoptera; family Geometridae; genus Lycia; species Lycia hirtaria. Next base: position 28,355,487 of record OX387384.1, read on the forward strand.
CAGACGTTTTACTTGACACTAATGTCTGATTCTATAAATTTGTTAGCCGCAAGTGTCATTAGCCCGAACAATTATTAGGTTCCTGTTTCATTGTATCCAAAAACCTTCTTATTTACAAAAGTTTGGTTATGAGATACTTGTATCAATTTTATTATTAGGTTACGTGCGTTAGGTTTTGTTTATTATGCATATAAACTTTCTTATAACAAATAATAATAGGTAAATAAATATTTGTGGACATTTCACACAACACCATCTAGCCCAAACTAAGCTAAGCTTGTACTATGGCACTAGGCAGCTGATAGAATACAAATAAATACTTTTTTTTTTTTAATATATACATATGATACATAGAAACACCCAGACACAGAACAAACATTCATGCTCATCACACAAATGGTTGCCCTGGGTGGGGATCGAACCCACGACCTACAGGCTCAGCAGGCAGACATACTACCAACTGAGCCACAAGTCCAGTCAAAGATTCGATTATCAGACGGAATTGTCAAATGAGCTTCCGGGAATTTAATAAAGTGTCTTTTGAAAAAATAGATTTCGTTTTTGGGGAAATTATATTCGGTATTTCACAATTCGGATTATAGAGAAATAACCTAGTATAGTACACTGAGCAAGTACATAGACAAGCACTCAGGTACAAATGATATTTACATAATTGATCGCGAAATGATTGTTCAACTTCAGCCCCGGGAGAAGTTTCATGTTTCACTCAATTTATTCATTTTATGTTGATATAATTAGTTGTTTTCCAGGGACTCGGTAGCTTGTTCTTTGCAACTTGATTTAGTATAAATTTTGTAATAACAAGCTTTTAGGTGAATTTCGTTCTAAATATAATTTAATAGAGCTATGATATTACAAAGTAATTTGAGATCGATTATTAATTATCTTTAACTTTAGTAACTCGAAAGTGTATAAAGTAAGTATATCTACATAAAATCACGCCTGTTTTCCCTTACGGGGTAGGCAGAGCATCAAAGACCAATAAGCTCGTTTGACGCCACATTTGACCGTGATTAGAGGGTTATATGGAGGGGAGAGGGTATTAGAGGGTTTGAGGGGATAAGAGGGTAGGATGTAATGTTACCTTGCAGTGACAGGGGGTCAGCCCATTACCTACATAAATACAAATTTTCCTCAAGTCCCTGAACTGACTTTTAAACTATACCTGGGAAGAGAAGCAGCAGGTACATTTTTATATTTTTCTTTTTCTCCCAGTCCAGCATATAAGTCGTAATTATTACAAAATCGGAAACAAAATTTATCAAGAATGTAACTGTAAATACAATCAAAATAAATTGTTTATTTTGTCTTTTAGAAAAATTGTAATAATTACTTCATACATACATAAAATCACGCCTAATTTCCCTTACGAGGTAGGCAGAGTATCAAAAACCATAAAACCATTTGACGCCACATTTGACCGAGGTTAGAGGGTTAAATGGGATGGAGAAGATATTAAAAGAGTTAAGAGATATTGAAGGATAAAATGTAATATTGCAGTGACAGAGGATCAGCCTACGCCCACATAAACAACAATTTCTCTCAAGTCCCTTAGCTGACTTTTGCAGTATGCCCGGGAAGAGAAGAGAATAATTTTAACAAAAACGATTTTGAAAACAAAGATCTATTAGAGTCTGTCCAGCTAGATGACTTATGTGGCATTTAAGTCACTGCTGTCTGTTTTTTCAGTGGAGACCACAGAGTAACGTAAGTATATACCTTCGAAACCTTAGTTCCTATTTCTTGCAATAACAGAATTATAAGTAAAAAGACTTCAAAAATAATACAATATTGAATATTGCAACACTGGTAACTTTAAAAGTTTCTAAAAGACCGTTTCTTGAAATACAATTTGTATAATTCTTCGTATTATGACTAAGACGGTCTTTCTTTTAGTTTTTATTTTAGTAACTGTCTGACTGACATGAAATTTAGAGGATGTACATAAACTGTTGGTACGTACTAAGAAACGATTTCTCTCACAAAAAATTGGTTGTCTGTAAAGTCGGTTTACGGACGATAGTTTAACGTGGCAACGTCATAACAAAACATCGATGAGATGATTGTATACTTTTATGAATAAAATCGAATCAATTCGTAACGCGCGTAACGGGACAATGAGCGTAACGGGACAATGAGTCATCCTTTTTCGTGCGTGTAGCCGGCGTTCATCAATTTATTAGACTTTGTCACGTCAAAAACATTGCAAGAAGCGACTAGTTAAATATTGTAATAGATTTTATTAGATGAAACAGCATTTTAGAAGCCGTCCAAAGTTACCCTTGCACAGCGACAGTCACAAAACAAACCCAAAACATTACTCGAGATAAAACCACAATTTATAAAAGTTAGCCAGGGTCTGGCGGTATCAGATATTTCGTCATTACGGTCACTGAGCGTGATTGCAATTAAAACTGATTTCAGTATAATTTATACTCGAGCTGTTAATCCCAGAGGCTCGCCCGTAATCCAAGAATGAGCGCTCGCGGAACTTGCTAACTTTAATGTTTGTCACCAAAATACTTTTTATTGGCAAAGTTAGCAACGAAATTACGACTGCCTGCGTTATATTCACTGTGACGATCATTTGAGTTATGCCGAGTTCGATTTGACAAAAAAAAGTGGAATAAACGTGTTTATCTTTTTCGTTTTTTTTTTTATTACGTATATAAAATCACACGCACGGAATTTGCCGTTTTTAAATGATACTTTTTTTATAATTACTATGGGTTTTTTAAGGAAGCTCAAGGTCACGCAACGAGCTATGGAGAGGGCTATGCTCAGGGTCTCTGCGAGATCGTATCAGAAACGAAGAAATCCGTAGACGTACAAAAGTCACCGACAAAGCACAGCGGATTAGCAAGATAAAGTGGCAGTGGGCAGGGTACATAGCACGTAGAACTGACGGCCGATGGGGCCGAAAAGTTCTTGAATGGAGACAATACAAGTGGCAGGAAGACGCTGGATGCAGGCCGCTTCCATCCGGTCTTTTTTGGAAATCCATGGGGGAGGCCTATGTCCAGCAGTAGACTTCTTGTGGCTGAGATGATGATGATGATGATGATTTATTATAATAATGCCAATAAAGTCATAATTAGAGTCAAAATCTAATAAAGTTTAGTAAAGGCAGTCTAGTGATTGTATCTCAGTAAAATGGTACCTACTACCAATTTACTGCACCGTGACAAGAACTTACAGGAAGCTTCCACAGAGTTTAATCCACGACCAAAAAATAATATAAATATATATAATAAATAAATACAAAATAATTGAAAAATATGTCATCCATGTAAACGAGTTGCGTACTCGTATTTTGAAGCCGGTTTTCATCGCTTTGTTGAAACTAAGTGTTGTGTTTTGTTTTGTTTTCTAAGTGCTGTGTTTTCAAAACACAACCATATTTAATTAAGTTTAAAAAAAAATATTATAGCAATCACAAAATTTTCCACGTCTTACCCAAAACCTCCCATCTTTTCTTCAGTACGCTGCCAGAGAGCATGTAATAATACTAACGGTTGCTCATCTTCCTACTCATTCCTAAACATGTGCGTAATTTATGTCGTCGAAATAATTTAACTCCCAAAGCCCTGCAAAGAGTACTCCTGCATTGGAATGAACACGTTTTATATTTCGTAGCACATGTTTAAGGAAAACGAATGAAAACGATTTCTTTGTTCGACTTTCGTTTGTCTTTTGAGTTTTCGTACCAGCAGGGGCACAAGGTATCCCTTGATCATTAAGTGCGCTTGTTAGGTGGTATTTTCTCGAAAATCTTTCGGGTGGAGTGTCTTGAACCGTTTCTAACATATTACATGGGTGCTTAAACTTATTACTTCCTCGCTGTATGGCTCTCTCTGCTTCATTAATTTGCTCTTTTGTTTCTTTGAAGATTTTTTCTTTTCCTATTACCAGACGATTTTGCCAATTCCGGAAAATGGGTAACTGTTTTTTTCTTTACTGTAACGACAAATTAATTTGGACAGCTTCGGTGATTTTATATTAAAATATATAATTGTTAGAACAATGTTACGTTCTGAATTTCGAAGTTTGAAATCTTGAAATGGGTTATAAGAGTTTTTATAAGATGGAGAGTTATGTTTTTCGGGTGTTTCTATGTACAAACACTCTAAAAACATAACTCTCCATATTGCGCAATCAGGTAAAAATAAGACAATTTCAAATTCAAAATTATCGCATCATCATCTATTTTTCAGGCAACAGGAAAACTTTTCTAATAAAATTCACAACTCTCTGGTGATTAGCATGAAGATCGAAGGCATAGGGTCAAAGTGATATTAAGTAATAAATTGAACGCGGGCAGCCTGTAAACGCTTTCGAATTACCGCCAGCAGTAATGGGAAAACTTAATATTCACGAGGGATCACGACTTCTACACCCTATGGTGAGTCTTTCCTTTGTGTGCGTAATTAGTTCCAAGTTTTGTTATACTTATATCTTATTTAAATATTTTTTTAGAGTATTATGTTAATTGATACTTACATTGACTTAGTGCTTGGTACAATTTGAATAAGTGCTAATGTTTTAGACGATTTAGAATCAGCACTCAAAAAATAATATTCATTATATTCAATAATAATTTGATATTTTCAAATTGAGATAAATAAATATAATAAATGACTGTCCAATTTTACTTGTTATAGTCGAGTTTGTTCAAGATATTGTAAATATAGTCTTGGTGGCCAAGCAAGCTCATTCTTAAATAACAAAATAAAAATAGTTTTCAAAACTAATTTTCATATTTCGACAATTTCAAGTGCCTTTTTAAATACAAAGTAATTTTATTCATAAAAATAGGCATTATTACAATTAAAAAATATTAGTTGTGTTATTTTCGCAGAAGCGATTGCCATGAATCAGAGGGGAGCTGATTAGATGGGATTTAATGCACCTTGCTTATGTTTTTTTACACTTGATTTACATTCATAGTAAATTGAATAATTATTACTTACCTACCTGTATTCATAGCTTGCGGTGGTACCGTGTCTGGGTTTAAAGGAAATTCTAGGTCTCGGGTTCAATTTCCTCGGCCAGCAAGAAGTTGTAACGATGTGAGATGTTCTACTTTGTGTAATTATATTTTTATAATTATATGTTTTTTTTACACAAGATAGATCTACGATTGACCACCAACTCGTCCGATATTAAGCGACGGTGTGGCCGAGGATGGAACTCGGCGATCTAGAAGATCTGTTCACTCTAGCCTAGAAAATTCTAAGATTGTTGGTCTCAGGAAACATGTTCTTCACAAATCACAACGCCATGTAAAGTAAATAAACACGACACTGAGAAATCATTTTCTTTAAAAAAATCACAGCAAAAATCCTGAATACAACTAAAATTTAATTAATGACATGCAATAGAAGGAAATATCATTCATAAGTTTGTAATTAATAACAGTTGTAGTAATTAAAAGACACAAATTTAAGTGTTAAATTGCTGCTCGCAATAGTCTCACCAAAATAATCCTTTACAAAGTTAAAAATGAATAATTTAATATAACGAAAACTACACTTCACAACAGTTTTCTCGACAAATTTCACTTTCAAACACCAACACCAGCCGAACCAAGCTGTTTCAAGCAGCATAATTAATATGTAAAATTAGTACACTTGAGCGCGAAACGCTGACAGGCCAGTGGATAATGTAAATGTTGGTCGACCAAAAATTCAGCAAAATCATGCGAATCAGTAATCGCGCGGTGAGAAAGCTTTTATCTCAGGCATCATTAGGAAATTGTAAACAAATCCCTTACAAAGTTTGGATAAACGAGATGAAAGGGCACTCCCCGCAATTAACATTTAAATATTTTCAACGTAGGTACAAATTGAAATTAAATTCATGAATTCGCGGGCCGCGAGCACCAGCGAGCTGGAAAGGTTTTGTTTAGCCCCGGTGCAGCTGTTGTCTCTCTAATTTTGCATATTATAATATTCATACGTATGCGAATATTTTATAACACGTGCCCACTGCCTACGCATGTTTTGAAATATTTATTTTGATGTGATGATAGCGGAGTGTGTGATGGACTTCCTTGGATATAATCACAACAAAGAATACAGAATATTTTAGCATATAATACAAAAGATTCACTCAGCAAATCATCATCATCTCAGCCATAAGAAGTCCACTGCTGGACATAGGCCTCCCCCATGGATTTCCAAAAAGACCGATTGGAAGCGGCTTGCATCCAGCGTCCAGCAGACCTTCCACGAGATGGACAGATGACCTCATACAAGTGGCGGGAAGACTCAACAAATACATTTACATAAATAGTGACTCTTTTTATGATACAGAAAAGCTCAAATCACCTTGCGCTGCGCCTACTCTTATAATAGCCACCGAACATTTACAGAATGCATTTCGTTCTGTCGTTTAGCTATTACCTTTTCTGAGATGTGATTCAATTTGAAATTCTGTCGCAGAAAACAACTAAAGGTCTGTTACAGTAATCTTACGTGAGTGAAAGCTAGTTCCCATTCCAGCCATCCAAAAGTAATATGTTCTTAAGCCATCTTGACCTACACCATCTTTTAACATCAGTTGAGCTGTGGTTAGATACCTAGTCTATTGACCTCTAAAATACATACTAAATATATTCAAAACAGCCTGAAATTAATTTGTTTGCGGTATCTACAAATTGAATCTATACAAAGAACAAAATTAACCTTCTCTATTCCTATTTATTTCATCTAAATATATTTTTTATTCCAAGCTCTATTCACAGTATAATTTAATGAAGCAGAAAATCCGATTTCATTGGGACATAATTTGAAAATTGATTGGAGAGCACTCGTATAATATTAAAAGGAATATTTAGGCAAGTGAGTCATAGATAATCGAAATACATGGATGTTGAATCTAGTTAAGGAACGCCTCTACGAATTTCATAACTACATAGATTCGACATTTTGCAAAAGAAATATTAATATATATATATATATATATATAATGTATGTTTAATCATAACAACGAATTTTTTTTCTACGTATACGTATGTATTAGGTGTGTATGTATGTAAGTTTCTGTTTTATATCATTCGGCTTCAACGGCTTGGCTTTTGATATGCGAGGTGTTTTTATATTCATCTTTACCTTCCGAATATGATAGATTATATCTTTTGTAACAATGTAAATTTAAAAAAATGCTTTTGCTCTTATACATTAGAGTATTTTGTTTTAAATTTAATGTAAATACTTATTGCTACAGGTATTTTAACCGTTTACACATACATATCTATACAATATAATTAATTCTAAGTTGTTGTTGGTTAGTATTACGACAGACTCATCGAAGCAGTGATCGATAAAAGCCCGTAGCAAGCAATCAAAACACTGCAGGATAAGTGCGTGACGGCGGGCGGCCTACGGCGGGTGCTACGGCTACGAGTACAAGCCGCCTCGCTACGACCATCAAACGAACGATATTTCCATTGCATTCCTTTTGTTATTTGCCTATGAGATCCATTCTCTGTTCGGATCCTTTCGTTTCGAATTATTCTCTTTTTCGACTAACGAATCGAATGTTTTAGCTATATTTCAATGTCGATGGATGTAGCGGTGCTACGACTGCTACGTAGAATGACGTGGACTAATGTTTTCTCAGCGCAGACTAAATAGATAATAATCAGCAATTTTACGTGGTTAGGTTCATTAGTTTTATACTGGTCGGCGTGAGCCGGTTTCACATAGTGAGAAGTGCCAAGTGCAGGTTGCCAGATTTTACACATCTTTGAGAACATTTAAAATTCTCAGACAAGATGTATGTTTTGCATTCGCCGTTTAAAGTTAAAGCTACATACATAAATTTAAATTTAAGTTAAATACATAAATGATTTAGGAAAAGTGCGTGCCATGGGATTCATACCAAAACCTTCCGGATTAGAAATTAGACGGTCTACGACCTAAGCTACCGTAATTCCTCACATATAATGGTACACAGATTTTAACATTAATATTGTCTAAATGAATTCATAAATCAGTTTGTTAATCAAAAGAAAAATTCTAACCTACTCGCAATATAGAGAATAATAACATATTTATTCTTAATATTTAATCATTCATGCTGCTATTAGCTAGGTATAATTTGTATGTAAATTATTCCACTGAAAGTTACAAAGAAAAGCTAATCAGCAAAGTTATTTTCAGTAAATTCTACAAACACAAAATATAACAAATCAAAATTTCTCATTCGGTGCTTTTCTGTATAAATAACTTGTTATTACGCAGTAAATCATAAATTGTGACCCGAATAAGTCGGCACCATACCTTCAAAACATTTCGTTAAACATAACTCATTAAGTTAACGAAGCCGTCGCGTGATTCACAGTAAATAAAGTTTATTCCATTATTACACTCGCATTTTCGCATTACCCACGCGACTTCGAACCGGGTTCACAATATTAATGTCAATTATTAATTAAAACGCAAACAATTATCCTACCCCTTAATTCGGAGACCACGCGGTGCGCATTCTCCAATTATTGCGCTAAATACGGGACCCAATTTATCTCGAATCTCGTCAGGATCGTAGAAATTTAAATTTAAATGTAAATGTTGTCGAGAGGGCGGCCCTCTATAATTGCGATTGCGTCTGCCCGTTGTCAAAGTCCTGTTAGAGGCTTGCAGGCTTCGCATATCGGAAGACGTTTGTTCGTGTGATTTAGATACGTAATCAAGGGTCCGATTTGTGAACGACCCGTTTAACATTCGTTTATTTGGGAACGTTTACAAATAAATTTATCTAACTGGTACACAGTTTAGAAAGAATAATAATGATCCGAAGCGAATCGCAAAAAAACTTTACCTATAAATTGTTAGTGAGATATTGAATGAAAAATGAATGAATGATTTTTTGAATGAAGGAGCACAAAATCATATGACCGCAATAAAGGTTGGCATTCGTCACAATTTGGATTCACATTCTTGATATGTATTACTTAAAAGTGCAATACAAGCCACCTACTTTCTTTCCTTAGAACTATAACATTGTAATTTTTCAAGACTATATTGAATAAATATCTTATAAATTGACATTTTTCATCCTCGGCGATACCAACTTTTACCATCAGACGAGTCAAACGGAGATCTATTTTGTTTATAAAAATAATCTTCCTTGTTTATCCATAGCTTTAATCTCATTGATCAATGGAAGTAGAAGTAGGCTCGAAACGTATCATACATATTTTCTCCCTCTAAGTAGTAGACGCAGTTACTCGACTAATTGGAGGCTGAACCCAAAATTCATTGATATTTTTCACTGAAAAAGCGAATGTATCCACATTTCCACAGAAGTTTCCGGCAGCCTAGTGGTGAGACCGTCTGACTTGCGATCCGCAGGTCCTGGGTTCGAATCCCACGGCACGCACCTCTGTCTTTTCGAAGTTATGTGCGTATTGTTAATTGCCGCCAACTTCAAACGGTGAAGGAAAACATCGTGAGGAAACCTACATGTCTGAGAGTTCTCAATGATCTTGAATATGTGTGAAGTCTGCCAACCCGCACTTGGCCAGCGAGGCGGACTATGGCCTAGCCCTTCTCACAATGAGAAGATGGCCCGTTCCCAGCAGTGGGACAGTTTGTACAAACAGGGCTGATAAAAAAAAAAAAAAAAAACACATTTCGTAAGATAAATAAATAAATATTGGAGGACATTTCACACAACGCCATCTAGCCCAAACTAAGCAAAGCTTGTATATCTATGGAAACTAGATGGTTGATAGATAGATAGATTGATGTTCTGCAGAATCCAAGATTTCCTTGCCTAACTTTAAATAGCTTTATTACCTACCGATTCAAATTCACTGATCAATTAGAATTCTCGAATGTTCGTACCTCTCCCGAACTCGACAACACGTTATCGTAACATATTCGATCCGTGCTCATTGAATATCCCATCAAAAGCAAACGCGCGAAATGAGCAGTGACCCGTTCAACATTATCTAATCTATATGTTCGCTCGGATTGCTCATCCAGGTGTCTTCCTGTCACCGTTCATGCGAGAAGCCTATATGCGGGTGATTGTTTCAGGATTTTATGAAAGGTTTTGTATCTAAATACGATAATATCTTAAAAATTTGGATCGTGTATAGATTCAGTGATCAGTATTTTCTACAGAGAGTTTTTTATTTTTTATTTTAATAAAATCACCATTCCGTTTTCCAAATTTACTATGAAATCCAAAAAAAAACAAATTTACTATGACGGACGATACAGCAGCAATTTATTAGCCGTTTACGCTATAACCCAGTAGATTTTTTGTCCGTCTGGCGAAGAATATGTTTTTCGAGAATACGTATGTATATAAGTAAATATTATATATTTCTTTGCGTACACACTTTAACAAATTCAAACGTTATGTTATGTGGGGTTTTGATTCCTACGAGATGTCGGAGTGACATATGATGTATTATTTTTTAATAGTAGTATTTTTGTAGTGATGAGACTTTTTGCAGAGTCCGTCTGGAGAAGTACCACACCTTTTCTGTAATTCAACTGAAGGCAGCAGTATGTGTTCTGGGTTGAAACGCAATATTTCATGCAAAATTTCTGGATATATTGAAATGGTCTCATTCATCTTGTCTCAGAGTGACAAGTGAAGCGAATTGCAAAACATGGTTTTCAATTGTTAAAGTTTACAGTTCAGTGTAGGATTGGACTGCTGTTGGCAAGAGTAACTTTTTTATTCGAAAAAAAGCTTGCGTTTGACCTATAAGTCATCTGATGTCAAGCGATCGTTGCGGTCTACGATGAAACGTGCTTGCCTAAAAGGATTCACTCGCGGTTGGAACACTTCCAGATTATATCTATTCAGAAACATCCTTTCAAATTCAAATTCAAAATTTATTTATTTTCAGAGTGGAATCCATAGTTATGTGATTACACTTGAAGCAAATACTTATATTATATTAGTATGCATCTTCTAGATTTTCGCGGTGCGCATAATGAAAGTAGAGCTAAAGCGTTTCGTTCGAGTTTGGTCACTACAAACATAATATACATGGTTTGGTTTGTTATGGTTTGGTACATTATAAAAATAATTTCGGAAATTATGGGATTATTACAGGAAGTGCAAAGTGCGGCTACAAAAAAATATTAATTTGCTAAAAAAAATATTTATATAGGTACATTATGCGTATTATGCGTGATATAGGTACATTATCATGATTTCGTTGTGCAAATGTTATGATATGCTCTACAATGTACGTTTTTATCAGAAAGTACGTGCAGTGCCGCTGTACAATTTGGTATAATATAATTTTAGTAAAGTTTTAATATATTGACACTTCCATGCTGCACTGGATGAAAAGAAAAACATAGAATGTACCTACAGCTGCTTTTCTTCCCGGGCATACTGTAAAAGTCAGTAAACGAACTTGAGGGAAATTGTTGTTTATGTGGGCGATGGGGTGACCCCTGTCACTGCAGGCCACCATTACATCTTACCCTCCAATACCTCCTAACCCTCTAACACCATCTCCCTCCCATCTAGCCCTCTAACCACGGTCAAATGTGTCGTCAAACGGCCTCATAGTCGATGATGATCAGCCTACCCCGTATGGGAAAATAAGCGTGATTGTATGTATGTATGTTAACATTTTGAGTTACTTTTCAAAAAGAGGAAATTCTCTATTAGATTGTATTTTTTATTCATGGGTATATGCTCCGCGATTCTTCACTGATTGTTATATAAACATTCTAATTTTTCGTGACGCATCACGCCACCGCAAAACGTTGCGTCATGACAAGCCAAACGAAAATAAAACAACTTATTTTTTACTAGAAAGAAGTGTTATCATAAAAACTTGCTTCGAACATGTGACAAGTTATGTCCATTAAAAGACAAACGTATTTACGTTAACGGATATAAACGCACGGCTTTGCCACGGAAGCCTCATTCCTCACAAACTGTAGGTAATCCAGGTACATCTATCAATACAAGTTTTCGCAGCAATCAAACTGATTTACCGCTCGGTTCGCTTCATCGAGTTGTCTACGGATTTCAGCTCGAACTGTATCAGATCCGACTGCGAGCCAAATTGCCGCAACTATCCCGCTTGGGGCTCTTAATTAGCAAACCTGAAATTTCTTGAGACTTGAAACTCGCCCGGGCACGGCCGGATAAACTGAGTCCGCGAAATAAAAAAATGGTGCTCGAAAATGTTGTTAGGTTGACATTTATTTTTTTGTAGATAATTTGTGGTTTTAGTTGGGGTTTGAGTCACAGTAAATATATAAATTTGTTTTTTTTAGTAACGGCGCGTTCACACTTGGTCCGTCATTGATGATTCGCATTTTTCGTACTTTTCGCATTTTAATGGTTTAAGAAGCACAAACAGTTTTCAACAGATTTCATAGAAATGAAATTCTTAAGTCGTGTATTTTGTGTCGTTTACAATGTCTATACTTTGAAGTAAAGACTTCAAAGAATTCTTTATTAGAAAGAGTACTCTAGGAGTAATCCCATAAAAATTGGTGACTTTGGTCAGCAGTTATTTAATCAGCTTGAACCAAACAATTATTATTTTAGAACATAATTTTCTTTATGGAAATCGATATGACATGTTTGTAAACTGTGATTAAATTGTCAGCATGTAAAACATAATTGAAAAGATCTTACAAGTCTTTACTGAAGTCATGGTCCTTTACCAATAAATAAAAACGGGACACAAACAAACTCCTCAATTTTTACAAATGTCTTATATACTAACGTATATTTAAAGGTATATTTACCGATTAAAAACTACAAATCCATGTAATCAATACAAACAAAATAATTTAGTTATAAAAAAAATTGTTTCAATGAATTTGAATTTTTAGAGATGTTACATACCTAATTACATTGATACATAAAGCGCTTAACCCACATTCAGATACTTTTAAAACTACTATAAATTAACTAAATTTTAACCTATATAAACAAATTCTATTCATAAAACTTACTTATATCGTTCATGCCATTGCTCATATGAACATCATCCATTTACAGATTCGGAAAAATATTTTCCAACTTTTCCGATGGCACTATTTATCTACTGTTACTGGACGTTAGTGTCGCTTTTCATTTGTTTTCGCCCATTTATCGCACCCACTTTATTGTTCATCGAACTAGATAAGCGGGGTTGACGTGAGCTCGATCGCTCCGATTAACCGAGATCGAGAAAGTTCCCGGCGAGAGCAGACGTCCTGTCCCGTCGGCGTCCCGAGCCACACTGCCAGCTTTTCCCGAAAGCAACACATGATGGAAACAACCCCCGGCGTAACTCGGTCGAGAGTGCGAAACCTTCACACAGTGACACGAGGGTAAAACATAATAGCAGTTCGTTAGCATAACTCCGCCTTTAGGTAGGCACTCTGGAAAGCTTAAGTAAAATATTTGCCTTGTTAAAATGATTTTAGCTCTACAGTCTGAGTTTTTTTGCTGATTCAGCAGTATTCAGCTCGCTTCATCATTTTGCTAATCTGGCCATAATTTCGTATTCGTACTTGTTTAATAAATATACAGCTATTATTTTGCTTGTTCCAAGCCGGTTGGTCCCCGTGGAGGAGTAGACCAAAACGCGAAACAACAATTAATATTAATAACGTTTCTATTATAGTGCATAGTATAAAGAAATATTAAATATGTATATATATATAAATATAAATACTAATAGTTCTGGGGAAGGCCTTCGTTGCAAAGCAACTTTTACTCGTTAGATTAAGATCAAAGTAAGCAAAACACCTGCTTGAAAACAAAATGTCTAATATGACATATTGTGGTTGGGTACCTGCTTATACGTATATGTATTTACTACCGATTGTTTATATCTAACTTACTTCATGCAACCTTAACATATTATTAACAATGTTAAAGAAAATATCCTACAATGTACATGTCAAATTTGGTTAAACTTACATGTTATTAAATAAATTATGTAACGTAAAAGATACATAAACAAACCATCGTATCCCACAAAAGTAATAATAATAGTAGGCATGTAATAAAATTGTCTAATATCTTTTTATCTGTGGGTACTATTGGAAAAATTTTAATATTGTTTTCTGTTTTTGTAAGTTATTAATATTTGATTATTATTTCTATCTGTGTGTATGATGGGTACCTTGTTATCTATCTATGCTATTTAGTTAATAACAATTTGTTTAATGCATGTTTGTGTTTAAGTATGTACCTATCTTATCCTAAGAACCTTTATAAATAAATAAGGTACTTATATCTAATTTAAGAAATTGCTTGCTTAAAATTTAAAATTAAGTTTTGTTACAATAAGCATGATTATGGAGTAATAGAAATAAAGGCTTTTTTACTTTTACTTTTTGCTTTTTATTTTGCTTGTTGTGATAACTAGTATTATAATATATTATTTCATAGGTTTTCCGAATCGTTATTTATAATACTTAAATTATCGCGTATATTTTACATAATTGACTGTGTTTTACAGCTCATCGGTCAACCGACTCTAAAGCTTCCAGCTGATAGTTGGCTGATCCATCAAAAAATAATTATATGACAATGAGATAGTACGACATAATTATATGAAAAAAATGTTGAAGTATCCAGCGGTGGCCGAAGTACCCGATAGATCAAGCTAGGGCTAATGTTTTGTTTTTCATTCTTTTCATATGTTTTTTTTTCTTTTCATAGCACCACTAAGCTTGTACTTGAAACGTTTTTATTTTATTTTTTATTCGAGTTTATTTAAAATACGATTTTTTGAAAGTGTAAACTGTATTCAAATCACGACCAGTGGCGCATCTAAGTAAATTGTGTACGTGCTTGGCTCAGTGCCGAATAGGTCGGTCGCTCCAGCCGCGGCGCGAGCCTGCGGGTACCCACGGCGACACCTTCTCTCCACTGTTATCCAAATTAAACGTCAGTTTTGAGAGAAACATCGCCACTTGCAACTCTGTAGGGATTCTGTTGTCACCTATTCTTTATATAACCTTTTCATATTATTTATTTATTTATGCATATACATACATGTACATTGGTGCTTATTTCTAAACCAAATTAAATTACACATAATATGTACCCCGTTAATTGGGGTGTAGCATATATTTAACGGGTAAATACTTGTCTAACTTTTCATATTATTGTATACAATTATTTTTTTAGAGTTCCGTATTTCAAACGGAGAAACACCCTTATTAGATCACTTCGATGTGCATGTCTGTGAAGATAAGTCAATTGATACCATCATCTACTAGTATGTACTTACCAACTAAAGTGCAGAAAATACTTTAGCAAAGATTGCAGAAATCAGATTCATCACTTGCACAAGAAAAAACCTGTTTTTAGCCAGTACCACTATAAGTTGAACCCTAGAAGAAAAGGGAGCCGATTGCAAACAAATAAATTTGAAGCGATTGGAAAATAAACATTAGTACAATTGAGTACTTCCTTATTTTTTCAATTTATGATACTTAAGACGATATAACACATTAAGAAATATCTATTTTATAAAAGCAAAGCAACGTTAAAGTAAGTCCAAAAGTGTCTCGTGATATACGAAGATGTCACATAAACTTATCCCCGAAGCTCCAAGATGAATATCGCAAAACTTGCCGAAGTAGGTAACTTTATAGCTTAAATATACGTAGGAACAGTATTTAAACTTTTACTTGATAAATATACAGAAATCGAAGAACATTTTTAGGGTTCCGTACCTCAAAAGGAAAAAATGGAACCCTTATAGGATCACTTTGTTGTCCGTCTGTCCGTCTGCCGGATCTTCTTCTAGATTAACGTCCATATTTGTATAGCAGTAGCTGTACCACAAATTTTGCGCCGTCTTATTTTAATATTACGCTGTTTTTTATTTTTATTTTTCAGCTGTAAAAAGTGGTGATGTGGCCGAGGCTGAAACAGGTAAATCTAGAAGATTCACTAGCCTTGAAAATTCCAAGATTATACTTATCAGGAAACAGAGATGCCGGCAGTGACCTCCACTCCTGTGCAGTACGCATCAAAAATGTGGACCTAACCTAAATCGCTTTGTACGGATTTCGGGAATTTCAACGAGATACGAATGATAATGTTAGAGGAGGAGGAGCAAGCACGCCTTGAGGAGGAACGTCAGCACCTTCAGGAGGACAGCTGGGTCCCTTGCAGGAGGACCAAGCTCGCCGTGAGGAGGAACCCCAGCGCCTCCAGGAGGAACAGCTGCCTGTCTTGCAGGAGGACTAAGCACGCCGTGAGGAGGAACGCCAGCGCCATCAGGAGGAACAAATGTGCGCTATGCAGGAACGTATCCTTACAGCCATCTTCGATGAAGCAGCGAGAGTCTTAGAAATAGAGAAGTCTGTGACCCTCTGCTTGGATATAACGTACTGAGTGCATAAACAGTACGTTACTCCAAAGAATAAGTACGTAATGTGACTAACGAGCACAGTTCGAGACTTACTGTTTTGTCCCCGTGAAGCGATGCCGGAAT
Source organism: Lycia hirtaria (assembly GCA_947563715.1). Taxonomy (NCBI): domain Eukaryota; kingdom Metazoa; phylum Arthropoda; class Insecta; order Lepidoptera; family Geometridae; genus Lycia; species Lycia hirtaria. The sequence goes on from OX387384.1 coordinate 28,371,958, forward strand.
CCCTGGAAAATTCCCGTCTAGACCGATAACTTCAAACTCCGCTCATCTTATCAACGTTAAAAATTTATTGTTACGGATGGTGTAATATTAACTGACTTCAAAAAGGAAGGAGGTTATCAATTCGTAACGTTTTTTTATATATGTACACGAATTTACTCCATAAATAATTGGTATAAATAATTGGTCCCATAATTATTTTATTAACATTGCATTATCACTTTCTGAATAATCTCTAAAAATTTCTGAAATATCAGCGATCTATATGCGCTAACGTACTACCTATCATGCAAAGAAAATGAATAAGTGACCGGTGACGTGAGAGCGGCGATTCAATAGCGATGGGGCTTTAATGACCGTAATGTTCTTTATTTGAATTGAATTGAATAAACATCTGCACATTTTCTAATCTTCGAAGGCATTTAACGACAAATCTCATTCTTGACAAAAGAAAAAACGGCGAAAAAAAACGAGCGGGTGAAGAGAGGTCTCTTTAAAAAGTTTACAATTGTGAAGGATTTTCTAAGCTTAGAAAGTAAAACCTTCTTATTCCTCATCCAATGTGTATAGGGAGAAAAAAGGCGTTACTTCTTTTTGTTCTTTTTTTCTTTAGGCGTTTAGGTTTTTTTTGCCCGATACATCTCTATTCATATAGATATAATATCTCTATCCATGCAGACTGTGTATAATATTTTGACAAGATGTCGTTTCCGCCATGAGTATAAAAATATCGACAAAGTTTTGAATTCGTCGATATTTAGGTATAATCTCGGGTCTTTTTTACCAAAATATTATCAAAATCCGACAGTAAAAGAACTCTTTTACAAATTTCATCAATACTTTCTTGATACTGTTAAGAAAGTATTTTTCAGAATTGATACCTTATTTTTTTTATCCGATTGCGCAAGGAGGAGGATGTTCTTTCTCAAATATAGGTAACCAAAGTGGTAAGCGTCAGCACAGCAAAACTTCCTCCGTATTGGGGAAAATAGGCCTCGCAACACAGATTTATTCAAAGCCACGCAAGTAAAAAATTCAAATAAATTTGAAACCCAAATACCCAGTTTCGTAAAGAACAATTGGAAAAACGATATGTACAATAATTATAGTTTAAAAAAACAGAAAACACTGACTTCAACGTAATACATATGTACGCGACTTTGTTCACTTTTCTACAGGCACTTGGATGATATTTTACCAGTTATGTTGTTATAAAAACTAAAGTACTGCATCGATTTTGATAAAATTTATATGAGACCACCACTAGTCAGAAGTATGACCTACCAAATACAAAAATAATCATCAAAATCATTGCATAATTGGATGAGTAATCGGTGAACAAACATACAAAAATAAACAAATAACATACAGACCGAATAGATAACATCCTGCTTTTTGGAAGTCGGTTAAAAAAATAAACTTGCGTACCCAAATATTATGAACACAAAGTTAGCCAATTCTGTACCGGAGCCGCTTCACTTGCTCGGCCAATTAAGTATCGATTAATATGGTATATGTACCTAACCTAAACTACCCCTAGGGAACGCTTTGTAACCTGCCATCTAGAAACTGGGACTAATTTATGTCCACTTTAAATATACCTGGTATCTACTATCTGACTATGGGACTACGATTAATTCAAACCAAATTTCCCCGACCAAGTAAAATTCAATCTACTCCATTATATTTCCTTGATAAAAGTATTCAAAACGAAACGAATGGCTTTAACTGTAAAACGTAAGCATAAAAAGAGAAAATTCCGTTGCATAATAAAAACAAGTCATTAGTAAGATGGAATGGGGTGCTCGAGTGAGGTTATTAACAAAGACAATAACGGTTGCGGTACTCGGTATGAAAATAAACTTTTTAGGTTTGTCGCCGCGACCGCTTTATTTCACGAAACCGTGACTCGACAAGAAGACATTCTGCTTTTTATAGCGCGACGTTTCATCAAGATTATTCTTTTTCAAGACGCTCTCGATGTCTTCGCGCCATCAATTCTCGCGGGAAAAACTTAGAAGCCGTTTTGCACAAGACGTTTCAACTAAGAGATAGCCCGTAGCCGATTCTATTTATTTGATCTACAAGCTTAAACATTTTTATGGGGCTAGACGTTTGTTATCAAATTGTTTTTGGTATCATTGGCAACGTTTGACGTAAAAATACACATTCAAATTTTACTTTAGTGTTAACATTTCAATTATTTTCTACATCAGACTTTATATTATTATCCCAGCCAGAATCTTTATTCTTCATAAATTATCATCGAGAATTAGACTTAAAAACTAAGAGTTTAGAACTTAATTTGCTACTCTAACGCTTACACGGTTAATATAATGGTCATAAAGATTAACTCGTCAGAATGGAATAGTCATTTGGAACGATCATTGACAATTAAAGGAGCTAAATGGTAATTTAAAAAACCGGACAAGAGCGAGTCAGACTCGCCCACCGAGGGTGCCGTACAAACTAGTAGATAAAAGGGGTTTTTTTTTTTTTTTTAATATTTTCCTTCATAGATCGAAAAATTTAAATCGCAAAAATATTTAAAAACCTGTTTTAGCTTGTTCTAAGCTCTTTCATACGATACCCCACATGATACGGTTAAGGCCATTTAAAATTTGGACCCTCCTTCCTTGTTTCATGTGGAATTTCATAGTTCTAGGTCAACGGGAAGTACCCCATAGGTTTTGATTCCCTTGTGAGTGTCGAAATGTGAGTTTTTACGACATAAATACTGCAACTTTAACTTCAAAACTACGGCTGCGGCTGTAACTTTTTCTTACGAAAACTGAGACATTTGATTTTTCTTTCTGCAGCAAGAGACTATGGATCTGCGTATATGGTTTTAATTTCAACTTGATATCTTAACGCGTTCCCGAAATACAGGTCTTGACACCCGGACAGACGGACAACAAAGTGATTGAGTGAAAGTGAAGGGTTCCGTTTTTTCCTTTTGATGTACGGAACCCTAATTAGACTTTAAATTTATTGTTATTATTATTAAGAGCCTGTTCCGTCTCACTGCTGGGCAAAGACCGCCGGTCTTCGGCCAGCATTGGGACATCCTGTTAGGGATATCCTGTTTTCACTTTAAATGAAAGATTCAAAACTTTATACTCTAAGATTTAATGACCAAGTTCGTAACTAACTGCACACAGCAAGAGCAGATAACGTGTCGCTGCGAACAAAACCAGTAATGTCGCTGCGACACGTCATCGTCTACAGCTGCTGTGTGCAGTCGGCTACAAACTTACACCTCTAAGATTCTACTTTTCAGTATCAACCAAGAACTTATTAGCTGCCTAAATTTTTAATTATAATATTTGTATAAACAACTACAAATACTATAATAAAAAAAAAGTTGTGAAACTTAATTAATTTTAAAATAATACTTGTGAGCTGTGACAGCCAATGACAGTTTCAAGTAGACGAAGACGAGTGACGCAGATTCTGGATTCATAGCATAGTTGGACATAACACAACTGAATCCGCTGGACACAGCGAGTCACATTTTGAATATTACCGATAATTATAGTGTCAATGGTCGTAAAGAAATATATCTATAATTTTTTTTTTTTTTAATTTATAATGATATTGATGGCCTATAAGGCCAACATACTAAAAGACACCAAGATATATAATATCTTGGTGTTGCACTTTCTAAACAAGGATGGCATTGTCGCTGTTGACAAGTCACAATACGCGTCTAACAGCGTTGCCCGACGTGTCGACTGAAGACGAGTCAGGCAATTACTTTACTTGAGACTTGCCACACAGAACCGGGGAAAACCTATCTACATCATTGCTCTCGGCAGAAAATCTAACCTGCGCTTAGATAGAAACAACTACAAACACCAATAACTTTCCAAAACACAGCAAAGTCCATTAGTTTAATTAGCAGCGTGTCTAATTGAATTTAAAAGGGTATCGGGAAAGCTCCACTTAACAATCTGAGAGAGAGTTATAAACAATGGAACTTTAGACAACTTTCAATGTATTGTGGGTGCGATTTTGTCAACAGGAAAATGGCGGACCCCGCTGTCGCTTACGGATATTTATGACCGAGAGTCGACAAATTCTGAAATCCTTTTATTTTCAGCACTGGACTAACTGAGCATGAACAGTAAATACTGTGAAACAAATATTGCAACGTTGAATGGATTGCACATAGACCTAGTCTTGTTTCTATTTGCACGTAAACGCGTATTTCACTGATAGGCACGTCAATATTGATTTGAACAGGACAAAACGACATACTTACATTTAAATTGATGAGATTTTGTGATATATCACATTGTGTAGTCAGTCCTATAGAGGACAAAGCTTAGTATTTAAAACTGTTATAATGTGCATAGGTACCTATTACCAAAAAAATATGCTTCCTGTTTTTTTAAGTGCTTGGCCGTAATTAAGTTTTGGGTGTTTTAAATCGCGAATTCAACAATATTTTCTCAAGTAAGTGCGGTCGGTATATATTGTACTCTACTCAACCAAACCAACCACTATAATAAGTGACCAAGACCGAGTCGAGACACGCATATAGGTTAGGGTTCCGTAGATAATGTTATAAAGAAAATCACTTGATGACTACTGTGCAAAAAGGGGAATGACCTCTGTACCATAATTGCGAAGACTAGCCTGGATTAGACACTTGCGTGATTTTTTAACCAAGCATTTTGCTCACGATAAAGTACTTTGTCATATTCAGAACTTTACTAAAAAAAAACAGTCTGGATGATCGCGCTACGTTACCTCTTTGTGTACGTTTCATTTTACTAATAAGCTTAACAACAAATTAGACAAGCTCTAAAATCTCTTTCCGGAATCATGACTAATTTCTTGACGACATTAAAAACATTTCGTCGAAGCGGTTCATCGTCACTAACATTGGCGGTACCAGTCGGTATCTTAATATACACATAAACACAAGTAATTATTCTGTGAAATAGTGGCCTTATACAAACATTTTCCCGTTAAAATTGAATCGGTTTACATATTCACTCAAACCAGTCATGTGAATATCTAACTTAAACACAAACAAGGTAAAATTAAAACAAAACAGAAAGCACGTGTTCTAATTAAAGCACAGATAAAAATATTAGCATTCCGTGCCTGAATACGGCTCTGGCGAAGGTGTGGAGAAGGCGTGGCGTCATCGCTCCATTAAGCAAGAAATTGCCAAGGATAATTCCTGAGTTTGCAACCTTATACGCCGATAAGCAGCGATAGGGAAAGGTCGCCGACGCAGCGGAACCATTGTTCAAGAGGTATTTGTTGGGATTTTGATGTAGGTCACAGGCTTTCATTACTTGTTGAATAACGGGTTGAGATTCATCTTGCGTAAAAAAATCGTTTAAGGTAAACTTTATCTTCTGTACCAAAACGTAACAGATAATAACAATTGTCTATATTAAAAAAAAAAAACCGTTAACTACAATTCTGTTACGCTTGAAACGGTGTTGAGTGTATGTTTTTGCGAAAAAGTATGCGCATAGTCGTTGTAAAATATATTTAATTGAACGCTCTTTAGAACATATCATTCATTTGATACGATAAAGTCCGTTGGAGTTTACGAAATTTTGCGATAGTTATAATTACACAAGGCAAATTTGGGTAGGAAAAATGTTTTAAAATATATTTTCTTCGATATCTTTTAAATTGACTGAGGAATAGCAAAATATATGTTTTTCACTACTCGTTCGCCAATTAACAATGATATCTTAATATTTTTTATTAATATTTCTCCTATCTAAATAAAAAATATCATATCTCATCATCTCTCATATCATCTAGCATCTAATTTTTCTAATATCCACTTAGTAATTTATATCTTTAAAAATTTTGTTATACGCGACAGAGAGATAGATGCGCGCTTTGAGCCAAACCTTAACTTACTTTATATACCTAATACCAAGAAACACTGATTATTGTCACAAGCCACAACAAAGTTTAACACAAAAGAGCATCAAGTAGGGCAAGCGTCACAAGTTTGCATTCCGTGGCGAGGCAACGTTCGAAAACAATAACACGCTCCAATACACCCTGATAAACTTGCTGCCTGTACGGTCCACTTCACAAATATAGCTGGGCTGGACAGCCACCTGAATTTCCTGGTTTCCCGTTACCCGCTCCTTCCCTAAGGGAATACATGCATAGTATTGCTTTTACCGGCGCCAATTTTTACTCGGCCGCGTTTAGGTTTGTATTTTTATCAGGTAACAATGGAATAAGAATCTTTATTTGCTACACGTATTGCTTTGGAAAGAAAGAGGCAAATGTAACAGTGTGGTAGATTTTGTCAGAGATATGTATGTAGTAATAAAGGGCGTAGAAAAATCAAAAGAAGATGTTTCGTTCTGATACAGTTGTAAGCGCCTCGCTTTAGGTACTGAGTATGAAATTAGAATTATTTGTTGTCCATAATCGTTGAAGACCAAGTAGCTTTAAATACTCGAATAATAGAAGCTGTCATAAAGAGGTGTAGCACAACGCAATCTATTCAGAAAAAACCGGACAAGTGCGAGTCAGACTCGCCCACCGAGGGTTCCGTACAAACTAAATAAAAGGGAAGGGGGGAAAATATATATTTTTTATATTTTCCTTCATAAACCGAAAAATATACATCGTAAAAATATTTAACACATTCCTTGCTCACCACTCGGATCCGAGTAGGGGCTATAGTAGCGGCACCTCCCACTCGGATCCGATCGAGTGAACGTTTGAGGCAGCCCTCATTCCTTGCATAGAAACACAATTTTATTGTGATTAAATAAAAAAAGACCAGTTTTCAGTTTTTTTCCTATATTATGTGTACTCTAACACAATGCTTCTTGCCAAATTTCAGAGTTCTAGGTCAACGGGAAGTACCCCATAGGTTTTGATTCCTCTGTGAGTGTCGAAATGTGCGTTTTTTACGACATATTCGGCTGTAACTTTTTTTTACAAAACTGAGAAATTTTATTTTTCTTTCTGCAGTAAGATACTATGGATCTGCGTATATGGTTTTAATTTCAACTCGATAACTTTACGCGTTCCCGAGATAAAGGTCTTGACACCCGGACGGACGGACAGCCGGACAACAAAGTGATCCTATAAGGGTTCTGTTTTTTCCTATTGAGGTACGGTACGGAACCCTAAAAATGAATGAAATTGACTGAGGGACTATTCCTGAAATCGCAAAAAAAACATATAAGTATATTACATACTTATCTTATCTTACATACTTAATAGGCCTCACAGCTCAGTTGGTAGTACGCCTGCCTTCTAACCTGTAAGTAGTGGGTTTGATCCCCAAATACAAATACAAATATTTATTTGTGTGACGAGAATGAATGTTTGTTCTGGGTATTTTTAGTTACAAAAAAGTACCTATATATGTATTCTATCAATTGGTGGTCAAATGTACTATAAATAAAAAGTTATCTAGTTCCCACCGAACAACCTTTTCTTAGGTTGGACTATGCGGCTTAGTGTGTAAGTGTCTACTTATATATGTATATTTATTTCATTTATTTATATATGTATATTTTTTCTATTTGACAGAAATAAATAAATAAATAAATAAATAAATATTTGTGGACATTTCACACAAATACACGATCAAACCTGTAAATTTTTATCTTGTGACATTTATTTAGGTATACTTCTAACTTCTATCACATCGAAATAAAAATTATCCTAAATCATCATCATCATACTCACTTTGTCCTATAGTACCAACTGGAAATCTGTAATTAGATAAAGGACCTATACCAAATTACAGGTTTCTAGTTGGTACTAAGAATCTTTGAGCTAAGACGAACGGACGGGGGGGCTGTAAGAGTTCTTAGTCGACTACGGAACCGTAAAAGGTGTAATAAACGTAATAGAATAGCTTGTAGCAAGTAAGTAGGAAGCCCGAAATACAAGCGCATTTCGGATGCTTTTACCACTCGCCCAGTAGAATTTCCTAAAGAGGCGTGTTTACCAACAATTTAGCCGTGTTGTGTGTAAAGCCGCGGTAAAAGCTAATTACACTCTGTAGCGAGATGCAGGATGCAGTGTTTTTACAACCCAACGTTACTTGTGAAAATGGTGAAATGTACTAAAATGTATGTATGTAAAGTGTATATATGTGTGTGTGTGGTGAATGTGGAGGAAAATTACGTTATCTGAGTTCTAGTTTTTCTAATCTAATTCAGGTAATCTGATAAAATTAACCAACTGCGTGTCGGGCCACGCACAGTGTAAGGTTCCGCAGTTACATGCTTAGATAAAAATCATATCGACCGAGTTAACGCCACACGTCAACTCCAAAATTTAATTACGGCGTTGACATTTGCTTCGGATTGGTCAATGGTCAGGTACTTGACTTTACGCTATAAAGAACTTCTTCAAGGTTTATTAAGAATATACGAATTGACGGTTTGTGAAATTTGAGCGTAGTTTTCATTTTAACTTCTCTAAATCAAGGAAAATTGTCTGGAAATCAAGGAAGGTTGTCTGGAAGAGATCGCTTTTAGCGATAAGACCGCCTTTTGTGCTATTTTCTTATGTGTTTATTGTCTTATTACTTTATGTGGTGTCAATAAAGTGTTATTGATTGATTGATTGATTGAAAATCAACAGCTTTATAACATATGATTAAAATTACAACAGAAAGCTAATTGTAGATTTTTATTAGACAATTATCTTGAAATTGATCGACTATTACTAGTTAACTTTTAATCTGTGACAGTTTATCTCCTAAAATTTTTAATAAATTTAAAATAAATACATTAAACATAAATTTATGTCTATGTCTATGTCTATGTCCTAATGTTATTATAATATTTGCTACTCTTATGATTTTTTTCTATATCCAACACTAATTCTTTCATATATAATATATGCAACCTGACAAGGAGTGCGGACACTTGATTCTAACAAAAATCTTCCCTTCTTAGTATTTCCCCACTTAGTATTTCTCTCTATCACTTAATACAAACAGAAACGTAAATTGAAACATAGTTTTCACACACCCACAGTATTTTTAAATTACTTAGGCTACTACACTCCATACCATGGGGTAGACAAAAACAAACATTTCCAATTTAAGTGTAGGGGAAGCAGCATAAAAAAATATGTTTCCACGATCTTATTTCACTATTTTGTCGACGTGACTGTATCAAATTTCATCAAACAATTTTCTAGTATTTTGTGCAAAGCTACTTTGCACACAGGGCGGATTGACCGACAGACAGACGGCCAGACAGACGGACATAGATTAACTATAGGAGTTCCTTGTTGACTACGGAACCCTATAAATTACTAGCTTATCTTAGCTGTGTAGGTTATAGATTTAATCCGTACATATTTTACTTAGTTTAGGATAGATGGCGCTGTGTGAAAATGTCCGTCTATGTAGAGTGCTGACGTCATCACCATTTTACAAATATCATGTATGAGTGTATCTCCACCGAGCGGATCTTTATATCTTGCTCTAATGTACCACTTTCCTCCAATCCAATCCATAACAAAATGTATAGTCATTCATATCAATATTTCTGAGTGATATTCCCGCAGTCCATACAATGATTGTTATTGCCCATACCTAAATGGAACATGTACCTTTGATCAATCCATATATTCACTAGGTAGTGGGAAGAAACACATGTTATTTGTCAATGAAATATCCTAATATGTTCCACGCAGATGCGATCTGCAGTCCTCCAACAAACAACGGTAGATGAGCTATGGTGGATACGCTCATCCCGCATAGGTAATGTATTATTCATATGAGCGTAATAAATCAAGTTTGCACACCCTCGTGGAGTTGCGATCATTCCCTTTTCTAAATCCGTAGTCCATTATACAAAATTCAGACGAAGACGGGCTCGGCCTCCCTGAGGTGAAGGTGCGAACTCCTGACATAACATAAGCGCGATTATCATAATAATGTTACGCCCTTTTCAGAATTGCCGCTGGAAACTTATTCTGGTCTGTGGATAATCTGATAGCTTTCGGCTGATGGCTTTTGGTGTTGGAAAGATCGTAAGGATATTACAGCATGGTGATAGAGTGATTGGCTGATTTGATACCCCTCCGTCCCCATCCCCGTCGAGTAAGTCTATCGTCAAGCTAATAACGTGTGTTATGTGTTTATTATGAACAAACGGGTTACTCACGTCTATTTTGAGCCGAATTCTCCGACTATAGTTTCAACCGCATACGGCGGTCTTTTTCAAAAGGAGCAGCGCAGACGTCACTCCCGAAGGACGTCTCGTCTGGGGCTGCGAGCTAAAATGTGTAACAACCACGTTAGTTTTCATAATAATACGTGTATTATGTGTTTCGAAAGCCTCGCTTGTGAACCTATTCCAATACGAAGCTGAGTGTAACTTGATTTCCCCTGGCATTTAACATCAAATGAGTTATGGTACTTTTGGATAAATACCTAGCCTGTCAAGCGTAAAAAGAACAAATAGGTGCAGGTTGTTACATATGTTTCTACCTAGTTTAAAAAGACGTGTGGCACTCGGAGACTGCCGCGGTAAAGCTATTGCATAATAGCTTTACGCGCGGTGTGTTAGGTTATTTTCGTTACGGAATTTCTGGATTCGGTCTCCACGCTCAAGGCCCGCGATAGAAGCTATGCAATAGCTTAAAAACTGAAAAAGCCGACAACAAAATACGTTTACTTGGATCAATGACTTTAGGTAGATGTAAAGACTAAAAGAAAATTCAGGAATATAGTGTCCTGGGTTAAGCGATACCCACACATATACATACCAAGTTATCAACAATGACGAAATAAAGATTTTGATATAAACACTGTGTCGCCGACACAGTCTGCCTAATTTTTGCCTAATTTAGATTGAGAAGTCTAGAGACGTCTATTTTGGCGCTTCGAATTATGTTGAAAATCGAAATTATTTTAATCGTGTAAGGGGTCTAATTAGATCTCATTGAGCTCAGACGTTTTTGAGGACTGACGCTATATCCCGTTGATACTATAAAAATACTTGCATGGATATTTTTTCACTTTTTTTGTTTAAAAAACCATATTACGTACAGATTTTGATAAATTTGTATGAAACCCAATCTAAAAAATCCAAATCGGTTTATATAAAAGACTGAGTTATGCGATAATAAACATTTAAAAAAATACAAACGGACGGAGGACCTCCTTATTTTTAAAGTCAGTTGAAAATTTAATAAAAGTCTCTAACTTAAAACTGGATGTGAATAAACCTTTTGAAAAGAAAACAAATAATGCGCCAGACATCATAAATTAAACTGGTCGTTTGGTAGACCGCGTTTAATTTCAGTCATACATTCACATTCTTTATTAATTCGTATGTAGTATTGTACTTAATTACTAATGAACATTAAACGATTTAAAATATGTATTAGCAACTAAGCAATCTCTTACGATCTAAGCTCTTGCGTATATAAAACCAACAAAAAGTGGCATTTAAAACGGCCTTGCCTATAAATTTTCTGCTATAAAAGCGATTTGTTGTTTTGTAAACCTATTTTTTCCATTAATGTATGTTTATTAGCTAGATATGCAACATAAAATAATATGCAAATCCTACAATAAAAAAGTGTTTTTGTATTTATTATTTACATCTGGTTAACAAGAAGAGGCACAGGCGGCCTTATCATTTCTTTCAGGCAACGTGTATAACACATGTTATTACAATTTCAAGGAACCTAATACCCAAAAAAATACTCAAAAAAACGTACAATCCACTGCTATAAACATTACAAAGCTTCTGTATAGCAATATTAAGCCACCAATGGCTTAACAAATCATAACTCTAAAAATACATATTTGAAACTAGCGGCCGCCAAACTTAAAATGTAAATAGTAGCGTAATATCCCAGCAATAAATTTAGCTCAAAATCCATTACAGGACAGATACAACCGTAATGAATATTTATACTGCTCCGTCTCCGTGTAAGTTCAACCACAAGATTAACACCGGGTCACAAAGTTCGACGAAACGAATGCGAGAACAAGAAACTTTGCGGTGAGATTCTCGCGAAGGGGGAAACAATAAAATTCACGGACGACTGGAACAGAAACGGTCCTCGATCGAGCGATAAATTTGGCGGTAAGCCGGCCGATCTTCGACGCTACCAATAGTTCGATGGTGCAGTTTTGTGCACATACTTGATAGTGGCGGTTGCTCGCTCATCTATATCTAGTAGACGCCGTTCAGTTTAGATTTTTGTTTAGCATTAGAGGCCTTACCGAAAAACGTTACTTAATTTTAACCAACGTCTTATGTTCCCTGTCTTCTTTCCGCAAGTGTCATTACGTGTCAGCCAAAAGTTGGCAAAGTATGTTATGCATTGCTTAAAGTTAAGTAACGGTTTTCAGTAAAGCAGTAGATGTCTACGATTGACTACCAACTCGCCAGATGTTAAATGACAATACGGACGATGATCATCTCATCATCACGGATCTATTCACCCTAGCCTTGTAGATTCCAAGATACAGAGAATCCAAGAATTCCAGTCTAATGCAGTATGAATAAATAACGTAGACAGAAATCGTTGGGTACAGGCTTTCGACAATTCAATGAGAATGTATTTCTTCTGGGATTTTCTACTAGTCTTCTGGTGGAATAGGGAAGATAAAATAAGGTAATTCTTGTATATGTCTGTTCATTTATAGCATTTCAATACAATATATAAATTAATAAACATTATTGTGACAGCACTGCCGTTGACATTTACGTCACTGACCATGAAATGACTTGACCCAATATTTATGTTATATTTGCGACTGGCATATTTATTCAGTTAAGTATTTAATATTTTGCATTAAAATAGAGATAGTCTATGAAACACTTAGGTGAAGTCACCTGAAGAGATTCTCTCTACATAACAAGAGAATGGCAGGTACTTATTTCACAAGAATGTCGATCGTACAAATATATGGGCAGGAAAAGTGTATGAAAATGTGTTATAACATGCTGAGCTGGCAGAAAAAGAATATGAGAACTAAGAACATGCTATTTTTTATACCTAATATCATCTTAGGAGTCCGTTTACTTATAGTTATACCTTAGCAAACAAGTATCATTTTTTTTCAAAGATCGCAAGTCAGACGGTCTCACCAATAGGCTGCCGGAAACTACATCATTATTTTTGATATTATATATATATATATATATATATATTACAAGTATCATTATTAAAACCAATACAAAATACCCGACTACAAAAAACCGTTTTTGCAGTCTAACTTACGATTTCGTTACGTTTGATACGCTGACGAGTGTACGTTTCTTGTGAGAAAGTATGCGTAAAATCACTAGAAAAGGTTATAAATGCGCATTCTTTATAATGATTCTAGGGAAATCATTTGTTTGTTACGGAATAGTCCGTTGAAGGTTACGAAAAAACGCATTTTTTTATTTTTACGAGAGTTGTATTTTTATTAATACAATAAAAGTAGCCTGTGACGACAAATCTAACGATACCTTGAACATCAAAATCAGTCAAGCCATTTAGCCTATAAGCGCTCATTTAGAAACATACATACATATATACCCACATACAAAATATATACAAACATACATAGACACGAAAAACATAACCTTCCTTACGCAGTTGGGTAAAAAGATGAACTAACGCATCGAAGTTGTTTTTTTTTATCGATAATAGGCTTGAGCTTGACCTTCAACCCACCTGGTGTTAGGCGACAGTTACGGTATATATATATATGTTACTGTAAAAGCCCGAATATTGGTAAATCTTAGGTTTTACCAGTAAATCTTAGGGTTTACCAACACGAGTCGGTAAATGTAAGAATATGTAAAAAAGAAACGATTTTATCGGGCTTTTACCATTAGAATTTAGTACATGCTAGGTTTTACCAGTGACGGTTGGTAAATGTTGGTTTTGGAAATAAAACAATGCATACTTCTTAATCATTTATTTCAATGAGTAATTATTGATCATTTGTACTACTAATCAGTCAAGACGTTACCTATATCTTTTGGTATTTTTATTGATTAAGTTTTATTATCTAGTAATAAACAATGTTTACAATCATTTGTACTACTAATCAGTCAAATCGTTACCTATATCTTTTAGTATTTTTATTGATTAAGTTTTGACACTAAAAACGCAAACATTAAACAAATCAAACTCGCTTTCTGTTTATAAATTACTTTTAGACATCGAAACACAAACAGGAATTAAATTAACGTACGCGTTCTAACGTGTCAAACGATTGACTAAGACGAGCGTAGATGGAACGAATAGCGGGGGCTGCAGACTGCCACGAGTACAAGGCCATACGCCGAACACGTATTGACATGTTTATCTCAACATTTACCGTGTCTTTGAGGTAAATCCTAAGATTTACCAAGTGAATGGTGGTAAAATTCCGAAAAAAAGATATTCATAGAACAGTTCGGACTTTTACCATTAAGAGTTGGTAAATCTTAGGATTTACTGGAAAATCTTAGGATTTACCGTAGTTCGGGCTTTTACAGTAACATATATACTACTACTATGGTATTCTGCGGTCTCAACTGAACAAATTAATGAAAATAAGTACAGCAGCGCCGTCAATGCCGTATTAGTGTTCTAACTGAACCATAGAGGTACTTATGTATATTAGGTAGGTATATCATAGAAAATTGAACAGACTCTACCAATTTTAATATTAAAATGCCAAAAGACAAAAAGTTTTTATCCCTAAGTCCGCAAAATAATACTGGCCACTCGAGAAAATTATGAAAGTAGTGAAAATCGTACGCGCGCGATTTGCTTTATCTTTCTGATATACATTTCTTGTGAGCTACACAAGAAATTTGTGCTTGTTTTCTATATGAGCTATATTCAACTCGGAATATACGTTATGTAGTAAGTAATATTTTATGTGAGAACAAAAGTTATTTTTCTTTGTGAGGGAAAGCTAAAACTAAAGCATTACACAGAGAATATTTCATACTGTTCCTAACTTACAACTATGCACTTCCCCAAACTACACTCATGACGTAATTTTCACTTTTTTCCTCTCGGAGAACAATGTAAGAACGTAATGTTAGTTTATTATATTACATCTCAAAGCTGACCTTTCGGTACACAATTACCAAATGGAACAGCTAATACAGAATTATTATGCTAACTGAGACTAAAGAACTACTCATCATTTCAAATAACTTTTATATAAAAAAATCAGCTGTTCCTTAGAAATAGTTAGTTGACCCCCGGTAAAATGTATAAAACAGCAGATTATCATCGAGACTTTTGAGTTGTGCCTTAAAAGTTGTTCATAATTATGAGTACAATGACCTCCTTTCCGCTCAGTACAGGGTAGTATAATAACCCTGTATAAGCAAAGAACTCAAATAACATAAAAGCAATAATAAATAAAATATGATTTCCCCACTGTCGTCGCATCAGTTAATTGCGAAGGAAACCGCACAAACATCCACCTTGTGAAAATGGGTCGTTCTCCAATTGACAACGCTATGATTAATGTTGGAAACTTCGCATAAATCACGGGGATGTTGCGGTATCGAGTCTGAAGCACAGAATATCTGAGGTATAATTGTGTTTACTTGATTTATGGAGCGTAGGAATGTGATTGCGAAATAATAACGCATTAGTTCCGTGATGTACACAGACGTGATGGGTATCACGGGGGTCCGTGAGAAATAAAAGTCTATTTTAGATTTATACTACATAATTAATATGTATTTATTCAATGGAAATACCTCCCTTTATTTTTAATTCTACCATCTGTAACTATTGTATAAAACCCTTCGATTACATAATTAAACAAACTTCACCAATGTGGTGAATTCTAAAGACACCACTAAACCAATTAAAATTATTAAAATAACTAAATTCAAAAAACGAACGATATTAAAATTTTTGTTCCTTTTTTGAATTCAATGATTTTAAGAATTTCTTTATCTTATCTTTATCTTTCAGATAAAAAAAAAACATATAAACTATTTAGATTTAATCAACGCTGTTGTTCCTAAATATTTCAGAACCTGTTGTTACCAAATCAATGGAGCAATGTTTCCGCCTATCACTGACAAATGGGGCGCAAGCACTCTGGGCAATAATAGAATTGTTGACACTAATTATTTTTTTTTATTTTTTTTTAAACAAGCTTTTATATAAATTCTCTAAAACGAAGAATATAAATTTTATATTGATATAAATAAAAGCTTGTCGCGAGAACACAAACATTTTTTTTTTTTTCAAAAGAACAAACTAACTTTAATTCTATGCAAATGGTAAGAACGCGTCTAAGTCTTTTGTTGGAATTAAATATTACTTAGTAGATAGGTTTAATTGTTTGAAATCTCGCGACAAGCTTTTATTTATATCAATATAAAATTTATTTTCTTCGTTTTAGAGCATTTAAATAGAAGCTTGTTTTTAAAAAACTTTTAATTAATATTTTATTTACTAGACAAAAAAAAAGTGCTTGTCAAGACTATTCAAACGAGTCCAAACTCGACGGTTTTATCTCGTTTAGTTTAGGAGTTCCGATAGCCACCTTCCGACGCCATCTTGAGACTAGCTTCATGGTACTATATTAGATAGATATATAGATAAACTCTTTATTGACACACCATTAAAATTAACAAAAGCAAGTACAAAAAAAGAAATAATTTTACACAAGTGTAACAACGGGCGGCCTTATCGCTAAAAGCGATCTCTTCCAGGTAACTATATTATTGCATTGTCATCGAAGTTACGTAAGTAAACCAAATTTCAACCTAATCTAACGACAGGAAGTGGTTCTAATTTAACTCGCAAGATTTGTCCCATACTAACAGGGCAAGTAGAATAAAAGCTTTTAAAAATGTATTTATTCATTCAAGGAATAAATCTTCTCCATATTTAAGTTTATATCGATTGTAATCACAAACCTAAACAAAGATAATTTCCCTAATTACAGAAACCTATGTATGATCCGAAATATATGTATTTGATTCTTCCAGGTCTAACCTCCGATAACCCCCGACCCAAAAAGAGGGATGTTATAAGTTTGACGAGTGTATATCGGATATCTACTTCTACACTAATATTATAAATGCGAAAATTTGTGACTGTGTTTTTTTTTTTTGTTATTTGTTGTATTGTCGATTACCTATCGATCGACCATACCAATCCTATTGAATCATAATACATATTTATAAAGTATTTGATATTATCTCCATAAAAACATAATTACCTAATAACAAAAGGTATACAATAAAACAATGAGGTAATTACTATAAGTTTACCTACTTTTGGTCCTTACTTATGTAACTAACACATTTATACGCTACTTATTCAATTACTCATTTTTCCGCTTATACCACAAGTAAAGCCTTACAAGCTTCAAGACCTCCTTCGCCAGCGGTGAAGCCAAGAGACTATTGCAAGTACCCACATTTGTGTCAAGTCCTACCAATAAACTTCGGCGCAACGCTTCGTTCTGGATGCATTCCATCAGAACATCATCATCGTCGACCACACCACATTCAACCTAGTTTGAATTCTCCATTATGCCTAATTGCCTATCAAGTAAAATTGAAACAGTTCGATGGGATATGTCCGGAACGGAGTCTCAAAGGAACCACAAAATTCTTCATTGTCAGGTCACGCAACGAGCTATGGAGCGGGCTATGCTCGGAGTCACTCTACGAGATCGAATCAGAAGAGATACGTAGACGTACAAAAGTCACCGATATAGCACAGAAGATTAGCAAGTTGAAGTAGCAGTGGGCAGGGTACATAGCACGTAGAACTGATGGCCGATGGGGCTGAATGGTTCTCGAGTGGAGACCACGCACCGGCAAGCGCAGCATAGGAAGACCGGCCACGAGATGGACAGATGACCTCATACAAGTGGCGGGAAGACGCTGGATGCAAGCCGCTTCCAATCGATCTTTTTTGAAATCCATGGTGGAGGCCTATGTCCAGCAGTGGACTTCTTATGGCTGAGATGATGATGATGATTTTTCATTGGCATCCTACTCTCTGAGAACCAAGGGCGCCGAAGAGGTTCACTTTGAATAGTTTTATACCAGATGCCGCTACAGATGAAACGCTCATTTGTCATAATTTTCTGATTCCATATGTAGGTATGTTAGCTATAAGTTTCATTTGCCCGACCAGTTAGGAAATTAGGTTTGTTAGGTTTCTGTTTTATTGTATTTTATATCCAGAATCCTTCTCTTTTATAAAGGTTCGGTTATACCTGTATATCAATTATTAGCTTAGGTTCGTTATTATTTATTATTATATATATTATTATATTTACTATACTAAACAGAATACTTGTTATTACAAGGATTTAGTAATCAAGCTAGTTTTGCAAATTAACTTTCGGGATATCGATTCTATCTCTTTAAAAATCGTTTTTAGGGTATGGATATTCGATATATTTCATAATTCGGATCATAGATAAGCAACCTTCCCACATACACAACATTGTATATGAGCGCCCATAACGTACACTAAAGATGAATAGGATCCCTTTTCTGATTAGCTCCCTAAATAAATCCTTCAATAGGTTTAATCAACGCTGTTGTTCCAGAACCTTTCAGAACCTGTTACCAATCCCTGGCGATCCTTTGTTGTGTGGAGCAATGTTTCCGATCTCTGACAAATGGGCCACAGGAACTATGGACAGGCGGTCGTGTTATTAGATTGATCCGACTACAAAGGGTCAATTACTAGAGATGGCACGGACCACAAGGTCGGAGACCTACTGTGACGTGTCTAGAAGCCTAAACAGAAATTGGTGAGTATTTTCAACCGACTTTAAAAAAGGAGGAGGTTCTCAATTTGCCTGTATTTTTTTTTATATTTGTTACCTCAGAACTTTCGACTGGGTGAGCCAATTTTGATGATTCTTTTTTTATTTGAAAGCTGGTACTTCCCGTGTGGTCCTATTTTAGGTTTGGTCTAATTTGATCCAGTTCTGCCAATGACATCCATGAGAAGTCGGTTGCTTCAGTTTTTTTAACTATAATTATAGTTCTCTTTATTTGATATAGGCACAGTCACTGTCAATAACTTAGGATGAGTTAGCAGCCAAGCGCAAGTCTATTATTGAATAATAAAGTTATTTGTGTTACTCACGCACATTTAGAATAAATAGTTGAAAAACTATGACCGTGCACGTAATGGCTGTAACTTCATTTCAAAGTTAGTTTTTCATTTGTGTATTTTATCAACTTTTATTTATACTAACAGGGTAAGAGGCGAAAGCAGTCTCAGCCAGTCACTTTGACCTTTGCAGATTTATTATGACATAATATCGTCGATTACAGTGTCTATTAAAATTATTAATGTTTATTATGATAGTAATGTAAGAGCCAATCTGGTTCCTTGCCTGTTTTGTGTCCTTGCTCTATCAAGTTGACAACCTCAATAAAATGCCTTTCATTTTATTTATTATTTATTTTTTCCGATTTTTCAGATTTTTTTTTTCCGGTTACTACACTAAACACTTTACTTACTTGGTTACTATACTACATAAAAAAATATCCAAAATAAGCAAATAAATATTTGTGGACATTTCACACAACACCATCTAGCCCAAACTAAGCAAAGCTTGTACTATGGAACTAGATGGTTGATATAATACATATATACTTTTTTTATATATATATATAAGTACATATGATACACAGAAACACCCAGACACAGAACAAACATCCATGCTCATCACACAAATATTTGCCCTGGGTGGGGATCGAACCCACAAAAGAACGAGATGACCAGAGAAGTATGTATATAAGTTATAATATAAGCAGTTAGCGCAATAAATTTCTATACATAAGTTTCTATAAAATTATCCAAAAATGCGATTACCAGTTAACAACACTTAATTTTAGATTTTCAATATAGAAAAAAAAACTGAACTGAATTTCACGAGCATTCACGACAATGGTCAAAGTACGACTTAACATGAATATGTAAAGCTGAGTGCAAGGGACTCAGTTAGAGCCCTGACTGGACACTGTTGCCTTAACAAGCATATGGCCAGCATGGGGCTAAGCGAGTCAAAGGAATATAGACTGTGTCACGAAGCTGACGTGACACCCATACATATCCTGACTGACTGCGAACCATTGATGCACAAACGTAACCTACTTCTGGCAAAACACATATTAGAGCCCGATGAGGTTAAGCATATCTCCCCCAAGAAGATACTCCACTATATAATTAGTGCAGGCCTTGGAGGAGAACTGTGAGATAGCGGCAGTCACAATAGATCTTTATAGGTCGCAGTGACACTCCCACAACGTGGGCCGCTCCTAACAATAAAAAAAAAGGGACTCAGTCATAAAAACAAGGTTGTCTTTGTTTTTTGATTATGTTGTTTTCATGGGCATAGCTATAGCTTTCTCATGGGGAGTGTACGCGGATACAAAAATTTACGACTATTTGCCTCTTTATTTGCGCACACTATACCTACGTAGACGTCTGGTTTCTAAACGTCAATCTTAGTTATAAACATTAAAATACACGAAAATTAAGCAACGGACAAAAGTGGACGAAAGTGTATATGTAACGTCGGAACATTATTAATTTATATTATACTAGATGTACCCTATGATTTCACCCGTTTAAACGAGCGCTCAGCATTTGCATGACTCAAGTAAACAAAACATATGTAGGTAATAAGAATGCGCGAGCGAAGTGAGCGCGAAAATTGTAGTAGTGTTGTTATAATAATATGATTTATTTATCCTATTAGAGAGAACCGATTTTCCACAGTTCTTCCATGGTAAAATAGCAATAATGCGCGAGCGAAGCGAGCGCGAAAATATTGAAGGTTTTTAAAATGAAATCTTCGAAGTGATTTGATTCATTGATCGTGTTAGCGAGCCTAGGTTTTTGTGGCCCAGATGAACCAAACAAGTATTATGTGTTGAAAGAAAAAATTAAATACCCGACTTGATGACTTTTACGCTAGCAAAAATTATATTTACAACCATTTGAATGCATTGATTGCCAATTTATTACTCCTAAATTTAAACATATGACTTTATAGAAAATTACAAACATATTTACGCGCTACTTATTTTTTGGTGAATTATTTTCTATTAGTACGGCACTTTATGAGTTTTGTTAGATCTTTTAGAAATTATTAACGCAAAAATATTTTTTATGTAAAATTGCCTTGGATCGAATTGAAGTTTTTGTGTTTTTTTTTGCATAAGATAGATCTACGACTGACTACTAATTCTCCTGATGTTTAGCGATGTTATTTTCTAATTTTACGAAGGACGATTTTTTTGTAAGTTCATTCAGTCATTTCATAACTTGAAAAATGTGTGCATACGAGAGCTAAGCGAGCGCGAAAATATTGAAGCATTATAGAACATTTTTTGTGAGAAAGTATGCGTAAAATTGCTTTAAAAGAGTATAAAAACGCATTCTTTAGAATAATAAAAAAACTTTGTTTATTACGAAATAATTCGTTAGAGGTTACGAAAACACGTTTTTTTTATTTTTGTAAGAGATGTATTATTATTACAAAAAATATAGCCTGTAACGCTCTGGAAGCGAAGACGAATCTAATGACACCTCGCACATCAAAATCGGTCAAGCCGTTCAGGCTGTAGGCTATCATATAGAAACATACATAGGTACATACTTACTCACATACAAACATACACACACTCGAAAAACATTACCCTCCTTCTTACACAGTCTGGTATCTGTGGTCTTAACTCTGAGCCTGCATCAGGCGTCTTCCTTTGTTTGAAACTGTTATGGGTGACGAGGTATATTATATCGGGGCGCACTTAGTATATAAGTAGACACAGAATATTCAATAATACATGTACCTATATAAACTTATTCCGCTAACACATTTAAATAGCGACTCCTGATATGACGCAATAAAACACAAGCTAGTTCGGACAAGCACTAAGTACCTACTCTTACATCAACCGACAAATGCATATTTCTCTGGTCATCTCGTTCTTTCCCTTATAAATAAGTTCTGAAGCGCGACAAAATACCTACTGAAACGTCCGGTCGAACCGGCAGGTCGGTTATTTGTAGCATTATACCTAAACTGCATATTGCGTCTGGAACGGTACAGATAAGAGCTGTAATAATGTAACATTCACGCTGCACAATGCACATTCAATATAAAAACTTCACAGAATAACAGTTACGACAGTACCTAATATAGATAAAACGTTCGAAGATATTGCACGGTCGAGTAGCCTGGCGAGTGGCGAGTGGTCAAACAAAACGTTCTTTTATACCAGTCCGGACTCCGGACCTCTCCGCTCCATTGTCCATTGTTCATTTGTTCCTCAGCGCTGAAGAATTCATTCATTTGTGCGAAATGAAGATCGCGATGTGTCGATTTATCATCGGGCTATTGTCTCCGTACTCGAGCGAACAGCGGAGGAGACATTGTACTCCTAGAACATCATGTACCATTATTGTAATACATATTATCATATATACACATATAAGAGAGTACAAAAACAATATATAAAATACCTACACGTACTAAATATACTGACATAATATAATAAAATAAAGTATAATTCTTAACTAATGTTAATGTAAGGCTGCAAGTCCCACGCATGCAGACCCTGATCTGAGAGTCGAGTCTGTACCATTTATCTAAACAATGCGTCGAAGTTTATAAACAGAAATGATGAATTATTGTAGTTTATACACGTAAATAAAATATATATGGCATTAGGCATAGCTATGATAATTTATATCGTTTCTATTCAAGAATGTATATGTTGAGGTAAATATTGAATAATAAAACTTATTCGACTGTGACATACCACTGTGAGAGGTAAGTAGGTATCGTAAGTACGTAATATTTCGTTAATACGTTTAGCCGACAAAAGGAAATACTGACATGAATATATACCTATATATATATATAAAAAAATAATTTACCTACACCTCAAGAACACACCTTCTCAATGCGTTCACAATTATTATTATTTTCTATTTTTACTTGAGACGTATGATGTAAATTAATATGAATTTACATACTTACATAATTGTAGTTTAAAAAACTGAAAAAAATGTCTTCAAAATACGCTATACGTTTACTTGGATGACATTTTTTCAGTTGTTTTGTTATAAAAACCAAAGTACTGAACTGATTTTGATAAACTTATAAGGAGCTACCTCTGAAGTATGACCTACCAAACAAAAAAGAATCATCAAAATCAATTCACAATTGGCGAAGTAATCAGTGAACAAACATACAAAAGAAACACAATCGAATTGAGAACCTCCTTCTTTTTGGAGGACGGTTAAAATTGTTCCTATATCTCACTCATGCATTCCCACTTTATAAATAGCTTAAAATGTTTTCTTTTGTGACAAATCTATACGTACGGAATTTCAACAATAATATTACACAATTATGACAAAATTTCAAACATATTTTAGCTAAAATTGTAATAAATAACTGGATGGAATATTTACATTAGCATTTTGTCAATACAAAGTGCTAATGTATATAATCCATCAACAAGTTACAAAATATTTATACACTGCACCTTGTCTACTGCGTTGTGCAATAATTCTAACAAATTATACGTGACCAATCAAAGCCAGGGCCTGATCTTAATTATATATATTTCTGATTAATTTTAATTGAACGTTTCTTCAGTTTAGGCTGTATGACATTAGACAAACAGTCTGTCTGTCTGTCCACGGTTTTGCTCCAAAACTATTATTTAGTACTATAAAGTTGTAATGTTGTTGTAATGAATACGCATATTAATTATGTCGTGAAAGAAGTAAAAAAAATCTTTAAAAAAATTGTTTAATGTACCTCCCATACACATAAATTCTACCTGAATACCATGCCACAAATCACGATTTCACCATTAAAAGTCAAAAAAGTTACGCTACACCATATTACACAACTCGAACTAGTTAGTATTCTGTGACTCTAGTAAAGTACGCAGAAAAAACAACTGCTGACCTCAATAGACTCACCTATTCAGATAAATCATCATAACTAGCAGCACAAGGGCAGCCTGGGGTCAGCTAATTAGTAATCAGCTCCAGAAACGCTCCTCCCACCGACCGGCTAATGATCAATTATGCCAGTTAAACTCTTGACCATTATAATTTCAACCCTTTCGCTTCTGCACATTATCTTAAATCGCTTCAACGACCACATTCAGCTCAGTACGTTACTCTCAGTGAGTCACACTTTCGATTTTATTTATGCCATGATCGATAAATCGTTTTGGCATTCTGGTTTAGCAAATAGAAAAGATGAACTGGTACTCACGTAGTGAGCAAACTTCGGTACTTGCCTACTTCGCTTTCGTTGAGTGCTTTGCACTGTCGTGACTTGGTCATTACTACTGACCCACATTGCAAAGTATACTTTTCCCTACGATGGCTAGGAACCTGAACAATTCTGTTCCCTCAGTTATATCCACTGTTTCTATAACGTAATGATTATTACATTTTGCTGACACACGTGAACTTTGTTAGAGTTATGGCAGCTAAGTAGAAACTGCAATTAAAGTTATTAAAACTTTTCAAACATCTTCCGCTTCCATGCTTTGTTTACAAGTAATAAAAACTGTAAAACCGTATAGAAAAAAATGAAATACGAATAGTAAGCCGTCAGGTCAAGCCATGTTTAACAAATAACGCAGATTCCAATAGAGGCATAGCTGTAAACCCACCTAATCCAGCGTCATGTAGTCACAGTCATCATTCAGCACATCAATCGTAGGGAACAAATGGCAAACCAGTTACTGCTACTCGTCAACCTGAGCCTGTGCCTGTATCGACGCGCGCTCTTTCCGCGTACTCCCAGTCGTCACGCGCCAGTCACCGGTGAAACCTCTGCGCGTGCGACCGCTGCGCACGCTCCGTGCATGTCACTTCGAAATTCGACTTTAAAAATTTCTAAACGTGACTCAAAAACTAGTGCTGTGACCGATCGTGACGGAGTATCGATACCATCAAGATATCGATTTGCAGTTATATTTATGTGAAGTGCTGTGAAAACATGTGAATTAATTTGTGGTGCGATACTGGCACGGATCACGGCCTTTGCATTTTTTATGGTAAGGAAATGTTTTAAAAAAAATTGGCTTAGTACTTTACAAACAAAAGAATTGTTTACAAAACAGTTTGTTTTACCTGCCAAAGAACCGTGTAATGAATGTAACACAAGCTAACACTGCGCAATTGATATCTACCCAGATGTGGTCGCATATGTTGCGAGTAGCAAAGGTAAATAAAGTCAACCGCAATAGTAAGAAATCTGCATGCAAACGCATTTTATCATCATTACCTACATTTAGTTCGTGACTAGAGTCTGTTAGTCAAAATCTTCTAATAAATCTATTAGGTACCATCGAATCCATTCATGCATTATGCAACATCAGTTATGCATAGTTAAGTAGGAACAGCATTTCAAGTATTACGACAACTGTATATCATAATTTTTAAATTGCTCACAATTCAGGGTAATTATAATAAAATATGTGATGTTGAAATGAGGTTTATTAGACTGAATAACAGGGAGAATGACAAAATCGTAAGCTGTTGCTGCAGTTGCAGTATTGGCATATACTACCTATATGAATTGGCATTTATAAGTATACGTTATCGGTGGATATTAATGCAAACCGCATAAGAACTCATTGCCTCTACAATGTGGTTGCGTTACTTCCTGGTACGCTATAGAAACGAGAAACACGACAAACGTGTCTACTATAAACCCAAACCAACACCGATGTTCTGTTGTTAACTCACGGCTCTAGGAAAGTTTCATTTGCATTATGGAAAGCATAACGAAATAGGCAATTACGTATGAAGTAAATTCTAAGAAGACAGCAATAGATACGACATATTCTTTTGTAATATCAAGTAATGCACTGTAATGATTATAAAACCGTACCTGCTATGATTTCTATTTTATGTGTATAATATTAATATTTTATGGAAATAATGTAACAGTTGTTGGAAACAAGTTTACTTGTAAGCCAAACAAGGACACATATGTTTCCAGACGGTCATGACATGACGTCTTAGTCACACTTGATATTATAATACCATCATCAATATTTTCATAATTCGTGGCCTTGTGGATTTAATTATTTACCTTTGACATCGTTTCACAATTCACGGTCGTTATTAAAAGAAAATTTATTTTTTATAATGCCTTTTATAAAATCAACATACGAATATACCAAGGCACGGCGGACTTTTGGTAGGCAGATCATATTTCAGGATGTGCCAGCTCATGTTCTAGATTCTATCCCTCCTAACAAGAAGGACCAACAAGATTATATGTTGCGGAATCCCGTCAATCGCGATGTACAAGCCACTCTACCGCAGTCAAGTCACGACGCGAACACGACAGTATTGGTCACTCACGATGAAGGCATAGAGCATACGGAAGGAGGTTGGCCGCGGGATGTGCACATCTCTAACCAAGAATCTACAAGTCGATATTGCCGCCGCGTCATGCACGATGAAAGCTACATCAACACTGTTACAAACGTTGTACCAACGATTAAACATTATTTAAACCAAAACAACGCTATAGATATATACGAGTCATACTTCAATAATATGGACATTGAGGAGCCCGTAGAAAAATGTAGCGTTCGTATGGCTAATGTGTTTCGAGATAAGTATCAGAGGCCGGTCGCTTGTGTCCAATGGACTTATGAACAAAATCCCAAGCTCGCTGTAGCATACAGTTTTCAAAAATATCCTCCTGAAACTGACAATAATATTTCAACTAATTGCTATTTGTGGGATGTCACAAGTCAAACTGTACCAGTGAATAAAATTGTTCCAGATTTTTCCTGCTGGCAATTAGCGTGTTCTCCAATAGATCCAGAAATATTAATATGTGGTCTTGAAAATGGCACAGTGAGCGTATTTGATATAAGAGATGGTATTAAAAGTGTGCGAAACAGTTCTGTTTTCACCTCTCACCACGGCCCTGTAACTTCATTACTTTATTGTCATTCTCGTACGAGCTCTGAATTTTTTACTGGCTCTCCAGACGGTAAGTGTATTTGGTGGGATTGTAGAAACTTAACCAAACCTGTAGACAGTCTTCTGATGTCAATAAGAAAACCTCTAGCGGCGCTTCCAACTTTTAGTAATTCCGAAGGTGTCAGCTCCTTAGAGTTTGACTCTGGTCTACCCACGAAATTTCTATGTGGCACTGAATCAGGATTGATTCTTAACGTAAATAAAATGGGTAGAGAACATAATGACAAGCTGGTCTCGTACTGGGATGCGCATAATGGTCCTGTTCGTTCAGTTAAACGAAGTCCTAGCACTTCGCGCATGTTTCTTAGCTGTGGAGATAGTAGAGTACGTGTGTGGAGCGAGGAAGTTCGTACCGCACCAATATTAGTAACTAAGCCAAATCAGTATGAAGTGGTGGACGCAGCTTGGGCTCCCTTACGCTATTCCAGTTACATGTCCATATGTACAGGAGGTTGGTTTTATTTCTGGGATATCCTTCGTAAAACCGACGAACCAGTAGTATCACTTCAAATAGCAAAGAACGAACTGACAAAAATGACTTCGCATTCGGAAGGACAGTCTGTCGCCATAGGAGATGTTACGGGGTCTGTGCATCTTATTATTTTGTCAGACACGATGGTCGAGCCCGGTGTTCGTGACAGGGCATTAATGTTGCAAATATATGAACGTCAAACGAAGCGAGAACATATTTTGGACGCACGTATCAAAGAAATACGGTTGAAAATTAAAGCTGAAGAAGAAGCGACCGCCGCGGCTGCAGAGGAACCACCAGCAGTTGCGGAAGAATCTCCTGACGAAGACGAAGTACTACACGCCACGGAGGAAGAGTACTTTAAAATTGTAAACAAGGAATTGAGCAACATGGAAATGTTGCCACAAAGTAGAACTATGCTACTTTAATTGATTTTGTACTGGTGATTTTAATTCATTTTAATGCTATATACTCGTAGAAGTAGTTTACTTATTTTAAATTAATAAACTCCTGATTTTCCAAATCGTATAGTTCCAGATATAAATCTAAATTTAATTTTTGGTTTAATAAATGGAGTTTAAGCCACAACAGGCATCCCGGATGTTGTGTCGGTCTCGGCTCTCGAAGCCCGCACGTCTCTCCGAGAGACTGCGGGCCATGACCGCCGATTTATCTCACAAAACGACAACTCTAACGTGAGCTGCCAGAATTCAATTCCGATCCCATTCTGTGGAGTGCGTGAGAATTGATAGGAAGAGGGAGGGGGGCCTTGTTTAAGTGGTGGGGTAAATTACTCGAGCCCGTGAGTATAGTGAATACAAAAGTGCGTCACCGGTAACTTTCACCGCATACGTCATTACCAGAGGTAACCGCGCTACAGAACTTTTAATAGTGCAACTGGTTTGTTACCACTGGCATATTCCATGGTTCTTATTTAAATTTCCTTTAAATAAAAACGTACTTAAGTGCAAAATTTAATTATTTAATTAGTTTTTTTTTTTGCATTATATATTTTTTTGTAATGGGCAAGTGCCTTTATTAACTACAGCAAAACAATATACAGACCCAACTAACTAAACTACTACACAAAAAGCATATCGATTACCCCAAACCGATAAAGGTCTAAAGATATCCAAATGCTCAAACCCACTACCAGTTGGCAGCGTACCCAGCATGCTGCCCGTATTGCCACGTTGAATGGCAATAATGCTAATGCGTTGGGCCAGATACGCGCCAGCATTTTGGTCACGCGTATTATATTAGATAATAGTACCAATGTCTACCAGGTATCTTCATAATGTAATTACATATCAATACGATATCAAACGAATATAGAATGTAGTTGCGATCTACGATGGAGTATGATTACCAAGGAAAAGCTGTTTATTCGAGTTTTAGGAACATCTAGGTCAAAGCTAGATTATATCCACTAG
This sequence comes from Lycia hirtaria, assembly GCA_947563715.1. Taxonomy (NCBI): domain Eukaryota; kingdom Metazoa; phylum Arthropoda; class Insecta; order Lepidoptera; family Geometridae; genus Lycia; species Lycia hirtaria. The sequence goes on from OX387384.1 coordinate 28,400,863, forward strand.
AAAAGATACACTAAGGCAGCATACTGTACAGTCCAAACATCCATACAATAAAAGTGGAACCAAAGCGTTTCGTTAAGGTTTTTAGAATAGCCACCATGAATCGATGTCGGTTTTTCATGCTTAGCCATCCGATACAAGAAAGGTTAGAATGGAATAATGTCATGCAGATCCGATGCACACTCATCGTAATGTATTCATTACCTGCGATATATATGCGACATACCATCGTACCTGCGAATTCACTTCGGCCGCGCGTTGCGCATAAACCTGAAAATGTGACAATTAGCCAATGGACAACCAACATTGGAATGCCATACATGGGTCATTAAACGACTTATGATCTCAATAGCACCATTTGATTACAACAAGTTCATAATTTAAGCATGCTCTTTGCTTACAAAAAAATATTATAAAAAGAGACAGTAACCTATGTCTGTTTGTTACATTTTCACGACGAAACGGGCGGGCCGATTGTTATAGTTTGTGGCAGAAATAACAGAGTTTCCGAAGACGAACATAGGCTACATTTTATCATAATCATGAGCATTCACCATGACCATTGTTTTTCATCACTTACGCGGGTGAAAACGCGAGGCGCCGCTATTTGGTTACAAAAGGATTATAAATTTAATTAATTGAAACTTTGGGTCCGTGGGGACCGGGAGCTCATCTCATTTTCAAAAAATATATCTGAGCGCCTGATCGATGCGACGCGTGACCAAAATGCTGGCGCGTATCTGGCCCAACGCATAAGCATTGCCATTCAACGTGGCAATGCGGTCAGCATGCTGGGTACGCTGCCAACTGATAGTGGGTTTGAGCATTTGGATTATCTTTAGACCTTTATCGGTCTGGAGTGATCGATGTGCTTTTTGTGTAGTAGTTTAGTTAGTTGAGTATGTATATTGTTGTGTTGTAGTTAATAAGCGCTTGCCACAAAAAAAAAAATATTCCATATTTTTTTACGTGGATACGTGAATTATACGTATTTGGTGGTAGCTCTTTTTGCTATTAATCTCAACCTATTTTTCACATATTTTTTTTACCTGTGAAATTAGGTTTCCAAATCCGCCATTTTGGATTTTCAGTGACGTCACATAGCTTATGTCACTCGGATCATAATGACGAATCAATAAGTAGACATGTATGTACATCATCCATTATAACATAGCGGTACAACATATCAATAGAAACGTAAGTACATACATACATAGCCTTCCAAACTATAATCCTTCCTATAGCTTTGCAACTCAGTCGGGTAAATTAACTAACGTAAACTGCACACTTACTTAACTTAAATTGGGAAGACTTTTATAAAGAGCTATTATTAATTATACCACCAATTAAGCAATGTTGATCTAGAAAATCATGTAATAAATAATGGTTTAGTCAATTAAAATAAACAGACGATTTGCAAGAAATGTTGCGCATGCAACTAGTTCGCGTATAATGTAGGCTAATGCTACATTAATTATGCATTTAGATAGATCTAGCTTGTTATAGTTGTCAGGGTTAAATCGACATAGCAAAATTGTGTATCACTGAAACTTTACCTGTAATTTTTTGCTACGGCAACACGAAAAGGAAATGGCCTCAAATTCAGTGAGGAAAGGCAAAACAGATAGTGATTTGATATATTTTATGGCAAAAACTATCTCTATTACAAGAGGGGCAACTCAGTTGCCACTATCGCCAGATGGCAAGTTCCATGCTTGCCTATAACGGTCTAAAGCCAAAAAGAACTTTATACAATGCAATGTTAGAAATAATCTACCTACAATATACAATCTTGGAATTTTCAAGGCTAGAATGAATAGATATCTTCTAGATCGACGAGCTCCATCTTCGGCCACACCGTCGCTTAACATCAGGCGAGTTGGTGGTCGATCGTAGATCTATCTTGTATATATATATATATATATATATAAACTTCATGGTATAGGTAGATAATATAATAGGGCGTCGAATTATGTTTTAGCAGTCCATGTATGTAGGTATCTATGTAATTTTGAACTCGTGTATGTTTACCAAGACGTCGAAGCTGCTCAATCAATTTTGATGATTGAAATGTCAGTCGATTGTTCTACGAACCATAGACTTCGCTGGCACAATGCAACAAATTGGAAAAAAATGTGCTCACGAGGTCTACTGCTCATATTCGAAATTCTTGTTTAGAATTGAATATCACATGTTTCTGTCAAATATTACAAAAATTCGTCGAAAATGACTGTATGTAAAGTAATTTCTTTAAGTATTTATTTTATGGTTTTATTCGAAACTTTTAGGAAACAAATTCAATGTTTTTCGATGTCTATGTTGTTTTTTTATATTTTTTTTTAAAGTTTTGTTGTGGGGAGCCATGTGACGTGTAAAAGTTGTTTTGGTATTGTTGACTAATAGATTAATAAATATTAGTGAACATCTCACACAACACCATGTAGCCCAAAGTTAGCAAAGCTTGTACTATGGAAACTAGTTGGCTGATAGAATAAACTTTAAATGGGCCGTTGCCTGCGACATAGGTACTCGTATTTGGCAAACTACGCAAGAAGGATGCTAAGTTTATCGTGTTATTTGTTTATATGTATGCATGTGGAAATATGTGTAGGTATGTATGTTTCCGTATTACCTCCTGTAGCCTAAACGTCTTGACCGGTTTATTGATGGTTTTAGCTACCTCTGTATCAAATTTGATCATGATATTTACGTACATACTTATTATATATAGAAACATCCATACAGAGAACAAACGACCATGTTCGTCACACAAATATTTGCCCTGGTTGGAAATTGAACCCACGACCTACAGGCTCAGCAGGCAGACATACCTACTACCAACTGAACTGCGAGACCAATCTAACTAATCTATGTATATTACTCCGTATGAAGTCAGTAAACCCAACTATGTCCACAACTTGACAATATATTTTCGAGTTACATTGACATATTACTCCGTATGAAATCAGAGAGTTGAAACATGCTTCACCTTTAACTAATATAAAATCTCTCGAAGCCTAGCTTTCTTCGAGTACAGAATAACAAGTAGACTTTCAGGTCACCGCTGACATTCAAGAGTATGTTAATAAATAGAATAAATACCGCCTTAACTGCTTCGCCACGGTTTAAAAATACTTGGATGAATGGGCCATACAGTTAATATAGCCAGTTAGTGCCATATTTGTTGAGGCTGGTGTTTTTTGTTTAAAATTCAAGTAGAACATTAATTACACCTTATTAAATTAATTAATTGTAGATAGCTACATATTAAGATAAATACCGTATCTATAATTATAGTTTAAAAAACTGAAGCAACAGACTTCTCATGGATGCCATTGTCAGAACTGGACCAAATTAAAATGGGACCACACGGGAAGCACCAGCTTTCAAATAAAAAAAAGAATCGTCAAAATGGGTTCACCCAGTCGAAAGTACTGAGGTAACAAACGTACAAACAAACGTGAGGTAAAAAAATACAGTCGAATTGAGAACCTCCTCCTTTTTTGGAAGTCAGTTGAAAATAAAATAAACTTTATATGGGCCGTTGTCTGCGACATAGGTACTCGTATTTGGCCAACTACGCAACAAGGATGCTATGTTTTTCGTGTTGTTTGTTTATATGTATGCATGTGGGAATATGTGTAGGTATGTATGTTTCCGTATTACCTCCTGTAGCCTAAACGTCTTGACCGGTTTATTGATGTGCGCGCGAAGTTTTAGCTACCTGTGTATCAAATTTGATCATGATTTATTTAATTGTGAAAAATTAAAAAACAGACTTATTTTCGTCGCTACGTATCAGCAGTTCTATTGAGCACTTAAACTAGTAGCACAAATTATACAACGTTATAACTCTAGTACTATTGTAAATAATACAACTAAATTCACATAATAAGGTAGTATACGTTTTCGTTTGTGTGTCAATAAATTCATGCGGGTAGATACAAACTGTATTTATTTACGTGTTCAATAATCTCATAAGCTCAAAAATATAAGTTCTCACTGATCGCCATTCTACCGTCATTGCTTATATTCTAAAACAAGTAGGAAAATATAGTATTTATAGCAAGCATATCATATACCTACTCACATCACAAAATATTATCACAGATTTTAACAGACTTAAAAAAAGGAGTTTCTCAATTCGACTGTATGTTGTTGTTTATTGTATGTTTTTTCAGCGATTACTCTTATATACATTTATATCTATTATATTTTTTATGGTTCATTTTTGTATAGGTAGTCCCATATAATTTTTATCCAAGTCAGTTCAGAACTTTGGTTTTTTAAACAAAATAACTGAGAATATCACTAAACAAACGAATTGCGTTTTTTGAAGTCGGTTTTATTTCAATTTCTTAAACTATAATTATATTAAAATTGCATCACAAGGATTTTCACTGAAGTAAGTAGGTCTAATGTATAGTATCAATAAACAATTATGTTTGAACGAAGCGCGTGGCACTGTGGCCGTGACGAATGCCAATACCACAATTTACAAACCCAAGCACTAGGGCTGGCAAAGGTCCGGAGGAAAAGGCTCTAGACATAGTTCAGACATAGTTCGAGCTAATATAAAGTAAACTAAGCTGAAATGAAACAAATTTAACAGATTTTTAACCGACTTCCAAAAAGAAAGAGGTCATCAATGCGGTCTGTATGTTTTTTTTAATGTTTGTTCACCGATTATTCAGCCAATTGTGCATTGATTTTGATGATTTTTTTGTATTTGGTAGGTCATACTTTAGGGGTAGTCCCATATAAATTTTATCAAAATCGATGCAGTATTTAGGTGTTTCCAACAAAATAAAATATGTTAAAATATCATCCAAGTGCCTGTATAAAAGTGAACAGCAAGTCGCGTCATATGTATTGTATTGCGTATTTTGAAGTCCTTTTCAGTTTATTTTTAAACTATAATGTGTTATTCACGTATATGTACGTATGTTTCATTTCAATGAGTAACAATCGCGAAAACGTTAGAAAACATTAAACTAAGCCCCACGGTTTCATCCGTTATACGGAACCCACCCCCTCTCATGGACCTGCTGATGTTACGATTATAAAGACCAAATCGTGTGATTTACAATCGTTCCACGGCGGCGGCATAGATCGGATGCCTTAAAAAATAAGCGATCCACAGGAACCAACCAACCATTTTTTTCAAAACAAAAGTTAGGCAATTTTTGTCTCGAAAATATGGTTGGTTGGTACTATTTGTGCGTATAAGCTATCTCCATTCTCAATTTCATTGAAATCCATTGTGTGAGATTAGTTAGCTTGAGTCCTTGTTGGGAACCTTCGGTACATGCATGAAAATGTCTTACGATTTTCAATAAGTTTCTATCAGCAGATCTTTACCAAGTTTATAAGGACTACATTTAAAGTACCCCCATGTCAACTTAAAACAAAGAAATTATAATCAGTAAATATGGTAAAACAATAACATTGAGTACTTTAAAGAAAACGCAACATAAACTTTCATATCAAGTCTACGGCTAATAACGAAATTATAATTTCGGTGATCATCAGCATCATCATCTCAGCCATAGGAAGTCTACTTCTGAACATAGGCCTCCCCCATGGATTTCCAGAAAGACCGGTTGGAAGCAGCTTACATCCATCGTCTTCCTGCTACTTGTATGATTATCTTCTGTGCACCTATAATCTCAGTGATCAATTATTTTTTATGACATTGAATTGATTATGACAGAGAATCTGCTTATCACATCACTATTCGTCATTTTGACATACCTACAGCTTAAAAAATGTCACACGCAACTTCGTTGACACCCCTATTCACCCGATACTGTTACTGAGTCAGCGTGACCTACATCAATATCATCGCAAGTACAATTTACATCTGTAAAAGCAGCTCTTATTATGGCACTCCTTTTTAGTGCTTCACCGTCACCGTGGTCATTGACGTTGTTGACATCATCCGTGCAGAATAAATGGAAGGCCAATTCTCTTTTGCTTTTAACCGACTTCGAAAAAGGAGGAGGTTATCAATTCGTACCGTATATATATATATTTTAATATATGAGCACGAATTACTCCATCGTCCGTGAACCAATTTTTATGTTTCTTAAATTGATGTATAGATAAAGCTCCCAAGTTGGTCCCATAATTATTTTAGAAATAATTAGCTATATTACTTTTTGAATAATCTCTAAAAGTAAAAATATTTTCATTGTATTCCTGAGTGAGTGCTTCAGATTATAGAATCGCTGAGTTCCACTGACACGTTTTTCTTTGCAAAAGTGTCAAATGTTGAGGTTTTTGGTATAAACATCTGCACATTTTCTAATCTGCGACGACGAAGCATTTGACATTAAGTGACAAATGTCATTCTTGAAAAAAAAACGAGCGGGTGAAAAAAGCCTTCTAGGCTTTTAAAAAGTTTACAATCGTGAGAGATTTATTGAGAGATATATAGAGCTTGAAAAGTGAAACCTACTTACTCCACATCCAATGTGTATAAGGAGAAAATAGAGTTACTTCAACGCTTGAGCGCCTTGTTTAATTATTATCCTTACATATATGTTTTACAAGTAAACGAAATAACGTACTTTGAAGTCGGTTGTTTCAGTTTTTTTGACTTTAAAATTATTTAATAAATTATTGAGAAGCTCAGTGGTAACTGTTTTATTGAATGTACGAGATGAACGTGACAGTGACTCAGGGCTGCAAGTTTGGAATCTAATGACAACAAGGGAACGCTAAAAATGATACGCCTATTCAAACAGACAATATAGTTATTATATATTTTTAATGTATAAATACGAGTATTTATAGTAAATTAGTGTCGGCTTAACAGATAGAGATTTGTACCCTCTGTACATTTGTATGTACCTTTGTATCTGTTAAGCCGACACTAATTTACTATACATACTCGTATATATATACCCTCACATTAAAAATATATAATAACTATATTGTCTGTTTGATTAAGCATATAATTTCTATCGTTCCGTTGTTGTCATTAGATTCCAAACTTAAAGCTACAGCGATGCAAAGTTGGCTAGCGCCCTAGCGCCCATTTTTGTCATACTTTTTCTGCAATTAAGAAAGTGATACCAAAGTTGAAGATACTGATATTAAAAGTAATTTAAAAAATTTAACTGACTTCAAACTGAAAAGAGAGAAATAACACGAAGAAAATCAATACCGGGTGTCTACCTATGTAGGTACGTAAACCAACTATTTTTGAGGTTGGTATCAGGACCTAAACTGTCATCAACTAAGTCTAAGTCCTATACAGACACCGACCTCAAAAATAATAGGTTTACGTACCTACATATATAGACGCCCAGTATTGATTTTAATCGTGTTATTTCTCTCTTTTCAGTTTGAAGTCAGCTTAATTTTTTTTAATTACTTTTATTTATTAATTTTTAATAGTTTTTACATGTAATTATTTTTAATAGTACCTCCTTTTTTTTAAGTCGGTTAAACAGGTCGAATTGACAACCTCCTTTTTTTTGAAGTCGGTTAAAAACAGTCGTCAAAGCTCATCACCGCTCATGCTACTGTTTATCAAACAATTGAAATATAAGGTTAATATGCTCTGCAGTTGCGATGAACGAAGTGAGTGTTCAAAAGCCCATATCTTAAAAACTACTGAACCGATTTTGATAAAAGTTACAGTGACTCCTAAGTTGAAAGATACTTTATTCAATAAAAAATAATTTTTGAAATACGACTTCTAGTTTCTGCGTAATGCGTGGACAAACATACAAACCTACAAACATACAAACATACAAACGTACATACACTTATTAAATTTGGCACACATCTTTAGAAGCTGGTATAGATTAACATATAAAAAATTGTGCATTTCTGACAATATTACAAACATGCAGGTCGAATTGATAACCTCCTTTTTTTTGAAGTCGGTTAAAAATATCACAATTCAAAGTAGATTTATTTGACCTTTTGTCTCACACTCAAAGCAAAATAAAAACGAGCGTGAGCCAACTTTGCATCGCTATAAAAATTCATCGTAACCTAGTCTCCAGCGAGCACATCACCATTTGTCATTCTAACATATTATGTCACACGCAATTTCTTTGACACCCCTATTAGCCTCCATTCCTTATGCTCGGGCCACACTATCGGGAATTGCCGTTAATTATCGCGATGTTTGACGCTTAACATAAGTGTAGCCACGACTCAACGCGATAATTTGACAACGGCATTCACATTGCCGTTCAAGGAATTCAAGGAATTCAGCGCCAATTTTATTGCCTATGATGGGCATTCACGTTGACCGTTCAAGTGTAGCCACTCACTTTATCACGTTAATAATTAACGCAATATTTATCGCGATGATAGGCATTGACGTTTCCCTTGACGTTAACCTTAGTGTGTCCCCAGCATTACAATGTAAGTCCGTATGACCTACATCGTTCAACGTAATCACAACTGTTACATCTGTAAAGGCAGCACTTATTATGGAACTTCAGTTCATCGTCACCGTTGTCGTTGACGTTTGACATCATGCGTGCAGAATAAATTGAAGGCCAAAAATACGCACACACCTGTTTAATGAAGCTACTAGTCAGGAAATTCAATGACCTAGTGACGTTATTTTGTGTGTAAACATAGAAAATAAACAGGTTTTGAGTCAGAGCTCAAAAATGTCTTGTCTAATGTGTTACGTACGTAATAATTGTATGTACACATACACCCCCACGCTTTATTCAACATAGTTTTTTGACGTGATAACGTCTTATAATTCGATGAACGTCGGCTGCACGCACGAAAAATTGTCACGTTCCGCCTGAGCGGAGCGTGCAAGCGAGAGCGCGGAACAAGCGATAGAGAGGCACGATCGGCCTAAGTGTTCGGCTTGTGACCCATCGTTATCACGTAATATTATCGTCCGTAAACCGACTTTACATACAACCATTATTTTTTTGTTGGCAAAGGTCTATAGAGTCAAATCTTTCGTAATCCTAACTAATATTATAAGCACAAGTAACTCTATCTGTCCTATTGTTACCTTTTCACGGCTAACCGGTTATTCTGTTTGGCCTGGAGATTCTTTACGGCCTGGGAAAGGTTATATGTTATCATAGTCATCATCACCGTTTTCACTACGCGGGTGAAACCGCGGAGCGCAGCTAGTAAATTATAGTTAATTTCTTGAATTGTTATGAAAGGTCTCACTCAGATCAATTAAAGCTACATTCATAAAAATGAATATATATTGAATTTGAAATTTATTAATCTACATTCCAAATGAGATATCATAAAATATTTTGATACACAAAACAATTTTACCAAGAATATTTCAACGCCTATTTATGTATAATAAATAAAAATTAATTCATGTTCGGCCTAAAACCAGTCATTATAACGCTGCTAAAATATTCTGTGCATAAAATTGTAAGGCTTTTGCGGAAATAATCCATTAGCAAGATAACCTTAGACCTCGAAATTGTGAAATAAAAATAAGTTGACCCAGATACGGTAACATTCCATCGCTGTTTTTATGATGCCATTTTTAAATATGATTTCGGCACGATACCATAAACTGTAAGTCTTTACCTACTTATAATCATTTCTATGAGTAGGTATTCCAACCGCTTTAGGAAAGGAGGACGTTCTCAATTCCTTAGGTCGCCGTCGTCGTAAGGTTTCTTTATATGAATGTTCAGTCAATGATGATAATTATAAACTACCTGAAAATGCCATTTCAACTCGTACTAAGCGGTTGGATTCCACGTTTAATGGGGACCGTTAAATAAATAAATGGAATTCCTTACCACCGTTCTTGGTTTCTGAAACCTATAACTAGGTGTCTTCAAGTTGAAGTGAATGAGTTAGTAAAAGGTTAAGCTGTGTTTTGTATATAAATTGATGGAACCGGCTTGCATCCATTATCTTCTTGTTGTTGTACTTGCACTTGTCTTGGTTGTCTGTCCATGTTGTGAATTGTATTCCTACGTTAACTTTCTCAAAAAAAAAAAAAACACGAATATCGTTACAATTTGTTATTGAATATTTTGTTACTGTAACTTATGTAATCCGAAATAGATTTGTTTGAAACTTACTTGCCCGAATGCGTTTCATAGAACTGGCTGATTCCAGATGAATTACTTAACACAAGTTTTTGATTCCATAGTTTGTTAGTCATCAGTTTCATTTGCTTGAAGTTATTAGGTTAAGTTCGTTATTTTTATGTTTTCTATATATCCAGAAACCTTCTTATTTACAAGGTTCGGTTGTCTGAATATCAATTATTAGGTTAGGTTCGTTAAGTTACTTTATATTATATTATCATGCGAGATGTTGTTGGCTTTCAGGATTTTTATAAAGTGTCATTTGAAAAACATAAGGTTCTTTTTCAGGGAAATGATATTCGGTATTTCAAAATTCGGCTTATAGATAGGTAACCTTTTGTTATATAAAAATTAAACAAATACTATTATTACGACAACACAGTCAACCGGTAAAAAAGGATGTCATAAGCTCATTTAAAACTAGGTTATTCAAAATGCATAATATTAGCCACTGGTTATTAATATATTACGTCATTATAACAGAAATAAGCTGATCTTATGCGTAATCATAAGGTAATCATAATGGACATTACATGTTGATGCCAATGATACCTACCCATAGTTTTGGCAAACCACTTTTGCGCGCGGCCTTTGGTTGTGTTTATGTCGTGTTTGTGTATGTGTGAGTGGCACCCGCTCGTTCTGTCGGACACACACCCTAACGTAACTTTCATGTACGCTAATGCTACACAAATTCATTTAAAATGTGGCACGCGTTCGTAGATTGCAACAACTACGCTAGAGAAAGTGTTCTAATCTAATGCATTCTAATGCTAGTGTGGGTAGGCTCGTGACGGCTGATTACCATCTGTGATTTCTTTATTAAGGCGCTGAGGTGGGTGCTGCAGCTGTTTCACACGTGGGCAACACTTTTTATAGGTATTACATTATTGAATATAGGTTTTGTTGCATATTTTGTAAGTGATAACGTCTTATATCCTATATAGCCGAGCGTGTAAGCGAGAGCACGGAACAATCGAAAGAGAGGCACGATCGGCCTAAGCGTTCGGCTTGTGACGCATCGTTATCACCTACAATTATCGTCCGTTAACCGATTTTACAAACAACCATTTTTTTTACATAAAATATACATTTTATCAAATAAAATAATATCTAAATTAAAAAATCTAATCTAAAATAATGACCTCCTTCCTTCTTAGTCCAGAGTAGCCTAATAACCCTGCATAAGCAAAAGGGTAAGGAATAGTGTTACTTCCTACATTGCCATTGCCCATAAAGTTAAAGGTGTGAATATACAAATATTCACACCTTTAACTTTAATAAAGATGATTGCATAATTATTACGAACAAAATTACTATAACAATTGTTTAATTTCAAGGAGAGCTACGTTTACTACACTTTTCAGCGTTCGTGGTCACAGGTGAGACTAGACGACAGTTGTCTTTTTTGTTATGAAAAGATCTACATCTACACTACCGCCTATTATTTTTATGTAAAACGTTCCCTATGCACGCAGATAGCTCTCCTTCTTGCACAGTCGGGAAAAAACAGGACTAAATGCAACGGGATGAATCCGCGTACGAAAGCAAACGCAGTACCTATGTGTATAGAATTATAGATACGGGCTGAAATACCATCGGTATACCTCCTACTTTTGTTCATTCTAAATCCAAGGCACGTAAGTGATCTAGGTACAAAAGTCACCGATATAGCACAGCGGATTAGCAAGTTGAAGTGGGCAGGGCACATAGCACGTAGAACTGATGGCCGATGGGGCCGAAAGGTTCTCGAGTGGAGACCACGGACCGCCAAGCGCAGCGTAGGAAGACCAGCCACGAGATGGACAGATGACCTTATACAAGTGGCGGGAAGACGCTGGGTGCATGCCGCTTCCAATCGGTCTTTTTGGAAATCCATGGGGAGGACTATGTCAAGCAATGGACTTCTTATGGCTGAGATGATGATGATGAAGTGATCTAGGTGCCGGTTGCGCCAACTTAGGATTTGTAATTTTTCTCCTCATACGTTCCGGACTTTAGTACTGAGCAAGATTGTTTTGATTGAAATCGTTCGTTAGCTTAGATTAGTTCCGCTTATAAATGATTTATGATGATGAATGTATTTTTGTTCCAGTAGGTGGAGGATGTGCAGCGCGGTGCGATGAGAGTCGGCGCGCTGGCGCTGGCGCTGATAGTGGCTGTGAGCGCAGCGAGCGCTCAGCTGCCGCCAGCCGACGCACCGCCTGCGCTCAACGACACACGTGAGTGAGTCCACACAATACAATACGACAACGATACATCAAACGATACACACTTACATTACGTTAGTAGCGACCTCAATGAGGCTCATACACGCAAGAGATATTTAAATTCTAACGGCCTTACCGAAAAACGTTACTTAACTTTGATCGTCTTAAATTCTCTGTGTTCTTTCCGCAAGTTTAATCACTTATCAGTGAGAAGTTAACAAAATACGTTAAGCATTATAATATTTTCCGGTAAGACCGAAAGAATTTAATAGGCGTATGAACTTTTAAACTATTTTATTCTTTAGGATGAGGAAACAACAAAATTATTAATAGATATTTCTTTTTGCCTCGCGACCGCTTTGCGGTTAAAGCAAATGACGCATGAGCAGCATCACACTACGTGTATGTATTGCGTTTGTAAGCACGAGCACAGTTTAGTATGCACACTTGAGTGAGCGAGAGGATGAATTCGTCACGACGGCATGTATGATTGTCTCTTTTCACCTCTTTCGCGACTGTTTTTAACCCCCGACCGAAAAAATGGGACGTTATAAGTTTGACGTGTGTATCTATATATCTATGTGTCTGTCTGCTTAAACAGATGGACCGATTTTAATCCAGGTTTTTTTGTTTGATAGAGGATTTGATCGAGAGTGTTCTTAACTAAGTTTCATCAAAATCGGTTCAGGTTTTTTTCGGGGACCCAAGAGTTAGTAAACTTATACTTGTTGCGTATGGTGCAAAACCACTTTAAATTTGTTTTTTTATTCGACTTTAATAAAAAAAAACGCACAAATTATTGGATTATTATTTACTACAAATCTACTATAAATTAACATATTGTAGTAAAGCTATGACACTATTATCTATTTTAGTCAATGGTTAATAAAACTGTAGAGGCAAACTGTATTTGAGAGAATACTGGAATCCGCTGTAAGTGATGGTTGTTATTTCATCTGCGTTGAAGCGAATCAACGGATTTACATGACATTTTCTTCACCACTATTATACCTGTATAACTGTTTCATCATTATCATCATCTCAGGCACAAGCAGTCCACTGCTGGACATAGGCTCATGGAAGCAGCTTGCATCCAGCTTCTTCCAGTCACTTGTATAAGGTCCTTATGTGGCCTTATGTGGCCGGCTTCCTAACTGTATCTGTTTGCATAACTAAAATCACATTCAAGCTACGATAAGATGAAATGACTCGACTTATTCGCAAAATCGTCACAACTGATGTAACATCTACAAAGTAGTGCGAAGTAATAAATCTCCCTCATTTCCATTCAGCGTATATCCGAACAGCAATTTACGTAAACAAAGCACGACTAGGTCCGGTCGGCCCCGTTAATTGAACACCGTTGGTCGGCGCACTAATCGCATATTGCGCAGCTTTCCCTTTGGAAAGTAACGAATCACTGCCAAATGAACGGTGAACCGGCTTCTTGATTGATTTAACAAGTCATTCCATTAACTGGTAGCTAATCGCACCCGTGTTCTTAAACGCAAAAGACAAGTAACTCAGCATTTTATCGGATACAGTAACTTGACTAACTTAGGTGTAACTAGTCTGCTTGATACAATTCAAAAAAAAACATTTACCTTATAGTGGATATTCCAAAAACTTTAATAAAATGCTAAAATTACAATTTCAATATGCATAGGTATCGCAAAATTTTAAGACGTTCAGGGTGACAAGGTCCAATGAGTGGGCCAAAATCACTTGTCTCAAAAGGCCCAGAGGGCCAAAACGAGAAGTCTCAAAATGTCTAGTCTGAAACTCAGTTGTAAACCTACGCTTTCAGAGTAGGTACTCGGGATAGATAATAATCTGAGTGAATAAATCTCGAATTTGTTACTTTCAAGTAAGCGCTCAATTACACACAGCTAAGCCTCAAAAATTTCAAGTCGCGAAAAACTCCCAAGTTTTTCGCTTTGCCTATTCATAAATTCCATCAAAATGGCATAAAAATTCGTTATTTTGACAACTTTTCCAAATCTTCAATTAAAACGTATCTGAAACTTCCGTCTTTCAATGTCATTAAACACTCGTTACATCAAATCCATTACCTTGACCATCCTTCCGCTAATGCTATTTTTGTAGGACTTCAAAAACAATCTCACTTAACTCATGTAAGGCTTCCTTGATTGTTGTGTAACCTCACTAAGTGAACCATTTGTCAAGGACGATCGGCCAAGTCTTCGTAAATAGCGTGTAATTGATATAGTTAAGTAAAAATTAAGGTAAGAAAGAATAATGTTTTTGAATAAGGAGGTCAAAAGTGGGCCTGACACGCTCTAACTCTCTGTTTGCTTAACAAAACAGCAGTCTCGGTGTGAAATCGGTAACATACAAAACAAATAGGTATGTTCATTTGTTTTTCTTAAATATGCAATAGTGTTGCAACAGTTACGAGTTGCTAAGTTTATGAGTAACTAGGTAAGAAATTAATCTCTCCTAACCTACTTTCAACAGCCGAGGAACAATTAAACAGAAGCTATTGGTTTCGTTATTGCATGTGAGTTTCCCAATGAAAAGCGCATGCAGTTTGCACCTGACTTTTTGTGTTCAATAATGGAAAATCGAACAGTTATTCGAGCCTGAATATAAAGTTCTCGGATTTAACGAATATGGTAATCGGTATAAATATTGGTATAAATTATTTAAAATGGTGGTGCATCTGTGGCTTTTGCGCTGAGTGGGTGTACCTACCTACACATATAGATTAATAATGCTTATACGGTTTACGTTCTTATTAGGTGTGACAAATATTGTAAGTAGATCGTAATTAATGTTATGTAAGGTTCAAAGTGATATAACATCTTGCAATGCGTAGATCTTGTCAAAATAAACTAAATAAGTTAAAACTCGAGAGGCTTACTTTGAAACTTTCGCCAAACTATGTGAACTTTTCGGTTCTATCATAAGATTCTCGTAACCAAATGCAATGCATGGAATTTAACAGAAGACACCAATTGAGGTATCGTTTTTTTTTTTTAAATAATAAATAGCATAAGATTACATGGTTGATTAAATTATAAAAACTGATTTAGAATAATTTAGTTTTAATTAAATAGTTCCAAATCAGTCAATATAATTACAAAATTATTATAATTATTTTCCTATCATAATTTCAAAGAATGCCTCCAGTTGCAAATACTGTGATCTGCTCCATTACAAAATGAAAATAATTATTTTCGCCTAATTGTAATTTCATTGACCTATTAGTTCACACAAATTAATTATGTTATCAGAAAATAATCACATCATCGAGCTAATTGTCAGTTCGGCATACATGGTAGATGCCTAATGGTAAGGAGTCACGTATGTCTATAAATTCAATGGCACTCAGAATTTTGACCTACGATTGCACCTAGTAATTGGACTGGAAACATGAGACGTTTTAAAATACAAATAATGGCCCAGCGTTTGACCACAACTCATCTGATGGAAATTGACGATGTGGTGGAAAATGGAACACGCTTGCCCTTGCGATTTCTTTGAGACAAGTTTTTAAGAAGACTGCATTCTTCCCTTCAGTTCACTGAACTCCACTGCTGTTATTAATAATAATAAAATAACTAAATTAATATCAACGGAATTCTCTGAATCACATAATGAAACTAACATCAAATCAAATCAAATCCATTTTATTTCCGTAGACATGTCACATGCACTTAGAAACGTCAAACAACAAAAGGATAAAAAGTTTGGGTACATTATAAATCAGACAAAAAGTTAGACAGTAAAACAATCACAAAATATGTCGCTAGAGTTTCTGCAATAGCGTCGTCAACATCATAATTATAATCACACTGATTTTGCCGTTAGACGTCACATTTGACCGTGGTGGTGCAGGAGGGATAAAAGATATTGGAGGGTAAGATTGGCCTGCAGTGACAGGGGGTCAGCCCATCACCCACATAAGCAACAATTTCCTTCAAGTCTCTTAACTGACTTTTTACAATATTTGGGAGCTCGTGGTGTGGTAATGGGAGGGTGGTAATGACACAGAAGTATCTTTCGTCGTAGCACGTTTAATACTGTAAATAAATACATTGGAGGTCATTTTCACACAACACCCTCTAACCCCAAACTAAGAAAAGCTTGTACTACAGGCACCAGACGGTTGATAGAATTCATATAGGTATACTTGTTTTTTGTAAATACATAATAAACACCCAGACACAGAACAAACATCCAGAAATGTTTACCCTGGGTGGAGATCGAATCCACGACAAAGCTCAGAAGGCAGACATACTACCACTAAGCCATGAGGCCTGTCAAACTACTGCTGCGCGCACCGCGCGCGGCTGCATAATTATTAAAGCTGAAGACTGAAGTAGCTGGTACAGTCTATGTTTTTCTTTTTCTCCCAGTCCAGCATTTTTTTATTTTTTTATAAGCCCTGATTGTACAAACTGTCCCACTGCTGGGAACGGGCCATTCTCATTGTGAGAAGGGTTAGGCTACAGTCTGCCACGTTGGCCAAGTGCGGGTTGGCAGACTTTACACATCTTCAAGATCATTGAGAACTCTCAGACATGTAGGTTTCCTCACGATGTTTTCCTTCACCGTTTGAAGTTGGCGGCAATCAATAATTCGCACATAACTTCGAAAAGACAGAGGTGCGTGCCGTGGGATTCGAACCCAGGACCTGCGGATCGCAAGTCAGACGGTCTCACCACTAGGCTGCCGGAAACATCAATTCCGTCTTTCAGTCCAGCATTAATATTAAATAAAACAATTTGTTCCAGGATGTGGTGCAGAATGCGTGCGGTGCGCAGCGGACGGGTGCGTAAAATGCGCGCGTCTCTTGGTGCTGCCGGAAGGCACCTGCGCGCACGACTGTCCGTCCGGCACGAGAGAGTCCTGGGCACATGACGACCACCTCATGGGCAGGGTCTGCTACCCCTCACATTCCTATAATGAGGTTAGTATGATATCACACTATCAGTGTTGTATACTTGACATTGCAGTTACTTTTTTTATCTGGGCAAGTACCTTTATTAACTACAACGAAACAATATACAAACTGCACATATTTAAAACTAAATAAACTACAATTATTTAGTACTATTAAACTATTCGTTACTACTACACAAAAAGCGAATCAAGCTACGTATTTTTTATATTTTTTGTTCATGTTTATTTTGGGACTTTTATTATATAAACATGACAGTCCCATTGTATATTCCTAAACTATTGATCACTTGAGATGACTTACACAGTCAAACAACTCTTTAGCTGCGTCAGAGTTAGGATCTGCTAAAATCCTATTAAATCGGCCCACGTCCATCTTGTCACTTGAGGTGACTTACAAGTTGAACAGACTAGGTACGTTGAATAGCAAGGCTTACGCGCCCGGGCCAAAACAATTTACACTTACATCTCATGATAAGCTATCTATGATTTTATTTTATTCTTATGTCTGACCGCTAAGTTTGACCGACCGTTGCGATCTACGATGGAGCACGCTTGGCTAGAAAAACCACTTGTAATTTAAAAACAATGAAATTATACAATATTCAAAAAGACTTATTCAGCAAGCTTATTCCAAACTTTGGGGGTACACACAATAAAAGTGGAGCTAAAGTTTTCCCACATAAGAAAAGGATAGTGGAGGATAGGATGAGCAAAAGAAGATATTTGGCCTGGATTCATAGATTTTTACCTAACGCCTATATAAGGATTATTTTTTTCCACTAAAACAAAAAAGAATGTGTAACCATAAATTCAAGATGTGCACTGCCTGTAGTATCGTATGCATATTCCCCAGTCTTATAGTAAAGCATAGTCGCTCTACCGTCATCGCTCGTCAAAATCTAAATTCCTCTATTGCATGCAAAAAACCAAACCCATCTGTCCTCCTACATATGCAACGGTGATGTCAATTTTAAAACCAGAAATATTGGAATGTATGTTGTGTTGGTAATACCGTATTATTACATTTATATATATATCAGTGTTAAATATAGACATGTTAGGAAACATGAAAGGAAACGGAACACCGACAAAGCTTTACAGGCGCCACTCCCTCAGTCTTTCGCCAGACGCACGCTGAGTTATTTTAAGGGCAGTCCCTGAACCTTAGGCACGGTGTCAGCACATCAAAGTGCAATGCCTTTCGATGGTAGGTTACGCAACGTTTGATGCGCGTGGATGAGGCAATGTTATAGTCATTAAACGTAAATCTCGGCTCTTGCTACAAAATGTTTGGAGGTACTTGAACATCTGACTTGCGTACATCGATAATCGACTTGCTGGAGAAAATTTGACAGGTTGACTTGTGGCAAGTACAACACAACTTAGAAGTTATTTAGATTATTTATGGTACCACTCAAACTAGAATCGAAAATTCTCGTATCTGTTTATAAAATAATAATCAAAAATCATAATCGCTTACGAAATTCACCAAAAGTGACTTCTAAGTAAAAGTCTTGTTGAAGAAGTTGTGTTCACATGAACATATTATTAAAAAAAAAGAGGCTAAATTGTCTGTAGTAGCGTTTTTACTTTTTGATCACATTGTTGTCCGTGTGTCCATCTCATCATCTCAGCCATAAGAAGTCCACTGCTGGACATAGGCCTCCCCCATGGATTTCCAAAAAGACCGATTGGAAGCGGCTTGCATCCAGCGTCTTTCTGCCACTTGTATGAGGTCATCTGTCCATCTCGTGGCTGGTCTTCCTACGCTGCGCTTGCCGGTACGTGGTCTCCACTCGAGAACCTTTCGGCCCCATCGGCCATTCTAGTTCTATGTGCTATGTACCCTGCCCACTGCCACTTCAACTTGCTAATCCGCTGTGCTATATCGGTAACTTTTGTACGTCTAGGTATCTCTTCATTTCTGATTCGATCTCGTAGAGAGACTCCGAGCATAGCCCTCTCCATAGCTCGTTGCGTGTCCGTCTATCAAGACCTTTTATCTCGGAAACGCATGGAGGTATCGAGTTGAAATTAAAACCATATACGCAGGTTTTTATTTCGTTTAAATCGACCTGTTCCATCTTTGGCTATTCCTTCATTTAGGTCGAAACAGGAAGGGCTCTTATCATCATTAGACATTACACTGTCTGTACCAATTCTGTTCCAGCTAATAGTTGGTGGTGCTTGCGGCGCGGTAGCCTGCATAATGCTGGTGGCAGCAGGCGCGGCGTACGCACGATGTCGGCACAACGCACGAACGAGAGCGCAACCTCTACCGCAACCCAGCCAGGATGATGACACCAAGCTGAGGGAGTTCCACAAACAACTGGACTGCTTGCGAGTGAGTAAATACTCTAAGCAAAGTTATTGATAATCTGTGCGATGTGCGAGCGTTATTGTGTTCCGGATCCCGGATGCAAGGGCAATGTTTCCAGCGAAATTTCTGAGTAAGAATAACATAAATAAAATAAAAATAAAAAATGATAATATAAATGCACTCAGTCAGAGTTTTTGATAATCTAAAAAAAAATATGTTGAATTTTTATGGGATAGTTTTTTTTTATTGTAGGTTACTTACCAATAACATCCTCTAAGATTTTCTATTTTTCAAAACTGAGAATACTTCAGATGCCGGCATTTCGAAGCTCTCGACGCAACTTATAACCGTAAGATTAGAAATTGGACACGGCAATTCAAACCCTTTCCTAAATTCACACAACTCCAATCTTCATCGACCTCATGCAGTTCCATTAAGCGGTTATGCTCTTCCCAACCAGTTTTGGGCACGCACGTGCATTCTGACTCATCAACATAATACATAGAAACTAATATACAATCTGTGTTGTAATAGTGGAACCTAAATTTATGAAAACCGCTTTTGGACCGTGGGCTGGTACGTGATGCAATGCGGGCTCGTGTGGCTGCTAAAGACGCTAGCTATTTGCAATGTATGTGGGTAAAACGGGAATGTGTGGAATGCGACATCAATTTTGTTGCTCCAAAACACACAAAAAAATTACGATATTTTATATTTACGAGCTAGGATTAATTTCCCAAAAGCTAATCGAAAACAATCGTCCGTCTCGGAGCGCTATGAAAGAAAATAAAAATGAAACTATTTATTCAACTACATGAGTCTTCGTAGAATATTAAATATATCCATATTCTTCTGTTTATATTACTTTTAGAATATTAAGCCTCGCCACAAAATCCTCAAGTTCGTTTGAGAAATTCTAACATCAAAGAACATAGTGGATATCAAACTTAATAGCAATTTGTAGATAGATATATACCTTAATAAAACAAAGCCAAAAAAAATCTCAAGCACTTCGTTGTATCAAGATATTTGCTAAAATCATATTTAAACATAGACATAGATACGAATATAGATAGATATATTTTAGGCAGGCGTGCTACACTACATCTTCGACCTAATCGTCATTTCCCATCAGATGAGATTGAGATAAGTTCGTCGTATTTTTTTTAACCATAATTAGATTCAAAATTGTGTATCACTCAATGGAAAACACGGGAAATTTATATAAAATGTATATCGCCTGCTGGGTCATTTCCAATCAAATTAAATGAGTGTTTCGTTTTGTCACATATTTATAAATCTCCTGTTTTTTCAGCCTCATGCTTATACGTTACTGGCGATCCTGAACCACACTCGGCATCAAGTGCGGGAGCTGTATCAGCTCGGGAACAACGATGCTGCTATTGCTTACAGGTGAGATCACATAACCTAAACGAAAACTACGTTTGTGAAGTTGATTTAGATAATTAAACCAGGAATAGCTATACTAAAACTCCGAATATTATAGTCTAACAGAGAGCTTATCTGCCAACAAACTATTTTATAGTTTGGCAGAAAATTTATGTATGTATACCTACTTAGTATGTATAGTATTTAGTAGTTTTTCTGCAATAAATGCTTTTTTTTACTACCCTCTCTCGCTAATCAGCTGACAAACGCCTATTTGACTGCTTTACATAGGCTACCCAGTGAGTTCCATGTCCAACTAATCTTCGCTTGCAAACAGCACATTTCTGAGAAATTTCAGAAATATGCTGTTTGCGTACGGTGGGAAACTCTAATTATAGCCCTATCCATCGATTTTTTCAGTGACTTTATAATATGCTTATGACTATAATATCTATAGTATAGACCCATGGTGAGTGACTTTTCAGCGTCATATAATTATCCATCATTGGTAACACACAATGCTTAATCGCAGAATTTCGGAGCTTAGGCAGGAACGCCATAGAAACATGTTGACGACTTCACCATGAGTTTTTTCCGGTTAATTAAATAATATGTTGTCGCTTTGTTTTATTTTCCTAAATTCGTGTTATTTCGAATATTAATGGTGTGAAAATTGTGGAGTTTTATTCATTAAGTGGCAAGTCTATGAGTGTGGGCAAATGAAATAAAGCGGTGAACTTTATCTTTACACGATGTCGGCAAAACTCTATAGAAGCTTCCAATAAAGTCAAAACCACTTTACTGAAATCCTTCACTCCCTTAACCGACACGTGATCTCCACTCTAAACTGCGTCTACCACAGCGGTTATCAGTTCTAGGTTATGTATATCAGATATGACCCTCACACTATCACTTCGAGCTAGTACTAATATGTCATGTCGGCGACCCTGGTTCTCAAGCCGATTCATTCTGGATTCGATTCCACAAAGAAACACTGACTATAAATCTATCTGTAGTTTACTGAATGACTTTAAGTTTCTGAACCGTGCTAAATATGCCTGTCTAGTCGCTTCGGTATCATAAGCATGTTACGATTGATAAAATGAAAATTTATTTATTTACAACTTACTATGCTAAAAACACAACTAAGTATATCTGCCGGTTACCTTACTTGGCACGGCCTGTATCAAGGCAACCTGTACGCCTGATTATAATTTTGATTTAAAACAACCTCGTCTTGACAGTTTTTTAATGCCTAATAGGTACATATTATATGCAATAAGATAGTTCAGCTATTAATCCAGCTCTAGTAAAAAAATAATGATCATCAAATTACTCTGAAATTCATAAAAAAACGTACCTACCTAAATGTCTTCACCCAACAAGTAAGTTTTTAACCTACCTATGTTAAAAAAATATGATTCTTGTAAAAACACTTATTTATACGAAAACGTCCATTGACAGTTACGAGAAATAGCTATTTTTACACGACCGCGCAAGAAGGGAAGGGCTATGTTTTTGTTTTTTGCAAGAATTGTAAAATTATTAATACCTACAAAAAAAAAACAATGACACTCGAAGTAAAGACAAATCAAACAACACCTCACACATCAAAATCGATCAAGCCGTTTAGGATGTGGTACGTAATATAGAAACACGCATACCCACATAAAACACATACATACACTCGAAAAGCATAACCCTCCTTCTTGTGCAGTCGCTGAAAGACGTTACGAACCTCCTCTGTCGTATCTTATATCATCGGTCAAACATAAAAACCGTTAAATCTTCAAGCAGAAAGTATTAAAATTCTTGTGTTAATTAACATCCAATATCCCACGAAACCAATCAAGCTACGCTACACGGTTGTTTTTTGTCGGTTGGTGTGATAAAAGTCTAACATGTGTGTTGAGTTTTTGCTTCCTAACAAAAAACCGAGACGAATATTGACTTCGTCTCGTATCGGCGTTCGTGTATGTTTATTTAAGAGGGTCGTGGAACACACAACTATTAACAGCAAGTGGCAGATCATTGTGCACTTTTAACCGACTTCAAAAACTGAGGTTCTCAATTCGGTTGTATTTTTTTATGTTTGTTACCAACGGCGTCGCCAAGGGGGGGCAGAGGGGCAGCTGCCCCCCCCCCCCCCTAGAGATTTAAAAAATGTAGCCAACTGCAAAGCAACCAAAGTCCTAAGGCCGTGCAATTGTACCTGTACCTACAATTCACATTTTTCTCATCCTCCATAATATTAACTTGCTCTGGGCCATGGGCTGGCGACGCCCTTGTTTGTTACCATGCATAACTATGTCATTTGTAAACCGATTTTGAAAATTATTTTTTAAGGATTTAGTTTCAGATTGGTTCCATAGGAATTTCATCAATTTGGTGATTCAATAGTTTGGTGTTTAAAATAAAATTGCACATTTTGAAGTCTGTTTTAGTTTCTTAAACTATAATAATTCTACTGCCCAAGAACGAGAGTAATGCTTTTCGCCTTTATGTTTCTATATTACTTACCTCCAGTACCTAGCGTAAATGGCTTGACCGATGAATGGATTTATGATGTGCGAGATTCCTTTAGATTTGTTTATAACTCCTTGGTGTCATAGACTTCATTTGTATTAAAATTAAATGCAAAATTATCAATTAAGGACTCAATTGGCATAGGATGAAATCAGATGGCACGATAAGAGAGAGGCCAATACACAGTAGTGGCATATAGAAGGCTGTGAATGATAATGATAGTACATAAATTTTTTGATACCTTGCTGACATAAAAAGAAATATTAGACTTACTAGAAACAGTTAACGCTAGCACCGGTCAAAGAGAGCCATGCATTTTGTTTTCTGGTGATAAAACTATTATCTTGTTTTTTTTTTTAATGTGGAATACAATAAAAGGTAGAATATGGTAGGTAAAATATTGCGACAAACGGACAGTAATGATAAAACTTCATACTTATTATAGTTTTAAAAAAACTGAAACAACAGACTTTAAATACGCAAATAATGTTTCACTAGCTGCGCCCCGCGGTTCCACCCGCGTGGATCGATTATGTAGTTATTGTTTAATGTATCCCACAGGTACTGTCAACTATCATTTTTCGGGATAAAAAGTATGCCATATCCTTCTAAATAGTATAAGTAATAATCCTGCCATATTTCGTCCAAATCCGTCTAGTAGTTTTGGCGTCCATCGGACACACCGTACAGACAGAAAGACAAAAATTATAAAAACTGCTGTTTTGGCTTCTGTATCGATAGTAATGCATCCTCCAATCAACATTTTTCATATATATTTAATGTACAGATTTTCACCCGTTACAGTCTTATTATATGTATAGATTGCATTAATAAAAGTTTATATTTAAAATGTTTTCAATATGTTATCTTCTTCTTTTGCATGGACAGAATCAGATGCGCACTTAATGATCCTCTTAAATTACATAAGGAATCTATCAAACTGTTACTTTAATTTATTAGATAAGGTTCCTCGATAAAAATAAGTTACCTACGTCCAGCTGTCCATCTATGGGCTGTCTCTTTACTTTAAAAATATAATTTGCTTGTGCCTCTACTAACTGTGCGGTTTCACTCGAAGTGTTGAAAACAGGCAGATTCGCCCACCGAGGGTTCCATACAAGCTAGTAGGTAATATTTAGATAAATAGTTCAGAAATCGAGTGTAAAAGTTTTTCTTTTGAGTTAATATAGCTTTTGTATCCCGGATATGGATATCCCACGAAACCGGGAACTAAGTTTTTAAAACCTTAGGGCGAAGCTAGTCATAGATAAAAAGGGGAAATAATAAATAAATTTTTCGTCATAAACGAAAATTACAGAAGTACTTATCAATATTATATAATATCATTACTATAGTGACGCGAGCAAAGCCCCAGGGCTTTGCTTAGATCTGTGTCTTTGACATATCTTTTTGTAATTCCCCTGCAAAATAATATAAATATCAATTCTAAAGACTTCATGTTCCTCGAGGAAAAAGTGAAGAACAATAATATTTATGTTGCAGTTGCATCCTGAGTGACCTGGCCAAATTGCTGATACTACTGAACAAGCAGCAAGTGCCTGTGGTGCCGGAGGAATGGCCGAGGCTGGCTAGCTGGGCAGAAAGGTAAGCAACTCTGTGCACTGCTATAAGAGATTTTTTATGTAGCAATAGGTTTGCGCTTGACCGCCAACTCACCTGATGTTAAGCGATGTTGCGGTCTACGATAGAGCGCGCTTGCCTGAAAGAAACCAAATCACTCGCGATTTAAAGACACCCAGAATATATCTATCGGAGAAACCCCCACTCAGGAAGCGTAATCCACAACCTAGCAGTCTGCACGATGGAAGTGGAATTAAAGAATTAGCGTTTCGTTCGGACTTTTGGAATATCCACCATGAAACGGAAGAGATGAGAGTAAGCCCCCAGATCGTAACGCAAGGCACCGAACGGGTGTCTTTTCCCGGTCTTGTCAAATAATAATGTAAAAATGTAATTTATACAGCACGTCTCAATTTTCTCATTACAGGATATTAAAACGCTTCAGTCGCATGAACGTGAACCAGCCCCAAGACAACCAACTGGTCAACTTCCTCCCATCACCCCCCAGCCGCGGCTCCGGCTCAGAAACCACTCAACAATCATTCTCTACCTTCAAACCCCCCTCCTATTCCCCCACATCCTACGACAGCGCATTAGAAAAGGAGGCATGCGAGTGGAATGACGTCAGACCCCCCAGTTACTCCCAGATAGAACGGGAGATAGAGACAATCGACCTCTCAGATCTTTGGGAGAGGAGACCGATTGTGAGGCGGGAGAGCGTCTGGTTGGAAGATGAGCTGTTTGAGATGACGAGGAGGCCGCAGGACGAACTGACTACTGAACTATGATAGATTTAACTGTTTAACCACAATTAGTGGACAAGAAGTGGACCGTAGAGTTCGGTTGAAAGTTGATTTATGATAAAATGAAAGAGTTTAAGTGCCACAGTTGATAGACGTGACGTTGCTAAATAGATAAATCAGCCTGGTAGTTGAACGACTGGAATAGCCGGCGATTGGCTAATGCCTAGGCCGATTTGAAGGCTAAAGGCCCTTTGGAAAGTTTCTTAGTTTAAAGAAACTTCATAAAGATATTTTGTTTTTACTTTTCGGTCAGTGAAAATTTTCGTATTTGTATCATAAACAGTAATGATTTACTGTAACTGAAAGGTCTTTATTTATTTAATTCAACAAAAGGTTTAAACGATATTTAGCCTCTTTCGTTGGAAACTACATTCAAAATCAGCCTAAGGTTCAAACTCCGCCTAGTCATCACTGGCAGGCTGCTTTATCGATTGTATGGCAACCGGTTATAATCAATATAATCAGTTTCAGTAAACTCACATGAACATCTTACTCTCTTTCTCGCTCTCTCAGTAGTCACTTTCTTAATGGAGTTTTAAAAAAACCACAAAGTGTTCAAGAAAACGAAACGATTGAAACGAACACGAAAAATATTCAAGTGTAACAACGAAGTAGTTAATATAAGAGTTGCTAATCTTATCACCACTTACTACTTAAGTATATTGTTTTAATTTATAAAAAGTACAAAATAAATACGTGTAGCAACTAAGTACATAAATAATAAGAAAGCATATCCCCTTAGGCTGGTATCACACGAAACACCCGCAATATCACAACGACAACTACTTACTACGATAAAAAATAAATAAATGCATAGTTCAAACAAACCTAACAACCACATAGATGGCGCCTTTTTCTTGTTCTTTGAGTTTTTCTATCAATAGTTGGATAATATTAAGGCAATTTTAACTTTTGAAGCTGGTTCTTTAAAAATGGACGTGGTGTTAAACAAGTCCCGCACAGATGATATTACCACATCAAAGCCATCGTTGCTTAACAACACAACCACCACCAACACCACACACTAATAAATAGACGCATATTTTAGACGTATGCGGAACGTGGATTATAACAAGGACGAATCAGAGGTTGGTCATCCACTTTTTGTCGCTGCGATAAAGAGGTTGTGGCACGTGTGAACACACCCTTATCTAATTTTCTTGCTAACTCTTTGAGTTGGTGGTGCTTTTTTCCGATGTTAACCAATACCATAGTCCAATACAGAACTATGTACTATAAGATAATGATACATTCAAGTTTCGTGTTGTATTTCGCGAGTTCGTGTCGTAATAATGAAGTTTAGTTTTGTAAAGGATATATGAAAAAAGCATACTAATACTAACTAGTATTCTACTGGTTATTCTACCACTTTTAAGTTGTAAATTTGTCGCTAAGCACCTAACAGTGTGTCACGGTAGCCCACTAAGCTTTAGCCCGCTGTACACATAGGGCCAACGTTGGACTAGCTATTGGGCCAAGATGTCAGGTCACTTTGAACCAGACTCCCAACATGAGGCCAACTCCCGCTGTTGACCCAAGACGCTGATCCAGCTAGTTGGCCCAATGTGTACAGCGGGCAATATAAGACTGCGCTAATTCAGAATGAAAAAAAGACCAGCCAAGTGCGAGTCGAACTCGCGCACGAATGGTTCCGTACCATTATCTATAAAAACTAGCAAAAAAACACTTTTGTTGTATGGGAGCCCCCTTAAATATTTATTTTATTCTGTTTTTTTTTTTTTTTGTATTTGTTGTTATAGCGGCAACAGAAATACGTCATCTGTGAAAATTTCAACTGTCTAACTATAACGGTTCATGAGATACAGCCTGGTGACAGACGGACAGACAGACAAACAGACAGACAGTCTTAGTAATAGGGTCCCGTTTTACCCTTTGGGTACGGAACCCTAAAAACTTAATTCTTAAAAGCTAGATTCCATTATAATATGTTCACAATACGACACGATGTCGCTATTATATTACAGTGAAATCTTTGTGCCTAATACGTACATTTCGCCTCTATTCTCACAGCTATTCCGTTTTAAATATACGTACTAGTACTACCAACATTCCACCTTCCACCACGCCTATGTAAATATCATTATCATCATCATTCTATAAACAAAGACTTCATAAATGTATAATTATTAAAATACTATATAGTTTTATACCAAAGTAGATTTTATAAGCATAGTAATAATATATTAAGTATTTTATAAGTATAGTCTTCTAGTCTTATTTGATTTCACACCTTGCACTGAGTAAATCACAAGAAATAGTATAAGAGAAAAAATGTGTAAGTGTATTAAATGAAACAAAAATATCCGAATGCAGAATATATCCTGTGATATTCAGGATATGAAGATGAATTTAATGATATCCGCATATTAAAAACACTCAATCCAACCAGAT
Source organism: Lycia hirtaria (assembly GCA_947563715.1). Taxonomy (NCBI): domain Eukaryota; kingdom Metazoa; phylum Arthropoda; class Insecta; order Lepidoptera; family Geometridae; genus Lycia; species Lycia hirtaria. The sequence continues at coordinate 28,429,100 of OX387384.1, forward strand.
TTCATTCTTAAGGCTATAAGAGGTGACATAAGTACTTACCTACCTACATACAGCAGAAAAATATTACCTTCGATCTCGGGCAGTTGGGTAACCTAAGCTAAGGTACCTACCTACTGCAAGCCACGACTAATGCAATATCAACTACCGTTCTCAATATCAGTATATCCGTGAAGAAACAAATAAAACAAACTTTCCTATTATCAATTTAAATGCTTAATAAATAGGTACACACGTCATAAAACGTTAACTCTCCTGTGCAATTGGGTAAACCATAAAGGTGGGTACTGACCGGCGTTACAGGGCGTAATGTAACGTGTTACACAACGAGCGTTCATGCAGTCAGTACGGGAAAACAAGGCGCTCGCAGAGAGCAACGAGCGGCTCGTTGCTCGCTGCGAGTGCTCCACTCCACTGTCGGTTTTCTAGCGAATCCTTTGAATGTTACGCGCTTCAGCCAGTACGTCGTCGGCGTCGCAGCGAATCGTCACAAGCGCACGTGGCGCAAGCGACGATTGTAGGTATTTCGGAACTTTAGTTTTGATTATTATGATCATTTGCTGTTGAAAAGATGGAATTGGATAAAGAGAAAACTCTGTATTTCATAGAGAAATATCGAGTAGCCACCAGATACGTTTCTGTTTTTAGCAAATTTGATGGCCATTATAGTTTCTTTTGTTTTTTCTTAATTTGGACTAAATAATAATTGAGTAAAATCAAAGATTCCAACACAACTTTGTCATCCGACATTTTGACTGAGAGTGGTTTGCGAAGCAAGGAGCAAATAATATCTGGAGCAAGGGCGAGCAAAGAGTTTGAAACGAGCATGTTACACGGATTTTAGCACACGGCGGAACGTAACATGCTCGCTGCGAATGGTACATTACGCCCCGTAACATTGGTCAGTCAGTATCCTAACTTTTGTAACCTTTAGTTTTTGTCTAACCTAACCTTTACCTTTAATAAATGTATGTAAGTATGTTATTTAAATCTGCCTACAGTCACAGATTACTACCTAATTAGCCACAGTATTGGGTGCTGCTGTCTCGCTCACGCACGATACCTTTTTTTCTATGTATAAAATTAGTGAATACTTTTGATCAATTTTCGAAACATCATCTCGTCTTTGCATGGTACCTGGGAATATGGGAATTAGGTACGTATATCTTCATATTCTTCATACTGTATCGCATACAGATACCGTCATTTATAAAAGGAGCCAACCTTATGCGCCGAAATAAATTATTTGGTCTGATTGGCGGGAGTAACTGAGCGGTGTTCTATGGTAACATCAAAGAGTAATGTACTATATACAGGGGTAATATGAAATACATTCAAATGGCATAGTAGTATAGTATTGTTTCGGGACTTTGGGAGTGTTGCCGATGTAGACCCGCATTCCACAAAATCTTATCCAGAATCTGGTAGAAATACAGGTTTTGAAAAACCCTAACTTGAATACGTTTAGTTTTTGGAAACAAAAAAAAATCACTTCAGATGTTTATGACATTTGCGTAATATTTTAAGCTATATTATTTGTTTCGTTGATAGAGTTGGCAACACCAAATTGGTGTTCAATTTATTAATTATCCAGGTTTTTTTGAGTCATGTATAGTAAAATCACGTCCGTTTGCCGTCCCCTGCCCCACTACGGCAATATCTTTAACCTGGCTTCAGCGTTTTTTTTCATGACGAACCTAGCTCCGGCTGCATACGGTACGCGCTTCTTCTAAGATTATTTAGACAGCAATACGCATACGTGTAGCGTGAAATAGGTAGGTGCGTAAAGATCTTTCACTTTACTGCACGCATAGCGATGTGTGTCTACATAGCTTTCTCTCTCATTCTTTCTTTTGGAACTCTTAAAGCGATATCTCTTTCTCTTGTATTGGGCGTGCATTTTTAGACTGAAAGATCTCTGCCCACTTAATTCTGATTTTTGTAACGACTACGTACCTACATACCTATCTCTGTCACTTGATTCTGACGCGTCATCAAATACATTACATGCCTATTTTAGAAAAATATATTATAAAATGCAAGACAAATAAAACCTAATTAAAAGTTACTAAGCGATTCACTCTTTCATTTTTTTCCTATAAAGAAATCGTTCCGTAGCATTTACCTCTATGATTAAAGTAAGTAGACTTTAAGTTGGTTTTTAGATTTTGAGATACTGACCTAATTACACGTTATCACGTGCTCTTCTATACAACTACGGAACCCTAAAAATACCCTGATTTATATAGGCAGTTTGGACATAGTCAGGCAAGTATAGAACAAAATCTGACTCTATTCGACTTATTACAAAACGTAGACTGCTTTTTTTGCAGCTGGGTATTTTGTTTTTCTTTTAATTTACAAAGGTAGGTACTTACTTCTTTAAAAAAAGTATTATAATAACTTCTGGCCGTAACCATCGCGCTTAATGAAGCATATTACACACATTCACACATGTTATTTTGCCTGTTTTCTACGGGAACATATTAAAGACACATCATTATCGCTATCTCTTACGCGGTTACACGAGGAATTTATCTCTAGTAATCTAAGTCTCTATAAAAGTATCTATGCACTCCATAATGACACTACGCTGGTCCTGGAGACAGGACCATCAAAGAACACTATTACTCTGGAGCGTTAGATAGAGTAGTTTAATACCCATTTAATGAAGGGATGATTTTTTTTTCAATCCCTTCAATCATTGTGCAGTGTATCGTTGAATAGATCTTTTAAAATGAAACAAAGGTTTCGTACCTATATGATTTTCTTTTCAGATGTTATATGTGCGACATATAGCCCGCCAATGAAAGATGAAGAATGTCCCTTTGGCAATCAAAATAATTTGAAACTTAGTCTGCTTATTAATCTGATAGACGGAAACAAAATTGATGTAATTTGGAACAAACAATCAAATTCAATCAATGTTTGAAACCCCAGTTTGAAACGCACCCACAGCGATTGAGATCTGTCAAGTTAGTGTATGGTTAGTGTCAAGCAATAGTTTCTGTCAATGCCAGCATGCGCATTATTTTTGATTGTGTTCCCAATTAAGTATATTATTTCATAGTGCCAACAATAACTTCTATTCGTTTTATTTATTACACTTCACAGTCATTGAAGTAAACCACTTCAATCGTCCATATTTACCCGACTGCGTAAGAAGGAGGGTTATGTTTTTCAAGTGTATGTATGTTTGTATATATGTATGTTTATATATGATCCTACAGCTTAAACGGCTCGACCGATTTTGATGTGTGAGGTGTCAATAAATTCATCTTCACTTCCAGAGTGTCACATGCTATGTTTTTTGTAATAATAACAATCTATCTCTTACAAAAAAAATGCGTTAGGGGCCATTTATTTATTACGTAAGACGATTTAGGGGGAGGGGTCGACCATGTCTTATTTTATTTTTCTTATTTTTCTTACAAAGGGGTGGGACAGAGTCTTGACCTTGACAGTTCTTACGTAAGATCACAAAAATCCAAATAAAAGTTAAAATTATACTTTGAAAAAGCGCGGGCAACCGCGCGAGTGCCGAAGTGTGCTCGGATGTGTATAAAAGTACAAATAAACATTCCTAAAAATTGTTACTTTGAAAAATAAACATTACAATAAACCAAATGTGTATTATTTTTTTCCTTTAGATTCTTACGTAATAAATATTACACAGGGGGGGAGGGGGTCGGCCTATTCTTATTTTTTCTTATATAGGGGGGGGGGGAGGGGGTCAAAAACAAACAAGTGATTTCTTTCAATTATTCAAAAGAACGCGCATTTACAATCTTTTTAGAGATTTTACGCACACTTTCTCACAAAAAACGTACACTCAACAGCGTATCAAGCGTAAGTTAAACTGAAAAAACTGCTTTTCTGCAGTCGGGTATTTTGTTTTTCACATAATATATTACATACCTGTTAGGATTGTTTTTTTTTTTATAGATAGACAACCTGCACATTAGCAATCTAGCCAAAATATCCGAAAGCGTAACTAAGCAAGCGTCAATAAACACGTGCCAACGTGTAAACGTGGCGCAAACGCTTGCCACAAGCTCCCTTTGATCTGTGTTCAAAAACTGACACTAACCCGGATCGGCGACAAGCTCACGGAAACCACGCCAAGCCAAGCAAACACCCCGTTTACACGCTTGTGTTTGTGGCGGCTAGTAAACGTAGCATAACATTCAAACAGTCGAGGATAATATTGCTTGATTCGGAACAAATTGATTTTGACGTTTTCTACTTTTTATTATTCTTTTTTCTTCAGTGAGAGACGGACATCGAGAAGGCGAGAAATTATTGTTTTTGATTTCCACGATTTTATTTTATACTTGTTGATATTAATTGAAATACCTGTATAGCGAAAATTGAGGAAGTGCATAATAATATTTATTAGTTGCCCTTAGAAAGCATCGTTCGGCACGTTTCTCTAAACTGTTACAGTTTATCACAAAACTTAAAAAAGAGGATTAATAACGGTAAATATAGTCGACGTAAAGTTATTTACTGTTGTATAATTTATTTGATGACCCATTGAAACTATCTACCAGGTCTTTCTTCGAACTTACTTCGCACAGTGAGCGATGGGCCTGAAATTTTGTGTGTTATGAAATTTAACATAATTGCTAATTGTATGTAGGTAGTATGTTGACCTTTTCATATGCAAACGCCTTTGTTTTATCGTGAAGTTTGGCAAATATTCGTATTTACAGATGATACAATCACTTCAGTGACTTTCGGCTTCCAATTAACGTCTTCCACAGCTGTTAGATCAAGCCAAATGGTAAGTGGTCTCATTGTATTAAGTACAAATTGTAGTCCAAAAACACTATCAAAAGAAAATCATAATTATAGGTATTTACTTTTTATTATATTTACTTTTTATTGTATTTGTTTATTTAATATTATCTTAGAGCAATCTGTATCAATCCAAGCATTGTGATTGAGCAATGCTTGACAAATACAAGTGCTTGCTACAACAATACCTTACTACCAACAATACATTAAGGGTGTTACTGAGAAAGTTAATCAGATTTGTCATTTATTTTATTTATATCTATGATTGACCACTATTATTTTTTTAACGGGCAAGTGCCTTTATTAACGACAGCAAAATAATATACAGACTCAACTACCTAAACTACTACACAAAAAGCATATCAATAAAGACCAGCACGGTGAGGACATCCTCCGCTGCCGACTATTATTATTATATGTATGTAATGTATAGTAGCTAATGTAATTGGTGAATACCGGGTAGCACTGTACTTTACCTGCCGTCAATTTAAGGGGGGGGGGATATGTAGATACCCCCTGAGAAAGGGGGAAGCTAGATTCCTCCCCCCCTCTGAGATATGAAATTTTAAATTATTTTTTTCAGTACTTTTTTGTTTTCCTGGTGAGGGGAAGGGGTCAAGGGGGCACGCTTGCTCGGCTCGCGCGATGTGTTCTTAATGTTCTAACAGTTGATTTGCCAAACAACCAAAATATTTAAAAATTTATTTCTTCAAAACCATTAATATTCTAGCGTTAAAATTTTAACTGAAGACTTCTTGTAAAGTAAGCTTTCTATAAAAAAAAAAACAGTCCCCAACTCAGCGGCAGATAAAGTACAGTTGAGCCGAATTCTGCTTTAGTTAATTAAATAAATAATCAATTACCCCAGACTAAAGACAATTGACTATTAATGACCTAAGATGGAGTTTGATCAAAAACATTAGTGAATCATTGAATCATTAGTGAAAGATGTTAATGTGCTTAACTAGAATAATTCAGGTGATGGTAGCAATCATTTGCAATACTAGGAATTCTCACCGAAGACTAGAGCTAGAGAATCTTGATGCCCCACATGTCTCTGAATTAAGGCTGACAAGCTACTCTGCTTAGTTGGCTTTATCACCTCTTTTAGTATTGATGGCAGTACAGATTTTTTTTATTGTTGAAAAGCAATTGGTAAGCTAAATTATATAGACACTGCCTGATATTATAAAAAGAACATATAATATCTATTGTTGGTATGCAATTGTAGGTCCAATATTTACATAATCTCATTTAACAACAGTACAGATAGACAATGAATGATTAGTCCATATTTATTTAATGCTAGGTACTTACTTAATAAACACATTGTAGCAATCTAGTATTCTTATTTTTAGCTGCCTCTCTGTAGCGAGAATGACACACCTGGAAAATTAATAATGAAATAAACTAACATATATTATTATTCGAAACTTTTGAAAATTTTTTTAGAACAATGATTTAAAAGTTATTCAAATCGAAGTATTCTTATGTAGTCGGGTAAAAGAGCTTAAATGGCTAATAATGTTTTCAGGTACCCTATTCAGGAAGGTATATAATAATATGAAGATTTCATTGTGTAATTTTATATTTGTTTTCAGCTCCCAAGAGTGACTGGAGTAAAAATATTATCCACTACAAACTTTACACATTCAAGTTATGAAGCAGCTGGCTGCATGGTAACTATGTTATATATTATGGTCATCACGAACAGACCATGTACGAAAGTCACCGATATAGCACAGAGGATTAGGAAGTTGAAGTGGCAGTGGGCAGGCTACATAGCACGTAGAACTGATGGCCGATGGGGCCGAAAGGTTCTCGAGTGGAGACCACGCACCGGCAAGCGCAGCGTAGGAAGACCAGCCACGAGATGGGCAGATGACCTCATACAAGTGGCACGAAGACGCTGGATGCAAGCCGCTTCCAATCGGTCTTTTTGGAAATCCATAGGGGAGGCATATGTCCAGCAGTGGACTTTTTATGGCTGAGATGATGATGATGATGATGATAAAACGATACCGCCAAAAACGCCCCCACTATAGTGTGGACTGAAAAAGTCAGACATTTTACGTTTTTATCTTTATTTATCTTCATTTCTCATTGAAATGTCAAAAATCTGTACTCAGCGATATCGGTTCACGTTTTTGATGCGTACTGCACGGGAATATAACTCTTTGCCGCCATATCTGTTTCCTAATAAGTACAATCTTGGAATTTTCAAGGCTAAAGTCAATAGAATCAGATATCTTCCGATAGACAATTACAGATCTAACATAGAAAAAAACTGTACTTGCAGACCGGTATACAGGCTTCATTAGGGTAAAAATAATAAACTTATTGTCTATATACCTTCCCAGGTAGAAACTAGAGCTTTGGGTCTTATGTAAGATCTATGTATGCTTATTTATGTACATATACCTAGTTCCATGGACATCTAAAGAATTGAGTTGAAGAATTGAAAATAATAGCCGGTGATCGCCGTAGTTTGATGCGCCTATATTGTCATACAAAGCAAATCTAAGTACATGTGCATAATGTGGCCCCGCGATGGGAATAGAACTGCGCCTTGACGCCAGTGGTTTACTACACGTCACAAGGGCAGAGTGGCGTTTTGTGGCTGTTGCATTTGACCCGTTTGAGACGAGGCTAAAATGTCATGTAGCTGGTATAGATAGATAAGGCATGTTTTTCATAATATTATCTATAATCAATTTATGTTTAAAACATAATGCACATGTATTGACATATCAGTTCCGCTAATAAGCTTATTATACTGAGAAACGACTGCATATTCCTTCAACATTTGTTTATTAAAATTGAGTGACTAGACTGGCACGACATTCACCTGATATTGAGCGTCAAATTTGCTCATAACTGTCCTATTTTTGTGTTTTAATCGACATCGAAAACAACAGCGATATCGGTCCACATTCTTGATGCGTACTGCACAGGAATGGAATTCTTTGCCACCATCTCTGTTTCCTGTGAACTACAAACTTGGAATTTTCAAGGCTAGAGTGAATAGATATCTTCTAGATCGATGAGCTCCATCCTCGGCCACACCGTCGTCTCTTAACATTAGGCGAGTTGGTAGTCAATCTTTGATCTATCTTGCATTAAAAAAAAAACTTCAGGAAAGGAGGTTATCAATTTGGTTGTATTTTTTTTCTATGATCGTTAGTCGTACTCTGTCATGTATAAAGCAATTTTCTTCAAAAATAAATATTCTTGATTTAAATGCATATACTTTTAGATTGTTCCCATACAAATTTCATCAAAACCTGTTGAGTAGTTTAGTTTTTAAAACAGAATAACTGAAAAATATGTCATCCAAGTAAACAAAATAACGTATTTTAATGTCAGTTGTTTCAGTTTTTCAAACTATGATAATAATGTTGTAAATTCTTTAAAAAAATGGTGTTTAATGTATTATGTCTATGTGAAAGTAATTATCTACTTTAAACTGTATATATCTATTTATAGAAATTTCGTGCAGTTTATTTGGGTTGTGTTATTATTTTTTAGTGCAATTATTTTAATAATAATTGGTCCAAGTACTGTTCTAGACGAATTTAACTTCAGAATCGTTTATTATTATATTCACTTGAATACAATATCACTGCCGATTTGTATGTTCGATTCAATCACCGAATCAGCCGAGTTATGATATGACGAAATAGTAGGCAAAATATAATAATAATTGTAGTTTAAAAATCTGAAAAAATCGATTTCAAAATACGCAATTCGTTTACTTGGATGACATTTTTCCAGTCATTGTGTTATAAAATCCAAAGTACCGAACTAATTTTGATAAAATGTTTATGGAACCACCTACAAAACACCTACCTAACAAAAAAAAAATTATCAAAATCAATTCACTATTGGCGAAGTAATCGGTGAATAAACATACAAAAAAAAACATACAGTCGAATTGAGAACCTCCTTCTTTTTGGAAGTCGGTTAAAAATAGTTTTTCATAAGAATTGTCTTATTCACGTTTTTTTTTATTCAAATATAGGCTTGTGTTTGATCGTCAATTCACCTGATGTTTGATGGCATTTGCCATTTTATGCGCAGGTATCAGAAAAAGATCAGTTCATACGACAAGGAAGAATGGGAGACGATGGTGGAACAGTTATTGATGCGCGGTACTTATCGGCGGCGCATCGTCGACTTCACCAGCCATGGCCGCTCCTACCTTATTGATGTTGATTTGGTCAGAGGTATACTACCTAATTTATTTCACTACGGAATATTTATAATATGAATTATAGTTTTGTATTGAAATCAATCTAGAAAAATGGATCAAGATCAATTTCTAAGATTGAATCGTGTTCTTATTGTATGACAATATTGAATGCCCGATGAAGGTGAGCTATTGCTATTGCTAAGTCTTTATCTATTGCATTATCATCTAGAAAAACATTCGTGAGTATCAGCTATCAATAAATGCATCTGAATCTGAGTCTTTTAAAATAATTACTAAGTCGCGAAGTCCTGAAAGAAGTTTCAGAATGACAAGACTGCAAGACTGTTATACTCTTCAGCCCTAGTAACGTCAGGGTTTAAGTGAAAAATGTCGTACTCAGAAATATATTAAAATGTAAGTATTGCACTAATGACAATTTAATGGGGATGCCAGTTAAGAAATGTTATTTAAATAGATAGATGCATAGAGTTCTAGTTTAATATGAGGCAAACTGATAAGCATACAATGTAGGTAAGTATTTGTACTTGTATGTACAAACTAATTCTTGTTTTGTTACATTTTCCGCTTCATAGAGACCGAGGTCCATAACCTTTCATAACATATTATTTATAACTCATTGCATTACGGAAAGAATATAAGCCTGGTTAATAATACGCTAAAAGATTTTTCGAAATAAATAACCTTAATCAATGAATCAATGAATAAATCAGAGAAATCAATGTATATACCTAGTCTTGCCATAAATATTGTCACGAAGAAAAAAAATATTTTTTTATTGCAAATAATATTTATTACTTTTACAGTGTGTTAGTTTAATACATAAATATAAAACAATTTAAAATATAAAAGCTTATTCGAAGTGGTCTCCATTGGCTGCAATACAGTCCTTTAAACGTTGAGGCCAGTTATCAATAGAAGCACGCACTCTTTCCATGGGAAAATTCTTCACTGCCAATCGTATGGATTGTTTTAGGGACTCCAAAGACTGCGTGGACCGAGCTTTATGACCTGGCGCCGAGTCTTGTTGGAAGGACCATACTTGGTTATTGAACATGGTGTTGTTAAGGGGCTTAACTACCTTCTCAAGAATGGTATTTTGATATACTTGTGCCGATGTTTTGATACCTTTTTCACAAAAATATGGCTCAGCCACTCCTTCATAGCTAACACCCCACCAAACCATCACTGAAGTCAGATAATGCCCACGTTGCACTCTGTCGACTAATTGGGAAGCTTCCTTAGAGCTTTGAGCATAAATACGGTCATTTTGTTTGTTAAAATGTTGCTCAATTGTAAAGATTTTCTCATCCGTAAACAAAATTTTTCTGTGACCTCCCTTTGCGTACCGCTTCAGTAGTTGTTTCGATTTTACCACCCTATTCTTTTTTAAATTATCAGTTAAAAAATGACCAGTGCGTCTCTTATAGGCTGCAAGTCCTAAGTCATCTTTTAAAATACGCGACATGGTCCTGGGTGCTATCTTCATCTCCCGAGATAAAATCTTTTGCTTTCGGACAGGATTTGTTTCGAATTCTTTCCCTTACTGCTTTGACCACCTTTTTAGTACTAACACTACGTGGACGGCCAGATCTTTTTCTGTCACAAACAGAGGAGGTCTCATTGTACCTATTAATAGCCCGGTACACAAACATTTGACTAATACCAAGCGTATGGAGAGTTTTAAAAATTGCATTTGGCTCCATACCAACTTTGTGTAATGCAATCACAGCGATTCGGTTCTCTTTATCACCCCACTCCATTTTAATATCGCAAAATATTGTACAATGTATTGGCGCCAAAATTAGAAAACTCAATGAACAATCGTATAAAAATGACAGATTCCAAATTCAAATGTAATATCTTTCTTATTTTTAACTGTAACAGTATTTATGGCCAGACTAAGTATTTATACTAAAAAAATGGTTGTCTGTAAAATCGGTTTACGGACGATAATTTTACGTGATAATGTCATGATAGATGCGTCACAAGCCGAACGCTTAGGCCGATCGTGCCTCTCTATCGCTTGTTCCGCGCTCTCGCTTGCACGCTCGGATCAGGCGGAACGTGACAATGAGTCATGCTTTTTCGTGCGTGCAGCCGGCGTTCATCGATTTATAAGACGTTATCACGTCAAAAACACATACAATCTAACATAGAACCTCTTCCTTTTTGAAGTTGGTTAAAAAAATAACCAAGGGGGTTAGAAAAATGGCTTTATAATTTCGTTTCAACGCCAGTAGAATAGTAAAGTAAATTTATGGGATTGACATTAGTCAACGAAATGTCACGTGACGTCACGTCACAGTTTCTTAGAATTTCGAAGCGTAAGCGTTTGTAGAAATAAAAACGTTTGCCACTTGTTTAAGCCTTCTCTATTGTCAGGGTCATCGTTCCCCAAAGCGAAGCCGACGCTAGGCGTGCGGCGAGTGGTGTGGTTCGCGCTGGTCCGCCTCGTGTTCCTTCCGGTGCTGTTCCAGTGGTGGGCGCAGCAGACGTCCTCGACCTGCGCCAAATTTCTCCTCTCGCTGTGGCTCATGCAGCTCCTTACCGTCACGCTCTACTTCGCAGCGCCTGACGGCGTGGATGTTGATGTAAATATTAATCGTGCAGCCTTAAGTCTTAAATAACAAGTATAAATTTAGAAAACTCAAAAACTTTCGACAAAAAAACCGCTGAATCGATTTTGATGAAACAGCTAAGAACACTCGATGAAATCCTCTTTCAAACAAAAAAAACTAGATCAAAATCGGTCCATCCGTTTGAGAGCTACGATGCCACAGATACAACACTTGAAACGTATAACACCACTCTTTTTGGGTCAGCGGTTAAAAAGAAGTAGCAGTTTAGAACTTTATGGCTGATGGGGCCGAAAAGTTCTCCAATAAAAACTATCCACCGGTAAACGCAGCGTAGAACGACCAGCCACATGGGGTCTGTCTATCTTGTGGCATTTGTGTAATGGCAAGAAGACGTTGGATGCAGGCCGCTTCCAATTCGTATTTTTGGAAATCCTTGGGGGGAGGCCTATGTCCAGTAATGGACTTCTTCTCGGTGATAATGATAAAGCATATTTTTTTATGATTAATGATTCCAAGACCCCATCAAAGTTAAAGATTAAACGCTCTCGAGTCTCGACGTTACCAAAAAGTTAGAATCAACGCAAGAAATTTTATTGAACGCTAATTATACAATAGTGAAAATAACGAAACCGCGCAGTTATAAGTAAGTGAATTATAAATAATATAAAAATGTATTTGGTTTTTCAGCCAAACTGTTGGCTGGTGCCCCTCGGTTTGATGTTAGTACTCAGCGTAGTACACTCTCAAATAGTGAGCACGACGGAACTGGAGCTAGCTAGAGTCCGTCCACGTACCACTTACCGACGGAAACTACCACGATACTTCAGGTAAATAAAAATCTGCCTTTCCTCTTCTACAACATTGCAATAAATAAGCACTACTTCATCTAACATTGAAAAAAATACGTACTGCTAATTTACTCATATTTTAGGAAAAAAAACTAAGTTTCTCATGATTACGACTAATATCTGGAAATGGATCTGTCCGTTCCTGAAAACTATACTTTAGACATGTTATTTACCGCTATAGATACATGAAACAGATTGACGTGCTTCGTTTTCCGGCATGCCGTCATCACTCAAGATCAAACGAATTGGGATGACTTCTGTTACGTTACTCTTTGTATACTTTTAAAAGTACAAACATAATTTTAATGGTCCAGGCGTGGTGGCCTTCGGTCGGAATGCGACGGTGGTAGCGGCGGTGGGTCTGCTGAAAGTGGTGCCACCTCAAGCCAAAGCAAGACTCCTTCAACAAAACCATTCAAGTTTAGGCGCAGGCAATCACGCACCGACGGTGTTGAGAATGGACTGAGGTATTCCTTTCTGAAATTCATATCAAGCCAAGTCAGATGCCTAATACCTACTCTGACACTAGGGTTACTTTTAGATAAATTTCTAAGTACTGGTACTTACGTGGTGTATTCATTACGTTCCGATGTTTTTAGTGTTGTACATTAGGACATCCTTTCTTTCCAGAAAGCGAAAAAAGGAACAGACTAAAGAGAATGTGATAAAAAATCTAGAGGCTCCTATAAACAAACCATTGATTAAAGTTAAGGCTAAAGATTCGGATGATGAGGACTACATGGCTTGGAAGAAGCCCGAGACAGCTCCTATTGTTACTTTCACACCGCCACCTGACGACGCTACACCAAGCTCGTCACTGCGATACAAATCTAACATATTGACGAAGAAACATCTAGAATCCTTTAACGTTAGACAAAATCAGCAGATCAATATAGCTAGAGCTATATTCGCAGATGGTGACGATGGCTTCGAAAGCTTGAACGGTAACGATAACAATTCTAATGCTAGTGATAATGATAATAAAACGAATAAGACTGAAAAGCAGAGGGTAAACGAAGAGGCAAAAACGGTAAAAGTTTCTAAAGATACGCCATTAACTGAGAATGTGATCGATGTGAAATTGAAAGAACTTAAAGGTAATTTGAAAAAATATGACGATGACAAATCGGATCAGGATTCGGAAGGTGCTATACCGATGAGCAGTCCGAGTTCCGGTAAAAGAATTGGTGTCAGATTTAGAGGCAAATGGACGGACTCACAACACGAGTCCAGCGACGAAATATTCGGAAATATTAAAAAGAAAAAGGTAATGACAACAACGTTATAAAAATCACCAATCAGCACGTGAAGTTTCAATATCAACTCATTATTAACAATCGTATTTTTAACGTAGGTGATAGATGGCAGGCATTTACAGCACTTCGAGCAAGGTACTCGTAGCCATCGAGCATTGTGACGTGTATAACGCATGGTATCATTCGAGGCACGGGCGTGGTGGAAACGCTTCTGTTTTCTAATGCAAAGTTTCTGAGATAGGTACTTGTACATTTCAACTTTCAACACAGCATAATACGAGTATATTTGAATATGATACAGTGAAACAAACTGAAAAGCTTCTGTTAAAGTGCTAAATAAATCAATAAAACCCCAACTTCGTTTGAAACTTTCAGCAAATACTCTTGCAAGTAAATAATCAAAGTGCAAATAAACCTAATTATCCACCCTTTAATCTAATTATTACCCTTATTATTAATCTTGAAAGGGTTATAACTAGAACGGGCATTTTGTTTTCTTAGAAAGTATTATATTAACTTTTCAACCTCTTGGTTGAAAAGTTAAATACTGAAAATAAAATCTGTCTGGTTTAGAACAATTGCATAAGGTTCATTTTGGCTGTAAAAATACGAGTGTATGGAGAATATATAGCTGTGAGATGTATCATCCTATTCTGAGTATAGTGTTAGCGTGTGTAGTTGACCGAGCGAACGAACGTCACTCACGAACACAACCATAGGCCGCGCGAAACTAGAAATGGATGATTACTAACCCCACATTTGCTCTCAACCCCAGCCGCTCCTCACGCTGCCGGTAATATTATCCTTAACGCTTCTGCGGCAGTGTCCTGCTTACATTCTCACGCTACCCATTTCCCTCCTCACTTCCCTGCCAAAAAAAGAGCTGAGTGTAAACGGGGAGTAATTAACATTATACACATTGCAATACATCAACAGTTTGTTTCCTGTGTAAGTAAAGTCTGTTTTAGCTGTACCTACACGCTTCTCGCGACTCCAACCACTAAATGTTTCTAATGCGTCGAATTTCCGTAGAAGGTAGAGTACCAGACGTCGTCGTCTGAGGGCGAATGCTCGGCGTCGGCGCCTAGCATCGCGCTACCGTCGCATCATACCATGTCTGATTGGGTTGGGCAAACTACTAACAGTAAGCATTGTTCTGTTTTACTGCTAGATGGCAACGCCGCACATTTCTCGGACACAAGGCAGGGCCGGATTTACATATTGGCTAGATTACAAAAGCTTGTTGCCAAACTTTTGAGGCTACATTCATATTACTTTATCTATTCTACCGAAATAAAAGCTACAGCCAAACAGCTAATATGTGACCGTGCCTTATTTATGAATTAAATAAATAAATGTACATTATTACACACCATATGTCGTCACTATTACAATATGTGTAATTTTTTTATTGTGATGTGTTATTTTGCCCGAAATACACGTTCAAACGTGACAATTTTCATGTGTGGAACTTTTTTATTTGTATACAAAAAAAAAAAAGATGTCCAAACATGAAAATCCATCATATATTTATACAAAAACTACCTGCGACCCGCGGTGTCACCCACGTGGTGATGAAAAACTTTGATGACGATTATAAAATATAGCCTATATCCTTCTCCAGGTCTTAAAGAATTTATGTGCTAAGTTTCATAACGATTAGCTTAGCGGTGAAGAAGTAAATTAACAGACAGTGAAACAAACGACTAACAGTTACTTTCGCTATTTTATTATTATTATTAGTTAGTATTGCCCTGAATAATCCTCATCAACAATGCCTACGCACTGCTGCTGGTGTGTATGGTGTGGTGAGTGGTCTCCTAATTACGACATCTTTTCCGTTCCTGTGCCGCTCTCATCCACTGTCTTCCTCACAGACTACAGTAAAGGTACAGTAAAGCGGTCTTCCTACTGTACTTTCGATGTTTTCTGACCTACGAGCTAAAGGTTTGGGTCTTATGATCCTCAAATGACTTCTGAATTTTGTGTGATCACTTTTTTTTGAGGCTGTCGTTGGCATATTTAGCAAAAAATATATTCAATAAGTTGGTATCTAAAAAAAGATAAAGCGCGCGTGTGACATTAAAATTTCAACAAACTAAAGAAAAATAGGTAAAATTTTCGATATGTAATCTTAATTTTCACGATTGTTTACTCAGTCTTTGAAATGATGTAAAACATCGCCGATAAATCTTTTAAAAGTTCTTTCATTTTAATTATCGGGGTCATGGATGTCTTTCTTCCACTGGTTTTCCTCTTCATTTACTGCAATTCACTTACTAATCAGCAGCATAAAATGCCATAGCTTTTACTTCTAAGACGTTAAAATCTGGCCCTGCTTGCCGATATGACTTAGATTTATAAGACAGAGTTCACGAATAAAACGCCTGATTTCTCTAAAATTGTAATAGACTAAAGAAGCCTAGGAAATACGTCTCTTCTCTGAAACTAACCAATAAAAATTGGTCTTGGTGCTATTGCTTTTAATGTAAACGGACCTTACGCACGTGGATTTTAGTTTACTAATGCAATCATACACGCTTTACATATCTGCTTGGTTGCGCTTGTTTTCTGTGTAATGATGATTTATTGACTATTCGCCTGTAGGTGAGGAGAGCAGTTACTGCTCACAGTCGGAAGGTGGCAATTCTGACGTTGGATTCCATTATACGGCTGACAGTTCATGGGACCCTTTCGCTATACTTGATCCTACTAGTGATACAGGTAAATCTCTTAATATAATTTGAGTTGACTCATCAATAAATATAAAACTACGATATATACGATTGTAAATATCGCTTAACATCAAGATACTTTGAGGTTAAGCGTAAGCATCTCTCCGAAAATCAAAATATAAGAAAATCGTTAAAAGCGCGAATTTTCATAGATCACTAAAATCACGCACCGAGGAGATAACAGTAAGCCCGCCCTCTAAAGTACGTACATAACAGAGAACTCTTCCTGTAGATTTGTTTTCTACTTCTTACAATCTGGGTGTCTTCAAAAGAAAATTGAATAGGTATTTCTGGACTAGCGTGCTCGACCTTAGACTTAGTCTTCACTCTAGTGAGACAAAGTCAAACGTAAGCCCATTCAAAGTAAAAAAAGGAACCATAAAAGATTTACGTTGAAAGATTTATTTACACAGTAAAATGCACGATGTGGGAGCGTGGCTCGACGCTGCGAGCGGAGCTGTCCGCGGTAGACATCAGCTGGTACGTGGTGGCGCGCGCCGAGCGAGCCATGGCGGCCTCGGGCGCGCAGTGGGCGGCGCTGTTTATGGCCGCCGCGATCGCACTCTTCACGCCGCACCTGCGGCTGTTGCAGGTAATATTCTTACCAGCTAAGGGCGGCTGAATTAATGGAATGCAGATTGTCGGCTTACTGCCTTTATTTTTACGCAACACACGCGTGTACTTTTTACTGTAACACCTAACTGTAGTTTTTAACCGATTTCCAAAAAGAAGAAGGCTATCATTTCGGGGTGTATGTTTTATTTTGTATGTTTGTTCACCGATTTCACCGAATTCACCAACTTAGCCAATTGTCTATTGATTTTGATGATTATTTTTGTATTTGGTAGATCATTCAGAGGTGGTCCCATATAAATTTTATGAAAATCGATGCAGTATTTTGTTTTTTTAGAACAAAATAACTGGTAAAGTATCATCTAAGTGACTGTATAAAAGTGAACAGCAAGTGGCGTGTGTATTGTATTGCGTATTTTGAAGTCGGTTTTTTCAGTTTTTTAAACTATAATTATGATATATAAGCAAATTTGTAATGTAAGGTTTATGTAATAAATTTATTATTTTATTTGTATAGAAAATCGTCGATTTCCAAAAATGTATTACTATGATACCTAATTGAAATAAATTGATTTGAAATGAAATTGTGTATCGCACTGGTTACTAGATCACTTCAATGTCGCTTGGTGAATCGCATTAATAAAACTGACTGCTATCTGAGTCAATTCTAATCTAAAAAGCACTTTTTAGGCACAATAAGCTTTTTAACAATAATATTTGATTGCTAAAATTGGACCTATTTGCAAAATTCCGTATTCATGCTACTAGCCGTTAAAGAGTTATCTTATTAGAAAACAATCCTGAGTTACTTGAAGTAAAAGTGAACTTTGGCACAGGACCACAATGAGTGGAGTACAAGAAGAGAGGCCTATGCTGTGCAGTCGGTGATAAGAGGCTGAAAATGTCGATGATGATGATGATGAAAAGTAAACATACAAGTAAAGTATATTATAAAGCTTGTAAAAATTGTATCATGCCAAAGTTGCGGTTTCTGACCTAGAAAATCTTTCACTCTAAAATTGCAGCCCCTTCATATCCACAAACATTTCTCTTTGGTTATATCTTACGGAACTATGAATGCGCTATCTCTTTCTACTTTGTAGTGTGGCGTGCATTTTTAGACTGAAAGATATACCTTAACATCACTCTGAAATCAACACCGATTGAAGCAGGGAGTGAACGCGATTGATGTCCTTGTCAAGTTTGTTTCTATTTGTAGGTGTCTATAGAGCAAGATTCAAGGAGCGACGATGAAATACAAGCTATGTCAACGGTGGCGTACGTGGGTTCAGCGGTCGCTAACTACACGCAAGGATCGGCGCTGTCCTTCCTCAGTGGGGCTTATGGTGATAACGTCTGGTAAGTTTTATCGAAATCGTTGAAAATATCATCTCTCATTGAAATTGGTCTACAAATTTAATTAATAACTACCGTGGGCGCTACCGTGAGTCGGTCCCGGTCCCGGTTGTTTTTCTTAAAAAAACAGCAATCGTCAAGCCAGGTCAGAGGCCTTTCGGCGGCTTAATAACTCTTGACACTAGGGCTTGCCACTCAGTCTATACGAACTTACTTCATTAATAACTGAAGCGATAAGAGTATCTCTTAGTTTTATTTTAACTATAATTAGTTGTATGATCACCAACACGCTTGTTGGGAAGCGACGAATCGATCGAAAATGAAGCATACGTACGACTAAGGCCGTCTACGAGCCACAACCACAAAACGCGAATCACTTGTGACTGGAAAGTGGAATCGTGCTTCAGCAACTTGCGGTCGATTCGAGACACAGAACATCGTTGGCCGCTTCTATTTTAACTTACAATATCATAATAGCTTGGAATAATGACAGAGACAGACAGACAAACTGAGATATTATTTTATTTAAAGTTTACTAATTTTTTAGGATTCATCATTAAAAATTATGAGGTACGCATTTATAAGGGTACTTTGTAGTACAAGCACCGTTATAAATGCGTACCTCATAATTTTTTACGTTAATTTCCAAACTATTGAACTTAGAAATTCGTGATGAATAGTATTTATATACCACATCAACTTAAAATTAATCTTAGCAAATAATACTTGCTAAGTAGTCTTCTAAATTATAAGCATAAGCTACTGAATCTTCACTTATTTAAAGCATCGTAATGTTTTTTTTTAACACTATACCATCTAGCCCAAACTAAGCAAAGCTTGTATTATGGGAATTAGAATAGAATAACATTATTGTACATCCATACAAAATTACTTAAAAATAGATAATAAACTTAATTGAAAGTACAACGGCGACCTTATCGCATAGAGCGATTTCTTCCAGGCAACCTTAGGGTGTATAGGAAAACTGGCAATTTGAAAAAGAATTCGAAAATAATAAAATAAAAATAATTAATTAATTAATATATATATATTTATTTTTTATTAGATGGCTGATATCACAATCACAATAATACATCCTTTTATATACATACAATAATACATCATTTTATAATCCAATCGTGAGAATGAGCCGCCAATATAATGAAATTATTTTATCTAATAGAGACATAGATATATTTCACCAAACAATACACGGATATCAAAGGCAACTAGCGCAAACCTATTTCTACATTAAAAAAAATACTAAAAAAGATTTACAATTTAATTTATAAACATATAAGTTGTAACGCTCCCTATAATAAATATTTCACAGGATTTGTTTTCATATTTTGTCAACTATATTAGATTTACTTGTTAGTATTATATTTAAAACTAATGGTTTAAAGTTCCACTTTTAATTAACTTTATTTCCCACAATGTATTAATCTACTATACCTTATCTAGCTAGGCATACATAATTTTAGGATGCGATACAGTTTATTAATATGTATTTGAAATTTGTACTCTTTCTTATTGCATTCTGTCGTGTATGTTGTTGAATAAAGAATGATAGAATACGTATATACTTTTTTTGTAAATATCTTGTATATAGAAATCGCCATTTCTATCATTTCAATATAGAATGACAAAGATGGAGATATAGTTTCCGGCCCGATGCGGAATCCGACAAGTTGTGAATAGGGGTACTGGTTCCAGGGAGGTGTCTACGAACGTGGTGTCGTGCGTGCTCCGGTTCGCCCTCAGCGGGATCATATTCTTCCTGCTGTCTGTGGCGGAGCGCGCGTACAAGCAGCGCTTCCTCTACGCCAAGTTGTTCTCTCACCTGACGTCAGCGCGCCGCGCGAGGAAGTCCGAGCTGCCGCACTTTAGGCTCAGCACTGTCAGGAATATCAAGACTTGGCTCTCCACGAGGTCTTATTTACGGGTAACACATAAACTATAAGCATGAGATTTCGAATCAACATAGATGCCATACCTTTATTTTAAAATGTGTTTTGTTAGTTTCCATAATATAGCTGTATTTAATTCTCCAGCGCCGCGGCCCGCAGCGTTCAGTGGATGTGATAGTGTCAGCTGCATTTATGCTCACCATCACACTTCTAGCATGCGTCAGCGCACAGCTGCTGAGGGTGAGGACAAATACAAATATTTAATTCATAACCCCGTAGTTACATGTCAATTCAATGGTATCATATCTATGATCCGAAATACATTTGTTCGAATCTTACTTGCCCGAATCCGTTTCACAGAACTGTCTGATTCCAAAAGGGATTAACTTAACACGAGCTTCTGATACCACAAGTTTGTTAGCCTTAAGTTTCATTTGCCTAAACAATTAGGTTAGGTTTTGTTTTATTACACCTAGAAATCTTCGTATTATAAAGGCTCGGTTATCAGATATATTAATTATTAAGTAAAGCTCGTTAGGTTTTTGTTTATTATACACAGAAGCTTCATTATATCTAAAGTTTAGGTTAGATATTAGACTAGTTGTCAAATGAGCTTGTGGAATTTGATAATTTCTTTCGACAAAAATAAATATTTATTTCAAAGAAATGATATGATATTTTCATAATTCGGACCAGAGATTGCTCAAACGTATTTATGTCAAACATTTCTTAAATAATATCAAATGTTCAATAATTACAAAACAATCGTTATTCATTGCTATTTAAAGACGCCCAGACTGTACCTATTACGGAATAAGTTTCACGTGTGGGATTCCACACGTGAAACGCGAACACGGGAAGACGCTGGATGCAAGCCGGTTCAATCAGGTATTTTTGAAAATACATGGCCTATGTCCAGCAGTGGACTTCATGTGACTGATATGATGATGATAGAACAGTAAATCATGTAGTAATTCATATTATATTTACTCTTATTGCAGGATTCCCTAACCCTGGACCGTCTATGGCTGCTGGAAGCGATGGTGTGGTCTCTCTGCCTAGGCATCTACCTTCTCCGGCTACTAACACTCGGCAGCGACGTGAACCGCAAGTACCGCGGCTGTCTCTCCGCCATCATCACGGAACAGATCAACCTGCACCTCGCTATAGAGCAGCGACCTGAGTGTAAGGAACAGTTGACCGTCGCTAACAATGTACTCAAGTTAGCAGCTGATTTACTCAAGGTAAATTATACTTTAACTACCAAATAATACGTTCGTTTATTCTGTATCACGGAACAATCTTTCGATTTCGATTTCTAACGATAGAACTGTTTGCAGTCCGTACATAAAGAATTGTTAACTATCTTTAGCAAAGTTCTCAAGTGGTTGGCTGATCTACTGAAGACAAATTATACTAAAATACCCTGTGTATATATGTTTACCTTGTTTATAATATGTAATGTTTTCTAAGGTTTTCGAGATTGTTACTCATTGAAATGAAACTAATTTTAACTTTTTACCCTACTATGTACATGTAATAACATTTTTTTTTTTTAATAGACAGAGGTGACATGAAGACAAAATGATGTTTTTTAAGTTACACAAAAAAAACTATGGTAACAAAAAACATAAGTGTCTGCAAAGCTCATCTCATATTTGTTTTATTTGCAGGAACTCGACGCACCGTTCAAGATCAACGGTTTCTGGACGAATCACTACATCTACACTATTACGAAGGTTGTCATCTTATCCGCCTTATCCGGGGTGCTATCAGACATGCTCGGTTTCAAACTGAAACTACACAAAATCAAAATCAAATGAAACGGTCAATAATTATGAGGAAGATAAAAAAAGTGGCAGAGACTTTCAACTACCCAGTTGGGTTTCTACTACCCTCAAAATGAAGATCTTTTGGCAAAAATATAGATTATATTGTAGCAGTCTCTTCAGAGCCTCAAACGTCCCAGGCTTAGTATGATTACATTAGATATTCAATTATTAATGTATGAGGTTGACCATGAAACAAGTGAGATCTTCGACAGAGAAACATTTTTCGGCATTTCTATTAATAGGTTATTCGAACTATACTCGTAAAGTATCGCCTATCTAAGGCTCCCTTCACATTAGGTCGCAAGCAATGCGGTTGCCACGCTGCCGTACGCTATGACAATCACGGGTCGCGCTGCTTGCGACATAACGTGAAGGCAGCTTAAATGTAGTTGTTAAGTAAATCAATTCTAAATTTCCTATGTTCTGAATAGAACACGGAAAAGGACTGGTGACTGAATAGTCACCAGTCCTTTTGTCATGGCAGCATAATACGTAATACAAAGAGATGTGAAACTGCTGGCATATTTAAGAGGTCTGTTGAGTACGTACCCGTACAAAGATGAGCAAACTGTTTTCTTTCCCTAAACATTATCCAATATCGATGATTATTTTTTGTAACTAAATCCATAACTATTATAAGCTCACTTTTCGTCCATTTTTGCAAATTTCATTATAACTTTTAGGTTAATATTTGGAATAAAAAACAGATGCCTAGCTATTCATAATCCCAATCATATAAAAATGAGTTATCCTATTATTTCATTCACTGACAGGCATTATACACTTAGCTACCAGCACACGTTATGTTGAGCGACGCTGCGGTTCACGGTGGACCGCGCTTTCTTAGAATAAGCTTGTTCACTCGTATATTGAAGACACCAAGGGTGTCGAGGCTGTTATGTGTATCTATAGGGCAAAACCCACCCAAGGCGAAATCATCCGAATCGGACAATGTTTGGTAGAAAACATCTTTCGCATATTGTGAGGATAATTGCACACTCAACATCCCTCTTAATAGTTTAGTGAAACTTCTTAGGGTAACATTTTAAACTAAAGCCTTTGTAGTCTCTATAGATTTTAAGTAGAATTCCTTTCGACTGTTTTTTCTAGTAGCTTTATTAAAAAAGACATCCATATTTTTTGTATGAATGTGTGTTGTGTATGAGCACTTTAGATATAGTAATATTAAAGAATAATATAACACTTTTTATAAGCCATTGCGTGTGAATGGCTAGCCTTATCGCTCAAAGCGATTTTATCCAATCGTTAGATGTAAACAGCACAGAAAAGTGTAGTTGAGGTATTGTAGTGTTATGAACAGACACTGTTACACACTGCGTTCGTCATTTTGGTCGTAGGTTGGATTATAAAAAGGTTCATCCGCAACAGTTATACTAATATTATTGGCAATCTCGCTTGCGCAATTTCAAAGATATAAAATGTCTGAATTTAAACAATAGTATGAGTATTTAGTTTGCAAAAAAATAGAATTCTCGTGAAACATCTTCGTGAAATCGTGAATCTTGGCGATTATTTAGAATTTAGAAATTCTAGAACAGATTTGTCGTACCTGATTACGTGTAGGCATTTTATAAATTAGACATATATTGATATTAAAAGAAAACAAAATACCTGACTGCATAAGATATAGTTTCGTAGTGTAACGTAATTACGTTACGCTTGATATGATGTTGAGTGTACGTAGAGCTGTAAAATGTATTTAAATGAGCATTCTTTAGAATAATTCTTGTAAAACACGAAACGAATAACTTTAGATTTGTTACGAAAAAGTTTGTCCTACCCTACATACATACACCCGAAAATCATCCTCCTTGTGCAATCGGGTAAAAATGTGGAAATGCGTAAGCGAGATAGTGAATTCTATTCGTATAGTAATGAACGCTGGTGAATTGTCACGCCTCGAAATACCCGAGAGATTGAACCCACAAACTTATATTTTTTGTTAAGCCTTTTTACCCTAACTTCATAGAATGAACGCTGTTCTGTCATTTAAGCGAGAAGAATGAACGTTAGTGGATAAATAAATATTTTTTTGTCGCAAATCAATACATATTGCTATTATTTTGTGCCAAACAATAAGTACCCAAAATCGATGTGTATTTAATAAAGGGTTTGACTGTTTTGATTGTTGATTATATCTTAACATTTTTTGTATAATTGTTTCGCAATTAGATGTATCATAGACACTTACGAAAATTATTGTTGATCTCGTCTACATTAATAATGAATTATTATTAATATATTTTGTAATGCAGGTCTGTAGTAAAGCATAGAAATAATTATTTCAATTTCCTAGAATAGCATAGAATTATCAGCTTAATTTAATTTACCTATTAGATACAATCATGCCATACTTAATAGTAGTAGATTTATTTTTGTGTACACAAAATGTAACATCTTTATCTGCCGGAACTAAATTTATATTTTAGTTTGGTGCTTTTTTTTTATTGTTAACAGTACATAGATACCTAGTTAGTAAGCATGAAATGCATAATTAAATAATCAGTATAATTCTGGCCTTTTAATTTTATTTATTCAAATACCTACAACCCCCCAAATAGGTACTTGTTCTATTAAAGAGGTATTAGTATCGCGATCGGCCCGCAAAGTGAACACAGATCATTCTATGGCATTCTCTGTGTTTTTGTCAGACTACATATATTCTAAAATTACCAAATCTGAGTTAATAATTTAAATGCTGACTACAACTATGAAGTTGTGGATTCTCAACAAGGTTGTTTCATGTGTTTCGAGTACAAATGCAGCACTTGTTCGCACTAACACTCGCGGTACGAGCAGAGCCGTGGAGGGCGAGGTAGGCCTCGCTTTTTTTACGTAAGAAAATGCATTTACGCATACGCCATCCGCCCCGGGGAAGCGGCGGGTTATGTCGGGCTCGACACCAGAGTGGCGCCCCTACCGACTAAAACCTCACGGTGTTCCCCCTTTAGCGCTTACCAGACAGTGGGCACTCTCTCAGCTTATTACGCAGCCTCAACGCTAATCTCGACCGCAGAAAGATATTTCGTCTACGCTACAGCGACATCGTTGAAATCTACAACGTACCTCCCATGTAGGTAGTGGTCACGGGAGCGAGATAGATACCGCAACTGTTTCCACTTGCGCGAAACCCTTTTATGTATGACATTTATGAAGTGTATTTAATGTTTTGTCTACAACAAGCAACACACGCGCACGTCATAGCTTAAAACTCTGAGTCCTACTAATGAAGTCAATAAAGAGCCAATCTTATTAATGAATTTCGATTTAGACAAAATAAAAGATATTTTCGTAAAACATATTTTTATTACAAGTTAACAAACTAAAGATACAAATAAATTCATTTCATGCAATATCTTAACTGTTTATAGTTGTGGCGTTTTTCACAAATTATGTGATATTTTAACCCAAGCTACTAAAGAAACTGACCCAAAAATGCAGCGCTAAACATGTTCTTTCTCTCACTCACATACTGTCTGTCTCATTTTGCAATCGCAGTTTTGCTTTATTTTTGTATGTATATTTGTAAAATAATTTTCTAAACTTTGTTTTCGAATATATTCTGACTTTTATTTGACTGCATACAAACGACCGCTACACCAAATTTAAATTAGTTTCTTTACTAACACTGCAATGCTTGTACAATTATCTACAACGTTCTCTCCTGTACAGATAGGCGGGGTCTACACTCGTCACTTGATCATTCAAGTTCCATAAAGCATCATAATCGCATTCCGCTTGACCGCCATCGCATTTACATAAACTTTTGACTACTAGGTCGCCTGGGGCCGTACCACAAGCGATCAAGCAGTCTTATTTCAATATTATTTTGATTTATTTCTCGTTCTTTCTACAGTTGTAGAAAGAAGAGAAGAAAAGACAAAGGTAAAAGTAATATTGAAATAAGATTAGTTTTAAAATTGTGATAACCCCCCAGATGGAAACAAATGCCGTGTCTGAAGATGAAGCTAAATAAATAAACTATCCATTAATATCATCCTCGTCTTCTGTCAAAGGGATCGAATGTAAAACCCGCTTCAGATTAAGTCTTACAATAATTACTATTAATTCCTTAAAATATAAAAAAATGATTCCTATACATGTAGCTTATCTATGTCCAAATTAGGTCTAGATCAAGAAAGAAGAGTTTCAAATTCGTTCGTAAAATTAATGTAGCTTAAAATACACATTTCTACTACGAAATTAATTACACTCCCAATATCAATTATGCGGTTGTGACCATTTGGAAGTTAACCTTAGAGTAAAATGTAAACCAATGTACATATTACATATTTTTTTATTTAGATTTTCAATTTATACATGTATTAAACTGGGAAGTCATAGGTCAAACAGCAAAATTCATGCGTTAAACTAATCGCTCCTAACTTTCTCCTCCGTTATTATTCTCCCTAGTATTAAAACAAATTTAGAAAATTTAAAAGTCCCCGACACAAAAAAAAACGGATGAAACATAGCTAAGAATACTCTCGATCAAATCCTCTTTTAAACAAAAACTAAACCAAAATCTATCCATTCGTTTGAGATACAACGCCACAAACAGATACACAATACAGATATACACATCAAACTTATCACAACTCTCTTTTTGGGTCGGGGTTAATAAAACAATACACAACAGTATTTTCCACATTGCATTGAGAATTTGGGAGACAAAGTCATAGTCACAAAATTGATAATTTCTAACAATGGAGTCAAGGCATTATTCTTACAAGCATACAACATGTATGATACATACAGACTAGAGAGGAACAAATACAAATACTCCGAATAACTGAGAACTTTGTATGTGTGCGTTATTCGAAGTGTGTAGGAGCTGTTCCTTTCATTATATACATTGTGGTCCACGATCTATCTCTGCTCGAAGCGATTTACATCTAATTTTCGTACAACTCGATCAGGAAAATCATGAAATATATCTAAGGTTCTATAGCTGAGTAGAATATGCATGCAGAATCTACGCCTACTTATACTAAATATCATATTCCTGAACATGACAAGGCCGTGGGCTATAACTTATTTTTCCGCCTCCATTATCATACACAAGTATTTAATCATATAAAAGAGTAGAAACAAAATACCCAACTACATGAGAGCGACTTTCTTAGAGTAACTTACGCTTCCATTACGCTTAAAATGATATTGTGTGTATGTTACTATGAAAAAGTAAGCGCGTAGCCGATGTAAAATATATATCATTACTTATACTCGAAAAACAATCCTTACGCAGCCGGGTAAAAACGAAGCTAAGCACACGCGGGCAACGTGTGTAGTAAGCCGCATTATTGTTAGATATATTGATGTGACACAATAGTCACCTGACCTGGCTGCAAGGATAAATAAATTGTTTAAAATTTGAATTACCTGCTGCATGTGTGACATTAGGTACAGTCAGGGTTCAAAAGTCCATTATCATCTTAAAATTATCGCCAAGCCGCTTAATAATAGGCGAATATAATTATGTGTGTGCGTTGCGGCACACCACACTCCGTAATATGAGTGTATAAATGCGAATCGACTCATAGAATGAGGTCCCAAAAAATCCAATTTTTCCCATTTTTTTGTAGGTATATTGAGTTTCGAGACTGCTAATCGACTTTTGATCCTTACTATGTACACCTTAAAAATGGGAATTCACAAAAAAAAATATGATTTGCCCGATCAAAGTTATGTGAAAATTAAACAGTTTATCAGAACACAATAGGATCGCAACAATTCAAAGTTTCAATGTATAGAAAAAGCAATGCGTCCTCAGGCCGCACAGTAAGAGAGTTATTCGCGGCGTCGGTCGCGGGAGCCGGAGCGGTGCGCGCGGCGGTCACGGTCACGGTCGTGTCCACGCGATCTCTCGCGGGACTCCTCCCGCTTACTGCGACTGCGGGAACGACTTCGTCTGTAAAATAAAATGGTTGTCTGTAAATTCGGCGTCACAAGCCGAACGCTTACGCCGTTCGTGCCTCTCTATAGCTTGTTTTTCGCTCTCGCTTGCACGCTCGGCTCAGGCGGAACGCGACACTTTTTCGTGCGTTCAGCGTCATCAATTTATAAGACGTTATCACCTCCAAAAACATTTCATTGATTTACCAACAAGGTTGCTTTGGGTCAGTGGACTGTGTATTCTTGAAATAAAGCTACTTCTTCGAAATAAAATGTGTGTGATCATGCTTTGTCGATTTTTTTTATCGTTCGAGTTAGTCGCGTGCTTCACCGTATTATACCTGTATAATAATACGTACATGCGTCTTATTATATAGGTATAATACGGTGATCAAAGGCGTTGTAAGCGTGTATATCACGATCAAGAAACACGTATACGGTCATGATACGTTCCATTGGGCAGAGTAGGGTGTCAGTGTTCTTGTTATTTTTAACAGACTTCAAAAAAGAAAGAGGTTGTCAATTCGTAGCGTATATATATATATACGCTACGAATTGACAACCCCTTTCTTTTTTGAAGTCTATATATATATATATATATATATATATATATATATATATATATATATATTTATTTTAGTCTGATAAGTTCATAGCACTGTCACGGTATGGGTACGTAGCAGAAGGCATATATATGTACCTTGACATTTTTTTTTTTCAAACCAGCACTTCAAGTGCTGCATGGCTGCAATAATATATAGAAATATCATTGAACGCGCATATCCATACAACACTGGTTAGTTCTTACACCGTTCAGAACTAACCAGTGTCGTATGGATATGCGCGCTACACATACTTCTGAACAACCTATCAGTAAACGTAGCATAGATATACCACAACTAATAATTTGAATTGAGCCGTCACTTCACACTTAACAAGGATCATCAAGGGAAAATTTTCGAGCATTGTAATTGTTCACAATCCATGCACCGCTACGCTCCGCCCCGCTTCAGCGGATTCACAGCCAGTATTTTTTATGTACATTTATGAAACTTGCTTCTGACCTGCGTTCTCTGTCGCGCTCGCCCTTGTTCCTGTCGGCGCGTTCGCGGTCCTCCTTGTTGCGGTCGCGGTCACGCGCGGTCTCGCGGTGGCGCCGCGCGCGTCTATCGAGCTCTCGCCCGCCCACGAAGTGCCTCCGCCCGCCGCTCCCGCGCTCACGCTCTGAAGCGCCGCGCTCTTCCCGACGCTTTTCTACGTTTTTCTGGAAAAATAATTTAATGACATATTGGTCCACTTTTGCGTAAAAATTACTTAAGTTATAACAACTGAACAAACAGAGTAAGATGATGGTGTGTACAACTGTACATGTCATAGTTACTATCATATGGGTAATCAAACAAAAAATAATAAAAAAACCAGGCAAGTGGGAGTCAGACTCGCCCACCGAGGGTTCCGTACAAACTAGTAGATAAAAGGGGGAAATCATATATTTTTAATATTTTCCTTCATAAACCGAAAAATATACATCGTAAAAATATTTAAAAACCTGTTTTAGCTTATGCTGCTGAAGCTCTTTCATATGATACTCCACATGATACGGTTAATTCACTTTAAAATTTGGACCTTCGTTCCTTGCATAAAGACACTATTTTTTGTGATTTAAATAAAAAATGACCAGTTTTCGGTTTTTTTTTCTATATGTGTCTAACACAATGCTTCTTGCCAAATTTCATTGTTCTAGGTCAACGGGAAGTACCCCATAGGTTTTGATTCCCTTGTGAGTGTCGAAATGTGCGTTTTTTACAATATATTCGGCTGTAACTTTTTTTTACGAAAACTTAGAAACTTTAGTTTTCTTTCTGCAGCAAGATACTATGGATCTGCTTAGATGCTTTTAATTTCAACACGAGGGTTCCGTTTTTTTCTGTTGAGTTACGGAACCCTAAAAACAGCAATAAATGCAGCATGAGAGCTCTTAAACAACTCGCCGTCTACAGATCGACTGTATTTACACTACTCATATAAAGCCACCACAATGACCAAATTTGATTTTTACGAAATGTAACAACTAACATACTAATGTACTAACAACTTGTATGCTTATTTTATTTTTCCCAGGGTTTTAAAAACTTTGGCTTTTTCTAATATTTAGTTAAATAACTTCTTGGTGGGTCTCTCAAATCTTGAGGAGTCTCCTCAAGGTTGTAGGGCCCCCGAAGGCAGAGCCCCCAGGGCCGCGGGCCCCACCATCCACCTCTTAGTACATTACCTTTAAATCAGCGAGTTTCTCCCGGATAGTGATGAATCCCAGATGCAGCTTTCCTCCGAAGTGATCAGCGAGCCGCCTGTCGTTGTCGTGTATGCCGAGGTACGCAGAGCACACCTCGCACACGCGCAACTTCTGCTGTTGGTAAGACGACGCTGGCATCGAGTTGCGGTACTCTTGCTCCGCTACTGCTTTCTTTTTGCGCAGTTCGTCGATCTAAGCAAAATAACATGGGAAAACAGATGATTAATAAATATATAAAATACATCTATAGTTTCAGTTGTAGAAGCTAGAAATGTAAACATACCTAGATGTATTAAAAAATATTTTATTTTATTCCTGAGAAAAAATCCAGCTTTATAAGAACAATTGAAAGCGCATTTGTCGACGCTGGCAAAAATATTTCCTTACACAATTAAACAAAAACATTATAAATTCCACATAGTTGATTCCCATCACCACTAACCAATTTCGAATTATGTGACTTCACTAACTTTACTAAATATTTAATCTTATAATAAATAGAATAAATATTTAGTAAATTTTGCAAGAGCAAAATATATAATCCTGGCCATTTATAGCACCAGTTAGATAAAAAAACATCGAAATCATTCAAGATGGAATTTAGCTGTCATAGTTATAAATTCGTAAACTAAGAATCTTTATAAAAGTGGTAATACTTTGATGAATAATAGGTATTATCTCCAACTATAGCTTAGACTAGGGCTTCATTTCAGTGAGGTGAAGACTAGGGCAGAGGCAAAGCTTTTTCCATAAAACTATAATTTATAATTAAAGAAATACAACTTACTTCTCCCATGAGTTTGACGCTATCTTCCACCATGCCCTCTTCCCCCAAAGCCTCCGCCCGCGCTAGCTTCTGACCAATCTGTTCAGCCAGCTCGTGCACCGCATTGGCTTTCTCCGTCACCTCAGCAGACAGCTCTTCTTGAGTTTCAGCCAATCTCTGCTTGGCTGCTGTAGTGCGACGGTCGCAGTCGGCTATGAACGCCTCTAAATGATCTGTAGCCTGTGCGATTAAGAAATGTTAAGTAAACACATATCATACATACCAATAAACATTAATAGCAAAAAAAAAATAACAACATTAGACCAATACCATACATACCTAAAGATTCTGAGTACTATACATACTCACATAATCTTTAGATAAATGCAAATGTAGATACATAAGTACAACAGAACCCGTTTAATACAACTTTGGTTAAAATAATCGACAACGAAGTTTAATGACGTACGTAGTAGTAAACTTAAGATTTTGTAGCATTTCAATCATTTAAAACGTCTTCGATTGAAGCATCAAACCGCTTTCAGCAACATATTTCACTTTCTCCTTCCCTAAAAAAACGTCCGGTTTGAACGATATGCTTCTAAAAACACGAAATACGTATTATCATCCCCTCCCGCACCGTTCCCGACATGTTTTTTTGTCCCGCCGTCTATTCCTAAATTCGGGGGGGGGGGGTTGTTGACCCCCAACCTCCCCCCCCCCCCTGCCTACGGCCTTGATTAATATTTAACATTCAATAAATTAGTTAGTCTATTATAAAATAGTTATCATTATTCTAAAATTCAGTCTATAAAAGGATAAATTTTCATTATACATATATTTTTTTATTATGTATTAATAGCTTGTAGGTACTTAATCAGACAACCAACTTATCAACACACAGCCTAAGCCACTCAACATGAAAGTTCGGGATTATAATATTGCTTATCAAATGTCAAAAGGGATCCATCCATTGGGGTTAAGGAATTTACGAGGATCGCGAATAAATAAACAATATATTAAAATACAAGGATACTTACATCAATGTCATAGAAATAGTCTTTGGTTTTGGATGCAAGCTCAAAATCCGCACGAAGAGCCAGATCATGTATTTTTGGGCACTCACCTAAGTCCATGCGCTGCAATCAAATAAACCAAATAAACAACACCTGCTTCTAAAGACATTTAATGAGCATGTTTCATCTCTTCAAAGGATAATAGGCAATGTTTGTATAGAACCTAGCCTATGTTGTAGCACTATGAGCAATATTGTGTGTCTTTATGTTAAATGATTTTTTTAAATTGTTTGCGTCATATTTTAAATTTCATTAAGAGATCAAATATATTAAAATCGCATATACCAAGTAAATCTGTTATTCACTTAACTATAGGGGATAATCAATATGAATTCCCACAGTTTGAAGCTAAGTTCATCTCACAAAATCTAGGCACTTATCTAAATCTGATTCTAGAAATTTATATGGGACCACCTCTGAAGTATAACTTACCAAACAATAAAAGGATCAAAATCAATAAAAAAACCGGACAAGTGCGAGTCAGACTCGCCCACCGAGGGTTCCGAACAAACTAGTATATAAAATTGGGAAATCATATATATTTTTATATTTTCCTTCATAAACGGAAAAATATACATCGTAAAAATATTTAAAACCCTGTTTTAGCTTATACTACTGAAGATCTTTCATATGATACCCCACATGATACGGTTAATTCACTTTAAAATTTGGACCTTCATTCCTTGCATAAAGACACTATTTTTTGTGATTAAATTAAAAATGTCCAGTTTCGGATTTTTTCCTATATCTGTACTCTAACACAATGCTTCTTGCCAAATTTCATTGTTCTAGGTCAACGGGAAGTACCCCATAGGTTTTGATTCCCTTGTGAGTATCGAAATGTGCGTTTTTTACGATATATTCGGCTGTAACTTTTTTTTACGAAAACTTAGAAACTTTATTTTTCTTTCTGCAGCAAGATAATATCGATATGCGTACTTATATGGTTTTAATTTCAACTCGATACCTTCACGCGTTCCCGAGATAAAGGTCTTGACAACCGACGGACGGCCAGACGGACAGACAGACAGACGGACAACAAAGTGATCCTATAAGGGTTCCGTTTTTTCCTATTGAGGTACGGAACCCTAAAAACGTGCAGTCGAATTGAGAACCTCCTCCTTTTTTGAAGTCGGTTAAAAGCGAAACTACATATTTCTGTTTGTTACCTTTTCACGACTAAACGGCTGAACATATTATGGAATTTAGTACATATATAGCTGAGAACTTGGAGATGGACATAGGCGACATTTAATCATCATCATTACCGTTTCCCATCACTGCATGATGAAGCCCCGATAGAACAGCTAGTGTAATCATAAAAAGTCATTTATTTGCATAACAGAATGAAATATTTCTAAGGGATTAACCTGCTTAGACTTAACTATTCACAACACCATAGTTATTATAGTTAAATAAAACCGGCCAAGTGCGAGTCTGACTCGCGCACGAAGGGTTCGGTACCATTATCTATAAAAACGGCAAAAAAAAAAACACGCCTGTTGTATGGGAGCCCCCTTAAATATTTATTTTATTCTGTTTTTTAGTATTTGTTGTTATAGCGGCAACAGAAATACATCATCTGTGAAAATTTCAACTGTCTAACTATCACGGTTCATGAGATACAGCCTGGTGACAGACGGACGTACGGACGGACGGACAGAGAGCGAAGTCTTAGTAATAAGGTCCCGTTTTTACCCTTTGGGTACGGAGCCCTAAAAAACTGAAACAACCGACTTCAAAATAATCGCTATTTCGTTTACTTGGATCACTTTTTGTTTTAAGAACTAAACTACTGAACCTCCCTCCCAATCCAACATCGATCATAATGCTACAAGTTACTTCAAAATCTATTTACATTTTACCCATTGTCCTTTTAATTGGTATAAAATAGTCCAAACAAATACCCTGTTACTTTAAATAGACAATAAATAAATACACAGTGCAACAAAGAAAGATATCACAAATATATTTTCAGTAATATTCGAAAATAATTCAAAATACATACTAATTCACCGACAGCTCACTCAGACGGCCATGTCCACCCTCCAGTTATTTATTAAAAAGTTTATTATTATAGATACTTACAAAAACCATAGTGGAAACACCCTTGTGATACTTCCTGCCTAACTATTCTATCCTATAGCAGACAGTATTCCATACATATTTTTTTAAGTTTGAAAATAGTATATGGAGACAAAAAATAATTTAGATACCTACTATAGTTAAGTGGACTGCTGCCACGCAATCTCCCATACAAATAGCAGAAAACTTATTTCTACCCCTAAATATTAACCTATTTCGATGTTTTTTTTTTATCTGAAATTAAGTGTTAATTTTGAAAAAATAGAGGCATAGAGGCATAGCCATTAATGGTTCCAATCATATAAAAAATAATTATTGAAATCGTATAATATTTAATAGGGGTAGAAAACAGCTTTCTTCTGTTGCATGAAAAACGCGTAATTTGCTAGCAAAATAACGCGCGACAACAATTCTCTTAAGATCTTTAAAACTTCTAAAATGTACTCATGATATTATATTTTACTCTGACAAAGCTAAGAATGGATTTGTTCTAACCTTGTAAGAAAAAAGTTTTTGAAGTTCTCTTTTTTTTTATACTAGATAGATCTATGATTGACCACCAACCTCGCCTAGTGTTAAGCGACGGTTACTCTGCCTCGTTTTACGCGAATCCGGAGTTGCGTATTTCTAAGCACCAATATTTATGGCTCTGATAAAACCCTAGGGCAATTAGCACCAAATACTGACGAAATTCTTTCATGTCAGATATTGGCACAATTTATATTTGGAAGATTTATACATATACCTATCTGTTTCAATACCCAAACTTGCACTAATTCGAGTTAGGGTCCAATCACGACTCGCCCTACAGCAAGGGGCGGCGATCCGTTACATGGCGATGAGCGACGCCGTAACAAGTGCGCGACAGCGGCGTCGGCGCCGGTACTGCGAGAGCGGTGTGCAGCCGATAAAGGAAAACCGTATCCGACACTGGAAAATAGCGATTATCTTTCATTTACATCACAGACATCCGCATCTGTTGAGACATATTCTACAATTACAATTACCAGCAATAATTTACAGATATCAAATACATCTATGATTCTATGCAACTACTAATCCATTCTTAGCTTGAACAGTGTAAGTAATAGTTATGACAAAATAATTCATTCAATTATCTTTATTTTTAATTGTAGAAATAAGTGTAGTGACGTAGAAAATAGTTACTCAAGTTTTTCAGCTGAATAATTTGGAAGGCAAAGAATTGATTTTCGTGAATAATGAAATATTACTAACTCATGGTATGCGTTTTTACATAGGATTTTTATTGCAACATTCAAATAGCTCTGAGTACTTTAGAATAAGTGGCGTGAAGTTCATCACTATTAAGTTTGCTGAGCATTTGCAACTGACAGTTTTTTTTTCAATCAATGTTTTATTTCCTTCACTTGCCAATTCATGGCAAACTTTGCTTATAATAAACCCTAACAATCTTCACTCAATTGAAATTAAAACAACATAATGTATGCTGAATATACATGCAACATTTTCTTGACCTCTAGCCGTTTCAGTAGCTCTGTACGTACCCAATGTAGTAACAAGGAATAACACCAATATTCTCACGCGGCTCAAGATTTTTCATGTTCCTAAAATTTCTCATTATGTACTCACCAAAGCAGCGTAACAACCGTTGGATAAATTAAATTTATTTATGAGCCTTATTAAATTAAATGCTGCATAGCAGCAGAAATACAATCAGCTATCTAGAAATGTTTTATACGTACATCTTGGTACTTACAGAACAGCCTAACTCATACAATCTATCCCTCATCTGTTAATTGTGATGAGCAATAAAGACTAGTGTTGGGCAATTTCTGAAAAGCATATTTCACCACAGTTAATGCCACTCCGATGTAACATTGTACCAGCAATACTACAGTAACTTAAGGCAATAGATTTTGATACAAAGTAAGACCACATACATCAGGATATTAATAACATAAACAACTCTATCATACTGACTTCCCACACACCATTTGTTTTTTTTTTTCATAATTTTTATCAGCCTTTGAGACCTTGTAAATTTTTTGTTTAAGCTTGTATTCTGATATGATTGAGTGATAATTATTTAGGGGGATTATTATCTATAACCATTGGTATTATAATGGGATAATGCAAATTAAACTAAGCAATTCACATTTTGGTCTAATCTTCAATATCAATTTCCACATGGTCAGTGATTGAGAACAACTCCAACTCCAGAATATAGATAAAATTAGATATACCAGATTACAGGCTTTTTAGGTATCCATTATGTTTATGAAGCAAAAGGCCCTCTGGAAATGGCTCAGTTTACATTTCTATTTAGTTATATTTCTAGTGTATCACATATAGCATATTGTGTTTCTTACACTGACCATTATTGGATGATAGTAGTAGATGCATGTAAACATAGTGTATACCCAGTCTTGTTTATTATGCAAAAATGTACAAATAAAAAATACCATTGAAATTAAACAACTTTCAACAAATCCACATGTTTAATTCCAATGAATAACAATTGCAAACCTAACAAACAAAAAACATGTTAGTTTCTATCCAGATGTATGTGGCTAGAAAAGTAAGTACTTTAGATTCCCAAAAAAAAACAGATACCAAGTATTATTAATAAATAATAAATTATGAAAGGTATGATATCTTGGAATGGTACAATTACTTGAAGCAACTATGGAATTGAAAACTATAATGAAACTGGGTCACATTTGAAAATGTAAATCTACCCAATCTGTTAAACACTCAATTAAACTTGAAAGCCTAGGTCAATCTTTATATGAATGGTGAAAATTTAATCATAAGTCCATGGTTGAAAGTAATGTTTGTATAATTAGCATGACCACATTTAGCCTTTCTTTTGATTGAAATGTAAATAAAATATCTTTTATTAATAGACTAACTAAAACTGTTGAACTAACAGACAGATTTATTTATTCGGTGAAGCCATTATCAGAATATCAAATTTATATCAAACATTTCATTAAAGCTAATAGTTACAATGACACAAATGCTTCAAATAGATGACCAAGTGATCCCCCAATGACTAAACAAAGAAACAAAAGTCTTACCGTTGATGATAAAATTTCATGAGGACAACATTGCAATAGAAATGATTTGCACACAGCATCGTCATAAAATTTAACGCCATGTCTGTCTGCTTCACCTAAAATTATAATATGTATTTTAGTACACAATAATTATGGACTTAGGACCTGAGGCCTTATTACGGGTCTGTGTTCTGGTAAT
The DNA here is from genome assembly GCA_947563715.1 of Lycia hirtaria. Classification (NCBI taxonomy): domain Eukaryota; kingdom Metazoa; phylum Arthropoda; class Insecta; order Lepidoptera; family Geometridae; genus Lycia; species Lycia hirtaria. The sequence continues at coordinate 28,466,575 of OX387384.1, forward strand.
TAATTAATTAATGTCTGAAAGCATTTTGCTGACAAACCCAGGGTTTGTCTAGTGCCAGGGAGCCATATTGTAGATCTTTAATCAGCCAAAGAACAAAAACAAAAAAAAACACTAATAATAATTTGAGTAAACATTTGAGTAACAATATTGAACTAATAATACCAACATTACATGAATGAAATATGAATTTGAATTAGTTTATAACAAACTTATTAGTCTCTGTCCAATCTTGTTTACTTACTTTATGCCTTGTCTTTAAAATCCCAACCCTATAGAAAAGAATGATGTTAAGCAGTTCTAAATATTTTACTAAGTATTACAACCTAAGCCGGGCTAGACCCGTGTATAAATTGAAATTTGACTAAACATTTATTAACATTATTGGATATACCAACATTAGATGAATGAATTCTGAATTAGTTTGTAACAAACTTATTAGTCTCTGTCCATTCTTGTTTACTTACTTTATACCTTCTTTAAAATCCCAACAATAAAGAAAATAATGATGTTATGGAGCTCTAAATATTTTACTTTGTATTTTACTAAGTATTAAAACCTAAACCACTGCTTGTGATTATGAGCACTGCTAATAATCATAAGGAATGATTTGGTAGTCAGGTGGTTTTATTTTTTCTTCCACAACCACGCCGCACCTGAACAGATTTTGATGACATTCATCGTGATAACATGTTGTCTGAATAGGATGAGCAATATATATACCTACAATGCATAGGATAAGCAATAAAAGGAAATTAACTGATAGAGTAAAATTTTTAAATGTTATGTATACCATTTCGAGCAGTGCCCATCAATTGATCCAACATTGCCCTCATTTGCTCATGAGCAGACATGTTGAGACGGTCTTAACTCAGGTTTAAATCCAAATTGATAAACGTAGAAATGTTTATCCTGCTAAAAAGAATCAAAATTTGCAGAAATAGGAACACACGAATAGTTAAATCAACTCTGAAAAATTACACGCCAACACAGTACGCTCGCTTTTCTCTTTTCAAAATGGCGTTAGTTTTTTTTTTAATTCTTTCGTTCGTCCAACACCAAAAGACCATGACATAAGTTTATAGGCATAGTAATAAACTAAGGAGTTCCGGGACTTTGGGAGTGTGGCCGACGTAGAAACCCGCGTTCCACAAAAATCTTATCTAAAATCGGACTGAAATACAGGTTTTTGAAGACAAAACCCTAACTTGAATAGTTTCATTTTTGGAAACAACAAAAAAATTAATTTATGTCATTTGCATATTAATACGAATTATATTTTGTTGTTTTGTTTCGTTGCCAAACTGGTGTTTATTACTATGCCTCAAGATCTTAGATCTTAGAACCCTTAGTTTTCTCACTTAGTATCATCTAGCAGCTTAGGCTGTGGGCTGTGCTGTGGTCGCTTTGACCAGCCGCCCGCGGCGTGCGGTGCGGCGGCCCGTCGCCCGCATCGTCGCGTCTTTATGCTATGTTCGGGAATGTTCGGCAACGGTCACGCTCACCCGCCGCATGCAGCGTCCACCCGCCGCCCGCGACCGACAAAGACACCCGTCGCCCGCGACGTATTTAGTTACATATTTCGAACCATTATAGCGGGTGGACGCTGGCGGTTTTTTAAGGATATTTTTGACTCTGTTAGGAATAAGGTTTTATTACTTTTGATAAGTGAGATACTGAAACTCTTTATCTTGTAGATTCGTATTTTAAAATTATTTTTTGAATGTCAAGTTCTATTTTGTTTTCTTTTCACAAAGACATTATAACTGCAAAATCTTTTTCCATGAGATGTGTATATTTTACTAACATAAAATATAATACGTTATTTTCTATTTCTGGCATATCATTGTACTAACTTGAGTCCCTAGGCCCACCTAGTACACTCAGCTGCATGCTTTGCCAATATGGTAACTAAAATACAATGTATGTTCATTGACGTAGAAAATTTTAGAAGATGGAAAAAATACTAGATGGTAACGCAGAATCACGTGCTGGCTTAAGTATGCAGCACACGTCTGGAATTCTTCAAGGTATAGAATAAAATCGGACAAGTGCGAGTCAGACTCGCCCTCCGAGGGTTCCGTACAAACTAAATAAAAGGGGGAAATCATATTTTTTTTATATTTTCATTCATAAACCGATAAATACACATCGTAAAAATATTTAACACATTCTTTGCTCACCACTCGGATCTGAATGGGGTGGGGCTATAGTAACGGCGCCTCCCACTCGGATCCAAACGAGCGTCCCGTTCATTTTGTAGCAGTCTGTAAACCTACGGCGTTTGAGGTAGTCAACGTTGCTTTGCGAGGCCACTCTGTACTTAATCAAAATTTGCCTAAAAAGTTTGGGTTCCCAGCTGAAGTGAAGGGTCTGCACGGCAAGGAATGTGTTAAATACCTGTTTTAGCTTATGATAATGAGGCTCTTTCATATGATACCCCACATAATACGGTTAATTCACTTTAAAATTTGGGCCCTCATTCCTTGCATAGAGACACTATATTTTTGTGATTAAATTATAAATGTCCAGTTTTCGGATTTTTTCCTATATGTATACTCTAACACAATGTTTCTTGCCAAATTTCAGAGTTCTAAGTCAAAGGAAAGTACCCCATAGGTTTTGATTCCTTTGTGAGTGTCGAAATGTACGTTTTTTACGACATATTCGGCTGTAACTTTTTTTATGAAAACTGAGAAATTTAATTTTTCTTTCTGCAGCAAGATACTATGGATTTACGTATATGGGTTTAATTTCAAAACGATACCTTCACGCATTCCCGAGATAAAGGTCTTGACACCCGGACAGACGGACAACAAAGTAATCCTATAAGGGTTCCGTTTTTTTCTTTTGAGGTACGGAACCCTAAAAATGCGTGGAACTGATAGAACTGACGATAAAATTATTAATATTAAATTATAAAATTAACGTCACATGCATTTCGTCTGATTCAGAGAGCTCCACAGACAGTGAAGAATTAAGTGGTGGCAGTGAATAACAATATCACAGAATTCGTGGCCCTATTTACGACAATATATGTGTAAATAAATAACTGGCATTAAATAAGTACTTTCGTTGTTTATGTGCCTAACTATTTTTGGTTGCACTAGTAGGTACCTACAACGTTAAGTAACAAAGTCCTTTTAAAAACTTTAAACTACCTACTAGGTACTGCTTGACGGCAGAATATTTCATATTCTGTTGGTACCTAACTATGCGAACTCCTGTAAATGAAACATACTGCTAAATAAAATAAAATGAATTATAATCAATCAATGTCATAAAAGGTTTGTCATCGTTGATCTTTGAGTGATCAACGAACTTTATTGCTAATCGAAATGGAACGTACCATAGTCCAAATTTTGACTTAAGCAGTAAAAGTGAAAAGACGCATTACACAATAGCAAAAAACAACATACGAAAACAAATAGAAACAATCTACTGCATCATATTTTTTTCTACATTCCAGAAAACCCTTAAAATTTAAGCTTAAGTTTTCCCAACTGAGAAAGGTTAGTGAAAAACTTCAGAAACGAATTTACCTCGAGTTTCATGCTAATTTTATTTAGTAAGCCGTTAACTTAGATTATATATTGTCTAGATGCCTAGTAAGCGCTCAGTAAAAACTTCCACTAAAAAGGCACTGATATTGACATCTCCGATCGACCCCCCTCCCGACCCCCGCCAAATGCCCATCAGTCATTCAGGAGCGCTCGCCGCGTGATTACATTACGAATATAAATGTTTTAATAAAAAAATTATCAGTTTGTGCTGTAAAATCTTGTAAAAAACATCCAGGAAAAAAGAAAAGTGTGTAAACATCACATTTCTTAAGTAAATATTTAATTTTCTGATGTATTTCTTATCAAAATAACAAACCGAAATTTAAAATGAATTAAAAAATATTGAAATATGGCGCCATAATGCTTGGTGTTGCCAAGGGTATAAAATATATTTACCAATGATAAGCTTTGGCCAATAATGGAAAAGTGACGCAAGAGTTTTATTACCTATTGACTCTTAGTCTTAAGCACTTTCTGTTTCATATGATGACGAGGATCTGACGAAGGTATCAGATGATTGCCACTGGAACACCCTGATGGAAAGGACTAAGACAGTCCAGTTTGGGCTCGTTTGCTTTGGTGTCTTAAGCACTTTCTGCTTCATATGATGACGAGGGTCTGACGAAAGTATCAGATGATTTCCACTGGAACACCCTGGTGGAAAGGACTAAGATAGTCCAGTTTGGGCTCGTTTGCTTTGGTGTCTTAAGCACTTTCTGCTTCATATGATGACGAGGGTCTGACGAAAGTATCAGATGATTTCCACTGGAACACCCTGGTGGAAAGGACTAAGATAGTCTAGTTTGGGCTTGTTTGCTTTGGTGTCTTAAGCACTTTCTGCTTCATATGATGACGAGGGTCTGACGAAGGTATCAGATGATTGCCAATGGAACACCCAGATGGAAAGGACTAACACAGTCCAGTTTGGGCTCGTTTGCTTTGGTGTCTTAAGCACTTTCTGCTTTATATGATGACGAGGGTCTGACGAAGGTATCAGATGATTGCCAATGGAACACCCAGATGGAAAGGACTAACACAGTCCAGTTTGGGCTCGTTTGCTTTGGTGTCTTAAGCACTTTCTGCTTTATATGATGACGAGGGTCTGACGAAGGTATCAGATGATTGCCAATGGAACACCATGATGGAAAGGACTAACACAGTCCAGTTTGGGCTCGTTTGCTTTGGTGTCATAAGCACTTTCTGCTTCATATGATGACGAGGGTCTGACGAAGGTATCAGATGATTGCCACTGGAACACCCTGGTGGAAAAGACTAAGATAGTCCAGTTTGGGCTCGTTTGCTTTGGTGTCTTAAGCACTTTCTGCTTCATATGATGACGAGGGTCTGACGAAGGCATCAGATGATTTCCACTGGAACACCCTAGTGGAAAGGACTAAGACAGTCCAGTTTGGGCTCGTTTGCTTTGGTGTCATAAGCACTTTCTGCTTCATATGATGACGAGGGTCTGACGAAAGTATCAGATGATTTCCACTGGAACACCCTGGTGGAAAAGACTAAGATAGTCCAGTTTGGGCTCGTTTGCTTTGGTGTCTTAAGCACTTTCTGCTTCATATGATGACGAGGGTCTGACGAAAGTATCAGATGATTTCCACTGGAACACCCTGGTGGAAAGGACTAAGATAGTCTAGTTTGGGCTCGTTTGCTTTGGTTTCTTAAGCACTTTCTGCTTCATATGATGACGAGGGTCTGACGAAGGTCTCAGATGATTGCCACTGGAACACCCTGGTGGAAAGGACTAAGATAGTCCAGTTTGGGCTCGTTTGCTTTGGTGTCTTAAGCACTTTCTGCTTCATATGATGACGAGGGTCTGACGAAAGTATCAGATGATTTCCACTGGAACACCCTGGTGGAAAGGACTAAGATAGTCTAGTTTGGGCTTGTTTGCTTTGGTGTCTTAAGCACTTTCTGCTTCATATGATGACGAGGGTCTGACGAAGGTATCAGATGATTGCCAATGGAACACCCAGATGGAAAGGACTAACACAGTCCAGTTTGGGCTCGTTTGCTTTGGTGTCTTAAGCACTTTCTGCTTTATATGATGCCGAGGGTCTGACGAAGGTATCAGATGATTGCCAATGGAACACCCAGATGGAAAGGACTAACACAGTCCAGTTTGGGCTCGTTTGCTTTGGTGTCTTAAGCACTTTCTGCTTTATATGATAACGAGGGTCTGACGAAGGTATCAGATGATTTCCACTGGAACACCCTGGTGGAAAGGACTAAGACAGTTCAGTTTGGGCTCGTTTGCTATGGTTTCTTAAGCACTTTCTGCTTCATAGGATGACGAGGGTCTGACGAAGGTATCAGATGATTGCCAATGGAACACCATGATGGAAAGGACTAACACAGTCCAGTTTGGGCTCGTTTGCTATGGTTTCTTAAGCACTTTCTGCTTCATATGATGACGAGGGTCTGACGAAGGTATCAGATGATTGCCAATGGAACACCATGATGGAAAGGACTAACACAGTCCAGTTTGGGCTCGTTTGCTTTGGTGTCATAAGCACTTTCTGCTTCATATGATGACGAGAGTCTGACGAAGGTATCAGATGATTTCCACTGGAACGCCCTGGTGGAAAGGACTAAGACAGTCCAGTTTGGGCTTGTTTGCTTTGGTGTCTTAAGCACTTTCTGCTTTATATGATGACGAGGGTCTGACGAAGGTATCAGATGATTGCCAATGGAACACCCAGATGGAAAGGGCTAACACAGTCCAGTTTGGGCTCGTTTGCTTTGGTGTCATAAGCACTTTCTGCTTCATATGATGACGAGGGTCTGACGAAAGTATCAGATGATTTCCACTGGAACACCCTGGTGGAAAAGACTAAGATAGTCCAGTTTGGGCTCGTTTGCTTTGGTGTCTTAAGCACTTTCTGCTTCATATGATGACGAGGGTCTGACGAAAGTATCAGATGATTTCCACTGGAACACCCTGGTGGAAAGGACTAAGATAGTCTAGTTTGGGCTCGTTTGCTTTGGTTTCTTAAGCACTTTCTGCTTCATATGATGACGAGGGTCTGACGAAGGTATCAGATGATTGCCAATGGAACACCCAGATGGAAAGGACTAACACAGTCCAGTTTGGGCTCGTTTGCTTTGGTGTCTTAAGCACTTTCTGCTTTATATGATGACGAGGGTCTGACGAAGGTATCAGATGATTGCCAATGGAACACCCAGATGGAAAGGACTAACACAGTCCAGTTTGGGCTCGTTTGCTTTGGTGTCTTAAGCACTTTCTGCTTCATATGATGACGAGGGTCTGACGAAGGTATCAGATGATTTCCACTGGAACATCCTGGTGGAAAGGACTAAGACAGTCCAGTTTAGGCTTGTTTGCTTTGGTGTCTTAAGCACTTTCTGCTTCATATGATGACGAGGGTCTGACGAAGGTATCAGATGATTGCCACTGGAACACCCTGGTGGAAAGGACTAAGACAGTCCAGTTTGGGCTCGTTTGCTTTGGAATCTTAAGCACTTTCTGCTTCATATGATGACGAGGGTCTGACGAAGGTATCAGATGATTTCCACTGGAACACCCTGGTGGAAAGGACTAAGACAGTCCAGTTTGGGCTCGTTTGCTTTGGTGTCTTAAGCACTTTCTGCTTCATATGATGACGAGGGTCTGACGAAGGTATCAGATGATTTCCACTGGAACACCCTGGTGGAAAGGACTAAGACAGTCCAGTTTGGGCTTGTTTGCTTTGGTGTCTTAAGCACTTTCTGCTTCATATGATGACGAGGGTCTGACGAAGGTATCAGATGATTGCCACTGGAACACCCTGGTGGAACGGACTAAGACAGTCCAGTTTGGGCTCGTTTGGTTTGGTATCTTGAGCACTTTTTACTGTATAAAAGTAAGTAAGTAATTACGCTTCACAAAATGTATTTACAGTGTGCTGGTTTTCAGAACGAGGTTTACGGTGCCATTTAAAAGAAAAACAAATAATATCAGAAACATACCACAGATTTCTTATGTTAAAAATAATGATGAACCTGATTGGAAAACTATTCAATTTTGATGAAACTGAACATGCATATGGCCGCCATCACGAAAATTATATTGTCAAGGTGACGGTAGAGGGGCACTTAAAATAAATAAAAATATTAAAATAAAACAACTGCGCCAATATCTGCAATCTTTATTAAATTCATTGCAGAACTAAAAAGATAGAAAAAAGATTTCAAATCGAATATTTTATTTTGGTTTACAAGACATCAACAACGTCATTTCATTAATAATATATTAAAAAAAAGCTGCGTTACCGCGTTGAATAGCGATGGACAACCTTTGCACCAGGTAGGAGCCGGAGCGGGGTCACCACACTTTTCCCTTATCCGGCGCCCTAACTCGTGAATCAAACTTTTGGCTTCAGTGCCCCAGCTACCCATGGTCTCGGCAGCAATGGGTACAAAATCATACCTCACCTCCAAAGCCGCATACTTCTGGCGTTTTTTATTCGCAGCATCCTCAGCAGCCGCCCCCGATGCGTGGACCGAGCGACACAAGTGACAGGCGGCGAAAGTGCTAACGCATGTGGCGTCCCATTTTTTTCCATTTTTGGTTTTGAATAATCTTAGTTGACAGTGTTCACAAACGCAGTCGGAGGCATCTGCTCACTCTGAGTTGCTCTACCTATATCACCAACCAAATTATGAGAAGTGAGCGTGTTATGCCTCCGTTATGCGTCCGACAGCGTTGACAACGCTGTCGGAACGCTGAAAATAAAATATTCAAATTAAAATCTTGTTTCTATCTTTTTAGTTCTGCAATGAATTTAATAAAGATGGCAGATATTGACGCAGTCGTTTTTTTTTATTTTTTATTTTTTATTTTAAGTGTCCCTCTACCGTCACCTTGACAATATTATTTCCGTGATGGCGGCCATATGCATGTTCAGTTTCAACAAAATTGAATAGTTTTCCAATCAGATTCGTCATTATTTTTAACATAAGAAATTTGTGGTATGCAAATTCTAGTACAAATTCAAATAATTTTATTGCAGTTTGTAGGTACTAGGTACATTAAAGATCTTAATATCGAATTATAACAATTCTAGATTTTCCTTATACAAACTTGCCTCTCCAGCAGGCATGCAATACTGGAAGTAGGCTCACCGAGTAATTTTAAAAATTGACATTCCAAAAAAAAAACTATTATTACAGAAAAATCAAATCAAAATATGATGTTATCATTTTACAATATAAAATTTAATCCATGTCAAGTTATAATTACAATGTCAATTTAATCCATGTCAAGTTATAATTTGACTGGCCTTGTGGCTCAGTTGGTAGTGTGTTTATAGTCTACCTGCTGAACTGAAAGGTCGTGGGTTCAATCCCCACCCAGGGCAAACATTTGTGTGATGAGCATGGATGTTTGTTCTGTGTCTGGGTGTTTCTATGTATCATATGTATATATGTATTTACAAAAAAAAGTATATATGTATTCTATCAGCCATCTAGTTCCATAGTACAAGCTTTGCTTAGTTTGGGCTAGATGGCGTTGTGTGAAATGTCCACCCAAAAAAAAAGGAAAAAAAAAGTTAAAAAAGAAATAGAAATGAAGATCATCAGTAATGTTTACCGTAGTCGCAAATGTCCACAAATATTTATTTATTTAAATTACAATGTTAAATTTAATCCATGTTAAGATTCTCATTATGTCATATTACTATTATGTCAAATTTCAACCAAATGTATACATGTTAAATTACATATGGCAATGTCAATGGAATCTTATATAATCATATAGAATATGTTTCTGATATTATTTGTTTTTCTTTCAAATGGCATCGTAAACCTTGTTCTGAAAACCAGCATACTGTAAATACAATTTTTGAAGCGTAATTATTTACTTAATAATAAAAAGTGCTCAAGATACCAAAGCAAACGAGCCCAAACGGGACTGTCTTAGTAATTTCCACCAGGGTGTTCCAGTTCCAATCACCTGATACCTTCGTCAGACCCTCGTCATCATATGAAGCAAAAAGTGCTTAAGGCACGAAAGCAAACGAGCCCAAACTGAACTATCTTAGTCCTTTCCACCAGGGTGTTCCAGTGGCAATCATCTGATACCTTCGTCAGACCCTCGTCATCTAATGAAGCAGAAAGTGCTTAACACACCAAAGCAAACGAGCCCAAACTAGACTGTGTTAGTCCTTTCTATCAGGGTGTTCCATTGGTAATCATCTGATACCTTCGTCAGACCCTCGTCATCATATCAAGCAGAAAGTGCTTAAGACACCAAAGCAAACGAGCCCAAACTAGACTGTCTTAGTCCTTTCCACCAGGGTGTTCCAGTGGCAATCATCTGATACCTTCGTCAGACCCTCGTCATCATATGAAGCAGAAAGTGCTTAAGACACCAAAGCAAACGAACCCAAACTGGACTATCTTAGTCCTTTCCACCAGGGTGTTCCAGTGGAAATCATCTGATACCTTCGTCAGACCCTCGTCATTATATGAAGCAGAAAGTGCTTAAGACACCAAAGCAAACGAGCCCAAACTGGACTGTGTTAGTCCTTTCCGTCGGGGTGTTCCAGTGGCAATCATCTGATACCTTCGTCAGACCCTTGTTATCATATGAAGCAGAAAGTGCTTAAGACACCAAAGCAAACGAGCCCAAACTGGACTGTGTTAGTCCTTTTCATCAGGGTGTTCCATTGGCAATCATCTGATACCTTCGTCAGACCCTCGTCATCATATGAAGCAGAAAGTGCTTAAGACACCAAAGCAAACGAGCCCAAATTGGACTGTGTTAGTCCTTTCCATCAGGGAGTTCCATTGACAATCATCTGATACCTTCGTCAGACCCTCGTCATCATATGAAGCAGAAAGTGCTTAAGAAACCAACGCAAACGAGCCCAATCTGGACTGTCTTAGTCCTTTCCACCAGGGTGTTCCAGTGGCAATCATCTGATACCTTCGTCAGACCCTCTTCATCATATGAAGCAGAAAGTGCTTAAGACACCAAAGCAAACGAGCCCAAACTGGACTATCTTAGTCCTTTCCACCAGGGTGTTCCAGCGGCAATCATCTGATACCTTCGTCAGACTCTCGTCATCATATGAAGCAGAAAGTGCTTAAGACACTTAAGCAAACGAGCCCAATTTGGACTTTCATGCTTTCAACAGTAATGTTAGGTTTAAATTTCCGGTTGAATAATATCGACTCCAAATATTTATTTAAGTCTCTATGTTTTGGGGAAATATCTAAGCACTGGTATCACAAGCATCGTGCACACAAATGTAAATGGTGTAAGCAATACACCCTCGATAGGCGGCTCACTCACACACGTAAAACGTTTTTGCTTCATATTGAACGATGCGCCTAGTATTTGAACACGGAATCTAGAGGTATATAATCTAAGGCTGTTAACTTATTAAATACTATCCAATGAGTAGTCCGAATTTGAGTCCACATATTGTAATGTGCAATTACAGAACTTTACACTGCGCGTGGTCTGACTCGCATTTTATCAGTTATTGTATTTAAATTTATTTTAAGCTCGATCTTAATATTATCGAAAAGGCCACGAAATATTCGAAATATTGCTAATTTAAAAATAATTAGCTAGCTGATTATTGGCAACTTTGGAACCACGGATGTTTGCACATAATGGTAAGAAAGTTTGAATGCTTGCAGTTTTTGTCTATGTGTGCTCACGCAGCGCGTTTGTTTACATTATTTCTACGCAGTACTATCTTAGTGTAGTACGCTTGCTTTTTCTAATTCCCTACACAATAAAGTATATTTTACCGTGTTTTTAATGCATATGAGTGTGGTTTTGTCCCTTCGTTTCTATGGGTTCTATAATTACCATAGTTTTCTATACAGATATCATTACGTTTCTAGGTACGTAAATGTCGTTCATATTCTCTAGTGGATTTATGATAAATTATTAAAAAATATAATTCTAAAAATAATAGTATAAGCTTAAAGTGACTGGAATCAAATGGGTTGTTTGCTGGTTATCTCAAGAGGAATTACGAAGTTATAAAAAATTTTTTCCAAGCGAAAAACTGAAATGGCAAATGCAATAAACGTACGTAGCCAATACAAAAATTAAAAAGCTACTGCGTAGAAATTGTAGGTGTTTGTTTTGTTTTGTTTGTTGTTTTTTAATTCCATTAAAATACAATTCCAACTTGTTTCGGCGTTTTATTATATTACTTACATCATATTAGGTAATTATGCTGCTTATGTAGTTTGTATTATAGCTGAATATTTTTTATATTGATATATCATTGCGTAAAACGATAAATAAAACATTTTTATCCAACCTCATAAATCTTTCACAGATGAAGTGTTGGAAGTTGTACTTCAGCGAGGTTTTGAAGCTCTGAAGACTAAATTAAACATACTTATTCTGAATCAATGCTGTAAACATATATAATCTACTGATTATGTCCAATTTAACTAAAATACTAATTCCTTCTTGCTTGAATAATTGTAAAGAAGGATATTTTACAGGCAGGGTTGTGTATACTTGTAATACAACTACTGTTTACCTTACAAAATTCAGCGCTGAACTAGAAACAATAATACGTCGAAAGAGCGGTGAAACCAACCACACTATTTATGCATATTGCGGAAATAATATTCCTAAGAAAAAGTTCTTTAAGTTTCCAAATAGCATTGGTATCAATGAAGATAGAAATTCACTGAAGCAATTGGTTCTAAATGGACAATTGAGAACAACAAACAATTCTATTATAATACAGTATAACTACAATAAGATGAGAGAATCACAGGCCATCACTGATACTACAGACTCTAGTATATTACAATTGAAAAAAATAATACTTGAAGAAAACGGGCTATCCCAGATAGCAAGAAGATATGCTCCAAGCTTAGTAATACCATATTGGTTGTCTTCTTCCATGTTTTTACAGCATATTTGTAATTATTTGAATTTAGTCAAATGGTTAATGGATACAGTAAGAAGTGATAAAAAGGTGAGAAATAAATTATTTTTGGCTAAAGTATGAATACTTAATTATTATGTACTTAAGTATAAATACTACTTTAGCACATTTAATAAAAACATTTTACTTTATTATATCTTGGATTTTGAAAGTAGATCATATATTTTTTGTTTTGTTTTGTTTGAGAATTTATTAATTCTGAGATACCACTACTTTAACCATAAAATGGATTTAATTGATGCACTTGTGCGAATTTGCACCTTGCACATGGAGTGTATAAGATCTACTATGATACAAGAATGCTACACGATCAATTTTATTAAGATCTACTGTATGATTCTAAAGCACTACAAGTTTTAAGGGGTCATTGACACAATATTATGGATAAAATTTTACCATGGGTGATCCTATAGTAAACATGGACTTAAAATAAAAAGTAAAAAAATTGGTTTATAGTAAATGTTTATTGGCTCTCAACAAAAGTACGGAATACCTATTTTTTTATTATTTTAGGTTTGGTGCAATTGTAAAATTTGTTCATAATAATTAGTAAATATCAGTTCATTCTATCAACCCTACATTTCAAAATATAATTATTGAAACTGCAATTTTCCCTAGTACATTTTCCTATTTTCCCCAGTACATTACACACTTCTCCCCAGTACATTATGCAAGGACATTACATAATTATCCCCAATACATTACACATTTTTCCATACAACAATAGAACACTGTTTCTTACTCCTCAATTTTATCCAATAATGATGACTTTCTGAAATATTTTTTAATAGAAATCAGTTTTCTCCTGTTCACCAAAAATAGAGGTGATATAAGTTTAATGTGTGTTTCTGTATATCTGGCACAGTAACTCTCAAACAGATGGTTGGATCGATTTTGATCTAGTTCTTTTATTTGGTAGAGGATTTAATTAAGAGTGTTCTTAGCTATGTTTCATCAAAATTAGTTCAGTGTTTTTTTGTATTGGAAGTTATTTAAACTTGCTTGTGTATGGATAAGTGCATGGTAAATGTTTATCTTGTTATTAGTAAAATTATATTATTTTGCTTTTAAGGTCGTAATCTTAAAAGCAAATATCATTTGACTAACAAAGGCAACACCTTATTTCTAGATATAAAATTAATGAATATTCATATTAAATAAATTTATAAATAGTTATATCAAATGTTAAAATTGATCACAATATTTTTTTATACCAATGTCACGAAGCTAAAAAACGCTTGTTTACCAAAATTACATTCAACAATTTTATATCTATATTAAATAAAACCGGATAAGAGCGAGTCAGACTCGCCCACCGAGGGTTCCGTGCAAACTAGTAGATAAAAAGGGGAAATTATATATTTTCCTTCATAAACCGAAAAATATACGTAGTAAAAATATTTAAAAACCTGTTTTAGCGTACTATAACGTTATAGTTATGTGTACCATAACACAATGCTTCTTGCCAAATCTCATAATTCTAGGTCAACGGGAAGTACCCATAGGTTTTGATTCCCTTGTGAGTGTCGAAATGTGCGTTATTTACGACATATTCGGCTGTAACTTTTTCAACGAAAACTGAGAAATTTGATTTTTCTTTCTGCCGCAAGATACTATGGATCTGCGTATATGGTTATAATTTCAACTCGATACCTTCACGCTTTCCCGGACGGACGGACGGACGGACAGGCGGACAACAAAGTGATCCTATAAGGGTTCCGTTTTTTCTTTTGAGGTACGGAACCCTAAAAATGGCCAAGTGCGTGTCGTGGCACATGCAAAAGTAGGGTGATGTGAACTTAAAATAAGGATACTATGAACATACATAATGAGTTAACCGTTCGTCCGTCCATCCGGATGTCATGACCTGTATCTCGGGAACGCGTGAAGGTATCGTGTTTAAATTAAAACCATATACGCAGATCCATAGTCTCTTGCTGCAGAAAGAAAAATCAAGTTTCTCAGTATTCATTAAAAAAAAGCTACAGCCGAATATGTCGTAAAATCGCAAAAGGTAATCAAAACCTATGGGGTACTTCCCGTTGACCTAGAACTTTGAAATTTGGCAAGAAGCATTGTGTTAGAGTACACATATAGGAAAAAATCCGAAAACTGAACATTTTTAATGTAATCACAAAAAAATAGTGTCTTTATGCAAGGAATGAGGGTCCAAATTTTAAAGTGAATTAACCGTATCATGTGGGGTATCATATGAAAGAGCTTCATTAGCATAAGCTAAAACAGATTTTTAATATTTTTACGATGTATATTTTTCGGTTTATGAAAGAAAATATAAAAAAAATATATGATTTCCTCCTTTTATCTAGTAGTTTGTACAGAACCCTCGGTGGGCAAGTCTGACTCGCACTTGTCCGATTTTATTCATAAATAATATCTATATCCATGCCAAATTACAGCTTTATAGTAGTAATAGTCTGAGCTAAACCGCGGGTAGACGGACGGACATGGCGAAACTGTAAGGGTCTAAACAATTTGTTGTGTGCAAGGGAGACAGCAGCCATCCAACTTTGGGCCTGAATAATAGTGATGTAGCAATGTTTTTTTGTTTAAATTTCAGATTTCAATAAAACAGGGGAACCTCATATTGGCAGTGTTAGCAGATGTCGTTTTAGGGTACTTTCTATTACAACTTGTAACTCAAGATACTAAATACATAAATTCCCAGCTCATGGATATGTTTGAGGTAGATATAGACATAAGTATTACATCCTAAACACAAGACTAATAGTAGGTACTACATCCTAAGTTAGGATTCCTAATTAATAGTAACTCGTGTTATCTTTTAACGGTGAAACGGCTGTACTGAGTCTTATGAAATTAGTACATTGGTAGCTAAGAACCCGGAAACGGACATAACATTTACATCAACGTTTTTCATCACTACGCGGGCGAATCCGCGGGGCTCAGCTATTCTACAATATGCGTTCTGTGCACCTACTTGCGCTAAGCTAACCTTTATAAATGTCGTTCGATCCACATTTTTTTTTTTTACTTAGAGCCGTTGCGGCCAAGTTGTTAAATTTTTATAGCGTTTTTATTGAACAAAAAAGATTTAAGTACTGCCGTTTTCCTTCGATGGTTCTTCTCGTGAACAGATTAATAAAATATTTATTGAGTTACGCTTACGGAACCCTAAAAATTACAAATGATCATTCTTTAAAATAATTCTAGTAAAATCACTTGTTTATCACGAAAAAGTTCATTGGAGGTTACGACAAAACGCATTTTATTTTTATTTTTGCAAGAGATGTATTATTATTACAAACAAATATAGCCTATGACACTCGTTAAGTGAAGACGAATCTAACAACACTTCGCACATCAAAGTTGGTCAAGCAGTTTAGGCTGTAGGCGGTCATATAGAAACATACATACCCACTTACATACAAGCACTGGTTTCTAAAACAAAATTGCGCTTTTTGAAGTCGGTTTTTCCGTTTTATAAACTCTAAATTGTAATTAAATTTATGAGATTTACATAATTTACATTGTTGATTGAAATGTGGTAGGGTTCCATAACTAATACTGTAATCTAAAATAAACCCTCTTGGCGATTATTGTTTGCTAATACCACTTTCCAAAAATGTAAATGTCCTCGGTACTACAACATCTTTTATATAGGTACATAAATATCGATACCTATAATATATATGTATTTCAAAAAGTTGTAATCACAGAGTATTCATTTAATCTGACACATTTTTTTTTCACTTTGGCGTGCTACCTTTAATATATCGCACATACCTATCACGTATGAGAAGCATGTGAATATGAAACCTTAGAGTATTTAAAAAAAATATTCAACAATACCCCACACGAGGGGCTAGGGTTGAAAAAAATAGTAGATTGTTAAACAAGGGGCTAAAAAGACACATTGTAACGAGGTAGATTTTTACAAAGTAAATAGAAACCGAGTTACAATGGGTTTTAGCGCCGTGTGTTACACTCTACTTTTCACTACTAGTGCGAGAAAATAAAATAATCCAATACAATAATTAAATATAAATAAATAATAAATATTTGTGGACATTTCACACAACACCATCTAGCCCAAACTAAGCAAAGCTTGTACTATGGAACTAGATGGCTGATAGAATACATATATACTTTTTTTTTTGTAAATATATACATATGATACATAGAAACACCCAGACACAGAACAAACATCCATGCTCATCACACATATGTTTGCCCTGGGTGGGGATTGAACCCACGACCTTTCAGTTCAGCAGGTAGACGTAAACACACTACCAACTGAGCCACAAGGCCAGTCACTATTTTATTAAAAATGAATTTTATTAATTCAAAGTCTATTTTATTAAAAATGAAATGTTTGCAAAGAGAATGTAAAAATACTCCAAAGAGATTATTCTACTTTTGAATAAAGACTGTTGTGTTTATGTAGGTTCTTTGGTAACAGATTAAAATAAAAAATAAAACTTTTTCCCCTAGAGCATAATATGCTATTTTTCCCACGCTCTAGTACGCTACAATGACGGACTTTTTGAGCAAGAGGAGTGAAAAAACCTTCAAGTAGGACAGGTACCGTAAAAATTTACTACTTTGTCGGGTGGCGTGATAAACTATGTAACCTAATACCTATGTAAACCCATACCACATTACAGCCTTCTAGTATAAGTCTTTGAGCTCTGTTACCTATTTTATGTTTCAGAAACTCATAAACATGCTGTACTCATTATTGACTTGGTTGATGGGCGCTCCTGTGGGACTCAAACTGAACAACGCATTCAACAAAATGCTGGGCAAATATTTTTCATACCATGTCCAACTGTGGTGGCTGTTCTTAGGTTTTTTTTTTTAATTAATTTTAAAATTTAGCGGGAAGACCCTGGATGCAAGCCGCTTCCAATCGGTCTTTTATTCTAGTAAAAATAAGATTTGCGACAAAATAAAAGACAAACTGGTGTTTTGAAATACATTTGACACAATTTCATAATGATATTATAAAAGTTAATTTTGTTACCTTTGCACGCTCAAACAGCTGAACCGATCGTTATGAAAATTTGTATATAGATAGCTTAAGACCTGGAGACGGACATAAGCTACTTATCATCATCATAATGATCACCGTTTTTCATAACTACGCGAGTGAAACCGCGGAACGCAGCTAGTCTATAAATCGGGGATTATTGGTGATCTATGATTTTTAGCTATTTTCCTATCATAATTTCAAAGAATCCCCCCAGTTCCAAATACTGTAATGTGCTCTATACAAACGGATTTATTTTTACTAGACTATTTTTGGAAATCCATGGGGGAGGCCTATGTCCAACAGTGGACTTCCTATGGCTGAAATTATGATGAAAATTAAAATTGCTTTCTAACTCGGCGACTGTTGCGATCTACGATGGAGAAGGATTACCTAGAAGGAACCTATTCACTAGCGATTTGAAGATATCCAAATTATTAGAAAGCATATTCCAGTTTGGCTGTATTGTATAAACAATAAAAGTAGAGCTATAATGTTTCTTTCGAGTTTTTGGAATATCCATTGTAGCAGCCCCTGGCGTAGCGATTATCCCGATTCGGCGGTTTGAGTTCAGCGCTCGCCAGACGCCAGTTACCCCACGCCCGCCACACAGTTAGGTAGGATTTGAAATATTGTGGAAATTGAAAATAATAATTAATTACCGAGATCATTATATTTTATTAGAAACTTCCCTGATAGGTGAACACAGCGCTATTTGAATAGATGCCCCTCAGGCACAATAGTACATTTCCGACACGGGTGCCACACCCGTACATCCATCATAAAACGGATGTTTTTCATGTTTCTTGCTGTACTATAAAAAAGGCAGGACAATAGTTTATCTAGTTTGTTACATTGATGGATGAATAAAAATAGATAATTCATTTAAATTAACATAAGTTAACTCATATGTTCGTAGTATCAAACAAGAGACCCTGTTTTAAGGTCACCTAAATTATTTTATATAACTACGGAACCCTACATTGCCCGTGGCACGACACGGTGTGGCCAAGGATGGAGTTCGGTAATCTAGAAGATATCTATTAATTCTTTCAAATAATACTTGAAAATTTAAGATTATAACTCAATTTTAGATTATTAGAGATGTTCAACAGTCGGACAGTAGTGTGTTAGCATTAGATTTTGATTTTCATACGGTAAGCGACTTGCTCGCTTAATCACTCAGTTGCATAAAAAAATCTTTGTTACAGACACTTGCAGTACGAAGCTAGACTTGATACTAAATGCGTATCGTTACATAGGATACCTCGGGTTCACCTTCCAAATAGCTGTATTATCAGATATGATTTGTTTGGCCACTTTCCACTCATACTGCATTTATGTTTATGCGGCAAGGTAAGTGAAAATACGCAGAACGCAAAATTGATGGCCGATGGGACTGAAATGGTGTCGAGTGGAGATCACCGTCAAATTCAATGTAGGAAGACCAGCCACAAGGTGGACGGATGACCTCATATAAATCAACCGGTTTTTTTTAATCTATGGAGAAGGTCTATAACCAGCAGTAAACTTGTGGCTGAGATGTTGATGAAGCAAAAAACACCTTTTAGACAGCTATGTTCATTTTTTTATAGTAACAATAATATACAAAGTAGGTAGGTACCAACCAACCGTCAAAAATGGAGAAGCATCGCGAGACAAGCAGCTGATAACAGAGTACTAGAGTGACGATAACAGCGACGAGTCACCGTCATTGCAACCACGACCACTCTGACAAGAGTCTACAATTAAGATTTCTCTATTTGCAGGCTTTTTAATATCCAAATATCGGGTTTGATAGCATTGCTAAGACTGTTTGTTGGGAGGAAGTACAACCCCCTGCGAGGAGGGATAGACTCATGTGAATATACCAACCAGGAGCTCTTTGTTGGAACTGTTGCTTTCACCATTCTACTACTCCTATTGCCTACAACCACTATGTATTATATCGTGTTCACTGTGGTGAGTAAAACTGGCACTGTTCATATCTACGCGTAATCGTTTCCTGCCAGCCAGGCGTTTTTTGTAGTTTTCTTTTTGTGGTCTAGTATTCCTAGTTAAGTATTATTGATAATCTTTAACGCACTTTTATTGGCAATATCATTTTTCAAATTCGGCGCTATGTGATGTTTTAACTAATTTATTAATTCACAATTTTTCAGTTCAGAGTGCTGTCGCTCGCTGTTCAACACATACTTGCTAAGCTGATATACAGGGTGCAGACATTACCACTGTATGTGGGTACATTGTGGTTGACAAAGTCATGCAAAGTAGCAGGCAAGTTTTAATATATCAATAAGTATCGATTATTTATAATTTTTTTTTGGAAATCCATGGGGGAGGCTTATGTCCAGCAGTGGACTTGGACTTCTTGTCGCTGAGATGATGATGATTTAAACATTCTGTACATTTAAACCGCTTTTTCTGTAAGATGCTATGTAAGAAAATTAATGATATACTAAACAACAAAGTTACATTCTAGGATAACAAGGTTGTTGATAAAACGGCTGAAGCGATTTTGTTGAAACATAACTAACACATAACACTTTTGTGCTGAGGTTTAGGTAAACAGAAAGCATTTATCTTCTGCAGTTGCTAACAATTCCATCGATTAAATACAATAGTCAGGCTTCTGTTTTAATAGAAAATAATAATAAAGGAGGTCGTTGACATCGATTGGATAACAGCTATTTTTCTGTGAGATACTGTCAAACTTAAAACAGCCCTTTCGCATCATGGATTATAAAAGAATCCAACAACACAAAGCACTTCTCTTCTGTAGTTGTTTACAACTTGATTCATCTAATAGTTTAGACTTCTATATTGAATGTAATATTATTGGCACGGCACGATTGGACATTACAGCTATTTCTGGGAGAAATAAGATGGCTGCAACCACTATTTCCATGCTTTCCGACCTAAAAAAGTATTCTATACACAATATTTCTACTTTCCATATAAGTAGTCATTTTTTATTCAGTAATAGGTCTGTGCTTGACTGCCAATTCACCTGATGTTACTCACTAAACAACGTTGCGGTCCACGGTGGAGCGCACTTACCTAGAGATGTATACTACCTCCTTCATTCTCAATAAAATTGGTTCATTGGTTCATTCAGTTATACTGTTATAACAATTTAAAAAAAATGACCATACTCAATGTCTTCTTTCTTTTGCAGGTAATATTTTAATAGAGGTTGAGGAAAAGGGATCTTCAAATTTAGTGCTGAAAGTTAAATTATTCAGTAAGTCAATTTCTGAACTGATCAAAAATTTCAAACCGCCTGTGGAAGTGCCTAAGCAAGTCGAATGGACTAATTTAATATCAAACATACTCAAAGGAAATCAAATACTATAGAATAAATACTATTTAATAAAAACAACCAAATAGTCTGGACTTATTTTTAATATCGTTCAATATTTCATATTGCGAAAATAAAAATTTTTGGTCACCACACATGTGAATGAATACAAATAAGATTTTAAATGTTTTCGGAAAACTAGGCAATTACTTTTTTAGGGCAATTTGAGTACAAAATACTATTATATAATTTCAATCACCAAATGAAAAATAGTCTTATAGCCACATACTTTATTATGTTTGCTATTAATGTATTGTGATATATTTAGAAAAAGCACGCAGTCGATACAATTATTTATCAACTTATTGTATTATTTACTATAAATACCTCTAATCTCAGATTAGAAGAAAATACAGATGGAACGCATACAAATTAAATATGAAGCTAACTTTTGCAAGGATATATCAATTAAAATAATATTCAGCTCAAATTAGAGAACTGTTAAATATTAATATTATTATCTGACTTAATTAGTATGTTTAATTTAGTTTGAACTAAATAATATTATGTATCCTTTGCTAAGTTTGTTTCATTGACTAAGTTACGTGCGTTACATCGACCTTTTTCTTGCCTGAGCTTCAAATTAAATAATATACGTGCGACTAATAAAAAATCTATAATCATAGAATCAGTATCTACATGGTTTGCGTTATTATTGTCTATAGGAACATGCTCGAAGGACCATAATGTTACAGTGGCAACAATCTATATGGTCTGTGATTTAAGTGTGTTAAGCGTGACGTTGCTTGCTTGATATGTTTATTCATTTATGTATAAGAAAAATAAAGGATCTGAGAAATAGACCTTGCTCACAAATCACTATAAAATCCAGGGGAATTAATGTTCTTGTTTTTAGCATTGCAGGTTGAAAATTTTCCCATAGCAATGCAATACTGCGAAAGATACTGTAAAAACAAAATGTTTCACCTTATCGGTTTCGTACACCATACATTGCTCGCTCGGATGACTCGTAACTGATCAAATAACAACACACATTATGGTCTTTCGATCAGATTCAAAATACAAATCCAGCAAATCAAAGTATGCAAACTGTATGTCTACTGGCGCATCGTTAAAAAGGGAGAAGTACTCGTCTCCTCTCACTTGCTCCCGATTGCGTCAACTGAAATATACGTATTGTACACACAGCATTCGTGACAAAAATGTATTTTTTTTTTACGTTTTTAAATGTTTGATTATATGGGATAGAACATGAAGTTGTGAACTAATAGTTATATTGCTTCAATGATATTGTACCATTAGGTACTGCTTTTTAAATATATTTAATAACATTATTTAATTACTAGTTTATTTCGTGATATTCTAACTGGCAAGATAGGTACAAATATTGTTATTGAGTTGCCTTATTTATAATTGTTTAAATTTATTTATTCAAAGATATCTCAAGCTAATGCCAGACTTTAGAATACATTAAAATGTGCGACTTCACAAAATAATCATTGCTATAAAATCCGGAGACTAACCTTTAAAACCAGATTAAGTTTGTATCAAATTCTTGTCTGACTTGTTATATCAATTAAAATAAGTCGTAATTTAGATGACAAAGCAGTGTTTACTTTATATACATTATGATCCTGCAACATTTGCAAAGTATGTATTTTTGTATCTACATACATTTATGTATTTAGGTATGTCCGCTGAAATTAATTCGTTTTTTTTTTACAGTGGGTTACATACACATTTATACTTCAGATAATACGAAGTTTCAAATAAGAGCGTAATCCAATTCTTAAAAACCTTCACATACAGATTTTTGCACCAACAATTTTTAGTCAGCAGTAATCCCTTGATTAACATAAAATAAAAAATATGGTTTTGAAATATTACCTGATCAGTTGGATAAAAATGAAACGCTGCTTTATTACCTTATTAGTTGTTCCGGACATACACAAAGGCCGATAGTTTTAATTAGTGCATGCTAGATGTTAATATTGACAATCATGCGATGAACATTTCCGCACAAGTTTAAACAATGGTTAGCCACAAAATAAACAGTTACTTGAAAAGAACTACCTTATAAGACATTTGTAAAGTTTTTTTTTTACTACAATCGGGGGACATTGTATGTTTGAGCTGATTGAATTTATTTCAATATATTTAACTGTCCCCCTTTGAAAACAGTTGGGGACAAACGGGAAATAATTAGTTAGATCTGTCCCACTATTGTACAGAGATCGAACATTTTATTTCCATTTACAATATTTAAGAGGTCGAAGCACTCATATTTTAAATATGTGGATAGAGATCAATCATTTAGTTCCTACTTGTCTCTCCTAAGGGATAAAAGCAGGGGGACTGGGGAATAATCCATATTTTCAAGTTTCACATTATAATATACTGGCGAACTTTTACACTCGCATTTCACTGTCTTTAATCTACAAAAATATAAGTACAATACCTAACTACACAGACAAAATTCATATGCGTTATGCAAATCATTTTTGATAGAATTTATTAACGTTAACAATTCATACGTACCTCTTTACTCTACATATTATTATATTTACATAAATATCATTCCAAAATATGTTTATCCACCAATATACAAAAGTTTCATGTTCATATAAAGGTGATTATATAAAGCTTACGTCATTATGCAATAATGGTTGAAATTTCGATATAATGATCGTAATTGGGTATGTAAAGAAAAATGTAACATATGCTGATTCCAAAACCATTTCGAGATTATATGTCTATAAACCATATTTTTTTATTTAGGGCACATAAAATGATGAGATCGCGCATATTTTTGCGAAAATATAAAAAATATTTGACCTTCAGTCGACCTCTAAAATGTAGTAAAATAAAATTTAGTAAAAAAAGATGAAACTGACAGCATTGGCATTGAAAAGAGAGACAATTATCTCTATGACAACTGTCATACCAAAATAAATAAGTAAACAAAGAAAAGAATTATTTTGTGTGTTTGGTGCTCTGCTACTCTATCCATTTGTATTAAATTAATTCTGTTCATTATCTTTACGACGACCTTGCTTTCCTACCGTTTTGATTGATACTGCATTTACGTTGACCACTGCTTTGTTGTAAGAAACTGTTTGCCTACTGATTGGATAAATTATGGATAATTTTGTACGTGCCGACTCTGCTAACTTACCTAAGGTTGAGAATCTTATCATTCTGGAGTTCATCTCAACTAGCGGCAAGAACAACATCGCAAAAATCCGAGGAGCTAAAGAGCTAAAACTTATGAACAATGCCAGGATATGAAATAAAAGTGATTGACAGTACATAACTTCTTTTTTGAAATGATTGTATTGTGTTTAATTATATACCAATTTCATTGTAATTATATAAGAGATTATTTTATTTACATTTATACATTATTTATTCTAGTCTGGTTCCTTTTTCTGGTTCATTGTACTGCAGCATCAATGCTTCGCCCAGGAACATATTCTACGTTAACTTGTTCACACCAGTCTTTTAAAGGTTTCCTTTACTTGAAAAAAACAGTTTATTAGGATTTTTGGCACGAAAGTCGAAACATTTCACAGTTGTAGTTTCTGAATAATATTGTGAATTTGTTTCATTTCAATGCGCAAACACAATCGCGAAGACCTTAGAAAACATTAATTAATTACAACGAGCTCAATATTAATTATGAATTATTCTTTTTTCATTCTTTATGTTTACACAACGTATTTGTTTTTTCAAAACACAACAAAAACCGATGATCTCTTGTATCAGTCAGAGACAAAAACGAATATAGGTACATGTCACTGTCAAGTTGACGTATATGTATTTTTTAGTTCATGTTGGCTATCACAACATCTTATTCAGTAGGTACGATGACGTCATCTTTCCTACGGACGATTTTATCTTTAAAAAAATATTAAAAAATAAGTACTGAACAGAATAAAAAAATATTGAAATTAGTTTTTCTAAATGATCCATTCTATCATATAAAAATATTTAAAAAATACCAAAAAAAAACTTTACATACCCAATTGCATACTTTATAGTTTTTGAAAACGAGAACGAACATACGCACACGTGAAAAGCGTGGAGACTACGTGTCTTGTGCTATCACCGGTGGGTAGGCCAAAACATGGAATTACCAAAAATCTAATCTATTTTATTATGATCACAGATTTTAGTTAACGGCTTAGCGGTCACCGAGTCGGACCACTTTCTCTGTTACACATCAACATTTTTGAAAATGTAAATTTCCAGAATGTAGTTAGGAAACAACGCCGCCTGAACAAAATATCGAAAATCCTAGTTCTTAAGTTTCAGTAAGTATTGTCGAATTGTTTTTATCGTCAAAATAAAGTTCAAACAGAGATCAAATAAGGTTTGGCAGACCAAAAAGAGAAAAATAATATTAATGACAAAAATAGCGATATTTTTTCTTTTTTATCAGACGGCGTAAGATATTCGATCGTCTGTAAGTACTACATATAACAATAAATCAATAATTTTCAAGCTGATCAAATTTATTTTTCCAAAGGATTTCACATTTTTCATAAATGTTGTTTTGATCACATATTTTTTTAATATTTTCAACAATATTAAGCGAATAGAGAGGACCAATTCAGCAACAGTTAAAACCTTAAATAGGAAATGTGATACAGATCACAGTACATCGAGTGTTATGGATCAGCGATAATAATTTAAGCTATAATGAGTAGATTCTTTCGATAGTATCACTATTAGAAGGTAGAGCTGCCGGGCGGCCACAGAAGGTGCTGGACACCTGGACGTATATTCTACATCTGGTTAATTCTTGAGTACACACCTGTAGTCCTTAGTGACATCCGTCGCAGAGTTTGGCGAATGCTCTTTAGGTCTAACTGTACCGCGACACGAGGCTAATTTCGATTCCAAAGCCTACAATGAAGAAAAGTACACGATAAATGAATGATGTTAATATTAGTAGGCGGGGGACGTATGTGCAGTTATGACCGTCACCAAGCGTATTACATCAGTATGGTATACCACAACGGAATGGGGTAAGCGTTTTTTTTATAAAAAGCATGTGATATACAACGCGTAATGGAAATAACGTAAAGCTTTCGACACCACACTTTTTAAATGTAGAAAATATGATTATGTCAGAATTATACAGTTTCGTTTGTGTAAATGTTATTTGTGATTGTGATTCCATATATTAGAAGTATTTTAACTCTACAGCACGTGCCGTAGTCATTGACTTCATAACATCACGTGCCGTAGTCATTGACGTCCGCGCTTCACTGGATTAAGGATTTTAGGATATTATGAATCATTTTTTTTTTTAAATCATCCTTTCTAAAAAAAACTAGATTATGCTTTCAAATCCGGACAGCAAGCCTGTCTTCAAGATTTGCGTTATTTCATTTGCACGTTTTATATATTTTGCAACTCATAAATGTGACATAATAACTTAGTGACACAAAAAAAAAACATTATGTTATTACATTGGAAAGAAAAGAAGTATAAATATTATTTACAACATCAAAGAAATATAACACTACATTCATATAACGTCAGACAATTTCGTCCATTACAATAGTGTAATTCATATAAACTATTTACACAGGTGTGTATTTTGTACTACATCAACACAATTTCTAAAAAAAACATACATTTTAAAAGTAGGACAGTAAAAATATGAGAAAAATCTAATTTACTATGTAAAGCTAAAAATGCAAACATCACAATATAATAAGTTGTCCAAAAGTAAAACATCATTGTTTAGTTTGTTTGCCCTTTCCCTGTTCGTGGCCCTTTCTTATAGACGCAAAGCTCAAAAGATTCTCGAGACCCTCGCGAGAGCGCACGGCGAAGGATCTCCTTAGTTTCCCATTTTCCCCTTGAGGTGAACGAACGAAGGGGGTTTCTGAAGCTCTGCTCAAAGGCATAGGCGGCCTCTTGGAATATTCTGTGTTTTCCGGGCCTGACAACTGTCGAGTGTAGGTTTTTGGGTGCCTGTACTCTATTGTGTCAGATTTGGTGATGCTTTCGTGATATTGATTGTTTGTCTCCATAACGGTTTGGCTGGGCGCGGGCGCAGGCGCGTCGGCCGCGCTAGGGACCGCAACAGGTGATTTGCAGTCGCATTTCACCAAACCACACTCTCGGCAAAGAAACCTTTCAAGCTGTAAGCAAACAACATGCATACTACACGACACGCCATGCAACTACGTCTACAGTAACTACAATAAAATAAATAATATACTACGAAAATAAACTATATTTCAATTCAAGATTATACTTACATTACAATTCAACTAGACGTTTTATCATTGCACGAGACCTTGTTTTTTACTAGCAAGTATAATACAAATAATACTTGAGCATAAAAGTTCAACTGTGGCCATAGATTTACAAATGTATGGGATGATGGGTCGAGCCAGTTCAACTCACGCCTAAGAATCATGAAGTTACTTTAATTTTATTGTACCCATAATCTTGATAATTATAGGGATACTTGCAATATTATATCGTACTAACAAGGCTCCTAACAAATCACACCCTAGGGTAGTGAATAGTGATGCCATGCCATTAGATTAGTTCAAAATAAATATTTATTACATTTTTCTCATTGGCTAATCCGAATACGAAACAAAGATGGCGCTAAAATCCAAATGTAAGCGAGACGATGTATACATTAAAAACATAATCAGTTATAGACCCAGACAAATCATTTATTCCTCTCTTGGAGTTATATTATGCACAATCCAAAGCGTTTATAAATCTATGACTGCATTATTCAATCAATATAACTATATAGTTTTAAAACTATTACTGAATACTGAATTTAACACAAAGGGTTTGATATCACAGCACAGATAGCATATAAAACATCTAAATATTTAAATTCATAACCTAATGTGCATATATTAGTGCAGCAATTTCGCATAAATAACATAAATAGCATTAAAAAACAAAATACATACTTAGATAATAAAAGAAACCAGTTTCAATGATAAAATAAGCAATAACAATATTACATAAATAAGTAATAAAATGATTATATAACTTATAATGATTCTTTCTGATATATAATGTATGCTAAATAATTATCATAAAGTGTATAATTGTACAGTGAACACCACAGCGACGACGATACAAAATATTTTAACTACAATGACAAGTATATCACTTACCCCAACTTTCCTTAGCAGATCTCCAACCAAGTTGATAGCTGATACACGAGATGAGGGCGTTATAGCATTACCGTTGATTTCGCCTGGAACATACAATATGAAATCTGTTTAGTAGTCAGAACTAAATAAACTTAGTAATAGCATAAATTAAATCGAGAGTAAACAGGTTCCTACTAGGTACCGATTGATAAAAAGTATATTTGTTAAATTTCTTCAAGATAACATCAATATACTATTCAAATCTATTTTTCTCGTACACAGGAACATCACATTCTACAGTATGTTCATTCTTTTTTTTTTTAAGTTCATACAATCATTTTATCTTCAAAAATGTGGGTATGCGCGAGCGAGACGTACGATGGTCGAACTACGGAACTCTTAATAAGAATAGGTAGCACTTTGTTTGTGTGTACCGCCACGATGTGGAACTTGCTTCCTGAATAGGTCTTTCCGGATGAATATAATCTGGGCGTCTTCAAATAAAGAGTGAATAGGTTTCATCTAGGCAAGCGCGCTCGACCGCAGACCCAACAGTCGCTTAGCATTAGCGATCAAGCGCAAGCTTATTTTCGAACAAAAAACCTTCTGGTGAAAAAGCATCCATAAGCTCTATATTGTCTGATAGTCAGGGTAAAGCCCTTTACCTATACCTATGTATGGATGAACGCGCGATGAGCCTCTAATCTATCCTCTATACGCGCCATATTTAAAAACGTTTTGCCATACGAAAATTCACACATTTCTTTACTGTTACACATTCTTCACTTACGAGTAAGCATTACAGCACTTAAAATTTCCCTAACGAGAATTACGAAATATTATTACTATTATCAAGATTGATGTTTGATACAGTATGCTTACTATGAATATACATTAGGCTTTGTGAAAGAAGTACCTATTTCATTATAATGATTTTTTTTGTTATAATTTTAGCATTGTGTATAAAAATAACTATGGCATTTGCAATTCCAGACTGTGATTTGCATTTTGTTACAAAATGAATGTGAGAGATGGCAAACGATACT
The DNA here is from genome assembly GCA_947563715.1 of Lycia hirtaria. NCBI lineage: Eukaryota > Metazoa > Arthropoda > Insecta > Lepidoptera > Geometridae > Lycia > Lycia hirtaria. The sequence goes on from OX387384.1 coordinate 28,495,610, forward strand.
CTATTGCTGCATATTTCCTGTTTATATGTATGTGAATAAACACAGAGATTTTCTAGTATGACAAGAGACAAGACTAGAAAACCTGTAACTGTTTATTAACTCAACTTTTAAACAATGTGCTGGCGAATCTTGATAAGCGTACCTTTAACACAATATAATAACGCTTCCCTCCCTAACGAGAAGAGGGAAGCGTTATTATCATTGTAAATAAAACCGGCCAAGTGCGAGTCAGACTCGCGCAAGAAGGGTTCCGTACACATTATCTATAAAAACGGTAAAAAATCACGTTTGTTGTATGGGAGCCCCTCTTAAATATTAATTTTATTTTAATTTAATTATTTATTTTTAAAGTGAATAATATAATTTAATTATAATTCAAGCCTCTACCTGTTGCCGTTATCAAATTCGAGCAAAAAAATCACGTTTGTTGTATGGGAGCCCCCTTCAATATTTATTTTATTCTGTTTTTTAGTATTTGTTGTTATAGTGGCAACAGCAATACATCATCTGTGAAAATTTCAACTCTCTAACTATCACGGTTTATGAGATACAGCCTGGTGACCGACGGACAGACGGACAGACAGTGAAGTCTCAGAAATAGAGTCCCGTTTTATGGTACGGAACCCTAAAAAGTATTTCCAATTTTACTAGAATGAGTGTTATTAAAAATGACGGGCCTTGTGGCTCAGTTGGTAGTACTCGTATGTCTACCTGCTGAGCTGTAGAGTTAGAGTTAGGTTAGAGTTTGTGTGGGCTAGATGGTGTTGTGTGAAATGTCCACAAATAATTAAAAAAAATATGTATGCATTTAAGAATTATCTTAATAACTGTGAGCTTTTAAATGAGGTATATATTATTTTGAGTAGACTTTAATGAGTAAATCATTGAAATCTAAAGTATCCGACTTTTCACAACTAAATAGTTAAACCAATTGCTATGGAGGATGATGACAATGAAGGTCTAGAGAAGGATATAGGCTGTTTCATCATCATCAATGACGATAATGAATGTAGTAATGAATTACTACTCAGGTTGTTTTTTTTAAATTATTAATTTGACCTACAGGCAGGCTAAGGCCGTTTAGCCATACTGCCTCTACTTAGGTTGATGGGCACATCTAATTACTGCTATATTCAGCATGTGTCATTATACTTTCGCATTTATGATACCAACATGATTTATCTCAAAAAAAAAAAACAGTTGACTTACGTTTCTGTGGTGAAAGCAGAGATGTTTGTGTTTCAATCTCCACAGTCCGAGATGTGGAAATGTGTCCGTTGACCATTGGGTTCTCGTTTGTACTCTCATCCTCTTTTTTGTGCGGTTTCTCTATTACTTTCAATTCTTGTTTCAGATCTAAAAATATAGGATTCAATAGTTGATAACGAAAAATTACCACCCACATGATGCAAAAACTGACTAGAACAAAACAACAACACATTTAGATGACTATAAAAAGGTAAATAAGCCAAAAAAATATTCAAAAGCATTGTTATTGGAATAATAGATAAATTCACTCAAGGATGTTCATAACTTACTAGTTTACTAGTAGGTTAGGTTATCAGCCATCTAGTTTCATAATACAAGCTTTGCTTAGTTTGGGCTAGACGGTGTTTTGTGAAATGTCCACAAATATTTATTTATTTATTTTATTTTATTTACTATCCAATATTCAAATATGAATCAGATATATTATAAGGCATTTATAAAATTGACATTATTATACATGCATGAATTTGGTGTGACATCATCTATCTGGTGTACAAGGTCAGGACCCTATTCACAATCATATGGATTCGTGTCAGAAAATATATATCCATCTCTGTTATTCTGTATGGAAATGACAAAGATGGAGATATAGCTTCCGACCCAATTCCGAATCTGACAAGTTGTGAATAGCTCTGCTGATGTAACCTATGACTCATTTAACACATTAAAAGCTTGACATGCTGATTTAGTTTCTTCAATTTTTAGAATTAAATTAAGTATCTCATATGACGTACATCATAGCAAGACTCAATCTAATTTGTAAGCAAATTCATGAGCCTAATACCATTTAGCTTGAAATACCTTTTTTCAACCTTATAACTTTTCTCCTACTTTAACTATAATGAAGTTTTGTAGTTAAAAAACTGTTTTGAAGAGTTTCTATGTGGAAGTATCACTTAAAAGGCCACATACTTAGTCGCCAAGCCCAAGCAGTATTAGAGTTTAAGATTTAAATCTTATGTAGTATAGGGCAATATTACCAATGAAACTATCACATACCATGAGATTTAACATCTAATGTTTCAGTAATGGGAATAGTAGGATACAAACCTCTAGCTTCATCTGTCGCTCTCTGCAGCCTGACCCTCAAGTTTTCGATTTCATCAACCTCACTTTCTAGGACAGCATTCCGTTCATAGGCCTGGTTTAGCAATGACTCTATACATGATACTGATTCTGATATGACTCTGAAAAAAAAAAACAGTTTATACCAATTCCAGCAATACATCAGATTTTTTTTAAGTATAAAATTTATAGTTCTATAAATTTATTGTAATTAAAAGTAAATGATGTCATTGCCAAGCATCATTACATCACTAGCTACCAGCTGAACTGGGACGTTAGACTAGTGGCTCTCTAATTTCGTGAACACCATTACAACCCAATTAAAAGCCTAGCAATAATTATGTTTTTCTCTGTATTTCTTTTTCTGTATGTGTGGTTTTAGCTTGTAAATGTAAATGTATGCTTAGCTAACAAAATGTGACATGACAGCATGTCAGTTTCTTAGCGTTTGTAGAAACAGAAAAGTTTGCTACTTGGCGAAGTCTGCTGGTTTGGATATTTTTGTATTTGAATTAAGCTTTTGTTCTCATTTCTACTTTAGTTTTTATAGCCAGCAGATTTAAGCAAATGAAATGACAAAATTTTTAGGATTAATAGAACACCAATTTCTGTAAACTGGTAATGTTAAGATGCATTTTAATTACCTTTGACCTCTTTCAAGATCATCATTCTTTTGTTCCAATTCTCTAATATAGATAGCCTGTTTCTCTTTATCTTTCTTTAAGGCTTGTAGTTCATCTTCCAATGCATTTGTTTCTTGTTGACTTCTTTCCAACTTGTTCTGTAACAAAATACAAATTTTAAAATAAAGCTCTTGTTATAAAAATTCCATTAGTTTTTATCATATATCTATACATACTATATTAGTGTTTGTTTATCATTTTTTGTATTCTAAGCTATTCATGATAACTCATCAGGTTCACAATGAGCCTTGGTATTTTCTATTGTAAATTTTACGGCCCCTCATCAAAATGTAGTTGAGGAAAATGTATACTATAACATACACTAACTAAATAAACATTTAACGTAATGGATCTACCATTTGCCAAAAAGGTCCATTGCTAAATACTTGTCCACACAAAGTTGGATAGAAGTTACACTAATTATGTTAATGTTTACAAGCTATTTTCTATATTTGCAATTATGAAAATAGGTAAAAACAAACCAAATCATAAACACATACTTTTGAAAGTTTTATTTGCCCATATTTGCCATTATTCATAACCAGTAAACTCTAGGAACAATTATCGGTAGTCATATTATATTCCTGTGCTTCCACTGCATTTCTCATGTGATATTCCACTGAACATACAGAATGGTATCAGCTGAATTATGCCATTATGATGCAAAGTAAAGAAATAGCACAAATGCTATCTACTTCAACAAACCTATCAACTCTACTGGAGTAGATTATAGAAGTTCAACAGAAGTGAATAGGAAAACCTATCAGGTTGTAAAGCGTATACCTACTCTAAGCATTTCAATTTCATTTTTCAATCTCTGATTCTGATGTTCCAGGTCTCTGTTTTGTTTTTCAGTTTGCACCAATGAAGCCTCAAGTTCCTTTTCCAGTTGTGCAGAGTTTTCAGTGTATTCGTCCAATTCTTGCTGAATCTCGTTAGCCCTGAAATGATTCATACATAGTGGTTGTCATGTAAACTAAATTCATCAACATGGTAATCAGGACAATGTAGCAAATACTTACTTCTGCTCGTAACGTTTAGCCAATTCCTTCCAGTGTTCCACTGATTCACTATCTGATTGATTATGAGATTCCATGATTAAAATAACTAAACGACTTTCGAATAATGAGATCCCAAGGATATTTATCGAAACATAACAAATTATTTTAACGGTTTTAAACTGATACACATGTATGTGTTTGTGGATTGAGAATTGAATTGAAGTTGTTGTTAGTAATATTATATAGCAAAGCAAACTATATCGGCTGTACAAGCACAAAAATGTGACACAACTTCGTCGTTACAAATCCAAAACAAGTTTTTCTTTCTTCTTCGATTTTCGGTCGTCCGTCTCGTAAAATTAAAATGGCGACATTGGCGACACTTTTTGACAATTGACAATATAAAAATAATGAAGGATAGAAAATAAACAAGTTTTCAACACACTTGCTCGTAAAGTGGCCCTTATTCAACCGTTTTTATTTTTATGGCCGAAAAGTATCTAAAACACGCGTGCTTTTGACTTTTCTATTACGCACTAGTGTCTTTACTTTACAGTTTTTTTTTATTTCAACAAAGAGGTTTTACTTATATATAAAATAAGCAACATAGTGGTGTTTTATTCATTAAGTGTTCGATCAAGTGCGTGAGTGTGGGCAAGTGAAATAAAGCAGTGAAACTTGTGATTTTACGTTGTCGGTTAAACTCCATAGAAGCTTAAGTCGCCATCACTTTACTAGTTATTTATAATGAGTTAACATACATAAGACAAGGCAGTATAGCCAAACGGTCTTAGCCTGCCCGTAGGGCAAATAAAAAAAATAAATAAAAAAATGTGTTGTGTCTCCGTCAAACTCAAAGAGTATTGTACTAAACAGTCCCCTTATTTGCCGTATTTATGTTGTGATTGATTGATTATTTGATTACATTTACAAAAATGTCGAGTTCAAGTAATGCAGAAGATTTAGATGTGGAATTTAAGCCTCCGGAAATACTTAGTGGAGCTAAAAATGCTACTGACTGCCTGTTGCCATTGAAATCTAAAGAAAAATATCTAATAGCCTATGAAAATTTTATTCTTTGGAAATCCAGCAAAAAAGCACAGTCGTTCTCGGAAAACGTATTTTTAGCTTATTTTAATGAGCTAGCAAATAAATATAAGCCTACCTCGCTATGGGCTATCTACTCCATGTTAAAAAGCACTGTTCGGAACAAAAATGGTATTGACATACAAACATATTCCAATCTGATTGCGTTCTTGAAGAGGCGCTCAGATGGATATAGAAGTCGAAAATCTAAAGTATTGTCCTCAAAGGACGTCGAAAAGTTTCTGAAAGAAGCTCCGGATAGCCAGTATCTAGCAACAAAGGTCAGTTGAAATTGTTATTTTATTCAATATTATGTACTTTTTAGTTTTTTAGTAACCCGCGTGCATATGGGACTATCGTGTAATCTAGTATAGTTACTAAATTATAAAGTTGTAATAATGAAATTTCTGTACACTGAATGGTATGTTTATAAAAAATTAATACCGCTATTTACTAGGCTTCTCACTGAGTCGGGAACAAATGTTTATTTTATATATGTTTTATATGTATGTAAGTGTGTATGTATTGTTTTGCAGCCTTATCAAATCTAAACGACTAGACTGATTTCAAACATTTTTGTTACAAAAATAACTGAACATACGCCGAGACATGCTTATTTGTGTGCGGCTACGCTGCTGAAGTAAGAATCAAAATTTGATGGCAGTAATAACTAAATATGTATTTTTATATACTTTCAGGTTGCGTTAATATTCGGTATTACTGGAGCATGTAGACGTCAGGAACTGAATAATCTTACTACAAAAGATATAGAAAATCACGGCAAAATGCTGTACGTAAAAATTACTGAAACTAAAAACAAAATACCACGATCATTCACAATTCACGGGCCGTTTTATGAAATAGTAAAAAAATACAAAAAATTACGATCGACGAAAGCAAAAACAGACCGCTTTTTCCAAAATTTTCAAAAAGGAAAATGTACAAGTCAGCCTATTGGGATCAACAAATTCGGAGCCATGCCTAAGGAAGTCGCGAAGTTTCTAGAATTACCAGATGCTGATAGTTACACGGGACACAGTTTTCGAAGAACTTCGGCTACATTGCTAGCTGATTCGGGAGCTGATACATTGACTTTAAAACGTCATGGTGGGTGGCGCTCTAACACAGTCGCGAAGTCGTACGTGGAAGACTCTATTCAGAACAAAACAAAGATAAGTGCCCAGATAACACAGGACATCAAATTGGAGATGGAGCCACACACAACAGAGGACATCAAGTTGGAGATGGTGCCACAAACAACACAGGACATCAAATTGGAAATGGAACCACAAACAACACAGGACATCAAATTGGAGATGGAGCCACAAACTAAGAAGTTTTGTCCTGAACCACGACCATCTACTTCTTCCGACAACAATACTTATGTATCTACTCCTACTAATGAGGAATTACGAGTACAACGCCCCTCCACCTCATACGAGAATTATCCTTTATCTCCAACATTTACTCAAGATTCGAATAATGAAGTTGTTAATAACACCATAACACAAACTGTACAAATGCCCTCAAAACCCACTGCGTATCATTTCACTAATTGTACTTTCACAAATAGTGGGTGGCGGTCTAACACAGTCGCGGAATCGTACGTGGAAGCCTCTATTCAGAACAAAACGAAGATAAGTGCCCAGATAACACAGGACATCAAATTGGAGATGGAACCACAAACTAAGAAGTTTTGTCCTGAACCACGACCATCTATTTCTTCCGACAACAATACTTATGTACCTACTCCTAATAATGAGGAATTACGTGTACAACGCCCCTCCACCTCATACGAGAATTATCCTTTATCTCCAACATTTACTCAAGATTCGAATAATGAAGTTGATAATAACACCATACCACAAACTGTACAAATGCCCTCAAAACCCACTGCGTATCATTTCACTAATTGTACTTTCACAAATTGTTTCAATAATTAAATATTTCAGTTATAAACGGGTGTTTTTTTCCTCGCAAGTGTGTTGAAAAACGTATGAAACGCGTGTGCATTATGGTCATTACACGTAAATACTAATACGTACTACGTAATAGAGCCTCTCGGCTCTATTACGCGCTCGCCTTCGGCTCGGGCTGCAATTCCGCCTCGACTGTAATGACCAACTTAGCACACTTGTATCATGTAATGCTACGCTTACACGCTTGCCAAGCCGCCACAAATACAAGCGTGTAAACGGGGTGTTTGTCTTGGCTTGCGTAAAATGTGAAATGTGTGGGTGTTTTAAAAAAAATTAATATAGGTATGATAATAAAAAAAAAATATTTTCATTGATTTAATAGTTACTAGTTTTAAACTTCAACTTAGTCAAATTCTTAATATTCGTAGGAACGATCAAAATATTTGATCAAGTATAAAAACACCAAATAAAACAAATTAAGTTTCCTTTTTTATTTGAATATACTGCTTGTAAGCTGCGCTCTTCAGATTGGTAGCTAGGCTCCTCCCACTGAGGGGTGAGCGGGTGAAAAACGAATTTCAGCAATGGACATGGGCATAGCTTATAGCCTTCTCATAGCGGGGAGGAGGGGAGGGGGGGGGGCAGACTCTGCGGCCATGTTGTCCCATATCTTACGTATAATGTGAGCCTAAAAAAAATGAGCACTTTAATGTCCCAAATGAATACCAAGTTTGTCATAGCAAAATGTGCTATTATGTTTGGGTAGTAATAATTATTTTTTTCTTTTTATCGAGCACTCAGCGCTTGCATGACCTAAATATAAACAAAATCAGGTAATAAGTATGCGCGAGCGAAGCGAGCGCGAAAATTTTAGTGGTGTTTTATAATAATATGCTTTATTTCTCGTATTAGTGAATTCATAGTACTTCCTTGTCAACATAATATGAATGCGCGAGCGAAGCGAGCGCGAATTTTTTTAGTGTAATATGCAAAACTTTCGTATTTGTGAACTCACAGTACTTCTATGTCAAAATAGTAATAAATGCGCGAGCGCGAAAATTTTTGTGGCGTTTTTATAGTAATATGCTTTATTTCTCGTATAGTGAACTCTTAGTACTTTCATGTGAAAATAATATAACAATATGAATGCGCGAGCGAAGCGAGCGCGAAAATTTTTTAGTAGTATTTTATAGTAATATGCTAAATTTCTCGTATTTGTGAACTCACAGTACTTCAATGTCAAAATAGTAATAGTGCGCGTGCGCGAAAATTTTACTAGTGCTTTTATAGTAATATGATTTATTTCTCGTATTAATGAACCCACATTACTTCCATGTCAAAATAAAATATTTTTTTAGAGGTTTTTAATATTAAGTCATGGAAGTGATTTGATTCATTGATCGTGTTAGCAAGTCCTAGATTTTCGTGGACCAGATGAATCAAACAAATAACTGTGTTAAAAGGAAATACCCGACTGGTAAAGAGCGACTTAACGCTATCAAAAATTATAAATACAACCATTTGAATGCATTGATTTCCAATTTAATAATCCTAAATATAAATATATGACTTTATAGAAAATTACAAACATACCTACAAGAACGCGCAAAAAGTTTTGGTTAGTGGCTATTTTTAGTGAATTATTTGCTTGTATTAGAAAGTTCACGGCACTAATGATCAATACAAATAAAGATCAATATGAAACAATCATGCGCGAAACTTTTTGAAGCATTTTATAAAATTATTGAAACCTGGAAGAATTTTTATAATGGCCAGGATTTCGGGGGGGGGGGGGGGGGGGGTTGGACCCCCCAAACCCTCCCCCTGCCTACGGCCATGTTTCCCAGTAAGGCATCCGAAAGACAAGACCCGAGAAATCGGATAGTGTAATAGGTGTTTAAGCAATATGGAGCTTCGCGGCGTTTTAAAATAACCCTAAAAAAATTACGAATAAACTCGAAAATTGCAAATGTATAATAAAAGCATGATGCCAATATATAAAAAAATGAGTCTTGTCATTGACATTGAGAACGTGTTTTTTGGCGGGAACGTCTTAATAACGTGTTGTTGCTATGTTTTAATTTCCTAAACGTGTGTTATTTTGAACATTAATGCTATAAAAATGGTGGTGTTTTATTCATTAAGTGTTCGATAAAGTGCGTGAGTGTGGGCTAGTGAAATAAAGCAGTAAAACGTGTGATTTTACGTTATCGTCAAAACTCCATAGAAGCTTCTAGTAAAGTCGCCACCACATTACTGAAGCAGGACTCGACTTATAAATTGACTGTATGACTTAAATTGTGACTAGATCACTTACAACTTGTTTTATTAAAGAAACTTGAAAAAATCCTAATTCTTGACACTGGCAAATGCTTTAATGCGGGTCTAATACAAAAAAGAAGAAGAAGACATTGACAACATTGAAACTATCTTTGGCTGACAGAAAATGTCAGGCAGAATATCAAGTCCTCACATGTATAGCAGTGTGACCAGATTTAGCAGAATTCTGCGATTCAAGCAGATTTAGACCCCCATTTTACGGGTTAACAGATTGTGTCGCAGAATCTGAAAGATAGCAGATTTTGGCAGAATTTTATAAAATCTTCCCAGAAAATTATCAGATTTAGACACTGACTAATTATCTATGTTTCTTTTGGGTAGTTGTGCTAGAAATGTTGAAAAATAACATAAAAATAATAATAATTCATAAATAATGTCGGTACCATTAAATATGCTTACTGTATTTGCCTTTCTTGTTATTGATAGTGTTAGACATAAAAAATAATAATAATTCATAAATAATGTCGGTACCATTAAATATGCTTACTGTATTTGCCTTTCTTGTTATTGATAGTGTTAGACTGAAAGACTTGTATCCATGGCCACGAATAAATTAAGGAAAAAATAACTTTAGGGGAATTCCCTATCTAATCTACCTAAAATTTATCTAATCTATATTCAGCCCCCGTATTCTGAACCCATTCGGTTTTGGAATCGATTCGATTTGTATATCCCCGTCTCTGTCATTCTCTATGGAAATGCGAAAACGTCTGTAACAGAATTATAAGCGAAAACGTCTGTAACAGAAGAGGCAAAGAAGGCTGAGATCAAGATGTGTGCATAAATGGCAGAATATTTACCATTTCGAGTGATGGATTATTTGAGCGACTTGCTCGAAAAATGTTTTCATGATTTATAAATCGCAATCGTTCTCGAGCAAACGAACAAAAGCTGCTGCATTAACATACAATGTTCTAAAACCAGCAGGCCCAACAATGCTGTAAGAGAAAGGCATTGCTGAATTTTTATTTTTCACATATTTATTTAACACTGACAGATGACCCGGCGTACTTTGTATCACCTATCAATGAGTGGACCCGATATTTTCTCAACGTTTAAACATTCCCTGGACTACGAAAAACATTTCAAAACCAAAATCAGCTAAATCGGCCTAGCCGTTCTCGAGTTTTAGCGAGACAAACGAACAGGAATTGATTTATATATATATATATATAATATATATATATATATTATATATATACAGAGATGGATTTTCTTAGTTAATTTTTATTCGTACAAATTATGAGTTATGTAATTAGCAGAATTTTGGCATATATAAAAAAATAAAAAAAATGCAGATTTTAGCAGAATTTAGGTGAGCAGCTAGCATAATGTTCAATTTAAATCTGGTCACACTGATGTATAGCAGCAGCTTAGTTTCATTTCATGACCGTGATATTGAGAGAAAATATTCTATTCTTCAATGAATATTGTAAAAAAATCGAGCTCTGAGAGTTTATTATGAATTTATCATACATGTCATTGGATAGAAGAAGTGCCCAAAGATCTTGCAATACAGTTACTACATATTGCAATGCTACTTTACCCGTAATTCAAGTTCAACATCACCATTGTTTTCGAATGACGTGTACCTAATGTTTCCAACGGCGGGCTCTGAAGAATTATCACAGGTCACGTCATTAACAACACATTCTGAGCTTACTAGCGATGCTCACAACTCGTCTGAAAACACACAGGTTTCACAACAAAACAACCGGGAGTTAACACTCAATATGTTAATAAAAGAAATGGTATTTTGCATCGCCCTGGCCCTCACTACTTACGGGGCTCTACATAATACGTAAGTGTTTTTGTAACTGGAATAAACAGAATAATAGTGGAATATGTATGCATTTGTCTTACTTTTGTCCTTTATACCTATTTCAGACCATCAAGAGTGTCAAAACATCCACAAGCAGTGAGATTCTTCAGCCCAGATTCAGTGGTAACGGACTGGTATCAAGGCCAGCTAACCCAAGCTCTGGCTGCAGTGCACACAGCTGATGTCTCCTTTGTAATGTACTATGCACCATGGGATGCAGAGTCACAGTATGTTCGAGGAGAGTTTGAGAAAGCTGCTTTGGTGCTTGGTGATCGTGTTAGTTAATTCTCAACTTACTTATATATGATGAGACAGAATTGAAGTTTTGGTAGAGCTAGACATATCAAAATACCAAAAATGATACTTCCAATAGGAGTATACATAGATATTAATTACCTTGTAATACTTGAGTATTACACAGGCAAGTTAGTATATTTTCAGTATAATATAATACAGCTGGTTGACAACTCATGAAGAATGTAACTAATTCTTCCACTCAAAACAATATAATATTTGCACTAATACCATGTGACTATTTTCTGTTTGATTTTGAAATAATGTATTTGCATGGGTGAATTAGTACTTGTTTAGTTATTTAATTGATCTCTTCTAAGTTAAAACTATAATTTTGGAACAATGATAGCTCAAGTGGTTGTAAAAAGAATTTTGTGACAGATGGTTAGAGGTTTCATCCCAAAAATGAGCTTGAGCTTTTGGTGAAGGAAAAGTGTTAAAATCATAGCATGATGGGTATATCCTAACGCTCAACTGGGTAGATACTACCATAAAAAATAATTATAAATGTTTACTACATTTTTCAACTTGATGGTAGCAACTAATTATCTATTCTGGCTGTTTCAATTAAGAGCCAGTTCGAATTCTAGGCTAGGTGTGATTAATATTATGGGCCACATCATTACTTAAGATCAGGTGAGCTGTAGTTGAATGCCTAGCCTACCAATTGTTAAAGATAAAGATAAGTTCTTACTACATCTACTTCTGCAAGGAAATTCAATCGGTTCCTATCATTTTCTGTAATAATTAGGTATTTGTGTTTGAGTATATTATAAATGTTCTTTTTATTTCTCATTTTTTATATTTTCCTGTTGTGAATCAAGTTTCATGTGAGATTCTGGCTTGAGCATGAACACTAATATTGTTAATGTATTGTATGTTGACTGACTCTCTGTCTTTTAAGCCGTAGATTGTAGTTTCAATAAGATAGTCAGTTGATTAATTAGTTTTATCATGTTTTATAAAAGATCAGGGGTTCTAGCATGTTTTGTAAAAGACATTTGTTTTAAGAAACACCTAATTTAAACTTTTAACTTATAAAAAGTTCTTTGTTTATTATACCATGATGGTTTTAAGAAAATTTTTCCAAACACCAAAAAATTTTTTCCAAATTCCAAAAAATTGTTCCTTAAACGTAAGATATTTACATAAGACTTAACATAATATATTTACATAAATACAAAGAGTTTATAATGAAAGATTAGGAGAAACTAATTCACTGTAAAGAACCTGCAATTTTAGAGTGGAATCATAGAAATGACCACTATTCAGGAAAATAGAGCATTTCTGATATGCTTGTTGCCAACTTACAATTAAATCCATGTGTTTGTTAGACAGAACAATTTGTACACTTAAAGAGTATTTTGAAAATGATTATATAGCCATCATGATAAAACAAAGTAATATTTATATAATACTAGCTACGTCCTGTGTTGTCACCTACATAGTGATGAAAAATGCTGATAATGATGACCTTTCTCTAGGTCATATAGAATTTCTGTGCCGTTTTTAGCCGTGAAGTGGTAATAAACAGTACAGAGAGACAAAGTTACTTTCGCTTTATAATATTAGGATGACTAACATAATTTTATATGTAAATAAATACATATAAAATTATGTTAGTCATCATGAAATGTCAAATGACAAGATTGAAATGATGTCCAGCTCTATTTCATTAATATAACATCGCAACTCTCTCCATTAATAAATATATTCTATTCCATTTTCTGAACCATACCAAACATGAAAAAAGCAGCAATTATAGATGTCAGATGCATGTATGAACATTTCTGTATGGCATAATTCAAGTAATATTAACTAATTTCAGGTTCATTTCACAGCCATAAACTGCTGGAACCCTGGCAGCGAATGTCGGGTCCAACATAAGATACCTTCATGGCCTATCCTAATGGCTTACACAGCCTTTTCGAAAGGTGTTCATTATAAAGGTAAATATTTGTACATAGTTGCCCATTAATTACATATGTAATTTTTTTATTAACTTTTAACCCTCCTTCCTGGTAGTGAGGTTTATACGTAGTGAGGTTTTAGATTATCCCCCCCTTGCCAAAATGATGTGTACTTCTTTGGTATACATATAACAAAGAAGTATACATCACGTCACGCGCTGTTTTTCGGTTTTAAAATCGTGCATTCAACAAAAATTTATAAGTACATGGGATATACCTATTACTAACTTCCTCCCTTGTGATATTTTGTGTTTTTTCTGGACTACCCGACCAAGGGCGGATCCGGCTTTGGCGCCAAGGGGGGGTCACCAAGGCCGTAGCCAGGAATTCATTGGGGGGGAGGGGGGGTCAGAGCAATGGACCATGGGTATATGAGTTTTTTCATAGCGGGGTAGGGGGGGGAGTGTTTGGCCCCAGCAAATAAACATAGGTAATATGCGCGAGTGCGTTTTTTTTTAAAACTTTTGAATAATTTTTTGTAGTGTTTTTATAGTAATATACTTTAATTCTCGTATTAGTGAGACCACAGTATTTCTGCGTTAAAATATTTAGTAAAAATGCGCGAGCGAAGCGAGCGCGAAAATTTTGAAGGTTTTTAAAATTAAATCTTGAAAGTGATTTGATTCATTGATCTTGTTAGCGTGTCCTAGGTTTTTGTGGCCCAGAAGAACCAAACAATTATCTGTGTTAAGAGAAAAATGAAATATCCAACAGGATAAGAACGACTTTTACGTTATCAAAAATTATAAATACAACCATTTGAATGCATTGATTGCAAATTTATTATTTCTAATTAAATTTAAACATATGACTATATAGAAAATTACAAACATACATTTTTATGAGAAAGTATGCGCAAAACCGCTGTAAAAGACTATAGATGCGCATCATTTAGAATAATTCTAGTGAAATCACTTATTTATTACGAAAAAGCTCATTGGAGTTCTAAAAAATCTAACGACACCTCGCACATCAAAATCGGTCAAGACGTTTAGGCTTGTAGGCAATCATATAGAAACATACCCACATACATACATATACATATACTCGAAAAACATAACCCTCCTTCATACGCAGTCGGGTAAAAATAATAGGAAATAATCAGGTGCGAGAGAAGCGAGCGCGAAACCCAGCACAGGGGGGGGGGGGGGCATGACCCCCCTCCTGGATCCGCCCTTGTACCCGACTCCGTAACAAGAGGGTTATGTATTTGAAGTGAAAACTTCTTTAGCGGCGTTGTGCATTTTTGGGATGGGTAAAAAATGTTAAACTCGCGTCAGATCGTAAGACGGACAGTTAGAAACCTATTCTAACGGTCTGCATTTAAAGTTCATTATTGTATGTACAAGCTTGTCCTTCTAGCATGACGTCATTTCGTTGCGCCGAATGCTTGTTTTCGACACATGCACGTAAATCTCTTTAGCTCAATAGGTTGGAGTACCGATATAAATTTCAATTTGTCAATCGGAGGGCGGAGGTTCAAATCCTTCACGACTCAGTCTTTTAGCTATTTTTAGGGTTCCGTACCTCAATAGGAAAAAACGGATCCCTTATAAAACCCTTATAGGATCACTTTGTTGTCCGTCTGTTTGTCTGTCTGTCCGTCTGTCCGGGTGTCAAGACCTTTATCTTGCGAACGCGTGAAGGTATCGAGTTGAAATTAAAACCATATACGCAGATCCATAGTATCTTGCTGCAGAAAGAAAAACAAAGTTTCTAAGTTTTCGTAAAAAAAGTTACAGCCGAATATATCGTAAAAAACGCACATTTCGACACTCACAAGGGAATCAAAACCTATGGGTTACTTCCCGTTGACCTAGAACAATGAAATTTGGCAATAAGCATTGTGTTAGAGTACACATATAGGGTGTCTATAAGCAAGAAATGAAGGTCCAAATTTTAAAGTGAATTAACCGTACCATGTGGGGTATCATATGAAAGAGCTTCAATAGCCTATGCTAAAACAGGTTTTTAAATATTTTTACGATATATATTTTTCGGTTTATGAAGGAAAAAAAAAAAAAAAAAAAAAAAAAACCCTTTTAGCTACTAGTTTGTATGAAACCCTCGGTGGGCGAGTCTGACTCGCACTTGTCCGGTTTTATATTATATTGTATGTATGTATGTTTCTATACGACAGCCTACAGCCTAAACGGCTTGACCGATTTCGATATGCGATGTTTCGTTAGATTCGTCTTTACTTCCAGAGCTCATAGGCAAAATTTTTTGTAATAATAATAATACATTTTTCGTGATAAACAAGTGATTTTTCTGGAATTATTGTAAAGAATACGCATTTATTTTCTTTTACAGCGATTTTACGCATACTTACAACAAACGTACACTCAACAGCCTATCAAGCGTAATGAAATCGTAAGTTAGACTGCAAAAACTGCTTTTCTGCAGTCGGGTATTTTGTTTTTCTTTTAATATAGATACTTTTTAGCAAGATAAAATCTATGAATATTGGTGAAAATGGCAGTCTTTAATTTCTTTTCCTTCATAAAAAAAAAAAAACAAAAACAGAATGAAAGCTTTTCTAAGTTAGCACTATATACATATATGATTACAGGTCCTAAGGATGCACACAGTATGGTCAACTTCTTGGAATTGATAATGAAACCTCTCAAAAGGGTGTCATCAACTGAAGATCTCATTAATTTGTTGTCATATTGTGATGTAAGTTAAATATCTCACTATCTTAAGTATTGTTCAAAAAGTAAAAGTAATGAATATGAAATATGGTGTAGCTAATAAATGTATAGGCTAAACCCACCTATGTGGGATAAGGATACAGATAATAATGGAAGACCTAAACGACGTTTGTCCTTTTTGTTGGGCGCTATTATAACCATTCATTCTACTATCGGCCTAGGTTACCCTTTGGTCTAGCCTCTTCACTAACGGGCGGATTCAACTATCCGGCGGCGGCGATATATGTATTATTTTACATGATCTCTTTCAGGCTGTAGCAGTGGGTTACACTCCACTATCAGAAACGTCAAAGTACTACAACACTTGGTATCGCGTGTCGTTGAAAACCCGCGAATATGACGTCATCGGTGAAATTTGTTTTGCGTCTGTGACGTCAGAGGAACTCGCTATCGATCTCGGAGTGGAGATTGTACCCAACGCACGCATAATGCTCTGGAATGACACTAAGGTATGGAAGGACCAAAAAGACTTTAATATGTCGGGCATAAAACACTGAATCAGATCAGCTCTGTTCTATATAAACTGTCTCACTGTTGGGTGCGGGTTATTTTCTCATTCTGAGAGGTTCACACCTTTTCTTTTTTGCAGTGTATTAGAATGATTATTATCATGAAATATGTTATATGACTTGATGTGTCAGGCTTCAGAGCTTAATCGATTCCTTGCGTCGGCGTGTTTTTAACCTCCGATCCAAAAATAGGGGTGTTATAAGTTTGACGTATGTATCTGTATGTCTGTCTGTTATCGTAGCTTTCCAATGGATGAACCAATTTTGATCTAGTTTTTTTTGTTTGAAAGAAGACTTTGTCGAGAGTGGTTGTATGTTTCATCAAAACCGGTTCAGCCGTTTTATTTGTCAGGGGTTTTGAGTTTTCTAAACTTGTACACACTTTTGTTGGTAGTGACTTAAATAACAAATATTTCGTGGCACGCTAGTCTCTCAGTTTTACAAAATAATGTTGTAGGTAATTAAAAAACGAAATACACAGTTATGTTTTTTTTGTTGATAAACAGCATGATAAACAGCAATTTCGTTCAGATATCTCAAAATGCAATTTAACGAAGTTTTCAACTCAAAATACTCATGTCACCCGCCTAACAAAAAAGATAGCTTTGACACGCTTGTGGCTTCCGCACTGAATCAGTTAATGCAGCATATCATCATAATGATCTTATTTCATGACACTGTGTGTATATGCTTTCAGGAGTATATATCAGAAGAAGGTTCTAATAAGCAGTGGAACGAGACCGCCCTCATGATATGGCTGCTGGAAAACTTTTCTCAACCAGTGGCTCGGATTATACCTCTGTGGAAGAAGGCGTTCAGTTTCGAGAGATACGTGGACGGTAACCCGATCCTGATGATGTTCACGCCTTTGAATCCGATCTATGAGCAACTACCAAACTATGCATTAGTGAGTGCAATCATCTAGGAAATACACTTTTACTCTCTCACTCTCACACACACCCCCACATACATGCGGACACTTGTACGCACATGGACAGGAAATTTTATCTTATACCTTTTAAGCGGTAATGAGTCGCTAAACTATATAAGCAGATGATTTATTATATATCTGGAAATAAAAGTAAAAGGCAGAGTAGATCGGCCTCTATCGACCTCTATCCACGTTCTAGATGCGTACTGCACAGGATTGAAATTCTTTGCCGCCATCTCTGTTTCCTGAGTCCTACAATCTTGGAATTTTCAAGGCTAAAGTGAATGTTAAGCGACGGAATGGCCGAGGATGGAGCTTGTCGACCTAGAAGATATCTATTCACTCTGAACCTTGAAAATTCCAAGATTCTAGTTCTCAGGAAACAGAGACTGAAATTTACTTTGACTGACACATTATTTTTACAGTAATTACCACAAATAAATTTGAGCTGAATTAGCCTTTCAAGTACTTGTGTGTATGAGCGCTATTTCGATCCTCGTGCAACGACATGCTAAATCAGCATCCTTAAATAAAAGGTTGTAACTAATAATTTACATTTGATTTGGATTCATACCAGACTGTTCAAAGATCAAATGTTATTGCTTTGCCGACAGATGCGAGAAATAGCCATGGAATACTACAACTGCAAAAACAACGACAGCAACCCCTGGACTACAGAACTCATCAAACTACAAAGGGTCCAACGTCTTCTATACCAACAGAAAGACTATCTGAAATTCTGCCAAGAATACAAGTTCAAAAAACCAATCATAAAGCCGAACTACAAAAAGGAGGTAGAATCTAACAGTATATACTATCACTGGAATAACAGTACGCAAAAGTTACCGAAAAACGGTGTTTGGAATAACTTCTTTGGTAAACGGGGTCTCGGTGTTTCTAGAGATGACGTCTTGGAGTCTGACTTGTGGTCTCTGGATTGGGTAGAGGAGTGCAGTAGCAAGAATTTCCCCGCTGAAAGGAGTTTTTATGATAGCTATGAACAGTGCAGAATGTTTGAGCAGAGCATCAATTTGGTACCGGATGATGTTGACTTAAATAGCGATGAGTGAGTTTTTTTTTCTTTTTTGCCTAATCCACATGGGATTTATATAAAGTATGTAGTAATCATACACATACACCTTGATGAAGATTGCCATGCGCGACTGAAACTAGAGTATAATTCCGTCATAACTCAATCACGTTAATAACACCAGTGTCTTAAATATAAAATACTAGTGTAGTTATGACAAACGGTGATGATGATGATGATGAAATGTAGCCTGTGTGTGCCTCCAGGTTCTAAACTATCCTTGTACCAAATCTCATAACGATTGATCCAACCGATTCATCGTGAAAAGGTAACAAACAGACGTAAATAGTTTATTTTTCCTTTTAGCTATTTTATAATATTGGTTACGATATATTCATCACGTCAGTTTTCATAATGCATTTTGAATAATGAAATCCATATGCATTTTCTTAAAATGTAAGTTGGAGTTTGTTTTTCAAATTGATGCTTGTAGGTTTGCCTGACAACTTTAATTGTTAACAGTTATTAGTCGTGCAAAGATTGGCATCTTTGCATAACTGACCAAAAAACAACTGAACATACTAGTTTACTACAAATGAGTATTTACAATGACTACTCGATGCATAGCAGAATTTTGGCATATTTGGCGTAATTTTTAGGGTTCCGTATCTCAAAAGGAAAAAACGGAACCCTTTATAGGATCACTTTGTTGTCTGTCTGTCCGTCTCTCCGTCCGTCCGTCTGTCAAGACCTGTATCTCGGGAACGCGTGAAGGTATCGAGTAGAAATTAAAACCATATGCGCAGATCCATAGTCTCTTGCTGTAGAAGGAAAAATAAAATTTCTCAGTATTCGTAAAAAATAGTTACAGCCGAATATGTCGTAAAAATTGGTTGTCTGTAAAGTCGATTTACGGACGATAGTTTAACGTGACAACGTCATAACAAAACATTGATGAAATGATGATGATGATGTGACGGGACAATGAGTCATACTTTTTTGTGCGTGCAGCTGGCGTTCATCGGTTTATTAGACGTTGTCACGTCAAAAACGCACATTTCGCCACTCACAAGGGAATCAAAACCTATGGGGTACTTCACGTTGACGTAGAACTATGAAATTTGGCAAGAAGCATTGTCTTAGCGTACACATATAGGAAAAAAACCTAAAACTGGTCATTTTTAATTTAATCACAAAAAAATAGTGTCTTTATGCAACGAATGAGAGTCCAAATTATAAAGTTCTTTAACCGTATCATGTGGGGTATTATATGAAAGAGCTTCATTAGCATAAGCTAAAACAGGTTTTTAAATATTTTTACGGTGTATATTTTTCGGTTTGTGAAGGAAAATTTATGAATTTTATTTCTGTTTCGTCACAATGTTTGTTGAAAGTGTTGGCCACAGTAAAAATCTTAAAATTTTCTAAAGGAAAATATAAAAAAATATGATTTCCCCCTTTTATCCATTAGTTTGTACGGAACCCTCGGTGGGCGAGTCTAACTCGCACTTGTCCGGTTTAAAAAAAATAAAATAGCTTGTCCAAGACATATAGATAAATACTCCTTTCTTCACAGTATAGAAACAACAATGCTGCCTTTAGAAGACGACCCTCTATCTCCAGAGAACCTCATCCAAGACAACGTGCAACATTTCTGCAAGCTCATGAAATTCGCACAAGAGTTCAGCCCTCCCATATCCCCCTCTAAAATAGACGAGGAAAGACACAACATGACATATATAAATGGGCTGGCTTGCGCTCACAACTTCAGCTTGTACATGATAGCTATCGACAGTGTTCATAATCATCATTTTGCGGAATCGCTTGGTATAGACTTGTTTAGTAAGAAGGATATGACGGCTGTCGTCGTTTTAGACAGTCAGGTGAGTACAAAATTTGATCGATTTCTATATAAAGCTATATGATTTAGTGGATGTGGATATAAACGAAACCTTTTTTTTCATATACTTATTATTTACATATTGTATTTGTTTTCGTATCCTTCAAGTAGAAATATTCAATACTCAAGTGTTATAAATGTATTGTTTTTTCGTTTATGGTTTCAATACTTATAGTATCATTATCATGCACCAAACCTATTGTGAGTGAGCTTACTTCTCTACCCTTACTCTCCCTAGTCTTAGCAATAGTAGTATAGTCAATAAAAAATAAAAAAATCGCATTTAGAATTTATTTTATCTAGATTGGCAGGAGATGAAGTTATTGTTAGACTGATTATTTTCAAGTGACAAAAAAAAACAACAATTCTACCTGTATTTTAACTTGCTTGAACGCTTGCACGAATAGCGTAGTAAATTATACGAACAGGTCGGCATATTGAGAACCGTGATAAGCCTATTTATATTTATTAAATCAGTTATTTTGACTCTTTCCAGCATGAAAGCCAATACCTACTATCAGAGGAACTAAGTGCCAAATCTCTTCGAGAATTCATTTACAATTTTACCAATAAGAAATTGAAGCGTTCCTTGAGGACCTCGTTGCACGTCGACGACTCTGCGCACACGCATTTCTTTGGGTCCATTGACAAGAAACAAGCGGGGAAGAGCGAAGATGGCGTAGACATTATGGACCTTACTTCTAAGACCTTTAGAAAGATAGTGAGGACGCCGGGACCGGTGAGTATTATTAAAATTTAGCTATAAATCATAGGTAGAATAAAGATAATGATAGATAATAAGATAATGATAGATGATGAGGTAATGATAGATTTCGAAAGAAAGAAGACGCAATATATCTTAAGTTATGTCTGAGTGAATCCATTCTTGCCTACAAAAGGCAAGAAAATATCATCTACAACTTTAAAAGGATATAAAGATGAAGTTCTCGTTCACTCATTACTGCATTTTTGAAGATATAAATTATCAAAATGTAATTACGACTAATCTGTACGTATGTAATTTCGACAATAATACTGTACAACAATGCACTTTCTGATGTATCATACAAAGTTTCATTTTGGTTCAAACAAAATTTCACATTGAGAAAAATAGCAGAGGGTCTAAACAAAGTCAACTGCTGGCGTTTCTGGAACTGGCTAAGGCCTTTAATACCATTTCGATATCAATTCCAGTAAATAAATTGGATATTGGATGGCCACTGCAATGGTTTCTAAGTTACTTTGTCCAGAGAAGACAATATGTGAAGATAGGAGAAGAAATGAGTAATATGCTGCTAATTAACTTTGGAGTGCCACAAGGCAGCTTTTTAGATCCGACTTTATTCATTTTATATATTAATGATATCCATTCAGTATGTTCCGATGAAACTGACCAAATCTGCTATGCTGACGATATGGTCGATCTATTTCAGGGAAATGCGTGGCTCTTAGTAAAGTAGATAAAATACAAAAAAAAAGTTAATTTTAATTGGATGATACATTTGCATTATTATTGTAGTGATTCCTTACTTACAGATTTGTCGTAAGATTATGTCAATTTCTCTCCATGAATCGTCTGGGTGTTAGCGCGATGATCCTGTAAGTTGTGCACTTGTTCAGTTGACGATAGTATCTGTATGCGGCGGTCCGTGCGGCGCGCTGACGACGCGCGCGGTTGCTGGCGCGGCGCGGTTGCTTGCCGCATGCGGGGTGGCGGCGCGGGCGGCGCGGTTGGACGCGCGCCGGCACGACCTGCCCTGGCAGTACACCGTCGACTCCTATCCCACCGTGCTCGTGTTCCCCACGCGCAGGTAATCTACCAACCCTGTTTAACCTACGTGACGATACCCCTACGTAGACAGTGCGAGTCTACGGCGTAGAGGGTCCGTGGACTATACGGACTATCCGTGGCAGTGCGGTATGCGAAGGCAATTCACGTTGAAAAAAAAGTTATGTACCAACACATATGTCATAATAGGCTGAAATGTCAGTGGTCGAAATAATGATACCAATTTTTTAATCATAGTGACGGGATTTGACTCACATATCGTCGCTTTCATGACTAACTGTCCTATCTCATTTCAATAATTTGTTCAGGACAACGTTTTTCTGAGAATAGATTTTTATTGTCAAAAAAATTAAAAATCTGATGTTTTGCATACATTATGATATTAGCTTTCATAGAGCTTACTTATATTTTAATATCACATTGATAAATTTCATGTATTAGCTAATGCAAATACATAATATATATATATTTATAATTAAATACCTGTTTTTATTATTTGAAAATGAGATAGGACATGTGAGCGACGATATTATAATCGTACAAATACTGAACTTTGAATTAAATGGAATCGATATCAAATACTGTCAAACATCATTTTTTTTTTGTTAGATCTACGATTCACCATTAACGGTTTAACTCGCCTGATGTTAAGCGACGGCTGTGGATGGAATTCTTCGATTTAGAAGATAAAACTTAAGCTTTGATATTTCCAAGATTGTATATCTGAGGAAACAGCGATGGCGGCAACGTGGACCGACATCGTTGAGTATGGATGTTCAAATATTTTCACATTCGATATAATTCATCTAGACAGGCGCGCTTCATCGTAGACCAAAACGGTTGTAACGTCATGCGAGTTAGCGGTCAAACACTTTCTTATGAATAATAATAAGTATCTTTATTACAAGAAAAACAAAATACCCGACTGTAGAAAAGAAGCTTTTGCAGTCTAACTTACGATTTCGTTACGCTTGATATGCTGTTGTGTACGTTTTTTGTAAGTTTTTTTTTTAATTTTCAAGGTTAGAATGAATATATATCTTCTAGATGGACGAGCTCCATCTTCGGCCACACCGTCGCTTACACATCGAGTTGGTGGTCAATCGTAGTCTATCTTGCATAAAAAAAGTATGCGTAATATAATTAAAATAAAATAAATGCGAATTCTATAATTCTAGTACTACTTAGAAAACTCAAAAACCATCGGCAAATAAAAACGACTGGACCGATTTTTATGAAACAGCTAAGAACACTCTCGATGAAATCCTCTTTCAAACAAACAAAAAAAAAAACAATCAAAATCGGCCCATCCGTTTGAGAGCTACGATGCCGCAGACAAATGCACACGTCATACTTATAAATAAGATCCCTTTTTGGGTCGGGGGTTAAAAAGTATTACGTAAAAGTTCGTTGGAGGTTACGAAAAAACGAATTATTTAAATTGTGCCATGCATTATAATTATTACAAAAAATTTATATAGCCTGACACTCAGATGTATTTGTTAAGTGTATAATAATGTTGATGTGTTGGTGACTTCGATAATGTTGTACCAGAGGTGAGGCGGGGGGCGGTGAGAGCGCGGCGTACCCGCGCGGCCGGCGCGTGACGGCAGGCGGCGTGGCTGCGCTCGCCCTGCGCTCGCTCGGTGCGCCCGCGCACATGCGCGTCCGGCTTGCACTTTGCAACCAGACACAGGTATCTACACATATAGTCGCTCACGTGACTAACTGCCCTATCTCATTTCAATCATTTGTTCAGGACAAACGTTTTTCGGTTCCGAGATTAGATTGTATTTGTCAAACATATTAAAAATCGAATGTTGTGCATACCATATGAAAGCTAATATTTTCATAGAGGCTACTTACATTTTTATTTCACATTGATACTTTTAATGTATTTGCATTCTAAATATCTATTTTTATTATTTGAAAAATTCAAATAATAAAGAGACAGTTCGTCATGTGAGCGACGATATAACCTGGTTTTACATTAACCGATTCATTTAGGCCTTCAGCACCTGTGCAGGTGCTGTTTGATTGTAATTTGCATTTAATGGTATAGAAAGAGTTGCTATTTAATTACACGCGCTACCGTGTATAGGCAATACACTGTAACTCAAGTTACAGTGTTTTGGGTTAACAGATCCCAGTTCTTGTCAGTTGTTGCTAGCAATCGCGCTAACTTGATATATCTAACCACCTTACGTACCGATAGCAGAACAGAAAAAAGGCATTTTGTAGCGGAAATAAAATAGCTGGGCCCTGTTAACCCAAAACACTGGTAACTTGAGTTAAAGTGTATTGCCTATACACGGTAGCGCGTTTGTACACGTGTTTTCTGTATCTTCATGACTATTAAGTAGGTATTCCGTGGTGGTGTACACGGTGTTTTTTTTGATTGTTTGAAAGTTGACTTGATTATTATTCACACACACCACAATTAAAAAAATATGATGTGGACTTATTTAATTTGTGATAATTTTATTGACATACATAATTAAAAAAATCTTTGTTTTTTTTTAGTTGTTTGCTTTGGCAATTGATATTGTTTTTAATAAAAAAATAAAGAAAATATTGTTTTTTTTACATTATACATTTATCCTACTTATCAGCTTATTTTCATAACCTTTTTGTTTCAGTCAAACACGGAAAAGAAGACGTGCATGCGAGACATAAGAGAACACATAACCACAGTCATAGACAGAAATCTAAGGTACTGGAGGCGGACAGAAAACAGGGAGCTAAAAGACGCACTGCTCAAGAGACTCCAACATTTACACCAAGTTGCATTGGAGCTGAGCCTCTTAGACGTGCGAGATCTCACTGAAAATAACGTGAAACAAACTTCACTGCTGGATTCATTAACAAGGTTAGCGAAGAACTGGGATCTAGATGTCTCCTTGTTAAGGAACGGTACTCGTGCGTATCGTCAACGGAGTTGATATACGATAATAGATTTTGTAAATAGTGTACATTTAGGTCGTTTGATAAACATGTTTAGATATCTGTTACTATTTATATACGAATCGTGAGATATTAAAATCGTTGACAAGAAAGACTGCAAACTTTCGTTTCATTTCAAAAACGTCTTCTTTTTCTTTTTGAATTGGACCTGCATTAAAGCATTTGCCAGTGTCAAGTATTAGGATTTTTTCAAGTTTCTTGAATAAAACAAGCAGTAAATGTTCTATTCACGTATACAGTCATTGACTGTTATTGACTGATAATGTTATAAGTCGAGTCCTGCTTCAGTAAAGTGGTGGCAACTTTACTAGAAGCTTCTATGGAGTTTTGCCAACAACGTAAAATCAGTTTTACTGATTTATTTCACTTGCCCACACTCACGCACTTTATCTAACACTTAATGAATAAACGCCACCATTTTTATAGCATTAATGTTCAAAATAACACAAGTTTAGGAAAATAAAACAAAGCAACAACACGTTACTAAGACGTTCCCGCCAAAAAGCCCTTTCAAAAACTTTTACATGCGTTATCCACATATGGTCGGTCAGGGTTTCTGTTTTGTACCCCTATTCACTTGTCAGATTCGGGATCGGGTCAGAAATTATCCGTCTCTGTCAATCTGTATGGAAATTACAGAGATGAAGATATAGTTTACTATCTAATATAACCCTATAATATGTAACCTTACTGGACCGGAAGAAAATTGCTTCTATAAAATGTTGTATGTAGTTGATCACGCTTCTGCGTGTCAGGTGCGTGCGGGCCGTCACTGTTCCAGAGAGCGCGGACGGTCGCTTGCACCGATAGTAATCACGGACATCCTAGACTGATGTGTATGGAAAGCGCACCATCATCATCTTCCTTCTTGACCAGGCCCGAAACCTATGTCCAGCAGTGGATATGACTGAGATGATGATGATCATCTTCCTATGCTTTTCCCACTTAAGTGGGGTCAGTACAGTAGGTACGCTTCGTCCATTCTTCATATCTACATTGATCTCGATAAGAACTATTGTGGATTTGAGAGTAGGTATTTATGTTATCAGCCTTAGCAAGCCGCATTCCTACGGCCTGTATTATTTATAACACAACACTCAAGTGGTGCGCCAGCCGTCGCCCCGACCCTTCGTTATTTTAAGTAATGTAGTGTAAAATTCTATTCATTAAATAAGCTCATGCCCTTCTGAGCAGACCTATGTTTCGGTTTTTATTTAATCATTAATTTTAAGTAAAACACCATCCTCCGGAAGCTCCCGTAATCTTGACTAGGCACTGCTGTTTTCTATAATATGTTCTGTTTTATATAATTTTCATTCATTGCAATTAGATAGGTCAATGTGACTGTTACAAAATGTACATTGTGTTAAGGTCCATTCACAGTTTATTTACTTTTGCCATTTCTTATTTCATTCTCGTAAAACAATTTTTTTGATCGTTTTTTATTTTATTTTGATCCGCATTAGGCGTATTGAATTTCGACAATTACGTAGAAAGTCAAAATTTCTAGGAACATGTGCATTAAAAGTTTATTGTGATATTTTAAGCTGATATTTAATACTGTCAACGTGGGTAACTTTGACTCTGCGTCAAACATTGACCATGGCCTTTTAAGAATGTTCTCGATTATTTTTTCAACAGATTAGTAGTCAAATTACTTGATTAATTAATTTACAGTCGTTTTAACTACTAATTTCTTGAAAAAATAATCTAGAACCTTCTTAAAAGGCCATGGTCAATGTTTGACGCAGAGTCAAAGTTACCCACGTTTACTGTATAAGTAATGTTTTCATAACTAATAAATGGTTCGATGAGGGGAAACTCCTGCTATCAAACTGCAGTGTTTGATTTAAAAAAAATCCCACCGCCTACTCTTTTTTTGACATATCAATTTCTAGTACAATTATATGGCTAGAATATCAAATTATCATCATATCACCAAAATAACCCAATGTACGAACAGGAGGTTACTCCAGCATATGGTTCATTAAGTAAACCGTCACTGTAGCGGTCTATAGTGTTCGAGATGACTCGAATAATCAATATTATATCATGGCAGCAATAAATATAGTTAAAAAACTGAAATAAAACGAGTTCAAAATTTTATACGCAATTTGTTTACTTGGATAAAAACACAGTTAATCTTATAAAAACCAAACCGATTTTGATAAAAATTATATGGGACTTGTCTGAAGAACCACTAAAGAATACGTAATTCGTGAACATGGATGAAATATTTTTCCAGGTATTTTGTTATAAAAACTAAAGTACTGAACCGATTTTGATAAAATTTATATTCTATCTGGTGGGACGGCCGTGCCCCCGCCATGTGAGTCAGCGGGTACGGCCGGGACTATCTTTTCTCAAATTCTATAGCCCTTTAACACAAAAATAATTTTCCAACTCGTTCCAGGCGTCTTTGAGTAATCGGGGAATATAGATTCGTCTAATTTTCATTTGTTCATTGATGAGAACCTCCTCCTTTTTGGAAGTCAGTTAATAAATACTTACCTACGATGTGTAATCCACGCATACCTACGCATATGCTTTTTAGGCTTTTGTACCGAGGGAGCCTATTCGTGAGGCTACGGTGTCTGTGTCTGTCTGTTTATCTGTCTGTCTGTCCTAGGCTTAAACGACTGTCTCTTTCGAAATAGATACAAGTCTCAAAATTAGCAAGATTATAGGGTTCCCTTTGATGAAATTCGACAAATAATAAATAACAGATTTTTTGTCATTTAAAAAATGAATTTGAACAAATTAGTTCACGTTATCATAAGACACAAACGAGTTAGATGGCGTCATCACTTGTCACACTCGTGTTTTCGTTAATACAATATTTTTATTTTGCTATATTTACTTTATTAAAAACACTGGCGTACTGGTGCACGCCGCACAGTGATTTTGTTTTATAAATTTTTGCTAGATGGCGCTTTTATCAATATTTTCTTTAGATGCGCCTACCGTTTTATACCTTGTTATATCTCTACTTTATACCTACTCTCTCTCTTTTCCATGCTATTCGTCCCACATGGTGGTGGGGTCAGCTACTTTATACCTACTGTATAGAAAATATGTGAAATTACATATATTAATTATGTCTTCTGTGTTCATACATATGTTGCATGCAGTACGGAAGCCTCGGTGAAACTCGTACTTTACCGGATTTATTTACACGTATAATATAGGGATTGTGAACTCTCGATTTCTAAACCGAAAATTGATTCGCCGTACCGGGCAACAACTTTCCAGCTCGCTACGACGAAAGTTTTTCACGAAAAATTAAAAATACTTTGTACTAAAAGACATATCTATGCGTGTTCTTTTTTTATCTAAAACCTCACCATGTATCACTAGGGTCAAAAGTGGTTAAAAAGTTAAAAGTTTGTGGTGGAGAGGGGTTAAAAAGTTGCCAAAAAGCATCACGTCATTAATGGACGACCCCATATAGTTATTTAGTTCATGGAAGTGTGGTCTCCATTTATAGTTTTACCTAACGGGCGAGAGTGCCCGTGCGTGACAAAGGTGGAACAACGCGGAATACGTGCGAGCGGGATACAAACACAATATTTTTATATTTCGCGTTACATGTATACTGTATAGTCCTTTAGAACTCCACGTCTCTTCCAAAGAATGAGAGCGTGTTTTGCTTGGTACTTCTCCGCCAGCCACGCACTATGCTCAGTACTGCTTTGATGGCTTTCTGTTCGTACTGATCTGAAAACAATATTTCGATCTGTATATAAGTAAATAAATAATTATTGCTGTTAAGTTTTTTGAAAATTTGACTACTGCATTTTGTAGCGGTTCACAGAACACATCTACACGCTAAATGTCGTTTATCTAGGCCAATAGTCTCTGAGTAAAATGACTGTGACATATGAACAGACAGACAGACGGACATGGCGAAATCATAAGGGTTCCTCCTAGTTGCTACGAAACCGAGAGAAGTTAACGGTTGTAGCGCTTGTGGCGTAGCTTAACTATTAGGTTTCTTGAACGATGAAATGAAATGAATATTTAATTGTGCAAAACTGTGTAACTGTGTAACGATGATAACTAATGTAAAGCAACGGACGGTCCGGTCAGTCTTCGGATGGGTGAACGTGAGTAGCATTTATTTCTAAGCGCTACCTTAGTTAGGTCGGAAGCCACGTTGAATAAAATTGTAGGACCCGTTATTTGTTCTCAAAAACAACAATCGTCAAGCCAAGTCAGAGGTCTTCCAGCGGCTTAACAACTCTGACACTAAGGCTGACCACTCAGTCAATATCAACTTACCGGTTGGAGGGTGCGTGAACTTCGGGAAGGGCTCGTGGTAAGGCTTGACGATATAGACGAGGTCAACACCCACCACGCCAGACACGTAGTCGCTGAAAGAACCCGCGACGCGCTCGTCGCTACTGCTTTGGTGTACCTGGTTAACCAACAAACTTTTGAGTATTCATCTACACCTGTTCATAAAAGTCATTGTCCTGAGTGACTGATGGACAGGCAACGCACAGCCTTAACTGTTGTTCCTAGAGATATATGGCGTACCCCCACGCCCACGCGTCGTGGCGTACGCCTAGACCAGGGGGGGTACGCCCATGAGCGTTGGCATATTTTTGTTTGTGCGCATTTCTATAAGTATCACTCAGTGTCCGTTTAAAGGGGAATTTTTCTAGCGAAATTTCTGATCATAAGGCGATTCTACATATTATAATATGTAGAAGCGAATGATGAGCGCAGTCCGTTACCACACATTTTTTCGAACTGATTAAGTCCAGTCTGGGTGACATATATTAAGCTGTTATGGGCAAGCGTAATGCAGCGACTTGTTTATTTCAGTTTTATAATGTACAAGTACTTATATGAAAAGAAAAACAAAATACCCGACTGCAGAAAAGCATTTTTGTAGTCTAAGTTACGATTCGTTACGCTTGATATGTTGTTGAGTGTACATTTTTGTGAGAAAGTATGCATAAAATCGCTGTAAAAGATTATAAATGCGCATTCTTCAGAATAACTCTAGTAAATTCACTTGTTTATTACGAAAAAGTTCGTTGCGTGCGTTGGAGGCTACGACAAAACTTTTTGTGAGAGATGAATTACTATTATTACCTATTACAAAAAAATATAGCATATGACAATCAGGTAGTGAAGACGAATATAAAGACACCTTGTACATCAAAATCGGTCAAGCCGTTTAGGCTATAGGCGATCATATAGAAACATACATACATACATTCAAAAAACATTATTCTCCTTCTTACGCAGTCGGGGCAAAAAGGTAAGAATAAAATCACGATAAAATAAAACGTGATTATAATCAAAGAGATTCTATGAATCTACATATCACTGATTATAATATAATGATATATCCAGGCATTATCTTTACAGCGATGTACTGAGATCGGATTATTTAAAAAATGTTAACCAGTTTTTTAATACTTATAATGATGATAAATACAAGAATCTCTGATAAGGAGGTATTAATTATTACGTTATAGATATTGGACGTCATAAATTCTTAACTATATATCCTAATCCTAATTAATCTTAATATTTTTCGTCTGTATTTCTCTTTGTTCGTTGCCTCTTCGCTTCGGGCTAAACAGCTGAACCAATCGTTATGAAATTTGACACAGAGATTTTTTAATTGATCTGCTGTTTCTTGCGATCAACGATATATCATTGCATGCAATGTAATAGTTTTTAATAGTTTAAAAAACTAAAAAACACGCTCAATCTTATCAAATTATTGGATTGTCATCGGTCCTCGATAAGTCTACAAAGTTTGAATGAAATCTGACCCTTTGAAGTGGGTCAAAATCATATTCATAGTTTCCGTTACATACTAACATACGTATGAAGCTAATAAAAGCGTGTTAAAAACGGAGTTGATATTTATAATTTTTTTTTTTTTTTTTTTTATTAAATACAAGATGACCCGGTGTACTTCGTATCACCTATCAATGAGTGGACCCGATAGTTTCTCAACGTTTAAACCTTCCCTGGACTACGACAAACATTTCAAAACCAAAATCAGCTAAATCGGCCCAGCCGTTCTCGAGTTTTATCGAGACAAACGAACAGCAATTGATTTTTATATATATATAGAGATTAAATATAACATAATACAATGTAAGTAGCAAAACAGAGATATTCTTATTTATGCTGATTTTACCCTGGGCGTATCCCGTCCCAAGACTGAGCAATGCTCGTGATCCAAGACAAGTAGGTATCCACTGGCACATATTGGGAAAACAACCATAAGTATGTGGAAGTGAAATAATTATAGGTACTATAAATGAATAAAATACATTATAGATCGTTATAATCTACAATGATCACTATCACGATCTACATCTTACTCTGTAATACCCTCTACCTTTAATTTCACCCTCTAACTACTGTCAAATGTGGCGTCAAACGACCTCAGGTCTTTCATGTTCTGCCTGTCCCATAAGGGAATATAGGTATGATTTTATTTTCTCAGCTAATTCTGTACAGTATTTCTTAAAAATCGGTCGTGAAAAGGTTCGTTTAATAATATTATTAGTTAGGATATTAGCTGTGCCCCATTATTTTATTTGTGTGCTGATGAAATGGTGATGTTGATGAGATAAATGATGGAAAGTAACTCAATGAAAAATAGTAGTAGTGGTGATGATGAAAAGTAGAATGTCAGTTCCAGATAAAAATAGATGAGCTATTTTTGTATTACTAATTGAATTTAATTATTAAATTAATAATAAAAATTTTGAATTTTGAATTAATGTCATAACTATCGGTTCAGGCGTTTGATCGTCAGGGCAGAGAGTCGGAGTTATTTTAAGTTTTACAATATTAGGGAAATCTATATGCTCTTCTTTACCTCATATAGTCTTCCATCTTGCAAGCGCGCTTGTCTCGCGGCGTACTCGCCAATATCTTGCAGAGTCTTGAAGTTACTCGGTTGACGCAGAGAATATCGCCATGGATATAGAATATATTCCTGAAATTACTAAAAATTAAATTACACTATTATTATATTGGTCTCATTGGTAGTAGGTTGTGGGTTCGACAAAAAATATGAAACGCACAATTTGAGACTTTAAAAACGAAACAAATTGTTTCTGAATGAGCTGTTAAACGAGCACATCTTATATGTAATTTCTTGTATTCAATAGCTAGAGTCTGTTCAGTTAGAGAACTAATGTGGCATTGAGGGCGCTGCTGTCTTTATTTCCTTATTTTGTTCAGATGAGACCACAGAATCCGATAGTAGTATGTACTTCGAGACGTTAGTTCCTCTTTTTTGCCACGATAGAAGTATTAGTAAACAGGCGACGTGCGAAGTTGAATACCTACTGGGCATTCGTTTTGAATATTTTTTTATTTTTTTTTATAAGTTATTCACCGTCGAAATACAAGCCTACTGATGGTTGCAAACCCATGGTTATACCAGAAAATGTACCTTTTTGGGCACAAAGCTCGCATATAAATGTATGGCCAGTTGAATGGTGTCTCCGAGGCTGTCGACGTAGCGGCGGATCGCCTGGGCTTCCGCGGTGGAAAACGGCTTACTGCCGGGGTAGAACTGAGAGCAACGCTCCGGCGTCTGGTGCACGTCATCTGCAGTCACGTGGGCATTGTTTTTATTATTGTATAGGACTAGGAAAAAATCTCGAAAGTTGTAAGTTCATGCTAGACTTAAAATTGCTCAAAATAAAGGAAGCCAATACTTGGGCACCTTTTGTCACTTACTCACTACGTCTGGAAAGTATAAGACTTCTTTCAGTTTTTGTAGAGGCAAGTGGAGTAAAGAAAAGAAAATTAAGAATGGCTTCTATAAAATCGAAAAACTTGCATACTGATAAGTACATTATTAACTCGTAGTTTCAATTTATCGCATCCCGTAATACCTGGCATTGCAGTGGTGGGTGTGCTGAAAGTTATAAACTTCTCATTCTAAAAATACGTAATCAAGCCTTATTATTCGGTTGACCATGATTACAAGTGTATTTGTAAGTTGTAGGTTCCTAGTTATAAAGTATTCCTTTTCTACCTATAAGCTACTTACTTTTCTGCTATGGATGAGTAAAAATTTATATCTATCTATTAGGTATACCGGTCAGAGGCGGATTGGCGGATTAATAACTCTGACACTAGGGTTGGCCTCTCAGTCTATACGAATTAACTAACCGATTTAAAATTGCTACTTGCATTGCGGGAAGATTGGCAGGAAGCAGCGATGAACCGCGATTTATGGAAGGAAATTTGCCTTTGCCCATAAGTGGGACAGTGTAAGTTAATAAAAAAATTGGTACTAACTTTTACCAAGATTTACACTCCAAATAGATGGTGTCATTAGCAATTAAATAATACCGGGATGCAATGCGACAAGTTTTTGTGAGGATAATTGCTTATCAAAATGTCCAACCTTGCCAGTGGAAGGCGAAATTGCGGTTTATATTCGTTCCGAAGCAAGAATCCTTGTCGGTTTCCCTGTCGACGTTCTTGTACCAAGCTGCCGGGCGCATGGTTGCTCTGACCGTCAGATTCTTTGACCACTGCTCGATATCTAGAGGTGGTAGCTTATGCATGCTCTGCGTGAAGTGTAGACCGTCTGGATTTACACATGGTATCAAGTACCTGAAGCGATGAGTAAGTTTTGAAAATTTAAAACTCCCGACATAAGGCTGGACTAAGAAAAATTACGGCTGGACAGATTCTGTTCTAGTAAATCTTGTGAGTACCTGTACCAATCGATACAACAGGCATACGGCATGGTTGAATAGCTCAATACACGCTCGCTAGACGACGCGCGAAGGCCAGCCGCCAGTAACACAGCTATTTCATTCACTTTTCGGTTCGTATGTCAATATAGAATAGTCCTTCTGTCGCCAAGAGGTCGAAATCGAGCGTCAGAGTCAGATCAACATCATGGCTCTCTAAAGAGAGCCAGCTAAAGTCCACCGCTGGACATAATGTCTCGTCTATTGGATACTGCTTTACCGTAACCTTGTCCATAAGAAAGGAGAAAACCAATTTCTACCCCTAAACATTATTCAATTTCGATAATTTTTCATCGAAATTGAATCATAAATAGTTCAGTCTATATGTTTATTTATATTTCAATTTAATTAAAATTAGAAGTAAAAAAACTTGAAAAAGTTAAACGTACGTGTACGTTTTTGGTTCCAACCGTATAAAAAGAGAGTCAATGAAATCGGGTACTGGTTAGGGGTAGAAAACAGTTTTTCCAGTTGAATGGAAAAAGCTCCATATACTGCCGAAAATTTCTGCTTAATAGGACACGTAATATAAAATCAATTGCTTTTGTTTGTACGGCATTTTATCAAAGCAGACGTCCTCAACTATATATATTACTTTGGTCTACTCGTACATGCCTTCTTACTTACCAGTCATAATCGTTAAAGAATGGAGTTTGGAAGTTAGAGTCATATAGTAATTTTTCTGCCAACTCAATTATGGCTTTTGGAACGTGCCATGCCATTCCGTTTAGGCCTGAAAATTTATATAACAGTAAAACGATTATTGTTTTAAAATGGCTAAGTGCGTGTCAAGCTACGATGAATGTATGCGGACGGGTTTGTCGTTGATACTACGAGTATGAACTTATTATTAGAGTTCGCGGTTTAAATGAAATTTGTAAGAAATGTTCCTTATACAATTATATTAAAAAGTTAATCGATCTAGTTTGCTGTGATAGTTTTTCTTTTAACTTCGTAAAATATACTACTGACACTTGACCTTGACACACTTGACTCTAAAACACTTTTATCACTTTAAGACTTAATATTTCATAAATGGATCCCTATATTGAAAAGTTTGCTTATAAACTCAAAAAAAAGTTACTCATTTCCTGGGTAGGTGGGAAAAATAATGATAAAGAAAAAATATTTCAAAAGAAAGATTAGGTACCTACTCCTTCTCAAATATGTATAGGTACCTATATAATAATATTTGTAGCGATAATTAAAATCTGCGTACACACTTCGTAAAAAAATAGAGGTTTCAACATGGTGTAAACTCTGTTAACACACCTAGTCTGAAATTAGTACTCTTAGTGATGTTCCGGGTACATACCGAGTTGGTGGGGTTTTCAATTAGAGCGTGGTAACAAGTTAAATTTACAGTTGTGCTAAGATACCTCCAACAATGAGAATGCCAGGTTTCCTGCTTTGCAGGTCGCTTCTCAGCTGCAGAGCGACTATCGTTCGATTTTCAGCTGTATTGGGTGTGAGTCGCACCATGCTGGCAGCTTCCGGGTCGTTGTTGGCGAAGCGCTCTACGGCGCGTACCAACAAGCTCGCGGTCATGTAAGCAGGAGTGGTAGCATTCTCCTCTGTACTCCGTGTTGATCTCACTTTAGCGCCAGACCTTGAAAGACGAACTTATCTAAGAAATCTGTGTGCGCAGCAAAGTCGCACTAATCTCTCAATAGAAGCAATGATCATTCTCAGTTAGGTCTTCTTATCCCGCAATACGAAAACTATGACAGATCCCAGAATATGGGGTTTCTTCGTAACGTAATGACGGTGGCTCTCGTCACTCTTCTGGGCAGCTGCTCGTCTCGTTATGCTTCTCCATTTCTGGAGGTTTTTTTTATTTTCTATTGAAAACACCTTGCATCACGTTCCTTATAGTTACAATATATAAAACAAACTCTTACTGAACAAAATTTCGCGGTGGGAATAGGAGCATGAAGAGTGCGCCGAAGAAATATAATACGGTTATTAAATATATTTTAATTTGTAGAAGCATTTTCTTAACAAAATAGTTATTAGCTTCTGATAAATGTAAATATCGAAAGCTCCAAAATAAAATAATACTTTTCCAAGCACTGAAGTTGTCAAAGTCGCATTTGTTTATAAATACTTTGTATTCCTTCAAAGGGTTCTATAAGTTCGTAGAGGTCACATTATTTATTATTCTGCTAGAAAAATTCTGGCCGCTATCTATTTTGACATATCTTGATCATGCAAATGTCAAGCCATGAAATAAATGTCAAAATAAGAAAATGAATATTTTGTTAACATGAAAATTAGTATTTTTTTGATAATATTTTTTACACAATTTCTATTCTGCTGCACCCAAAATGTTACCGATGACTTATATCCTGTTTGTCCCGTTAAATGTAAGTACACACAATATACTTAACTTATTCTGAATTCCTCAAGTGACATTTTCATATAATCACTGTGGACATTTACCAATCCTCTTGGTTGTAATCCCAAGAAGTCTTGGTTGTAATCCCAAGACACGCACCTATGTTTTTAAAAGTTATATGCTGTATCAGTTCCAGCTTCTACCTAGAAAAAATGCATTTCTGAGAGTTTCCAATGTACTTGAAGATGTGTGATGTATGCAAACTTCTTGGCCAGTGTGGTCTATTATACATTTCTCAACTACCTTGCCTAAAAAGAGGGATAGGGATATGTTATGAAAATATAGGAGATTCAGAACAGTGCAACTGTTTCTGCATAGTTGTATATTTGTCTGCTTCAGACTCCAGACGAAGGAGAGCAATCACAGATTACACACGTTGGCGAGCTAACATAGAACCTACACCAGAGTTTATCGTGAAAGTGCTGGATGAAGAATCGCCTCCAGAGAAATCAAAAAAGGTCGTCGCTGTGAACATCCAACCACTGACAAAGGGTGTGGAGAAAATCATCATTGGTGGAGCGATGGTGACGTTACCCCCACCGAACTCTATCCAGGTTTCTATAGGATCGGATCCCACGGACTACACCCGTTTCGTACCTCCCACAACCATAGCTACTAGAGTCGAAGGAGACTTCTATCTGGCAGCCAAACCTGTGCTGGCTTCTAAGCGGCCAGATAACTTTGGACCCATTGCTCCAAAGCGTAAGTGAAATCCCTATAAACTAAAAGAAAGAAAGAAATATTTTATTTTTTATTTTACTAGGTACTTAGTTAAACGTAGAAAATAATTTGACTCGTGTTGTTTTATTTAGCAACTTGAAGTCTAAAGTTTTAATTTTTAATTATCTATTTTTGATACAACGGCCGCCAGTGGTGGTCATTGAGTTTTGGGATAAAATATGTCTAAAACTGGCGCCAGTGGTGGAAACTACAGTGGGGCCAATTGAGCTCTAAAGTATAATAAATACATGTATATCTATAAATCCAATTACTAAACTAAACTACTAAACAAATAAATAAAATTGAAGTCATTGAAATTAAACAACTTTTAACGGAGGTCATAAAAATTTGTAAAATATACACGATAAATCCGTTAAAAATTGTTTAATTTCTATGATTAACAATCGCGAAAATTTTCGACATTAAAATTTAAATTTAATTTTCTTTAGTTTTAGCTTAACTTTTTTTTTGTGATACAGCTCTCACTTTTTGCAATTTCAGAGTTGTGCCCATGGTAGAAGTTGCTTATAAAGTTATAATGATGGGTACAATGATCTTTTGGCTTAGTTGAGGGTGTCGTAGTCATTCAGACTGCGCAGTCCGGTAAAAAAAACCGGACAAGTGCGAGTCAGACTCGCCCACCGAGGGTTCCGTACAAACTAGTAAATAAAAGGGGGAAATCTTTTTTTTCCTTCTTATACAAAAAAATATACATCGTAAAAATATTTAAAAACCTGTTTTAACTAATGCTAATTAAGCTCTTTCTTATGATACCCCACATGATACGGTTAATTCACTTTAAAATTGCGAACCTTCTTTTCTTGCATAACGACACTATTTTTTGTGATTAAATAAAAAATGTCCAGTTTTCGGATTTTTTCCTATATGTGTACTCTAACACATTGCTTCTTGCCAAATTTCATAGTTCTAGGTCAATGGTAAGTACCCCGTAGGTTTTGATTCCTCTGTGAGTGTCGAAATGTGCGTTTTTTACGACATATTCGGCTGTAACTTTTTCTTACGAAAACTGAGAAATTTTATTTTTCTTTCTGCAACAAGATACTATGGATCTGCGTATATTGTTTTAATTTCAACTCGATACCTTCACGCATTCCCGATATAAAGGTCTTGACACCCGGACGGACGGACGGACGGACGGACGGACAGACGGACAACAGTGATCCTATAAGGGTTCCGTTTTATCCTATTGAGGTACGGAACCCTAAAAACAATCTCTATTGTGGGTAAAACCACGTTATGCATATTTTATACTGGTATTTTAATATAATGTTGATACATTCAATATATTCGATAAATTTATTACAGCGAAGACCCGTGTGATCATATAATTAGCCCAAGTTGTATTCATTATGGAATGTATTGTTTCCATTATATATAGCACGAAACCCGCAGCGCGACGAGAGTCCCCCGGCCAGTCCACAGTTCTTGCCTCGCACCCAGCAAGCATCAGTCCGGCAGTACGCGCCAATCGCACCCGTGGCTTTCGCTCTGCAGTCCCAGATTCCTCCTCTCACCCCACCAAACACAGCTGCGGAGAAATATGTAAATATCTCTTCTTCTGCCTATTTAACCTTTGTCCTTTGTTAGATGTATGCCTCTTTTAAGGAATGTCATATGGTCTTTAGATTTAAACAAAAGACCATACCATAATCGCGAGTGAATTGGTTTCTTGTATTGCGCTTAGAACTCCATCGTAGACCGCAACGTCGCTTAAGATCAGGCGAGTTGGCGGTCAAGCGCAAACCTATTTCTACATTAAAAAAAGCGTCCACTTGCCACCAACCGCAAACAAGTTAATTTTTATAAAATTCCTTGTAAAATCGATAAGCGAAAGTTGGCTATTCATGTAAATAATTTTGTAGCCTATTGATAGGCATTTGAATTTTGTTGTCATTTAAATAGTTTTAGACTGCATTTGGGACTCTCCCTTTTGCTCTCCTTTATGTTTTTGACCGGTATGTGGGTATGTATGTATGTTCATCTGTTCCCTCATAACTTTTAGACTACTTGTCATAATTTGACAAATGAGATGTCGTTAGAAGCGTCTTGGTTGTCTGCTGGTTATAGGCTATATGATGTCTAATTAAATTGAATATGGCGCCCTACAGGGGGCACGAAGTCTAGAACAATTTTTTTTTCACTCCACCTCATATTTAGTTTAGTTTAGTACATCATATTTTTGTGAAGCGTACCGTTTGCGAAAAAAATCATATGTATCATCCCGTCAAAATTATGAAAACTATTTTTTTTTACTGAATACGGCGTCGCAAAGGGAGGGTTATATGTTTTTTGATCGGTATATACCTAGTCTGGCCATAAATACTGTTACAGTTAAAAATAAGAAAGATATTACATTTGAATTTGGAATCTGTCATTTTTATACGATTGTTCATTGAGTTTTCTAATTTTGGCGCCAATACATTGTACAATATTTTGCGATATTAAAATGGAGTGGGGTGATAAAGAGAACCGAATCGCTGTGATTGCATTACACAAAGTTGGTATGGAGCCAAATGCAATTTTTAAAACTCTCCATACGCTTGGTATTAGTCAAATGTTTGTGTACCGGGCTATTAATAGGTACAATGAGACCTCCTCTGTTTGTGACAGAAAAAGATCTGGCCATCCACGTAGTGTTCATACGAAAAAGGTGGTCAAAGCAGTAAGGGAAAGAATTCGAAGAAATCCTGTCCGAAAGCAAAAGATTTTATCACGGGAGATGAAGATAGCACCCAGAACCATGTCGCGTATTTTAAAAGATGACTTAGGACTTGCAGCCTATAAGAGACGCACTGGTCATTTTTTAACTGATAATTTAAAAAAGAATAGGGTGGTAAAATCGAAACAACTACTGAAGCGGTACGCAAAGGGAGGTCACAGAAAAATTTTGTTTACGGATGAGAAAATCTTTACAATTGAGCAACATTTTAACAAACAAAATGACCGTATTTATGCTCAATGCTCTAAGGAAGCTTCCCAATTAGTCGACAGAGTGCAACGTGGGCATTATCCGACTTCAGTGATGGTTTGGTGGGGTGTTAGCTATGAAGGAGTGACTGAGCCATATTTTTGTGAAAAAGGTATCAAAACATCGGCACAAGTGTATCAAAATACCATTCTTGAGAAGGTAGTTAAGCCCCTTAACAACACCATGTTCAATAACCAAGTATGGTCCTTCCAGCAAGACTCGGCGCCAGGTCATAAAGCTCGGTCCACGCAGTCTTGGTTGGAAGTGAACGTTTCGGACTTCATCAGAGCTGAAGACTGGCCGTCGTCTAGTCCTGATCTTAATCCGCTGGATTATGATTTATGGTCAGTTTTAGAGAGTATGGCTTGCTCTAAACGCCATGATAATTTGGAGTCCCTAAAACAATCCATACGATTGGCAGTGAAGAATTTTCCCATGGAAAGAGTGCGTGCTTCTATTGATAACTGGCCTCAACGTTTAAAGGACTGTATTGCAGCCAATGGAGACCACTTCGAATAAGCTTTTATATTTTAAATTGTTTTATATTTATGTATTAAACTAACTTATAAGGAAGCTCAAGGTCACGCAACAAGCTATGGAGAGGGCTATGCTCGGAGTCACTCTACGAGATCGAATAAGGAATAAAGAGATACGTAGACGTATGAAAGTCACCGATATAGCACAGAGGATTAGCAAGTTGATGTGGCAGTGGGCAAGCCACATAGCACGTAGAACTGATGGCCGATGGGGCCGAAAGGTTCTCGAGTGGAGACCACGCACCGGCAAGCGCAGCGTAGGAAGACCAGCCACGAGATGGGCAGATGACCTCATACAAGTGGCAGGAAGACGCTGGATGCAAGCCGCTTCCAATCGGTCTTTTTGGAAATCCATAGGGGAGGCCTATGTCCAGCAGTGGACTTCTTATGGCTGAGATGATGATGATGATGATGATGATTAAACTAACACACTGTAAAAGTAATAAATATTATTTGCAATAAAAAATATTTTTTTTCTTCGTGACAATATTTATGGCAAGACTAGGTATGTATGTAAGTATGTATGCATGCATGTATTTATGTCCATTTGTTTCCTCATAACTTCTAAGCTACTTATCATAATTTGACAAAAAAAGAGATGTGGTGGATGTGACTTTTGAAAAATCACGCTCTAAAAAGTATGAAACAAGAAAATGTAATAATATTTTATTGTTTTTCTTACATATTCAGAGTGGTATAAATAGGATAACCGTGGTCGCATTAAAGTGACCACTAAGTCGCATTTGAACGCGTTGTATTGCGTATTTTGAAGTCGGGGTTTTCAGTGTTTTTAAACTATGGCCTAACCCTTCTCACAATGAGAAGATGATCCGTTCCCAGCAGTGGGACAGTTTGTAAAAAAAACTATAATTATCGAATAAATAAAAAAAACGATATTAAATATTGTTACAATACTGTATTTTTACGTTTTCTACAAATTCTAGATGATTCGAAAAGCAATCGCAGAAATGATGCGCTCGACACCACTTGACGACATTGTAATTCCCAGTAGAACTAAATCTGACATGGATGAATTTGGTCAGCTACGTGCATTTGACGAAGATAGCGATCATGATATTACTAGAACGACGCAAGTACCGGTCAACGAACCAGACAGAACCACCGACCGCATTCATATTACTAGTCCAATTACTTCAACCGAGTCAGAGTTTGTAGCAACATCAGACTTTAATAAATTAGATGATTATGCGGATAAGAAAAACGAAGATAGAGATTCAGACGCTGAAGACAGAATATTTTACAGTTATGACGATGAATATAGCAAAAAGTCAAAATCTTCTAGCGATTCCAGTTTTTATGATTATAAATCAGAACATGAACAACAAACAGAGAAAATAGAGAGACGAAACTTTGAAAGCTCGACTCCAGTTATAAAAGCACAGGACGTGACGAATGAAGAATATAATGAAATTCCAGAAGAACCTGCGCCATATAGAAACTTGTTTAGTTCTACTCTTTCTTCCACCACTTCAGCTAGTACACAAAATGATTATGTAACAAAAAAGAACATGAAAGATACATTACGCGCTATACGACGTCAAGTTTGTAGCATGGTGAAAATTCGAGAGTTAAATTTTAACTTGCCAAGAACGTTACCTGAGGTAAGAATTAATTCAATTATACATATATTTTTTATACAAAGATTAAGAAAAATTCACGGGAAGATGGATCGCCTGATGGTAAGCGTTACCTGTCTCCTATGGACAACTACAATATCAGTGGTGTTGTTGTTGCTTTGCTAGCCTGAAGAGGCACTTGTACACTTTTTAAACGGTCTTTGTTGATGCTTGGCGGAAAGATCTTCGAATGAAAGACTAAACACATCTTTTGGCCCTGTGGAAGGGAGGAGCGGGAGAATCATATACTTATTCAACTAGAAAAGCTTATATGACGTGGTCTTGGCAGTTGGCTACTCATTATTTCGGCCTCTGACTTTGCTAAGGGCAAAGCAGATTTTCCGGAGTTTTTATTTTTCTGAGAAACTTTTCATATTTTCTACCTAAAACCTTATTCGCAATATTACGCACGTTTGAAAAGAAATAGCGGAGTCAGTCCAGCCATTCTCAAGTAATGCGAGTAGCAAATAATTGTATTTGAATTTTATCTATACCGTTTTTTTGAGTGACTGCGTCTATAAGATAACGTATAGCTTAAATCAGTGGTCTTAGAGTGACACACACACACACTTATCCTCCACATAAGACACCCTCCAAATCTCGGCCCAAATCTAGTAATTTGAGGCATGTAATAAGGAAATCTCCAAATTTCAGGCACTTCTTACTCGTGCAATGCAGGTATCTAATAAGAAATTGTCTTATGTCTAGTTGGGTGGTACGATGCCTCAGATAGACATAGTAATTATCTGTGTATACCTGCTGCAACTATTTTCATTTACCTAGGTCTATTTGTGAAAGGTCTCTTGATTGAAATATAAATGCAGTCAGTTATGTCTATAGTTTCAAGAAAATCCGTTCAGCCATTTTATGCTGGACGTTTTTACAGTTTAAATATGATTTCAGATAGAAGCAAAACTAAAACAGTGGGCAGAACAAAGCCCGGTGGCAAAGTGGGTTGATATAACGGACGGAAATTTAACAGCAATGGAGCGTCCTATTTACATGATGATTGTAGATGATCCCAGCAGTGGTCAAGTTGTAACTGCTAAGCAAACTGTGTTAATAGTAGCAGGTATGGGAGTAATCAATTAAGAAAACAAATAAAACATATTGATATGACACAAATTTTAACGGATTTATCGCGTATATTTTGCATAATTTTATGACCTGAAGTTTTGAACACTTATCAGCGTCCGTGGTCAAGGTGAACTAGATGACAGTTGGCTTTTTTGTTTCACTTCTGTTGACCCAATACTGAACGAAAATATCGTGAAAGATCATAACGTGGTAAAGTACTTTTAGTGGCTAGTGCTGCCGAACCTCTACCCATTCCACTCTAGGTATGTTTGCTATCTTGTTCCACACCATATCAAATGTCAGGTTAATTTACCGACTTTTTATTTGTTTAATTAAAAAAAATCTAATACTTGCACGCTATGACAGTAAAAATAGAGGACCAGATGTAATTATTATCATAAGACCACATGATGTACACCTATATTGCAAGAAATAACGAATTAATTAATTTGTTTTTCCTTAAGAAATTCTATAATGACTGGTATGACTATACCTACTTATCTGAGTCACAAGAAGTCTACACTGCCTTGCCCCATGTAAACACATTCTGCTAATAGAAAATTGATTCAAAATGATAGTTTGGAAATGGTAACTTGCATGAGGTCGTTTATGTACAATACATCTCAAGAATGCACAATACAACCCAAACGGGACGTCAGTGCAGGTTTTATCACTCCCACTTCAAATTAGAATTAGAGGTAGTTTTTCCGTCATATGGCTTATCGTTCTAGGCTGCGTGCTCTTTGTGGTCGAGAAATTTTCGGCATATTCGATCACGAGTTGTGCACTCTTTCCACAGCCTACTTATATAAATATTTGTAATCCTTCCACGTCTCAGGGATACAAGGACGAGATCAGCACGCTGTTTCAGCGGCAATGTACGTTTTGTATCAGTTGATAGAAAGAACGGACCAGCACGGTGACCTGCTCACTAGATTCCGCTTTTGGATCATTCCTGTGCTCAATCCTGACGGATACGATTATGCGATGACATTTCCACACGTATGTATGATTATGAAATTAGCGAACGTAAACAAATCTCTAATCCTGAATGCGTATAAGTCAATTTTTGGGTCTGGATGGCGGAGGGGGAGACTCGCTGCGGATTTTATATTGCACGACTGGCCTCACAGCTTAGTTGATAAGTGCCTGGGTGACCGAGCTCCACTCGGATTTTTTATGACTGAAAATACGAGCAAACCCAGGTTCACTAAAAATGAAACCTAGCAAGCTCGATTTATCGTCCCCTAATCTACCTACAAACCAAATTTCACTAAAATCGTTGAGCCATTTCCGAGATTCAGATTATATGTTCAATAATTGCTCGTTTAAAGGTATTAGTTATAAATGTCTGCCTTCAAAGCTGTAGGTCGTGGGTTCAATTCCCACCCAGGACAAATATTTATGATGAACATGGT
The DNA here is from genome assembly GCA_947563715.1 of Lycia hirtaria. Classification (NCBI taxonomy): domain Eukaryota; kingdom Metazoa; phylum Arthropoda; class Insecta; order Lepidoptera; family Geometridae; genus Lycia; species Lycia hirtaria. Next base: position 28,540,433 of record OX387384.1, read on the forward strand.
TGTTTGGTCTGTGTCTAGGTGTTTCTATGTATCATAAGTACTCACCTATGTACTTACAAAAATGTATGTATAAAAGTATTCTATCAGCTATGTAATTCTCATAGTACAATCTTTTTTTACTTAGTGTTGTGTCAAATAAATGTAAACTAATATTATAACAAAAAAAAAATGCGTTATCCAACCCCGCTGACCGAATATCCCCGATATTGTTGGTGACCATTTTTTAATTTATGACTGGACCTGTAGTTTCTTCGTGACTGAATAATAAACATCCATACATAGAATCATATTATTATAACTATATCCGTGATTAGTAGGATTATAGAGACTGCATTAGTAACTTTGTAACAATTTTTGATGTGTTATTGAGATAGGTAATTAATTTTTGAGAAATATCTTTGCAGCGTCGAGAATGGCCAAAAAATTTGCGCCAGAATTGGGACGCATGCAAGGGCAGAGGAGCTTGTAAAGCTTGCGAGGAGTTTGGGCTGCGCTGTACAATACAACCGTGCTATGGGGTCAACCTGGACAGGAATTTCGAATATCAATGGATTCCTGGTTCGTCAATAACGCATTATAATCTCTAAGCGTCGTCTGTTTTTTTTTTCGTATAGTTATCAGTGATTTCCTAGTTCGTCAATAACGCTTTATAATCTCTGAGCGTCGTCTGAAAATTATTTCGAATAAGTAGGTATCAGTGAATTCCTGGTTCGTCAATAACACTTTATAAAATTTGAGCGTCGTCTGAAAATTATTTTTTACATAGGTGCTATTATGTATATGTTTATATTTAACTGGCCTTGTGGCTCAGTTGGTAGAATATCTGCTTGCTGAGCTGTAGGTCGTGGGTTCGATCCCCACCCAGTGCAAACATTTGTGTGATGAGCATGGATATTTGTTCTGTGTCTGGGTGTTTCTATGTATAATATGTATGTGTTAATAAAAAGTATATATGTATTCTATCAGCCATCTAGTGCCATAATACAAGCTTTGCTTAGTTTGGGCTAGATGGTGTTGTGTGAAATGTCCACAAATATTTATTTATTTATATATATGCATTCTACTATACTAGAAGTTTCCGGCAGCCTAGTGGTGAGACCGTCTGACTTGCGATCCGCAGGTCCTGGGTTCGAATCCCACGGCACGCACCTCTGTCTTTTCGAAGTTATGTGCGTATTGTTGATTGCCGCCATCTTCAAACGGTGAAGGAAAACATCGTGAGGAAACCTACATGTCTGAGAGTTCTCAATGATCTTGAAGATGTGTGAAGTCTGCTAACCCGCACTTGGCCAGCGTGGCAGACTATGGCCTAACCCTTCTCACAATGAGAAGATGGCCCGTTCCCAGCAGTGGGACAGTTTGTACAAACAGGGCTGATAAAAAAAAAAACTATTTTATTATAGTAGATGCATCAAGTAAAGAATTAATTTGCTTAGTATTATAAGATTTTTCATTACCTATGTACATTTTCATGCGACGACAAGGTTCTGATGAGGAAAAAGTTGACAATAGAATTCCAAAACGGTAAATAATGGACGTCGAGTTCAGACTCATTTATGGGCCAATTTTGATATAGTTTTTTTTTGTTTAATAGAGGATTTCATCGAGAGTGTTCTTAGCTAGAATGTTTCATCAAATTCAGTTCAGTCGTTTTTATTTGTCGGGGGTTTTTAGATTTTGTAAACTTATACATGTTAAGTAGTTGTTTCTGTTTTTTAAACTATACTTATTTATTATTTTGATATTACTTCAGCCGAAGAGTTACGAATGGAGCATGCATGCGGAGCGCTGTACGCCGGCAAGCGGCAGCTGAGCGAAGTAGAAACGAACGCTTTTGTCCAGTATTTGCATGCACAGCACAGACCTATCTACTTGTTCATAGCTTTTAAAGAAGGCGAAGTTTTAGTGAGTGTCCAGTACATTTTAATCATATTTAGCAAACTTCAGAAAAGGAGGTTCTTAATTCGATTGTATTTTTTTGAATCACCGGCCCAAAAAAGGGGTGTTATAAGTTTGACGTGTCTGTCTATGGCATCGTAGATCTCAAACGGTGTTAGTTTTCTGAACTTATACTTATGTAGTAGACGTGTGTGATATCATCGTCACTGACTGAACGACTAGGATGTTTTTTTTTTTAATTTAATTTATTGGTTCAGTAGTACAATACGTTATTTACGAGTATACCTTTTGAGATCTGAGAGGTTACCATAAGTGACTGCACAGTACGTGTATTTAGGAAACTGTCTCTATGAAGACAAAAAAAAAAAACACGTTTTTTGTATGGTAGCCCCCTTAAATATTAATTTTATTCTGTTTTTTAGTATTTATTGTTAAAGCAGCAACAGGAATACATCATCTGTGAAAATTTCAACTGTCTTACTATCACGGTTCATGAGATACAGCCTGGTGACAGACGGACAGACAGCGTAAGTCTTAGTAATATGGTCCCGTTTTACCCTTTCGATACGGAACCATAAAAATCATAAATTACATAAGATACATGCAATACATACATACATTCAATCACGCCTGTTTTTCTTCCCTTGCGGAGTAGGCAGAGCGTCAAAGGCCGCTTTACGCCACATTTGACCTTGGTTAGACGGGTTAGATGGAAGGGTATTAGAGGGTTCGAGGGGATACGAGGGTAAGATGTAATATTGGCTTGGAGTGATAGGGGGTCAGCCTATCGCCTACATAAATGCCAATTTCCCTCAATTTTCCTGACTTTTACAGTATGCCCGGGAAGAGAAGCAGCTGGTACCTACATTCGGCGAACATGCCGCGTTACGTTATCTATCGCGATCGTGTGCTCTCTGTCTAACTTATAATTAAAATGCTTGTAACTTCATAATTTTTTAAGACATTTTAATTTTGTTTTTGTGGGATGGATCTATTTGTGATTATCCTTTTCCAACCAAACAAAAATAAAACATATAAATCATGCATATTCTGTACTCGGGGTATATTCACACTACGTAGGTTGATGTTTCTGTCATGTAAGTATGTATCGTTTATTTAAACACCCCCTTCATGAATGCAACTCACGTGACTAGACATACGTATACAATTATCTTACCACGTGACCTGCTGATAAAATCGATACAAATACATACCGAGAATTCTTTCTTTGTTTGTATTTATCTAATTAATGAAATGCCTTCTTATCAAAATGGGTTTAAATTGATATACAACGCCAAAAAAACAAAAAATAAATAAAATAATTATGTACCATATACAATTTTTGACCTTTGCCAAAAAATATTTTTCAGAATATTTACTTCTATCTATGTATGTTATACATAGAAGTAAATATTATGAAGTAAATAGAATATTTACTTTCATGCGTTCCTATTCATTCATGATTAACTGAAATGGAATGAAGAGAAGATCAAGTCATTATACTATTAGTACGAGTATGTATACCGCTATGTCCATTATGGATTCCACATTCCTAAAGATGTGTTATCTGAATGTGTATATTACAAATCTGTCCGTAAGGTTTATCGACAATAATATTAAGTACACACGATTTACACAAATTCCATTTAGATTTCACATATAAACAATGTTTTTAGGGTTCCGTACCTCAAAAGGAAAAAACGGAACCCTTATAGGATCACTTTGTCCGTCTGTCCGTCTGTGTGGGTGTCTTGGGAACGCGTGATGGTATCGAGTTGAAATTAAAACCATATACGCAGATTCATAGTTATCGTAAAAAAAAGTTACAGCCGAATATGTCGTAAAAACGCACATTTCGACACTCACAAGAGAATCAAAACCTATGTGGTACTTCCCGTTGATCTAGAACTATGAAATTTGGCAAGAAGCATTGTGTTAGAGTACACATATAGGAAAAAATCCGAAAACTGGACATTTTAAATTTAATCACAAAATATAGTGTCTATAAGCAAGGAATGAGGGCCCAAATTTTAAAATGAATTAACCGTATCATGTGGGGTATCATATGTAAGAGCTTCGTTAGCATAAGCTAAAACAGGGTTTTAAATATTTTTACGATGTATATTTTTCGGATTATGAAGGAAAATATAAAAAAAATATGATTTCCCCCTTTTATTTAGATTGTACGGAACCCTCGGTGGGCGAGCCTGACTCGCATTTGTCCGTTTTTTTTATTAGAATTGATTTGCATGAAATCAAAATGGAATATAGCGCGATATATGTGTAATATTATTATTGAGATATCTTATGTAAAGATTTAATGTCTGTTCATATAGTCCACTTATATCTTCGAAAATGTGCTAATGCGTGAACGGTATAGTGAGCTCTATTCCTATAGGCCTTTAAGCTTCGTACTTGTCGATGACAGTGCTGTACTAACTGCTATCTATGACTTTGGACTTAAACAGTTCAAAATGGAAAAGGTACTTCCCCTAACGGACACACCTAACCTCCTAACCTAACCTCCTACTAATAAACATTTATTTTTTATAAATCGTGATTTTCTTATCTTTTATTTATGAAATTACACCTTAATCGACCAAGTTGCGGTCAGCTTGAGGGCAATATTTGCAACAAACAACGTATATATGATGTTATTTATACATATGACTTTAAGAAATACCTGCACAAGAAATCTGCTATTTCACGTTTTGACGCAACCCATTATTTTTTTCTTAGAATGGGTAAGTAGTACCCGTATTTGACTGGAAATCAAAACCTAAAGAGCGAGCTAAATGGCATGATTATGAAAAATTATTACAAGAATTAATAATAAGATAATTATTAATACTTATTATCGTTATTCGTATTGATAATAAAGTCACTGACATAGCACAGCGGATTGGAAATTTGAAGTGGCAGTGGGCATAGCACGTAAAACTGATCGTGGGTAAGGCCAAAAGTTATCAAGTTGAGAATACGTACCGGCAAGCGCAATGTAGGAAGACTAGCCACAAGATGAAACCTTATGCAAATGACAGGAAGACGATATCCATCGAGCTTCCATTATGTCTTTTTGAAATTCCATGAGGTCTACGTCCAGCTGGCCTAGCATGGAAGGTAGATAAACTGTTTTATCCACGTTGTTTATGTCAGTTGTCAATGTCAGTATATACTTTATTTCCTCTGAAAGGTGGATAAAACGGTAGAAACTCTATTTGCCTACGTTCCATGCTAACCCTGCTGCAGTAGACTTCTTGTGGCTAATACGATAATGACGAATAAGAAAGATATTATCCTCGTTCTTGCGCAATTAGGTAAAATATAGTCGTATTTCGGACCTCCTTTTGAGTCTGTTAAAAATAAATTTATTTTTAGAAATTATTATATTCAATTAATTATATAGAGTAGGTACATATATTTAATGATTCCTTTCTTTTCATTATTAATTATCTTCTTTTTGTTTACCTTATGTACTCAATGTACCTACTTATATTCCTTAGAATGATTATACCTACCATACCTATGGCTTACGAAGCATTGTAGTAGGTAAATATACATAACACAATCATACGTCTAATTGTACGTATAGATGACGTGTTTTACGTAGTGTCATGAATAAAGTGAATATGCTTTCAATAATTATAGTTTAAAAAATCTGCAAAAACCTACTTCTAAATACGCAGTTCCTTTACTTGGATGATATATTTATCTAGTTATTTTGTTATAAAAACCAAAGTAGTTACTGAACCGTTTTGATAAAATTTATATGAGACCACCTCAATTTATAGTTGGCGAAGTAATTGCTGAACACACAAAAAAAAAACAGTTGAGTTGAGAACCTCCTCCGTTTTGGAAGTCGGTTAAAAAGGAAGGAAAGTTACCCACACAAATTTGATCTATGATTTATCCTTATCATTTTTCAGAAACCTGATTTGATGTCATTGTATTTTTAACAATACTTACAATAATAATGGTTTATTGACTAACACGATGAGTGTGTTGCAGGGTGTGATGTATCCATACTCCCATACAAGGAAAAAACGAGCGTTTGAACAAGTTTTTGTAAGTTTTTATTGAATTTGGTTCATGATAAGTTGATAAGGCTAGATAATAGTTAGGTAAATGGGAACGGCACGGTTCTTATTCTTTTAAAGTGATATTTCATTTTTTTTATGACAAACTAGGCCTGCGTTTGACCACAATCTCACCTGATGGGAAGCGATGATGAGGTCGAAGATGTAGCACGCCTGCCTAGGAGATACCTATTCACTTTTTTCTTAAACAACCCCGGGTTGTATTTCATAGGGAACACCGACTCTGGAAGAGCATTCCACACCTCTGCCGTTCTCACCAAGAAATTGGATCAGAAACGCTTGGTGCGACTAAACGGAATCTCTACAGATACTTTATTTATTTTAATTTGGATATAACTGGACTACTAGGTATATTTGTGATATTTTGTTGATATGCTTATTTTGAAATTCTTATTTATATTTGAAATTCTTATCTTATTTTTATATAATAGAGGGATTTTGAAACTAAATGCTTCCTAAAACGATTGTAAATTACTTATCTATGTTTGTGGTTATCCTTAGAAAAATATTTTATTCTAATCAACTCGCTCCCGTTTTTATTTTGCTTTTTCTGTAATTAAGAGTGTCAGACAAAAGTTCAAATAAGCCTACTTTAAATTGTTATAATTTTAACAGTCTCGTCAACTTTTCTGTAAAGGAAGATAATAACGGCCGCGAGCCAACTTTACATTGCTATAAAAGTTGAGCGTAACCCTGCTGGTCTATATTTTTTTCCTTAGAGGAGGACAGCCTTTTCCCATACAAATGAAAGTCATCTTAAATCAGAAAAATCTTATTTTCATACCTGTTAGTATCACGAGAACTAATTTATCTTGCATTCCAAATGGCTGCCGTGGATTCGACACTCGGCGCAGGTGTCACTATTCCTTAATTACATGGCCATAATGACACATAATTTGACAGCTACATAGAAGAGAGAGAGAGCATTCTTTCTTCTGTACAGCCACCACTCACTCCGTGGGTCAGGGATCAGTGACTAATACAGTTTCGAGTTTTTGGCGGAAACGTCGTAGAAACATGTTGTTGCTCTGTTTTATTTTTCTTAACTTGCTTGTATTATTTATAATATGAATGCTATAAAAATGGTGGTCTTTTATTCATACAGTGTTCGATCAAGTGAGGGTGAGTCTGGGCAAGTAAAATAAAAGAGTGAAACTTGTCATTTTACGTTATCGGCAAAACTCCATAGAAGCTTCTAATAAAATCGCCATCACTTTACCGAGACAAGGCTCAAGTTGAAAATAACCGTTTACGTGACTTAGATTGAGACTAGAATATTTATAGCTTCTGTTATTCAAGAAACTCAAAGAAATCTAAATAGACATTGATTAATTATCTATGCGGATCCAAATCCAATTAAAAAATACAGTTCGTGTATATTGTTTTTATAGAAACAACGGGCGTCTCGCGCCGCAGCGGCAGCGTACAGTATCAGTGGGCGGCCGTATCTCGCCGGACAAACGTCACAGTTTTTGCGTATGTCAACCTCATTTTTTTAAAAGATTTTTTGATTGGGGACGAGACGAGAAAGAACTCGCACATTTTATTAATTGACATTTTCAGCTCTCTACGCTGGTGGTATCGAAGACTGGGTGGACGGCCATCTCGGCGTCGACAACACATTCACCATCATGATGTACCGACCGACGGATACTTTCAACTCGAATGTTTTCATGGAGGTACGATTTACCAACTCTGTCCGTTCATCAGTCTTTAGAACCTGTCTGTAAAGGGTTCAGCTAAGTAGGTACCTGATTACAAAATTCAATCACACGTTACCAGGTGGCACCACCAACGTTTATTTGGATTAAATAAAAAGACTAGAATATTCGATACCCTACGTGACCAATGTCAAAGTAATTTATTATTCATTATAATTTATTATTTATTTATTTTTTTGTCTTTGTTGTTACCGAGTAACAGAGAAGGTCGGGACTCAAGTCTCGTCGGATGTTGAAATTTTCGAACTGTCTATAATATTGTCAATATCTAAGTCTAATTAAAAAATATTTAAATGTCTCTAGGTCGGCTGTTATCACCAAGTGCGCACGTTATAATAGCTACCTATTTTATAATCACGTGTAAATCATTTCGATAATGGAACAACGGATTATCATGATAATTTTAATCATAATTTTATAGTTTATAAGTATAAACTATAAACTTAATTAATTGTTGGGAAAAAACATATAAACTCGTACGTATTTCATACGTTTTGTGACTCGGAAAAGTTAAAAATGCATTTTGACATGGGGAAAATATTTACTAACTAGCTGTGCCCCGCGGTGTCACCCGCGTGTTGATGAAAAACGGTGATGATGATAATTAAATATAGCCTGTGTCCTTCTTCAGGTCCTAAAGACTCTCTGTGCCAAAGTTCAAAACGATTGGTTCAGCCGCTTAGCCGTGAAGAGGTAACAAACTGACAAAGAGACAGACGACAGACATTCCGCCTTTATAATATTAATTAGGATAAATTAAAAGAGTCATGATACCAAAGTTCAAAATCATTTAGTATGTATATAGCGAAGTCTAATTTTAAAAAAGTCTGTCCGTAAGTCAATCAGAATTAAATCTTATAAAGGCTTAAATAAGATGAATCGACTCCTAAATACAGTCCCATTCCAGTTAAATGAGTCCCAATCCAAAATACCCGACTGCATTACAACCATTTTTAACCACTTCCAAAAAGAAGGAAGTTCTCAATTCGACTGTTTCTTTGGTATGTTTGTTCAGCGTAGGTCATAATTCAAAGGTGGTCACCACAACCTTTTGATGAAATTTTTATGGCGGTGGCCATAAAAATTTCATCAAAATCGGTTCAGTACTTTGGTTTTTATTATAAAATAACTGGAGAAGTATGCCATGCAAGTAAACGGGTTGCGAAGTGATATGAAGTCGTTTTTTTCAGTTTTTTAAACTATAATTATCATAGGTTAACTGTAACTGATACGGTTGATATGAATACGGTTGATTCAATATTTTTAGTTAATTTGCCTTTCAGTATTAGTCGACATTAGTCTTCTTACTATATAATATAACAGTTAAAAATAAATACTATAAACTGTAACACATACAGTTTATAGTATTTATTTTTAACTGTTATATTTTGTGCGTTAACCGTGGGTGACGTCACCGTCGGTTCCAGCTGAAACCAGCGCCGGCTTTCCGCAGCCAGCAATATGCTGAGCTGGAACCGGTTTGAACAGTTTATTTTATTTTATTATTTTTGTTATATTTATGTATTTTGCTGTTGTATCTTCCACGAATAAATCTGTCTGTCTAATCATAGACAGATACTCAACATCAGTTGAGTATATGTTCGAAAAAAAAAAAATGTGCAAAGCTGTTTAAATTGGTAATCTTTAAAACAATTACTTATTTGGAAATGGAGGCTACTAAACAGAACAGTGTTTATTTTTTACGAGTTTTAATATAATTATAAAACTATATCCTGTAACACGCTGAAAGTGAAGACAAATCTAGCGAAACCCAGCACCTGAAAAGACACGTTTCTTTCGTTTCATTCACTCGCGCACGTGATCAAAAACATCATCGACTTCATTACATTAATCACGTTCGATAAAGTACAAGATTAAGAAAACAGAACAGTGACTATATCCTTCTTCCAAATTTCCAACAAAGTACGAAGTGAGTTCGTAGATATAAGAGTGTAAGAAAGAGTTCATAAAACATAAATAAATAGTCTTGACAGATTGAATATGAAAGGGCAAGGTATGACACTTCAGAAATTCCGTAGAGGTGACGTAGCTCTTTCGTAGCGCTTATCGTAGCATTGCTGAAGGACGATTAGCTGGCTTATGATGGTAATTAGCACAGAATGGTAAGTAGGCCTCGCATGAATCATAAATATCACAATATTTAGGATTAGATATTTGTTAAACAAGCAAGTAAACCCCTCCCCCCCCCCCCCCCCCTGGGCCATGGGCTGGAGCCGGCCTTGACTGTAGTCACATAGACGGTAGTGTGCTCATTGACGGCATTTGTCTGCGACAGTCAGTAATAATGCCGAAATGGACCCTTTCGACACAATTTTTGTGGTATAATACCACTATACCCATAAAGGAATAATGATTTAGTAAATATTTGACCCACGCTAAAGAAAAAAAAGAATTTTGTCTTTTGTGTGTGTCAAATAGTGAATTTTCTGTTGTATGTTCTTTTTGTGGTTTATATATATTTTGTGTTGTTGTTACAGCGGGTCGTCCACGAAGCGTACGCAGCGATGGACACACTCGTCCTGCAAAGTATAGAAGAACCTACCGTGGCGGAAATACCCCCGGTCACTCTTGTACAAGCTAAGTATTCTGCAACACACACCACTCAGGCTTCTATCACGATGTTACTTGTCGCCACTGTACTGCATTTACTCTTCACGTGAAACGTGAAACAGTATGAAGATTTTCGATTTCATTGTTAGTTTCGAAAACGGTTGACTGTCGGCCGTTGCGTTCGAGATAGAAAATGGGTCTGACGAGTCAAAATGTGATAGTATGTAGTAAAATGTAGTAGTTAAAAAATACTGAAAAAATGACTTCAAAATACGCAATATATACGCGACTTGCTGTTCATTTTTCTACATGCACTTTGATGATATTTTACCAGTTATTTTGGTTTAAAAACCAAAGTACTGCATTGATTTTGATAAAATGTATATGGGATCACCTCTGAAATATGATCTACCAAATACAAAAATAACCATAAAAATCAATGCACATTTGGCTGAGTAATCAGTGAACATACAAAAAAACACAACTGACCGAATTGATAACCTCCTTCTTTTTAGAAGTCGGTTAAAAATTTAATGTATTTTATAGGTAATAATACAAAACTCTTAGTTATACTACTAAGTAAGCAGTATAAGAAAGAGTTTTGTACCAGTCTTGTTTCATCAATATCAATGTAAAATCAAAAATACGACATTTTAAAATTTCGCTTACCTACATTGTGATATCACTCAATTATGTAAATTAAAACCCCATTCCCCTTATTATTATTATAACTTAAAATAGAAACAAGAAGTTTAGTTGTCCAAAAACATGTTTTTTTTTATTTCGATTAAACTCTTTGGTATTCTATATTTTTAGTTGATGTCATGATTCAATGTCACCATTAAGATAGGTAAGTATACAAGTTGCGTGTAACCCCAAATTTAGCTTAAAATATAATAACAACATTCTTGTTTCTCGCACTGCTTACCTACATTTAAAACATGTCAAAAAAAAGCTTGTCAGACCCATTGACAGCGGTTTGTATTGTACCTATCAATTGTATAGATGTTGCAGTTCATGAGTGCGTAGAAGCCTTTACTTAGTATTCGTTTAACAGAGTGTATATTAATTGTGTTAGTGTGTGTCAGATAAAGCGGGTGGCACTAACACACACGTACACGATGACACGAACACAACCAAATGAACGCGCATCCCTGACATGCAACAACTTTACTACATAATCCGAAAATGTTGTCAATTAGATTTTCATAGTTTTGGACGTTATTATGAAAGTTTTATGATAAGATGTTTTTGTATTTATTATGATTATTTACCTGCCTATGATTATTACAATTGTCTACAACTTCTAGTTTGTGATTTAAATGTGAATTTAGGATATGGCATAAAATAAATAATGTAACATTATTTAGTAGTTTTATTGTCTTTTGTTGTTATCGACCATTATTGTCAATAAAAACAAACAATGGTCCAAAAGAATGTAAAGTTGAACATATTTTGTAATCACCTTTTAAAATCCCACTTTATAGGTTCGGGAGCTTTTTTTTTCTAAAAATATACATTTTGGCCCCAAAAATACACATTTTTTTAATTGTAACATACTCAGTAATACTCGCGCAAAAAACTAAAGACAAATCGAAAGACATCATTCATCAAAATCGTCACACACGTCAGGGCATACATCTCTTCTGTTTTCTACTATGAGGACAACTGGCAGAAAATCTTGCCTGAACTTTAGGTCCTATTGGAACATGATTTAATTAATTTAATTTGTGCAAGGAATAAATGAATTATGGAATGAATTATGAATTATTATTATGATATAATAACCGATTATTTGATTTTTTATTACTGTCCATGTTTTACTGTCGCAATAATTAATCAACCACCATTAAATTAAATAACTGCTCAATATGTTTTTGAACTGATCATAATAACATCTCAAATATTTAAATAACAGCTCAAAAAATTATTCTTAATGATGTTTTATAATAATTATATTATAATAAAAAAAAAACTGAAACAAGTGTCTTCAAAATACGTAATTCCTTTACTTGGATGACACATTTTTTCAGTTATTTTGTTTTAAAAACCAAACTAATGATTCGGTTTATATAAGGCGGAGTCATAAAGTAACATACGTAAAAAGGTACAACCGAAGATATCACCTCCTTTTTTGAAGTCGGCACTGTCTTAATTAAATTTTTATATTTATTTGTTGATAACTTTTTTTATGAATAAATAGGTTTGCGGTTGACCGGCAACTCGCCTGATGTTAAGCGACGTTGCGGTCTACGATGGAGTGCGCTTACCTAGAAGAAACCAATTCACTCGCGATTTAATTAAAGACACCCAAAATATAACACCACCATTATATGTTCTGTGAAAATTTCAACTTCCTATTTTTTACGGTTCTAAGGATAAAGTGTAAAGGTATAGGACAGAACATAGACAACGTGTGCTTAGTAATAGAAAAGCTATAGTAGGTAATAAGCTCAGGACCTTTAGATACAATGTGTTAAATGTGTAAATGTGTTAATAAAAATATTAACACATTTTCGCCTGATTTTAATCAGACATAAAAATTTAATAATAGGCTTGCGCTTGACCGCTAATTCAACCAGTAAGTAGGTACATCCAGACAGTGAATCACATTGTTGATTTTTTACACTATAAATTAATTACACAGTTAATTACTGGTTTTGACTAAAATGAGAAAATATTAAAGAATGCTTATATTGCTTGTTTTGCTACATCTACGTTTTTGCCAAAATAATTTTACGCTAAAGAGTTCATTGGATCTAATTTACATTTTGTCAAAGAAAGAAAGCTTTAAGGTGGACGCCCATTGAACCAGCTGAGTATCATGGCCGTAACCGACACATATAAAAAAATTAGTTTGTTATTAATTAGCTAGACAAAACCCAATAGACCGTGTAGTGTACAGTGCAGCGTGTAATGCACTGTACGGCAACGAATTGATACCAATACGGTGTCGACACGTTCTAGTGGACGGAGTAGCGCCGTGCCGTGTCTGATACGTTCATAGCTCGATCATTGTAATAATGTAGGAGTGGACGTCTACCTTTATTTTATGATGATGTGCGGTGATTTTATAATATTTTTTTAAATATTTTTGTAAATTATTATGTAAAGTCGTCCCTTATTTTATGTGATGTTATAGTAACCTTCTTCTCAAGTTAATCTGAAATCATAAGAAAAGAACCAAAATTAGGGAAAACAAATTTAAAATTACATGCAGTTTTACGAAATAAAAAATTATAATTTTGCTATAGGTACATTTTATAGCAGCAGTTTCGTCATCTTGTGAAAGTCCATCTCTAAACGTAATCTGGCTTCGAGCTCTAGCTTGACCTAGTCAATATATTGTCCTGAAGATAACTTGTGAGATAAAGTCTGGGCACTAAAGTATCTGATGCAATACAAGATGGGGACCATCAGAGTTGGAAGTGAGATAAAATCTGGGCACTAAAGTATCTGATGCAATTCAAGATGGGGACCATCAGAGTTGGAAGCGAGATAAAATCTGGGCACTAAAGTATCTGATGTAATACAAGATGGGGACCATCAGAGTTAGAAGCGAGATAAAATCTGGGCACTAAAGTATCAGATGCAATACAAGATGGGGACCATCAGAGTTGGAAGCAGCTTTTTCGTCATCTGTCTGTCACATAAGGAGGAGTTTGAAGTAAAGAGAAGTATACCTGCTAGAAAAATCAGTATGTAATATAGACATAAAATAAATATATATGCTACCCTAATTACCCGTCTCCGTTTTAACTTACGTTTGTATAATCTTTATATAAAATGATTCCACTTTAGAGTTCATTCAAAGATTTGTTTGGCTCCATTTCAAAATCTAATAAACCATTTAAAAGTATTTTAATGTTTTATAACATAAAAATATGTATAATTTTATTAAATGAGTATTTTATATTTATAGTATTTCACCAGCAAATATCGAAATTATCATCATCATCATCTAAACCAGATTCTCAAAAGGACCGGTTTGAAGCGGCTTGGGTCCAGGGTCTTTCTGCAACAAGATTTACAAGATAGATCTACGATTAACCACCAACTTACCACAACATAAAATATATGTACGGAATCCAAATCAACCTGACTCGCTTTTGATATATTTTATAGTTATATTTGGTTTGAACGTTTTCGAGCGTCTTGCACCGAAATCTGTGTATGATTATTCACTCTTTGTATGTATGCAGTAAGCGAATGTCTTTATTTGCCCTTCAAGCAAATACGTTTTCCTGGTTGCCAAACTCGATTGCACAATTATTTTCGGCCACGAGCATGCCTTCTATAAAATGTTTTGCCTTTGAAGGAACTTGATATATTTGTTTCTATATAGGATCACTTAAGTAACTATTTATGTAGTAGCCATTGACCTCAATTATTTTCGGGCACAGACTGGACAGCTATTTACGTTACAAATAACTGTATTAGACAATGCAAATTATTCTTATGCTAATTTGAAACACCTTGTGCAGGTGTTCAAAGACGGACTACGGACACTTGTCCATACCTATGTTACGGTTATGAATATAAAGAAGTATGCAATTTATCTCAATATCTTGAAAGTAATGTAACCTTCGGTATACCTACTTACACGTACAGTGCACCGGTTAAGTGATTGTGTTACCTACAGTATGAATTCGTGATTATTCCACTTCTGTAGTGTCTTGGTTTTAATTTGTAAATTTAATAATGTACCAAGTTTTATTTTATTTCAAGTAAGGTACCTAAGTTATTGTGAACGAAAAATGCATGTGACATCGGCAACTTCTAGCCTGAAGGTAAAATGAATCGGTCTGATTATTTTGGCCTTTAACTATTTCTAGCCTGGATATTGTGTTTTTTAAACTGAAACCTGCGTGAGTAGTACTTTTTTATCCAATTAAGCGGAAAGTAATTTCAAAGTTCGAACTTTCGTCTATACATGCATACAAGCACAGAGTAATGACACTTAAGTATACAGGGATAGTTTCACTCAAAAATCCATCTACCGTTGAAGCAAAAAATTTGTTTCATGACCATCATGTAATTCTCTCTAATCATGTAGAACTCTCTTCAACATGCATATCAGCTTTCATATGATGTTTATAGTGAGTAGACTTTTTTCAAATAGTTAGGAAGTGAAGTTGTGCCAAAGTTTGCTTACCTGTCGTGTGCAGGGACGGGTAGAGTGACGTACCCAAAAGGCTTGCTAAAAGTCGCTTCACTTAGCTAGAAATGATTCGCATTTTTAGGCTATTACTTCTATGCATACGTCATACGAGTATATAATTTTTTATATATATTCGGACTGTGATTCGGATGTATATTTTTGTACAGATTTTAATTACGTTTTTAGTTTTGATTTCATAATGGTCCCACATAAATTTCATTTCTATTGGACCCTGAACTTCGAAGATATGCCATGGGACTTCTAATTTGTATATATTTTATCTTCATCAACTCTACCAGTTGTAAATCGAATTCGATGATCCTTCCTTTATTGATTTGGATTGATATGTAATGTATGTATTACATACATACATATAATAAAACATCACATTTTAGGCTTCTTGTGCGAATAGGCATTCGTGAGGCTACGGTGTTTGTCCATCTGTCCTACACTTACACGTCTGTAGCTTTTGAACGATAAATTACCAAGATTGTAAGGTAACTTTGATTTAAATCTACAAATATTAAAAACTAGTCAAGAGCGAGATAAACTTGCGTAAATACTTTTTGAATAAGCGGCTGAATAAAATAAAAAAATGAAAATCCCTATTCAATAATTTCATAGGCTATTTTTTAACACGCTTTTATTAGGTCGACCTGTATGTAATGAAATCTAAGGTAACTAATTTATCTTCCATCTTCCAAGGATCGTATAGCGTCATGAAAATTGGCAGCTGCACTACGGCACTGCGTTTATTACTTTTATTTATTCATTTTTATTGGTATTTACTCGTTGTGTTGAAACTAAAATTTATATTCACAAATTTCACTGGGTAAGTTCGTTTAAATTTCAAACACACTTCACTACTATTGCAACACCTAAACTTTATTCAGTATGCTGGATCCTTTTACATACCTAGTATGAGTATTAAACCTACCAAATTTCGTTCAAAACAGTAGTTTGAATTGCGTCGTTGAAACGTTCTAAGCTTGCAATTTTAAAAGTCCATATCTTGAAATGTATTGAACCGTTTATGATAAAATTTACACTGTTCCCTAATATGGGAGATACTTCATCCAACAAAAAAAAGATTAATTTGCAATACGACTTCTAGTTATACTTATGAAATTTGGCACACATGCTTAGAAGCCCACATTGACTATCATATGCGAAAATTGTGCAATTCTAACAATATTACATACATACATATCAAATTGTTACTTTTTTGAAGTCAATTAATAATATACGGAATAAAAAGACGTAGGTGTTATAGATTATATTCACGGGAGCGTCATATTTTGATAAGTTTTCATATAAAACTTGTGAAGCGTCCGCGAGTCGTCCCATTTGTGTGTTTTTATACCTATGTAGTGTTCATGCGGACGCCGCTGATGCATTACTCGGTTTATTTCTCAAATATTTTAAAGTGTATACCTATAGACGTTAATGCGTTGTGAACATTAATCATGGTGAGATTTTTTTATTAAATTGTGTGTCTTTGTTTTTTTTGTTGCTTTTAGTGTTTACGAATATGTAGGCAGGTAATGTTTATTGTTTTAGCCAGACGGTGAAAGTGAGCTTTATCCATGAATTATCGCAATAGTAAATGCCCTACAAACTGAAAAAGGTTCTATTTACTCTTATTTTAAACAAATTGGACTAATAAATCAAATTGTGAAAAGAATTACCTTACACATTTATTGTCATTAATTTATACACTTTCAAAATATTTATTGACCTACGACATTCTTTTTATCATCCTTGTTTGTAAAAACAATGTTAGATATTTTTAGTCATAATGTCGAGTACAATGAGTAAAGTAGGGTAACTAAATCCTTCACGGTTGTAAACTTTTTAAAGATACCTCTTCACCCCCTCGTTTCTTTTTTTTGACGTGACAACGTCTAATAAATCGATGAACGCCGGCTGCAAGCACGTAAAAGTATGACTCATTGTCCCGTTATACGTTACGCTCATTGTCATATATATATATATATATTGGATCCCGTAACAATATAAATAAGTTATTGTATAAGCTAATAATAATACCCAGCCAAGTTTTTTTTTATTTAAGACACATCTAAAATGGATAAATTAATAGTGACCCCCAGGTATGCACCAGATATGCACAGGTATTGGCGTATAGGTACCTACATACTGTTACTTTACCTGTGTTTAGGTGTGTACCTAAACACATTAAGTACTTTACTGAAAAACGTTACTCAAATTTGAGCATTGCTCAACATATTTTGTCAGCTTTTCGCTGACACGTAATGACACTTGCGGATAGAAGACAGATAATTTGAGATGTTGATCAAAATGAAGTAACGTACTTTTCTTGGTAAGGCCGCAAATTCTCATTTTAAGCCTTACCTGTACACCTAAAACAAGTTTTGGTTATTGACGATATCATAATATTATTTTAGCTTATCCACCTGTTATCGTTTTTTTTTGTGTCATAAAAATTATCTGCGTTATTAAAGATTATTATCGTAATCAATTATTATCATTTGAAAAATTACGTTGTTCGGAAGGTATTCTAGCCAAATTATATCGTACATTATTAAACCTACATAGAGTTACCTACAAGAATTACCTACTATTTAAAAATTATTTGCTACTATGTGGTTTATAAAAAAGAGGTAAGCCATGAACGCCAGCTTCATGGAAATTACAAAATATTTTTATTTTGAATGCTTATATCTTTTTTTTTTTATTCATAGTTTGCAAAACAAGTATGTACCTATATTAAAAGAAAAACAAAATATAACTGCAGAACCGACTGCAGAAATGCAGTTTTTGCAGTCTAACTTACGACGTCGTTACGCCTGATATGTTGCTCAGTGTACGTTTTTTGTGAGAAAGCATGCGTAATATAGCTGTAAAAGATTATAAATGCGCATTCTTTAGCATAATTCTGGTAAAATCACTTATTTATTACGAAATAGTTCGTTGGAGGTTACGAAAAACGCATTTCTTTATATTTGCAAGAGATGTATTATTATTATTACAAAAAATATAGCCTATGATACTCAAGAAGTGAAGACGAATCTATCGACACCTCGCACATCGAAATCGGTTAAGCCGTTTAATCTGTAGGCATATAAAAATACGTACATACCCACATACATACATACACTCGAAAAACATAACCGTCCTTCTTACGCAGTCGGGTAATGAAAAACCGACTGCAAAAAAAAAAGTTTTATATCTGTATAATAATTCAAAAATGAAATACCACATCATATACTAATCACGTATTTTCAAAAACTACTTGACCTCAGAAGCTAAAATTTGGTAGACTGTAGGTAAGTAATTTCTTTAAATGCAAGATTTTTTACAACAAATGTACGATGTAAAAGGATTGGAAGTTTGTATGATAGGTACGATTTTTATTTTAAATTGGCAATTTGCTTTGCATTTAAAATAAAGTTGATATTTAAAGGCCACTATCAGTGCCACCTATCCTACTCCGTACATGGTTGCCTGGAAGAGATCGCTTTAAGCGATAAGGCCGCCTATTGAAAGATTAGCCATAGTAATATTGTATTTTTAATGTGTTTGTACAATGTGGTCTTTTAATAAAGAGTTATCTATCTATTTTCATGAAGTTCTTTACCTAAATCAAGTCAAAATCTTATATGTCTGTTGCATGGCGTCCCTTCCGCTTCACGTCTACTGTATAGATCGCATCTTATTCTTTTAAATTACCTAGGTATTTGTGATTATCTTTCATTTCTGATAAAAATCTAACTAAATAAATCTAATTATCAAATTATTATTACGCTTGATATTCTGTGAAGGTGCTTCCTTCTATTAAAAACACTATAATTTGCTTCGTTGTTTTTCTCACGCTATTTTTCCGAGGTTAACATGCAGTTTTAACTCTTATATTTATATAGATCGGCATCGATCGATATTAGTTCAGAGCATATCAAAAAATAAAGTTCGCTTATTTAGTAATTAACTTTTATCTTTATATCCGTAGGGTGACGATAACCCGGGATTCGACATCTTTCCTGAGGAGACTTCGGATGCACCTTCCGAAACTATTACAAGCAGGAATGCTATACATGACTCCAACGGCCATATGTACGGGTCTCCGAAACCAAGACGATCGACCAAACCCGACTTGCCTCCTCCAGCTCTCAATGTACCTTCGGATGACTTGAAAAAAACAAATAACGCAAGTTTACCTTTAATTTCCTCTTATTTATCAACATAATGTGGTAAATTCTGAAGGCACCACTAAACTAATTGAAATTATTAAAATAACTAAATTCAAAAAACGAACAAATGTTCTGTACATTTTTTTATTTAGTGATTTTAAGAAGTGTAGTTAATTTAGTAGTGCCTTCATATGTATCTATGCGTCTTACGGTATGACTTACGTGAGTTGTTCATTTATCAAAATTATACCGGACTATCTGTTACCTAAATCAAGCTATCGGCTAATTACATTAAAAAAAAAACATTCACATCTCTTGAGTTTTTCAACGTGAAGTAACAGACATTTATCTGTAAACTTTCACATTTATAATATAAAATGTGTGATTATATGATTAAAATTATGATATTTATTATGATATAAAACATGATGTGATTTATGATTGGTATGCTAATACGTATTTATCCACTGCTGATTATACTTAGCAGATATCATCTAACAACACAATCTCATAACAACATCAAAAAACATCTTGAGGAACGATTAGGCTGGTAGGCTACAAGCCAGATGGATGGTCGATATAGTCAAGTCACAAGACAAGACCTGAAGAAGCTCAACAGAACGAGAATGAAAGTGGTGATAAAGAAGAGGCCTACGTGGGCTTGATGAATACTAAAATCATGATGATAAAAACCTGTGCTTGTAGATCACCTTGGATATTATTTTTATATTTTAAATCGTTCTTTTGAATACTTTCAGGGGTTTCAAGATATCGAAAATGAAAAGTCTGAAATTGAAGACGGAGTACCAGAGCGACCCCAATGGGCTAACCAGATCGAGTTCCTTATGTCATGTATTGCCACCTCAGTGGGTTTGGGCAACGTGTGGCGGTTTCCTTTCGTCGCCTATAATAATGGTGGTGGAGCCTTTCTCATCCCCTATATTATTGTGCTGATGTTAATAGGAAAGCCAATGTATTATCTCGAATGTATAATGGGACAGTTTAGTTCCAGAAATTCAGTCAGAGTGTGGGCTTTATCGCCTGCTATGAAAGGTAACTTCTAATTTATAATAACCGCTAACCCTTTTTATTATCGAAGGTCAAGGAATCCAAGGTCAAGCCAATATCCACACACGGTTGACATTCCATAAGTTCCCAAAAAACGAGGTTACCAACATATTTATTCGAACGAGAACGGTAAAAGGTTCAACATTATCATATATCATCTTCTTAATAGAGTAGGTAACTTGTTGTGCTTTCTAAGAGTTTCTGTCTAAATAGGCATCCTATGCATTTCTATGCGATATAAAACGGAAATTCTTCAGAAATACATTTATATAAATTATTTTTAAGAATTAAATAAAATTACTAACACGAAAAATACTTTCAGGCACAGGTTATGCTCAATCTCTCAGTTGTACGTATATTCTCTCATACTACGTGGTTATCGTTGCTCTCTGCATGTATTACCTTGCGATGAGCTTCCAGGCAACATTACCGTGGTCTGTGTGCCAACCAGAATGGGTTAACTGCGTGCCTTCCGATACATCTTTACAAACTGGTGACCCCCCAGAAAATGCGACCAGTAGCGCTGAGCTGTATTTTCTGTAAGGAAATTTTTAAAACCATCACTAACCATCTTTTGTTTCTTAAGAGCCAAAATAAGTAGTTGTATGTTTTTAGGAAAACTGTGCTACAACAAAGTGATGGCATTGAAGGTGGTTTAGGTAAGAGTTTTGTTTGTAAGTATGTGCACTAAATTACACTAGTACCATCTAGCCTTTTCTAAACGTATGTCGCACTTTCAGGGGCTCCTATTTGGTATCTAACTCTTTGCCTGCTGGCATCGTGGATTATTATCTTCGCAATTGTATCTCAAGGAGTCAAGACCTCCGGTAAAGCTGCCTACTTCCTCGCTATCTTCCCTTATGTTGTGATGATAACTCTGTTAATCACGTATGTATGCCTTGGCAATACTTTAATCATGATCATATTTACTATCATTTGTATCATACAAATTTTATTTCAATGTTTTAGTAATCTTAAATTTTCAACCTTTAATATATTTGTATTACAGAACTTCAATCCTTCCTGGTGCTGGCAATGGCATCTTGTTCTTCATAACTCCTCAATGGGATAAACTTTTAGAGCTAGACGTAAGTATTATTAAGTGGACAAATTACGTTTTTTTTTTTTTTTTGTTTTGAAATTGAATTCTCAAAATAATCTGGCGCAGTCTCATGCACCATGTCTACGAGCGTACGGAAAAGTGAAGTGATTGTGAGCATGGGAAGGTGGCAGGTCGATTTATCCCGAGTATTCGTGCAAGTGAGACAGCTGCACCTAGACCAACCGACTCTACGAGTAATGAACAATCTTGATAATTGCAGAGTTTAATTATCTACTAGTAAAAGTGTCAGACAGTTCTATACCTAGATAACATTCTTATTCCAATTTATTTGTATCTAATATATAAAAGATTTAAAATGTTATGATTTGTTAAGTTTTTGGTCAATAAAGGTTTATTATTATTATATAGTTCTGCGTAAAATATATCTTGTATCCATAGTAGGTACCCATAGTTGACCCAAATATTTTGTTTTCCAGGTCTGGTACGCGGCAGTGACTCAAGTATTTTTCTCTCTGTCAGTGTGCACTGGGGCCATTATTATGTTCGCCTCATACAACGGATTTAGGGGAAACGTGTACAGGTATGCACATTAAGCCTACTTATTGGTTATCAATATAATTAGCTTGATAATTTTCGCGTCCTTGATATTGACTGGATTTTACAAATGTTGATTTGCATAATGTATTTACTTATTTATATATGCGAAGGAAGCTTTGAATTTACGAAATATTTATTAGCTTTACGAAATTCCATCTATTAAATAAATAACAATTTCCCGAGAAGCGGGAATGCTACATTAAAAGTTATGAACTAAGATGCAAAAGCTCCAAAGAAAATATTGAACAGCGACCTTTACTAGTTGAAAATAATTACGTAGGTACATCCAATTTTTACTTGTTGAACTGAGTTGTTGAATATGTGAATTTTACTGTAATTTTAAATCCCATCGACTTCTAGATCGTCGCTTTTTATTGACTTTAATGCCATCTCTGCTGCACGTGGCGTACTATCTAGTTCCTTCAATATCAGCCAGCTAACGAGTTGCATCCACTCTCCGATGATAGTCGCTGAAATCGTATTTCTGAAACTCGCAAAGAAACCCTCTTTGGGCGAGAAACTACAACAAGCGAGGTTTCGTCACCGAATTGTTGAAGTGTTGCATTTTAAATGTTTCCTTGTGTGAGTAAAATAAAAGAAATACACCATCTGGTGTCTAGTAGCTAAAATAAGGAACTATTAAATCCATGGTTCCGAAATATGCAGCGTTACAATGTCAAATACCGCAGGACGTAGACCACTTACTAATAAAATTATCTTGAATAGCTATTACGAGAAAAAGCCTGGGTAATTCCTACTGGGGCCTATTTCATTTCGTGCATATTTGGAATATTTTAGAAAAATAGAAAAAAGTATGTCCAATCAAGTTTTTTGTGCTTGTAGAAAAAAGATTTTTATAGTTTTATGTTAAATAAAATAATGGGACAGCTATAAATTGTGTATTTGTTTAGATACTGAAGGTTTATTTTTTTAAATAAATGGTGATGAGATTTCAATTATACGGTAATGAGATATCATGCTACGGTAGTGAGTTAAAAGAAATGGTAATGAAACAAAGAAATAAGTAAATTGAATCAGTCTTTTATTAAACTAAAACAAAAACTTATTATTACTATAATATCATTTGGCGTCTTTTTTAGTTGCTGTTAACATTAATATTTAGAGGTAACAGTAATATTCTATTAAAAGTCCTTGCCAAAATATAATATAATGCTAATATTTGGCGAATACAAACAATATAAAAATTACATACTTAAAAAAATAACTTGAAAGGAACTTTATTTTACTGTTATAATATATATAATTATCATCTAATTCTCATTACCATCCGTATATTCTCATGAGATTTTGAGGTATTTTTAATTCTTTTCGGTTAATTTGAATAAGATCAAGCTTGTTGGATTGCTACGGAAAAGAAGTACACATAATGGCTATATTAATCAAATACAAATTTAAAATAAAAATATAGGTACCTTTCATACGACGAATGGTGAGGAGATTTATATTTGACCACATTCATACTCGGAGAGGAGAATTCGATTTTACGAAACAATATTCAGTCTCTGATACCTGGGCTCGGCTCCGTGTCACGGCGCAGACAGTCGACGAATGTTTTGTGGGAGCTCGGTGCACAGTGACTTGACAATACTTAGATACCAGATCAAACACATAGTCGAATGGTAATGAGAGGGTAGTGTGCGGACATTTTTAAAAGCAATAAAACTCATACTAAATTTGTTTTTCTGTGGACAATAAATCGTTTCAATATATATTAACTATTCTGACATCAAAAGAAGTCAAAAAACATTTAGTTCTCACAAGAAAATTTTATCAGTTTACCAAAATCTGGGAATATGGACATGGATGGTAGTGAGATTTTTAGATTTTGAATTAATGTTTAATCCATATTTACCAAAAAATAGCTACATAAAGAGCTGGCACTTGTAGAGCCCCAAGTTAACTATATAAAATCAAAATTAAGTTTACAGAAAATAAAATATTTATGTATTCTTTATTGTCGGACACAGAATATGCCGAATATTCACCCACCTACCAGTTTTATCAATATTTTTTAGAAAATGCCACTTTTACTCATTGGTATTTGTTTTGTTTATAGAGACGCAATGATAGTAACAACCCTGGATACGTTTACGAGTCTTCTCTCTGGCCTCACGATCTTCGGCATCCTGGGAAACTTGGCTTATGAACTCGATACGGAAGTAGAAAACGTTGTTGGCTCTGCAGGGACTGGGCTCGCTTTCGTCTCTTATCCTGATGCTATCTCCAAAACTTTCCTTCCTCAGGTAAACGAATATTTTACTACACATAGTTATAAACATCATTGCACTCAATAAAGAGTTTATCTATCTATCTATCTATCTATCTATCTATCGCTCACAAAAAGTCTACTGCTGGATAAACCTCCCCATCGATTTCCAAAATGCCCATTTAGAGGCCTGCAACCAGCGTCTTTGTGCCACCTGGCTCCATAGGTCATCA
Source organism: Lycia hirtaria (assembly GCA_947563715.1). Taxonomy (NCBI): domain Eukaryota; kingdom Metazoa; phylum Arthropoda; class Insecta; order Lepidoptera; family Geometridae; genus Lycia; species Lycia hirtaria. The sequence goes on from OX387384.1 coordinate 28,565,239, forward strand.
GTCTGTCCATTTTGTGACTGGTCGTCCTACCTGCGCTTGCTGATACGGGTCTCTAGTCGAGAACTTTTCGTCCTCATTAGCAACAGCAACATATTATGTGCCCTACCCATACCCATTGCCACTGCAACTTGCAAATCTACTGGGCTATTTCGGTGACTTTCGTCGTCTACAGATCTCTTAATCTGAGTAAATGCTATGTGCGTTGATACTATTGTACCATGCAATATTCCTGAGACAGAGACTAGGGCCGATATGCGCTAATTCAACGAAGCATCACAATATGTCAATCACGGCATTATTTACATACGAGTATTTGAACTATTGTTTGAGTGTGAGAGAGAGAGAGAAACCCACTCAGGCTATGCGAATTTGGATTAACTTTGGACCTTTATCGATCAGCAATACTCTGTTTTTTAGGGTTCCGTACCTCAAAAACAAAAAACGGAAACCTTATGGGATCACTTTGTTGTCCGTCTGTCAGTCCGTCCGGGTGTCAAGACGCCTGTATCTCGGGAACGCGTGAAGGTATCGTGTTGAAACCATATACGCAGATCCATAGTCTCTTGCTGCAGAAAGAAAAATAAAATTTCTCAGTTTACGTTAAAAAAAAAGTTACAGCCGAATATGTCGTAAAAAACGCACATTTCGACACTCACAAGGGAATCAAAACCTATGGGGTACTTCCCGTTGACCTAGAACTATGAAATTTGGCAAGAAGCATTGTGTTAGCGTACTCATATAGGAAAAAACCGAAAACTGGACATTTTTAATTTAATCACAAAAATATAGTCTTTAAGCAACGAATGAGGGTCCAAATTTTAAAGTTCTTTAACCGTATCATGTGGAGTATCATATGAAAGAGCTTCATTAGCATAAGCTAAAACAAGTTCTTAAATATTTTTACGATGTATATTTTTCGGTTTAAGAAAGAAAATATAAAAAAATATATGACTTCCCACTTTTATCTACTAGTTTGTACAGAACCCTCGTTGGGCGAGTCTGACTCGTACTTGTCCGGTTTTATTTGTGTAGTAGTTTAGGTAGATACGTAATGTTTTATTATAGCATCAGACATAAAAAACGAATCTAACGATGACACACCATACACTCCAAAACTTTCTAAGCAGTTTAAAATACAGGAGAGACATGTATAGTATAGACGGACGTCGGACACTCATACATTAATTATTATACTATACAACTAAGCAGTAGCTTTTTAACCAGAAGTTCACGATCACACCAACGGTACAACAGTAATATTAAATAAATTACAAATATAACATTAGAAAACTGAAAAACCCCTAACAAAAAAATCGGCTGAATAGATTTTGATGAAACATAGCTAAGAACAATCTCGATCAAATCCACCTTCAACCAAAAAACTAGATCAAAATCAGTCCATCCGTTTAAGACCTACGATGCCATGTGTATGCCCTCTTAGAAAACACCCCTCTTTTTGGGTGCGGGGTTAAAAATAGTCGCGTATATTCAGTGAATGCTCGATTGATGGCTTGCGAAGCTTGGCCAATCCACGTTGACGTTTATATGCACTTATCCGTTTCATATTTCATCTTAAAAACGCTCGCTTCTCTCGCTCGGTCAATTAAAAATGACATTCGAGTAAAAAGTATGCGATATGTTATTTTTAAACGATACCTACTCTTGTATTTTTATGTATAATGAGCTTGTTTACTTTGTATGTATAATGAGCCATAAAGTAAAAAATCCTTCAAGTTATTTGTTTAATGATAAAAGTACCTGGATGGCCGAGCTTTGCTCGGTTTTATAAATGTGATTTTTTGATAATGTGTAAATGTGTGATAAAGGACTCCAAATAATAGTTTTTCTCACAAAAGAAGGAACTTGAAAAAAAGAGGAAAAAATAATCTCATCTGGACTAGAACTAGGGTCTTCTGGATTCGGGACCGCCCGATTTCCCACCTGAGCTATTATAACCTTGTAAATGATGGCGAAATTTTCCTTCATATTCTAATGATTTTGTAGCAGTTTTTCATTGCCTGAAAAAACAGATAAAATGACGTTATCTAAAAATGAAACCTAGCTAGATCAATTTATCGCTTCCCGAAACCCCCTGCATACTAAATTTCATGAAAATCGCTGGAGCCGTTTCCGGGATTCAGATTAATATAAATATATATATATATGTCACAGTTAAGACCCGTTTTTAAATATAACGCGTTTTCCCTAGGTAGAACTAGTTTTCACTAAATGCCTTTGTTGAAACTAGAATTAACTAATGTTAGGTTAAGGTTTTTTTTTTTTGGGAGGAGGGGAGTAGGGAAACAGAGGGGCTAATGGGTTACTCACACACTGTTTCCCTTGGATAAGGATAGGATAATGGGGAGGAAAAAGGGAAGAGGGTAGGGGGGAGTGGGGGGGGGGGTATGGTTAGGTTAGGTTAGTAACAGCTAGTTTTAACTGAAAATCAAAAATATTAGTGGTAAATTCTAGTTTTCACTAGTTAATTCTAGTTTCAACAAAGGCATTTAGTGAAAACTAGGTCTAACTAGGGAAAACGCGTTATATCTAAAAACGGGTTTTAACTGTAACATATACATATACATATATACAAGAATTGCTCGTTTAAAGGTATTAGATTAGATTAGATAGATTAGACGAAGTTCGCATTATTAAGCATTTGACGAGCCTTCAAAAGAATGTTATCGCATATAAGCAATCAGTACCTAAAGTAGGTGACTGATTGTTTGCTTAGTGTTGTGAGTAATATAATGGTTGATCAGGATGGTCACCTGATGGTAAGCGCTGGCCGAATATAATCGGATTGTACTTGTTCTGTAAAAAATATATTCTAATCTACTTGATTAAAATTTGCTTCTATCGACGATTATTTGATAGTAAGCAACACAGTAATTACATTCATTGTTTTACGTAATAAAATAATAGTATTACGTATTATATATTTTAATATACTATTTTCCTTGTTTGTGTAGACGATAGACTAACCCCCTGTCACTGCAGATAATTAAATTTTACCCTCTAATACCTTCTAACCCCCTAATACCCTCTGCTTCGCGTCTGACCCTCTAACAACGGTCAAATGAAGCGTCAAATACCTTTATAGTGCTTGATGGTCTGTACCCCACAAAGCAAAAATAGGCGTGATTTTATGTATGTATTTATCTATAATATTCTTGGCAGTTGAGAATACTAAGTATATTATTTCTGAGAAGTATTTGCCTTTTACCCGACTGCCGAAGAAGAATGGCGTATTTTCAAGTGTATGTATGTATGCGTGTGTTTAATTTTTGACATCTACAGCCTTAACCTACAGCCTTTTATTTTAACCTCGTAGTCCATTTATCAACTCCGAATCAGATCAGCGAGGCCTCGCCTAGGAGTGTGAATAAAAACGACCTTATACTTTGTACCATAAAGTTCATTTTAGATTCGAAAGCAAAAAAGGTGAACTGCACGCAGGTAGCATGGCCTCTTGCGCACCGCTGCGGGCACCTCCTCCTTTTTGAAGTCGGTATTGAAAAAAATATGTAGATAATATAATTAGACCGTCTATATTGAGTATGTCGGCTTTTTTAAACCTGCATAGAATTTTACGAAAATTTGTTGCGCTTTAGAGTTCTAATACCTTTTAGTCTGCGTTTATCTGATAAATACCTACTAACTTTACTTATTTTATTTAGGTATTTTATTTACACCCTCTGTGAAATGATTTATAGTATTTATAATAGGTAGAATAACAAGTGTAGTTTAAAAAAACTGAAAGAACAGATTTAAGGATTCGCTCAACGCGCGCAGCTATCTCTCTCGCGCATCACAACCTCCTATTAAAACATATAAAATCATTGAATAGGGAAAATGGCTGAGGAATTAGAATATATATATATATGTTTTTCGTAATTCCAGTTTAAATTTAAATTAGCAGTTTAAATGATATCTGACTAAAACTTTTTTTTAATGTTTCTGCTATCGTATCTAAATAAAAAAAATCACCTAAAGTGAGAGGTGAATTTTTTGAATGATTTTATATGTGTAAAAATGTTGTATTGCACGAGAGAGATAGCTGCGCTTTAATCTCCACCTTAAAATAGGTAATTTCGTTTACTTGGATGACATATTTTATTCAGTTATTTTGTTTTAAATTAAACTACTTTTGATAATTATGGGATGATATTATGGTTAATGATGGGTTTTTTATGGGATCAATCTAAAAGTCCAAACTTTACATAGGCATTAAAAGTCGTAAAGGGAGTTATGAGGCAACAAACAGAAAAAAATACAATTAATATTATTTTATTGATAACCTCCTTCTTTAAAGTCGGTCAATAAATAGATGCAAATATATTAAAAGTACCTTATCAAAAAATTCGATCGCGGTCAATAAAAAGATAATATAATGAAAATCATGTTTTATCTAATCATTAAAGATAGTACAGTAAGTTATACATAAAATACATTTTTTTTGCAAATTTACCGTCCATTGGAGACGTTATCGGTTTTCTGTTGTACTGTGAACTGACAGATATTGTTTAGTTTTTATCGACTTCAAGGAGAAGGAGGTTAACAATTTGGCTGTATTTTTTATGATTAATTAATTTTCTAATTATTATTATTTTTAGCATGTTTTACAATACAGTAGACTCTTTGATAGGCAAGGGCGTCGCCAAAGGGGGGCAAGAGGGGGCAGCGGCCCCCCTCTAGAGATTAAAAAAATGTAGCCAACTGTAAAGCAATCAAAGTCCTAAGGCCGTGCAATTGTTGTACCTGTACCTACAATTCATATTTTCTCATCCTCCTTAATATTAACTTGCCCTTCAGTTTTTAACCCCGACCCAAAAAGAGGGGGGGGGGGGGGGGTCATAAGTTTGACGTGTGTATCTGTATATCTGTGTGTATGTCGGTGGCATCGTAGCTCTCAAATCGGTTCAGCCGTTTTTATTTGTATGCGGTTTTTGAGTTTAATTTATACCTGTTGAAGCTATAGGTAATTATTAGTAAAATTTGAATTAGACATACTGTAGTAATCTTAATAGACACGATTATCACATGTGAGAATGTATGTATGCAGAGCATCGTTGAAATCTAATTTAGGCCTTATGTAAATTGGCTGATTTCGTAGTTTCAATAGGTAAAACATCATGAAAAAAATTGCAACACTGACTCATTTTAAAACCCTTTTCATAACTATCACGGTCATTCGTTAAAACACTATTATTATTAACGGGATATATTTACCATGCTTCACGTTAATTTTAACGCGAACCACGGTAAATATCACGTTAATAATAATAGTGTTTTGACTCATTTTAGACAATCTATATATCAAATTGTAGGTAAAAGATAAATTAAATATTCAAATAAAAAAATTGGTTGAACCAAAGACAGTGATAAAAATCATCAACAGCATTAGCTACGGGACCCTACTGTACGCGTGTCTCGACACGATCTCTCTCGATCGAAAAAAAGGCTAAACATCACATACTTATATCCTATATTTGTTTTTTTTTTGGTAATCAAATTACGTTCTGAAATTGAATTTCCGCAATCGTTTCATCGTGGATGTTCCAAACACTCGTACTCCGAAAGCTCACATCAGCATCACATTAATTGTGCGGAAAATCTCTACTTAATGTAAAATTAATAATTATGTTTTGCTGATTTGATTTTATTGCTGACATCATTATAATTTTTTTGTATTATTATTAGTTGTGACATTGTAATTGATATTATATATGGAATCAAATTCTTAAATAAACAAATCATTATTATTAATTGATGTTTTCCTCTGTCCAGCTGTTTTCCGTCCTGTTCTTCCTGATGATGACGGTGCTGGGTATAGGATCGTCTGTAGCCCTGTTCTCGACTATCAACACCGTTGTGCTGGACACCTTGCCGCAAGTGCGGACCATCTACATATCAGCCGCCGGCTGTACTGCTGGCTTCGCCCTTGGTCTTATTTACGTCACACCGGTGAGTCACGGTACCTATAACAAGGGTAGTTATAAGCTCGACAAATGGCAAATGTGCAAGCATGATGCCAACATCAAGCAAAAAAAATCAAGGGTAGAGTCTGTTCAAATAGAGAACTAATGTGGCCTTAGGGGCGCTGTTGTCCTTGTTTCATTATTTTGTTCCGTCGAGATGTTAGTTCTCATTCTTTGCCACGATAGTTCTAAATTTAAACTGAGACTACAAATGAACTTCATGAAGTTCATGATCTTTTAGATCGACAAGTTCCATTTTCAGCCATAACGCCACTTACCATTATTCACCTTATGTAATAATAGTCAACCTTATGCAATAATAGTCAAATAGTAAATATGCATATATTTCATGCAAAAAAATTACTAGTCAACGAATAAGCTGTATTACAAGACCCATTTTGAATTGTCGAAAATAGTCTGCTGTTTTAAATACATATTTTATATACTTGATAAGAAGGCGCAGTTCATCATCTCCATTATCATTCACAAGAATTCCACTGCTCACAGAGTCACAGTCACAGTCGCATCAGCGTTAACAGTAGTTTAATTTCAATGAGTAACATTTGCAAAATCTTAATAAACTATTTTTATGTACATTTATAATAGTGATAAAATTCACCACCACCAATAAGTCATTTTCGTCAATTTGACCAAGACCATCAGAAAATGATGAAATTCGTGAATTTGCAGAGGCTTATAATTCCTACGATGTTTTCTAACAAGTTGCACAATTCATTATTTTTTGTCAGAGGTACCCCAGGTTATTTATTAATTATGCTTTTATTTTATATTGCAGGGTGGGCAGTATATATTAGAGTTGGTCGATCACTACGGCGGAACTTTCTTAGTACTGTTCTGCGCAATTTCTGAAATCATTGGCGTCTTCTGGATCTACGGTAAAATATTTATTTCGTTATTTCTTGTCTTAATTTTGATTTAAATAACAAAATTATAAATATGCCTGCGCTAGAGTAGAGAAAAACCGGGAAATCACAGCCTTATATAACTCAAATTAATTAATAAAATAAAGTACTTAAGGCGCAGAGTTGTGTGGTGTCGTTATCGCTCGCTCGGATTTTTTGTTTGAAAGCATAATATACTTTCCGTCTCGTCCTATAGGAAGATCGTCAAAATCGACACAGTAGTTTGGTTTTTAAAACAAAATTGCGAATTTTGAAGTTATTTTTTCATGTATTAAACTTTAAACCTAGTTTGTCCTTTTATTTCCGCGGTTCAAAACACAAATTCATTGAACTTTGCTCGATCGTATTAAAATCTGAAATAATAGTCGATTTAGTTTGACGGATAATTTCTTGACAATACACAGTTTTGATTCAATAAGCAAGTAGGTACCTACATTAAAAGAAAAACAAACTAGCTACTAAAATGACTGCAAAAAACTTTTTTTTGCAGTCTAATTTCCGATTTCGTTACGCTTGATACGCTGTTGAGTGAATGTTTTTTATGAGAAATTATGCACTAAAGGTTATAAATGCGCATAATCACTTTTTTATTACGAAAAAGTTCTGTGGAAAAGGGCAATTTTTAGAGTTCCGTACCAAAAGGGTAAAACGGGGCTCTAAAATGTGACCTTATGAGGTGCTCATGCGGTCTTTGCTGTGAGAAACGGTTCTTAGAACTGGGTAGAAATATCGATATTAACTGGATTCAAATAAACCCTGTTTGTATAAACTGTGCACTCAGAAGTGCAGAATTGCCAAACTGTATGGTCTAATTGTTGGTTCCCTTCTAGGCTTGGAGAACTTGTGTCTGGACATAGAGTACATGTTAGGCAAAGGCGCTTCATCGATGTACTGGCGGTTCTGCTGGGGCATCATCACGCCAGCCATGATGCTGATTGTCTTTATCTATGCGCTCATATCCTTCGAGGCGCTTGTCTATGGTGACTACACGTACCCCGTTGCTGGCACTGGTATGTACCTCCATTTTTATTCATTAACTTCTTAAGTAAAGTACATTTAGTGCATACAATAAAGTACATATGTATGACGACGAATGTGTCAAAAAAATCCGACATTTTTAGTAGCACTCTGTCGGCGTAATTAATAATTAATTGTCCCTGTGCGTTGTAAGTACTTACTGCTTTCTAGCAAAGTCGCGGAAAGATATACTGACAGAGGGCATGGCGAAACTATAAAGGTTCCATTTTGTCTACTGACCTCAACTGTAAGCATAGTAATAAACTGCAGGGCAATTCAGTGAACTCATTTCAACAATTCATTCAAAACGTGACACGTCCTTCGCTCGTTACTAAATCAAAAAATGATAGCAACCGATAGGAAATGCTTCGCAAAAGGGTAAGTTACGGTTCGGTTTTGATTAACTGAATTGCCCCCCTGGTCTTTCGGGATTCTGCATAAGGTTACTCACAGAATGGCTCTCAAACTTTAAGGATGAGTATTCTTGAATTGCAGTGTAACTTTGAATTTATTTAGATAGATAAACTCTTTATTGTTTACACCTTAACTAAAACATACATTACAGAGGGAAAAGGGCTTAAGTTCTAGTAAAACAACAGGCGGCCTTATCGCTTACAAATAGTAATCCTATCAAAATTCAAAAATATAATATGTACAAAGTCAAGTCTCGCAACACAGCTCTTCTAATATAAAAAGTTGTGAGATCCAATGTAAAACCAAGTCGGTTATTTAATTTAGTACTTACCTTCTTTCGCTTCTCTCATTCGGTCAATAAAGTTGTACAATTAAGAAAATTAACATGCATTTTCTGTGATAAAAAATCATCTGCTCACGGTATGGACAACCATGCCGTTATCTAATTGGTTTATTGATTTACTAGTAAAGGTACTTCATAAATCACAACATCTTAAATTCTCAACAATACACATAAAGGCTATTGAGTATGTATGTATAAACTAACGCGTTATCAGTATCATTCATTCCCAGACGAGTGTTTTTTTTTCGAAAACAAAATAACAAATCAAGTTATTAGTTTATTTTTAATTTAAGAGTTGGACATCCATAATATGTTTACCATATCCGAAAAATAAGAAACCTACATGCTAATATGCAGCTTCGTAACTCGAGTAGTTTTGGCGATTTCGTGATTATTCAGTGATTAGCCGAAAAACAAAAGCATTAACCCTTCTTCTTTATGGATATGTTGTTTTAATTGTTTCAGTGTCAGGATACCTCATGCTGGCCGTCGGAATCCTCTTTGTGCCCATCTATATATTTATAACATTTTACAAGAACAGAAAACAAGGAAACTTCTTGCAGGTAAATTTTTGTGTAAAAATATATTCATTATCTTCATCATCTCAGCCACAAGAAGTCCACTGCTGGACATAGGCCTCCCCATGAATTCGTCTTTCTGCCACTTGTATGATGATTGAGGTTCTCTGTTCATCTCGTGGCTGGTCTTCCTATGCTGCGCTTGCCTGTGCGTGGTCTCAACTCGAAAACTTTTTGGCCCGGCATCGGCTAACAGTTCTACGTGCTATGTGCTCTGCTTACTGTTATTTCAACTTGCTATGCCTATATTAAATAAAAAAACTCAACATCATCATCGAGTTTTTTTTTGGAAAATATTCTAAGCTGTGACTTTGATTATATTGCATCCGTTAATTTTCAGTGTCCAATAGTAATTTGCGGATAAAATTACAGAATTATTGCTGATGAAAAGATATCCGTTATTGTTTGTTCACGTCAGAGCGGTTGTGGAACCACTTGATCACAAACGATGGCATGTCTTGCCACTAGCTAGCTACAAACATAAAGCGCGTTGGACGACTTGGACGAGCTCTCGGCGCGGCGCATCCGGTGCGAGTGAAGGCGCGCGCGGTGTCCCATTGAAGCTCCACACGTCGCGGTGTCTTGCTTCGTTTTATTATTTTCGACCCGTTATTACATTTTCGTAGTATTGTTATTCGTAGGGTTCAAGTTTTTATGTTGCTATGTAAGCGTGTCACGCACACCGCCACACGTCTGTTTGACGGTCACGTTCTGTCTGTCTGTTTGTCATTGGTGACTTTCCTGTTCTTTTCTTTTAAAATAATGAGTTATATAAGTGTTGTAAGTAATATACTTAAGTTATTGTTTAATATGATGTATGTGTTTTCACAGATTGTGAAAAAGTCATTCCAACCGAAGTCCTCTTGGGGTCCACGTTCCCCCACCGAACGAAGAGACTGGATACAATTCAAGTGTAATGCCAAAGCACACCAGAAGACCCTCAGAACGAACTACATCAAACATATATGGATGAGCTTAACGGGTGGTTACAGAAGAAACTATAATTAGTTTGTAAGCTTTATTTATAAGGTATCTTTTCTATTTATTATTATACATAAGGCTCGTAGTTATATCATGTATATAAGACGACATGCTGTCCCAGCAACATAGATTTCAATTTCGAGAGTTTAATTTATATTAGAAAAAGTTTGAATTTTCAAAGCGAATAGACGGTGCCAGTATCTATAATAGAAGATCCCCGGCTACACCGTTGTTTACCATCAGACGAGATGGTGGTCGCATAAAGATCTATTAATATCATGTAGAACAACTAAAAGTTTAGAAAACTCAAAAACCCCCGACAATAAAAAAACACTTAGCTGAAACATATTTTTTTCTGAAACATAGCTAAGAACACTTACGATTAAATTATCTTTCAAACAAATAAAAACTAGATCAAAATCGGTCCACCTGCTTGAGAGCTACAATGCCATAGTATACACACACACACAGAGATACACACATCAAACTTATAACACCCCTCTTTTTGGATTGGGAGTTAAAAAACATTCTAAATGTACAGTTTTTAATCAAGTTCAAAAAGGTAGTTCTCTATATAATTGTATTTTTAACCGACTTCCAAAAAGGAGTGTTTTTTGTTTGTTTGTTCAGAGATTAATTCGCAAATTATGAAATGATTTTGACGATTCTTTTTCTTCAAAGGTGGTTCCATTTAAATTTTATCAAAATCGATTCTGTACTTTGGTTTTTATATAATACCTTTAAACGAGCAATTCTTGTTTAGATGTGTATTTATTTATATAATCTGAATCTCGGAAACGGCTCCAACGAACTTTATTGAAATTTGGTTTGTAGGTAGATTAGGGGACAATAAATCTATCTTGCTAGGTTTCGAACCCTGGTTGGCTCGTATTTTCTGTCATAAAAAATCTGATTGGAGCTCGGTCACCCAGGTACTAACAATATAACTGGAAAAATATGTCATCCAAGTAAACGAATTACCTATTTTGAAGTCTGTTTATTCAGTTTTTTAAACTATAATTATTTGTAGAATCTATGTTCAGTGAATGTCTTCGCTAGTAGGTAATTGTGAGTCAATTTATGGCGCCTGTCAATATTCTGTCAAATTCGGATAAAACCGAACTTTTCACTAAACATTGCTTGTCCGGAATGTAATGTCATACGATATATACAATTTTATTTCTTGCGATGTTTAGTGAAAAGTTCGGTGCGTTAGAAAACTGCCACAGACGTTTATTTTCTTACAAGAAAGGTCAGAAACAATATTTTCCTCTCTGTCATTTTCATACAATATGACTGATAATGATATTTTTTTTTAATAACATTAGTGCTGTAGTTTATTCAGCTCCAACTATTTGCTAGATTTTGCTCAGGCGCCTTGTGATTGAAGATGAATTTTTAGTTTTAACTTTAAACCGTAATTATTACTTACATCTATCTGATATACATACATCACAATACATGAAAACTGCAAAATTTTAACCATAACAATTGTCTCATCTTAATTATTTTTTATATATTTATAAATCCTTACATTGTAAATAGTAAAAAATCTCGGTGATATTATAATTGTAAGTTATGAAATAAAACATATCAAAACATACTAAATTATTTGTTTATTACTGGCTGAAAGAATCCCTTTTTAGGGTTCCATACCCAAAGGGTAAAACGGGACCCTATTACCGAGACTTCGCTGTCTGTCCGTCCGTCCGTCTGTCACCAGGCTGTATCTCAGAACCGTGATAGTTAGACAGTTGAAATTTTCACAGATGATGTATTTCTGTTGCCGCTATAACAACAAATACAAAATAATAAAAAAATAGAATAAAATACTTAGTCTGGCCATAAATACTGTTACAGTTAAAAATAAGAAAGATATTACATTTGAATTTGGAATCTGTCATTTTTATATGTTCATTGAGTTTTCTAATTTTGGCGCCAATACATTGTACAATATTTTGCGATATTAAAATGGAGTGGGGTGATAAAGAGAACCGAATCGCTGTGATTGCATTACACAAAGTTGGTATGGAGCCAAATGCAATTTTTAAAACTCTCCATACGCTTGGTATTAGTCAAATGTTTGTGTACCGGGCTATTAATAGGTACAATGAGACCTCCTCTGTTTGTGACAGAAAAAGGTCTGGCCGTCCACGTAGTGTTCGTACGAAAAAGGTGGTCAAAGCAGCAAAGGAAAGAATTCGAAGAAATCCTGTCCGAAAGCAAAAGATTTTATCTCGGGAGATGAAGATAGCACCCAGAACCATGTCGCGTATTTTAAAAGATGACTTAGGACTTGCATCCTATAAGAGACGCACTGGTAATTTTTTAACTGATAATTTAAAAAAGAATAGGGTGGTAAAATCGAAACAACTACTGAAGCGGTACGCAAAGGGAGGTCACAGAAAATTTTTGTTTACGGATGAGAAAATCTTTACAATTGAGCAACATTTTAACAAACAAAATGACCGTATTTATGCTGAAAGCTCTAAGGAAGCTTCCCAATTAGTCGACAGAGTGCAACGTGGGCATTATCCGACTTCAGTGATGGTTTGGTGGGGTGTTAGCTATGAAGGAGTGACTGAGCCATATTTTTGTGAAAAAGGTATCAAAACATCGGCACAAGTGTATCAAAATACCATTCTTGAGAAGGTAGTTAAGCCCCTTAACAACACCATGTTCAATAACCAAGTATGGTCCTTCCAACAAGACTCGGCGCCAGGTCATAAAGCTCGGTCCACGCAGTCTTGGTTGGAAGTGAACGTTTCGGACTTCATCAGAGCTGAAGACTGGCCGTCGTCTAGTCCTGATCTTAATCCGCTGGATTATGATTTATGGTCAGTTTTAGAGAGTATGGCTTGCTCTAAACGCCATGATAATTTGGAGTCCCTAAAACAATCCATACGATTGGCAGTGAAGAATTTTCCCATGGAAAGAGTGCGTGCTTCTATTGATAACTGGCCTCAACGTTTAAAGGACTGTATTGCAGCCAATGGAGACCACTTCGAATAAGCTTTTATATTTTAAATTGTTTTATATTTATGTATTAAACTAACACACTGTAAAAGTAATAAATATTATTTGCAATAAAAAAATTTTTTTTTTTCGTGACAATATTTATGGCAAGACATACAACAACAAACGTGATTTTTTTGCTCGTTTTTGCTCGATATTGATAACGGCAACTGGTAACCATTTGAAATATTCATAGAATATTTAGTTATATTATTAATTTTAAAAATAAATAATGAAATTAAAATAAAACTAATATATAACGGCCCCCGTTATACCAAGAGACATGATGCCATACAAAAGACATGATGTTTTTTGCCGTTTTTATAGGTAATAGTACGGAACCCTTCGTGCGCGAGTCCGACTCGCAGAGCGGAGCGTATTAATACCTATGTACATACGTGTGTGTGTTCCGCTTAAACTAATTTGTCATTTTTAACAGCTAAGTGATGGGTTCAAAGTCCATGTTCTCAACATAGAGGATCAATTCCAGCTGGGCAAATAGCTGTATAATGAGGTATGTAAAAAAAAAATTAACATATGCTGATTCTAAAATCAATTCGAAATCATATGTTTTCTTTACGTTGGGATCTTAAAATGATAATAATATGACGCGTATTTTTTTATTTTTTTTGAAGTCGGTTAATAAATTACAGTTGAATTAAGAACCTCCTGGTTACGCCAGTCATAATGACGTTATTCGCCGGGCTTTTACCAGCGCTAACTGCGCGGCCATTTTAGAACCAAGTGGTCTCGTACGTAGTGATGGTAAAAGATCGGAAGGAATGACTTTGATTCCGTGGAAGATGGGACGGCGCTTGGTATGGGACCTTTGCGCCGTCACATCTTCCCAGAACCCAAAATAAGGCTGGCGCTGCGGCTGAATTTGCAGAAGACCTCAAAAGACGCAAATATACTATAGTGGACATATATTTGAGCCTTTTGGTATTTAAATTTTAGGACCATGGGGACCAGCAGCAAAAAAATATCGTCTCGTCTGATCGACGCAACACGTGACCAGAATGCTGGCCTCTACTTTGCTCAAAGAGTAAGTATCGCCATACAACGTAGTAAATATAAATCAAATTTATTTTATTTATTCATGTTTACTCGTTGTGTTTGATATTAAAAATTAGATTCACAAAACTTCACTGGGTTCGTTTGAATTTCGAACACACTTCACTAATTACAATAGTAGTGAAGTGTGTTTGAAAATTAATCTTCGCCTAATTTTTGCGTTATAATGTATGCCAGATCCTTTTCCATAGTATGAGTGATAAACCTACCGAATTTCGTTCAAATCCGCCAAGTAGTTTGTATAGCGTCGTTGAAAGTGAAACGCTTATATTTTAAAATTGATATAAGTCTATATCTTACAACTACAGAACCGATTTTGATAAAACTTACAGTGACTCCTAAGTTCAGAAACAGTTTTACGACTTCTAGTTTCTGCATAATACGTGGACAAATATACATACACACAAATTCTCACACAAATGCACAAACATACATACATACATACACGTATGAAATTTGGCACACATGTTTAGAAATTGGCACTAACATATACAAAAACTGTGCAGTTCTGACAATATTACATACATGCAGTCCGTTTTTTGAAGTCGGTTAAATATGAATAAATAAAAGTAATTTTAACAAAATTAAAGCGACTTCAAAACAATCTAATAAAAAACTGAAAAGGGAAAAATAACACGAAAACATCAAAACTGGGCGTCGACCTAAGTAGGTACGTAAACCAACAATTTTTGACGTCGATGTCTGTATAGGACTTAGTTGATGATGTTAGGGCCTGACACCGACCTCAAAAATAGTTGGTGTAAGTACCTACGCCCAGTATTGTTTTTTTTCGTGTTATTTCTCCCTTTTCAGTTAATTAGATTGTTTCAAGTGTTTTTTTTAAATTACTTTTATTAAATATTTTTATGCTGTATATTTTTCGGTTTTTGAAGGAAATTAAAAAATATTTATAATCTCCTTTATCAAATTTGTAGTTTGTACGGAACTCTCGGCGAGTCTGAGTCGAGTCTAGGCGCACTTGTCCGGTTTTTTTATTTCACACTACTTAAATGGAAAATTAATACCTGATAAAAACAAGGATATAAAGTTATCGGTGTGGTAATCTGTATTAATCCATCAATAATAATCAATAATTTAATAATAATGAATAATTTGTTCACTTTATACTTCTAAAGGTAATTTCCCACGTATTAAAACATAATTACGAGCACGGATTAGGAACCTGTGTTCCTAATAGAACTAATAGACATGCCAAAATAAACGTGAATATATTAAATTTCTATTTTGTGTTAATCATGGCATCTTGCCTCTACCTCTACGAAACGTTAAAAACATGCCAGAACACGTACACGCGTAGCGTGGCCTAGCTACGCCGTAGACCTCACACGAGCTGTAGACCTCCTACAATAGACTTTTTATGACATTCTTCAACTTTACCCCCAGGTTCTTAAAGTTTACAAACACTCAGTAAAAATAGTTTGAAAAGGTTTTCGAAGTCAACTTTATATTTATTTTACAGTTATGACAGCTAAATATGTTTCGGAGCCTCTTGTCAATCTATTTATTAATTGTTAGGGTTGTACTATACGTTCTAAAAAACAACTTTTAATCGATTTAACGCGTATGTTTTATATAATTTTGATATGTTTCATTTTAATTAATAAACATCGCAAAAAGTAAAAAAAAACTTTGTCTTACTACGTCTTCATTGGTCACAGATTTTAGTGAGCAATGAAGACAAAATTAGACGCAATGGACAGAATTCGAAAGACTTGTAAAGAATTGTACATATCAAATCAAATCAAATTTATTACATTCTAAAATTTTTACAAATCATAATCAATATATAATCGTATTTAACTCAGACGAGCACAATTGGATAAACTTTTTGATGATATTTCTGTCTTTTAAATTATTAAGATTAAGAATCTCTTCTTTCTTTACCAAAGTTGGCTGGATTAAAGTTTAGCGCGTCTCACCTGTTCTTTTTCCTGGTCTAGGAATTTAAAAAACAATATATTATATTTATTCTAAGCTGTCGAATAAAAACCACATAATCCATGTTCCTGGGTCTTTTCACCGTTAGAATGAATACTTATATCTTAGAAGTCTTATAATCTGTGAACATATCACCGTTTCCCAGCAGGCGAGTTGATGTACAAATGCGGATTTCTTTGCGTTGAAAAATAAAAAGGTTGACAAATAAGTAATAAAATATCTACTTGACCTTATCGTCTCTTTTTCTTTTATCGTAAGTACACTATTATACTCACGCACACTACACTTAGGTACAGTATCAGTTATCACAGACGCAAATATTTGCAATGTAACTGTCGCGCGTCGTATTTGATTATTCTAAGTGAAGCAAGTAGCATGACTTTGACAATTTGTTTGTCAACCAACAAATTTTAAATACATTGAAGAACGAGAGCTTATGAATCCATATCGATGACGCGTTCTCAGAATTTTCACCAGTCACGGTACATAAAGAACCTAGTACATCAGGAAAAATTACACTAGCTTACTTACTAGAACTAAACATACCAATAACTATGATATATGATTTTACTGTATGGTACTTATACTACACTTTTTTACTACTCTTTTAGAAATACGAAAAAGTGAGGTCGCTCGTTTCATGGTGAATATTCTAAAAATCTGTACGAAGCTCTTTGATTCCGCTCTTAATATTTAAACATCAAAATCGGGGAATACACTACTATGTTAGAGATATTCAATAGCTTTTATTTAGTTTCTACTGTCCCGGTGTCTGTAATGTGATTACAGACATTTTATTTACATATTACAATATGTAAATAATATAAATATAAATAGTTAAATTTGATCCACATCCCAGTTTCTGATTGTGCTGAAATTTTGCATGTATGTACAGATCGGATGCAAATGCAATATTATTACTAGGGGACTATATTTCTTGTCACCAAAGTTTATCTATGTCATCAACTTGTATCATCTAATCAATATAAATCTATATAAATATGATATTATTATTAAAATTCGATAACAGGAATTCAGGACTGATTGTTCGCAGACAACCCTATACCACCGTGTTCGTAATGAAATAATCTATAAAATAATTTAACTTTAATTCATTAACCAGACCGGTGCAAGTTACTAGTATCGATTTACCTGTTTATACCTGCCTACCCAAGAGTTGTGACGGGAAAAAAATAGTCAATCTAACGATTGCATATTCTATGGGCTTCATACTTTCGATTGGTATGGAATTTGTCTATTAAACAAACCAGTAAAATGTTTTTTGTTATTATGAATTAATCATATTCTGGACTGAAATTTTTTAGACAACCCATTTGTAATATATTTATTGACATATTTAGTTGAATATAAAATACTTTCATCCATTAACCAGCTCGGTGAAGGTCGTCTTATAGCGGGATCTTAGACTAACACGAAAATATACTAAAAGTTTCCGGAATGAATAAGAAAAAAATACTATTAAAGGTCAAAAAAATATTTATTTTCTCTCGCGAATTTAGTTTCTCAAAATATTCTCCCTTTGCGTAAATGCACTTTTTCATTCGATTAAACCAATTTTGAAAACTTTTGTGCCACTCCTCCGTGGTGACCTCAGAAACGTGTTTTTCATACTCTTCGACAGCCTCTTCTGGTGATGAAAATCGTTGAACGCGTAATTGGTTCTTAATTTTTGGGAACAGAAAAAAGTCAAGGTGCCAGGTCGGGACTGTATGCAGGATGCCTCATAAGTTCTACGTTTTTCACCTTCAAAAATTCGTTTGTCTGTCTGGCCGTGTGGGACGACAATGCTAGTTGCATTGTCGTGGTGCAAGATGATACGGCGTTTACGTTTATTTTTACGGAGTTCGTCAATAATTTCCGGCAAATAAATGATCGTGTACCAGTCACTATTCACGGTACGACGATTCTCTAAAGCAACAGTAGCCACGTGTCCAGTTTTATTAAAAAAGAAGCAATCATCCGCTTAGATGCACTTTTCACGCGCGCCGCTTTGGAAGGTTTCGGCTCATCTTAAAAGACCGATACGCTCGATTGCTGCTTTGTTTTGGGATCGTAGCAATAAATCCATGTTTCGTCACCTGTTACTATGTCCCACACCAAATTTGACGCACCTTTGTTGAATCTGGTAAGTATGGCACTGCACCAAGTGACGCGGTCCGTTTTTTGAGCCTCGGTCAAATTGTGTGGGATCCACCGCGAGCACAGCTTTCTCTCACCCAAATGTTTGTGTAGGATTGATTGTATTTGACCATGCCTATGTCTAAAGAAGCGCGAATGTAATGGTAAGTCACATGCCTGACTGTTTCAACCATACGGCGCACAGCATCGATGTTTTTGTTGTTCACAGCGGTGGACGGGCGACCATCGCGAGATTCGTCACTGAGATTGACACGAGCGCGCTTGAATTCTGCAAACCAGCTATAGGTAAATAGTCGTCTTGCATGGTGCTTCATCGCCAAAAGCAGATTGTAGCTGAGTGATGCTCTGTTGAGCTGTCAAATTACACTTAAAATCGTAGAAAATCATACGACAAAAAAAATCCCGAGTTAAATCCATGTTAATGTAGACACGGAATTTTTTAAATGGCGCCACAATTGGCAGTCAGATAAAACAAACTGCATTCTACAGCTAAAGAGTTCCATTTTCAAATGTTGTAATTACTTTTTCAATATTGTTTATGTAAGTGGCCATTTCCGGAAACTTTTAGTGTGACCTATGTAAAAACCGAAGACTTAGTTATTATTCACGACGACAATTTTCCAGCAGGGAAGTGGCCAATAGGTCGAGTAACTGAAGTATATATATAAATTTACCTTTTAATATATAAGTATATATATTAAAAGGTAAACAAAATACCCCACTGCAAAAAGCAGTGTTTGCAGTCTAACTTACGATTTAGTTACGCTTGATACGCTGTTGAGTGTACGTTTTTGTGAAAGTATACGTAAAATCACAGTAAAAGATTATAAATGCGCATTCTTTAGAATAATTCTAGTAAAATCAGTTGTTTATTACGAAAAAGTTCGTTGAAGGTTACGAAAAAATGCATTTATTTATTTTTTGCGAGAGATGTATTATAAATATTACAAAAAAATATAGCATATGACACTCAGGAAGTAAAGATTAATCTCACCTCGCAAATCAAAATCAAAATCGGTCAAGTGTTGAGGCTGTAAGCGATCATATAGAAACATACATACACTTGAAAAACATAACCCTCCTTCTTACACAGTCGGGTAAAAAAGTATAGGCCGCGCGAGGCAAGCATGCAGCTCGACTGCGCATTCCGTGAGACTTTCAACAACTTTTCAGTGAAAGTCAAGAACTATCTTTTTTTTATCCGTCCTCCTCCACCTATAAACCCCCAACGAAAGTCGTCAGGGCTCTTGTTTATTTTGTTTTATTTTTTATATCTTCCAGATTTTATAATGTTATGAAAAAAAATACTTCATCATCACTTCGAAAAAATTTACGCAACTAATAAATAAACAAATATTTACTAAAACAGGCACGGAACAAAAGAATATATAAACAAAGTATTTATAGCAATGACACCGGACTTATGTACCATTTAACATACGTATATAAACTATAAATATATATTTACATTTTTATATATAAGTACATTTTAAAATAATTTGGACGAAACATAAACAACGACAATATTATATAGAAATCATAAATAACGTACTAAATTTATAGACATTAACTTAAATTTATTATCCCAACAACCATCAGCAGTAAATGCGTCAATGATACCAGTGTTAGTCGGTCGGCACTAAAGCAAAGCTACAGTGTTAACGAAAATATCTCTTTGGCCGACCAAGGACCAAGTGTTAGTGATAATGCACGTCTTGCACGTGCGCTCGATGTCACACATTACGAAAATGAACGTACTTCGCGTTGATGAATCTATCAATATAATAATAATTTACACGGGCCTCGATTACAGCGGGCCGTGTGCAGTCGAAATTGCTACCTAAGCAGGTGTTCGATTGTATCCAACATGCTCCTGAAGACAAAGAAGATGAAAGCCAGATAAAATGAGGAATGATTGAAGCAAAATAGTGGTAATTAAAATTTCGAGCATAGCGAGGATCAATATCTACTATCACGCAATGCATTGCCTCACAGGAATTCGAAGAATTGAAGTTCAAAGTTCAGGCGAACAACTTGATTGTCTCGTCTTCCAGTTGACGTATTTGCCCGCATACGTATTATTTGAAGCAATTTGGATCAATTTGAGCATTAATGGAGCAACTTAGAGCAATTACAATAAAACGCTATATTTTCTCGGCATTAATGTTGCAAAAGGTGTCGCCAAATTGCCACTAGTTGTCATTGCCGTAAATCGCTGAGCATGTTGTGACGTCATAATCTACTAGTATTGCTTAGAATTGAACAATTTTCCACCGTTTTATAACTCTTTCTTACTAGTGGAATGGAGGAGCACTGTGATGAAATTTTCAGCGTCTTAAATTTTTCTATGTTAAATAGGTACCTAAATCGATGTTAATTCGGCTTTAGCTATTTCTTTAACCTAAACATTTATCAATATTTTTTAAGATAGGGATAGATATCGATAGACGTGATTATCATATTGATATTTTTATTAACATTTGGGCCAATGCTGTTACTCATTATAGCAGCATACTCCGCTGGACAAGTTGGCCACGCTACTAATCGGAAAATTTTATGGTATTTTTTTTCTTTTAATTTTTTTTTAATGCATCGATAGGCTTGCTCTTGACTGTCAACTCACCTGGTGTTAAGCGACAGTTACGGTCTACGAAGAAAGAAGAAACCTATTTATATTGAACAAATCAAATAACTAAAATCAAAATTATTTACTTTAGTATTTTTTATTATTCAGTTTTTAGATTTCATAAATAACTAAAAATAAAATAAATATCCGATATTTTTGTTTTCCACGCCTAAGAATTTACAAATATAGGACAGTACCGACTACCGTAGTATTTACTGAATTTTTGAAATGTCTACATAATTAACAAAATCCATGGTTGAATATCATCATTATCTCAGCCACAAAAAAGTCCACTGTTGTACATAGGCTTCCCCATGGAGTTCCAAATAGACATGGTAGAAGCCACTTCATCATCCATCATATGTCAATCTTGTGGCTGGTCTTCCTATGCTGAGCTTGCCGATGCGCGGTCTCCACTCGAGAATTATACGTATGATCTTGTCTCTTTATTAATATAAAGAGACAAGATTATATTATAAGTATTAATAAGTTTCTATCCTCTTTCAGGAGTCCAACGGGGTTAATATAGCTGAAAATGGTGAACAGACAAATAGCGCATTTGACTCATCTCCTGAAAATCCAGCTGAACTCCCCGTTTCCTCGACTAGCGGAGAAGTAGAAAATGAAGATGCTGGCTACAAAAAGGTTAGGTGTTTCTTGTGTGGTTCATTAATTTCGGGTCCGTGATGTAGGATGCTACAATACCATATAATGCGCTTTAGGCCTTAGGAGTAATCCGCCTCTGCAAACATGTGCGCACCACAAGCCAGCGAGAGAGAATTTTTGTTTTTATTATACATACTGTTCTTCTGTTTTTGACCGGTATGTGTGTGTATGTTCATCTATTCCCTCATAACTTCTAAACTACATACTTATCATAATTTGACAAATGAAGTGTCTTTAGAGACATTAGGGGCCTTACCGAAAAAAGTTACTTAACTTTAACCATCGTCTTAAATTCTCTGTCTTCTTTCCGCAAGTGTCATTACGTGTCAGCGAGAAGTTGACAAAATATGTTAAGCATTGCTTAAAGTTAAGTAACTTTTTCGGTAAGGCTGCATCATTAGACTGCAAAATCTGCTTTTCTGCAGTCGGTTATTATGTTTTTCTTTTATCATAGATACTTGTTTTACATTACTTTTTTATGTTCTATTATCGGTTATCGGGTAATATATAACCTTTAACGATATGCATGTCCGCTAAGGGCTAGAATATAGCGATACTGGTATTTAAAAATTTAAGAACTGTTCTTCTACCTATGTTCATGCAAATAAATTAATTTGAATTTGAATTATTGATCCAGGAACCCAACGGGGCGAACGTAGCTGAAAATAGCGGACAAATGAACGGTGCATTTGAACCATCGCCTGAAAAACCGCCCGAATATACCAATCTGGGCTCCGTCACCAAACCCGGTGGCGACACTGAAAATGGAGATCTTAAAAAGGTGAGCTGACAGCTTGAAATTCTTAAAATTGGAATGAAATTTATTTTTTAAAGTGTTTCTCCTATAAAACAAATTCGCGTCTCACTTTTCTAATATCCGTATTCAATGATTGTTTGATTGCGCGTTGAGGGAATCCTTAAAATTGCATTGGCCATACCTCTCATTTGTATAATTTATCAGAGCATTTTGTACAGCCGTTTTATTACGGCTCTACCAATTTTGTCGAAAATCTGTATGTAGTAAATTATGTTATTATACTATCAAATTGTTATATAAATTGCACTGAAACATTTCGTTAAAGATATAGAGACTCACATACAAAAAGATGTATGGTTGATATCAGAGATAACGAAATAATACGTTAAACTGAGGTCAGGTAACCCTATTTTTACCCGACTCCGTAAGGAGTGTTATGTTTTTCGAGTGTATGTATGTTTGGATGTGTATACACCTTGTGAGTATCAAAGTTACTATGTTATAGTTACATTTTTCAACCGGTTATATTGTTTGATACCACTTGTAATAAGAATATTAAATTTATTAATCTTGAATTAAATACATGTTACAGGTAAGTCAGAATTACACATACGATAAGTTAACTAAACTTTATAAGAATAGCTTGATAATTAAAATTATATAATCGATTTAATTTAAATTATGGTATCCAATAAATTTGAATTACATTTCTTTTACCATTAAGACAAGAATAATGAAAAATATTAATACCTACCATTAAAAATGTATTACTTATCTAGTTAATTAAGTGTATATACTAGTGCAACTACAAATACCAAAATATTATTATTAATTTGCTACGCTTGACTGTGCTTATTTCTATATATTCACTTAAAAGGGCTATTTTCATAGAAAGATATTATTATGTTTAAGCATACTATAATCAATTTTGCTAATACAATTTGGCAGGTTATACAGTAATATTTTTATGTGACGCCCTTGTTTTTCTGCTTTTACTAACCTAGTCTTATAGCGCTCGTGGCGTGGCTTGACTAGGTGTTCCGGAACGATCACCAATTTTAAGCAACGGACGGACCGGTCAGTCTTCGGATGGGTGACCGTGAGTGGAATTTCTTTCTGAACGCTACCGTGGGTCGTATGACACGTGAAATTGTAGGTCCCGGTTGTTCAGCAATCATCAAGCCAAGTCAGAGGCCTTTCGGCGGCTTAATAACTCTGACAATAGGGTGGCCACTCAGTCTATACGAACTTACTTACTAACCTAGTCTTAATTATAATATTTTATTGACAAAGTCAAATGTGCATATTATGTATTTGGAAAGGTATTTGTGATAACGTAATTGCGTGCTTATCGTGTACTCAACGGTCGGTAAATTGACATTATACCGTATGATAGTAGCGATTAAACTAATCGGTTGTAAACATTGACATCTAGCTCTTACGCATAAACACTTGATAAGCTAATCACAATTTGCTCCATAAAGACATCTATCAACACGTGGCTAAACCTATCCTGCCCCACAAAAACTTTGTGCTACGCAGATCCTAAGCATGGAATAAGTTCCATCCTACCAATTTTTTCATCGGAGAGCTAAAAGGACAAAGATATCGGTGTCTTAAGCACAAAAAGTAGCCCTGGTGTCAGTGTTCATGTTCATGTATTGTGTTGTGTAATACATAGGAGCACGGAAGCCTCGATGTGGGAGTGAAACTCGTACTTAGCCGGATTTATTAAATATTTTTATGTCTTTCCAGTGTCTTTTATTTATCAACCGATCAACCGACTTCAAAAAAGGAGGAGGTTCTCAATTCGATTGTATTTTTTTTAGTTTTTTTTAAATGTTTGTTACCTCATAACTTTGATGTTTTTTTTATATTTAAAAACTGATGCTTCCCGTGTGGTCCCTTTTCAATTTTGGTCCAGTTCTGACAAAGGCATCCATGAGAAGTCGGTTGCTTCAGTTTTTTAAACTATAATTGTATAGTTAAGACACTAAAGCTAAATTTTTGTCATAAATATCATCATATTTTTGCAGAACATACCTGAACGCCCAAAATGGGACAACCAGCTCGAGTTCCTTATGTCATGTATCGCCACTTCAGTGGGTCTGGGCAACGTGTGGCGGTTCCCTTTCGTCGCCTATAATAATGGTGGCGGAGCCTTTCTCATCCCTTACATCATTGTGCTGTTAATTATCGGAAAATCCATGTACTATCTGGAAACTTTTCTGGGACAGTTCAGTAGTAGCAACTGTATCAGAATTTGGGCTTTATCTCCAGCTATGAAAGGCAAGTATATTTATTATTTATTTATTTATAGTTTCGCCATGTCCGTCCGTCCGTCTGTCCGCGGCTTAGCGCAAAAACTGTTAGTACTAGAAAGCTGAAATTGTGTATGTTTATTCATAATTATAACACAAACAAAACAGTACAAAAAATCTTGAAAAAATTTTTTTTTTGAGTTGCGGGGCGTACCACGTAAAGTAGGGACTAAACTATTGACCTTGGAGGTATAAAAAAATCCGGCTAGTAGCATATTTGATGAAATTAAAAGTAAATCTATCACGGCTAAGTAGGGTTTACAAGTTATCGAGTTATAGTCGATCAACTTAAAATAATTACTTAGACAAGTTAAAATGAATTATTTCATTTATTTCATTAATTCATATGTTCGTAGTATCAAACTAGAGACCCTGTTTTAATTTCATATAAATTATGATATGTAACTACGGAACCCTACATTGCGCGTTGCACCGTGCACGACACGCACTTGGCCATTTATTATTGATTAAGAAGCTACAACGGTAGCGATATATATTTTATATGAAACCCACTACACCTATTCTAACATCAGTTCAGTGTACTTGTAGAGATATGACAAAAAATAGGTATTTCTATTTAGTGTTTTTCTACCTTATCATGGATACACAGCTGTCCGCACAGGAGCGATGACCTGGTCTTGCCTCATACCCGCCCGCACTGTGGCACTGCACCTACCCTTCGGCACTGCACCCACCCCCCAGCACTGCGCCCAACCCCCGGCACTGCGCCCACCCCCCGGCACTGCGCCCACCCCCCGGCACAGCGCCCATCCCCGGCACTGCGCCCACCCCCGGCACTACACCCGCCCCACGGCTCTGCACCCGCCCCGCAATTTCACTCGCGCGCATCACTACTATACTACTATCTACCTTTTGTCTATCTCATGTTGCGTTATGTAATTTGGTACAAAGATATCTGTGAACGTGAGAACCAGAAGACGGACATATCTAGGCTACATATCGTCGACATTATCATCAATTGTTTTCATCAAATAAAATAGAAATATGTCTGCTGGATTTTATCTTAATTAATTATTTGCTTCAGGAACCGGTTATGCTCAAGGTCTAGGCGCTGTCTACGTTGCCTCATACTACGTGTCGATCATCGCACTCTGCCTGTACTACCTGGCCGTGAGCTTCCAGTCCGTGCTGCCCTGGTCGCAGTGTCAACCTGAATGGACAAACTGCGTACCTTCCGGGCAACTGGCGGATGAAAGTATTCCCCAAGGAGAAGGGGTTAGCAGCGCAGAACTTTACTTCACGTAAGTACTCCTATTTATGTGTATTTCTTTGAAACTGCTGCGTACTTACGAAACTTGTTAAACTATAACAAAGGTCGCTGGGCATCGGCAATGATATGTACACCGTTTACCTATATGCGTTTATATTGCTAAGATTCGCCGTTGCTAGCCGTTGAAGCATAATTACCCAAGCATACGTTTCAACGATGGACCACACACGGTTAATATAATATATATTTGTGTGCGCGCATCTAGCGATATTGAGCTATTCATTAATATACTTATACATATCTTACGGTGCCTAAATATGTCATCTTACGATATATTGGCGTATCGTAAGATAAAATACAGGGATGTGATTTTTTTTCGAGCGGTTCCTTTGAAATTGTCTTGCCAATCTCTTAATTATTTCGTTGTTCATGTATAAATATTAGCTTGCATACCAAATTTCAGCTTTCTAAGACTTCAGGAAGTACCAGTAAATACCATTAAAATGAGTAAGTATAAATGTAAGTAATTAAAAAAAACAACCGACTTCAAAACAATCCAATTAACTAAAAAGGGAGAAATAACACGAAAATTAAATCAAAAGTGGGCGTCTATCTAAGTAAGTACGTACACCAACTAATATATATACGTAGAGTCACGTTTTGTCCTTGAATATTTATTAGATCATAAAACACCCAAACACGTGAAGGACTTATCAGATTGATTGCATGATTGCACTACTTATTCAACAATAATAAGTTTTATCTACACTTACCTACTAAGTACCTAATAAAGGTAATATAAGCTACATGATGAATTTTTCATTTAAATATTTATTCCAAATTTAATCGAAGTAAAGCCCAATACACACGGTTAATATACTCTAATATTTCATATTATATTATGTTAAGATCATAATATATTATATCGCCAGCTACCACACGTGATGAAACTACTTCTACTATACGAAATCGCCTCATACCGTCGACAGACGCGGACCGAGGTGGACGTGTTTGATGTGAAATCTCTATACAGTGTGCTCTTTTCGTGCAAAATGAATATACAAACTTTATTTCTCTCACTAGACAGTTTTTCCGAAGATTACTCTGATTTTGAATTCTACGTCAAGGTTGCGACTGCAGTTGCAAAACTCTCCGACTCCAAGTCCGAGTCCAAGTCCGAGTCCGAGTCCCACTCATTGGTAAAATCGTAGTCCGTAGCATTGGCAACACAATTACAAAGGAACCGCTCGAAAAAAATCACATCCCTGTATTTTATCTTACGATACGCTAATATATCGTAAGATGACATATTTAGGCATCGTAAGATATGTATATTAACGAATATTGTCTTAATATCTTAGTTTTTTCGTTGTTCCTGTGTAAATATTAGCTTGCATACCAAATTTCAGCTTTCTAGGACTTCAGGAAGTACCTTATATTTTTGGTGATAATAAGGGGGTGCCCCCCAAATAGGGGTTGCAGGGTAAAAATTACAAATGTCTTCATTTTTCCGTTGTTTGTGTGCAAATTGTAGTCTATACGAGTATACCAAATTTCAGGACTTCAGAAAGTACTTTATATTTTTGATAATTGTCAAGCAATGCTTTTTGATCAAGATTAAATCTTGGCTTACAGAGATAGGGGTTGTTAGACTTTGTTGAGTTAGCGGCTTGGCTCTTCAGATTCAGTCTGATCTCATCTAATATATTTTTGTCAGTGAAAGTGGCATGACAATGCGAGACATGGCAACCAAATTTACATGAAATGGTTTGGTGGGATAAATTATGCTAGTTCCTTTTACATAGTATGAGTGATAAACCTATATTTCGTTCAAATCTGCTCAGTACTTTGAATAGAGTCGTAGAAACGTTCATATTAAAAAAAAAGTCCATATCTAGAAAACTACTGAATCGATTTTAGTAAAACTTACATTGTTCCCTAATTTGGGAGATACTTTATTGAATAAAAATATATTTTGTTATACAACTTCTAGTTTCTGTGTAAATTGTAAAACGTGGACATTTGTCCATTATATATACACTTGTGAAATTTGGCACTTGAATAAATTAACATATACAAAAACTGTGCAATTGTGTACATTATTATATACATATAGGTGGAATTGATAACCACCTTTATCAATGATTTATTTTTGACGCACAGCTTTCAGGTAGCAGAGCAGAAAGTTTAGTTAATTTATCATAATATGTGTAATTCTGACTTACCTCTAACATAGGTATATGTTATTCAAGGCTAATAACTAGTCATCGGATTATATGCATTTGCATGTTTGCATATGCAAATGCATATAATTCCATTTTTATAGCGTTATTGCATATTTTGGTACTTTTTCATTGATAGTGCATATTTCAGTAGTTATACGTGTTAGGCGGGTTGTATTATGCTGTCGACACGTCTTCCTCGCACACGCTCAGCGATATCCTATAAATTAATATTAAGTGACAAACGTCACAAGTTTTCTGTAGAAAACCTGGAAAAATATGTTATTGTTTATTGTCACAAGAATTATAACAATTATGAATATATGTATGACATATAAATATAATGTAAAAATAAACGTCCTCGGCCACACCGTCGCTTAACATCAGGCGAGTTGGTGGTCAATCGTAAATCTAAAGTCAAAGTCAAATCTATCTTCTATAAAAAATAAATTTAAAAAAACCTAAATTGTAATAACAAATGTTTTTTTTATTGTGCATATTTTGTGCATATTTCGCCCTTTTTTTGTGCATATTTTGGCATTTTGATAGTGCATGTAATCCGATGTATACTAATAACTATTCTCATTCTCATTAACGTTCTCTTTCTCGTTCTCGTTCTCATTCTCGTTCTCATTCTTATTCTTAAAAAGATGATGTGGCTGTATTTTTTAACTCCATCATTTACAAACTGATTTGAAATATATTTTTTTGTTTGTAATGATATACTTTCAGATTGATCCCATATAAATTTCATCAAATTCGATTCACTAGGTAATTTGGTTTAAAACAAAATTGCGTATTTTAAAGTCGGTTTTCCAGTTTTTTAAACAATATTTATGAAGTCGTAAAAAACGCCGTACGACTGAATGATAGGTATTGCAATTGGCTGCTGTCATAAATGTAAAGGCAGGCGGACATGACATTTTTTTATACGAAATAGATCTACATAGATTTGACCAACTCGCTTCATAGTAAGCGAAGATGTAGCCGAGGATGAAGCACATCGGTCTAGAAGATATCTATTCAATCTAGCTTTGAATATTACAAGGTTGTAGTTTTCAGAAAACAGAGTAGACACCAGGGAGTTCGACGCTTGTGCAATATGGATCAAAATTGCGGACCGAAATCGTTAATTACGAATTTTGAGCATTTTAAAGAGAAGTAATTGATAGTGTGTCGACTTTGTGCTTGCCTGTTAGTGGAATGGAGATGGTGGAATATGGGCCTGGAACTCGTCAATCTCTTGAAACACACTTATCAAGCTGAATGAGATAGGTTACGTTTCTGTTACGTTTCAACAACACCTCCATCACTTTTTATTCAATAGAGTGAGTTAAGTACATTAAAATTCTATCAGGGCCAGACTTGTTTTATCATCAAAAGATAAGATAATCCAGTAGTAATCTTTGCAAAAATTATAAGAATCTTAATTTATTTGTTAGTCATCTATCAATTAATCAATTATGATACAAGAATCATACAATCATACAAAATGAATTAATTAGAACAATTCAATACCAACTTTGTGCCATAATTGAATTGATTAGTCTTAATTGAATCATTTTTACGGAAAACTTCTCATTTTATGAAATCGAGCTTACTCAAACAGATGAAGACGAAGGTTTCTCGCAAATACCACGCGTACTTACGTCCTTCTATAAAATAACTTCATATAGATTAAACAAATTGAGTTACCCATTTTTGGTATTGCCTAGTGCTACACTTGTACACTTGAGGTACACTTGTAAATGCGCTGTAATTTTCAGTCTGTCTGTCCGTATATCACAGTCTTATTTTTATCTGCATATCTGAAAATTGAAGAGTAGGTGTCTTTTGTATAATATCTAGGAACCAGTACACAAAACTGTAGTTAAATAATGAAAATATACTAAAGGGGGGCACATCATAGAAGTAGGGAAAAAAATATTTTTCATCCCCCTATCTCAGAAAGAGTATTTTTGCTCTTCGATATCTGAGCGCAAAAGCCGTTTTTATCGTCTAGAGGATAAAGTAAATTCAAATTTAGAACATCGTGTGCACTGAGTTTGTGAATTCAAAACATCATTAAACCTATTTACTTCTACCTCCATGGTGCCGAATTTATGATACAACCTTTTTTAATTTGTTAAAAACTCAGACTCCGAACCTTCTTGGTGTACTTTTTTTTTATTTGCTTTGTGCGCGCCATTTTCTTTTCACGACATATTGTTAAAATCTTAGGTTAAAAACAAGAAATTGGAAAACAAGTGAAAAACCTAAAATTTGTGATTCTAGCGACGAAGAAGTTTATTTGACGCCAACAGAATTGACTGAAACTGTTAATAATGTGCAAATGAGCTTTCTCCCTCAACAATCACGCGAGAATTATTTGAAACAGTACGATATGTTTAACACGTGGCGACTAGCTAAAGGAGCCAAAACTTTCTCCGAAAATGTTTTGCTGGCATATTTTATTGAATTATCCGAGACCAAGAAATCAAGCACTCTATGGAGTACGTATTCAATGCTAAAAGCAACAATAAAGATGAAAAAAGACATAGTACATATCGACACTTAACCTAAATTAGTGGCATTTTTAAAAAGAGCCTCATCTGGTCAACAACCATTATACTCGTACCTAAGTGTTATTTGTTATAATTTAAGATTATTCTGAAATACTTACCTATCATAATGTAGTAGTTAATACCTAAACTGAAATAAAAGTATCTTGTGATTGTTTTTTTTTTTTTTTTGCATTTAGTCATTTCCTAGCTGAGGTGGGATGAAAAGTTACGTGTTGCACTCGAGTGCAAAGATTTTTCACCTCATGCTCTTTTAATTCCCTCGCTAAGGCTCAGGATTCTATTTTTTTATTCTAATTGGATTCTAATTTTAGAATCCTTCGCTTGCTCGGTCATCAAAATTGAGCACGCGGTTAAAAATCAACTTTGCACTCTTGTATAACAAATAACTATTTCAACTTTTTTATTAATATCATATCTATACCAAATTACAGCTGCTATAGCCGAACCACTTAAATAAGTCTGTTCCTGGGGTATGGGAGCGGTACGGGAGGGGTTATATTACGGACGCGTGACGTCAGCGTTGCTATTACATGTGAACCCGTGCCTCTCCCATACCTCAAGAACAGACTCAGTTAAGCGGTTCGGCTATAGTACTTACAGTTTTTGAGCAAAGCCGCGGACGGACAGACAGACAGACGGACATGGCGACACTATACATTTTAAAGTCTAATAAAGCAAAATTTGCAGATTATGAACGAAATTTGGTAGGCTTATTAACCGTACTAAGTATGTAAAGGGATTGGGTACTTATACATTTTATACCAAAAATTTGGTTTAACTATAGTAATGAAGAGTTTTTTTTTTTATTAGGTACTTTTATTATATATTTAGACGACATTACGGTTATTCATGTTCAGATATATTTTCTCTGACTACATTTTTATAGAAAATGATTAATTCTTCTGATATTATTACCATATCTTTTTACCCACATATTAACTAACTTTTAACAGTGACTGCAGAAATAATCAATGACGTCACTTTCCATTGTGATTTGGCTATTATCTTTTAATAATGTTACAGATAATGCTAATCTGTGATTATTAGAATTTATTCGAAAAAATGCTAAAGTAATGGAGATTAAGACTTATAAATATTAAATATCATCTTATGAAATAATCTATATATGATATCATATCATAGCTCTCTACATAAGCCCCAACTGATTGTGCGAAAAAAATATATAATACCTTTAAACGAGCAGTTCTTGTATATAAATAAATATTTAATCTGAATCTCGGAAACGGCTCCAACGATTTTCATGAAATTTAGTATGCAGGGGGTTTCGGGGGCGATAAATCGATCTAGCTAGGTTTCATTTCTGGAAAACATCGTTTTATCCGTGTTTTCAGGCAATGACTAAAAACTGCTACAATATCATTAGAATACGAAGGAAAATTTCGCCACCATCTACAAGGTTATAAAAGCTCAGGCGGGAAACCGGGTGATCGCCACCAGAAGACCCCGGTTCGAATCCAGATGGTTAATTTTTCCCCTTTTTTTTCCAGTTCCCTCTTTTGTGAGAAAAACTATTATTGGGAACCCATTAAATAAACATATTTCAAAATCGATCAAAGTTCGGGCATCCAGGTACTTTACATTTAAATGACATATAAAGCCAGAATTATTTTTTAACTTCGGAGTTTTAAGAAAATTTGAATAAAATTAAACTTAACCTAACCATTTTATGTTTCCAATCATAAATATATTATATCATATTCATCATCTTTCCCTATACCAGTGCTGGATATAGGCCTCTGTATTATAATGCCATCTATCTCGGTCCTGTAATAATCGAGACCAGGTTCAGCTCGCAATACTTATAATATCGTTGATCCATCTTGTAATTGGACATCCTACGCTCCGCTTATCTTGCTTTGGCCATCACTTTGTTAGGATCTTACTCCACCTAGCCTGGCCTAGCAACTTTTCCTGTTCAATTAAAAGAGATGCTAAGTCTATAGAGTGGCTTTATTCATTGAATAAGAAGCGAATACATGGCGAATCATGAATCTATAGTGCAGACTCACAGCGACGAATCCTATAGGCCAAATTTCTTTCAGATACATGCAGAGTTCGATCCAAGAATGAACGTACGTTCGCTCTATGTATGCTCTAAAATATGTAGAGATTGCGTAAATATACACTGATTTTTATATGAAATTTTAAGAGTAGTAATTAGTGGCTTAGTAATAATGTTTCGTGGATATATATATTTTTTTCGGTATGCAAACTTAAAAACTTGCTCGCGTTGAAATCTTCTCTTAGATGCTACATAAAAAGCGTAGCACAAGTGTACCATTCGTAGTAACCGCTACGCCTACTTCGTAGTGCTACAGTTATTCATGAGAGCCCGTAGTCCTTGTACGATAGTAAAATAATAAATCAGTGCCGATAAAATGTCAGAGAGAATCTAAAAGTGTTATTATTTTCCAGGCAAACCGTACTACGGCAGTCAGATGGAATTGAGGACGGAATAGGTAAGAAACTATATTATCATAACACTTATAAGCTTCAATGTCATTGGCAAACGCTCTGCATAGGAGGATCGTTCTCATAATGAGAAGATGACCCGCGCCCAGCAGTGGCACAGTGGGACAGTGGGATAGTTTGTACAAACAGGGCTGATAAAAAAAGAGGATCGTTGAGCGCCTAACTGCCGCTAGTAAAGTACGCATGTCCCATAGAACACATAAAACTAAGATAGTAAAGTAGAAGTATAGTAAGAATTAATTATTCAAATAAGAAAAAAAATAATTAGAAAATATCCCAAGTATATACGTTACATCACCTACGACATTTACTTTTTAATCGAACTTGTAAAAAAATCTAAGTCTTTTTTTACCCGACTACAGCGAAGAAAAACAGAGGGTATATGGGTATGTATGTATGTATGTATGTACATATGTATCTATGTTCATCTGTTTCCTCATAACTTCTAAACTACTATCATAATTTGACAAATCAGATGTAGTTTGAAGCGTCTTGGTTGTCCGCTGGTTATAAGCTATGTGACATCACATTAAATTGAATATGGCGTCCTACAGGGGGCACCAACAAAAATGATTTTATTCAATTTGAATTTAGTTCTATATATTCTATGTATAAATTCCATTAAATTGGTTTGTTATTATGGTGTTTAAAACAAAATAACTGTAAAAATGTGTCATTAATGTAAACGAAATTATGTATTTTGAAGTCTGTTGTTTCAATTGTCTAAACTGTAATAATTATCTATGATGACACGTTAAATTGTAGCTCCCGGTTGTTCAGCAATCGTCAAGCCAAGTCAGAGGCCTTTCAGCGGCTTAAAAACTCTGACAATAGGGCTGACCACTCAGTCTATACGAACTTACTTTTATTATCTAAAATAAAATTATTGAATATACTTGTCACAAACACAGAAAATTTCTACGTATTTATATACCCTTAATAGTTATCGAACAAAAAAATATGTTCCGGACATTATTGTGATCTTATGAAGTTAATGTTCTTATTTTTATTAAAAGTACATTCAATCTTATGTACTTATAGAAAAAAAAATTGGTTGTAATTGAGACTGCTGTAGCACACAACTCTACGGCTAAAGGTAAGGCTACAAATCCTGAAAAATTTCGCGCGAGCCGGCAAATGCCTCGCAATATTACTACCACAGAATTCGCCCTATTACGTAAGTCTTTGCTTACTACATACCTTTGCATGTTGTTTACCAGGTACCCCAATCTGGGATCTCACATTATGTCTGTTGGCGTCTTGGATCATTATCTACGTGATCGTCGCCCGCGGCGTGAAGAGTTCCGGTAAAGCAGCGTATTTTCTCGCGCTGTTTCCTTATGTGGTTCTCATAATATTGCTAATAAGGTTAGTGTAAAGATAACTTTATATCCTTTCCCATTTTTACTAACATTTTTTATTTTCATTCTACAGAATGATGAATGATGATATATCATCATCATCATCATCAGCATCTCAGCTATAAGTCCATTGCTGAATATAGGCCTCCATCATGGATTTCCAAAAGACCGATGGGAAGCGGCTTGCATCCATCATCTTCCCACCCACATGTATGAGGTCATCAGTCCTTCTCGTGGTTGGTCTTCCTACGCTGCACTTGCCGGTGCGTGGTCTCCACTCGAGAACTTTTTGGCCTTGTAGGCCATTAGGTTTACGTGCTATATGCTCTGCCCAATGCTACTTCAACCCTGTATCACTTGCCGCAATGTGTGGAAGTAGTCTATGGTACTATATCCTTATGGGAAACCGGCTTGTTCGGGAGGCTGAAAGTCATCAAACACATCTACGTAGTGAATTTTCATCGGTTATTACATAAGTCCAATTTATTTTTAGAGCTGCCACCTTGCCCGGAGCAGTCAATGGAATCTTATTCTTCATTACGCCTGAATGGAATAAAATTTTGGAAATCAGAGTAAGTTAATAAGCCCGTATCAGAAATGAACTTCTTCTTAGAAATTATTTTACAACTTTATTCGGTGGTTAAATGATTGTCAATTTTTCAGGTATGGTACGCTGCGATCACCCAGGTATTCTTTTCGTTGTCGGTGTGTTCTGGTGCTCTCATCATGTTTGCTTCCTACAATAACTTCACGCAAAACGTGTACAGGTTTGTACTATAAAACTTCCAGTACGCGATCTCTTAATTATGTTTAGTGTACTGACATCAACAAAACATACGCATCGACGTATATATAAGTACATATCGACGCTGATCTAGCTAAAGTGGATGCTCATATGCAGTCTTACCAAAAAACGTTACTTTAATTTGATCTATGTCTCACGTGTTAGAAATCAATGAATCTTATATTTTTTCCTTTCTGTTAGATTCTTATTATGTTTCCAGGGATTCAATGATCGTAACCACTTTGGATACATTGACGAGTCTGTTATCTGGGTTCACAATATTCGGCATTCTGGGCAACCTGGCGTTCCAGCTGGGTATCGACGACGTGAGCACAGTCATCGGCTCCGGGGGAGCCAGTCTCGCTTTCATCTCCTACCCTGACGCCATTGCGCAGTCGCCTTTCGTTCCGCAAGTGAGTTACTTAAATAATATTATTCATATCCATTCCCCTAACCTATGGTGATCCTGACTAGTACAAAGATGAATTGTTTGACCTTGATCTACATTTAGCACCATTAGAACAGATAAAAACACGTTATACAAACGGCAAACCCTATCTCTTTTACAAGAATAGGTCATCTTGTTCTTGTTCGTCTCTTAAAAGAGACGGAACATAAACCTTTGAATCAGGATTTTTTTAAACCGAGAAACCTGAAAATTTAACCAATTTACTTTCTTTTCATACTTTTAATGTGTAGTCTGTGTAGTCACACTACCACTTTTGATTTCATTATTATGAATCAATCTTAACGTCAGGCAACTTGTACTGAAATAAATGTCTAAACATAAAAATGTTGCGTTATTAAACTGTCTATGTTGTCCAGCTTTTCGCCGTTCTGTTCTTCCTGATGATGGCTGTGCTGGGCATAGGCTCGGGAGTGGCGCTGTTGTCTACCATCAACACCATTCTGATGGATACGTTCCCGCGCGTCCCCGTCTACTACATGTCTGCTATCTCGTGTTCTTGTGGATTCCTCCTTGGACTCGTTTATGTTACACCGGTGAGAAATCATTTCTACTTTATTACCGACTTCTTCCACAGGACCGGAAGAAAGTAGCCACTACCGCCCATTTCTCAATAAAATGACAAAAACCTGTAGGTACTCAAAAATTTCAGTCCACTTTTTTGATATACATGTACTGCACTGTAACGCAGTAACTCACCGCCGCATCCCATGTTTCCTGAGAGCTACAATCTTAAAAATAGTTGGTGTACGTACCTACTTAGGTAGACGCCCAGTTTTTTTTTCGTGTTATTTCCCTTCCCTTTTCAGTTAGTTAGATTGTTTTGAAGTCGGTTATTTTTTTAAAATTACTTTTAGTTATTCATTTTTAATAGTATTTACTCGTTTTGTTCAAACAAAACGAGTAAATACTAAATAAGACAGAGTCTTCACGCGTTCCTGAGATACAGGTCTTAACAGACGGAGAGACGGACAACAAAGTGATCCTATAAGGGTTACGTTTTTTCCTTTTGAAGTACGGAACCCTAAAAAGTCTTCAAAAATGAATTCTTCTCGATTACACATATTATGTCCCCCAATAACTTCGCCGATTTTACAAATGTGTAATAAGGCCTGTAATTTTGTCATGAATGTATCGGGATTAGGCATACTCGCTGTGCGAAAACAAATTAATGGTGTATAGTTATTATTAAGATTTGAATTAGTTTATAAAACACTGTATGTTTTCCAAATAAAATAAAATACTGAACCATAAAGAAGATTGCATGTAGCGGAAATGTAGAATGAGGTTTCAGTGTAGCGCCAGTACTAGAAAAAATAAAGAGTAATAGATTATTTTAGTTCAAGTAATAATGAAGATACGAAGGCCATACCAATAAGAGAAATAAAGAATGTAAGAATAGATTAAGGGACCTCAAATTTACAACCACAGAATTCGAGGCCCTATTTAAATTTGACAACGTAGGGCGAAACGTGGTGTTCGAAATAAATTAATTTATAAAAAAATATTACCCGACTACATTGTATTAATAAAAGGTAACTCAGGTAAAAATCAGAAAACAAGTTATATCTATACCATAAAATAGAAACTGAAAAAGCGCTCAAACATAAATTTTTGAGAAAGTAAGGCAGACGGGGCCATATTTATTTATGACAATTATAACTATTTAGTTTGCCCCAGCCTGATGATTACTTAGTGACATTTGTTCAAATGTCACTACATAATCCAAGTTATGACAAATCGATTGACGTAAGAATCATCAAAATCGGTCCACGCGTTTGGCCAGTAGAGTGCCACAGAGGAACACACATACATACATAGACTGATAAACACATTACCCTCCTTTGCGACGCTCAGTCGGATAATAAGACGCTAATAGAATCGACGAAACCAATGAAATAAAATATAATAGGTAGGTATAATTGGAATAATAGGTAGGTATAATTAAAATTATTATTTATCTTGAAAATAG
Source organism: Lycia hirtaria (assembly GCA_947563715.1). Classification (NCBI taxonomy): domain Eukaryota; kingdom Metazoa; phylum Arthropoda; class Insecta; order Lepidoptera; family Geometridae; genus Lycia; species Lycia hirtaria. The sequence goes on from OX387384.1 coordinate 28,603,147, forward strand.
GAAACGGAATTTTTATTATTGCCAAATTGGATAAAAATTTTATATGAATTCTTAAAACCGTAATAATCTTGATAACGTTTAGTAAAATTTACAATCTGATTACAAAATTCGAGGAAATATTATTTCGTTATTTTAACGTCTATCGAAATACTTTCGATAGACAATTCCTATGAAAATAAGCCTAAAAATGATACTGCGTAACAACATTTATTTAAAGGCAACTAAAATAATAAATACCTCAGATAACTCAGATCAGATACAATTAAGAAAGAATATATATATATATATCCAATATCTATTTTAAATACTTTTAGCAAAATTTTCGAAAAGATTGTTTATAAACAGGTGTACAGTACAATTGTAAACAGTATAAGTCAGGCACAACACGGATTTATGCGGCGTCAGTCCACGGTATCCAATTTAGCAGAGTTTCTTCAGTATGTATTACCTAGTATGGAGCGTGGCGGTCAGGTTGATGTGATTTATACAGATTTTGAGAAGGCCTTTGATCGCGTCGATCACATCATCCTGATAGCAAAGCTCGAGAGGCTGGGAATACATGGTGACCTCCTGCGATGGATGAAATCATATATAACCAAACGATCCCAAGCTGTAGTGGTCGGGGGATATCGATCTGATTTTGTTGATATACCCTCCGGAATTCCTCAAGAATCGCATTTTGGACCTCTTATGTACGGTGGATATATTTACGATATTTATACATGTTTCGATTCTGTCAACCACCTTATGTACGCTGATGATAAAAAAATATTCTGTAAAATTACTAACTTAGGAGATTGTATCGCTCTCCAGAATACATTACATAAACACTATTATGCAGTCAATAATATAACAGTAAATGTACGTAAATGTCAGCAAATTTCCTTCACTCGTAGAATCACGCCTGTTATGTTCTCTTATAGTTTAAATAATATCCATATAGAAAAAGTCAATATTGTGCGAGATTTAGGGGTCCTTCTTGACAATAAACTTACGTTGACAGAACATATTGATACTATTGTGGAAAAGGCTTACAGAAATCTGGGGTTTGTCTTGCGTACATGTAAACCTTTCTCTGATCTTAACTGTATAAAGAACGTATACTTTGCATATGTTCGCAGTGTATTAGAGTATGCCTGTAGTATTTGGTCTCCGTATTACATTACTTATACGCAACAAATCGAGAAAATTCAAGCTAAATTTATTAAACATCTAAATTACAGAACTCGCTCGTATTCAGATTATAATTCCAGTTGCACTCGTTACAAACTCATGACTCTGGAAGACAGGCGTACTCTATTGGACATGATGTTACTGTATAATATAATTAACGGTCACCTAGATGCACCAGCCTTACTCTCAGCTATCCAATACAATGTACCTAGAAAAAGAACACGCCATACTAAACTTTTCTCGTCGGGTGTCCGATTTACACAATACGCTACAAATGCGCCCATTCCTCGTTTGTGTACTACTTACGATAACCATTTTTCAAACTTAGATATATTTAACACCCCTAGACACAAATTTAGGCACCAAATTGTTCAGTTGTTAACTCAGAATGTTATGTAATAAATTAATTAAACTTATCCAGCTATAGTACCTATTATGCTATATTGCTATCATAATATAACTTAGGTATTTGTATCAATATTTTAAGTGATTAGTGAGTGTGTATGTATGTAAGTGTAAATATAAAAATATGTTTATATAATATTACTTACTTATATGTCTGTACTTATATTTTCATCGATGATAACTTTAGTTTAACTTTATATCCGCCATTTCATTAGAAATTATTAAGATAGACCTATTAATGGCTAATTTTATTAATTAAGTATTTTTGTTCTAAAAATGTAAATAAGCTGTTGGTCTTAAATAAATAAATAAATAAATAAAAGAAATAACCAATAATAACTAGATACCCTTTTATGGAAATTAAAATAACAGACATTGTACATTTTAGTCAGATGTTGTACCATTTTTTTTCAATTATTTCCCCCCGAATGAAAGTTATGTCAGATTAGATAGTTAACATAATATCTTAGAGAAAAAAAAACAGCCGGCTTTAGAGTAGTAGAAAGATCGTCAGCTGGTCACACAAACATGTAAAAAAAAACCGTGTACCCCATCCTAAGGGATATCGTTGGATAGGTCTTTTAAAAATATTGTGGGTATGTGAACACAATTTTTCAGTCATTTCCTCCCGGACCAATATTAGTTTATAGAGTCTGGACAAGGAACTAATGTGGCATTGAGGGCGATGCTGTTATTTCACTTTGTTATTGTCTTCTGCCATTTATTGCACGATAGTTCTTTATCAAACAGATCAGACTATGTATTATAGTCGATGAATAATGAATGATAATAATATTTTTTTTGACAACAACTTTCGGAATAGCGTTTGTATAATTATAGTGAGTGAGTATTCTGGCTGTTTCAGGGTGGACAATATATCCTCGAATTAGTAGACCACTACGGAGGAACGTTTATGAGACTGTTTGCAGCTATCGTCGAGACAATCGGTGTTTTCTGGATCTACGGTAAGAACATACAAATAGCTGTATTTTGCTTTTTTATCAGCGTAATGATGAAAAACGATTTAACTGTCTATAAGTATAACAAATTCCATAATGATCCGTTTAGTCGCTCTGGCAACTCTCACTTGGCAAGTGTGAACCGCCGCAGGCCCGCACCTAATAACCGGAGAGTTTAATGTACTTCATATAATTGAATTATTATTATTATTAATATTAAATTATTTATTATTATTAAATTTATACAGGGGTCTATCACGGACCTATGAAAGGCATCAGTGGGGCCGGAACCAACACTGAGAGGCCCTTTTACAAATGTATAATAAAAAATACATATTGGGTATATGGATGGACTATGAATGGATTTTATTGTACAGTATGGAATTTGACAGATCTTGGCTATTGTGATGGAATGTTAGTGACTTAAACACTAGGCTATAGGCTGATGCTCTCACACAACAGGTAAGATGAAATACCTCTGTGTGAGAGCACCAGGATGAGAAAACGGCACCTGCCAATTCCGTCTCATCTTGCAAAAATACCTAGGCAGGTGATGACTCGCCACCCACTAAATGGGCCCCCCATAGTGGTGCCGCATATTAGCGCCGGAGAAGCAACATTGGCATGGGTGGCTAAGGGTGTCGAGAGTTGTGCTGCGCGTTCACTAAACGCTACTAGCGGCGTTATGCCCTTTAACACTTCCACCCTGGAGCTTAGGGTCTTAGCTCTTGCGGTTTCCACCACACAGCCGGCCGGTTAAGGCAAGCTGGAGGTCAGGGGTCTCATTTAGCCCCAGGAAAACATCGGGGTACACGGTGTCGCCACTCACCGACGGCTCGCCACAAAGCCACCCCCGCGGTTCTAGGAATATACTCAATGATCTTTGAGGAATTAACTATAATTTACAATATTTCAGGTTTGGAGAACATTTGCGTGGACATAGAGTTCACACTGGGCTTGAAGACCGGATTCTACTGGCGCATCTGCTGGGGCATCTTGACGCCTATCATGATGATCATAGTCTTCTTTTACGCCTTGATCACTACTGAGACGCTGGTCTACGGCGAGGACTACATCTACCCTCGCGGAGCTTACAGTGAGTATATTCCAGGGATCGGTAAACGGTTAAGGTTACGCTACCGGTATAATAACGGTAGAGGTATAAATTATAAAGGTATAAATTATAATTATAAACGGTGATAGTAACGGTTAAGGTATATAATAATAACTCTACCGATATTTTGTTATTTTGGTACCGAAATCACCGCGTTGCATAGGACCTCTCGCTCTTACGCGTTTGCATACGAACGGGGGATGGCGATGCGCGGGCGGTCAAGGTCAAAACCTTTATTTTTCGGTTACGGTAGCGCAATTTATAATGATATCGTTATTTATCGGTACCGTGAAATTCCTATACCTTTATTTTCAGGTATCAAAATAAAAAGGTATGACGTCATACCCTTAACCGTTATAACCTTTATCTTTTCGGTATGAGACCCCTGGTATATTCAGGCTGTTCGGATAGAGAAATGGCGTAAGATTGAAGGCGCTGCTGTCCTTTTTTCATTATTTTGTTGCATTTGTTCTATTGAGACGTTGATTACCATTTTTTTGCCGCGATAGTTCTGTATTCCAACAGACCCTATTGTTACTAAAAGACAAGACAGTAGATGATTTTCGGAGTGTATAATATTTTGTATAGGTGTTATCCAAATAATAGGGCGAATTCTGTGGTGTTTATTATAACCACCACCGCGTTACAAGCTAGGGCTAGTCCTTTTTTCCCTACCCCTTTTTAACCTCCGACCCAAAAAGAGGAGTGTTGTAAGTTTGACGTGTGTATCTGTGTCTCTGTGCTCATGTGTCATCGTAGCTCAATAGTAATATAACAATAGCTCGTAGCGAATTTGATCCAGAGTATTTAATCCAAATTACTTCAGTTGTTTTTTTTTTATAACGGAAGTTTTTAAGGTTTTCGAGCTTACTTGTTAGGTTTCAATGTTATTATTTTATATTTTTCTTTCCTTTAACCTATTCGTCGTTTTTTTCAGTTGCTGGCGACTGTTTGCAGTATTTCGGAATAGCATTGGTTCCTATATTCATCATCGCGACACTCATCAAATACAGATCGGAACCCACCTTCCTCGAGGTAAGCCTACAATATCAGCATATTTCTCATATTTATACATCTACATATTCTACATATATGTATTTTAATAGTAAATTGTATGTATATAATAAAAATAAATAATATTTCGCCAAATAAATTGAAATACCTTGATACGGAAAATAAAGCTATTTTCCGTATCAAGGTATTTTAATTTATCCATAATATCAAAACATTTACTCGTATGTACGTTTGTAAATATGGAAACAGAACTCTTCAAATCAATGCCATATTATAGTTTTCTATGCGACTAGACTACATCCCCCCATTTCGCCAAGCGCCCTGACTTACTCTGATCTCTTGTTTCCTCTCAAAGTTTGCTTGCGCTCGTTTTTGTTTTGCTTTTTTTGCAATTAAGAAAGTGAGACAAAAGTTGAAGCTATTAATATTAAGAAACATCTAGTACATTGTTATAGAACTAACTTCACTTCATATAATAAAGTTAGTTCTATAAAAAGGTACTAGATGGCGCTGTATAAACGCTCTTAAAACACGCTAACGCTTCGTGTACGGCACTTGTAGAGGTTTCTGACTAAAATAATAAAGTCATGCTAAAAGGACAAACTTGTACATATAATAATGAACTTTAAATGCAGAACGTTAGAGTAGGTTTCTGATCCGTCCTACGAATTTTCGATCAGGTCACGTGATACCTGACGCGAGTTTAACATATTTTACCCATCCCAAAAATGCCCAACGCCGCTAAAGAAGTTTTCACTTCAAAAAAGTTGGTTCATTTTGACTTTTGTCTCGCTTAATAGCAAAAAAGGCAAGATAAAAACAAGCGTGAGCCAACTTTGAGCGGCGGCAATAACTATAATAATAACTCTCTCGCATCATGTCGTCACTAATTAAATATAATTCAATACTCATGCGCACTCGCATTTAAATTTGCAGACTATAAAGCGATCATTCCGCAAGAAGCCCACGTACGGCCCTTCAGACCCGCAGAAGCGTGAAGAGTGGCGGCAGTTCCGCCGCGACGCTAAGTACGACCGAGAACTCAAGAGGAAGAACTGGTTCCATCACATCTTTCTCAGTCTGTTCGGTGGATACCGTAGAAAGTAATTTAAAATAACACTAATCTCCGCTCCTATCTCGATAATTTATATTAAGTTAGTTGGTAATTTTACTGACCAACCCTAATTATTTAGTGCTTTAGGTAAGGGTGTAGTTGAATTTGATGGTACCTAAGCCAGCCAGGATTAGTTGGTTATGGCATCCTCTTCAGCACTGGCTAATAAGCTAATAAGTCACTCTTATTACTTAAATTAGTAACAGCCATAACAATATTATTATTTATATTTAACTAACTGCGCCCCGCGATTTCACCCGCGTAGTGATGAAAAATGGTGTTAATTATGATGATAAAATGTAGCCTATATCCGTCTCTGGGTTCTCAGCTATCTCTGTATCAAATTTAATAACGATGGATTTAAAACACTATTATTAATAACGGGATATTTACCGTGGTTCGCGTTTATTTTGAGCTGGATTTTCGATGGATTTAGCCGTTTGATTGTGAAAAGGTGAAAGACAAACAGACAGAGAAACAGATAGACAGGGTTACTTTCGCTTTTACTAGTAATTTTAAAGACGTTCATCTTGCAATTAATTACTTATGAATGTAGGTATATTGTTTTAGTTCTGATGTTTTATTTCAATTCATACGGACATGTAAATCCATTTTACCAATAAAACATGAACATAAATACCGAAAACAAAGAATGAAATGCGAATAAATACGTGTTATTACGATATTCTGTAAAACCGAAGGTTCGCCGTTGTTATGGTCGCTTCAATTAACTGTTACATAATAATGCGCACAACTCAAATATCACAAAAAATATGCTGTTTCTACCGTAAAAGAAGGTTATTGACTTATGATAAAATCTATAACAGCAAATTTTCTCGGGTCCAACAATTACAATTTTTATTTACTATTATTAAGTATTTAACAAAATTAATCTCCACAGACTACGGGGTCTGTGCCTTTTATAAACTATTACTAACTACCTTATTTTTTTTTTATTATGCAAGAGACAGATAAATTATACTTTTTAATTTATACTTACACATACTTACTTGTACAATAGTCTAGTAAAAATAAGATTTGTGATAACATAAAAGACAACTAAGTATATTGATATTTAAATGAAATACATTTGACACAATTTCATACTTAATGATATTATAAAAGCTAATTTTGTTACCTTTACACGCTCAAACGGCTGAACCGATCGTTATGAAAATTAGTATAGAGATAGCTTTGGACCTGGAGACGGACATAAGCTACTTATCATCATCATAATCATCAACGTTTTTCATAACTACGCGAGTGAAACCACGCAACGCAGCTAGTCTATAAATCGGGGATTATTGTTGATCTATGATTTTTAGCTATTTTCCTATCATAATTTCTAAGAATCCCCCCAGTTGCAAATACTGTGATCTGCTCCATACAAACGGATTTATTTTTACTAGACTACAATTACAGTTAAAGATGTCTGTAAATATTAGCACAATGCTCATCTTCGTCTTAGCTTAAGGTGCCTTAATAACCCTGTATAGCTTCTTCGGTTCTCTATGTTTAATATCCAATTTATTTTAATACGTTACTTTTCTTAATCTTATACAGAAATAAATGATATTATTTTATTATATTTTTTTAGTCTGCCTTCGAAGTCTTAGTTTGTGGGTTTGATTGTGTCTGGGTGTTTCTATGTATCATAAGTAAGCATTTACAAAAAAAATTATTAATTTTAATTAATTCTATAGCAAACCGATATAGCTCCCATCCCATCTACGAGTACAAGGCGATGTGTGAAAATGTCCGTCAATAAAATTATATATAATATCTATACATTTTTTAATTATTAACTGCTCGTAGCTGTTGCACAGATTTTCAATGCGTAGGAGTTTCTTTTAAATCTCTAATCTTTAAATAGTCTCACAGATGAAGAATTGGATGATGTCACTGATAAATAAAAAGAAAAGATCACAAATTGGCAATATGTGATCCTTTTTTTAGGGTTCCGTACCTCAATAGGAAAAAACGGAACCCTTATAGGATCACTTTGTTGTCCGTCTGTCCGTCTGTCCGGTTGTCAAGACCTTTATCTCGGGAACGCGTGAAGGTATCGAGTTGAAATTAAAACCATATACGCAGATCCATAGTATCTTGCTGCAGAAAGAAAAAATAAATTTCTGTTTCCGTAAAAAAAAAAAGTTACAGCCGTATATGTCGTAAAAAATCGGCCAAGTGCAAGTCGGACTCGCGCACAGACACGGAAGGGTTCCGTACTATCATCTATAATACTACAAAGTTTAGTTCTGTTTATAAAATAACGAGAAATCAACGAAATTCCAAGTAGTAAATTGCAAACTTATAGGTAGGTTTTCGATACACATCCGAGCAGCATGACGACGCTCGCGCGAATACGCGCGGTTATGGCTATTGGCTCGCTCTGTGATGTTACCTCCCCCGCTACCCGCGCGGCCGTTGCTTAGCAACCGCCTCGCGCTCGCGCCACCACCACGCCGCGGCGCGCCGCTCGCACCGCGTTTAGATGCACGGATTATTTTCATTTTCTGAGTTTTTATGTATTAGATTAGGTATTTATTTTAATAGTTAATATATTTCTAAATATTTACTTACAAATATTCAAGTTTCTAAGTACCTGTTAATTAAGATCGAGTAAAAATTGCTTAAAAATTACGTTTGTTGTATGGGAGCCCCCCTTTAATATTTACTTTATTGTTATTTAATTATTTATTTTGAAAGGTAATATACAATTAAATATTCTGTGAAAATTTGAAGCGTCTACCTGTTACCGTTTTTAATATTGAGCAAGAAAATACGAAAAAACACGTTTATTGTATGGGGACCCCCCTTAATATTTTTTTTTTTAAGTTTTAGTATTTGTTGTTATAGCGGCAACGGAAATTCATCATTTGTGAAAATTTCAGCTTTCTAGCTATCACGGTTTATGAGATACAGCCTGGAGACAGACAGACAGCGAAGTCTTAGTAATAGGGTCCCGTTTTTACCCTTTGGGTACGGAACCCTAAAAACGCACTTACACAATGACTTCGACACTCACAGAGGAATCAAAACCTATGGGGTACTTCACGTTGACCTAGAACTTTGAAATTTGGCAAGAAGCATTGTGTTATACACATATAGTAAAAAATCCAAAAACTGTACATTTTTAATTTATTCACAAAAAATAGTGTATCTATGCAAGGAATGAGGGCCTTTTTACGATGTATATTTTTCGGTTTATGAAGGAAAATATAAAAAATATATGATTTCCCACTTTTATTTAGTTTGTACGGAACCCTCGGTGGGCGAGTCTGACTCGCACTTGTCCGGTTTTTATTTTTTCCCTTAATTTTGCTAGTGTTGTGTTATCATTAGAAAAAATATTGCCCTTGACTTTCAGGGAGTGAAGATGAATCTAACGACACCTCTCACGTACCTACGTTGAAACGTACATACATTTATACATACACACGTACATATGTATTTACATACTTTTTGTTAAGAATTGTCTTTAGACCTGCATCGGTCTGGGGTAATCGGTTTCTTTTTTTGTAGTAGTTTAGTTAGTTAAGTATGTGTAGTTTATATATTGTTTTATTGTAGTTAATAAAGGCTTTTACACTAATACAAACATAAATACTCTCGAAAAACAGAACCCTCCTTCTTGCGGAATCGGCTAAAAAGCATTTACCTAATACACGTCACAACCTATTTTCGTTATTAAGTAGAACCTATAAACTGAAAAAAACAGGTGCTGTAAAAACGGTTAAAAGCTCTAAATGACAGGAAACGTCATAAGCCAGAGTATTTGCCCGTTTTACAGTACTCTTTGTTATTTGCTAATAATTATTTTGTCAAATGAGTGTTCTTGGTGTCACTTGATGTTATGGTGCATTGCAAAGTGCTTGAAAGTGTATTAAAGAAAATTAGTACTGTGCATCGTGCATACATATTTAGATATACCAGTGATAATAACTGTACAATGTGCAATAAATAAATAAATAAATAAATAATATTAAATCAGAAAAAGATTTTTCTGTAGAAAATTGATAACTGTTATTAACAGTTAATTTAAAAATGTCAATTCAAATTAAATATTAAAGGTTTACGCGAGTAACTGCGTCCAAGTATTTGAAAATCGCAAACAGATGAGCGATACACCTAAGAACTCGAAAAAGAAAGAAGATGAGAATTCATCTCAAGGATCATCTAAAAAGCAAGGTGATAATTCGTCTTCTGAAAAGCCGACCGAGAGTCTACCTCCCGACAAACCTATCAAATTCTCAGACAACGCCTACGAGCCTGATGCCATTCCCAAAAGGTCGCCAGTGTTCTTTCAGCCGGACAACTTCTCAGAGGACAAAAAACCCGTCGGGGGTATTGATATAAAAAAGGTGATTTGCTCTATTAGCCTTAATTTTTCGCTCCATAAATAAGTATAAATGTATAGTACAGCTGACATGTAAAGTTTTTAGGGTTCTATATGTCCGTCCATCTAGATCCGCGGCCTAGCTCATACACTCTTAGTACTATAGACAGCTGGAAATAGTATGAGTATACATAATTAATTATGTCGACAAAATGGTAGAATAAAATCTCGAAGATTTTTTTTTAATACTTTTTTGTCCTACACGTAAAATAGGTTTTTTTTCTGTGTCAACCCGTGGGGTGTCATTAGATAGATAATTGAAAAATACGAGAAAATATTTTCAATTTAGGGATCCTTTTGTAAAATATTACTTATAAGCTTTAAAGTGGTAGATTTTGTTAGAGCCAAGGCAGCTAGAAAAAAAAACGAGTTAATTTTATTTAAACTTTATTCGTAGTATCAAACAAGAAGCCCTGTTTAAAGTCCACGTATATTGTGAGCTCATATAGAAACATGCATATATAAATACCCACATACATACATACATACACACAAACTCGAAAAACATAATCCTCCTTCTTACGCAGTATATGTATGTGATATGTAATATTTTATTCTTCATGTATAAAACTTATGCCAGTAGTAGCATAATTCTATATCTGTATTTGTATTTATAGCACAAAGAGAAAAATTACGTGCGTCTCAAATGGAACAACCAGACCGAGTTCCTGATGTCGTGTATCATAGGCACAGTGGGTCTGAGCAACTTCTGGCGGTTCCCCTTCGTGGCCTACCAGAATGGTGGTGGAGCCTTCTTTGTGCCTTACATCATTGTTCTACTGGTGGTCGGAAAATCATTGTTCTATCTGGAAACTGTACTGGGACAGTTCAGTGGACGCAACAGTGTCAGAATATGGGCTATATCTCCAGCTCTGAGAGGTAGATATCTAATTTATAGTATCTAGTAGTTCTACGAAGTAGACCTCGCAAGAGAACTTACGAGTTTGCAGCTCAACTTGGCTCATCTGTACATAATTCTACATAAAGTTGGCTTAGGAAAACGTAAATAAAAACGAAATAAAATTGGGCCAGTTCATGCAGAGACGCTTCGCTCACTCAGTCATCAATTAATAATTTTATAAATGGAGAAAATATAAAATCAAGAAAATTATTCAGCTCCAAAATGCATCAAGCACATCCACGCGCCCTCACTGTTACACGCAATCTCAAGTTGGTTGTCATATCTCGACAACCACGTGACCAATTTGTGTTTATATTTACTTCCAGTTGTAATAATTGTGTACTTTATCTATTTACCTACTAAATATAATTAAAATGATGGAGTTATGCGGTACCAGACATAAAAGAAAAAGAAAAACAAAATACAATTGAATCCTTCCTTCCCTCCTTCCTTCACTTCCTACTTTTTGCTGTTCGTATAAAAGTTTTATCCAGGTATCATTTATATTGGCGACGAAGTAGTGAAAAAAAACTCTTCCACCAAGTTAAAAGATATCGAAGAAAAACTTTTTTTTTAAACATTTCTCCAGTCTGAGTAAACAAATCTGTCTGTCTATTACACAGACGTTATTCTATTATTTAATATCCCCCCACTCAGTAATTTAATGTGTGATGCGTGAGAGAGATAGCTGCGCACTTTGAGCCCCATATGAGTAGTGAATATATTTTCTGATTTGTCAGTTCGACATGTGCAGGTTAACCTGTCTATAATTATAGCATCGAGCTATGTACAAATAGACAGGGTGAATGTACCAAAAAGCGTAAAATGTAAAATTAAACTGTAACTTTCGTTATCTACCTAATTTAATAACTTATTAAAACTGAACGACTGCAATTCACTCGGTATCAGAGGTCTGACGATCAATGAGATATCGTCAAATTTCTAAAAAAGACGTGTGGCACTCGGAGACTGCCGCGGTAAAGCTATTGCATAATAGCTTTACGCGCGGTGTGTTAGGTTATTTTCGTTACGGAATTTCTGGATTCGGTCTCCACGCTCAAGGCCCGCGATAGAAGCTATGCAATAGCTTAAAAAATACAATTAAAATAAAAATACGCTCAAATTGGTCACTAGTATTACCTACATGGTTGTGTACAGACAGACTTATGTGCATTGTTTATTCTAGGAACCGGGTACGCACAATTGCTCGCCTGCTGTTATATCCTGTCGTACACCGTGGTCATCATAGGTCTCTGCCTGTACTTCCTAACGGTCAGCCTCCAACGCCATCTGCCTTGGACTCGTTGTAAGCCTGAATGGCCGAACTGCGTGCCTTCTGGAGTTAAATTTAACGGTACAGCCACGGTAAAATTGATAAGCAGTGCAGAATACTATTTCACGTGAGTGTTTTATTTAAACAACACATAGTCCTTGAAATATCAAGAACTATGTGTTGTTTCACATAAAAAAAAATACCACTTAAAAATGCTACGAATCCCGTAAAAAATACAATCTCGTCTAAGATATATTTTTCAACTTGCTACGATCCTGACAATAACTTCTTACACTTTTATTAGTTTTATTTTATTATTATTTTAGATAGATCTACTATTGACCATCAACTCGCCTGTTGTTAAGCGACGGTGTAGCCTAGGATGGAGCCCGTCGAATATCTCTATTCACTCTAGCTTTGAAAATTCCAAGACTTGTAGTTCTCATCGCTGCCAAGAATTCCATTCGTGTGCAAAAGAAAATTGTTTATCATCAATTTTTTTTACGTAAGTGCTACGTATATTATTAAAACAAAAAATCTCGTTTTGGTATGCAAAGATGTATTTTTCAACTTTTTTTTTTATACATTAAATATATACGATTGACCACCAACTCGCCTGATGTTAAGCGACTAACGCCAACTCGCCTGATATTAAGCGATGTTAACTTGCTACGATCCTGACACACGTATTTCGCTTCTTATATTTTCATTCGTATTTTCACTGTAAGTTCGTCAATTGTGGATTACTTTTAGGTACCCCCAAAAATGTTAGCGATAGCCGGGGGCCAGCTGCCCCTGCTCCCTGCTTTTTATCTAGAGAAAAAAAAAATGAAAACGAGCTCGTGAAGCTTTACACATTCAAGTTGGAACCTTTCTTATTACAATCGCTATAGAGTATTTGTGTATTTTTGTAGACACATTGTTGTATACACAAATACGCGTAGTGTTGAAAAAGGGTGATGATGATGATGAATACAAAGAATAGTTCTTTGCTTATGTCCGTTTTCAGCTATGTCTGTGGTTTTCAGGTTAATAGTCTGTACCTACTACCAAATTTCACAATGATCGGGTTAGCCGTTTCTAAGTCGTGAAAAGATAACAAACAGGCAAAGATACGGACAGAGTTACTTTACAATATTAGTAAGGAAGTAAGGATGAGTTATGAAGTTAGTATAACGGCGATGAAAAATGAAAGTATTTTTGCGTTGCATTTTTTTTTTGTATCGAATCAATAAACACGAGTTTCCGTATTCGAGAGCGGTGTCCTTAGATCCTGTATAAAAGTATTATTTAATTTCAGACATACTGTACTAAGGCAATCTGAAGGAATCGATCATGGAATTGGTATGTTTTTCTTTTTTCAACTGAATTATGAGATGAACAAGAAAGACACTTGCTTGATGTTAAACATCACGCTTGCCCATATGTATTCTATAATACCTTCTACAGCCTAAACGACTTGACCGATTTTGATGTCCAAAGTGACGTTAGATTTGTCTTTACACCTTGCATGTCATAGGCAATTTTTGTAATATAAATGAAACTCTCAAAAATGAAAAAATGCGCTTTTTCCTAACCTCCAACAAACTTTTTCATAACTAGAATTGATTGGATGTGCATTTATAACATTTAGCAGCGACTTATTTTACAACGACTTTAATCATACTTTCTCACAAAAAACGTACATTCAACAGCGTATCAAGCGTAACGAAATCGTAAGTTAGATAAAAAAAGCGCTTTTGTAATCGAGTAATTTGGTTTACTTTTAACACAGCTAAGTTTTTTTTGTTATCATGTTTATACGTGTTTATTTTTATGTTGCGCATTCGGATAATAAATAAACGTTTATCAGGTGCACCACGTTGGGACCTCACATTGTGTTTATCAGGTGCACCACGTTGGGACCTCACATTGTGTTTATCAGGTGCACCACGTTGGGACCTCACATTGTGTTTATCAGGTGCACCACGTTGGGACCTCACATTGTGTTTATCAGGTGCACCACGTTGAGACCTCACATTGTGTTTATCAGGTGCACCACATTGGGACCTCACATTGTGTTTGCTGGCGGGTTGGATAATTATTTTCGGGATAACCTCTCGCGGCATAAAGACTTCTGGCAAGGCGTCGTATTTTCTGGCGCTGTTTCCTTATGCTGCCCTAACATTGCTGCTAATCAGGTCAGTTGATATACAGGGTTATAGGTAACTAACGCATACTCACCTCCTAATGGTGACTTAGGTGTTAGGTACATCAAGACTAACAACTTTTGTTCTATGACCAAAAAGTAATACATCCGAAGAATTATTTATTTTTAGTTTTAGTAGGGATTTATATCAATTGTCTCGTGAAGTAGGTACTCACGTGATGTACTCCGTCTTAATCTGTGACTGCCTAGAGCGAGTTTCTAGAGTTACGAAGATTAGATCTGTAAATTTGATGTTTTTACTTTTCGTATGGAAAAAAAATCATTGAATTAGAAAAAGTTGTAGAACTAAAGTTGTAAGTCTTGATGAAACAAAGTCGTCTTTAAGAGGTTTTGCGTTAGTTACCTATATCCCTGTATAGATACTAGCTAGGCCCCGCGGTATTACCCGCGTAGTTATGAAAAACAGTGATAACTATGACAAAGAAAAAAAATAGCCTATGTCCTTCTCCAAGTCCTAAAGAATCTCTGCCTAATTTCATAACGATTGGCTTAGTCGTTATAAGTTAACAAACATACAGCGAGACAGACGACAGACAAGTTTACTTCCGCTTTTATAATATTAAGTTAGGATTACTGTAAAAGTTCAAATTGTAGTAAATTCTAAGAACTTCCAGTAATACTTATATATAATATAGATTTACCAATTCCTCAAGGTAGAAAGGCCCGAAGTATTTTACCAGAAATCACTCGGTGATAAAAGTAAGTTATATAACTTAGGCTTATCACAGGAACAAGGTAAAATGACGAAAAAAACGGTTCAATAAATACTTAATGCGTCCGAACATAGGCACAACACAAAGCGTGCATCATTTTTATTTAAACATATCAAATTACTGAGTAAGAATATTTTAAAAGTGGCAGACTTTAAAATGTATTCATTTAGAAGTGGTCACATATTGACAATTATTTTATTACAGCAGAATAATTCCATTAGAATAATTCCATTAGAAGAATAACTCGAGTTATTCTTATCTAATTCCTCTGCTATAATACGAAGAAATACCCAATAAAATGAGTATTTATGCTTTCAGATCTACTACCTTGCCTGGAGCAAGACATGGAATTTTATATTTCATTACACCGAGTTGGATTAAACTTTTTGATATCAAAGTATGTCATTGGTCTTCCTCTTGTACTCTAGTTTAAAAAATGTAAAGTTAGCTAAAAAAAAAATGTATTAATTTATGAAAGGCATGGACCCTGGAGTCTGTGGTGCTCGATTTTTTTCAAATAAAAAAAAGTATGTCATACATAGATTATACTTACCTACTTTTATTCTTAAACTGGCCTTGAAATCAAACAAGGTTATTTTTTGGTAAGGCTCTGGAAAACCAGCCGCCAGGCACAGTTGTTGGTGGTGGCTTGCAGTACCTACGCACACTTTTTCAGCCATTTTGTATAGATTCCATACACGTTGTCTCGTGGCCGGTGGTGGACACTAGCTATATTCAATGTCTATAAAGCCTCGATGACACTAGGCTAGTTTACGAGCTGCTAGTCGGCGAGCTTATAAGCTAGCGAGTAAGCGAGTGCGAGTGTCGATGACACAATCAAAAGCAGATTGTAAAAAAGCTCAATGACACGGAGCGAGTTTACAAGCTGCTCGCGAACTCGCTGGCTTGTAGCTTGTAAACTAGCCCAGTGTCATCGAGGCTTACCAACCGATTGTGGCCGCGACCAAAGAAATGAAACGCGCATGCACCGAGTCAATACTCGCACCCGTGAAGCATTTGCACAGAACCTAAAAATTCCTTGTTTGTGTTGTTGTTGTACAAGTATTCCTTGTCACAGGTGTGGCACGCGGCGGTTACCCAAATGTTCTATTCGTTGTCGGTGTGCACTGGCTGGCATATAACGTTCTCTTCTTACAACCGGTTCAGATATAACGTTTATAGGTATGTATGAGAACATTCTATTTCTATAATATTCTGTATGTTGAGGCCATGTGCATCGATACACGAAACTGTTGTTTTTTTTTTTGCTTGGCTTACGCTTCACCGCTAACTTGCCTGAAGTTAGGCAATTGTTGCGGTCTACGGTGGAGCGCAATTTTCTAGAAGGCGAAGAATCTGAGGCGAGTTGGTGGTCAATCGTAGTAAATACTTAAGTAATTTTGCGTAAAAAAATACCTAAGGCGCGTCGCTCACTGGTAAGTCGAGGCGCGGTCGCGGCGGCGTCGCGGCACAGTCGAGGCGTGGCGTTTTTGTTAGAGTCGAGGCGCGGGCGGCTATGCTTCCTTCACACACTACAGTGTAAACACGTCTACGCACGAAACAAAATAACAAAATGGCGGTGGAGTCTCGGCGCGGTCGCGCACTGCACCCCTGCCGCGACGCCGCCGCGACCGCGCCTCGACTCCACGTCGCCTGCGACGCGACTCTAGTGTGTGGGCGAACTGCCATTTGAACCTGAAGGAAACGCAGTTGAGTGCCCGTGCCTCGACGCCGCCTCGACTACAGCTCGTGTGGGCGATGCGCCTTAGTATTTACTCGCGATTTGAAGACACCCATATTTATCCATCCCATGTACCATTTTGGCGGTACCCGCGTCATACGAGTTTGCAATATCCACCATAAAACGATGTCACTTTTTCATGCTTCTTGTCGTCCAATAGAGAAAAGGGCAGGTGTGAATAAGCTTGTGTAGATCATAAACAGTTTTTTTTTTAAAGTTTGTTATAATTATATTTATTTCTGAAAATTTTTGTGTTTTATAAAGTTTCTATTAATTACTTAAATAATTAACCAATAACCTTATATTATTGTTCCTGCGGGCCCCAAACTAGGTAAAGCCTGTATCTTGGGCACCCGTTGGCCAGTTTATTGAGCCTATTTTTTTTTTTTTGCGCTGACATTGGTACACATTTCCGGCTTGTTATTCGACTAGTCAATTCCATATAAAAATTATCCATAATATTTACAAAGTGCAATAGATTCTGCGATTTAAATTTCTGTGACTAATAATAATTATCCTAACTAATAATAATATTCAGTAATTTTCAAAGAGAAAAAATAATCAAATAAAAACTATTACAAAAATTAATCAATTAATTAGATTTACGTTATTATATATTTTAAGTGATAAGTTTTTGAATACAGTGCAATTATAAACCTTAATTCATAAATCATCTACACATTATTTATTAATTAAATTAAATTAAACTAAGTTAAAATTAAATTAAATCTAATGAAAACAATTTCATTGTACTCAGGTTCAAATCAAATTACTCCCAAATGTCGTAGTACATAAGTTATATTGAGTAGTACGTGTGCCTGCAAGTGAGTGTTAGTGTGAGTGCGTGTGTGTGTGTGTGTGTGTGTGAGAGAGAGAGAGTAGTATGGAGTGCATGCTATGAGAGTGTGGATGGACTAATTAAAGTTTCCTTGATGGAAAAACGTCTTGAAACTTCATTTCACTGAAAAAGACAAGTTTTTCTGTTTGTATATATCTATGTCAGGGTCTGTAGCCATTTTTTAACTTTAAGCTTAGGATCAATAACAGTGTCATCATTCAATATGTCAGCATTCTTACGTACTGAGTTATAGGTAAATATATGCACATATTTAGGTAAACGAGAGGCAAAAACGGTGTTGATTTTTGGAAGTGGCAGATCTCTTAGGCGTTTTCGTTTATATTTTAATATCTGGTGCGATTGCGGGGAGAGATGGTGACATTTTGTAACCGCATGCAAAACAAACAACAGTAACTGTCTGACACTTAGAATGGACGCGTCTTGGTATAGTATTTCTGTAGGATACCGCCGTGGTTTACCCAACTTAACTTTAAGTACTGATCTTTGAGCACGTTCTGCCTCTAGCATGTAAGACTTAGCTGCGCCACCCCAGACTCCTACACAATATTGAAGAAGTGACTGGCATAGAGCATACCTTAGGCATTACCTTTAAAAGGTAAAAAACTTAAATAAATTTCACGACGAAACGGCTAAATTGATTGTTATGAAATTTGATAAAATGATAGCTTCTAATCTGGAGACAGATATAGGCTACGTTTTATTATCACCATCAGCAGTTCGGTGCCACATATAACTACGGCTGTATTTCCTCCTACGGCGACGTCTGCGTGATTACTCTCAATCCTTACGAGTAGGTATAGTATAGCGATGCAAAGTTCGCTCAGCACACGTTTTTATCTTGCTTTTTCTGTAATTAAGAGTGTGAGACAAAAGTTTAAATGAGCCTACTTTGAATTGTGATATTTTTAATATTTGCTTCAACTTTTGTGTCACTCTTTTAATTGCTTAACAAGCAAGAAAAAATAAACCGGCCAAGGGCGAGTCGGACTCGCGCACGGGAAGGGTTCCCTACCATTATCTATAAAAACGGCAAAAAATCACGTTTGTTGTATGGGAATATTAAATAATAATTTTATTTTAATTGAATTATTTATTTTATTTCAAATATTAATTTTATTTTAATTTAATTATTTATTTTTAAAGTGAATAATATAATTCAATATTCTGTGAATATTTCAAGGGTCTACCTGTCGCCGTTATCAATATCGAGCAAAAAATCACGTTTGTTGTATGGGAATGTTAAATATTTATTTTATTTTGTTTTTTAGTAATTGTTGTTATAGCGGCAATAGAAATACCTACATCATCTGTGGAAATTTCAACTGTCTAACTATCACGGTTCATGAGATACAGCCTGGTGACAGACGGACGGACGGACGGACGGACGGACGGACGAACGGACGGACAGACAGACAGACAGACATCGAAGTCTTAATAATAAGGTCCCGTTTTTACCCTTTGCGAACAGAACCCTAACAAGCGCTGAGCGAACTTTGCATCGCTATTAAAGTACGGCTGCTGGTGTGCTCGACATGTGATATACAACCTACCCGGGTGATTCCGCGGGGCACATCTAGTATAAAATATAATTTAGTGTATGTGCCCTGCTGTTTTACCCACGTAGTGATGTTGGTGATGATAAAATATAACCTATGTCCTTATAGGTACAGATCCTAAAGAATCTTTGTACCAAATTTCGTAGATTGGTTCAGCCGTGTATCCGTGAAAAGGTAATAAACAGACAAAAGGACAGACAGAGTTACTTTCTTTTTTATTGGTAGTTAGGATTTTCATTTTTTCATTAGTTTTTTTTAGGGATACAATGATTGCAACCGCTCTGGATACATTGACAAGTTTAATAGCCGGTATAACGATATTCAGTATCCTCGGTAATTTGGCGCACCAGTTGGGCATCAACAACGTTGCCGACGTCATTGGCTCTGGAGGAACTGGCCTCGCTTTTGTTTCTTACCCTGAAGCCATCGCAATGACGCCTTACCTTCCTCAAGTGAGTTATATCACAAATCACGGTGACTTGCACTTTCAATTAAGGTGTAAAAGTAGAGGCACACTGGACTGGCGCATACCATGAGTTTTAATTATATCAAATACATTGTGAAAAATTCAATTTCAACTGGTTCAACTACCTTCTACAGTCCGAGTTTGACTGTAGAAGGTGGAGCGCGAGGTGGCGTTAGATTCCAATGTATGCCTTAGCTACATTGTTTGTAATAATAATAATACAACTTTATAAAAAGTTTAAGCTTGCACTATCTCGTAACTTGCAACTGTTTCATAACAAATAACTGTTTTTACAAGAATTATCTAAAAAAATACTGATTTAAACACATTTTACAGTAGTTTTGCAAATATAAACGTACATTCAAC
Organism: Lycia hirtaria; assembly: GCA_947563715.1. Classification (NCBI taxonomy): domain Eukaryota; kingdom Metazoa; phylum Arthropoda; class Insecta; order Lepidoptera; family Geometridae; genus Lycia; species Lycia hirtaria. Next base: position 28,623,409 of record OX387384.1, read on the forward strand.
ATCATATCAAGCGTAAGCACGCATTCATACTAGCGCGATTTTTTCGGCGCGATGTCGCATGCGTGTCGCTTACTCCTCAGTTAGGTGCACGCATCTCTAGCTCCGTCTCCGCTCACATCAATAAAATATGCACTTTAAGTGAGACATCATTTCCAAACTTTCTGAGGAGCAATTGGTGCTTATGCGACTCGCGCGCGTTGTCGCATCGAATAAATTGCCGCTCGTGTGAACGCATGCTTATTCATAGGTAATACGATAATCGTTCTTATGTAGTTGGGCTCGTTATTACAGAAACTTGCAAAGTTTCACGCAAGTGCTTATTATTTATTTCGGGGACATAGTTTTGTAAAAAATATATATTTAAAAAAAACTAAGTTCTCTTTTTTATGGTTAAGCCCTTGCGAACCCGAAGCTATTAAAGTCTTCTGTGCCAGAAGAATACCTGATGCTGAAAACCAACGCTACTGAGAAATCAGCAGTATTATCGCTGATTTCGCATTCGCATTTCGCCTTTTTTGTCACACTGTAGGTAGGTACAATCCAGCGGTGAAATATGTGTCTTTTAATTATTTTCTCGTGTGAAACTTCTTGTTCGTCTGTGATCTAGTCTGTCATACTATTGCTGTATTTATTTTATCAATTTTTTAAATTATTTTTTTTATAAATATCAGCTTTTCGCGGTTCTGTTCTTCCTAATGATGGCTGTGCTGGGCATGAGTACAGCAGTGGCGATTGTTACCTGTATCAACACCATCGTAAAGGACAGATACCCTCACTTTCACATACAATACATAACCGGTGTCACATGCTTCACTGGATTTCTCATCGGAATCGTTTATGTTACGCCGGTGAGTACAAAAACCTATCTAAAGTACCTACTTTCTGTTCTTAACTTTGGACTGGCCTTGTGGCTCAGTTGGTTGGTAGTGTGTCTACGTCTAACTGCTAAACTGAAAGGTCGTGGGTTCGATCCCCACCCAGGGCAAGCATTTGTGTGATGAGCATGGATGTTTGTTCTGTGTCTGGGTGTTTCTATGTATCACATGTATATATAAAAAAAAAAAAGTATATATGTATTCTATCAGCCATCTAGTTCCATAGTACAAGCTTTGCTTAGTTTGGGCTAGATGGTGTTGTGTGAAATGTCCACAAATATTTATTTATTTAACTAAGAAAATTTCGTAGGTATCAATACAATGGCTTCTTATTAGGTACCAGGCTGGGTAGTTACCATTCTACTAGGGCGTCTGTATGTAAAATGCTGGTCTGTTGTCTAAGTTTCTCCTAACTGAGTCAATGTCATGTGATCCAAAATTGTTGAAACTCAAGATTGTTGCCTCTCCCCTGAGTATTTTGTTCCATGCTCTACCTACACAAATTGTTGCAGGCGGCGGCATTATTTATCTATTCTATCACATCGAACATTTGGTAATCCATTCCAAAACATATGTTTACTATCCAAGTGACACCTTATCACAACAATGTCAAGAATCATTAATCTTGTGCATCATAATGGTTAAGAGTAGGTATAATCAAATTGAAATCCAAGCGTTATATTGAAACCGATTCCACTACCTTCTCCCCTTCAAACGGATAAGGCCTAATTATTTAATTTTACAATGCCGTATTGGCCGAAAAAATATTAAGTGCTGTCAAAATTCCGGAATAGGTACCGCGGGTGGCACGCATGTTACAAAATATATATAAACACCTGATGTGCGGTAATGTGAGTGCATAACGACAGCTTAGCTAAAGAGATGCAGTATGACCCATGTCCGTCTTTCGCCCGCGCATACTACAAACGCATATATCAAATGGAAACTATATATTTTAGCCGATTGCGTAAGAAGGAGGGTACCTAATGTTTTTCGAGTGTATGTATGTATGCGGGTATGTATGTTTCTATATGACAGCCTGCAGCCTGAACGGCTTGACCGATTTTGATGTACGAGGTTGATGTGTCATTAGAGTCGTCTTCGTTTTCAAAGTGTCATAGGCTATATATTTTTTTTAAATAATAGATAATAATACATCTCTTTCAAAAATAAAAATAAAACTTTTTTCGTAAACTACTCGTAATAAACAAGTGTTTTTTAGAATTATTCTAAGGAATACGCGTTTATAATCTTTTACAGCAATTTTACGCATACTTTCTCACAATTAACGTATACTCAACAGCGTATTAAAAGTATCGAAATCGTAAGTTAGGCTGCAAAAACTGCTTATCTGCTGTCGGGTATTTTGTTTTTTTTAATATACATACTTTTTTAAGAAACCCTAACTCCTTCTCGGTCATATCTATAAAAATTTAGAGAGATGGAGATATAGTTTCCAGGCCGATTCCGAATCCGACAAGTTGTGAACAAGGCCGTAAGCAGGGAGGGGCTTAGGGGTTCAACCTCCCCTCCGAAATATCCTGGCAATTATAAAAAATCCTTGCTCTTTTTCAAAGTTTACTTAATATGCTTCAATATTTTTCGCGCTCGCTACTCTCGCGCATGCCCATAGTTTTGAAGATATAAAACGACTGAATGGACATATAAAAAGATCTAGGCGAGTTGATGATCAGTCGTAGATTTTTATCTTACGTAAAAAAAAACACAAATATTCCACGAAAAATTCAATTCGATAATAATAATTTCGAAAAGATCGAACAAGACTTAAAGTGCCGTGCTTAAATTTGCAACCAATAGTAGTAATTGATAGCGTAAGTCACTCATACTTATCCAGTCGGTTTTTTTTTTTTTACACATTTATACTTGTTTGGTTCATCTAACACGAACACACGACACTAACACGATCACGATCACGTTGAATTAAATTATTCCAAGATTTAATTTTAAAAACCTTTAAAAATATCACGCTCGCTTCGCTCGCGCATTATTACTATTTTGCCATGGAAATACTGCGGGCTCACTAATACAAGAAATAAATCATATCACTATAAAAACACTACTAAAATTTTCGCACTCGCTTCGCTCGCGTATGTTTATTATCTATGTTTTTGTTTACTTGAGTCATGCAAATGTTGAGCGCTCGTTAAAACGAGTGAAGTCATAGGGAACATCTAGTTTAATATGAATTATTATTGTACCGACGTTACTTTTACACTTTATTTACAATTATACGTTTGTCCGTAATTTAATTTTCGTGTATTTTAATGTTTATAACATATGATTAAATGAACATTGACGTTTAAAAACTAGTACTCGTCTGCGTATAGTCTGCGCAAATAAAGAGGCAAATAGTAGTATATTTTTGTAAATTTTTGTACCCGCGGACACCCCCCATGAGAAAGCAATAGCTACGCCCATAGGCGTATCCGAGTGTAAAAGCGCGATATACGTATACAATATCGTGTACATATTTTGTGTTAGAATGAACTTTTGACCAAGTATTCGCACTGTTTCAGGGTGGGCAATACATTCTCGAATTGGTGAACTACGAAGGAAACTTGTTGAGACTCTTTACTGGTATAGTTGAAATTGTCGGTATTTTGTGGATCTATGGTACGAAAATTCATTTTATTAATTTTAAAATAAAAACTACAGGTCGATACTTTTTAGGGTTCTGGAATCAACAAGGAACCCTTATAGTTTCGCCATGTCCGTCAGTCTATCTGTGTATCCGCGGCTTAACTCAAATACCTACTATTAGTATGTAGGTACTAGAAATCTGTAATTTTGTATGGATATATTTATTATGCTGACAAAATGGTAAAATAAATTATTGAAAAATATTTTTAGGGTACTGTTACGGGGTGAGTTCAGAAGGGCCTTTTTTACATAGTAGAATAATTTACAAGGTATGATCCTAGTGCCCACAATGAAGTCTGATTATCGTCTGAATTCCGATGATTACTGGTTAAAAGATGGAATGTCAGAAATGACGCAAATAGTGACCCGGTCAATGCACTAGAGCACGTGCTGCAGTGTAAGCAGTTGACCCCATACATTGCACCGCAAGAATAGGCATTATAACAGTACCTCCCCTACAAGTGAGGATAAAAAAAAACTTGTCTTCCCTATAATGTAGGTTATCGTTGGATAGATTGAAAAAAAAATTACAGGTGTGGCTATTATTCGATTTAGTATTCCGTTCGCAAAATATTACCTAAGCCAAAAAAAAGACAGAGAAAAGACAGAGGTGCGTGCCACGGGAATCGAACCCAGGACCTGCGGATCGCAAGTCAGACGGTCTCCCGACTAGGCTGCCGGAAACTTCTTGGAAACCGGATACACGGAAACCGGAAGAATGTGCTTGGAGAGGCAAAATGCAAACAAATTCCATTTAAAGTGGAGATCAACGCGCGCACCTATCTCCCTAATTTTTAAACATATAAAATTATTGGTTACGAATATTAGAAAAGTGAGAAATGAGTTTATTTGTAATATTTAAAAAAAGTTTTATTCAGATATCACTTATACTGGCGACGGAGTGAAACAACTTATATTTTCCTACTCCTCAGCCAATTTAAAAGATATCAAAGAATTTTTAAAAGAATTTTATTAATCCTTACTCAATGATTTTACATGTTTAAAAATGTTGTGGTGAGCGAGACTACGCGACTCAATCAATATATTCATAGTAGGTACCTATCGGACAAGTAATCTTGTTCTAACTCCGCATATAGTGATGTGCAAGTATGGAACAGCCAATTTTATTAATTTAAAATTACGGTATATGTTACACGAAGTATATATATGTTTACCATTGGGAATCATGAACTTAAGTTTCTCATTTATCCTAATTGCCACTCAAACTTACCTACGTTAAAAACCTAAGATTCACCAAAAAGTGGCGGTTTCACTCAGACCGTCAACTGTAACGACACGATAACGATACCGATATCGGTACAGGTTGAATGTCATGACGCACCACGCGACCTCATAATGTTGCCACATGCCAAGCCAGATCAAAAAAGACCGGTCAACGTCGCGTCAGCCCACGCGCAGCGTAGAGTTCCGTATCATCATCATCACCGACTTTATGGGCTGATGATAATTATGATGATCATTGAAATTAATTTTGAAGTCCATTTGAGAAGCGGTTGCGGGGTACCTACCTACTCTACAACATGATGATGTTGATCCGGAGTATGAATACTATTGAATTATGTAAACTATTCGCGACAATCTTTTGCGGTTATGTGGTGCTCCAGATCTATCTTTATTATCAAGCTGATTAGGATAATGTGATATTCTGAAATATGGATTTTTTATGGAAATTAAGATTTTTTCAAGTTTCTTGAATAAAACAAGTTATTAATGTTCTAGTCACAATCTAAGTGACGTATACAGTCATTTTCAAAGTCGAGTCCTGCTTCAGTAAAGTGGTGGCGACTTTATTAGAAGCTTCTATTGATTTTTGTCGACAACGTAAAATGAAGTAAAATGAATTTCACTGCTTCATTTCACTTGCCCACACTCATATTTGATCGAACACTTAATGAATAAAACACCAACATTTTTATCGCATTAATATTCAAAATAACACAAGTTTAGGAAAATAAAACAAAGCAACAACATGTTTCGATGACGCCCGCCAAAAAAAAACTATGGAAACCGGTTATAGACGAAATTTTGCGGTCGCGTGGTGCTCCAGATCATCGTCAGCATCATTATCAGCCTACAGAATGACTTGTGGGCTGATGATATTGTGGACTCTACCTACACTGCGCGTGGCCCGACACGCACGGTCGGTTTGTCGTAACGCTTTGCGTTCGCAAGGTGCGTCACGTCACGACATTCAACGACACCGATATCGTAACAATACGAGTATATCGGTATCGTGTCGGTATTGTTATGGTGTCGTTATCGTTGCCGGTCAGTGTTAAAACATTCTTACTTTTAATATAAATGTAATATTTTGGAATTGGGTTGAATGTTTTGGAAAACATCATAATTTTCATTGTATATACAATTGTACACACTTACACAGGCTTAGAGAACATCTGCTTGGACATAGAGTTTATGCTAGACGTAAAGACCTATGTCTATTGGCGGGTTTGTTGGGGTATCATGACCCCTGTTGTGATGATTGCTGTGTTCGTGTATGCCGCGATGACCAAGGAGAAACTCGTCTTCGGTGAAGGATACGTCTACCCGACCGAAGCTTATAGTAAGTACATATAGGTAATGTATAACATCAATCAGGTTGATCTATTCACTGCAGCCCAGGATGTCAAAACATCCTAATGTGTGTTATGATACTGGGAAAGTCCATTGATGAAACCTATGTTTTACACCTATAAACAAGTGTAGAGTCCAGTCAAAATGCTTATGAATGTACGTTCTAAAATATTTAATGAAATCAACTCATGACAATTCTTAATAAGTATACTTAATATGTTTTTTTTATAACTTTCAAAAGGAAAGCCTGCAATACTATAGTAAATATATAGGTATACTTACTCATACAAGTGGCTTTTCGTGTAGCAAAAGCACGGTACCATCCGCGAACATTAATAATATAATAGTCTAGTACTTAAAAATAAGTTTTGTGACAACTTAAAAGACACCTAAGAAAATTGTTATTTAACTGAAAGTAGGTAGGCTGGTGTTTCGAAATACATTCGTCACAATTTCATAATGCTAAAGCGTGTTACTTTTACATTATCAAACGGCTTATTCGATCGTTATGAAATTTAGTAGGTACCTATAAAGATAGCTGTGGACCTGCCCCCGTATTCTGAACCCATTCGGTTTCGGAATCGATTCGATTTGTATATTTCCGTCTCTGTTATTCTTTATGGAAATGACAGAGACGGACATATACAAATCGAATCGATTCCGAAACCGAATGGGTTCAGAATACGGGGGCTGGAGACGGACATAGGCTACTTATCATCATCACCGATTTTCATAACTATTTTATAAATCGGGGATTATTGTGAATCTATGTATTTTTAGGTATTTTCCTATCACAATTTCAAAGAATTCTCCAAGGTGCATTTAATGTAGGTAATCTGCTCCATAGAAACGAATTTATTTTTAATAGATTATAAGTAGTATAGTAGGTAAGTCTACTCCAGGCAACGCGGTATCATAAAGAATCCATCCATACACCATATTTTCGGAAAAAAATCTGTCCTCTCACTTTCAAGGCAACATACTTCGAGAACTATGAACGAGATTACAACCTAGCAATTACTTGATTGTTAGCAGTTACATTCTAGGTCTCAAGAACGACTTGGACTCGGTGAATGTAACATAGCCCTTCAGTTCTGAGCCTACTTCGAGCATTCGGCAGAAAAAAATCACGACTTAAACAAAACTGTTAGTGCTTGCAGGTGTCCCAGACGCCAGCCGTTTATCCACATAATTATATTGTGTTTACGAGAAGTATTGAGCCTAAGTCATCTCAAGCAGGATTAAAGGGTTGAAATTTGGGTAAAAGATTCTGTGAAAGTCCCATAATAAAAAAAATCTATGAGTATATTTTACATCCTTTATTTTTCCAGTTGTCGGCAACATATTGCAGTTTCTCGGAATGTCATTGATTCCTATTTTCATGATTGTGACATTCATCGAGTACAGATCAGAACCAAACTTTACATCGGTAAGCCTACGATATTTACCACCATTGCAGCGATCATTTTTAACCGACTTTAAAAAAAAGAGGTTATCAATTCGACCTTGTATGTTTTCAATATTGTCAGTCTTTAGCAGCTTCTAAACATGTAGGTATGCCAAATTTCATAAGTGTATGTATGTTTGTCCACGCATTACGCAGAAACTAGAAGTCGTATTTCAAAAATTTCTTTTATTGAATAAAGTTTCTTTCAACTTAGGAGTAACTGTAAGTTTTATCAAAATCGGTTCAGTAGTTTCAAGATATGGGCTTTTGAACACTTACTTCGTTCATCGCAACTGCAGAGCAGTGTCTACACCTTATATTTCAATTGTTTGATAGACAGTGGCATGAGCGGTGATGAGCTATGACGACCGTTTTAACCGACTTTTAACCGACTTCAAAAAAAGGAGGTTATCAATTCGACCTGTATTGTGATAACAATTTTTTAATTTCAAACAAAACGCGTAAATACTATTATAAAAATAAATAAATGAAAGTAATTTAAAAAAATTAAACCGATTTCAAACTGAAAAGAAAGAAATAACTCGAAGTAAACCAACTATTTTTGAGGTCGGTGTCAGGCCTTTTTTTTTTTGTTTGTTCCTGAGGAAATGCATTTACGCATACTCTCCGCCCCGGGGGGAGCGGCGGGTTATGTCGGGCTCGACACCAGAATGGTGCCACTACCGACTAAAACCTCACGGTGTTCCTCCTTTGCGCTTACGGCCGGACAGTGGGCACTCTCCCAGACTCTACCACTGACCAGCCACGCTAGTCTCCTAGGACTTCCTCACGGGGAGCTTTTAGCCCCATCCATCTGATGACGATGTGTCGGAACACGAGACACATCATCCTCGGGGAACTCTTTAGTCGGGCGGCAGACTCCCCCGAATCTACCGCCCAGAGTTCCCTAGTAGGAGTTACGGAGGCAGCTGGCGCTCATGCGCCAACCGCCTACGTCCGACGCGTTTGCGGCGCATAGGTTGCGACGACGAATCCTCTTCGCGCATGCGATCCGCCAGCTCTTTTATTGCCACGATCTCCTCGCAGAAATCGCGCATCGCGTCACACGATGTCCCGCTGCCCGTCCCTGCAGCGGCAATGGCCAGCAGCGAGAGATCTACTCCTACAACTGCAACGTGTTGCGCCCTCTGTCTGGCCCACTCTGGGAATTCGTCAAGTGTGTGTTGCGCCGTGTCTATGTTCGAGCCACAATGGTGGCATGCCGGGATGGGCTCTCTTCCGGCTATCCTGAACAGGTAATCGCCAAAGCAGCCGTGACCTGTCAGGGCTTGTGTGAGCCTGAAAGAGAGCACCCCATGCTTCCGCACGACCCAATCTCTCAGGATGGGTCGGAAAGCTTCTACCGTGCGGAGTTCCGCGGTTGGTGCCGCCAATCTGCGCTCCCACTCCTCCATTACCGAATTCCGGCCTCGTCTTCGCCAACGTCTTATCACCTCAGGGGGAATCTCACCCCTGGACCGTGCATTAGACGGTAAATGCTCACGAGCTCGGTGTTAGGCCCTAAGCTATCATCAACTAAGTCCTATACAGTCACCGGCCTCAAAAATAGTTGGTTTTCTTCGAGTTATTTCTTTCTTTTCAGTTTGAAGTCGGTTTATTTTTTTAAATCACTTTTATTATATGTAGGTACAATAATGTAAGAAAACCATTATCTAACTGATTTTCATCATACTTTGATTATATGTATATTATTATATGACTAGAACAAAGATTGGAGCAAACAATCAGCAAGTATTCTTCTTTTGTAGGTAGTATTCTGCTTACAAGGTAATACTCAAAGATTTAATGCTGGTTTTTTTAATATTTTTCAATTTTTGATTGCTGAGCATCGCTAGTACAATTGTGACAAATCGCTAGTCTATTACAAAGTAATGAAATAAATTTGTCTTAATAGTCGCTAAATCGTATCAGCGAGTGGCTAAAGACTGATAGTTCAAATAGCAGCCTTGAGGCCCAGCAGGCGTACTTTCTCAACTTATATAGCGATGCAAAGTTCTCTCAGCGCTTGTTTTATCTCGCTTGTTTAGCAATTAAGAGAGTGACACGAAAGTTGAAGAGATTATTAAATATATCACAATTTAAAGTAGGCTCATTAGAACTTTTGTCTCACACTCTTATAATCAGAAAAAGCAAGATAAAACGGGCGCTGAGCGAACTTTGCATCACTGTAAGAGTTGAGAGTAACCCCGCAGGAGTCACAATCGCTCCGATAGATATGGTACAAGGACAAACATACATACATTCCATTCATCACGTCACAAATTAAATCTTTTCAGATTATAAAACGATCATTCAACATGAAACCCTCGTACGGTCCGCCAGAAGGCAGGAAACGCGAAGACTGGCACCAGTTCCATAGCGACGCCGAGTATGAACGCGAGCTTATTAGGAAGGACTGGCTCCAGCACGCTGTACTCAGCCTAATAGGTGGATACCGAAATCTGGACGACGATGAGGAACCGGCACCGTAAAATCGTTATCGTCGATACTTCACGGGATTTTTTTAACTTAATGTACCTACACTCGATTTATTACAAACAGGCAAAAATTGACGCTTCAAATTATATACCGCGATATAGGTATATGTATGTATATATATATATATATTCATGATACCGCGAAGTAATTTTCGAGTCGACCAATGTTCCTGCTTCGCACTCATTCTTTTCTCGCGTCGTACTTCTCATTACTACCATTTCACACCTGCCATATTCATTTATTTAGGAATTTGAATAAGTCAAGTTTGTTTGACATGTATAACTATGGAGTTGTATATGAATATTTGTATTTGATTACTCCGGATTACCTACCTCATTACAAACTTTATGTATAAATTATAATTATATCAATCTTAATCCATTCATGTCATTGAAATTCTTAAAATAGCATTTATTATTTTAGGTATAGTTTCACCATGTCTGTCTGTCTGTCCACGGCTTTGATCAAGACTTAGAACTAGAAAGCTGTAATTTGCATGGATATGCATATTATTTATGCAGAAAGCCGTAAAATAAAATTTTGAAAAAAAAACAGATTACCTCCTGAACACTTATAGTGGGGGAAGATTATTTTTCCTACCCCATAGTGTGGGATATCGTTGGATAGTTAAGGATTCGTTTGCGAAATATAAATTAAGTAATCATTTCTATTATGATGAGGTACCTAAGCCCATTATTTAAACTGTATTGTAAGGTTCATTTAATAAGGTTGATTTTTGGTCATTCATTGTTCCTTTCTTTATACCCAACTGCGTAAGAAGTTATGTTCTTAGTCTGAGTTCACTGATGAGCAAAATATAGGTTGTACACCTATATTTTGCTCATAAGTGAACTCAGACTAAGAACTTATTATATATAACTTATACGTAAAAAGCGGTAATCATAGCTATTCTTGAGCATTTTTTTTAATATCTAATGTATGTTGCATGTTTCAAAATGATGAATTATGTTGTATGGACAATAAATGGTATCTTACTTAAATATTGAACCTACGTTTTTTTTGTGATTTAGTGATCAATTCTCAATTAGTTATTCTCAAAATTATTTAAAAATAGTTTTTTTTTTGTTTTGATCGGAAATGTTAGTCACGCACTACGAGTGGCCAAACATCCTTTAAGTTATTTTTTTTAAAACATACGACTACGTTAAAGGCACGCAGGATAAAAACTGTCTGACCTCTTCATTAGCCTAATATCGTCGCTCGAATGACTAACTGTCCTATCTCATTTTTTTTTTTTCAAATAATAAAAATAGGCATTTGGAATGCAAATACATTAAAAGTATCAATGTGAAATTAAAATAATAATATAAGTAACCTATATGAAAGCTAATATCATAAGGTATGCAAAACATCAAATTTTTGATAACTTTGACAAGTACAACCTAATCTCAGAACTGAAAAACGTTTGTCTTGAACAAATGGCTGAAATGAGATAGAACAGTCGTGCGGACGACTAATTATTATGTACGTATAACTACCGGCACGTAAGTTTAGCGCTGACCGTCATTGTGCAGAAGTCAAACATTAGGTATCACAGGGGCGAATGACTTCTGCGCAATGACGGTCAGCGCTACTTAGGTGCCGGTAGTGATACCTACTACATGGACCTCTTCCAATTCCCAATTCGACCTTTTCATTCCTTGAATGAATGTATGACGCCTTTCTCATTCGGTCACGGAGCCGTCATGTGCAGGTAGAGTCTATTTGAATAGATAACTATCTTATACTCTGGTTTTTTATTATAAAATATTTTTGTAAACAAAGACATGAGGCGCAGACTGGGAGCGAGCGTTCCGCATGCAGAAGCGTGCGGTGCGGTGCGTTACGCGAGTGCCCTGGGACGCACCGGCTCGCCCTCATTTTAAAGTACTAGGGGTACTCACACTACCTGCCCTGTTAATCTTCCAAGTAGCAGTGTATACTAGAGTGAACCTGAACGCTTATTCTGAGCGAGGTGAGAACCACTGCTACTCCACGCAACAGAGGCAAGTTAGCAGCTATTCCACGGTCTCTCGCAAAGTCATCCAAGTTGACGCATGTCATGGGTCCGACTGTCTATAATAAATTACCAACTGATATCACTGAAGCGTTAAGTCTACAACGATTTAAAAATAAACTTAAAACTTGGCTCATTGAGCAAGCATTTTACAGTTTTGACGAATTTATGAATATAAAATTGAATTAACTTAATGTTTTTATTTAAGTTTTAATGTTTTTATGTTTAATTTACTATATTCTTGGTGACATTTCTTAGTATGAATTTGATTGAATGAATTTTTTAATATTTCGATTTTATTTATTTGTATTAACAATATCTTATTTAAATCGAAATTATTTCTGTGTGAAATTTATATTTATATTTTTTGACGTGTAAATTGACATTTTATGAATAAATTACTTATGACTTATGACTTATGACATGTCTCTCAGTCAAAATGGTTAGATATAACAAACCCTTTTCTGCGATAGATGTTTATTCGTGTTACTCATTTGCTTCTTATATAGTGCACAAGTGCTTATTGTAATGAAAACTTTACCGTTAAAATCTATAATAACAAATATAAGTAACATCATCAAAAACTAAAACAATGAGAAAAACAAGTTATATTTTAATTTAAAACCAAACTGCATGTAAACCATATTGTGTTAAATTGTCTTTGACCTGGCGCTAGTATAATTGAAGTTGATAACCTTCAAATCCATCGTGGACCGCAGTTGACCAGATTAAATTCAGACAAAAAATGCCTGTCGCTTCTGGGGGCCTTGTCCGCCTTTGACAACCTAATGGTCATGATTTCAACGTCAACCCTAACACATTACGGACCCAATGAAGGGATCACGTAAAAGCTAAAAAGCTAAAGTACTACTAATTGTATTAAAGTTGTGAATATGCTGTCAAAACCAGATTAAATCTATTATTCACGTTGTTTGCACGGAATACCATGTCATACGATATGTCAATGTTATTTAATAAATTGGATAGTGAATAAAATCGGTTTAATCCGGGCTTCACAAAATATTAACAGCCATCCTTAAACATATTTGAATAGAAATGAAAACTCACGGTTGCCATTTATAATATGTAGTTTATTGATTATACTCGCACATAGCGACATACACAATTCTTGCTTTTAACATTAAACCTAACCTAGAATTTGAAATCTACCTTTACATACATCACTATTTTGTTAATGCTTTCAAACTCAGAAAAACTGTCAAAAATTGAACAGAGATAATTACCTTATTAGTGACTACTAATTATAATGTTAAAATAAAATATTTCTACGCCTTTACCATCAATATGTAAGTTGTAAGTTTAAAAATAGTTCTTATTTATGTTTCGATTTCTTAGACTTTTTCTTGCTAGATTTTTTCTTATGTTTACGTTTTTTCTTTTTCTTTTTATGATCATCAGAACTGGAATCTGAATCACTATCACTATCGCTTGCCGCACGTTTCTTCTTTTTCTTGTTCCGCTTCTTTTTTTTCTTGTTTCGTTTACGCACACCCTCCGATGATGACGACGATGAATCGTCGGAATCACTTGTAGTTTCTGTCTCAGTATCTGGTTTCTTTTTAACGTTAGCTAGATCTAATTTGATAGTCTCACTCTCCACTTTAGCTTTCTTAGGTTCATTGCCCGCAGGTGACGTAGAGCGTTCACGTTTTTTAGTCGTTTCATCTTTATTCTCATTTTCAGATTCCACATTTTCATCATAATCAGGTTCGAAGTGAGCCTCATCTAATGTGGATTTCTTTCTTTCCCGATCTGTGTCACTTTTTATAACGGGTGGTGCATTTTTGTCATAGCTTCGATCTTTTAAACTTTCATTTGGTCTCTTATCATCTTTATGGAATTTATTATCAGATTCTTTCTTCTCTTTGGGGCTGCGAGCACTGTGTTTTCCATGTACTTTTACAGTCTCAGATGCTACGCGTCTTTCAGATTTAGCCAGTTCAGACCGGACAACTGAATCTTGCTTTCGCCCTCTTTCCTTTTCAAGCGTTACTCTACGATACGGCTGATCTTTCTTCGGTGTTTTAGATCTGGATTTAACACGTTCGACCGTACTGTGTACTACTCTCGGTTCTCTACCTCGTTTTGGATCTTCTACTTTTCCACCAAGACGTTCCTTAACCGATATTCTTGGAGGTGGGGTTTTTGAATACCGTTTCTTTTTCTCTTGAATTTCTATAGATCTTTGATCAGGATCAGCAGCAGGAACGGTGATTTGAATGTTGTTCATGGAAGTTTTGGCATTTTCGTCACTGTAAAGTTTTAGTCTATCACTACTTATCTTCTTGATCTCAATAGGACGCAATGAGTTGATAGCTTTAGCAAATATTGCATTTTCAGCTCGTTTTATAACATCTGATGTAACCTTACCGCCATCTTCTTCTTCTTCTGGTGAAGAAATTTCACCTGGCTCTTTGGACTTTTCTGGATTTTCTTCGTCTACTTCCCATTTTGAGAGCTCAGGTAATGGAGCTAGCATTTCTTTATTAGTAATATCCGGATCAGGCTTAAGATCCAGCTCTTCAGCGTTTACCTGAAGTTCGATTCCATCAAATGGTTCTTCCTTCGCCGAAGCTTCTTCTTCATTTTTGACATCGATTGGTTTTATATCCTGTCCAGTTTCATTTTCATTGTCAGTTTTGACGTAATTCTCTAGGATTTCTTTGTCAACCGCTTCCGACGTTTCGTCTCCGTACAAATCATTTAACGGTTTACATTCCAGCTCTACTTTCGGTTCTTCAGTCTTGACAGTTATTTCGTCAGTATTTGACATTTTACCATTTTGTTCTTGACCTTCTTGTTGTTGAGGTTCTGGTTGATCCTGCCGAGTTTCATCTACTTTGTTTTCATTTTTATCATCATCGTCTTCCTCCTTTTTAATGTTCTCTTTTTCTTTCTTCTCTTTCTTTTCGCGTTTCTTTTTCTTTTCAGTTTCCTTTTCTTTCTCTCTCTTCTTCTTTTTTCTTTCTTTTATTTTCTTTTCCTTTTCTTTGTGATCTTTACTTCTGTCATCCGATGACTTGTCACGATTCCTGTCTTCTTTCTTTTCTTTTCTACCATCACGGTCACGTTCACGAGAACGACCTCTAGATTCACTACGTCTTTTATCGCGTCCTTCCTTGCTCCTTTTTGGAGATCCGCGACTTTTCTTGTCTGGTGACGTTCTATCATGATCTTTTTCAGTATCACGAGTTCTGTCATATTCGCGTGTACGGCCTTCACGGCCTCTTTTCTCGAGATCTCTGTTTCTTTCCATCCTTTCAGCTTCCCTAGCTTCATACCTTTCACGATCATGAGTTTCCCTATCCCTATGCCTATCATTATCATTTGGCCGCCTTGGCGCTCCTCGGCTTCGAATACTAGGCCTATAGCCCGGTCGACCATGCTCTCTGGGTACCCCGTCATCTCTATAACCATCGCGAAAGTTAGGGTCATGATAATTAGGCGGTCCTGGTTCTCTTGGATCTCTTGGATCAGTACTGGGTGGTCTGAACGGAACCCCATCCCGGAAACTATTATGCGGGGGACCATCGCGAAAACCGGGTTCACGGAATGGGACATTTCTGTACGGACCGTCACGGAACGCAGGTGGCCCACCTCTGTAATTAGGATCACGAAAAGGCCCTTGAGGTCCGGGGTCCCTGAAGGGTTGTCCATCCCTAAACTGAGGAGGTGGCCCTTCGCGATACGTAGGCAGCCCTGGTCGGTAATTTTCTCGAAATCTTGGTGGCTCACCGACATGAACCGGTATTTCATTTGGTATCGCCGGTATTGGCATTTCGCGATAAGCACCAGGGCCTTCCGCATAAGGCGGTCTAGATCCATAAGGATCTCTATAATTGGGCGGTGGCAAGCGGTCTCGTTCCATGGTACCTGGTGGACCGAATGGTGGTTTTTCAAATGGTGGAGGTTCAAAACCTGGTACAGGAGGCTCAACGCCCGGAGGAATATCTTCAAAAGGTGGAGGTCCTTCATAACGGCCTCGGTATCCTGGTGCTTGTTCAGGTGGAATTACCAAGTTAGGCATCAACGGAGGAATCACTTTCGCACCCATTGGAGGATAATTTGGAGGAGGTCCATTATTTCTTGGGCCGTATCTGAAAACAAAGAAATATTAAATGGCTTCTTTCAAAAAACGTACTTTAATTATCACCTAAAAGTAAAATTCATTTGGAATATAGAGTGACAATAATTAACTGATATAAAACTTAAAACTGCGTCGCGAATTGAACCTGTGAAAATTTGAAATTTCATAAAGTCTAACGCAAAATTAAGGATTTGAGAAAATATCAAAACTCAAATACACATCAAACATTTTTCATTATCGACAACACGATTTTATTCATGGTAACTCTTTGAATTGTAATGGCAACTTCATATGAACCTAATTTTTGGACCGATTTGCTTTTTAATGACAAAACACCCATAACATGTAAGTGCTAAATGTACTTATAATCAAATGTCAGTTACCCTAGATTAACACATTATGCTATTTTTATCCAGACAACATGAAATGGCCCTATATGGTAGTGGATAAACCAGACATTAACAGCGATCTATATATACTAACGATTACAGATAGTTTTATAATATATTCTTCACTAACGGCGAGTACTAATATTGTGTTAAGCCTATCAATCAATCAATCAATCAATCATTTTTATTGGCCTTATAACAATGTCAGTTACACTGGGCAAGTCAAATTTACATAAGTATGTTGTAAATTACCAAATATAAATACTATATTAAAATTTCAGAATAAACTTAGTTTTAATGAAATTGCGTGCACTAAATGCAATGTCAAATACTAGTGTCGATAGTAGTGAAATGGTGGAGAAAAACCGGATGGAAGGATGAGAAGGATAATATGCCATCAAACTACTTAAGAAAAGGAAAATTCACGTTTCACTCTTTTCTTTTTTTTATTCTGTGATAAGTTTGCACTTGACCGTTAACGCACCTGATGTTAAGGGACGTCGCAGTCCAGGATAGAGTATGAGAGTTACTTAGAAGAGACCGATTGACTTCGGCTTTTCTCTCTGCAGTGGTCAATTTTTCAACCACAACATATTTTAAGCTATTTGAGGTATACACAGTAGTATAGACCACATCCACACGCTGCGGGACATTATAAAGGAAACCGAAGAGTATAATTTACCATAATGATTGGCGTTTGGGGACTATTAGGAAACCTTTGAATCGATCGAGACTTGAACAGCACTCTCAAGTCTCTCCTACGATCATATCGGTATATTGAAGTGCCGAAATGTTTGTGCAACAACGCCACCATATCATTCCTAGTACAGGATCAGAGTTTGGAGGCAATTCTATTAGAAAAAGTGTAAGACAGGGAGATGTAATCTCACCGAAACTGTTTCGAAAACTCAAGCTTTTCGAACGGAAAGAACTTTGTATCAATAATGTAATGTAATAACATTACTCAGCTTCTATTTGCCGAGAATAAAGTAGCCACGATAGAATTGATGAAAACCTAAGGACAATGCTCAAAGACCTCAACGGGTGGACCTTAAGACGGTCATGGACAAAATGAAGCTTATGACGAAGCCCTTGTGTCCGTTGCAATATTAATGGGGAAGTTGTTGACGAATACATCTATCTTGAACAGGCAATCTAACTAGGCAGGTATTACTTTGCGAAAAAGGTCAATCGTCGAATCCAACTCGACCGGGCATCGTTCGCTACCTAAGCCTAAACATACCTGAACTCAGAAATTTCGTAAGTTTCGTCCAATATATTTCGATACATCAAATCAATTGCAATCGACTAGTGTATGTTACCAGTGATGATATACGGCACTGACACGTGCCAAAATGACACACCTTATTATAACATGTCGTGATTGCGATTTAAAGCTTTTTTATAAAGCTACGGCAACGAAGTACTGGAACTCCACTTGGTTTTGGTTGGTTTTCTTCCTCCACTCGGCAGGCCCCGTAAGGGATGACGCTATGAACTCGACACCTTCGACTAAACCTGGTCCATCAACACACAAAACTGCTAATAATGGAAAAGTCATAGGGGCCTTTGCCCAGCAGTGGGACACTATGGGCTAAAAATAACAACAACAAAGTAAAAGGAGGGCTATGGCCGAAGTCGCTCTATGAAATCGAGTCAGAAATGAAAATATTTAACGTACGCAAGTCAGCGATATACCGCAGCTGATTAGCAAGCTGAAATGGGTAATGTACATACATATTATACATAACACGCAGAAGTGATTGTTGATGGGGCAGAAAAGTTATCCAGTAGAAGTTGGACTGACAACCTCATGCAAGTATCAGGAAGATGCTGGTTGCAGGCCTTCCACTTTTTTGATATTTTTGTAAATCTATAGAAGAGGCCTATGTGGTGCAGCACTGGTGGAAGTGGTGGACCTTTTGTGGTTGATGATGATGATCAGCAAAATCAAATACTGTCGGACGGTAAGTTCAATAGCTATGCTTTAAACTCGTCAATTCCTATCTATGGCTGGCGTTTTTTTCAACATGTCAGATTTTTCCCAGGATAGATTTTTGGTAACTCTATTTACACTACTTGGTGTCTGTTACACTAGTGCCAACATTCAGCCTGTTATTTCAATGTCCGAGTCAAAAACAAATTTTAGGGAACTAATAGAATCAGCACAGATAATGTGTAGATGCCCGTTGCGTGCAAGAAACAACAAAACTATTTATTTTAAGATTTTTATACTCCAATATTAACATTTTCAGCATCTATTGATCAGCTTTCGAGACCCTAAATTAAAGAGATTAATATTAATACATTCTCTATAAAAGCCTAGACAGAAGGCCTCTAACTTATTGTATAGAAGTTTCACACCTACCACGAAACTTCTATACAATAAGTTTTCAAAACAGGTCTTATAATTGAATATTCATTTTATATAACAAAATGAAAGTTATTGTACCTTTTCAATGTCCAGACGTTTAGTCCAAAGTTACTCGATGTCTTCAGCTGAAAAGCAATACTATCAAGCAAGACAAAGTACAGTAAATAAACATTAAATAAACACGTTCATAAACATCAAAGAAACAATAAAATACAACTGCTATTATATTTACATTAAACTGACAATACAATAGTAATTGAAAATAAACAACTTTTAACGGATCTACAATCATAAATGATCTAACCGAAAAACGTTACTCAAAATCGATCAATGCTAAAAATATTCTGTCAACTTCTCGCTGGTACGACATTACAGTTGCGGAAACGAGACAGACAATTTGAGAAGAGTTTGAGACATTGATCAAAGTAACGTTTTTCGGTAAAGCCGAAAAAGTGTATAATTTAGAAATTGTGATCATAAGCTGGTAGGTGATTGGTGTTATTTATTATAAAAGAGAGTAACAATCACCAAAACCAGATAAAATGTAACAAAAATGTAAAAAATCTACATTTTTCAGAACAAATACAGTAACAAGATAACGATACTCTGCGCATTGTAGCGTGGCGATGAACATCATTATCGTTGAACATCATATTTTTTTTTTAAATCGATATATTATTATATTTGGAACAAGGCAACATGGGGTGTTGAGAACTACATATACTCTGTACGTGAAAATCACGAAAAAATTAGTAGTCCAATACGTTTTGTCAAAGATGGTTCTTCTAACTAAACTAAACTTCTTTTTTCACGTTGTTTTTTTAAAATCCTATAGTAAAAGTTGCTCATAACGATAACTGAGTCCATTGTATCGATAACTGAGCTCACAAAACCCCCAGTAACCCCGTTTTACAGCAAGAAGTTTTTTTTTTTATTCGTCATTACATTTTGATACAATTTACGTGACGAATTTTCACTGACGAAGTAAAAGACTCTGAAATATTCGGATATTTCAGATTCTGAATCATCACTTCACGGGAATCAACATTTAACTATCTAAATAGACACATCATCAATTTAACTACTTCATCAATTTAACTATATAAATAGACACATCATCAATTTTCCAAAATTGCATAGAGTAATTCAAAAACGTACAGCAAAATAATGTTGCGCAAGGATCTTGCTCCATATACTATTCCGAACACTGTAACGACAAGTATCGCCATTTATGCGTCCTCAAACGAGGGTAATTTTTTGAGCCGAGTCGCATATTTTCGTTTACGTAATTTGGATTTACTTAAAATATTTGCAACTCATTTTGTTTCGTCGTATGGCACAAACCGAACTTTTTTATGAAACGGAATGCAGCGTAAATTACGCAATCCATATTACACGACTTACAATTCAAAATATTAAAAAAATACGCTCGTTTGTCTTCCAGCCACGAACCGACGATCAGAGTGTGATACTCGATGCGAGACATTTTCTTCGAGGGAGAGAGAGAGAGAGAGAGAAGCATTAGCAGCCATGTCCGCTAGCAGCTATATTCTATTTCTCTCGAAAAAGCTAAAACGCTCCGAAATCGCGTTTCGTGGCCAGGGCATCAAGTGATATGAGAGGCGCTGAACGGCTGGGTATTATTGATAATTAACTAACATAACTAATTCATAAACAAGAAAATTGCCAAGACGTATTAAGTCGGCAATTTTCATAATTTCTTAACAAGAAACTTTATCGTACAATTATCACAGTATTTTTTCTCTTTACAGTTACAAATTTCAAATAGTTGACTCGAAGACACTAATTATGTATATAATCATAATAACCTAATACAAATTTGCATATATGTATTTATATAGTAAACTCAGTTTTACATATTTTTTTAAAATTATCAATACACAAATATAAAGTAGGTAAATACAGTAAAATCTGTTCTTATTTATCTGTTTTTATTTATAACATAATACATTTCAATGTTTCAAAACAATTTATACATGTCACATTATTAACAATTAACTATGTAGGTATAATTTATAAATCGAATAGCAATAAAATAAATAGCTTTGCGAATGAATCAATAGTAGACAAGAATTATTTTATCGATAATAGCTAAATTAAATTTTGATCAGGAAAATCTTGAAGTTCAAGCTATAGTGTGGGTGATGTTGGTAGCTCCGCAAATAACCTAGGATGTAAACCAACTTTCAAATATCATCATCATCATCATCTCAGACATAAGAAGTTTTTGATAAAATCTATTGCTCAATTCGAAATTGTATCCATAAAGGGCTACGCTAGCTGCTTCTACGCTGCTGGCTCCATTCCTTGTATTACCTATACCTAGCACTATACAATTACGGCCTACAGGGCCCCAAGGCTGCTATTTGCATTATCACTCGTTCACCACTCGCTGATACGATTTAGCGCCTATTTCGATAAATTGCTAGTCTACAAGTTATTACAGACATCTCAAATAAGTGCTAAATCGTGATAGTTCAAATATTATAATATAGCTCTGAGGCCCAAGATCCAAAATGATACAGATGCGGTGACGCTACGCATCAATTACATCAATTACACCACTAACCTAGCACGATATGTACATAAACCATAGTAAAAAAATTAACTCTGAGTTTAACTCTGTTTTGAAAATTAACCTTCAAAACAGAGTTTCATTAATACCTCCCTATGATGCCGAAAGTCTTAATCATACTTAATATTGTGTAAGAGCAGTGCTTATAGTATTTATATTCGAAAGTTGGTATATTGGCGCCAGGTATTTTTTAAGCGACTTTAACAAATCCAATCTTGAAAGCACAGAATTAGAGATCCTATTTACATAGGCTTGAAAGCCTATTTATTTATCAACCGGTGGCTAAACGGTTGACTTTGGAGATATGAGCACTTCGTGCTATAGTAGCATATATTATGATAAAGTTAAAAGGAAAACTATCAACAAGTTGTCGAGGAATAGTCGATCAACTTACAAAATGTACTTTAAGTGAAAACAAATTCGTGCAAATTTCATTTAAACTAATATAAGTTAACTCGTTATTTTTTTTAAAGTTTATCTAAATTATAATGCGCAACTACTTTACGCGTGGCACGACACGCACTTAGCCGCTTATTAAATTTATAATATAGAAATTCGTTTAGAGGTATTCGTCTAAGCTCCCGCGTGATTTCAGCTAGCTAGCCAATCAGCATTCATAAGCATAACTTTCCAACTACTAGCATTTCGAAAACCATTCTGCTTCGACCCATCGAGCTGAGAACAGGTGAATGCGTTAAACCTATTAAATATCAGATAAGTGTACAGGCAGTGGATTTTATTTATAGTACGAGCTCTTTTCCTTTGAAAATATAAAGTTATACACAAAAGATTTTTTCATTATTATTAGGATTTATTTTACCGTCCTTTTAATTTCAGATAATTCAAGACCCATAAACCAAAAATAAAACAGTACAGGTAGTAAATTCAAGTTTTCCTGATCAACATTTTGTAAAAATAAGCACCCTTAACATATATCAATTAATAAATGTGAATTAAAATAAAAAAATGTAAGTATAGTTTAGTATGCTTTATTGTATTGATAAGATAGCAATGATCTTAAAATTATATCTACAAAATATCACAGATATTTAAATTGTGACTAATACATTCAGTAGCACAGTAAGCGTCAACTACGACAACTATTAAGTTTGTAAGGATGATGACTGACCACCATATCTATATTTTCTGATGTCTGATTAGTGTATCTATTTTCTACCTATAAGGCAGCTGTTGACCTGGCGATGTATCGCCAACAGTGAGGGCCGCATGGCTTGTTAAAAAAGAGAAAAACACAAAGCTCTACAAAATAATGAGCAAGATATATGATAAACAGTCATTTTATACATATTTTCGGCTCAATTTATTTAATGTGACTGTTGCATACGTATAAAAACTGTCCTTCAAAAAACAAAACTGCTAAAGTCTGTTTTGACAGTTATTAATACTCTAAAACTTCTCACTTTATTTTTATGAAACGAAAAGCGCTCGCGGCCTCTGCCTTTCAGTCGCACTACCCGTAGACTACATTTATTTTATAAGGCGCACAGCTAACAGAATTAGAAGCAAGCAGCTTTACGTTCAACAAAAATAAAATGAGACATTTTAGTGGCAAAATAACTGGGAAAGAGTTGTAACATTGAAATTGACCCTGACCGCCCGTTTGGGGCAAACTTGAACGCATCGACCACTGATGGTCAGTCACCACATTACAAAAACACTACGTGAACAATAATAACAAAATAAACAGTCAGTACATAGAGCATATAATTCGTGTGTCTCAATTCTGTTACTAGCTGTGCTACGAAGAGTTCTTATTTACATTTAGTTCAGGTTTCCCGTTTTTCATATACAACATACATGCCAATAAAACTAATCTATAAAAAATAAATGCTATAAAATTACCTGTCCATTTGTGGTATTTTATTTACATACTCATTTATTATACTTATATCTAAGTTTTTACAATATTTCTATAAAACGATAAAAAATAATTATGAATCCTAAATCTAGAGATTGTCGCCGGCAACAAAGGCCCAGGCTGCTGGCGGTAGAAGTTACAGACTGAGTGATTTCCTGACAACTTCGTGTCCAGGTCATGTAAGGGTTGGATAACCCTTAACCCAACCATCAGGCAGCCACTCGATTATTTTTTTCGCTTGAATGGAATAATTTGCTTGACTTCCGAACAATATCATAAAAAATTTGATAGATTTTTTGTTGATAAAATTAAAATTCAAATGGTTGAGAGCAATCGTGGTGTTAGAGAGTGATGCGATTGATTGCAAGCGAACGAATTCTTTAATAATAATAATTCTTTAATTCGAAAGAAAATCATATCCATATGCATAGCTTTCGAGTGATTAAAAAAATTAGCTCCTGAGCTTTTGGAGGTATTGGTCGAGGCTCTTCGTTATATAGCTGTTTACCAATACAACTATTTGAGCCATAATCGTCAAGTCAATAGCCATTGGCCTTTACGAGATTCTCGTCATGTGGGATAGTAACGTTGACGAATAAAACGTGAAAACCCACTAAGATAGCGTATTTCACAAATATCTTAGTTCGGATTTTATTGAAAAGAGTCAAGTACCCTCAAGCCGTTTGTGTCATTGTTTTATAAGTGTTTTTTGTTATTTTTATTCTTTTTGTGTTGTCAATAAAGTGTTATTGATTGATTGAAGTACATAATTTTATCACATGCTGCTCAAAAATGAGGATTCCTAATTTTCAGACAAACATAGACATGGATGTTATTGTGACAAAAACACAGAACAGAAAATAAACAAACTTAGAACAACACATTAAATAAAAAATAAAAGAGGGTTTTTCTCACAACCCGGATCCAGCTCAACATGATACTAGTTATAAACAACCAGCGCTGGTCTTCCGCTGGAACCGGTATGCTACGTCACGTTTAGGGTGACGATAACAATATTTGTATTTCTTGAGTGTTTTTTTTTTCTTTGGATGTACATTATTCATATGGACGTCCAATGTACTCATTTTATGAACAACTTTTGCAATGAGACCAACCCTGAAATTGCGAATAAAATTATCTGATCCATATAAATGTACTGACATTCCACAAAATGGATGGAACGGCTGGTTTTTTCCCTATATTAAAATATATTTATTCAGCGGTAACATAAGCTACATTTCATCGACAAGTTTCTTTTTTTCAGTACTTTACATATTTATTAAATGAATTAATTATTGTTTATACAAACAACAGTTACACAGTGTTTTACTGACAAAACAGACTTACATATAAATCACAATAACTTGTAAGACAGCCGATTAACCGGTTTCCATTAAAACTAAGCTAATAATGCATCCAAAGTCAATGATCGCTAAATAGCTGTTGTAGTTCAATTGTGAAGATCAAGCTGTCTTACCGTTTCATTTCAATCCTATCCTTAGATCCCTGTTCAATCATACTTGCCTTAAGAGTCCGTAGTCTGACCATCGTCCGTCTCGCTCGCGCATACCTACATTATTGAACATTTAAAATGACTGAATGAACTTATAAAAAAATCCTCGTTTGTAAAACTATAAAACACTAATTTCAATTTAACCCAAGTCAATGTTCATTCATAAAAATCATTTCAATATTTTTTTTAAATGATTTGTGATGTTGTGTTCTAGTTTTACAAACGACGATTTTTTTTGAGGTCATTAGATGTCTTAAAAAATATGGGTATGTGCAAGCGAGACGTTCGATGATGCCTGACGGACTACGGACTCTTCATCATCATCATCATTATCTCAGCCACAAGAAGTCTACTGCTGGACATAGGCCTCCCCCATGGATTTCCAGAAAGACCGGTTGGAAGCAGCCTGCATCCAGCGTCTTCCTGCCACTTGTATGAGATCTTCTGTCCACCTTGTGGCTAGTCTTCCTACACTGCGCTTGCCAGTTCGTGGTCTGCATTCGAGAACTTTTCGGCCCCATCGGCCGTCAGTTATGTGCTATGTGCCCTGCCCACTGTCACTTCATTTTGCTAAACGGACTCTTAATATGAATTAATTATGAATCGACTGGTGACCAGTGAGAGTTCTGAATTTATAAATTACATGCTCGCGTATGTCTCCAATCCGTTAATTATAAATCAATTTCAAGACATGTAAGGTTGATGGGCAAGCGCAGCTTAGGAAGATCAGCCACATGACGGACAGACGACTTCACACAAGTAGCAGGAAGATGCATGCAAGCCGATTCCATCAGGTTCTCTTTTTTTAATCCATAGGGCAGGCCTGTCCAGCAGTAATTTCTTGTGACTGAGAAGATGATGATGATGAAGGTTGTTTAGACTAAGTTTAGACTATGCTCTAATTAAGACGCACCATTACGTGCAAGCAGTGTAAAAAGATATTAGAAAAATCTAGCATTTGGGCCTCCAACATAATAATAGTGCTCGTACAACAATTTTATTTGAAGAAAGTATTAACAAAATATAAAATAAAAACTAAAGAAATATGTAAAATAAAGCATAAGATAATATAAACTAGAAAATAATAAAGCATAGATATAACAAAAATACACCCTTCTCACAATGAGAAGATGGCCCGCGCCCAGCAGTGGGACAATTTGTACAAACGAGGCTGATAAAAAAAACAGACCTATACCTGGGAAGCTTACATCTTCACATTTTATCACAGTGTAGTTTGACATCTTAACTAAAGCGTAACAAAGAACTCTTGCTCTATAGCTTTTAACAATTCCCAAAATAAAAACAGTTGGCACACATTTTGCAAGAGTAAAGCTCCACAAAGGCGTAGCTAGAATATACTTAAATTACACAGGAGGAGAGAGCTAAAGGAACCCAAGCCTTTGGAGTATCACTAGATCTACGGTTTTATTCTTTTATTTTATTACAAGTTTAGAAAACTGAAAAACCCCGACAAAAAAAAACAGCTGAACCGATTTGAAATTCGATGAAATCCTCTTTAAAAAAAACTAGATCAAATCGGTCCATCCGTTTGAGAGCTACGATGCCACAGACAGACAGATACACGCGCCAAACTTATAACACCGGGGGGTGTTTTTGGGTCGGGGGTTAATAAATAAAAATAAGCAAGCATCACCTATTAAAAATAGCGATAATTTATATTAATCGCTAGTCGTAACTAGTCATTAGATATTAAGGGTTAACAAAGTCCTATTAAATAATATTCTATGTCTATTAAATATCTTCCTCTTGGATTAATTTTGAAATTAAATAGAGCTTAAACGTAAGATGTGATTCAAACAAAATTTTTACAACAATATCAAAAACATCCTTGAATGATTTTGATTTTGATATGTATCGTCGACTCGTAATTACTATCTTATCAACAATAGGTCAGTTTTGACAATACATACCTAAAAATATACGCTACAAATTGATAACCTCCTCCTTGATTTTGAAGTCGGTTAAAAATCAAAATAGCTCAGGGATGTTCCTGATTCCTTATCACATTCTGAGTTTTTTTTTTTATATGTACATAATAATGTAGATGAGCCGAAGAGAGAGAGAGATAGTGAGATTATTTATGTATCTCGATTCAGTAACTGAGACACGACGTCTAAAGAACCTTGTTTATTTCTAGGTATAGATAAAATTATATTAAAGAATACATTAAAGCCTATTCCTAAATACCTATTCGAAACAAGGATATGATAAGAAGACAGATAATAAAATATTTTTGCAATCTAATCGTAACATATATCTTAATCGCCTATGATATTGATCGTGAAAACTTTAATCCTTAGCGATATTAATTTATTAATGAATAACGTCAGGTGTTTATCTATTTACGTGCTTCGGTATACAAGTATTTGGACAAATCACCAAGGTTATTTTCATCAAGAGATCTATCATAGTATAATATATCATAGTATAATACATTTAAACAGGACATATATGCATTATACCACCATTATTGTCAACTGTCAATTTGCTGTTAAAACATAACTGATTTCTACCCCTAGATATCACGAAAATTCCATGATATGATTCCCAAACATATCATATCAGACCCATTGAGGAATGGAATCATGGCGGTACGCACAATAAAAGTGGAGCTAATATACATACCTAATTATCCTGAGCAAACATAAAAATCACATGCGGCGAGAGTACACGCAAGTCGCACGATCACTTCGCAACATATATGACTTGCGCTCGCTCGGTGCGTGAGAGTGCGCGGCGTTTTGGAATACTTCGTATAAATTTTAATTTTTATTTAGAATATTTATATCAGTTTATTTCTTTATACGTTTTATATAGCCGCTAATTAACATCTCTTTGAATATTACTAGTGTTTGAACAGTCAGCCTGTATATAAATAAATACGGCAACGTACGAGTTTTCTTCGCACACTGCAGTACTGCCATGCAACATGAACACCAGCAGGTTTAGAGAAGTGGCAAACGTTTCTATTTCTACAAACGCTTACGCTTTGAAATGGTAAGAAACTGTGACGTGCCGTCACGTGACATTTCGTCAACTAATGTCAATCCCACACATTTACTTTTTTATTCTACTGGCGTTCACGAAATTAGAATGCCACTTGTCTAACGCCCCAGATATAGTTACTCGCAAAATGTACCTACTTAATATTATGTTTGTAAATCAAATATTTTCTATGCCAAAGGAATAGTCTGAAATGCTAGATGTTAAAAAAAATTTATAAAGTTCAAATAAGTTCGTGTTGTAACTAGTCAGATAAGTAGCAAAAAATAAATCATTTCAAGGTCTCTAATTTTATCACTCACATTGACGGAGAACATAAGTTTTTTTTTCTATCCAAAAAAGATATAACTACCATATATCTACTCTAATTCGTCTGGTGTTATATATAGTCGGAGATTTTGACTCAAAAATAGACTTGAGTAACCCGTAATTTTTCATATTAAAAATGATTAGTAAATTATATCTAGCAATCTGTTATATTTCTAAAAAAAATAACTAATTCCTTCCATAATTAGCCCTATATGTATATTATAATTATGGCTACCACAATCCCACAAACAAAATCTCCATAATATTAAGTCCATAACACTCAAAATATAACAAAGTTTCATAAGATATAACAAAAAAAAATACATTAAAACAGTACATTTCATAAAATATTAATCAGTCTCGATCAGTTTCTTACAAAATCAGGTACATTATAATCACAGTATATTACATAAGATATTTATTTATTCTAATGTTGAGAATCTATTAAATCTAAAATTCTCGATGAAGACTGGCTCGAAGACACGTCGAATTTCCAAAAAGATGATGCTCGGTGCGTTATTGCGTCGAATCTGCAGCATACTCACCATGAATGCAAAAAATGCAACGTATTTCAAAACAAAACCAGAAGTTCGACGCACGCATTTAACAAATGTAAATATGACGTCACTACCTAAAGTAAAAGGTACGTAAACCGCAATATGAGTTCGCAGATGGGTAATAGACACAGGTTCAATCCGCGAGGCAATTTCAACGGTATGGGGAGGAGACGCATTGAGTATAGAGTCCAGAGCGGGCGCCCGCTGACGCTAGTTAGAGATTTACAATCGTACCTGGGTCCGTATGGCGGGTCAACATTACGACGCGGCGGCGACAACAATTCGTCGTATACTCCGGTGTACCTGGTGACAAACACATGGACGTTTTAGTTATCAATATTAGAAAATATATAAGTATTAGACGGTCGATGCAGTCCCGATATATATTTGATTGCAAGTTTAGAAACCTTAAACATCCCCGGCATAAAAAACAGTTGGACCGATTTTTATGGAACATACATAGCTAAGAACACTCTCGATCAATTCCTCTTTAAAAAGATCAAAATTAGTCCATCCGTTCGAGAGCTACGATGCCACATACAGATACACACGTCAAATTTGTAACACCCCTCTGGATGGGTCGGGGGTTAAAAACTTATAGACCAGCAAATTGGCATCTATGTTCTAAATTTGCCGAAAACATTTCCAATTATTGATAAGTTTTCCTATGTATTGATGTGTGATACATACCGATGCGGCGAGAGTGATCTCGGCGGCGCGTCACGTCCCAGCGGCCGGTGCGGGTCACGAGGGGGTGAACGGGGCGGCGTGCGCGGCGGTGACCGCAGCGGCGATCGCGGCGGCGAGCGCAGCGGTGACCGTGGCGGCGAACGCAGCGGCGACCGGTAGCGCAGCGGCGAACGGTGCCGCCGACGTGGGGACGGTGACCTATTGATAACAAATATTACGTTACTTACAACTTGCAGTTTAAACGACAATATAAATCAAACCTAATGTAAAATGTAATGTATTAGAAATTTGATGTACATAATGAAAAGTGAACAATTAGATAGATGTATACAGACAATATAAATCGAATCAAAGGAAATCGTCACCAATAGTCACCCGACCTAGCTATCAAGACAAAACATACAATTTGAATTTCCAGCTACAGTGTGCGTTGTATTTTAAATAATATAAGTAAAAAAGGTCAATATATGATGACTTTAAATTCATATGATAAGATTTTAATTATGTCAAGACAACTAAAGACCGAGTCGACACATGTTTTTTTCTCTGATCTGAGATGCACCCTAAACGATTGGCCAAGTCTGATCTGCCACAGAGGCAGACGTCAGACATTCCATACAATGGCGCACTAATTATTAATTATTTTGACACATACGCAAGTTGATGTCTCTATATAACACATACAAAAAGAAGCTTTTTAGTGAGCGTGAGTGCTCTGGGTATACACGCTTTTTTATGATTATTTAAAACAACAAACAATTGTCACTCGTTGTGACTCGTGACGTCAATCGGGTTCGAGCGCTTAAAGCCCGCAACGCTTGTCTGGACTGACAAATGAATGCGCTGTGCCACCAAACTCCGGCAAACGATAGGGCGAGAACGGGGAGCAGGTGAGGAACCCGAGATTGGCGGGAGGCGGAGTGTCTGTATGTAATACTATTAATTTCTCCTGTGAATGAGATTAGAATAAGCGGTGAATGACATACCGAGTGAGAGACAATGTTCTCTCGCGGGTGCGACGGCGGCGCGGAGACCACGGCGGCGACCGACGCACGCGCCCGCGTGACGCTGACCGCGACCTGCAAACGTACTATTGTCAGTAAAAAGCCTGTCAAGCTGTACCAGACAGTCGGAATTTCTATGTGGGTCATTATTAATCGGCCAAAAATGTATTAACATAGGAGAATAGGTGTGTGTGCTATATCTTCGACCATATCGTCACTTCCCATTCAGCTACTTTTTGTCCATTTCAAAAACGGAAGATCTTAAATCATCCATATTTTTTGCGTGAATGTTTCGCTTTTCTTCGCTGGTTGTGAAACGATAAGCTGATTCTTTGAAGGGGATACCCTAAGGTATTCAAAAAAAAATTTTTTTAATCAATTAATCAAGAAGACTTGAAACTTTAATTCAGATACACGGATATTTTGTTCACACATCACCTGCTGTTTGTAGTATTTTTTTTAATGTAAAATTGACGTAAGCTTGCATAATAACAGTCATTCACAGTCACACATAAAAATACTACCCAGTTTCTGGAGCAATCATTTTCCTAAACTATACAGCATCTATGCAAAGGTCTCCCAATATGCCTTTCCAGACAACGTGGTCCCTCGTCATAGTTGACCAGTCTTCCGTAAACGAGGTAGTCATCATGGCAATTTTTTTCGGCCCGTTTAGCCCAACTATCAGGGTTCATTCTTAAGAGTCCGTAGTCCGACCATCGTCCGTCTCCCTCGCGCTTAACCACATTTTTGAAGATATAAAATGAATGAATGAACTTATAAAAAAACGTCGTTTGTAAAACAAGAAAACAACATCATAAATATTCGTCAAAAAATTCAATTTGATCAAAGTTAATTTTTATACATAAAAACATTTTTACAATGATTTTGATGTATGAAAATTGACTTGGATCAAATTGAATTTTTTGTCCAATATTTGTGATGTTGTTTTCTAGTTTTACAAACGACGATTATTTTTATAAGTTCATTCAGTCATTTTATATCTTCAATAATGTGGGTAGTTGCGAGCTAGGCGGACGATGCTCGGACTACAGACTCCTATACGTGTCCCGCTCAACCCCTTAAAGCGGATTCCAATATTCTATTAATACATATCGTATTTCATCCGATGCGTGCAAGATCGAAGCAATTAATAGTGATATGTTGAAAAATACTATAGATTGAATACTGAAATCCGTCGTTAATTATTCGTAAAGATACAATTTACATTCAGTATACTTTAAACGCCGTTTTAACTATTCATAACTGAATATTTCAATAATTGTCATTTTGTGTTATAAAATTACTGCAGTTTATTCTCTAAACAAAATGATAACTTAATTGAAATGAGGTCCTAAGAGAATTAGTTTTTTTTTTGCTGAAAATTGCAGAAACCACCAACCAGTTTAGTAGTTAAGCCCGGGTAGTTTATACTAACGACTAGATATTTTGTTATTATCTGCAGTAATACGTAAGAAAAACACAAGTTCACTTAGAGCCTCACTTCACTTGCATGGTCACTTATTTTAGAGAATTGACAGGCAGAACAATAATTAGCAAAGAACACATTTTTATTTTTTTTAGTAAGGAGCATTGTTTTGTTTAAATGTCTGTTAACAAACCTACACCACCATAGCATACACAATTACAGCAACTAAAAGAAACCAAATGCCAAGATAATTATATACATTATTTATAACATGAGTAAAAAAATAGGTACATTACACATACAACATAAGACTGATTTACTGCGAGAAGCGGCTTTAAAGAACATGCAGAATTTAAAGAAGCAACTATACGACACATGCACAAAACGATGACAACGGAACAATATGGGAAGCATGCCATATGAAATGTGGAAACAGATATGGTGCAAAAAGCAAATCAATGGCCTATTCCAGACTTTTTTTTACTCGCACATTTTTGCACTTTGGAAGATATATATCAACAGTATACAAATTTAAATAAATTAAACAACCATTGGGTGTTGGGTTTATTTCACCATCAATGATGAGGGATGGTTTGAAAATAATATCTAATAGGATACAATAAAGAGATTTATAGAAACACAAATTAGGTTTGAGCCCAAACAACATTTGGTATACACAGGCGTAATCACAACTGAGTATGGTAAAATGTGCGAGTGAGGTAACAGTATGCTATGTGTGTGCGGCAGAAAGCGGGTCCTTAGAGCATATAAACGAACCTAGAGTATCGGATGCGGCTGGAGGCACGACTGCGAGGTCTCGCGCGGGGTGAGCGGGGCGAGCGCGGGGAGCGGAGCGGTCGCGGCGGCGGGGAGCGGGGCGGGCGCGGGGAGCGCGGAGAGCGTGGCGAGCGAGGGGAGCGTGGCGAGCGCGGGGAGCGGGGTGATCGGGAGCGCGGACTGCGCGACCCGGACGCTACGCGGCGTCGTTCCTCCTCACGCCGCTTCGCCCGCATCTCTTTCTCTCGTATCATCCGGTTGAACGCCTCCAGCGGGTCCTCGCTGCGTCTGCGACAACACAACCATCTCTATACACAACAACGTAAACGAGAACGAGCCATGGTACACTCGGGAGCGTTGCGAAATCAACAAAAACATTCGAAATAAGACCACACTATTCACGGAGTATCGAACTGGCTGATACAAGATTTTAATGCGACAAAAATTGCATATTAAAAAACGAGATTAATCGACACGTAAACATGAAACATAATTATAAAATATCGACTATGACAAATCCCAATACAATCAGATATTTGATGTAATTAGTAAATTATTTGAAATCAGCCCCAAATATATTTTCTTGTCATATGGCACGTTCTTGTATTTGGGTGATATTTGTACCACACTAGAAAACTGTGACCTATTTGTAGAAATGATAGCAGAAAAAGTTTATATGTGCTGTGTGTGTATGTGTGTCTGTTTCTTTGCGTGTGTGTCTGTGTGTGCGCGCGTATGTTTGTCTCTCTCTCTCTTCTCACTCTGTGTGTGCGTGTGTGTACTAACCCATTAGGCGAGTCCTTGATCCCTGGCGGCGGCGGCTGGTAAGGCTCAGGAGGGAAACGGTCCGGGAATGGCGCGCCGGGACGAATGGGGGGCCGCCCGAACGGGGGAGCGCTACAACACATGATAATACACCGTCAAATTTTAATCACCAGTAATATCGCAATGAGAAGATGGCCCGCGCCCAGCAGTGAGACAGTTTGTATAAACAGGGCTGATAAAAAAAAAATAAGAGGTCTTTGTGTCTTTGTACTCATTATGAACAGCTTTTACTTTAGCCCAACCCTGAAATCGTAAAAATAACTTAGCTATTATAGACATTTGGTCGCGCGCGGTTTATAAATTTTAATATGACTGCAAAAGTTAGCATATAATTTTACATTGTCATGTTGCCTTCTTTTTTCATTTTTCATCACTTTTGACTAAACAGGAAATTTTGAAAAAAAACGAATATTACACAATTTTATAAAATATTTTAGTATAATTTAATGACACAATGTGAAACGTCACTTACTTATATGGGCGACCAAGCGGCGGCACTCGCGGCATAAACCCTGGCGGAGGAGGCCCACGGTTGTACGGCGGCTACAACAATTAACATGCTAGTTTGTTCATTTTGATAACATATCTATAATTCGGAATACATATGTTTGAAACTTACTTGCCCGAATCCATTTCATAGAACTGTCTGGGAGGGTTACCACAATCTTATTACAATATTGCTGTGACATATGTCTTGCACTATCAACTGTAGAAAGAGCGAGAAAAAAGACTAAGTAATATTGAGATAAGACTGCTTGAACGCTTTTGGTACGGCCCCTGATTATACAAATTTGATAGCCATAAGTTTAATTTGGCCGAATAAGTAGGTATTAGGTTAGAATCGTTAGGTTTATGTTCTATTATATCCAGAACAGAAACCTTATTATTTACAAAGATTTGGTTAATAGATATATCAATTATTAGGTTAGGTTAGGTTTCTATTTATTATAAACAGAAACTTTCGTATTACAAAGATTCGGTTATTAGACGAGTTGTGAAATGAGCTTTGGGGATTTTGATAAATTGTCTTTTGAAAAAATTATGTTTCGTTTTCGGGGAAATGATATACGATATTTCATAATTCGGATTATAGACAGGTATTTTATAATCATCTAACAGTTTAAAAATATATATTATAACGCGTCCTAAACATACTTAAGAAATAAATTTAATGGTAAAATTAACTTGTGAGATACAAACTTTTACGTTGCGTCTTGACTGACTGTTCAGAAAAATAACAACATAACACAAGGGGAGGAGGGGGTGTAGTAAACACATCACGTGTATTTATTTATTTTGTTGAAGGTACGAAAGCACCGCGACAATTTCCCCATCCATCGTGACGAAACATTTATAAAATAATTAAAACCTCACCACATATGTCCAGAGACAGGATAGGGACATAAAGCACTTAAAGGTTATTTGCGATAGTGTGTTGTTGTTTATATATTCGCTTTTTATTATCAAGATATTTTTTGTTATTATTTCATTCCGGAATTGATTACTAAAAACAAATCGTGAAATGCTAGGCTAAGTGAAGTATGGAAGTTAATGGAAATAACGTTTAGGTACCTGTGAAACAGGGTCACGTCTCTCGTCAACTGTAGGAGTGCTTGCTCTCTGTTCGTCAATCCTGGGCGGTATCTGCAATTTAAACAATTACCTTTATATTACGCCTCTTTTGATATGTAGTAATCTATCAGGATGAGTACCGCAACTCTTGCCCGCAACCCTTTGTTAAGGTTGCTTTTCCACGGAAGCGGTGACGAGCGAAACGGAGGAGAGACGAGTGAGAATTAATGAAACGTTTATTTTAACGCATTGCACGCACAACTATTGTAAGCCCCCAACTAATCCTACCCTGTTTTATGTGTATCCGGAGGAGAAAAAAATCGCCACTCAAGAAAATCTTGACTTTGAGCCAATTGCTTGAGATGAGTGCCAATTTTTACCTCTTAGATCAAGGGAAGTCCGCACCAGATCCCGATCAAAATATTCAGTTCAAATCACAAAGCATACAACATGGTCCTTTTAAACTCATATACATATTGTTAATCTGCTTTAGCTTTTTGCACAGTCTGCCAACTCACACTTGACCAGCATGGTGCATTATGGCTTTCTCCTTTTCACAATAAGGCCGCGGCAGCAATGGAACAGTCAGAAAAATCTGAAAGCTGAGCATGCTGAGCTGAAGCCGGCTTATAACTTATAAGTAAATTATATACCTATCTTATTATGTAATTATAGTAATAAGAAGTTTTTATCACAATAAATTATAGTGTATATTGTAAGAACGGGTTCAATAAGAATAGTAATGAAAATTTACTTACATTCATAGGAGGGCCTTCCAAGCCCGGTGGCTTAACGCCAAGCGGCGGTCCTACGACAAAGAAAATTAAATTTAACTTTCAAACTATTGAAAATAATGCACAATCAATGAGTACCACCATAACCATCACCAACTACTCGCACATAAGCAATGGCATGCTTGTGCAAATAAAATAAATCTTGAAAGGGCAATAATAACATTTATAAATTACACTTATTACAGAAAAATATATTTCATAAAAGTGACAAACCGACTTCAAATAGCAGGCGCCCGAATAAAACAGAAGTGATTGAAACTGTTTAAAAATACTAGAGACTGATTTTTACAACGCTATCTAAACATAATTTTCGCAATATTACGGAATATACGCTAAGAATCGCTTTCGGCACGTCTTTCTTTTGAAATCGATTAAAAAGAAAATGTACGATTTCATGCATCGACTAGTCTTAATCACTTTTATTTTTGTGAAATATAATTTAGCTAGATATATAATTATTCATAAAAAAACATTGATTGATAAACTCTTTATTACCAAACAATTCTCTTAAGTATTTACAGAGAAAATTAAATATTAAAAAAATTATGCATTAATATGCATTAATGTTTGATGATTTGAATGATGTTTGGGCATTTCGTACGACATGAGAACTTAATTAAACCCATCATAATTATAGATAATAAGTGGAAGAAAGTTAATAACAGTAACTAACCCAAGTGAATATATACATAAACCAAGTAAGAGATGGTAAATATTATATATAGTAGGTATATTAGAAAAGTGAGAAGCGTATTTGTTTATTTAGATAGTAGAAACATTTTAAAATCAGTTTTACACTGGCGACGAAATTGTGAAAATATATATTTTTCTATTCCTCGGCCAATTTAAAAGATATGGAAGAACAACTTTTTTTTTAATATTTCCCCTATCTAAATAAACAAATTCGCTTCTCACTTTTCTAATATCCATATTCAGTGATGTTATATGTTTAAAATTGTTGTGATCGCGAAAGAGAGATAGCTGCGCGCGTTGAGCGAATCCTTAATAGTGATGGCATAGTAATCAAGTCAATTGAGTAACGATTTTGAACATTATTTTTACGTTAGATACCGTATTGATAGCTTCCAAGTGAGCCCATTCATATTTTTGGTTAAGTAGTTAGGTAACCAACTCCAATTATATAATCATTTTTAACAGACTTTAAAAAAGTAGATTCTCAATTTGATTGTTTTTCTTTATATGTTTGAAATTGGTCGCATATCAAAATCGGTATAGTAGTATGGTTTTTAAAACTAAATTGCTATTTTTGAAGTCGGTTGTTTCAATTTTATACTGTTCGTGTGCTGATTGAAGTCGGTTGTTACCAATGAAATTTTATCTATAGAGAGGTTATTTATACTCATTGAATATGAAGTAAAAGCATGGGAAATCACAGTTCTCAGCACTGTCGAGGATAAGAACACATCCTTTATGCCTTTTAGTATCTTGGCGTTGCGCTTTCTGAACACAGAGGATGGCATTATCACTGATCACAAATCACGACACGCGTCTAACAGCGTTGCCCGACGTGTCGCGACTGAGGACGAGTCGGGCGATTACCTTACTTGAGGCTTGCCACGCAGAGCCAGGAAAATCTTAGTTATGTAATAATTTGTTTAGTTATGATTATGTTATGATACGTGAATAAGACAATTTACAAACTGAATAGGGATATTTTTTTTTTATTATGGGGATATTTAAATTCGAATATACTAGCTACGTTGCGCGTTGTGATATCACAAACCCCACCACAAAACTTTGAAAATTATTAAAAATTAATATTTGTATTGAACATTTTCTTACAAGTAGTGCTGTGTAGTACAAAAGTGCTGATTAAAATTATGAGATCAACAACAACAACATACATACCCCATTATCTCTGGTTTGTCTCGGCAGTCAAATTCGCTTTTGGAAATGATTTTATATTTACCACAAGAGTTCAAATATAAATAAGCATCGACTTACAAGCATTATATTAGAAACACAAACAAGTGCACTATTTATTGTAGTATATTTTAGTAAACACGTTTATTTAGCACATGGTTAATTGGTTACAAAATACATGCTTTTGTACAACACTTGTGAAGAAAATAAAGCGTTTTACCAAAAACTATTGAAAACTGCTTCCGTGCCCGTCTTCCATTCCGAAAACACCGAAAAGCAAGAAAAATTCAACCATGTGTTGATTTGGCTAATACTATATGTTGTTATAGTTGAATATATATATCAGCAATAAATTCTCATTTAGATTGAAATTTTATTTAAATTAACAAAGATTTATGTTTCAGTCTGCCAACCCGCACTTGGCCAGCGTGGCAGATTATGGCCTAACCCTTCTCACAATGAGAAGATGGCCCGTTCCCAGCAGTGGGACAGTTTGTACAAACAGGGCTGATAAAAATAAAATATGTTTCCTAATACTTAAAAGTTAGAGGTACAGAAGGCACTCTGCAAGCACAACTACCAGTTTTCATACGACGCAATAAAACGCAAATCAGCTCGCACTGACGCTAACAATTCAAATAATAGCCACTTCGGTCAAGGCGGACTACAACTGTCCTGCTAATATCGAGAAAGACGGTGCCATTCGGTCTCGCTCATTTGCGCCATGTTTCGAGTAATTTTATGTGTTACTTAATATCTCCCGATTTATGACTTGAATTTTTATTTTTATTGATAAGATATACGTTCAGATTGGTCCCATAGAAATTTCATCGAAATCGGTTTAATAGTTTGGCTTATAAAACAAAAATAACTGGAAAAAATGTCATCCAATTAAACGGAATTGCGTATAAGTCTGTTGTTTCAATTATTATTTTTTCTATAACAATTATTATTATGATTTTAAAGTATGAAAGTTAACTCGTAACAGATGACAGGCACGAGAGGTATATTAGCGAGACAACATGCAAAGGTTGAGGAGAAGCAGGGACGCGGTGCGAGTACCGTATCGCGGGTGTCTCGGCGGGTGCGGATGCGGGGGTTGC
Organism: Lycia hirtaria; assembly: GCA_947563715.1. Lineage (NCBI taxonomy): Eukaryota > Metazoa > Arthropoda > Insecta > Lepidoptera > Geometridae > Lycia > Lycia hirtaria. The sequence continues at coordinate 28,662,330 of OX387384.1, forward strand.
GCGGACGGCGCGGGCGGCACGCGCGGCTGGTGCACGTGCGCAGGCGGCACGGTGACCGTCACACCGTCGTCGCCCGACCCGTCAGACTCCTCGCACACAGACCGCCGCCGCTCTACTACCCACCAACACCACCAATATTATTCGTGGCGCGCCCGCGATCTTATACATCGCTCTAAGAGCGCTCCTATTGCTATACGACCGCGCGACAGCAGCGCACAACACTGAGGTTTTTAAAGGTGTGCTCAAAACGCTCAACTATCTCGCATCATCACGTTTTTAAACATATAAAATCAATGAGTGGAGATAATAGAAAAGTGAGTCATATTTATTTAATATACTAAACTAGCCTCGCAGCTCAGTTGGTCGTATGTCTGTGTCTGTGTCGTGGGTTCGATCCCCACCCAGGGCAAACATTTGTGTGACGAGCAAGGATGATTGTTCTGTGTTTAGGTGTTTCTATGTATCACAAGTATGTATTTACAAAGAAAAAGTACAAATGTATTCTATCAGCCATCTAGTTTCCATAGTACAAGCTTTGCTTAGTTTAGGGATAGATGGTTTTGTGTGAAAATGTCCTCCAATATTTATATTTAGATAGAAGAAATGTTTAAAAAAAACTTTTATTCTGATATCAATTATATTGGCGACGGAATTTTAAAAAACCATATATTTGGAACTCCTCAGCCAAGGTAAAAGATATCGAAAAACAACTTTTTTTTAAACATTTCTCCTATATAAACAAACAAATCTGCACGCGAATCTAATGCGCTAATGAGATAGCTGCACGCTTTGAGACCGACCTTAAAGCTAGCGGGCGTGGGTGAGTTCGAGTCCAACATCGTGAGGAAACCATATTATGGACGTTGACGGTGGTAGGACTTTTTATCTATTGCCAAGCACCTTAACAGTATACTCCGGCAGCGTCACCTGAGAGCCAATTATCATTCTAGTATAGGTGCGCTTACCATCTTCAACCACAACGTCACTTAACATCATATATTATGAGAAATGGATCAAATGCCTATGACTTATCTTTGAAATGATCTAAAGATTAAACTAGAAATGACAACAGGAACAAACATGCTATCAGTTTTAAACAGCGAACAACGACAACTTGAAGACAAGTGCTGATACATCACTATTGACTGGCCTTGTGGCTCAGTTGGTAGTGTCTACCTGCTAAGCTGTAGTTCGTGGGTTCGATCCCCACTCAGGGCAAACATTTGTGTGATGAGCATGGATGGATGTTTGTTCTGTGTCTGAGTGTTTCTATGTATCATATGTATATATTTAAAAAAAAAATATACTCGTATATGTATTCTACCAGCCATCTAGTTCCATAGTACAAGCTTAGCTTAGTTTGGGTTAGATAGTGTTGTGTAAAATGTCCCCAAATATAATAACCCGCCTAATATGATATCGCCCAAAAGCAGTGGGAAAGTATCGGGCTAGTGCCAGCCGAGGTCGAGGATATGTTTTAAACGAGAACGAGATATGTATATTAAATATTTATTTTACGTTTAAGAAACTAATTTCAATATTTTTTGACTAATTTCGTTTTTATTGTGTTTAATCGCTTTTCAAAGTTTTGTGGTGGCGAACGGCATGACATCAAGAGATATAACTAATCCTTGAGAATGATGGAAATATTATCATTAAAAAAACACCCAAGTGCGAGTCGGACTCGCTCACTAAGGGTTCCGTACCGTATCTATAAAACGGCAAAAAAAACACGTTTGTTGTATGGGAGCCCCCATTTTTTTTTTATGTTAATAACTCAATATTCTGTGAACGTTTCAAGCGTCTACCTGTTGCCGTTATCAATATCGAACAAAAAACTCACGTTTGTTGTATGAGAGCCCCCTTAAATAATTATTTTATTCTGTTTTTTTTTTGTGTATTTGTTGTTATAGCAGCAACAGAAATACATCATCTGTGAAAATTTAAACTGTCTAACTATTACGATTCATGAGATACAGCCTGGTCATAGACGGACGGACGGACGGACAGACAGACAACGGAGTCTTAGTAATAGGGTCCCGTTTTTACCCTTTGGGTACGGAACCCTAATTAACAAGTCCACATACGTAAAAATATTGTTGTATTATTTGCTATATAATATGGAGTTAAGAGCTGACAAGGTGATTTTTTTCTGGAACAATGGAACCTGACAGAAAAGGGAACGAACTAACTGTAAATAATTATGCATGTTACATCTTCATGTGACATGCATAATTGTGCAATAAATAAAGGATTGAATGGGGAAACATTAGTCAAAAGGATTAAGCAAGACATCATAGCGTTCCCCATTACCAATTTTTTTTTATTTTTTTTTTCAATATATAAACGGTATAATAAAAATACTGAAATCAGTTTCATAAAATCCTTCTGAATTTGTAAATAAAACTACTAAAACTTTACATACCCCTTTAGTCACGTAACAGGAATTTTATCACGCAATAACATTTAATACAGATACCGGTTAGTATTTTTAACACCATGCGGGCATTTTTTTGTTGGTTTTACTTACAGATTCTGTCTCTATCGCGTCAAATACTAGTGACGAATTTCAACGAACGCCGGTCTTTACCCTCAGACGTTATAAGACCGCGGTGCACGCTATTTTATAACACATAATTTTATATTAAATTCGCGACTTTTCTATATATATATTTTTCTTCTTCAAAACCATTTTTGCCTTTATACTAAATTATGAACACTTAATATCTAACCATAACCCTCTCACAGCAAAAGGTAAAATAGAATGTACATTTTAAAGAATTTCTTTAAATTTCTTCTACGACCCGTAAGCTCAGAAAACAAGATTATTCATTGTGAAAAAGTTACTAGGAAATAGGGAAAAGTAGCAGTTAATAGTAAAAACATGTCATGGCATCTACATAAGCCTCATACGTTTAAAAATGATTGAATTCTATTTTTTTAAATTTTACTCAACTGCCCAAGAAAAGGGGTAATGTTTTTCGGACTTGCATATATGTCACGTCTCAGTACGTATGTATGTTTTTAATCTATTGCCTTCTGTAGCCTAAACGTCAATGTTTGAGGTACCGTTAGTTTTGTCTTCCTGAACGTCATAGTTTTTTTTTTTTTTTTTACAGGAAATGAAAAGTATTGGGTGTATAGCAGGACATCGAGCAAAAAGAATCTAAAAGTTGTAAAATCAGAAATCTGAACAACGTCGCATATTAGTGTAAAATAGTCGAGCTTAGCGCAAACTTTAATGTACACGCCACTACATAAGTTAAATATTTCATATAAAAATTATCAATTTTGCAAATACTGCTTTTTATTGTACAAACAAAAATAAACCCAGTTAAATATATTAATAATAAATATAAAAACAGTCATTCATAAACGTCCCATAAGTCTTTTCAGCTGGAAAAATATCGCCTTGATCGGCAATGAGCATAGAGCAAGCAATGTACACTACATTAGCAATATACATTTACATCTGTAAAATAGAATTAAATAAAAGGGTTTTTATTACTAAACGTAGAGAATTTGTATAGAAATTATCAAATTAGTAAACACTATGAAAACCTAATTTGTCGCCCGTACTTTTCGCATTTGTACATGCAACAGGTGCAAATGATTTACATATATGATTTATTTATATTTTTAGAACCACGAATTTTATATACTCACACGTTTATATTAGTGTTATTTGAAGAAAAAAAAGGGAAAACACAAAACAAGCCATGGTTCCAATCAGTGTTGGCAAAAAGTTAATCTGATTGACAATAAAAAAAAAATTACGATTAAAATTAATTAATCTTAATCAAAATTTTGCTGATAACGATTATTAATCGTAATCATTAATCACTATTAAAATTGTATGATTAATTGACCCGACAAAAAAAACGGCTGAACCGATTTTGATGAAACAGCTAAGAACACTCTCGACCAAGTCCTCTTTTAAACAAAAAAAAACTAATTCAAAATCGGTCCATCCGTTTGAGAACTACGATGCCATAAACAGATACACACGTCAAACTTGTAACACCCCTTTTTTAGATCGGGGGTTAAAAAAGATAGCAAATGAAACCAGTTTAAAGTCTAGGCAAACTAAATTTGTCAAGTCTGCCTACTTCATCTCCGACAAAATCGTCGCATTCCAACAGGCAAGTTGATGGTCAAACACGGACTTTTTCGTGTTAAAAAAAAAGGTAAGTATATATTTTTCAAAAAAGGAGATTATTTTGAATTTTTGTTCATAAATTCAATGCAATTTCAATATTAAACTGTAGATTAAAGTTTTTGCTTACATTTATTTCATTGCCAAAAGGTCAGAAGATTTGCTATTAAATTAAAAATTATTTGTTTACAATAAAATTTAGGAACTATTTTGGTAATAAATTTCACCTATAATTATGCCTTTTACATATAATATTTGTCGACGGACACTAACAAAGGCCGCGCGCAATCAAATGATTTGCAATAACTATAATAAGTCTCCACAATTTTTCAAATGCACTCGAAATTAAATTAACTAATAAACCCTTTTAAATCCGCCTTGTAAGCAACGATACATTCTAGAAGATTTGATATTTATTTCATAGCATAGACAAACTTATAGAACGTTCCTGAATAAAAGAGTATAAGTAAATCAACCAAACAGTTACGTCGAAAAATCAGGATTAGAGAACACCAAGCATTATTTAGTGATCACTAACTTACCGGCGGGGGGCACATTTTGCCCCGGGTGACGACTGGGGCCATTTGGCGCAGGACCATGCATGCCCGGATCTAAAATATTTCCATTATAGCAATACGAGCACCCTCGTTTATAAATAAGTACTACAATATAAGTGTAAATTATAGGTTAGACCCAGCATATTCCGTCTTACTTAAAAGCGCATGTTAAAATCTTATTCGCTGAATAAGGGGTTGTCACATTCTGTCAGACTGAATTTGTCATGAACGAAAAAGGAAAAAAAAACTGTTTAACTAAAATGCGTTTATTAATCATTTAATATATTAGTCGTAAGACGGATTATGTCTTACTACTGAAAGAGTTCGAAAATCATACAAAAACCCGGAATGTTCCACTATTTGCAATTGATTTTGATTATTTAGTTTATTTCCTCTTCAGTATAATCAAGTAAAACAACGGATGCAAAGATGAAATAAACTTAAGCTGATACAAAAGAATAATTGAAAGAGAGACAAACAAAACATTAGAAGACATCTGACAAAATATGAAATCTAAAAAAAAAAAAATAACAAACCTTGAAACAGAAAATTGAAACAATAAACAAAATAATCCAAATTCCAATTATTTATCCTTTAATATTTTGTTTCCGATTTTATTATTCCTTGTTTCAACTTTATTATTTTTATAAATTGTTCGATTCATTTATTTCACTTTAAAAATTTTTCGTTTCACATTGATTTTGTAAACGAAAAATCCTAATACTAAACGTAAATACTAGTTTACGACACACTAGACTAGTTTACGACACTGAAATGGAAATAAACTAAATATGTAATAATATTCAATACCATTTCGAAGTTGCACTTCCGGAAGATGATTCTATACTCATAGTATTTACAAGAACATGTTGTAGTCAAGTTTCATAGTTGGGCCGCTTCTTGATTCTTGGTGTTTTTAACCGACTTCCAAAAAAAGGAGTTTCTTAATTCGTCTGTATGTTTTTTTTTGTTCAGAATCATCAAAAACAATTCATAATTGACGGAGTAATCGCTGAACCGTATTACCTGCTCTACCGTGTAAAGGCAATACACTGTAACTTAAGTTACAGTGTTTTGGGTTAACATGGCCCATTGACTTTCTTGTGATCTGTTCTAACCCCCTGTAAAAAAATAATTCTTCTAACCTTTGTCTACACTGATATAATACTTTTAAAAACACTGTATTCGGCAGAACATTACAGGTTTATTATTCCAAAACACGGCAACAAAACATACCGTGTATTGCTAAAACAAAACAATGCGCGCGAAAGTTATACCGTGTCAAAAAACCAACGTTTCAAGACACGCGCGCTGCGATCGACAAGCGATAGCGCATAGGTTTGCCGGGAGCTCAAATAACAGTGGCTCGTTCGCGATCAGTGTGCGCGCGCGCGCGGGGCTACGCAACTTTGAAGTAAGAGATAGATCACGCTGCACTTGCAACGGGACCGTGCTGTCGTTCGTATAATTTAATTATTTTATATAGTTTTTACGTTAAAAATGTGCGGATTTTGGTAACAAACTCTTGCTAAATTTGTCTATTTGCTAAACTTGCTAAATGACGTGAATCAATGTTTTGCCACAACAATGGCAACATTATTGTTGGAACCACTATGGGAAACCACTCTTTTGATTGTATTTTATTTACTATTAAACATATTAGAGTAAATACTAGATGGCTAAATAGATATCAAAAATACCTTTAAATCAATATCAAACGATGTTCTTGAAAGTCATAAGAAGGAAAAATAATCAAATTAAACCCAAAAAACTTTAATCGGGCATTTTCTCAAAACACGTTTTTTCGACTTACAGTGTATTGCCTTTACACGGTAGTGCTGCTGTATTACCATATAAATCTCATCAAAATCAGTTCAACACTTCGGTTTTTTAAACAAAATAACTGGAAAAATATCATCCAAATAAACTAATTGCGTATTTTGAAGTGTATTTTTTTCAGTTTTTTTTAAATATTATCATTTATGAATAATAATTTCAAGACTATATTTTTAACACAATGTTGTGTTCAGTTTTAACCGACTTCAAAAGAGGAGGAAGTTTTCAATTCACCTGCTTATATAATTATAAAATATGTTTGAGCATAGTTTCTTTATGAACCCATTTTAATCTGTATTTACTTTTGCATTGAGTTCAGTATTGCTTCATTTGCTTCATTGCTGCTATTAGTAGTTAGCCCCAATTACATAATTTCTTCGGGAGCATGCCGACTGGATTCGGTTATTAAGTTTTTTAAATCATAATTATTAAAAGGCACAAATCTCGGAAATATCCGGAACCAAAGTATATGTCTAAACATTTTAACAAAATATAAGGGTGTATATACCTGGTTGCGGCGCCTGTACCGGTATAGCGGGAACACGGTGCGGCATACGCCGGCTGTACCCGGTCTGGTTGCGGAATGAAGATACTGAATTCCTCAGAAACCTGTAATATATTACAAAAGAAAAAAAAATTATTAACATAGACATCTTTAAAGAAGACATTACCAAGTGATTACTTGAAAACATTTGGGTCTTGTAAGGAAGCTCAAAATTTCGTAACGACCTATGTAGACGGCTATAATCAGAATCTCTCTACGAGATCGATCCGTAATGATGAGATCTGTAATAACATTCCTTAATCGGTCTATAAAAGCTGTTTATGGCAGAATTACATGGTGAAGGATAAAATATCGATTTGCACACTAAGCTAGGCCTGTGTCGCCGGGACCTGTTACCCTGAGCCCCTTCGGTGACTGAAATATTCCGGACACCCGGGCAACCGCTGCCACTTAACCTTTACAAACCTACTTTATTCTATCTCAATACAAAATATGTAAAAAAAAACGAACTGTCCGCAAAAAAAAAGCTACCAAAGTTTATCTATCTATCTAATCTAAGTTGTTATGACAAGTTTAGTGCTTTAAGCTTTATTAGTTTCTTATTCTAATACTATGTTTCAAATGGATACTATAACGAGTAAAGAGAAAGACCTGCTTGCTAAACTTATAAAAATTCTAATTACTAATACTAATGTTACTATTCCGTCCATAAGTAAAAGTAATCAATTCTGTATTAAATCAGAGATTTTGAGACTTTGAGTAAGACTGATTATTGTTGATTTGTTAGTTTGAAATAAATATTAATTCGTAACCTTAAATCATTGTCCTTTTCCATTCTTATATAGCAAATTTTCATAAAATAATTTAACGGTTTCATCGCTAACACATCAACCCGCCGAATGATACCGGGCCCGGCCGGGTTGAGAAACATACCGGGTTGCAATCTCTAAGCACGGTCAAATCAAACGTATGATGGAAAATATATAAGAACTTTCATGAAGAAATGTATTAACGTGCGTATTGTTTTATTTGTAACCGGTTGCAGGAAACGACGTTATTGCGTACGCGTTTCACGAGGCCCCGCGCCTTTATAAACTGGACCACATATTTCCATTGTTTTTGTGCGTGAAACGCCTTGAACAACACCGCGAGCATCGCCGATCGTCTCGTCAGATACAGTAAAAACGTGCAATGCATCCCTGCCGCGTATTCCTGAACGATTATATTAACGTAAAAGCTTTACCTGTTGGGAATTAGAGTAGTCGGAGCAATCTCTTTCTCACGACAATCTGGACACTCATGATCTTCAGATTCTAGTAAAGCTCCTCTGATGCCTGTAATATTATTATTTGCGTTAAAAAAAGATGGCAAAATCTATCTATATTAAGATAGTAGTCAGTCAGATAAATATAACTGGTGAAAATGCAAAACAAAACAATCCTACTAAATATGTAAATTATATTTTTAAAACAGACCTCATTTGAGTATCATTTCGTAGTCAGTCTGTCTGGCTGTCCGTTCGTCCGTCAGTCTAGGGTACGGAAACCCCGATGTACGACACAAATTATTTGTCATTTACAAACTTATCCGTTTTTTTTAAATAGTTAACTTGAGAATAACTTCCTCTTTGGAAGACAGGTAAAGGCGGTTAAAGGGTTTAAAGAAACCCATAACATACATTCGTCACAGAAGGAGTTCCCGCAGCACGGTATCATGACGGCATCGGTGAGCAGGTCACGGCAGAGGCTGCAGATGAGCTCGTCTGGCACCGCGGCCTCCGTGGGGGCCGTGGGCGCCACGCTATCCGCGCCGCCACCGCCCGCGTTTTCTGACGCCAAATACGCATCACTGCGGACAATACGCAAACCACACTACGGTTAACGCTACTAAGTGACCAAAACAGGCATGATGGCAGCATTTTGAAATCCTCTTCTAGAATGTAGCTACACGCAGACTGTTTTCCAGAAAAATATTATTTTATCAATAAGCTGAATTTTAACGCATTTTTTTTTTCTACTTCGAATTAAACATGAATAGTGTCATATCCATAGCTTTTGCTTACTGAATCGTCACGTTACGTCTGCGTTCACGACACACTCCGAGCGCATTCGAATGAACTGATCGTCCAGCTCTTCACTCAATATGAATCGTGATGTCATTCGCTCTGATTGACGTTTTAGTTACCAATTGCAATATTTTACCCTTTAATTTAATTGAAAATCTTAATAATCTCAATGTTTACAATAAAACTAATCATTTTGCAGAACTTTTTCTTGATTATGATATGTTTTACTTTCTTTTTGGTACCACTTTCCATTACCAATACAATCCCGGGATCCCGGCATTAACTGTAGATAATTCCGAAATCCCGGGATTAGAAAAATCGACCGGGATCGAATCCTCTAGACAAGAGACATCTTTCAACTCAATCAACTGAGACAATGCAACTCAAAACATTCACTCTGATTAATAAATTCCACTGAAGTTGTAATCTTACCGATCTACAGCAGGAACTGCAAATGTACCACTTGGGGTCATCATTGCTCCAGGTGCTTTAGGTCCTTCTACGGGTATCATAAAACTTCGAGGAATGCCGGTACTTCTCCTTATTTCTACTGGTTCACCCTAAAATATGATGAATTATGCATAATGGTTTTTGTTTATAGTAATTTAAAACACAATGAGTATAGAATTAAGTTTTTACAATGATCAGAAGTTCCATTTTAGAACTTCACAAAGTTAACCCTGTTTTTTATTAACCTATCATATTAACGGCCTTGCCGAAAAACGTTACTTAACTTTAACAATCGTCCTAAATTCTCTGTCTTCTTTCCGCAAGTGTCATTACGTGTCAGCGAGAAGTTGACAAAATACGTTAAGCATTGCATAAAGTTAAGCAACGTTTTTCGGTAAGGCCGTAACTCTTCACTAATCAAGTAAATTTCAAAATATCCCATATCACATCACAATAGATTTCCTGTAAATTGTAATAATTTAAGCAATGTTATTTTGTTTTCTAATCATTTTACACTATGCTGGACTTCCATGCTGAAGTGTAAGGAAAAGAAAAACATAGCTGCTGCTCTTCCCAGGCATACTGTTAAAATCAGTTAAGGGACTTGAGGGAAATTAGTGTTTATGTAGTCGATGACCCATTATCGCTACAAGCCATCATTTGACATTAAATAACTTCATGCTCTTTAATAGTCTACCAACCCATAAGGGAATGAATGGAAGAGTTCAGGTGCGATCACAAATCACTGCAGAATAATCGAACGTGCGACAAGGATTATTCCTGAAGCGAACCTAGGTACAGATAGAATAGCCAAGGTGCATCTAGATAGCAAAAAGTACGAGTTAATCACGGAGGATAACGCTCTGGACGAAATATCACCTGCTTGGAACATATTCACTGATGGTGCAAAAAACGATGCAGGAGTAGGTTGTGGCTTCCACTCCCCGGAACTTGGGATTAAGGAATCCATAGCCCTAAATAAAACCACGACGGCTCTACAGGCAGAGGCGATGAGCCTACTACTAGCCGCAAGAGCTGTCGAACGGCTATACGAGTTTCTTATAACTGACGAAGACCCGGATAACAAAGAAATACTTATGTTCACCATAGACAGTGCCGCCACTTTATATGCACTTAGAAGACCAATAACAAGGTGAAGAGTTATCTCTGACTGTCACACTGCACTACAAGCACTTGCGGGTAAGTACAGGATTATAGTGAGATGGACAAGAAGCCACGGATCCTGCACGGGCAATAACGTGGCAGATACACTCGCAAAGGAAGGGGCCAGAAAACCAGTAAATGGCGAGGTAAAAAATCTCTGTAAACCCACGGCGATGGAGGTCCGTGAGTTGCTACGTCGACACACTGAAAACGAACAACAGAAACTGTGGGATAAGAAAGAAGATTGCAAACACGCAAAGGCTGCTTTCCCGATCCTCGACAGAAACACCACCAATACGTTACTGAGACTGCAACGACAGGATCTTCGGCTACTTGTGGGACTTATAACAGGACATTGTAACCTAAATAGTCACTTATTCAAAATTGGAGAAGAGAGCAGCCAGCCCTTTGTGTCGAGGCTGTCTGGAGGACAACGAAACGGTAGAGCATGTGTTATGGCACTGTGCAGCTATGGAAGACATCAGAATCTCCACAGGACTGCATAAGGTAGCTTCGGCTTCATCTTTGCTTATGCCACCACAGCATCGGCTTGCATCGACATCCACAACCGCATTGTCATCATCATTATCATTTCCATCTTCACCACTGGAGCTATTACGTCAGCACCCCAAGGCCTCGCTACATTATTTTAAGGAGCTAGGCTGGCTTGGGTAGATGCTGGCGGGGGGAAATGCACAATACACCCCAAGAGGGACGTCAGTGCAGGACTTATCGCCCCCATCTCGAATAAGAATAAGAATAAGAACCCATAAGAGAAAATAATCAATTAATTAATTAATTTTCAACCGACTTCAAAAAAGGAGGAGGTTCTCGATTCGACTGTATTTTTTTTATTTTATTTTTGTTTGTTACCTCAGAACTTTCGACTGGGTGAACCGATTTAGATGATTCTTTTTTTTATTTGAAAGCTGGTGCTTCCCTTGTGGTCCCTTTTCAATTTGGTCCAGTTCTGACAATGGCATCTATCTATAAGAAGTCGGTTGCTTAATTTTTTTAAACTATAATAATTATTTTTATGTATGTATTAAATATTATAGTTTTTTTTTACACTATATATATGTGCATAAATATAGTGTAAAAAAAACTCGGGACACTTATCTCACTTTTTTAAAGTTAAGTGCATAATTTCATTGATAAACTGCTAGCTCCTAGTAGTAAAGAAAAACATTGTAATGAAACCTACTGGTCGAAGTTCTTAATATTCTGCAGTTTCTATACATACTTCCCCAGGTGACTTATGACCTTCACCTTCTCACAATGGAAGATTAAGCTGGCAGTGAAACAGCTTACAAAAGTAAACAGGACTAATCATGAGTGTGATTATATACTATACATACATCTTCTAGAATAAATTATTTGAATACACAAGATGATAAAATCCATAAGAAAAAATTATGCACTTTAAAAGAAGCATGGGAAAAACAAGAGTAAACTGAAAAATTAAACAGTGTAGATTCAAACAAGAACTTGTTCTTACCGAAGTAGCAATGGGGCAATCCTTGATCCAATGTCCACGCTTCTGACACTTGTAACAAGTGTAATTTGGCGGAACCACCCCTCTTTGGTTTTGGCCTCTAATTTTTTGGTAGCTGAAATTATTTAATTAACAAGTATTATTAAATCAAACAAACTACCAGATTGCTAAATTTAACCTATGACACTCAGGAGGTAAGAATGAATCTTATGTTACCTCACACATCACAAGTGATCATACTGTTTAGGCAATAGCAGAAATAAACATACATACAAACCCTAAAAACATTATCACACCTTTCAAACATCAATGGGTCTTTAAGTCTATAGACAACTAGTGTCTAGAAAGATGCGGCTCAAGTCTCGCCAGTATTAATTCACACAGTTAGTATGGACAGAAACGTGTTAGTGCAGAGTAAGTTAGTGTTGATATATTGCAGTGTTATCGGTTTATATTTGTCTGTAATATGACAAATCAACAAAATATGGAGTGCATACAGAGACAAATTAATACATACAATGGTGTAAGTTCATATAGTCTGAGTGGTCAGCCCTAGTGTCAGTTATTAAGCCACCAAAGACCTCTGACCTGGCTGGACGATTGCTGTTTTTTAAGAACAAACAACTAAGACCTACAATTTTATGTGTCATCTGACCCACGGTAGCACTCTGAAAGAAATGCCACCCACAGTCACCCATCCGAAGACTGACTGGTCCGTCCATTGCTTGACATTGGTGATCGGTGTAAATTAAATATTTTTTTAGATATAATAAGTACAATTATTTACATAAATTATGATTTGCATATATATTCAATAATTATATATTTAGGTGAATATATAATGATGATTGGTCTTTTTGGAAATTCATGGGGGAGGCCTATGTCCAGCAGTGGACTTCTTATGGCTGAGATGATGATGATGATAATGATAATATACTATAATGTTTGTGGTAGGGTTACCATGAACATTATATATTTACTATTATTATATTACATCTAATTATTCAACGTTTTTGAGTGTTTACACACTGAAGTATCTACAAATTTATAGACAGTTAAAAAATTACACACAAGACTTGTACCTGCATATCCCGATCTGTACTTGGAGTCCTGTCAGATGGATGTAATTTTTTAACTGTTTATAAATTTCTACTTCTTAATTAACTTTACGAAATAAATGACTATGATTATAGCCCAGGGGTTGATTTAATGTAGGTATCATTATTAAATTTTAATTCTTTGAATGAAAATCTCACTGCAGAGTAAGGGTGTCCTGAAATAAATAGCTTTTTTCTTTCTATCTTTTGCCTTTGTTTGCCATAGTTAACAAGCATAAAGCTAACTTTCCTCATCCTTCGATATATTTTTCTTCTTAATCATTATAACAAAATGACTATAATAATCTTCCAATTTTATATTTAAGTTCATCAGGGTATCGGTATTGTTGAATTGAGACTTCAAAATTTTGGAAAATTGATACTAGTTCCACTTTCAACAACAACTGGCTGGTCTAGTATGTAAGTCTAAAAGCAATTGGAGTTAAAAAAGTTGGCACTAGAACTTCCCAATACTATATAATAAATGTAAGGGGAACGGTTTAGCCAGAGTTCACTTGTTTAGATTTTACTGATTCTGATGAGCCAAAAATTAAGGATTGGAATTGCAAAATGGCATAAGTTGGAGCCCTCAGGCTGTGACTCATTTTTTAATCATCATGAGCATATATGGGTAAGTTTAATTTTCTCAATTATAAGATCAAATCTGATTCGTAATGAATGAGTAAAAGGATGTTTCTTATTATGAATCTGTTGCCTTACTTGCTAGGGTCGTAGTCAAATGTAGACTGTGATATCATAGCATTTATTTTATCCTGTTCGCTACCTTCCATGCGAGACAAATCAGCCAGACCCTTGTTAGGCGCCACATCTTTATGCACTGAAGATGACAAGCTATTTGAACCTTCCCACTGTTTTTTCGGCTGTTGTGAGAGTGGCACTCTAGCAACCAAAAGTGAAGTATTCTTAGGAATTAGAGTATGGTCGTCCACATACACTGCAAAAATAATAACACGCATAAATGATTTTTAGGTTAGATAAGGCTAGAACATATATGTTTAGTGAGAACTGTTACCTTCTTTTGTCTGAGCATTAGTAATCTCTAGATCAAAATCCGATGTCTTCCCAATACGTTTTTGCTGAGATATTGCTGCTTTTAAATCTCCAACAGATATGTGAAGTCCATCAAATGTTACAGTATCATAATCCAAAGCACTTTTAAATTTATAGTGAACAGACATCTCAGTTTGGACATGGATTCATTTGTTTATAGATGCTTGTCAATTTTTAATATATGTGCGTTTCTTGTATAATTCTCATATCAATGAAAAGATAAATTAATATCGACTTGCTTTATTTGACGCTGAGAGCCTTAAATTTGTTGGTACTTTTAAGCTATATAAGCTTTCACTGGGCGGATTTTACTAAAATGTCCTTGTTCAAAGTCTTTAATCACAGTATTTTCAAAATCAGTATTATTTATCTTAAACAATGCAAATGCGGCAATGCGATGCCTCAACCTCAAAGACTCGACAGTCGCCAGTCGCCATGATCGCCATCTGCCATTTTCAATCAATCCAATCAAAAATCAAACAAACTGATGACCATAGGCAATATTACATTTTTTTTGGCATCATAATGTACATTTTTCGCCATCTCACATATTTGTATTTTTTATTAGTTAATGTTACTAAAAGGCTCTACAAAGAGCTCACGTTCTGCATTCTTTAATCTTCCAAAGGTTGAACGAATTTCACATAGATTAAAAGCTTATTTCACCACCGATTTATCATGCCCAGTCGGTCGGCAGGAACAGGATGGTGTAATGAGATACAAGGTTGCGATCTTCATACTTCCCAGACAGTGGCCCGATAGACAGGGCACGATAAATCGGATAGTATAATAGGCCTTTATAATAATAACGCCGCGAGGCCGCGACATCGAGGACTTTAAACTTAGAACCGATGTGGAGCTGGTGCCTAAAGATTGAGAACTTGACCGAGTATGGGGCGCTTAAATTCAAATTGACTTTTTTTAAAATTCAGACCGGATATCACTATTCAATATGATACTTAATAAATGTAATAAATTTAAATACGTAAAAAATGGTATAATATAATTTATTTTCGAATTTAATTGATACTTCATCAAATTTGAATAGTTTAATCTGATCTGTTACAGGTTTCATATTTATATATTACATTTTATAAGTTCTAAATCTACTTATTTGGCAAATTGCCATGAACTTCCGGTGTAATGTATAAAGACACACGCGGAGCTATTGAGAAAAGAACGCGAATAATTATTAAAAATAACTGAAAAAGACTTACATATTTATTAAATTTACACTCTTAGTTTTCAACATGTCGAATAACGGTGCTCCAGAGTCATGGGAGACTCAAGCCGAAGTCATAGGTGAACAAGGTGCGAAGGACTCTAATGATATGTCTACCAAATTTTCCACGTTGAACGTAAATGCCATGGAGTTCGTGCCTTCTTTTTGTAAAGATTCGGGTAGCGAGGACGCAGAGTCTCCTTCCACACCGCAAAAATCTGTTAGTGGGAGTGGATCATCCACATCCCATTCAGCTGGAAGTCCTGTTTTGAACGGTAAGTCATGTCTAGTCATATCGCTAATTTTGCCGAAACCTGGACCTGTCAAACACATTCATTAATAATCCGCTTCATGTAATTAACTTAATTTGGTTATCAACACAAGTCTGTACCCTAGCAAGCGAATCAAATTTTGCTGAATTCTATACCTACTAGCAAGCGGAACATACGTTCGATGACTTTTTTCGAATCGAATCCAGTTAAAACCGGGTTATGTCTCGACACGCGGCGTATGACTATATCTACTTGATATTCTGTTTCATAACTTTCTCCTCATAGATTCGTGTAAAATTGTGTATACATAGTGAATTTGTGATAATAACAATGGCAAAAGGTTCGTATATATGAATATACAATTACAATGGGCACCATAACTTAAATTTTGTTGTTTTATGAAATGTATACTTTCACCTGTTAGTTTCAATGCTACTCTAACATTTCAGCAAAACAATGGTACTAGTACTGTAAAAGCTGTTCATTGTTGGAATATCACAACAGCTTTATATTCCTCATAACTTCACATGATGAAGTTCATAACATTTCATACAAAAGCATTTGTAACATACTACTTAACAAATGAAATGTCTTACAGGTAATGTCATATGTAAGTGTTTTCTCTAATCTCTAAGGTCTCAAATTAAGTCCTGTCTTATGGTTGGCACAGAGGGGCCCATATCAACTAACATACCTTCTTGAACAAAAAACATGGGATATGAGAATAAAAAGACTTACATTAAGTATTATATTGTAGAAATTTAGGTTATTATGGTAATATTTTCATAAATTTTGATAATAATTTCTGATTTATGGACTGACATGTATCAAATTGTTTTTAAATCTTATGAAAATGGCAATCTCCAATAGCAGCATATGTCATTTATTGGACCAATATATCTAATTCATACAAGATTGAAGTAGCAGCCTTGACAACCTGTTCTGTCCATGTCTTGTGTGGTAGATTGACAACCAACTAAAAACCTGTAAATATGAGCTTTATTAGTCACCACTCTACCATTGATTATAAGATATACAGAGAAACACTTATATTGTTGTGGTTCTGTAAAGAGATAAAACTATTATTGTCATAGGTATATCAAGAAGTCACCTGTCCAGTATTTTCAAAGCTGACCACTAAAATCTTTATATCACCTCTTTAAAGATTTGAATTCCAGGTCTAGAAATAAGGTTTGCATAATTAAGTTTCTTTCAAGACTAACATGTTCCAGCTTTGGCTACTCTGTTGTTTTACTTATCATCATGCAAGTTGGTTCACTGAATCTATGTCAGACAAAAAACTGCTGTCCTAACATTTTACCTCTCTGAGGAATCATCATTGGTATGGTACCAAGAGGATTTATAAAATAGGATAAGCAAAAAGGCTGACGGCTCGCCTGATGGTAAGCAATAACCGTTGCCTATGGACAACTGCAACATCACTGACATTACTGTTGATTTGCTAACCCGGAAAGGTGCTTGTAGATACCCTTTTTAAAACGCTCTTTGTTGAAGCTCGGCAGGAAAACCTTCCGAGGAAGGACATTCCACATTTTGCTGGTTCGCGGGAGGAAGGAGCGTGAGAACCTGACTGTATGAGATTTCCAGTTATGCAAAATGTGGGGCTTTTTGGCGGTTTCGTGAAGTACAATGGTGGAACTCCGAAACAGGTATTAGTTCAAAAAGCTCTTCAGAGCATTCCCCGAAAAACAAGCGGTAGAAAATGCAAATGGATCCTACATCTCTACGCAGACAAAGTAAGTCTAGCTTATTGGTAAGCTTGGGATCGTCAACAATTCTAATGGCTCGTCGCTGAAGGGAGTCAAGAGGCTGAAGTTGATAAGCAGGTGCGCCATTCCAGAGGTGGGAGCAGTACTCCATATGGGGCCGCACTTGCGCTTTGTATAGTAGAAGCCGCTGACTAGGTGTGAAGTACCGCTTGGCTCTGTTGAGCACACCAAGCTTCTTGGAAGCAAGTTTCGCTTTCGCCTCTAGGTGACCCCGAAACTGAACCTCACTAGAAATATTGACGCCTAGGATCTCCAAGCTCTTCGAGATCTTGAGAGGAACATCCTGAAACCGCGGAGCTTGATCAAAGGGGGTTTTCTTCGCAGAGAACGTGCAGACTTGTGTCTTCGTAGGGTTGAACTTGACCTGATTGAGGTCACCCCAGTCCGAGATCTTCTTCAGGGAGTTCTCAATATAAGACACAAGTTTGTTCCTGTTTTCCTCCACCTCGGACTGTCGGGCCCCTACACGACCAGAGTACTGTGCATCACCAGTACTATCATCAGCATAGCAATGAATGTTACCTATTTGCAACATGTCATTGATATGCAAGATAAACAGTGTAGGCGATAGCACAGAACCCTGGGGGACTCCAGCGTTGATGGGCATGGCATTGGAACAGAATCCGTCTACCACTACTTTGATTGAACGCCCTGATAGGAAGCTGGAAATCCAGGTGCAAAGTCCAGACGGTATACCATAAGATGGTAATTTGGAAAGAAGCGCCTTGTGCCAGACTCTATCAAATGCCTTGGCAATGTCAAGACTAACCGCTAATGCCTCTCCACCACTCTCAATAGCTGTAGCCCACCGGTGTGTTAGGAACGCTAGAAGGTCACCGGCCGATCGTCCATGTCGAAATCCATATTGATGATCACTGATCAACTGGTGCTCCTCAAGGTATCCTAGAAGCTGGGTGTTAACTACACGTTCCATGTTCGTTTAGCCTAGGCCAAACTAGTTTGTCCTGAAATCGGGTTTGGCAGGTAACATATACAATATATTCAGGATATTATAAGCTTTAGATCCTGTCACATTAAAGAATGTTCTTGTTAATGTTAATGTTCTTTTTACGTGATGGGAACTATACCACCATACCAAATTACTTGTAAATTGATCCAACCATTCTTGAGTTATAAATGGTGTAACTAACCAGACTTTGTTTTATAATATGAAATTACAATGAAAACGTCAAGACTACATGGTGGTACACATGTTGTGAAGGACTCTTTTAAAGCTATACAAATTTTGTTGAAATATATAGAGTTCTGAGCAGATACATTAAAACACACATGTGATGAGGTAGATAATTATGTCCTGCATTGTTATTATTCAGTGGCATATTAAAGATTTTTGAGGTCTGCACTTAGTACTCTTCTAAGTAACAAACTTATGAGGACTTTCTCTGTCTGTTCTATCAGTGGAAAAAAGTTACTTTCCTTAGTGTTTCTACTGAATTATTGCACTGTTGCATTTTGACTATTAAGTGCATATATTCCTATTATCAAATGAAAAGAAATTGTTTCAGAAAACTAATTGAATATTGCCATCAAACATTTATTGTCCTTTTTGTAGCATCCCATTGTTGAGGAAAGGCCTACTAGACTACAAGGGACAGTAGACCTACCTATTAATTTCAACTTGATATCTCCATGCATTTCCTGAAAAAATGTGCTGAACAGATAAAAAACAAAGTGATTGAATAAGGGTTCTGCTTTTTTCTTTTCAAACTAAAGAACCCTACAAATCTGCATAGCAGTGCATATAGTTCTTTCCATGAAACTTTAATAAAGAGACATCCTTGGATCTTAATGGATAAGGGTTGAAAGATTTTGAAAAAAACCCTAACAATTGTAATGTTATGGTATGCATATATGTGTGTGTGTGTGATTGGGACATAATCCCTGGAGTGGTTTTTGATGGGATTGTAGTACCATACAGCGAGTCTGTTAAAAATCTGGGTTTGATTTTCGATCGCACTTTAAGTTGGTTCAATCATATCAAATCTATTAGCTGTAAATTGTTTGCATCTGGTGGATCACTGAGGCGTCTTCGAAATTTCTTGCCCACTGCCACTAAAGTCACGCTTGCACAGTCTCTTCTTCTTCCCATCTTAGATTATGCCGATGCCAGCTACCTTGATCTCACTGAGAACCACCTTGATAAACTTGAGCGACTCCAAAATAGAGGTGCGCGCAGCCGCGGCGTGCCGCCGCCGCCGCTGATCATTTGAAATTTCGCGCCGAGAACGAATTGCGTTTTTTTTTTTCAGTTTAGTTATTCATATTGCAGATCATTTTTACATACCGAATGAACGATCGACAGTACTCAGATCGTTTCCAGAAATAGTCAGGTGGAAAAGCGGAACACAGGAATAAACAAACAGCTAAAAAGAACTAAGCTAAAAAAATGCCACGCGTTGCACCTTGTCGAAATGTGCCCATAATGCTCTGACGGCATTCCCCCTTTGGATGGCCAAGGAAATGTACTGAGTAATAAAGAAACTGAAACTCGAGCGTGGGTCACGGCTTTTTTCCTTGAACCGTCGCTCCAACTCGCGCACGAATTGTATGATTTCGGAGCACCACGGTCCGACCGTTTAACGGCAATCGGTACAAAATCGTATATCGACTCCAAGCAGGCGTATTAAAGGTGTAACATCTGGCCGCTGCCTCTGCTTCTGCGCCAGTTAACCGTTTCGTGGCGGCGAGATGGCAAGAAGTGAATGTACTTACGCACGTCGCATCCCACAGGAGGCAGCGACCTCTGCTATGGAATCGATGCGAGACCGTCAGGCCGTTTCGTTTACCGTCCGAACGGGACAAACCAATACACAAGACACATCAGCAGACATCAACACTGGCCTAATTATATCATTAATCTCATGATACCTGGTCTACGACCAGCGTATCACGTGCAAGGCAAGCTGTGGTGGCCGTTGGCGTCGACATACGCACCATAAACACAAGTATGAGATTCGCAAACATTGCAATCGAGCCGGAGAGCCGAAGCCACTCTCAGTGAGTCGTCGTCTAGCATTGTGTGTGCGTGCGTGTGTGGACATGGCAAGGCAAGGCATGCAATTTATTTATTTTTATTTATTTATTTGATGATAGGCAAGCAGCAGAAGCTGATGAGCCTATATCCTGCAGTGCAGAAATTTACTGGTTGCCTTTTAGTATAATTTGTTCCTTTTTAATCCATTGATCCAGTTTATTTTTAAAAGAGTTAATCGGTTTTGCCGTGACGACATCTTCAGGCAACCGGTTCCAGTTGTGTACAACTCTGTTGCTTAAAATATGATGTGCAGTATTGGTTTGAGATGGTTCACGCCACAGTAAGATGTTATGTCGTCTGCTTTCCCTTAAGTTCTCTTTTATAGTATATAGGCTTCTTATGTTAGGCAGATTGTAGAACCCATTCATGATTTTGAAAGTTTCAATCAAGTCACCCCGTAGCCTCCTCTCTTCGAGTGTAGTGAGACGCAGAGCTTTCAATCTCTCATTATATGGTTTACGTCGCAGGGCAAATGGCAATTTGGTGGCTTTTCTCTGGACACTTTCAAGTATGTCAATATCCTTCCTAAAGTATGGACTCCAAATTTGGAAAGCATACTCGAGCAGAGGCCTGATGTATGTTTTATATATTTTTATAAATACTTCCAGAGTCACAGTTTGGAATGACTTGCGTATCACATACACAAAAGAATTGGCCTTCTTTGCAATCATGGAGATATGTTCTTCCCATTTCAAGTCCGATAAAACTATCACTCCCAAGTCCTTCTGCTTAGTGACTGAATTTATGGCCACCCCATCCAAATAATATGCAGCTTGTGGGTTATTTTTACCAAGATGAAGGACACCACACTTCGAACTATTGAGCTTGATAATCCAGTCCTTAGTCCAATCCTGTATACGATTAAGATCTTGTTGCAGTTGTCCAGACTTAAGCAATGGGTTTGCAAAAAACTTTCCATCATCAGCGAAGAAGGCAGACTGGCTTTCAATGATTTCTATAAGGTCTGTAATAAAGATTCCAAAAAGCTTTAGGCGCCGGACTCGGAATTAGTGGTGGTGTTCACTTGAGCCAGCTCGGTCTCTTGGCACTCGCTTTATAGTTGCGAAAGTTGGTTTTTTGACAATTATGTCCACCCAGCCTCGCTGTATTTTTGGATTCTGAGGCTGATCCATATCTGGACACAGGACTAACACATATTTTCGAGGTGTGCGGGATGTCGATCGGATCACTAAAAGAAGAAAGGATACAGGTGCACCGCTCAGGTTACTCACATGTATTTGGTGGGATGCCTTAGTATAGGGTAAAACCTAGAACTATGCATTTATACTATTACAATAGCCTGTAAAAAGTGTTTTTCGTAGCTGATATTGAAATAACAGCTAAAGATAGTATTAGGCAGTAAAACTTCTATGCGAAAATCATAAAAAATCTCACGCCGCCGGCGTCGCGCCGCCTCCGACGAAATTCTGCCGGTGCGCCGTCGCCGACTGATTTTTAACGCGGCGCGCACGGCGATTCATATCAAGTGGTTGCCAATTCGCCTTTGTCGGAATGCTCATATCCTCTGTTTCCTGTATAATATCCTTTTTAACCCTGCCACCCCACATTATTTAAAAGAACTATTTAACTACTGGCATTCCTCTAATTGCGTACCCCTTAGGTCAAAAGACACCCTGTCCCTCAAATCTCCTTCCACACGCTGCGTAACTTTTTATAGGAAGTCATTTGCATTCCAGGCTGTTCAGCTGTGGAATGCACTACCTATTCCTATTAGGCAAACTCAATCCCTCGTTACGTTTAAGGAACAAGTTTTGAAGTATTACCTTTCAATTTAATTATATAACCTCTCATCTGTGTCAATACTGACTGTGTTTATTCAAAATTGTCTTTGTCTTTCGTTCGTTTTTTATATTTTTAGTTATTTTTGTTATTCTTTCGCTTTTTGTAAGTAATTTATTTTATATTTGTGATATTTATTAGTATATTTATAGTATTTGTATCGTAAGTATTAGTGTGTAGCTTAAATAGAATGTATGTCTATTCATATTAAATATAATTAAATCTTTAAATATTGTATGTAAAAGATTATAATAATTAATTTTAATATTATTTTTTTTTTTCTCCCCGCTCTATTACTGCACGCCCCGTCATTTTACTTTCTTTTCGTTCCTCTCCATCCTAAGGTTGCCTGGAAGAGATCGCTATTAGCGATAAGAACGCCAGATGTTACACTAGTTTTTAATTAATTTATTTTGACTGTAAATTTTATGGTGTGTACAATAAAGAGTTTATCTATCTATCTATCTATATGTGGTTAATGTTATGAAAATCAAGTATTATTAAATAACTGACGCAGTGCATCCTTAAGATAGGGTGCCTCATCCAAGTGTATGTACCGTTAGAGTATGTCACATACCACAATAAATAACTCAATGTGTGGCTGCGTGATTCACCAAAAATTCTTGTCGAAATTGCAAAAAGATTCCTAAAAATACAGAAACAATATCAATCACAAAAATATTGGAATTAGTTTCTTAAAAAACTTCAATGTTTCATATAAAAGCATAAAATAAATTATCTATAAAATACTTTACATACCTCATTCTTAAACTATGAGATATAGGCACATTCGTAAATCAACAAACAGATAATAACAATTCTGTCGGCGCTTCCAGGTTGCGGAGACGGCGGTGGCGAGAGCAGCGACGGTCGCGCGGCCTCCGCCTCGCCTCGAGTCGAAGAACCGCCTCCCATCCCTCCGGCCGGCTCTGCAGAAACCGCCACTCTACCCGTCCCTACTGACGTGTCTCCGACAGCTGACAGCTGGGAGGCGGAAGCTGATGACGCCCTGCTCACTCCTGAAGACAACAACGAACCTGATGAAGAGGAGGCTGAACAACAGGTAACCTCTTTTTCTACAGGTTCTTTTTATGGATTGTCATTGACACCTTTTTTTTTATACAATGTAGATCTACGATTGACTGATGACAGAGATGTTAAGCGACGGTGTGGCCGAGGATGGAGCTCGTCGATCTAGAAGATATCTATTCACTCTAGCCTTGAAAATTCCAACATTGAAGGTCTCAGGAAACAGAGATGGCGTCAAAAAATTCGACTCTTGTGCAGTACGCAACTATTTTCTACAGGATTCATTTCGGGGAATGTGCGCAAGAGCTTCACGACCTAATTCCACCCTCCCCATTTCACTACAGGACTAGCAGAAAGTCGGAGAATTACCACCCATTTCTCGTTGAAATACCAAAAATCCGTACTCAGCGATATCAATCCACATTAAATAAATAAATATTTGTGGACATTTCACACAACACCATCTAACCCAAACTATGCAAAGCTTGTACTATGGAAACTAGATGGCTGATAGAAGATACACATACACTTTTTTTTCTAAGTACATACTTTTGATACATAGAAACACCTAGACACAAAACAAACATCCATGCTCATGACAAATGTTTGCCCTGGGTGAGGAACAAACACACGGCCTACAACTCAGAAGGCGGTTGTACTACCACTAACCCATGAGACCTGTCAAATAGTTATGATAATTGAGATGGAAATGATATAGACTACATTATCATCTCCGTTTTTCATAAATCGTGGGTAAAACCATAGAGCGCAGCAAGTAAAATTCTGTGAAAGACCTCACACCTGTACAGTCAATAATGTCAATATGTACTCTGCCTGCAGTGTGTTATGGTAGCTACAATATGACATCTTTCATAGAATTTTATAATATACTGGTCCTTGGCTTGCAATGCATATAATACAAATACAAGCTGAACTTAATTTCATGTACTCTAACCTACAATGTTTTTATTTTGCTGTGGTGATACTCCAAAGATGAGATTTAGTGCTTAGTTATTTTATATTGGGCCATATACTAACAAGAATAATAGTCCTGCAAGCTTTCTTATACTAACCTAATGAATATAGTTCTTATAGCTACTGTGGCTACTAAGTAATAAGAATCTAACCCTGAGAGTAGAGTTGCTGGTCCATTAGAGCTGAAAAAACGACTGCCACATGAATACAGACCCCATCACCATCCCATTCCCATCAGCCATATAAATTGTTTTTTTACAATATTTAAGATAATATTTTTAAGAGTAAAGTTTTCTCCTCTTGCAAGAAGACATTCGTAATGTATTGGGAAAATTGCCATGACAACTTTCCTCTTAAGACCTATCAATAAGTGCTTGTTGGTTTTTAATAAAGTATTTTCTATCCATGTATATTGAAAACACAATATAATTCACTTACAACATGATGCTTCTCAAATAAAACAAACAGACTGTAATGTAATGACTAAATTGACTAATGAACAATGATTACTCACACCACTTCTACCTGGTATTGGTTCAAACTGAATTACGGGTGTGATAATGAACTACAGCCTTGTATGTCTAAGGTACACACTGTATTCATTTGGATGTATGTGTGGCCAATAAGTATATCTAAAGGTAGTCGGGAGCCACTATAGTATTTTATTTACAAAATTAATAGCAAATCATACAAAAAAATTAGTTCCTTCGTCTTGCTATGTTTGTAGAAAAATTGGTAGCTCAGTATGTATGATATCATAAGCAAACATTTGTTATACAAGGCACGTATCGCGCCCGAAAATTCCATAGACTACATAGTAGTGATTGTTTTACACAGGTCTAACTAGTGTGACATAATCTGAGAACATTATTACTTGTGTGCTGGTGAAGAAATATCGTGACACAAATCACTTAAGCTTATTAAGTTTGCTCTGGTTTTACAACAAGAAACTTAACAAGTTAACTGTTGTATAACGTTTACTTGTTTCAATGACGATAAAGGTAACTTATTGAAGGCTATTGAAAAATACTGTGTACTGAAATTATGTAAACTTCTTTTAACGAATTTATTGCCTAAACTTTATGTAATTTTAAGACCTGCCTTTCAAATATTGCAGTGTCTGTTATTACAGATGGGACTACAATTGATGACAAATATCTTAGTTTTTGGTATATCATATTTATCTATCACTTGTTATTTTAAGCAAAATTATATTTATTTTACCGCATAATTCCGTAATTTAGAAACTGATTTGAAAAAATTTTTTTTTTGTTTGAATGGATATCCCATTATTTAAATGACTGATCAGAGCGCTGCAAGTATTGTAATGTTAGGGGAGCGTTTACAGCGGCAAGGATAACATAACATTTCGTGTGGTTAAACGTCAAACTTACTCGCCGGTAGATGATTTAAGGTCAGAGCACACATATCAACTCGGAAAGAGATCGTCACTGTATCGCCTTTCGCCTCGCCTTCAAACAGGCGTCAACCGGAAAAAAGAAAGCTGATCAGCTGCAGTTCCGATACATCGACTCGGCTACGGCTAGGCGACACCGCTCTTACGGCTCGCCGACCGAATGACAGCACAGCCAGCACGTGTGGCAAGAATAGTCTGCAGGCAGGCCGCAGTAGGGGTGAGAGGGCCAAGCGTCCACCGTGGAGAGACGCAAGCGCGGCGACGGAGAGGCGTAAGCGCGTGGACGACGAGCCGTAAGCGAAGGGACCGCTGGTTGAGCACGCGCCGTCGCACCGCGGTTCGTGGTCTTGTCCTGAGGCAAGTCGGTTACGTTACGATTCCGATTAGTGTGCTTTGCAGTAGGGAGTTTCATATAAAGAATACTGAACGGACCGAGTTGATACGATTACGATCCCTTTCCGATTTAATATGTGTGCTCTGACCCTTATGCAAGAAAGGAGCTTTTTTGTCTAAGGCTCATCGGTATGAGTTTTACTTGGTCGTGGTTTTGTCTCCCTTTTTGGCAAGCGAAATTTTATGCTACTATAATATTGTTATTTGCTTTCACTATTTTCAAGTAAGTTTTATAATATTGAAAGAGCCATAAAGTTTGCCTGTTCGTTATTCAACTGAATAAAACGTGCCAGCTTCATTCTGAGTTCCCAGTCATACATTGCATCAAGTTGGCGTCACGTGAAGATTAAATGTTAAAATACATGATAATTTAATACATTGTTTTACCCCACCTAAAACGCACATACAAAATTAAGAACATATTTTTACAACCGCTGTCAGAAATATTTATATTTCCATATATTTTTTACAATAAATAGAACCACGGACAAACGGAACCAGTGGACATGATGTGAAACACCATACATTCCATCTATTGAGTGTAGCGAAATATTCTTAATCTATGGCTATTTTCTTCATCGATTTTTTACTCAACAAAGACGCCATTTTGGTTCCTATGATTTGTTCTGTACTACTCTTTATTTTATTTATTGTTAATATCTGCCTGGAAATTGTATGTAATACAACAATGGAAAATTTTCAAATTTTTTGTAATGAAATGGGAGTATTTTTTTAAATATTTGTTACGATATTAATTTGCCAATTATAAATCGATTTTGGTGATCCTTTTTATTGTTTGGTAGGTCATACTACAGAGGTAGTCCCATATAAATTTCGTCCAAATCGTTTCAGAGCGTTGGTTTTTAATACGAAACAACTGGTAAATGAAAAGTAATTAAGTAAGACTATTGCCTTACCCTTCTCACAATGAGAAGATGGCCTGTGCCCAGCAGTGGGACAGTTTGTATAAACAGGGCTGATAAAAAAATAATTAAGTAAACGAAATTGCGTATTTGAAATCGTTTGTTTCAGTTTAAAGGTGGCATGAAGTGTTCGGGTATTGTGGGGAAAAATATAATGGCTTCTGAAAGTGACACCAAGTCAGTCCTGTTTACACACCTTTTCATACAATTTCCGTTAGCCTTCCGGCGGCTTAGTAGATATAATCTGGGTGTCTTTATATCACGAGTGAATTGGTTTCCTCTAGGTAAGCGCGCTCCATCGTAGACCGCAACGTCGCTTAAGATCAGGCGAGTTGGCGGTCAAGTGCGAACTTATAATAAAAAAAACGTGACACTAGGGCTGCCACTCAGAACAGTCGAGTTCAGTCTATACGAACTTACTTTAATACGTTTTCCCACCATTGCAGAAAATAGTGCCTATTTATAACCTTATTATTAAAACATTGTAAAAATATATAATTATTTAGTTAAACAGTTATATAATGGTTATTGCAGGAGGATGGTGAAGTTACAAAGAAGATTCCTAAGAAGAAGCCGCCGCGAGTGGAAGATACAAGGAGCAAAAAGGAACATGTTAATGTAGTATTCATTGGGCATGTTGGTGAGTTTATTTGTGTTCATTTTTTAGGGTTCCGTAGTAAACAATGAACCCATAGAGTTTCGACATGTTAGTCTGTCTGCCTGTCCACGACTTTGCTCAAAGACTATTAGTACCAGAAAGTTGTCTTTTGGTATGGACATACATTGATAATGCCGAAAAAGTCGTATACTTCATTGAACGAAACGAGCTAATAGGGAAATCAAGCGCTGAACGTCATTGGTCGGAGATATGGGACTTAAGGCGAGTACACGTTGCGAGATGCGAGCAAATGTCAGTCCTATTCTGTCTCTTGAGCAGTGTGGACGTGTGGTCTGGTGCTTATTTCAGTGTTTTCTCAGTGTTTGATTTTACATTGACCTGGCTTGTTTACTGGACTGATCCTTACTTACTTCGTGATTTAGCTTGCCTATCGGATTGATTCCTGCTTCTGAACGTCATGGATAGAAATATGGAATCCATGCAAGAGTGACTTTTTATAAAACTTGGAAGATGATTTAGACTCAAGTGATTCAGAAAGCGAATAAATGTTTAAGAAAATATCTTATGTTTAATTTATTTACGTCTTAGCATATTCTTTTGCAAAATGCAAAAAAAATACATTTTGCATTCATATACAGATTATATTGAAGTAACTACTATTTTTAGATGATTACTTTACCTTAAGTGAGCGATTTAGATCACTAATATAAATGCAGCCTTACATTTTCTTCAATAAGTCACACCCCCTGACCAATCACTTTCATACAATTGCTCTCTTGCACAATTGTATGAAAGTGATTGGTCAGGGGGTGCCATATTAGCTCGATTCGTTGAATGAAGTATAGAATAAAATCATGAAAAAATATGTTGAAATGGTAATCAAAAAACATTGGGTATGTGTGGAAACCATTTTTGAAATATTAAGCTTTGAAGTGAATCATTACTGTTCGAGTCGTGTATGTCGTCGTCGCCTGGTTATTGGCTGGCTAAACGGTTGACTTTAGAGATACAAAAAAATCATGCTAGTATCATATATGATTTTACTATGGAAACTAACGTGGTTTTCACACATTTTTATATAAAAACTACGGGTCACTCACGTCTGTTTTGAGCCGAAAAATCCGACTATAGAGTGAGTGAGTGACCCGTAGTTTTTATTTAAAAAAGCATATATGATGAAATTAAACTATCACAGCTAAGTAGACTTTACCAGTTAACAATCCTGTTTTATGATGTGTAACTACGGAACCCTACATTGTGCGTGACACGACACGCACTTGGCCATTTTTGAAGTGTATTTTTGAGTTCTTGAATACATTATTGAAGTGTATTGTTACTTAAACCAAGCCAAGTTCATCAAGCAACCTAATAACAATACAACAATATTACAAAAATACAAATCTACACTCAAAGCCATAGTTTTGCGAAAAATATAAATTTTTAAAATAGTAGTCAGATTAAAATACATCACAAAGTCAATAATTGTGTAAATAAAAGTTAAATTAAAAGGTAAAGTTAAAATGTAAACATGCAAAATTTATTTATGTCAGATGCGGGAAAATCTACGATTGGCGGACAGATCATGTCTCTAACCGGAATGGTCGATAAGAGGACATTGGAGAAATACGAAAGAGAAGCGAGAGAAAAATCCAGAGAATCCTGGTACTTGTCGTGGGCTCTTGACACCAACCAAGAAGGTACAAGTTCATATTTTTTTTAACTTTTGTACACTTTTTTTTAAAATGCTGTTACGTCCTGAACAATATACTAAGAGTCTACTCTGATGATGGATTATATGGGAGATTGCAGTGAAGCATAAAGACAGTTCAGTTGTATTTTTTCAATTTTATAATTTGGTTTAAGAAAGTAATAATGTGTAATAAGGAAGCAAAAGCTATCTAGAAAATAAATATGAAACTGAATATTAAATTTTACACTTTCACTGTGATTTTTTTTCAGAACGAGACAAGGGTAAAACCGTTGAGGTGGGGAGAGCATACTTTGAGACTGAAAAGAAGCATTTCACAATACTCGACGCCCCTGGGCATAAGAGTTTCGTACCGAACATGATCGGTGGCGCTGCACAAGCCGACCTTGCTGTATTGGTCAGTACCATAAATACAATTTGTTTCTCTAT
Source organism: Lycia hirtaria (assembly GCA_947563715.1). NCBI lineage: Eukaryota > Metazoa > Arthropoda > Insecta > Lepidoptera > Geometridae > Lycia > Lycia hirtaria. The sequence continues at coordinate 28,692,358 of OX387384.1, forward strand.
GCTCCATAGACCCGTTAAGCGTGAAAGTGAAAAGTCCGTTCAAAGGCACATCACTCTAGTGTACAGAATAGAATAGAATATTTTTGTTTAAAAGAGGTTTCAATTTAAGTAATACATAATTTACACTTGATATTTTTTTGCATAACTTATCAATGTGCGCCGCATGACTGATTGTATGGTCTACAGTATATCCCAAAAAACCATTTTCCTTGATGTTTGTGTCGTCAGCAATACCTTTACGAGATTGGTATCGCATAACAACACTTTTATCTGAATTTAAAATTATACCATTTGCGTGAAACCATAGTAAAGAGATAGCAGTAACGATAACATTGATTTGTGTGATGAACATGGATGTTTGTTGTGTGTCTGGGTGTTTCTATGTATCATAAGTATGTATTTACAAAAAGTATATATGTTTTCTATCAGCCATCTAGCTTCCATAGTACGAGCTTTGCTTAGTATGGACTAGTTGGTATTGTCTAAAATGTCCACCAATATTTATTTTAAATTTAATATATTAGGATAATCATGATAATTATGTATACTGTGATTCAAATGCTAACTAAAGTGCGCAGCAAGCACGAGTATACACATTGAATATTGGCTTATTTTTTTTTTCATATTTGGCTATTGTGCAAAGTTTTGAACATATTCGTAACTTCACAGCTACCATTTATGTACTTTGAACCAAGTTACATTGTTTAAAAATAACTTTTCTAACAATAATTACTTTTACTCAAGTCCAATTCAAATGTGTAACTAAACGCCTGACGATACCCCATTAAATATAAAAAGCTTTATGAAGACACTTTCTGAAATATGTATTCAAACTTATTAATTTTAACTTGTGTTCTTTAAGTATTAGCTGATAAATTATTTAACTATTCAATAAATAAATATGAACACGAATTCAATGAATATGAATACGTTAGATCTTTTAAAGTAAAGTCTGTATCTGCACAGGACTTCTAATGAAAATAACAATCAAGACCCTCGTCTGATGCCCATTAAAAGCTCGTAATTTCGAAGAAAAGAGCTCTCATCAACCGACTAATCACGGTTCGCTCCGCACTCTTATTGAAAAGTTCGTTGCGAGCGCATGAAATGCAAGGTTCGCGTGCGCAAGGTGTCCGGTATTAAAACATGGCATGGCAAATTACGTGTCACCAATCTGTACACGTCATAATAGATAACACAGATTTTGAAAATGATTAATTACTTCACAGATTTGTTTGATACTGTGTCCACGTCTTCATTACGCAAAATATGTGAGCAACAAATGCACATTTTTTATCGAATATTTCAATCACGGCTGCAGGTAATATCCGCGCGTAAAGGAGAATTCGAAACTGGCTTCGACCGAGGGGGACAGACGAGAGAGCACGCTATGTTGGCTAAAACAGCTGGAGTCAAACACCTGGTCGCACTCGTCAACAAAATGGACGACCCCACTGTTAACTGGGAAGAGAGAAGGTAAACAAAAGTTATAATATTTAAATAGAAATATGTTTGAATTACAGAGATTATATGAACAGAGATATGTTTGATTATTATTGTTAATTGCCGCCAACTTCAAACGGTGAAAGAAAACATCGTGAGGAAACCTACTTGTCTGAGAGTTCTCAATGATCTTGAAGATGTGTGAAGTCTGCCAACCTGCACTTGGCCAGCATGGTAGACTATGGCCTAACCCTTCTCACAATGAGAAGATGGCCCGTTCCCAGCAGTGGGACAGTTTGTACAAACAGAACTGATAAAAGAAAGAAAAAAAAGCTTGATAAATTTTTCCAAGCTTTTTTTATACATCATGACTGTATTTGACCATACAGTTATACCATATAGATCAGAGGTGGGCAAACTTTTACCACAAGAGACAACAAAAGTAAAACATTTTTTTAATTAAACATTGTTATAATTAACTAATTATTTTTAATAAATTAATTTAATAATTCATTAATACTTAATTTTAAATTCTACAATGTTACAATCTACGAAGCTGCTACTTCCTATGTTTATTGTATTTAAGTTGACGAGGCTAGTATTTACAATTAATTTGTTGCTGCAATGAGAACGCAAAAATATGGTAGGTATTATAGAGCCAAAAGCCCAAAACCTAATGCATAAGAGCTTCGTGGTGGCAAATGTCTTGACATGTTATATTATTTTGATTTTATTGGCATATTTATACAATTACCTATCTTTATATATTTATTTAGCAAATTATAATGTTATTACCTACTTATATGTTCATGTAATGCTAGAGTGTCGCGCGCTTTGGTACAAACTGTAAGCGTGGCACTTATTTGTAAATAAATAAATAACGGAATTTTTGGGTTGAATTGTATCATCGTCAGCGTTTTTATCACTACGGGAATGAAACGGCGTGGCATATAGGACCTAATAAAGCTTGTTGGATAAAATTACATTTAATTTACATACCTATTACATACATTAGCATGATACTTTTATATGATAGTATAATTACTTTATAAATGTGTATTACAGATACAATGAATGCCGAGACAAAATCCTGCCTTATCTTAAGAAACTGGGCTTCAACCCGGCAAAAGACCTATCATTCTTACCTGTGTCTGGACAAACTGGACAAGGATTATTGGAAAGAGTAAGTACTACGTTGGTATTTGTATTATTAATGTTATAAATACATACTTAAAATTACGTCAATACTTTTTCAAGTTCTTAATTAGATAAAAAAATTAACAGTTTTCTCATTATGTTATTTATCCAAAGTTAATTAGCTTACCCTATCATTATGGATTGGGAGTGGGCCAAATGTTTTTCTTAACATTTGGCCCACTCCCGATAGACACTTGTCGAAACAGAAACGAATATATAGCCAAAGATGAAAATGTATCTATTGTTATATATGTATCCATTCGGAAAGTTCCATTCAAGAAATGTTTTCCATATTTTGGCGGTACGCACATTAAAAGGTGAGCTAAAGCATTTCGTTCATCATTTACAGGTATCTGAAGAAATCTGCCCATGGTACAGAGGGCCTTCATTCATCCAGTTGATTGATGAGCTGCCGTCCCTAAACAGAAAGATGGATGGCCCTTTTATCATGCCCGTAGTGGACAAATACAAGGACATGGGCACAGTGGTCATGGGGAAAGTTGAAGCAGGCACCACTCGCAAGACCAGCACTCTTCTACTCATGCCTAATAGGGTACATATACCATCATTACTACTGTGTTACTTTTTTTACGTTTAATCTACAATTGACTACTAACTCTCCTGATTTTAAGTGGCAGTGTGGCCAAAGATGGATCCCGTCGATCTAGAAGATATCTTTTCACTCAAGCCTTGAAAATTCCAAGATTGTAGTTCTCGGGAAACTAACCAAATCTTTTAGTATTTGATAACAACATTTGATACTCATTTCTGAACAAACATTCCATTGTTATTTTGCAACCAAAATGCTGGTCTGTGTTCGTGAGGTCTACTTTCACTCAAGCCTTGAAAATAGGCTTGTTTCCACTAATAACAAATTGTGCTTGGCTTATAGTTTCTAATTATAAATGTAGAGACGTGGATAAGAAAAAACAGTCTATTTCTCATAAAAGTTAAAGATATTTTTAGAAAATAAATTCGTAAAAAATAGGCATTAAGTCACATGATAGCGAACACCAATCAGAAAGTTTTACGTCACGCCACGCAATTTGTTGACGTTTTCCTACAACAGAGCAGGTTACTATGGTTACTCCGTGTTGTTTTGACACTTGACACAGATGTAAACATTTTGATTTCGCAAACTGTGACGTCATTCAATACGCTATTCATCGTTTTCAAGGGAAATCTAAATTGTAAATACAAAATACGTAATGTAAATATTACTTTTTCTTTAAAATATAGGTTTTTTGGGATAAAATAGATATTAAAGTATATAATTAACCAAGTTTTTAAATTTAGGCAACTAGCCTATTTCAATATTGTAGTTCAAAGGAAACTAACCGAACCTTTTAGTATTTGACAACAACATTTGATACTCATTTCTGAACAAGAATTTCTATTTTGCAACCAAAAAGCTGGTCTGTGTTCGTGAGGTCTCCTGTTCGTAGAACTACTAGTTTATAATAAGATACTATATAGGGCTCAATGTTTATTAAGCCAACCATTCCAAAACTACTTCCCTTAACCTACCAATATATGAACAACATTGTTCTTTTTACAGAGTTCTGTGACTGTAGATCAACTATGGTCTGATGATATCGAAGTAACATCCATCGGTCCTGGCGAAAATGTGAAAGTGAAACTCAAAGGAATTGAAGAAGAGGATGTCTCACCCGGATTCGTTTTATGCGACAGCCAAAACCCCATCACTACCGGAAGAGTAAGAATTGTTATGTCTAGCACAAAAACAGGCGGAAGGTTTTCATTACGCTCAACAACCTGGAGTAGGTACCTCAATTAAAAGTGATAGTTTCATTCAAAATTCCGTTCACAGTTGAAGCCAAAAATCTATTTTTAAAAAAAAACTGCATAATCATCATGTAATTACTCATTGTGATATGCACATGAGCGTTCGTGCGACGAGCAGAGTGACGTACCCAATTTTAAAAGGCGTACTAAAAGTTGGGTGCTTCGTTGAGCTAGAGGCGACTCCCCAGCTAAACGTATTTTATTATTTCTATGGGTATGTTTATATGTATGTCACATCATGTAGCCTAAACAGATTGGCTGATTTTAATTGTCTCAATGTCGTTAAAGTCGCATTCACTTACTACCTAGTCTTGCCATAAATATTGTCATGAAGAAAAAAATTTTTTTTTTATTGCAAATAATATTTATTACTTTTACAGTGTGTTAGTTTAATACATAAATATAAAACAATTTAAAATATAAAAGCTTATTCGAAGTGGTCTCCATTGGCTGCAATACAGTCCTTTAAACGTTGAGGCCAGTTATCAATACAATAGAAGCACGCACTCTTTCCATGGGAAAATTCTTCACTGCCAATCGTATGGATTGTTTTAGGGACTGCAAATTATCATGGCGTTTAGAGCAAGCCATACTCTCTAAAACTGACCATAAATCATAATCCAGCGGATTAAGATCAGGACTAGACGACGGCCAGTCTTCAGCTCTGATGAAGTCCGAAACGTTTACTTCCAACCAAGACTGCGTGGACCGAGCTTTATGACCTGGCGCCGAGTCTTGTTGGAAGGACCATACTTGGTTATTGAACATGGTGTTGTTAAGGGGCTTAACTACCTTCTCAAGAATGGTATTTTGATACACTTGTGCCGATGTTTTGATACCTTTTTCACAAAAATATGGCTCAGTCACTCCTTCATAGCTAACACCCCACCAAACCATCACTGAAGTCGGATAATGCCCACGTTGCACTCTGTCGACTAATTGGGAAGCTTCCTTAGAGCTTTGAGCATAAATACGGTCATTTTGTTTGTTAAAATGTTGCTCAATTGTAAAGATTTTCTCATCCGTAAACAAAATTTTTCTGTGACCTCCCTTTGCGTACCGCTTCAGTAGTTGTTTCGATTTTACCACCCTATTCTTTTTTAAATTATCAGTTAAAAAATGACCAGTGCGTCTCTTATAGGCTGCAAGTCCTAAGTCATCTTTTAAAATACGCGACATGGTTCTGGGTGCTATCTTCATCTCCCGAGATAAAATCTTTTGCTTTCGGACAGGATTTCTTCGAATTCATTCCCTTACTGCTTTGACCACCTTTTTCGTACGAACACTACGTGGACGGCCAGATCTTTTTCTGTCACAAACAGAGGAGGTCTCATTGTACCTATTAATAGTACCCGGTACACAAACATTTGACTAATACCAAGCGTATGGAGAGTTTTAAAAATTGCATTTGGCTCCATACCAACTTTGTGTAATGCAATCACAGCGATTCGGTTCTCTTTATCACCCCACTCCATTTTAATATCGCAAAATATTGTACAATGTATTGGCGCCAAAATTAGAAAACTCAATGAACAATCGTATAAAAATGATAGATTCCAAATTCAAATGTAATATCTTTCTTATTTTTAACTGTAACAGTATTTATGGCCAGACTAAGTATATGTACTTGTTATTCGATATTTTTTGAGTGTTTTACACTAAAGTATCCACAAATTTATAGACAGTTCAAAAATTATAAACATCCGACGGGACTTGAACCCGCATTATCCCGATCTGTACCTGGGAGCCTTTACCATTTTGGCTATGGAGGTGTCACGATGGATGGGCGAAACTTTCGAACAATCTTTTTTGCTTAAGCCAATCAAGCGTTAGTGGCGCCACCCATAACACGTGTGCAATTACTCATCCGGACCCTTTACAGGTTCCATAGACTGACAAGAGATGTCGCACGTCTGTAAATATTCGATATTTTTGAGTGTTATATACACTGAAGTATCTAGAGTTACTACAGTTATTCTAGTTACTACAGTACAAAATTTACACACATCTGACGGGACTTGAACCCGCATTATCCCGGTCTGTACCTGGGAGCCAGGGCGTATGTGCTTGTTTCTGTCTGATTATGAATCTTGAAAATATAATGTATTATTTTCTTTAGGTTTTCGATGCTCAAGTAGTTATTTTGGAACACAAATCTATCATATGCGCCGGCTACTCTGCTGTTATGCATATACATTGTGCTGCTGAAGAAATCACTGTTAAGGTACTCTTAACATTATTAACTATTTCTAAATTTAAATTAAGAGCCCATAGTCCGTCCACCATCGTACCATCGTACAAGACACCATCGTACGTCTCGCTCGTGCATACCCACATTTTTGTAGATATAAAATAATTGAATTAACTTATAAAAAATATTGTTTTTTAAAACTAAAAAACTCCATCACAAATATTCAACAAAAATTCAATTTGATCCTAGTCAATTTTCATACATAAAAATATTTTTTTGCGATTTATAATAATGATTTTTATGTATGAAAATTAACTTTGATCAAATTGAATTTTTGTCGAATATTTGTGATGGAGTTTTTTAGTTTTACAAACGACGATTTTTTTATAAGTTCATGTTGTCATTAAATATCTTCAAATATGTTGGTATGTGCGAGCGAGACGGACGATCGACTCTTAAGACAAAATTTTTACTAAATTTATCTGAACAGGCGTTCGACCCGACTCGTAACCAAAATGCTGCAATATTCATGCATTGGGCTTATCTAGCCCAATGCATGAATATGCCATTCAACTGTGTTATGTTAATATGAAAATGTGTATGAAGTTATAGACTAGTCTGTACAGATAGAGAAGTAATGCGTGAGGGCCTTTTGCTGTACTTATCTCGTCATTTCGTTCGAGAACAAGGGCGCTGCTACCCTTATTTCAATATTTTATTAAATTGAAACGTTAGTTCCCATTTCTTGCCGCGATAGTTCTTAAAGATTTACTCTAGATCTAAGCAGACGTTATATATTTATTTATAATATCATTGTGGAGATCATTTCCGAGATACTTATAATGCAGCAGTTTAAAAAATGTGGAAAAAAGCGAACACTATTTGTATGGGCCCCTTGATTATTTGTTGGTTGGGCGATGTAATTGCTTCGGAGATTTTCAACGAATCTCGATCTTGCTGCATTCTGAGTTGAGCTTTTGTGTTTCGCTAGGCTTAATAATTGTTTCATTTTATCCGTAATAAAATTTTGTTTTGTTCGACAGGCCCTCATCTGTTTGGTTGATAAGAAGACCGGAGACAAGTCAAAGACGCGGCCGCGTTTCGTGAAACAAGACCAAGTAGCCATCATGAGGATAGAATGCGCGGGGATCATATGCTTAGAACCATTTAAAAATTTCCCTCAAATGGGAAGATTCACATTAAGAGATGAGAGTGAGTTTCTTGTTATTATTTTTTTAAATATATAGAGCTGAGGGACGATATGAGAAAGTCGCCAACCTGATGTTAAGCTTCATTAATTTCAATAACTGCCCAATGCCACCCAAAGTTTGTACTTCAACAGTTCAAGACATTTTGTGGGCTCGTCACCTTGAAATATTAGATGTGAAATCTAGTCGCCGGAAATATTTCCTATGAAACATGAATACAATAATGTTTGTACAATACTGCTTGGCTATAGGCTACAACAATAGTGGCAATGTCGCATTAACCACAATCCATAGAATATTACGCTACACAAATATTTAGCAATGGGATACCAGACATTATTCCTTTACCTTGAATGAATTACTTAGTACTTAGCCATTGAATGATTTTGTTGTCTAGATTTTATGAATATAACATGATTTCTCTTTATTTTCAGACAAAACCATCGCAATCGGAAAAGTCCTAAAAGTAATTGAGTGATTTGGCACTACAGATGTAAATTAGCTAGGATAGACCTTTCATATGATATCAAAAAACCATATAACATCCTTATATAGGTTATCCTTAGAAATTTACTGCTTCAAGATAATGTAATTTCAACTTATCACTATTATTTCATATTAATTTTATTTAATAGAAAGCTAGGCCTTGTAATCTTCAAATACAGTGTCATAGCTGAGGTTGTTGATCAGAACTCTGAAGTTTGATTGCGTGCCTAATTAATAACGTTTTACACACTAGATACTGCTGGATATTTTAACAAAATAAAATTAATATTATGTATAATAAAATATGCGAGATATTACATTATTACACATTTAGTATATATTAGCCATATTGTTTTATCAGCAGCTCTCCACGCGTTATCTTTTTGGCAGGCCTTAGCTATGATGCTGAAAATATTACGAATAAACAAATAGATTAAAATACGAAGCATCCTACTGGCTTATAGGCGTCTTGTGTGTAGAAATCTACACGATACTCATTTCAGTTATACTAGAGACTTATATTTTAATATTTTATTTATGGAAGTAATTGCCATAATTACGGAATCCACATTAAAAGCAATTTTGTTAATGTGAGTGACTTCCAAATTAGAGTATCGTATAGAGTTCTAATAAAATACGCTCAAATGTATTTTTTCACAATGAGAAACGTTTTCATTTGTTTTGCTCTAAATTTTCTTTTTTTTCTTTTCTTGTGGTTTGAAAGGCCCTTGTGCAAATGTTACGTGGATCATCATACACATAAGTGTTAAAAAAGTGTAGTGGGATATGAGTCATTGTTTGTATAAATACGTAGGAGTGAGCAGATCACAATTACTCAAAGTCTGGGCCCTTTTCTGATGATCACGTCATCTTATGGGTTGTGTCTTATAGAGTGCATAATACTTCACTTACTGGAGTAAAGGATATCATGTTGTTTACATTGAGATACAGTTAAGGAAGCTAAGATAGCACGCCTACCAATCATTCATAAATTTTATAAATATTAAAATACACATATTTGAACTAAAGATTTTTGACTCGAGGTCATACCAATTCAGAAACAAAAATTTTCTATTTTCGTAAATACTTTACTTACTTACTTTGTTTTTTTTTTTTTTTTCTAGTTTCTTTTCCAATGAAAAAAATGTAAAAAATTGTCATAAACTCGAAAACGGAAACTTACTGAATAAAATATTTCACTATATAAATAGCCGTGTTGTAATTTATCCATAGGTAAAATATTATCTGCTCTGTATGACACACCTGTATATTTATTTTAGGACATATATATGTTTATAATATTTTCACATAATTATATTGATTATTAGTGATATTTTACTGTTCCCTTATCTGAAAGCAAAATTATGTTTTATAATTTGTTTGCTCTAGCAGTACACTATTTGATGTATCTTGAGTGTTCACTGAGCTTTTTTTATTTTAGTAGATTCATCTAGTTTTGGTCATATAATATGTTTTAATGTTAATTATTTATATAGTCTGCAATATTTTAACTAATTATCATAATTGTATAATTATGATTTATAACTTATTGCTTTTGTGACAGTACACGAGCATAAACTCAAGCGACAATGTTTTTTTCAATATAATGTTATTTTGTACTTTTGAAGTGTTATCCTTTGAGATTCTTTCACGGAATGGTCTGCACTCGAAACACCAACATTCTTGGATTCAATCTTAGAAATAATATAATTATACATTGAAAAGTACTTATGAATAGCGATTACAAGTTGTTCACAACAAGGAAGTTGAATTAAAAACAACGGCTTAGTTTTGGTATATTGTATATTATGAATTTTAAAGCTTTCTTTTGGTCAAATATAATCGTTATTATAGTTTTGTATATTTTTTATCAATTTTTGGGTAAATATCCGGATAAGGGTTGAAATAAATGTGCAATTATACTTTAGATATGAATATGAATTACTTTAGAATTTCAATCGAAAACAGCTATCTTTCCTCTTATTAAATCCAGTATATATTATTAAAATAAGATATACTGGATTTATTTTGACTGGCGTGACTGAGATCAGTTGCTAGTAGGTATTTCTGCATTCTAAGCTCTAGGTTGTGGGCAAAAGAGTTTCGAAAAGTGTTAAAACATATAAAAGTGCACATACTGTTTGGCCACTGAGTGAACGAATTAGGTGAGTGAGCTATAGCTACTTATCGCAGAGTGGGCCCGGTTTATTAGTACTTAATTTCTAAATGACCTTTGCTTGCTTTAACCTAAAATTCAATTTGTCTTGAAAAATGCCTGAAATTACATATGACTGATAAAGAAAATATATAGATTAATCGAGATCTTAATTTTGGATATCAACTGTTAAATTTCACAGGCTCATATCTTGGAGACTATTGATCCTAGAGTAGTGATTTCTTCACAAAAGTGATAGATCTCATCGAGATCTTTATTTCGGATGACAGCAGCTGTCAAACTCTACAGGCTCATATCTCAGAAACTATTGATTCTTGACTAGTTGAAAAAAACATTAGTCTAGGATCAATAGTTTCCGAGATATGAACCTGTAGAGTTTGGCAGATGTCTTCCAAAATAAAGATCTCAATAAGATCTATCACTTTTGTGAAGAAACCTGTAGATTAAGATCAATAGTTTCCAAGATATGAGCCTATGAAAATTAACAGCTGTCATTCGATTTAAAGATCTCGATGAGATCTATTTTGTGAAGAAACCAGTAGTCTAGAATCAATGGTTTTGGAGATACTAGTCTATCGAATTGGATATTTGTCGATTTACTAAGTGTCATACTATACATTATGCAACTCTAAAGACTTTGGCTTTGATATATGGTTTGATTTACAACTAAATTTCATACTAGACCTTTTCGAACTTGTAATTTTGGCCCTCTGGACTTTTTGACACTGAACATTTTGGCCCACTGAACCTTGTGACCCTGAACGAACAGACTCTGACATTCATCAACTCAACCGGAAAGCACCAAACAGTTTTTCAATCGATAATACTAAAGATATTTCGTAATTCAGTCGTTACGGATTTCAGGCATATTGGGCTAAGGGTTGCTATATATATAACGGCATTAATCGACACAGCCTGACGGTAAAATCGGATATACATATATGTAGAATGCTCATATATGAATGCTAGAATGCTCGGAAAAAAGCAGCTCGGCTTTGCCGCGCATGTACACTAGGCCGGGCATCATATAAAATCGAATATGCCGAACGTAAAATAGTTGCTGCAGGTCGGCGTTCCACAAATACTGCTGAATCGAATGTGTCGAAAACAAGTCTCTCGCATAAATAAAATGTTTTTTCGTAACATCCAACGAACTTTTTCGTAAACAAGTAATTTTACTAGAATTATAGTAAATTATGCTCATTTATAATCTTTTATAGCAATTTCACGCATACTTCAGAAAAAACGTACACTCAACAGCATATCAAGCGTAACGAAATCGTAAGTTTGACTGAAAAAAATGTTTTTTTTGCAATTGGATAAGTACTTATATCTGTAAATAAAATTACTTTTGATAAATATTATTTGTTTAGCTTCATAAGAATGTAGCTGTTATTTTGACCGAAATAAACGTGTAAACGACAAAATTTACGTTTATTTGGATCAAAATAACAGATATAAAAATAATGGCTATTGCTAATACGTTGTAATAGTGCTCTTATGAAGCTAAACAAAGAATATTAAACAAAAGTAATTTCAATAATTTTATATCTAAAAAAAGGTGCCGCGTGCGAGTGAGACAGCGGCGCCACCCTGCTCTTTGCCTTAATAATTCGTTTAACGCGCGTAGCTATCTCGCACATCACAATTTTTTTCAATATAAAATCACCAGTTTGTTTATTTATATAGGAGAAATGTTTACATTTTCCTTCGATACATATATTAAATTAGCTGAGGTATTGAAAAATATATGTTTTTTCACTATTCCGCCGGCAGTATAAATGATATCTGATTAAAACTTTTTTAAATCTTTCTCGTATCTAAATAAATAAACTGGCTGATTTATCTAATATACCAATTCAATATTTTTTGTCACAATATATCTGCAATGGTCGCAGTGACGTGCCGGGGCTGCTATAGCCCGTTATTCTCCTAGGTTTTAAATAAAAATAAAAAAATATTTTATATATTTATATATGTGATGCGCGAGAGAGATAGATGCGCTATTTAATCTCCACCTTAAATAGAAATGTTGGTAACATATAATAGGTGAAGGTACTCGTGCAATACAAGGACAAAAAATATCGATATGGTGGTAAGATAAAGATAAAGATAATTTATTTGCATACCTAATATCAAGCCTACATTGACAGATCAAACTTGCATATAATATATGTAGTAGGTACTTTCCAACCTCTAATTGAGGACTTAATTTTCCACTCAGGGCAAACATTTGTGTGATCAGCATGAGTGTCTGTTCCTGGTATCTATAGTCATTCGTCTAAAAATAATAATTAAGAGTCCGTAGTCCGACCATCGCCCGTCTCGCTCGCACATACCCACATTTTTGAAGATATAAAATGACTACTTGAACATATAAAAAAGCGTCGTTTGTAAAACTTGAAAACAACATCACAAATATTCGACAAAAATTTCAATTTGATCAGTCAATTTTCACACTAAAACATAATTTTTGCGTTAATGATTTCTAAAAATGGTTTATTGATCAAATTAAATTTTGTTGTTTTTTAGTTTTACAAACGACAATTTTTTATAAGTTTATTCAGTCATTTTATATCTTCAAAAATGTGGGTATGTGCGAGCGAGACGGGCGATGGTCGGACTTCGGATTCTTAACTATTCTTTATGATATTTGCAGAGTTACGCTCAACTCTTATTGCGATGGAAATTTGGCTCGCGCCCGTTTTTTATTATACTTTTTCAACAATTAAGAAAGTTATACAAAAGTTAAAGTGACTATTAAAAATATCACCATTCAAAGTAGGCTCATTTGAACTTTTGTCTCACACTCTTAATTAAGGAAAAAGCAAGATAGAAACGAGCGCGAGCCAACTTTGCATCGCTATAAGCGTAACCAGCGGGATTACTCTCAACTCTTATAGTGATGCAAAATCTGCTCAGCGCCCGTTTTTATCTTGCTTTTTTGCCACTCTCTTAATTGCAGAAACAGCAAGATAAAAACGAGCGCTAAGCGAACTTTGCATCGCTATAAAACTTGAGAGTACAGCTGCTGGCTGGTTCTTATAGTAGAAGCTTTACTTAGTTTGGAACTGGGTAGCTCTGTCTGAGAATGTCAACCTACTTAATTTTTATCAAATCAAATCTTATATTTAACATATTTGCTCTCGTCATGCTGTGTTGAATTAGTTACAAAGTACCAGTAAACTATGGGACTGCTCCCAGATTAGGTAAACTGGCGATAGCTTTAGGTACCTGAATGTCATTACCAGCAGTCATCATAATGAGACCTACAAATTGGTTTTTGATATTAGTCACAAGTAACGTTAGTATGTACCTGTGGTAGGTACTATACTCTGCGGTAAGTAGGTAATTGTATATCGAGCTTTAGAAAGACCAAGTGCCTTATTGGAGTTGATTGATAAGGCGCAATATCTCAGAAAGTGTCAGCCATGTCGCATGTCTGAAATCACTCTTTGTCGTGTATTATTTGCTGTGGGGTACTTATTACAGAGGCCGTACCACAAGCGTCCAAGCAGTTATTTAAATATTACTTTGACTTTTATCTTGCTCTTTTAATTGTAACTGTAAAAAGAGTGAATCAAAAATCAAGGCTGCTAAGTACGCTTGTGGTAAGGCCCCTGTATTTCAATAGCTATTCTTTCGCCTATGTTAATATGTTGTATGTAGTACTATTAAAATCTTCTGATATAACTAAAATACGTTCACGAGTGGTAACAATGTAGGACTAACACTACCTGTTCTAACATTAACTGTGGGGGTAGTATTTTTTAAATGCACACAAATCAATGCGTGTTTTTTCGCACTGTTGTGAAGAAACTTGGGCCAACTCCAAGGCCATATATGAATCAAATCACTTCCATGATTTAATATTAAAAACCTATAGTAAAATCTTTTATTTTGACATGGAAGTACTGTGGGTTCATTAATACGAGAAATTTAGCATATTGCTGTAAAACACTACTAAAAAAATTTCGCGCTCGCTTCGCTCGCGCATTAATATTGTTATATTATTTTCACGTGGAAGCACTATGAGTTCACTATACGATAAATAAAGCATATTACTATAAAACACCACAAAAATTTGGCGCTCGCTTCGCTCACGCATACTTATTACCTTTTTTTAGGGTTCCGTACCCAAAGGGTAAAAACGGGACCCTATTACTAGGACTTCGCTGTCTGTCTGTCTGTCTCCAGGCTGTATCTCATAAACCGTGATAGCTAGAAAGCTGAAATTTTCACAAATGATGTATTTCCGTTGCCGCTATAACAACAAATACTAAAAATTAAAAAAAATTACATATTAAGGGGAGTCCCCATACAATAAACCTGTTTTTTTCGTATTTTTTTGCTCAATATAAAAAACGGTAACAGGTAGACGCTTCAAATTTTCACAGAATATTTACTTGTATATTACCTTTCAAAATAAATAATTAAATAACAATAAAGTAAATATTAAAGGGGGGCTCCCATACAACAAACGTAATTTTTAAGCAATTTTTACTCGATCTTAATTCATCATCATCATCATCTCAGCCATAAGAAGTCCACTGCTGGACATAGGCCTCCCCCATGGATTTCCAAAAAGACCGATTGGAAGCGTCTTGCATCCAGCGTCTTCCCGCCACTTGTATGAGGTCATCTGTCCATCTCGTGGCTGGTCTTCCTACGCTGCGCTTGCCGGTACGTGGTCTCCACTCGAGAACCTTTCGGCCCCATCGGCCATCAGTTCTACGTGCTATGTGCCCTGCCCACTGCCACTTCAACTTGCTAATCCGCTGTGCTATATCGGTGACTCCTGTACGTCTACGTATCTCTTCATTTCTGATTCGATCTCGTAGAGAGACTCCGAGCATAGCCCTCTCCATAGCTCGTTGCGATCTTAATTAACAGGTAGAAACTTGAATATTTGTGAGTAAATATTTAGAAATATATTAACTATAAAAATAAATACCTAATCTAATACATAAAAACTCACAAAATGAAAATAATCCGTGCATCTAAACGCGGTGCGAGCGCCGCGCCGCGGTGTGGTGGTGGCGCGAGCGCGAGGCGGTTGCTAAGCAACGCCCGCGCGGGTAGCGGGGGAGGTAACATCACGGAGCGAGCCATAACCGCGCGTATTCGCGCGAGCGTCGTCATGCTGCCCGGATGTGTATCGAAAACCTACCTATAAGTTTGAAATTTACTACTTAGAATTTCGTTGATTTCTCGTTATTTTATAAACAGAACTAAACTTTGTAGTATTATAGATGATAGTACGGAACCCTTCGTGCGCGAGTCCGACTCGCACTTGGCCGATTATTGTTTATATTTAGGTCATGCAAGCGCTGAATGCTCGTTAAAACGGGAAAAAAAATTAATTACTACCCAAAAATAATAGCACATTTTGCTATGACAAACTTGGTGTTCATTTGAGACATTAAAGTGCTCATTTCTTTACGCTCGCACATTATAAGTAAGATATGGGACAACATGGCCGCAGACTAAGACTACGTAAGTAGGTATCTAGTATCCTACCTACTCTAAAGAGTACATGGAAGTCACACCTTTGACCTTATACTCTTATAGGTATATGTATATTCTATAGCTGTTTACGTTATCTTTCAGAAATAACGAAAGGTGGTAGCATTATCTTAGCTTTACAATCATCCTGCTCCTCGTAGCCCTATTCCAAATTTCAAAAGCAAAACATAGATCCAGTTACTCTTGTTTCGATAAAACTTACATAATTGCAGGTTCATAAAACGTTCGTGATTGTGTTGCTGCAAGTCCAGCTATTAATAGATTGTTTAATGCTGATCCTCGAAATCGCTCACAGTCTCCAGCCTGCTTCCTTCCGCGAAAGATTTGTTTAGCAACTAAAACTGCTAAGTTCCACGAATCGGATGTCTGCGACGGCCTTCCTCTTACGCAGCACCCAGCCCAGCCAATACAATTTTAGTCGTGCGTATGTACAGTCGATACGTAATTGATTATTTGATGATTTACTACTAAGCGAAAATACGACAGCGTGCTCCGAGATGCGGGAGTGCTCAAGAGAAATGTCGACAGCGTGCTACGTCTTGCGGGGTCGGGACGAAGCACGCAGAGCGTTCACCGTCTCCCACGAGGCGGGCTCCATCGCCCGCGCCGGACGCACCTTCAACTGTACGGACGGCCTTACATACTTCTTGATTTAAATACAGTATACAGCGATAAAATAACGCTCAGGCTTTTAAAACTTAAACTCAATTTCTCGTGTCTCTTATTACACTACGCTGCCCCTGCCGACAGGTCTCGATAAATCTGGTGGTCTAATAGGCCTTTTAACTAAGTAGAGCTGAGACAGAGATAACGCTCTATGTTTTATCAGCCTTTATTTTTTAGACTAAGAGCGGGCCGTATGTTTACCCACCTAATTGGGTAACAAGATGAGACCTATCTAGGATGAAGCACATTACTAAGGTGTCTCTAAATGTACACGGTTGCCTAGGCTAAACCTGGAGCGTTTTGTACAGTTAGCAAAAATGTGACCAGTTTTTAATTTTTAGAGTAGAAGACCTAACTATAACCTGGCAATAGGCTTAACATATGCGTATTTGATATTTGTTGGTTTTACCTTTGTCATTAGTCTATGGTGATATGATAAAGTTTACGTAGGTACTAGTAAAAGGTCCTGGACCATAATGTTGAATTCTCGAAATGTTCAATTCGCAAAATGTTGAATTCTCAAATTGTTGAATCTCAAAATGTTGAATCTTAAAATATTGAATTCCCATAATGTTGAATTCCCATAATGTTGAATTCCCATAATGTTGAATTCTCTTAATGTTGAATTCCCAAAATGTTGAATTCTCAAAATGTTGAATCTGAAAATGTTGAATATCAAAATTATCAAAATTTTGAATTTTCATAAATTTTCCCGACGTTCCCTACGTTCCTGACGTTCCCTCTGTATATAATGTAGTGGCCCAAAAAGTAGGTTAGGTTATGTTAGAACATTAAAAACACATCTAAATAGTAGATGTGTTTTCGTACTTCAACATTATGAGAATTCAACATTTCGACATTCAACAATTTGATAATTCAACATTTTGAGAAATCAATTGAGATTCAACAATTTGAGAATTCAACATTTTGCGAATTCAACATTTCGAGAATTCAACATTATGGTCCGGAAGGTAGTAAAACAATATAAAACAACTAACTTTATGAAAAGGGCAAATAAAACATTATAGTAAATTATACATACTAGTATAATTATGTATATTATCATATCAGGCGAAGTGTATGTGCAAGTCTAAATGACAGCAATAATTTAAATAGCCTTAATTATAAAACTGACAAAAATAAAGCAGAAGTGTCTGAAATAATTATATGGAACATTATTTACAGCTTTTGTCTAATTCCTTTATCGGAATGTAATATGAATTTGCAAGACACAAAACTTAAAGCTAAATTATTCAATTTCATGGCATAATATGCAAATATAATATTTCAGTAAGAAGTTATGTACATTAAAACAATTAAAATCTCATAATTAGCTCTTAATCTAGCTTAACAATTTTGTTCATTGCTAGATAATAATACATTCTATCCTCCCTAATGATCTAACTCATCTATCCCATTGAACATTCATTATCAGATTTATCAGTCTCAATAACTTATTTATTAAGTACCTAAGTAGCTAAAATTTGGCAACCAATATGTATTTTCAATCCTGTAACTTGATGTCATTTTTTGTTATATTCTGGTTCATTTGATCATTCTCATATTCAACAAAATCATCAAAAAGGCTGGGCCAAGCTTCTGTGTCATCATAGCTACTGAGATCATCACCTACAAACTCACAAAAATTTAAAAACATGTACCATGTATCCTTAGGAATGCCTCTGATGTGAGGATTCTTCTCTAGATAGAGAAGCCACCTGTCTAGGATAGGAGGCTCGTTGCTAGTGAACACTAAACGCCACAGGACTATGGCAATATCAGTCGGCAAAATTCTCTGCCCTGTGGTAACATCAAGACCAAACTTAAAAGTAAATCTATACAAATCTTTGAACTGTTCAGTATCCTTATTCAAATCTCCAATTATTTCGTTTAGCTTCAGTTGTATATTTTTAATTGTGTCAGTTTTCATATTTTTTAAACCTTGTACAAATTCTAATTTTGTAAATCGACACATTTGACTAGCATTTAATTTCCATGCAAGAACTAATACTTTAAAATCATCAGGGTTTAACTGTAGATCATTGCATAAATTTTCTATGCCTTCAGCTAATATGGCATCTTCTCGGGAGTCCTTGTATTGGTCAAACAATTGAAAAATTTTTGTATCAGAAACACGAGCTTCACTTGATCCTAAAGTAGACATAGTGAGCGGTATAGATGGCAGTTTCTGATAAAATGGTTTGGGCACTTTTTCAGCTACTACACTAGATCTTGATGCATTGACTTCTCTTGAACAATGTTCTAATGTAGTCAAATTGGCATTTTGTAAAGTGCTGCAATTCTTTATATTATTAAGAGTTTCTTCATTATTCTGAAGTAGAGGTTCTTCTTGAGGATATACTGATACTGTGACTGCAGCTTCTGTCATCTCTGGAAATGGAAATGAATGAATTAATCCATGCTAGTACAGAACTGAACCAAGCCAACATTGAATGTTAAAGAAAATTTTACCATCTTTATCTCTATTCGAAGATACAGCGGTATCAGGATTTGTTTCGTCCTTAAAACAACTCATACAATGGCCCATTGGATAGGATCTTACACACATTCAATATCATAAAACCCGTTTTCAGTATTTGGCCAAGCTCGATTAGTGTTTCGTCATGAATACCACAACACATAATGGTTAAATGCAGTCTGGTAATAGTGCAGTCTTCAGGGGGCTCTTTACATACGGCCTGAAATAACAATCAAAGGGTGAATAATTTTAATAGAAAACCTAAACACCATGACATCAACCAATAGTTCCTTACCACTATTTAAAAACTCCCATTGAGGAGAACACTGTCAGGAATTAAACAAGCAACTCTGTCGAAGAGACACAGTTTTTTGCATTTCAGTGAGACAATTTACAACAAAACATGTCAAAATTTATGGAAAATTGGAACCATTTCTTTGTGATTTTATTTTTTGACAACAAAATTGAACAAAATCAGCCAGGTCGAGTGTGGGTGGGGTGGGGATGACGGGTACAGATGACGGGTGAGTTGATTTGACATTGACAGTTTTTTTCAATAAGGCTATTAAAGTTGGGTCATTGACAGTATATCCGTCAATTTAACGAAACAGGTTTTTTACAACGATCAATAGGTTGAAAAAAACAGTTAATTTAGTTATTAGGTTTTTTTTAAATGTGAAAATTCGATAACGTGTTATGTCATCGTTTCGTTAATGGGTTTCATTATCAGACGTCTTAAAACGAAGTGTTCTTCACTTCATAATTTTTCTAGACCTAGGACTGATTGGGTAGTAAATTATTTTATTTATTTACATTAATTAAATACCTTTACATCTTCTTTTTTGAAATTATGAAACTGGATTTTTTACGCGTCGATACAATATTCAATGCATATTTACCATAAAACTTCCACTTCTACGCAATTACACGTTAAGATTCTTAGTCACGTAATATTATACCACAGTATTTATTTTATATTTCATTAGCTCTAAAAACAATAACTAATTTTCATACACCTCTAAGAATCACATAAAAACATAAGTAGTAAAACGTCACGGGTAACCACACCAGAATTAAGCCTTGACCGAACTAATCAAAACAAAAAGACGTGCAAAGTACAAAAAAAACACCCTCTCGTTAACTCATAGGCGGAGTAAGCGGGAACGATCGAGTTACTTCGGGACGCTCGGAGATATTTGGATGTATTCGTAGAGTTCCGTGTTATAACAGCTAATAATCATTGAGCGTTGAAACAACGGGTTTGCAAATTCAACTGCTTTCCTATCAATGAGAAACTGTTTATGCCTGATTAACACGTTAACGATATTAAAAATCCATTGATAAAACACCTTTCGCTCGGTCAGCTCGGAAGTTTCGAGGTAATCAGGTACCTATATTCGGAGATCTTCATGTGTCGGTCGCGTCAATAAACGTTGAATCAACGGGTTTACGTACGTTAACAGGTTTGTAGAATTAAACTGGTTTTCGTAATAACGAAAAGCTGTTAATTCGTTGAGGATTGAAAAGATGTTGAAAAAAACAGTTTTTGGAATAAACGCCCACCTCTATCAGCCACAAACTAAAAAGTTCTTTTTTTTACTTGATGTTGGCATCATGCTTCCACATTTGCCATTTAACGAGTTTATTAACTAAAAAGTTGATGTAGAAAACAATACATAACTACACACTCCCATACATACAACATACTTGACTAAATTACTAGACAATATACCGGACAAGAGCGAGTCAGACTCGTCCACCGAGGGTTCCGTACAAACTAGTAGATGAATGGGAGAGGTTATATTTTTTTTTTTTATAAATCGAAAAATGTACCTACATCGTAAAAATATTTTAAAACCTGTTTTAACTTGTGCTAATAATGAAGCTCTTTCATAATGATACCGATTACATTTACGATGCCTGGGAGAAATATAGTGATGTCATAGGCATATTTGTCGATTTATCCAAGGCATTCGACTGTGTAAATCATGATATTTTTCTAGCAAAGCTGTCTCATTATGGAGTTCGAAATATTGCTCTACAAATATTAAAGTCTTACTTGTCTGCAAGAATGATGAGCGTAAATGTTAATGGTGTGTTATCGGATACCCTGCGTGTGGACGTAGTGTTGAAAAGAGTTTGAGTATCTTTTTTAATACATTTGTAAATTGATACTGGCTGGTTTTTTCAAAGTATGTAGATTAAATTGATTCTATTTATGTCATGTCTCGTATCTTTTGTCTAGAGTGAAAAATGTACTGTCTGTTGTGAAAAAGTTAAAATAATATCTTATTTACATGACTCCGTCTATTTCTTTATAATACCAGGCATACGCCTTATATTTCCACTGTGGGCCCTTAGTTACAGTTTTGTAAGAGGGCTGTGAATCTACAACCTCCTACAGGTTATGGCTACCGCAAGAGGTGATGCTGGTACTATGAGTACGAATACGTCGATAACGGAATCATCGGGATTGCCGTCTATAGAAAAACTTGACGGTACATCAAACTACAGTACATGGAAGTTTCTCATGGAACTATATCTCATACATGAGAACTTATGGGAGTATACGAGCATTACTCCTGAAGAAACCGATGTTGCAGCAGTAAGACGTGATGCAAAAGCGCGAGCTAAAATATGTTTAGCAATAAAACCTCATTGCTTAATACATGTTAGGCAATCAAAAACCACTAAAGAAGTGTGGGATTCGCTGAAATCGGCTTATGAAGATAAAGGTCTTAATAACCGGTGTAAATTACTTTCTATACTAGTAAACTACAAGTTAGAACAGTATAGTTCTATTAGAGACTACGTGACAGCGATAATGTCAACTGCGCAACAACTGAGAGATATTGGAAAAAGCCTTGATGAAGAGCTAGTTGCCACATTAATGCTTCAAGGATTAACTGACAAATTTCAACCAATGAAACTTGCGATGGAAAACGCAAACATAATCTTAACAACCGATTATGTGAAAAACAAATTGTTTCAAATGGAGGACATACACCAAGGAGGAACCAGCACTACTGTCACAAATGCACTACAAGCTAAAAATCATAAGAAATTGCAGAATAAGAAGAAAAGCTCTATAAAATGTTTTATTTGCGAAGGACCACATAAAGCTAAGGATTGTCCACAGAATCCGAAATTCAAGAAAGAAGCAATGACTTCGTTTGCGATGGCGACGTCAGGAACCGAAACTTCAGCATGGATTCTTGATTCGGGCGCATCAAGTCATATGACGAATCGGAAAGAGTGGTTAAGAGACTTTAAGGTTCTTGATAAAAAAGTAGAGGTAGGTTGTGCGAATGGTGACAAGGTTTATGGAGAAGCAATTGGCAACGTGGTTGATGAGGTAACAGGTGTGACAATCAGAGACGTATTGTATGTACCTGGACTGGCAACCAGTCTACTGAGTGTGAGCACAATCGTAAGTAGAAATCTAACTATTGTGTTTGACAAATCTGGTTTTAAGATTATGAAAGCAGATGGATGTAAGGTTACGGGTGAGGTTAATCTTACAGGAGTTGTAAATAATGGGATCTACAAAATACAACACTGTTTCCAGAGCTCCGCGCTTACAACAGCATCAGAGTGTAACCAGCTGATGTTGTGGCATCGAAGAATGGGACATCTAGGTATGAAGAATCTCACATTGCTTAGAGATAAGATGGCAATAGGGGTAAGTTTTCCTAAAACTAATGATAAACTACAATGTGAACCATGCCTGATGGGTAAGCAAACTAAGCAACCGTTTAACAAAAATAAGGTTACGCGAGCTAGTGAAATGCTAGGTTTGGTGCATTCCGATCTTTGCGGACCTATGGAAGTGCCTTCTGTATCGAAATGTCGTAATTTTTTGACATTTATAGATGATTTTACACGCAAAACTTTTGTGTATTTTTTAAAACAGAAGAGTGAAGTTTTTGAGAAATTTATTCAGTTCAAGGAGTTGGCTGAGAACATGTGTAGCAATAAATTAAAAATTTGGCGCACAGACAATGGTACCGAATTTGTGAATAAAAGGATAGATGATTACTTGCAGAGTCATGGTATTCAACATCAACTATCAGTTGAATATACACCAGAGCAAAATGGAGTTGCTGAACGGGCTAATAGGACAATCTGTGAAAAAGCAAGAACTATGCTTCAGGATTCAGGTTTGCCTAAGCGTTTTTGGGCAGAAGCTGTCCATCATGCTGTATATTTAAAAAATCGGTCACCAACCATTGCAGTAAAAAATAAGACACCAGAAGAGAAGTGGTCTGGTAAGAAATGTGATTTAAGGAACATAAAAACATTTGGGTGCAAAGCTTTTATGCATGTACCAAAACAAAAGAGAAAGAAATGGGATTCAAAAAGTAGACACCAAACCAAACCAAAGTAGTAGTAGTAGTAACCAAAAATCGTGGTTTGTTTTACAGGAAAACTGGAAGACAAATAGAAGGTTTTGCTGATGCTGATCATGGAGGAGATCATGACAGAAAATCTACAAGTAGCTGTCAATCCACAATCATTGGATAATGGTGGAGTAGTGGTTTCTCCTGGTGTGGAACAAACCAGACTCCCAGAAATATCTATCAATCAACAATCATCTGATGATGTTGGAACAGAGGTTCCTATTAGAGTAGAAGAGATCCAAGTGGATGAAGATGGTTTTGAAGATTGCCAATCTGACTCAGATCAGATCAGATCATCAGATTCAGATGAAGAAGAGATACAGATTCTTCAGAGAAGACATCCATTGAGAAATCGGAAGCCGAAAGAATTTCCAGACCATGTTCTTTATGAAGCTACTATAGGAGATGAAATAAGCGAAGAACCTTCGAATGTTCATGAAGCTTTGAGTAGTAAACATAAAGAAGAGTGGACGAAAGCTATACAAGAAGAGTTGGATGCTTTGAAGAAGAACAATACATGGATTTTGGTAAAACCCAAACCAGGACAAAATATTATTGATTCGAAGTGGGTACTTAGAATCAAAAACGAGGCGGGAAATAAGAGACGTTTTAAGGCTAGATTGGTCGCACGGGGTTTTCGACAAAAACGAGGTCTAGATTATAGCGAAACATTCTCACCAGTAGTGAGGCATGGCTCACTACGGCTGCTAGTTGGTTTGGCAGCAGAACATGATCTTAAAATAGATCATATGGATGTAAAAACAGCGTTTTTACATGGGGATTTACACGAAACTGTATATATGAGTCAACCAGAAGGGTTTGAAGAAAAAGGAAAAGAAGATTATGTGTGTCTTCTTCAGAAATCCTTATATGGACTAAAGCAAGCTCCAAGACAGTGGAATTTGAAATTGGATGAAGTCTTAAACAAGATGAATTTCAAGAAGCTTGAGAATGAACCTTGTGTTTATATGAGGAAATCCATTGACAGTTGGACAATAATTGATGTCTATGTGGATGATTTACTACTATTCTGGAATAATGAAAAGGAATTAATACAAGTGAAGAAACAGCTGATGAAGAGCTTTGAAATGAAAGATCTTGGAAAAGCAGAGCTTGTGCTTGGAATGAGAGTTCATCAGACAAGAAACGGAATTAAACTGGATCAAGAAGCATATGTTGAGAAGCTTCTTAAGGAATTTGCAATGAAGGATTGTAAACCAGTAGCCACTCCGTTAGTACCTGGTCAACGTTTGACAAAGCCTGATGAAGAAGGATATATACCTCCAACGAATATACCATATCAAAGGTTGATTGGATCGTTGATGTATCTAGCAGTATGCACACGAGGAGATATTGCATATGTAGTCAGTTTTTTAAGTCAGTTCAATAACTGCTTTAAAGAAGAGCATTGGCAAGCGGCCAAAAGGGTATTACGATACTTAAAAGGAACCAAAAATCGTGGTTTGTTTTACAGGAAAACTGGAAGACAAATAGAAGGTTTTGCTGATGCTGATCATGGAGGAGATCATGACAGAAAATCATATTCTGGGTGTGTTTTCCGTTTTGCTGGAGGAGCAATATCATGGGAGAGCAAAAAGCAACAAATCATTGCTCTGTCTAGCACAGAAGCTGAATACGTCAGCCCTACGCAAGCAGCCAAGGAGGCTATATTTTTGAGAAGATTGATGGCTGAAATTACTGGAAAAAATAACAAAATTGTTATTTATTGCGACAGTCAGTCGGCTCTCGCAATTGCAGAGAATCCAGTACATCACAATCACACCAAACATATTGACCTGAAGTATCATTTTATTAGAGAATGTTTGCGCACAGAAGTGATTGGCTTAAAGTATTTGGAAACCAAGCGAATGCCAGCAGATGCGCTAACAAAGGCTTTAGCTAAGGAGAAGTTTGAGTGGTGTGCTTCTTGGATGGTTAAGTGAGTGTGTGCATGAATGAATGAGATGAGAAGATGAATAGTGATGACATGATGAGGTTAGAACTGTTATCAATTTATGGAGGAGTGTTGAAAAGAGTTTGAGTATCTTTTTTAATACATTTGTAAATTGATACTGGCTGGTTTTTTCAAAGTATGTAGATTAAATTGATTCTATTTATGTCATGTCTCGTATCTTTTGTCTAGAGTGAAAAATGTACTGTCTGTTGTGAAAAAGTTAAAATAATATCTTATTTACATGACTCCGTCTATTTCTTTATAATACCAGGCATACGCCTTATATTTCCACTGTGGGCCCTTAGTTACAGTTTTGTAAGAGGGCTGTGAATCTACAACCTCCTACACGTAGGAATCCCTCAAGGGTCTATTCTGGGTCCTTTCTTGTTTTTGGTATATATTAATGATCTCCCTTTCCTCATGGAGAAATTTGCCAAGATTGTATTATTTGCCGATGATGCGTCTTTGTTATTTGATATCGGAAAAAATAAAACCAGTACACTTAATATTAATTTAGCTTTATTTCAAGCGAATGCCTGGTTTAGCACAAATAATCTAGCACTAAACTCTAATAAAACCAACTGTGTTAAGTTCTCTTTTGCACGAGATAAATTATTGGATCCAATAATTCTTGATAATAACCAATTATGTTTTACAACAACTACAAAATTTTTGGGTGTCAAACTTGACTCTAAACTACGCACGCACATAAAAGATCTGTCTGGCAAGCTTAGTTCAGCTGCCTACGCAATACGTAAGATCAGAGAGCTTACTGATGTTGACATGGCAAGAACAGTATATTTTGGCTACTTTCATTCCTTAATGACATATGGAATTTTGCTATGGGGAAATGCAGCAGATGTTCTTAAATCTATTTTTGTATTGCAAAAGAGAGCCGTTCGGTATATTTACCAGCTAAGGCTCAGAGAGTCTCTTAGGGAACTTTTTAAATCAATTAATATTTTGACCAAGCCAAGCCAGTATATTTATGAAAATATAATGTATGTAAGAAGAAATTACAATAAATATTTGAAACAAAGTGATAGGCACAGTTATAATACAAAAAACAAAACTAAACTCAAAATTCCAAGGACCCGGCTAACTAAGATAAACAAATCGTTCAAAAATAACTGTGTACGGTTCTATAATACTTTACCTGATTGTTTGACAAACTTAAATGATAGATGTTTTAAAGGAACTATTAAGAAACTATTACTTAAGAAAGCGTATTATTCAATTGACGATTTTATACAGGATAAACGGGCTTGGCAAGATGTAACATTAGTTGGTAATAATGACAATTAACGATAAAACGCTTAACTGTTTTATCGTTGGATTTTTATTTTTATTTTTATGAATTGATAAATACACAAAAAAAATGATATAGCTATGCACTATTTTAAATCTCATGTAAAATGTAAGTAAATTCATATTTACTATTATTTATATTATTATGACGTTCAAAAGTGTACCAAAATGTATGTACCTAATTGAAATAAATGAATTGAATTGAATTGAATTACCACACATGATACGGTTAAAGCACTTTAAAATTTGAACCCTCCTTCCTCGCTAAGACTCTATTTTTTTGTGATTAAATAAAATATGTCCGGTTTTAGTTTTTTTCCTATTTTGTGTACTCTAACACAATGCTTCTTGCCAAATTTCAGAGTTCTATGTCAATGGGAAGTACCCCATAGGTTTTGATTCCTGTGTGAGTGTCGAAATGTGCGTTTTTTGCGACATATTTGCCTATTACTTTTTTTTACGACAACTGAGAAATTTTATTTTTCTTTCTGCAACAAGATACTATGGACCTGCGTATATGGTTTTAATTTCACCTTGATACCATCACGCGTTCCCGAGATAAAGGTCTTGACACACGGACGGATGGACAGACGGACAACAAAGTGATCCTATAAGGGTTCCGTTATTTCCTATTGAGGTACGGAACCCTAAAAACTACGAATCTCACGTCAAGAAATTAAAGGTGCTGTATACTATAGCAAACCTGGCTCACGACAGTGATGACAAATTGGTCGTGGCTGTTTTGCACACCCATTCAAAATGGCGCTGTGCTTTTCAAAATTCTGAAATGCCACTGAATATTCGAATTTTTCGCCGCATGTCTGGCACGCTGGCGGTTTACTGACTACTACAAAATGAACGGGACGCTTGCTCGGATCCGAGTGGGAGGCGCCGCTACTATAGCCTCGCCCCACTCGGATCCGAGTGGTGAGCAAGGAATGTGTAAATATTTTTACGATGTATATTTTTCGGTTTATGAAGGAAAATATAAAAAAAATATGTTATTTACCCCCTTTTAGTTAGTTTGTACGGAACCCTCGGTGGGCGAGTCTGACTCGCACTTGTCCGGTTTTTATTATTATATTTCCTTGATGTTGGCATCATGCTTCCATATTTGTCATTTGTCGAGTTTACACATTCGTAATTGACGTGATTCGGAACGTTGCTATTTGCTTTGTTGTCCTTGTCTGTCAATTAGTCAGTTTGGTTTGAATTTGCTAGCTTTTCAAAACAATTTTCACTTGAAATCGTAAAATGTGAATGTGTAAAATTAGATTCTCAATTTTTTTTCTTAACTATATAAAGATATTTAAACATGAGTATTATTGATGATAATTGGAACTATTGTAGAGATAAAGGTAACATGGAGAAAAGTTCTCTTGACTTCGAGACGAATATAAATAGCTTATTGAATAAAATCGAAAACGGCTTAAAAACACAAACATTTCTGTACAACCTCATTGGAACCGAAAATCAAGACGATGAACTGAAGGCTTTAGTTGAAAATAATAAAGAACTACGTCTTCATAAAGACAAGAAATTGGAAGAAACTTCGTTACGGATGGTCCAATATGAAAAATTAAAAATAGGTTAGCTCATACCAATATTTCTCTTTGCTGACTCGGCTAACTCTATTAGTGTGTATGTCTATGTATATAAATAATGACATTTATTGTTTATAATGTTACTTGTTAAATATCTCGTTGCACGCCTCGTCTGATTTAATTTTTTATCCATCCCATGGTTGCCTGGAAAAGATCGCTTTTAGCGATAAGGCCGCCTTTTGTTGCACTAGTCTATTTAAGCTCTTTGTTTAATACTTTTAAGGTGAGTACAATAAAAAGTTCATCTATCTATCTAACTCGATGGTGGCGTCCTGTTCTCAATAACATCTCAGATTCTTTTTCTTCGAATTCAATATGTAGTGAGCTTTCATAATGAACTTGAATATCTTGCAGAACATAGTGAGGTATATACAAACTCTGTGAATTTAACATCTATGTACACAGTTTATGCAATAAATGTTTCCGAATTTGAAACATACTCGAGCTATCGTTGATTAAGTGCACCAATATAGTGGTAACTAATTGCTTCCATTTATTTTAACAAAAATTAAGTAATTTATTATTAGTAGGTACTAAGTGAGTATGAATGAAGTAAACAATAAATTTAATATAGTATTATACTACTAGTTAGCCAAGGATGCAACAGAATATTGTTGTTGTTATCCTGTAACATCTCACTGCTTGACAAAGGCCTCTCCCAGACCTTACATACCATATTTTTTCTTTTATTTCAGATCAAAAGATGCTCAAGCAAGAGATAAAGAAGACTCATGAAGCATTTTTAATGGCCAAAAAATACTATAAAAAGTATTTAAAAATATATTACACAGTAGAATCAAAAAATGACGAAAATGAAACTGTTTTAGTACAGTTCTTCACTGAAGCTAAAAAAGATTCCAATAACTCTTCAGTGTGTCTGTTAAGAAACACAAATACTGGACACTACCAGCGTAAGTTTTGTAAAATTTTTGCATTTATGAGAATACTGAAGTTTTCAAGAGAATAACTAAAAAGACCGTTGCCACCAGCAGGGTTACTCTCAACTCTTATGGAAACAATATCATATTCCATGAATCAATCAATATCCTTTCCATAATTTTAAGTGTTCATTATACTCATCATTATGATAGTTTTATGAATTGGTTCCATGTTCATATGAGTGACCATATAAGATTTGCTCATCTCAACACCTTATACACACCCCTAAAATCATCATATTCATATTTGTGTTATTTTTCAGTTGTAAGTACAACCCCAAAACTCTCATCAATAGAGGAATTCAAAAGGAAACTACAAGAAAGCAATGATGTCCCTGGAGTCCTCTGTTATATCAGGCAAGCTTTCATAGAGAAAAACACTAAAAAACCTTAAGGGTTAGCAACACATATTGAAATATGGAAGAGATAGATTTATATGTATCACATAAAACTAAAATGCTAAGAAAATGCATGTTATTGTAAAATTTACTATAAAACATTACCTGAGATATTTTTTATAATTCTATATAAATATTCACTCTAGCTTAAATGACTATAGATTTTGAAGTGTGTAATTAGATACATGTCTATTTCCCAAGTGTGTTATTATTGTCTTACTTTTTCCAGGCAGGTGTTTCATTTTTACGACACTCCCGATTCCTCCACATGGCTAGCAGAAAGACACCACACTACTACCCATTCCTCATTTTGGTCCACATTCCTAATGTATACTGCACAGGAATGACTCCCTAACGCCTTTGCTTTTCTTGAGAATTACTACTCTTTTGGAATTTTCAATGCTATCGTGAATAGATATCTTCTAGATCGCGCCGAGCTCCATCCTCAGCCACGATCAGGCGAGTTAGTGGTCAATCATAGATCTATTCCACTTCTTTGCCCTACTGTTTCACTCACGAGTGATAAAAAATGATGCAGATGGTGATGATAAAATGTAGCTTATGTCAGGCTTCCGGTTTTCATCTATATCTGAACCAATTTTCATAACAATCTGTTCAGCCATTTAATCATGAAAAAACAGAGACAGAGCTATCAATCAATCAGTTTATTGGTAACTCCCTAGTTACATGTCATAGGTATATATATCTAAAAGTATGTCAACAAACATATCAACCAGACAATTACATAATTGGAAAATTACAAAAACAATCATTAATAATCATACTACTACTAGCTACTTTCTATTTTATAATATTAGGATAACCTGCCACATTAAAAATTGTTTGATTAGATAGAAATAATAAAAGGTATTATATATAAGGTATTATAATAAAAAATATGGGTTTATGGAAAAGTGTTTATTAACTTTATAAAATACATAATATACAAAAGTATA
Source organism: Lycia hirtaria (assembly GCA_947563715.1). Taxonomy (NCBI): domain Eukaryota; kingdom Metazoa; phylum Arthropoda; class Insecta; order Lepidoptera; family Geometridae; genus Lycia; species Lycia hirtaria. The sequence goes on from OX387384.1 coordinate 28,723,094, forward strand.
GTATGTCAACAAAAGTAGTATTCTATTAATTCCACAGCTGAAGGTCTGCAGTGTTACAGTAAACTGTTCAATTCCTTCTGATTATAGATAGCACTACAGTTTATACCCGCTGGCCATTCTATCGCGCATAAATGAACAGAATTATAAATTATGCTGCCAGGGGAATGAGGCGCCATAGCATTGTATTGTAAATCAATTGCCTCCCTCTCACCTCACTACAAGAATCTCCAGAGCGCTATAAAACCAGTGCTAGTACCAGTAATTTCTTACTATACAATTGTGCTATGTTCTGCTAATGAGTTAATGTTGTCGTATCTTGAATATCGGTTTTTAATTATAGCATTATATATCTTAGTCTATCTTAAGTCCTCATCATAAAAAACTTATGTGGATACTTGAGTATTTAATTTGGACTGGCACATGGTAAAAAAAAAAATTTTTTTTGTTCAATTACAATTTTGCAGCAGTAATACAATTTGGACTTGATATATACGTGGTTTAGATTTATTTACCTGAGTAGAAGCTCAGCGCCCCAGACTAGCCTGTACTGCCTGTACTGTCTGTACCCCAGGACAGGTTTTGTCTAGACAAAACCTGTCCTGGGGTACAGTCTTGACTCCTAGGGTTAATACAGGCTTAACCCTCGCGATCGCGCTTGCAATTTGAGATGAAGGAAACAAATTCTGTAGACTGTGTTGAGGATATCATTATCACACAGCAATACAGGGCACACTTAGATCGTTCAATATATGAAATACATACATATTATGTATGTTAGAATCAGAAACGTAATAATACTTTTTGAGAGATCATAATTTTCCATTCTGAATTTTATGGCAGATGAATAAACATGTTGTTTTAATGGTGTTTAAATGTATTGTGACATGTGAAAAATATTAGGTATAGTACGCGCAAATCTTTTTGAGATCTTAGAACGCAAACAAGAGCGTGTGATTCGTAGATCGCAACGTATTCATAATCTGTAGGTTTTGGCTTTTTTGTTTACCGACACTCGGGTTTCGCGGGGTGCTTTGCGGAACGAGCAGGCGGCGGCGGCTCCGCGCCATCGCATTCCGAGCTAACTTCTGTACCCCTATTCACAACTTGTCTGATTCGGAATCAAGTCGGAAACTATATCTCCATCTCTGTTATTCTGTATGGAAATGGCAGAGATGAAGATATAGTTTCCGACCCCATACCGAATCCGTCAAGTTGTGAATAGCCCTACAGAGATCTCAAAAATATTTGCGGGAACTCTAATAAATAGTCTTATAATATTAACGTAAATTTAAGCATACATATTATTTAGTAGATTTTAATGGTTCTTATACTTGCCTATCTGTGTAATAGGTAAGTACAGCCAAATTAGATTTTTAGCTATATCTGTCAATTACACAAGTCAACACGAATTAGGTGCCAGAGTTCTGTGTACCCGATTTTGATTTCTTATACCTAATTAATAAAATAAATAATATTTTATTTCATAAAGTTTGCTTTTGTAGCTATCAATTTCAAATTTTAAATGAAATTTAATATTTTAAAGAAAATCGCTAGCTTTTTTCTGCTTCAGTTATATATAAAAAGAAAACAATAACTAATTTATTTATTTACTTCACTTTTAAACATTAGAGACAGTTAAAACAAATGTATATATACAAGAAAATAATAATTAACTTTTAAAATTAATATTTTTAGTATTTATGTTGTGTATAGAAGAAATTTCCCGAATCAACCCCCAAATGTAATCTCCCATCATGTTTTCATTGTATTGTCCCTGATATCGTTGCAAATCCATCACATCTTGATGAAAGCGCTCCCCTTGCTCCTCTGTAAATGCTCCCAAGTTGTCTTTAAATTGATCTAAGTGAGCATGGAACATAATTATGTACGAGTAGTTTCAGGCGCAGACATAAGAGTCCACGTCATTTTTACACAATTTTGAAGAATATTTATACGCTCAGACAAACAAAACACTTAGTTTCCCTAAAAAATGCGTGCGCGCACTATATATTTAATTGCTTTGCCGCTTCCCGTTCCACACCCGATATCCCTCCGTACCCCTCTCTTGCTTATTAAGAGTGGTATTATTACTTATTAAGTATGGTAGTCCCTAAGAATTTGGCAATTATCGTATATTTTTATTTATCATCGTATAAAGTACAAAAGCAAACTTTCTTTTTTATAAATCGAGTTTTTGGTTATTTTTCGATGTAAAAAATCAGAAACTAGTCATTAAATAACAGACACAAAAAAAACTTTTTTTTTGTTGACTTGTGTTATAACCGTTAAAATTAATACAAATATGATGTAAGTAATCGTCGTATATCCATTGAAATGTTTGTGCTAATTTTATTTGTGTGATATTTATAATATAAAGAAAATACTAAACAATTAAATAACTCATAATCAAATATGTAAATGCAAAATAATACATAGTGGAATATGAGGTGATATTGTAATTACTATCTGAATATGCATATTTTACTGGTAACATATATAAAGAACATAGTATTTTTTTTTTCAGCTGCTCTGAAGGTAGAAGAGGTTTATGTTTTTCGAATGTGTTCGTGTGTGTGTATAAATCTCTATTTTATCGCTTGATGAACGTTGATATAAGATGTATAGAAAGATTCAGTCTTTATTTCTGAAGTGTAAACTATAATTGAAGTAAACATTATTGCCGTTGCGGTGCGATCTGTTCGTGTGCGACGGCAATTTGTTTACGCAGAAGCAACAGAGACGGATTATGTGCTCCACGACCGAACTTTTACTCGTACTAGCGAAATAATAATTGTGTTATAATGTCATATTATATTGGTCCACTAGTTATTTTGTGTTTAGCCTCGTCCAAAAATACGAAATACCTAACATAATTAACAAAATATGCTTGACCTCTAAGATATATTACGTATGTATGTACATGTAATGAAATAAATAATATGATTACAACGCAAGTGCTTTTACTGAGTAAATAAAGCAAATCTATATAATAAATAAATCACTGTACAGTAGAAACAGTCAATCAACTAAACAAAAAAGTTTATAAGTAGTTCAAATATTATTCTGTTTAATAAATTAACATGTATATACTAGATGTTAATTAGGTGCCTGATTGGAGCTGCAAACCTTATAGGATTGTAGGATTCGCGCGAATGAGCCACCGGCCACAGCCACCAGTGGATGTGGTGTGCAACCTACCTCTTTTGTTACCGTGCAGATATTTTTTAGGGTTCCGTACCTCAAAAGAAAAAAACGGAACCCTTATAGGATCACTTTGTTGTCCGTCTGTCCGGGTGTCAAGACCTTTATCTCAGGAACGCGTGAAGGTATCGAGTTGAAATTAAAACCATATACGTAGATCCATAGTATCATGCTGCAGAGAGAAAAATCAAACTTCTGAGTTTTCATGAAAAAAGTTACAGCCGAATAAGTAAAAAAAAACGCACATTTCGACACTCACAAGGGAATCAAAACCTATGGGGTACTTCCCGTTGATCTAGAACTATGAAATTTGGCAAGAAGCATTGTGTTATAGTACACATATAGGAAAAAATCCGAAAACTGAACATTTTTAATTTAATCACAAAAAATTGGGTCATTAAGCAAGGAAAGAGGGTCCAAATTTTAAAGTACTTTAACCATATCATGTCGGGTATCATATGAAAGAGATTAATTACCACAAGCTAAAACAGGGTTTTAAATATTTTTGCGATGTATATTTTTCGATTAATGAAGGAAAATATAAAAAATATATAATTCCCCCCTTTTATCTACTAGTTTGTACGGAACCCTCGGTGGGCGAGTCTGACTCGCCTTGTCCAGTTTTTTTTTAAATTTATTCTTGGCTGGGGATACAGGTCCATTGTCCGACCGCGCAGATATGTGGTGGGGAATTCTTACAATACACTTTTCTACATCACACATAATAAAATTATTAGCTAAACTAACAAAAATGTCAAAATTGATAGATTATTTGGGCACCGTGTGGCAGCCATTGTCATCGCCACCGTGCGGCAAATCAATACAATACATAACATGAACAATGTTGTAAAATTTGTCGCTAGCCACCGGTGGCTGTAGTCGATGGCTCATTGGCGCGGAACCTTACATATATATAAGCTACGAAATAACGCCGTAAAGCAGGTCGCGCACCATTGACACTACGCATGCAATATTTACGTCACCGCAACTATCGGTATTTTTTCCTACGCGAACGAACGAAGTCGCGGGATACAGATTGTTTCAGAATCTATGAGGCTGGTTCACCGTCAGCTCACTGATAATATTGTGGCGTATTTAAAGTCTAGACCTTCTTATCTTCCTTAACACGTAACAATGGTTGATTTGCGAATATCAAAATAAGAGCTCTCATTGGTTATCAGTTCAATCCGTCACTGTTGTTACATATTAAGAAAGGCAGGAAACCCCAGACTAAAGTTCAGTTTAAATATACCTATGCAATAGTAAAACTATATCTATGTGTCTTCTAAACATCAATATAAGTTAATTTATTATTTAAAACGCATTTTTGTGCAAGATTGTTAAAACATAACATATTAACTTCCATGTCTCAAAAGAAGTTTGGTAAAACAAAATATTTTTTTATTTTACAAAAGTTAAAAAAATAGCTCATACTACTATTATGTGAATTCCCATAAAAGTCTCGATTATCTCTAAAAATAATGGAAATTACGATCTAAGATGTTTTTAGTTTTCTATTTGACTCTTTTATAATACTCAAAGGCTGGCAGGATTCTTTGACGGAAGGCAATTTTTGTGGAAGCTCTGTAGTTACGCTCTTTTTGGTGGAAGACTGTTTCGGAGCTGGAATAAGGAGCGTTCCCAAGGCGATGAAATGTAGCGAGTAGTAAAACTTCCTGAAAATAATAATACATACGTCATTGGTGACGACAATTTAGTTCACCAAAATGATCGTGTAAAAAATAATTAACCTTTGCATGTTTCTTACGCCTTGTACTGTGTATAGGTATTTAAATTAGGTAAAATAGTACAGTGTCCGATGGTCATGTTTTATGAATAAAATTACAATATAAAATATTTTATGTGGTCCAGTAACTTTGTCGACGGACGAAAGAAAAGAGTTACTTTCACTTTTATATTACTTGAATATAATTTTTATCAATGCTCATTCGTAGACAGCAACGTCCTTTACGGCTGCATTCCAGTAAAGAGAAGTGAGTTTCGTAATGCATGAATTGACCAATCACAACGCTCGAAATTTTTCATACGGAGATGAGATGTCAAAGTCAAATCACGCACCGCTAAAAGCTGCGCTTCGCTTCAGCGGAAACGCATGATAATATCAGTGGCAAACGTTTCTGTTTCTACAAAAGCTTACATTATCAACGTCAACACTACTTACTTATGTACATTGCGTAATTTTCCGCGCAGTGTGAGAACTGTTTTCTTCCTCCTAAGGTACACTTTTTTCTGAACGTTTAAATTTGGAGTTATAATGATATTTGAAAACAATCAAACCTATTAATGATATTCATCACATAAAAAAATGAGCAGCAATCAGTTTTCTTCGATTGTATGAAAATGTGTGCAATGTAGGTAGGTATTGGCGACAAATAAACAATTCATATTTTAATAAAGCTGTCTTATCTGTATGCTGATTAATGACGAACAAAGTATATTTTTCTCGTCTTATCTATCAAGGTTAACTGCCAGCAAATGTTTTGGAAGATTATCTCTTAGTCGTCATCGCCATTAAAGGATCATAAAACCATTTCATTACCTACATTGAGATAATTAAAGATGGTGAAAACTTTTAACGTTTGTTAAAAATTTCCAAAGGCCAAAATAGTATATAATAGTAGCGTTATTATATATTAATTAATTTAACTTGAAGACATATTAATTACAGTAAAATGACTTATAATTTTCTTGCAAATTATGAATAAATATATCATATCATATTCGAATGTGGATCGAAGAATACTAGGGACTGTAAGCACCACTCACACTAAAGTTACATGCACGTACTCCCTACGAAAACAATCGCCGCGTGCTTTAACTTAGTATGCGCGTGCGTACTTTTGGTGTGACACTACTCCATACAAAACTTCATATACGAAGCTGGGAATGGCATATTATGTAGAATATTACATAAAGAGATTACAGTTTATGTTATTCTAGATAATTTTGTCTAGCGGTTTTAGCCGCGTGATCCTGATTTTCAGATCCGGTTAAAGGAAAATCCGCGGTTCCACCTGCGTGGTGATCGATTACGTTGTTTTTAACGTGATAACGTCTTATAAACCGATGAACGCCGGCAGCACGCACAAAAAAGCATGACTCATTGTCGCGTTCCACCTGAGCCGAGCGTGCAAGCGAGAGCGCGGAACAAGCGATAGAGAGGCACGATCGGCCTAAGCGTTCGGCTTGTGACGCAACATTATCACGTAAAATTATCGTCCGTAAACCGACTTTACAGACAACCATTTTTTTAGTGTTTCCCACAGGAACTGTCAAATTTTTCGGGGTTTAAAATATGCCAGATCCTTCTAAATAGTATAAAAGTAATCCTGCCAAATTTCGTCCAAATCCGTCCAGTAGTTTCGGCGTCCATCGGACACACCGTACATACAGATAGACAATAATTTTGAAAATTGCTGTTTTGGCTTCTGTATCGATAGTAGTGCATTTTCCAATCAACATTTTTTAAATATATTTATTAATGTACAGATTTTGACCCGTTACAGTCTTATTATATGTATAGATTGGTAAACATAAAGAATAATCTTAGATTGTCGCAAACATTATGAACAATAACTTTGCTGTGGCAATAACCTGACTTGACTACAAGGCCAAAAAAAACTATTTGAAATTCCCGCCGCTTGCGTATCGTACCACCTTAACTGTCAGAGTTAAAAATTGTTCGATTTTTTTTATCAGATCAAATGAAGGTACAAAGGTATGATCAACGTGCGAACTTTTATAATGCCAAAATTTGGATTCCAAATTCTTTGCCGCTTTCTGTTTTCTGAGAGCTGTAATCTTGAATTTTCAGGGCTAGAACGAATATATGTTTTCTAGATCGACGAGTTCCATCCTCGGCCACACCGTCGCTTAACATCAGGCGAGATACATACAGCATATACATACCCGTAGAAGGCGAGACTGGGCCCCAGATGTAGCAGTACGAAAGGTACGGTCGCGTACGTCATGGCGACGCGCGTCGTCACGAATGAAAGGCAGTCGTAGAACAGCTTCTGCGAGGCACCACCCAGGAACATCGGCCGCGCCACCGTCCGCACCTGGTGCATACGACTATTATATAGGAAATACTAACGTAAAGATTGTCCTCAATCATCATCATCGTCTCAGCCATAAGATGTTCACTGCTGGACACAGCCAGACAACACTTCCACAAATAAGTCTTCCTACGTTACGCTTGCCGGTGCGTGGTGTCCACTCGAGAACTTGTCGGCCCCATTGGCCAACAGTTCTACGTGCTATGAGCCCTGCCCACTCGAGCTCCTACCCTCCACAGCTCAAGAATAACAAGGCAATAGGTGGTGCCTTGTTGTTCTGGGCTGTTTCAAGGTCATCCTAATCTCGTACAGGCTGATGTCCTCAACTATCATATGAACTTGTTCAAACGGACGCGGCTTACAGCCGTACTGCTCGACAGTAGAGTCTAGGGCAGAGGTGGGCAAAGTACGGCCCGCGACTAGCTTTAAACTGGCCCGCCAACATCTTTTTCAAAGTCTGAATATTTTATTTTCTTATATATGTTGACGCAGTTAATTTTAAAATAGCCTCGTCAACATAAATGCTTTAAAAAAACATTAATTAAAACACTATTATTATTAACGGGATATTTACCGTGGTTCGTGGTAGGTAATAGTGTTTTAATAAATGCTTTTGTATCTGTTGTACCTATAAAGTTGTATTAACAAGTACAAGTATGAAAATGCGCAATATATTTGGTGAACGTGGTTGCGTACGTGTGTCATTTAGTATCCAGAAAGCCATGTCAGCACATACACGCGCCTTGTTCGGTAGGTACGTGGCCAGCACGCCACGTTGTGTAGCCACGCGTTCGTGTTCTTGTTCCAGCTCGATACTATAGTAATTACCTTCCTAGCAGCGATAGTGAAGAGGCCTCCCGCGAAGAAGGTCATGTAGTATCCGGGGTGGAAGCCGTGCCAGATGGCGGAAAGCGCGTACACGCGCGCCGTGCGGTACGCGCAGCCGCCGCGCGAGTAAGCCACGCTACGCAACCACGCGTTCGTGTTCTTGTTCCAGCTCGCGACGGCCGTGCGGAAGTTCTGCGCGAACTGGAGTAAACACAATACTAAATGTTATGTTGTACTAGCTGTGCTCCGCGGTTTCACTAGCGTAGTGATGAAAAACAATGATGATGATAAAATGTAGCTTATGTCTTCAGATTCTCAGCTACTCTGTGATCTCTGTACTCGGTTCACTAATTTTGGTCGTAAAAAGTAACAAACTGACAGAGTTACTTTCGCTTAGTTAGGATAACGAGCAATGGCGTCGCATGGACTAATATAGACGTAGGCGAAGTTGCATCAGCGAGGTCCCTTTTCTTTCGTTCAAGATCCCAAGATCTACCCAATAAATCTATCTTACCAAACATAATTTGGTCTTTGAGATGACATATCTACTCGACATGTTATGAGAAGGGAGGATAGCCATGTATGCAAGAGAGCCCTAAATATGATAAGCGGTAGGGCCGGGAGAGGGCTATCTAAAAAAGTGTGGATGAACTGTGTGAAAGAAGATATGTGTGTAAGGGGTAGATGATAAGGGGTGATGTAGAAATGACGGCTGGTTGAGTGAAGCGGCGAAAGGACCCATTCTGTGCCGACCCCACCTAGTGGGATAAGGGCAAGGGAATAATGCTCTATATGTTCATTCCTGTTTTGATAAGATAAAGATTAGTGTTCATAATCTATCCCTTGATAATACTATGCAGGGCGGTGTTGTGGTGCGGCATGTTATCGCGGTGAAGATAATATCTAAGACTATTAAGTTACTTAGACAGGGACGCTCCTTTAGCGGCATAATCAGTAGACAACAATTAATTAATCTATAAAAGGTCATTCATATTTATATTCACACGATAATCGTAAACAAATTGAAGTTCATTAACACAGATATTGGAAAACAATACGTATTGTGTTTATGTTGAATGGAACATTATATCGACGAACTGATGTTATTTCTATTATTATGCGTTACCTACTTACTGAGAAAGGACGCTACAATGAGATCATCACGATAATATTAAGTAGATTATCGTTTATTTTGTACAAGACATCGGATAAACATTAAGTATTGTAATAATACTAATAATACATTTTACATCGGCACTATACATACATTTCTCGTCAAACGTACAATCAGCACTGTATCAATTGCATTACGAAAACCGCACCGGCAAAATGACCACAAATATTTATTTATTTATTAGGTATTAAAAGCAGGAATCGCGCGGGTCTTATACCTACAAAGAAAATAAAACTGTTTTATTTTGATCCCTGCTAGTTTAAATATAAAACTATCTCAATGCAATAATAATGTAGAAATAATGCAACGAGCTTACAGCCGATCATAAGCGACCTAATCAACGATACCTATAGATGACAAATTTCACTCATACCCACCTCAAACCCGAACACGTCAATATTGGACATCTTGTCCCATTTGGGTGCGCCGTTCTGGTCGTACCCGTTAAAACCCATGCCAGAGTTGTTACAGATTGCCTCGGATAGCAACCACGCGTGGTAGTACTTGCAGCGGACCACCAGAGTGGAGAGGTAAGCGTACCATAACAGGTACAGGGCGGACCACGATCGGGACACTTCCGATGTGGGGTCGGTCAATTCTGGGGGAACAAAGGTTATTATTTTAATAGTCCAATATACATTTGTTAAAATCCTCCAACTCTGCAAAAATCTATGAGTACGCCAATCACTCATTCATCCATCAAGTTTGTTTTTTTAATTGTTATATGTACCTATAAAACAAAATTTCAGTAGCTTCAGTACAAAATTGTATAGATTATTTAACTCAAATAATTTTAACATGTTGTAAACCATTAGTATGCTAGTCGGTGGGTTTATTAACTAGGTCAGCTAGTGGTTTATTTATCTAGGTTTTTAATGGTACATAGGTCACATTAAAAGTTTCCGAAACTGGCCACTTATACAATATTTAAAAATTAATTACAACATTTGAAAATGGAACTCTTTGGCTGTAGAATGCAGTTTGTTTCATCTGACTCTCAATTGTTTTTACATTGTGACGCCATTTTAAAAATTACGTGGCTACATTAACATGGATTTAACTCGGGAAAATTTTCGTAGTATGATTTTCTACGATTTTAAGTGTAATTTGACAGCTCAACAGAGCATCGCTCGGCTTCAATCTGCTTTTGGCAATGAAGCACCATGCAAGACGACTATTTATAGCTGGTTTGCAGAATTCAAGCGTGGCCGTGTCAATCTCAGTGACGAATCTCGCCATGGTCGCCCGTCCACGGCTGTGAACAACAAAAACATCAATGCTGTGCGCCGTATGGTTGAAACAGACAGGCATGTGACCTACCATGAGATTCGCGCATCCTTAGACATAAGCATGAGTCAAATACAATCAATTCTACACAAACATTTGGGTGTGAGAAACCTGCGCTCGCGGTGTATCCCACACAATTTGACCGAGGTTCAAAAAACGGACCGCGTCACTTGGTGCAGTGCCATGCTTACTAGATTCAACGAAGGTGCGTCAAATTTGGTGTGGGACATAGTAACAGGTGACGAAACATGGATTTATTGCTACGATCCCAAAACAAAGAAGCAAACGAGCGTATGGGTCTTTCATAATGAGCCGAAACCAACCAAAGTGAAAAGTGCATCTAGGCGGATGATTGCTTCTTTTTTTAATAAAACTGGACACGTGGCTACTGTTGCTTTAGAGAATCGTCGTAAATTATTGACGAACTTTTTTCTGTTCCCAAAAATTAAGAACCAATTACGCGGTCACATATTTTCATCACCAAAAGAGGCTGTCGAAGAGTATGAAAAACACGTTTCTGAGGTCACCACTAGGGAGTGCAGAATCGGACCTCTCTCGTTAGATCCGGGTTTTCGGTTCTGGTAGCGACTTGGAACCGGGTACCCGTTTTTTTCGGTTCTTTTGCGAATAATGCAATGAAAATCATTTTTTATGCAATAAAGCACATATTTTTAGTCAGTCACAAGTTTTAAATATTTATTTCAAAATTCAAGTCATTTATAAGTCAGAATATGAATCTAAATCTTCATGAATTCTTCAATATACTTTGTCTGATACTATGAACATGCATTCAAATGAGGGCGACAAGCTGACGTCCCGCTTGGGGTGTTTTGTGTATTTCCTCCTACCAGAATTTAGCCAAACTCAACAACAAGCAGCCGGCTCTTTGCTGACTGCAGGGAAAAAGCTAAATCTAACTCCGTGAAATATCGGTGCAATGAATCCAAGAGCAGAAAGAAGCAAGTAGTCCACAAGATGGAAACTTGTTAAGGAGACTGTCACGCCAAACCCTATCAAAGGCCTTCTAAATGTCAAGAGACACAGCCAAGGCCTCATCACCACGGAGGAGTGGCACAAAAGTTTTCAAAATTGGTTTAATCGAATGAAAAAGTGCATTTACGCAAAGGGAATTTTGAGAAACAATAAATTCATTTTTGACCTTAATAGTATTTTTTAGGGTTCCGTACCTCAATAAGAATAAACGGAACCCTTATAGGATCACTTGTTGTCCGTCTGTCCGTCCGTCGGGTGTCAAGACCTTTAGCTCGGGAACGCGTGAAGGTATCGAGTTGAAATTAAAACCATATACGCAGATCCATAGTATCTTGCTGCAGGAAGAAAAATAAACTTTCTAAGTTTTCGTAAAAAAAGTTACAGCCGAATATATCGTAAAAAACGCACATTTCGACACTCACAAGGGAATCAAAACCTATGGGGTACTTCCCGATGACCTCGAACAATGAAATTTGGCAAGAAGCATTGTGTTAGAGTAGATATAGAAAAAAATCCGAAAACTGGACATTTTTAATTTAATCAAAAAAAAAAGTGTCTATATGCAAGGAATGAAGGTCCAAATTTTAAAGTGAATTAACCGTATCATGTGGGGTATCATATGAAAGAGCATCAGTAGCATAAGCTAAAACAAGTTTTTAAATATTTTTACGATGTATATTTTTCTTTTTATGAAGGAAAATATAAAAAAAAAATATGATTTCCCCCTTTTATCTACTAGTTTGTACGGTACCCTCAGTGGGCGAGTCTGACTCGCACTTGTCCGGTTTTTTCTTATTCATTCCGGAAACTTTTAGTGCGCCCCACGTATACAAGTTATATTATATGCACATTTATGTAGTTGATTTGAAATCATTTATAATAAAACTACTTCGCCCTAGACCTTGTCCCATTTACTTGGGGTCGGTCCTCCTTGTCCTCTTTTTCAACTCGATTTTGTGCTATGTCAGAAAATAAAGGAGCATCTTTTAAGTCCTTCTAAACTGTCGTCAACCAACTGGCGGGTGGTCGTCCATGGGTAAGTTTTTTTGGTAAATATACCAAAGAAACTTACCCATGGACGACCACCACGACGGGCCAGTTTTACCATAAGATCATCTAGGCGCCTTTCTATGTGGCCGAACCACTGTAAACGTTTTTCGGGAACTTTGTCTACTATCGGGCCAACTGTGCAACCAAATTTAGGATTTTGTCTAGTAGTGTTACTCTCGCTGAATAGCGTAGCATGTGTATTTCTATCTTCCCTCTTTTACAATACAGCAGGTCTAATGGTCCTGAATGTAACTTTACGAATAGACACAACACAATGTACCTTCTACCGCACTCAATCTTGGACCGCAACGAGTTAGCGATAAAGCTCAAGCCTATCAATAAAATAAAACAAGTAAAATATTTCATTCCTTTATCCTGTAAAAAGCTCGTTTCACAAGCTTTTATATAATTTCACCTGTCCCAGCTGTAATACAATCTTGCAAGTTTTTGACCCACTTTCCAGTTTACGATTGAACAATCGTAAACCGGTGTTGTGAAGTGAAATTTTGCATGCATGTAAATCGGATGAATAAGATATGGAGTTTATAAGATGATGGAACCGGAATGTTGAACCTAGAACATTCTAGGAATATTATGATGGAAAGTGATAAGACAGTCGGGCTTGTGTCTTGGGTACTACCTTTCATTACACATGATAATAATAATGAGGGTCTGAAGATGGAGCCGGAACATTGAAATCTGAGGTAATAAAGTTGTTTATAATAAGGTTGTTTTCTCGCAAATATAGTAAAACAAGCCACGGTTTCACATACTTTAGGTTTCGCCAATCTTTGTTTTGGACGGTAAGGGTCAAATTTTAATAATTTGTGGTGCGAGAGAATGAGATTTTATATGAAAAGTTGTCTTACAGTCAGAACTTGGAAATTAAGACTTCGAAATTAAATAATTACTTAGACAAGTCAAACATTAATATTTCATTTAAATTAACATAAATTAACTCATATGTTCGTAGTATCAAACAATCCTGTTTCAAGGTCACATAAATTATGATATGTAACTACGTAACCCTACATTGCACGTGGCACGACACGCACTTGGCCATTTATTTTTAAAACTATCTTCATCTAACTCTATACCAAATGTTCTAATTTGTATAGCAATTAACCAATTGTTACAATGTAACTCTTAATGACATTTTGTACAATTATTAATTATTTATTCTTTCGATTTTATTTTTGACGTCCTGTAGTATGAATAAATGAATATGAATATAAAGTTGTTGTGTATTTAAGTCGACAAACCTATGATCACACACTTTTGCATTTATTAGCATGATTTCATACGCTATAAACTAGATAGATCAAGATAAGGACTGCTTAATTACTCATAGCAAAGTAGATATTGAGAAAATACATTGTAATTTTATATTTTATAAATTAACAATAGGCTAACGTTTGACTGAAATCTTACCTGGTGTTAAGTGATGACATCACTAAACTACAATGGGGCAGTTTAGATGCACAACAACAATCTTCTATGGACTAAAAATAATGTGCAATGATCAAACTATTATTTATCATTAGCCTGGTAGGATTTTCAAGTTGATGGCATCTAGTATGAGAAATAAAGGCTTTACCACCTAACTAGTTGATGATAAGCTGTTACTCTCTAGAATGCTATTCCAGACGAAAATTATATTGATAACATAATTTTTAAAAGGAAAAATGAATATTTCGACATACAGAAATAAAGGGTGACGGTTTATAACATACCTTCCAATATTGTGAGCGGATATTTCTTAGCGAGAGACAAGTAGAGAAGAGCGGCTGCAACCGATCCTGTCATTTTATATATGACCGCACGTCTCGGGGACGGCTCATTTGACTCCTTGCTTTTGTCATACTGAAATATATAGATATATTAGTGTGCGCTTCTGTAGCCTAGCGGGAGACTACGTGACTTCTAATTCATATACTGTATGTCATAGAATTCTATAGATACCCCAAGTGTATGTATCTAGCGTGTCAACAGGAAGATAAAAACATACACTTGACGCCCTAAGATGTATTTAGTTTCAGGTGATATATAGTTTCGATTCGATATTTTGTCAACTAGTTACTAGCGTGCAAGCGCGCGGATGCTTTGAGTTGAATCGATTTCGCGCGGATGGAACATTCCATCACAAATAATTTATGTGACGTCACAGTCAATACAAAAAATGTGACACGCGAAGGTTTCATATAAATGAAGTCGCATGTGTCGTCAACTATGTCTGTGCTGTATGTCGACAGTTCTTCGAAGGAGTGCCGCCGGTGAAGGTAGGAAAACTATGAAGGAAGAAGTTGCGAATAAACTTTCATTCCTTCCCCCTCCCACATTTATACAGCTTACAATAGAGAAACTACATTAGTGTCATACCTAAACACAATATGTACCTATAATAAGTATTGAACGTAATTTTGAAAGTGAAAGGCGACTCGCTTTTTGATTGCTAGCCGTCCAAAGCAGGTTATGGTTTGCTGAAAGTGTCTGTTTGAAGACCGCGTAAAATTCGTGCTCTAAATCTAAATGGGTACTGATATCGACACTACTACACATTAGCGCTAGGCGCTCGCTCTTGTTCATCGCTTCAACTTGATTGAGTCTGACTGACATTGAAAAGTAAAACAAAAGGCAATAAAGGATGATAATAACAGAACCCTGATATTGAGATTTGTTAGCACGTTATCATATAGCGCACACACAGTACACATTCTTCAATCGGGTAATTCTTGTGTATTATTAATAATGCTACTATTAATGATACACAAGAATTACCCGACTGCAAAGAAAGCCCATGATATTACGAATGTATAGGCGAATCTAACGACACCTCGTAAGTCAAAATCGCTCCAACACTTTAAGATACATACACAATTGTACATATTGTTACAATTCTTATTCCAGGAATTCGTACAGATAGATAGATAAACTCTTTATTGTTTACACCACTATACTATACTAATTAACAAGAGACCAAGTGGCTAACCTTGACGTCAGATTATAGTGACATGTGGACTTTTTTCTATAGTTACCAGGCTAGGCATTTGAACACAGCTCAATAAATATTAAACGTGTGGTTTAGATACACTTAGCCCAAAATTGGACTTAGCGCTCTTGAATTCAGTCAACTGTGACATATACAATTTTCATTTTTTTTTCAAAATGTCACCTGTATGTCTTAGAACTGTGGATGGACCTAGCGGCCACTCATCCAAAGACTGATTATTTTGTACATCGTCGGTGAAATTCAGATGTATTTTTACCCTCCAGTATACAATCAGGCATCTCAAAAATAAACTACTTAATAAATTATGTAGCAAGTATTCCAACTTTGTCAGAATAGACCAATAGGCGTATATAGATTACTCTGTTAGCCCTTGTTAGGTCTTAGAATATTCTCTTCCTGTCTTAAAGAGTTGATTAAAATTAGACCCAGGACTCGTGTGAAGTCAGACTTGAGGGTCTGACAACCTACTTAAGCAACATCAGGGAAGACTAAAATACGACATGTCCTATGTAAAGAGGAAAGCCTTGCCTGGGAAAGAGGAGATATATGCTGGAAGTGTTGCCTCAAGCAGGTAAAGTCCATGGAAAACCTGTTCTGAGGCTACTCACCATCATCTCAGCCACAAGCTATTGCTGGTCATAGGCCTACATGAATGGACAAAAGAACGCCTGCAATAGCGGCCATCTATAGATCATCAGTTCTGCTTGTTTTGTGCCCTGCTCACAAGTTGCTAATACTTTGGTCGATGTTTTCTAGTGATCTCTACATTTCTAATTCGATTTCGTAGGTAGAGGCTCCGAGCACAGGGAGTTTCAGTAGGTTCATAGTCCCACTGCCCACATAAACCACCTGCATTCCAATGAAGCTGTATTTCTCAATAAACAAATACTAACATGGTCACTAACAAAACTCATAAAAAATATGTAAACTTTTTAAAAGTACTTATATTATCTATATGCACAGATCGAATAAATAGGTTCTTTAGTTACGCTCTGCTAACCACGTAACCAAGCATAAATTGGGTAATAATTGAAACGTAACTTACCCCATTTTCGCGCACTCCTTCTATGAAATTAATATAGTCATTATAGAAGACCACCGGGCCACACATCAGGGTCTGAAACGCTAGCGTGTACGCGAAATACTCTAATGGAGAAGGGATCTTTTGTATTCTGCTTAAATCATCGCCATCTCCCGTTGTTCTGTTGTCGTTAACTTCTTTATGTGATAGTTTGTCTTGTAGTGAGTAAGCCAGTGATGTCACTCTTTGTGTTATCACCATTAGAGGACCTGCCAATATAGAGTGTTTAATTAACAGTGTTTTACTTAGCAACATGTTAACAATGTTTTGTATTTTATGGCATGTAAGGATGTACACCTTTATACTAGTTTATAGTTTCCGGCAGCCTAGTCGGGAGACCGTCTTACTTGCGATCCGCAGGTCCTGGGTTCGAATCCCACGGCACGCACCTCTGTATTTTCGAAGTTATGTGCGTATTGTTGATTGCCGCCAACTTGAAACGGGGAAGTAAAACATCGTGAGGAAACCTACATGTCTGAGAGTTTTCAATGATCTTGAAGATGTGTGCCGCACTTGGCCAGCGTGGCAGGCTATGGCGTAACCCTTCTCACAATGAGAAGATGGCCCGCGCCCAGCAGTGGGAATGTTTGTACAAAGAGGGCTGATTAAAAATAAAAACCGACCGACCGACCGTCTTCTAGATCGACGAGCTCCATCCTCGGCCACACCGTCGCTTAACATCAGGCGAGTTGGTGGTCAATCGTAGATCTATCTTCTATAAAAAAAAAAAAAAAGGGATGTACACATCCGATCGGGTGTCGATATAATGTTAGTAAACTAGGTCGACAGCATACTACATTAACGGCGGGCAATATTCTTAAATAAATAAGAATAATGTGAATTTTTCCATGGAATAGAATACGATATCATACAATAAGTAAATGTCATTGCAACTAAAAGGACATGAAAAAAAGGGTAGATGTAAACTAGATTTAACAGAATATAGGCATGATCGATGAATCGTCATCATCTTGACGACTTGTCTTGATCATGTGATGACTTTTGATAGATGATCGGTTGATTTTAGACAGTTTGATCGATCAATATTCGACGATCCACCGACCGATACAAACACCGACATCGATCGTCGAACAATCGGCGGTCGATCGTACAGTGTGATAACTATAGTACGAGGTGTGAGGTTACGGAATGTGAATGCTAAATACCTATAATAAATGGGTATATGCATAAGCACGACTGTATAATTATGGTGTTTTAATATTTGTCGTAATAAAGAAAAACGAGCAATGGAATATTCAGATAATGCCATGTTTATTTACAGAAGCCTCGATAAATACAGTATTTTTGATATTATAACGTAATGTGAAAAGACTTACATGCAGATAATACAATAATAAATAATTACCTGTAATATCAAGTGTATAATCTGCCGTGTGGTATATTTGCCGATGTAGATGGAGACAGGACAGATAAATCATCGACCCCGTTAATATAATGCTAAAACAATAAACAACCTTTAAATAAAAAATCTTTATGTAAATTGAAGTGGTTGAGTAACGAACGTCAGTGTCGGTCAGTGGTTCTGTGGAAGATGAGGTTGGGTTAGAGACAAGTGTCATCCTAATTTCGTGAACGCCATGCGCCAGTAGAATAGAATAGTAAATGTATGGGATTGACATTAGGTAACGAAATGTCACGTGGCGCTTCACTTCCTTAGCATTTCGAAGCGTAAGCGTTTGTAGAAATAGAAACGTTTGTCACTTGTTTAAGCGAGCTCCACTGCAGTGTTCTAAACATCAGGTCTTCAAATTATGTAAAAAAAAAAACATACACTTAAAATGTACATAAACTATATTACAAGTACACTACCGCTCAAAAGTATTTGGTTACCTAATAAAATACATTTTGTAAAAGTTTGATTGAATGAAATTAGTTTATATTTATTGTAACTTTTAAATTTTTAGAAATAACAATAACAGTTTTTAAATTTTGGACTCATTTATCCACCTTTGTGCAGTAGTTCTCGTGAACACAGATTTTTGCAACAATTACTGTTGCAAAAGGTTTGTGCTGTGAAAATTTCTACTTTCACGGTTTATGAGATACAGCCTGGTGACAGACGGACGGACAGACAACGAAGTCTTAGTAATAGGGTCCCGTTTGGGTACGGAACCCTAAAAAATTAAACCGACTTCAAACTGAAAAGAGAGAAATAGCACGAAGAAAATCAAAACTGGGCGTCTACCTAAGTAGGTACGTAAACCAAAAAATTTTGAGGTCGATGCGAGGTTGATGTTTCGTGCATGGCACGTGACGGTGCTGGTCGCTGACGGGACGGTCTAGTGGGCATAGTCTCATACTTTTCGATACAAAGAATATTTTTTTGCCTGACACGATCCTATTACTATTATGGCACGTTATAGTGGGCATAGTAGAGCGTATCGTGTTGTTTTCCGTGCCTGATACGTTCATAGCACCGGCATGGTATGGTACGTTATAGTGGACCGACACCTTAAAAAGCGCTTGGCAATAATAGTGGGGATATTCACGTAGCGGGGCGGAGCCGGGGGAGGAAAACTGATTTTAATGTACAACTAAAGAGCGTCGCATCACTTAAACAGACACGAAAATAAACAGACACGAAAATCGATTACTACGCATTCAGCACGAAGCATTTTATTCATAACGGGTTCTGAATGACTTACTTTCCCATGATGTGATTTGGTACAGTCTTCAGTAATGTGTAACTCAACATCGGCAGTACTGATAAATGTATTGCTTGTCTGCAAGAAAACAAAATATTCTTTATCATTAACAAAATTATTATAGTTTAAAATAAGTAGCCAAGAGCGTGTCGAGACGCGCACATAGTAGGGTTCCGTAGTTAATGCTGTAATTTAAAAGAAAACAACTTGAAGGTTATTTTTTGACTAGACTACTTTGCGAAAAGATCAATGACCTCAGTACTATAATAATTGATGGTTGTAGGAGAAATATATTAATTTCTCCTCCAAGAATTTAAGTGTTTATTTATATTTATCGCTATATCTCAAAAAGTTGTAATAACAGAGTTCAAAATATTTTCATTGAAAGTATTTAATATGGCGTACTATCATGGTTAATTACTAATTTCTAGGTCCAGTAATTTAGAATTGCAGGGGGACACAATTTTTTCACCCTTGGTGGGCTATAACTTGCACACATCGCTTCTGAGAAAAAAATGGTGTATGCAACCGTAGTTTTATTTTAAGAGACTTATTCAACGATACCCCACACGATGTAAAAATATTTCATCTCTTTATTTGTATGGAGTGCTACCCCTATTTTTTTTAATTTGATTACGGCATTTTATATCGGTTTATAGAATACAGCTAGACGCCAAATTTCGTTTATGTAAGGCTGATTGACGTTGATTAAAACGACATACGGACATGACGAAATTTTAAGGTTTCCTCGTAGTAACTACGGAACCCTAAGGCCGCTTGTAGACGTCCGTTTTTTTCACCGGATTCGCGTCTACACTCACTTATTATAAACCATACCACCGCGATCCGGTGAAAAACACGGTCCGTTGTCCGGTGAAAAAAAAACCGGACGTCTAAAAGCGCTCTAAAAATGAAACGACCGTCTTAAAAATACGCATTTTTGTTTAAAAACCAAACTACTGACCGATTTTGATGATTTTTTAGACTAACTTTTTTTCGCTAATATCTTCGTTAGCGAAAAGATAGGTTTAATCCAGGTATGACAACTACCATTAGAATTGGGGCGGTTCATAAAGAGAACTAACGTGGTATTGAGAGCGCTGCTGTCCTTATTTTATTCGACTAGCAACACAATCGTAGACCTCGTTTCCGATTTTTGCCACAATAGTTATCTGTCCAAACAGACTCTAGTAGACTATTATTATTACTTATTGCTATCGATATTAATGAAGTGACCAATAGATGTATAATAAAGCATCAAGTACCTACAAATATTAGTAAGAAACGAGAAAAGTTAGTACTTCTGCCGGCGATAGTATAAGTGATATTAAAAAGTAAGGGATACTAAAAAAAACAACAATAAAAACGATAAATAATATAAAATATTGTAGTAAAATTACGAATAAATAGATTAAAACTAAATGACATAAATAAATGTGTGTAGTCTAACTAAATTTTACAAATTAATTTTGTTGAATTTAATTAATCTGGTAAAAATACTTTAAATACCCCTTAGAATAGTCTAATCTAAGGTGTATTTAAATTATTTTTACCAGACTGCGGAATAATGAGGATTATTATGATTGCTAAGTTATTTATTTCATACCTACTTTTATTCGAAACTTTGAACAACTTCAATAATTTATTCATAACGATAATATAATCCCCTCTCCCTCGCCCTCCATAATTTATATTTCTATTATGTATAACATCAACATTTTAGTTTTCAATTTGTTTATTTGAAAATTATACTAAACATTATCTTAGTACAATTTAAGAAGAAAATTATGCAACGTTTTTATGTCTAAAATATGGCATGTCTCACTGACTCTATCTTAGAATATTTTAACAGCTAAGTCTTGAGAATAAAACACATATATCCTAGAATTTTGTGTCTGATTGAAATCATAAATGATAGTGATAGTTTTTGTCAAATTTTGTATAACTTCGAACTACAAAGCATAAACTAACTGACAGAACTGCAAAACACATTGAAACCTAGCCTTTTTGATTCCTATTCGATAAAAATCATCACCATTGGATAATATTTTGGCTAAGATAGCGACCTCCTTTTACATGGAAAAATATGTAAAGTAGGTACTGCAAGGTGGACTTTTCCTTTAAAAGACTGTCGAATATATTTGAAAGCAGTGGAAATTTCGATTCAAAATTAACACGGGTGACCCGTACTTTACTTACCTAATTCGAGAATAATATCAATAGCGAGAAAATATGTCAAATTATTGAAAGTTTCTACCATGTACATGTATTTAAAATTAAAAAGATAAACTCTGTTTGAGTTTCTCAGTTTCGACGAAGCAATAAATCTACAGTAGTACAGAATTTATAGGTACAAGGTTATTCATGCGGTGATGTGACCATTCATTAAAATTCAATGAGCTCGTTAGAATCTCGTGTATCGAGACAGATACATGAATTCGATACAAAATATAACATGTACATACATAGGTAATTATATTTTTACTAATGTAGGTACAGTAGTCGAGATGGATACCTTCATTATTAGGTAGTATGTATAAGTGTAGTGTCTTAAGCTAAGTAGCTTAGGAGTTAGGACAATTAAAAATTATGCAAATATCTATTGGACGAAGCACACAATGACAAATAATAAAGAAAAGCATAAATTATTAAGCGCGCGTACATCGCGCATTTTTCCTTACACAATTATATTTTGAAAAACTGAAACAACAGACTTCAATATACGCAAATTCGTTGGAATCATGAAAACACTTGGATGACGTATTTTTTCCAGTTACTTATTTTGTTTTAGAAACCAAAAACTTTACCGATTTAGTAAAAATTATATAACTTTTGTTTGTACAAGTACATAATATATCAATACATAGTAGTAGTAGTTGATAGAAATACAAAATATCCGACTGCATAAGATCGATTTGTGTGTTGTAACATGACCTTGCGATACGCTTGATATGCTATTGAATGAACTTTTTCACGAGAAAGTGCGCGGAAAGGCGCTGAAAAATATACTTAAATGAGCACAAATGTAGGGACCATAAAATGGACTGACCAACTGACAATCGAATAATGAAGTGGATAGGATCACTTCATACTCCGTGTTGTTTTAATATATTTTTAAGAGTTCTTTTTTTCGATTGAGGCGCGGGACCCTAAGACTGTAAATTAATGACTTAATGTGAAGGACAAAAATGATAATAGAACGTATCCATTGCGTAACACGTTAAATTAAGTCTAGCATATCTAAGATGCTACCTAGGTATAACTAATTAAATGAACACCTAGAAACCATACGAATACCAATAAAGAAACTAATCTAGCCGTGGCGTTATGACTAGTGTTGCAGGAGACTCGGCCTTACCGAAAAACGTTACTTAACTTTAAACATTGCTTAACATATTTTGTCAACTTTTCGCTGACAAGTAATGACACATGCGAAAAGAATTTAAGACGATGCTTAATAACGTTTTTCGGTAAGGCCGTCAGTTTTCTATATGTTACCGGACAATCCCGATTTTAGGATAAACTAGTTTTTAACTAATTTTTCTAGAGGAGTAACGTTACAAGGAACATTTCGTTGATAGTTGGTGTAATGTGACATAAAATAGAGTAAGTAATACATAATGCATAGTACTCGGACTTGATTGGTCTCATTCTTTCCCAAAAAGCAAATAAATGCTTGGACCCGTCCAATTTGGATTCGTTTTTTAATCTTTTTAGGTTCCGTGCCTCAAAAGGAAAAAACAGAACCTTTATAGGATTACTTTGTGGTCCGTCTGTCCGTCTGTCAAGACCTGTATCTCGGGAACACGTGAAGGTATCGAGTTGAAATTAAAACCTTATACCCAGATCCATAGTCTTGCTGCAGAGAGAATAATCAAACTTCTCAGTTCTCATAAAAAAAAAGTTACAGCCGAATATGTCGTAAAAAGAGCATATTTCGAAACTAGCAAGGGAATCAAAACCTATGGGGTACTTCCCGTTGACCTATAACTGTGAAATTTGGCAAGAAACATTGTCATATAGTACACATAAAGGAAAAAATCCGAAACTGTTCATTTTTAATTTAATCACAAAAAATAGGGGCTTTATGCAAGGCAGGAGGGTCCAAATTTTAAAGTGCTTTAAGCGTATCATGTGGGATATATGAAAGAGCTTCATTAGCACACAAATTAAAACAGGATTTAAATATTTTTACGATGTATATTTTTCGGTTTATGAAGGAAAATATAAATAATATTATATATAATTTCCCCCCTTTTATTTCCTAGTTCGTACGGAATCCTCGGAGGAAGAGTCTGATTCGCACTTGTCCGTTTTTTTTAATTGACATGCCTCATGGCTTGTGGTAGTACGTCTGCCTTCTGAGCTGTATATCGTGAGTTCGATCCTCACCCAGGGCAAACATTTCTACTGAGCATGGATGTTTTTTCTGTGTCTGGGTGTTTCTATTTACATGTATCATATGAATGTATATATACAAAAAATATATATGTATTCTATCAGCCATCTCAGCTTTGCTTAGTTTAGGGCTAGATGGTGTTGTGTGAAAATATCCTCCGATCATAGTCAGCACTTTTAATTGTGTAAATAAAGCTCGTATACTGTAAAAATAGTTTTCGATACGAAATAACTTTTCTCACACTCATGTCAGTTTCTATATTTCAGTTACAGATACTGGTTATATCAGTGAACTGACGGGTCATTGTAATAATGATCATAATAAACAAATTGTTCCTACGGAACCAGACCCGAAATCGCGAAAACTAAATTAGCTGTTCGACACAATTGAACCACAAAATTGACCACTATATGTAAATCTGTGGATAGAACTTTGACACTCGGTAGAAGACCCGATAATAATGTAAATGACGCGATTCACACCGGTCGTTTTTCATTATAGCAGGGGTCTCATACCGAAAAGATAAAGGTTATAACGGTTAAGGGTATGACGTCATACCTTTTTATTTTGATACCTGAAAATAAAGGTATAGGAATTTTACGGTACCGATAAATAACGATACCATTATAAATTGCGCTACCGTAACCGAAAAATAAAGGTTTTGACCTTGACCGCCCGCGAATCGCCTTCCCCCGTTCGTATGCAAACGCGTAAGAGCGAGAGGTCCTATGCAACGCGGTGATTTCGGTACCTAAATAACAACATATCGGTAGAGTTATTATTATATACCTTAACCGTTATTATCACCGTTTTCGATCTACCTTTATAATTTATACCTCTACCGTTATTATACCGGTAGCTTAACCTTATACCTTAACCGTTTACGATCCCTGCATTATAATCCGAATACTCGTAGGTGAAAAGGCGAAGGACGCGTATAAGTAAATCGCACTAAACGCGCATTTCAATTCATATTCCCATATCACATGATTGTTAAATGAAATCGTCCTTTTCGCGAGCAGCGTCTATTGACTAACAATACAAAGTTTCACATCACCCCATATCGTACTCTGCCCTGAATGGTGATTCATCCAATTGCTAGCAATCGACGTAGACACGTTTGATAAGAAACAGAATAAAGCTGGAACTACATTAGGCCAACGTAGTCCCTTTCCACCTAGCATGTAGTCTAAACACAGGTGTAAAATATATAACAAGTATTTATATTAAAAGAAAAACAAAATACCCAACTGCAGAAAAGTTATTTAGTTACGTTTGATACGCTGTTGTGTGTATGTTTTTTGTGAGAAAGTATGCGTAAAATCTACAAGATTATAAATGCGCATTCCTTAGAATAATTCTAGTAAAATCACTTGTTTATTAGGAAAAAATTCGTTGGAAGTTACAAAAAACGCATTTATTTTTTATTTTTGCGAGAAATGCGTTATTATTATTATTACAAAAAATATAGCCTATGACACTCAGGAAATGAAGACGAATCTAACGACACTTCGCACATCAAAATCGGTTAAGCTGTTTAGGCTGTAGGCGATCATATAGAAACATACATACATACCCACATACAAACATACATGCACTCGGAAAAACATAACCCTCTTTCTTACGCAGTCGAGTAAAAACATCCAAACTTACATTCATGGATGTCTGTAAGTTTAAAAACAGTCTTAGTCATACGCTCAGTCATGACGGCTATTAACGATACGACATGTCACATGACACATCAAGATCGGTCAAAACGTTCATAAGTTGATATAGCAATACACCCGAAAAAACCTCATTAGTATCTCCTTAGGTAATCCAGTAATAAAACCCATCCGTCTCAGACATACTCATAGTCTACCTGCAAACAGATATACCGACTAAGGCTGATACTAAACGAGCGCAGTTTATTTAGTTGTGAGTCGCGTAATTTCCGTTGCCTTCAGTTTTTACAAAAGTCCTGTTTGAGCCACACGACGACACAAAATGAGTTGTCAATTTCAATTGAATCCAAATTACGTAATAGCCTAAGAGCCCACGACGGCCAGACCTTCGTTATTTTATAAAAGCTGAAAGTTTCTCTGTGTATGTCTCTAACACAGGTAAGAACGATCAGCGACTATAGAGTTTGGATTCTGGTTACTTTGGCAGATAACAGGTAGCAACCCTAATAAGTGTCCGTCAATGCAATAACGTGATTTTTATATTTATCCTGAAGAACATATAAAAAAATTGAGCTTTATACTTTAAAGAAAGTAAGGTACTATTTTATACACCTTTACTACCTGTTATCTGCCAAAGTAACCACAATTCAAACTATAGTCGCTGGTCGTTCTTACCTGTGTGAGAGACATACACAGATAAGCTTTCAGCTTTTATAAAATAACGAAGGTCTGGCTTCCTGGCGACTTTCAAAGTGTCTGGCAAGATGTAAAAACCATTAAAACTGTCTGGCTTTTGAGGTAACATATTTTTATAGGTCCCAAGTAACAAATATAAAATTTAGCTTTTATACTATAACGAAAGTATTAATTATAATTTATTAAAGTTTAGGAGTGTCTGGCAACCCTAATAAATGTCCGTCAATGTAATAACGTGATTTTTATAGTTATCCTGAAGAACGATTTAAAAAATTGAGCTTTATCCTTTAAGGAAAGTAAGGTACTATTTTATACACCTTTACTACCTGTTATCTGCCAAAGTAACCACAATCCAAGCTCTAAAGTCGCTGGTCGTTCTTACCTGTGTTAGAGACATACACAGATATGCTTTCAGCTTTTATAAAATAACGAAGGTCTGGCTTCCTGGCGACTTTCAAAGTGTCTGGCAAGATGTAAAAACCATTAAAACTGTCTGGCTTTTGAGGTAACATATTTTTATAGGTCCCCAAGTAACAAATATAAAATTTAGCTTTTATACTATAACGAAAGTATTAATTATAATTTATTAAAGTTTAGGGGTGTCTGGCAACCCTAATAAATGTCCGTCAATGTAATAACGTGATTTTTATAGTTATCCTGAAGAACAATTTAAAAAATTGAGCTTTATACTTTAAGGAAAGTAAGGTGCTATTTTATACACCTTTACTATCTGTTATCTGCCAAAGTAGCCACAATTCAAACTCTAAAGTCGCTGGTCGTTCTTACCTGTGTTAGAGACATACACAGATAAACTTTCAGCATTTATAAAATAACTAAGGTCTGGCCGTCGTGGGCTCTTACTCTATAAATAGGTATCCGAAAAAACGGGACTCACAAGTTTAATTGGCGTGTGCGTAAGTAGCTGGTAGTACAAGCGCCACGAGCTCGATGTAGTTCTAGCTTGATTCTTAGATAGTCTTTATTAACATGGGAACGAGAATTACGAATTAATTTCATAACATTTTCATAGAACAAAATATGCATTATATTCACAGACAGAGATTATATTTATGCTCTTGCGTCGTGATATGAATTAACTTATCCTACTAAACTGTGTTTCTTTGTTCCTGGGATATTACCTATATGATATAGTATATACACACATACCTATATGCTTTCCTAAAATATTCTCAGTTCCGGTATAAATGCATACAACAAAATTGAATCAATGCCAAGAAAATACGCAATAATGCAGATGCTTAGTGCACACGTTCAATGTAGGTATATGGAAATACATTGATGCATTTAACAACAAGTGTTTTCAAGTGAGCGAGTCATGGTTACTGATCGGCATAGTAAAAATAATAAATTCAATAGGTACTGATAGTACCTATTGAATTTTTCAAAATAGAACATTTTTTAGACGGTTCCCCTAATAGTAAACGGTAATCTAATACCTTTAAACGACCAATTCTTGTATTAAATCGATCTTGCTTTCTATCTATCTACCTTTAAATGAGCAATTCTTGTATATATGTATAATCTGAATCTCGGAAACGGCTCCAACAATTTTAATGAAATTTGGTTTGTAGATAGATTAGGGGGCCATAAATCGATCTTGCTAGGTTTCATTTTTAGTGAACCCGGGTTTGCTTGTATTATCAGTCATAAAAAATCCGAGTGGAGCTTGGTCACTCAGGTACTAGAAGCTTATGAAATAAATAATGTATACCAATACGTATCCTTCTATGCATAAAAAACTTAATTTAGAGAAAACGACATGGGACAGTTTCAGCTAAAAATATACCATGTCGTTGTGCTTTTTTGAAAACTTTTTTTTAATTTGAATTTTTATACAATTTTCTTTTTTACCATTTACTTCTGTGACTTACTTATATTGTTTATGTGGCAAGTTTAAAAAGCGAAAGAAAACGCAAATATAGATATATTTCCGTACTAACTACTTACTTTAAATACCTATTATATTGGTGAAGGTGATATTTTCTATTCTGCTCCCATAGGTGACATCGTACTGCACGTTTGTGCAGTATATATTTTATTGTGCAACATAAGTGCAGGTATGTAGCGTTCACGCATCGTTTATACTGTAATCACACGAAACATATGAAAGGCTGCCCCGCCATCTAGCGAAAAATCCTGGGAGTGCGCTTTGATTCCGGTTGGCGACCGGACAAGAGGGCCTCAAGGACATTTTCGGGGGGGTACGGGCGTCCCCGCAGTCTCCAAACTACACTGGACTATGTTTTAGTGACTTTTGCTGACGAATGATCCGGACAGATATTCCGTTTCGGTGTCTGCACCACTTGGTGGTTCCGATCACTGTCTGGTGAAGTCTGTATCGTCTTATACTCCGCCTGATCCTAGCCCTAGAGGCAAACGGCGGGTGTGGCGGCAAAAGTCAGCAAAATGGGAAGAGATGCGGGATTTTTTTGCATCTTACCCTTGGCGGCAAGTATGCTTCTCTTCTTATGACCCAACAGACTGCGCAAATGCCGTTACGAAGGTGATAAATCAGGCAATGGAATACTTCATTCCATTTTCTGATGCTTCACCTTCTGGCGCAGCTCGCCCATGGTTTAATGCTGCATGTGACAGCGCTGTAGCGTGTAAGCATGACGCATATTTGGCCTGGGCTGACGCTCGAATGCGCAAGTCCATGGATGCACGTGAAAAGAAGAGAGCCTTTAACAAAGCCTCCAAGTCCAGCAGAAAAGCAATACGTAGAGCTCGATTTGAGCATATAAGCCGGATTGGGGCTAAATTAGCTTCTCACCCGACGGGTAGCAAAGCTTTTTGGTCCCTGGCTAAGTCTATCGAATCGAACTTCTGTCGAACATCTTTGCCTCCACTGTTGAAACCGGACGGATCTCTAGCTCACACCGCAGTAGAAAAAGCGAATCTAGATTCGCTAGGTCTATTTGCGGACAACTCACGTCTAGATACCTCAGGAGAAACGCCTCCAAGTATACCTCATTGCGGCGCAACTATGCAGGACATACGCATCAATCAAAAGGAGGTGCTTAAGACACAAGAGGTTTAGACGTGAACAAAGCTATTGGTCCTGATGGTATACCAGCTCTTGTGTTGAAAACCTGCGCACCTGAGTTGTCCCCGATTCTGACTCGTCTTTTCCGTCTTTCTTTGGAGACTGGTATAGTCCCTAAGTGCTGGAAGCTTGCGAACCTCCAACCTGTTCCAAAAAAGGGTAGTCGTGCCGATCCTTATAACTATCGGTCTATCTCGGTTACGTCCATTTTGTGTTAAATTATGGAGCATGTAATGAATAGGAAGCTCATGGCATACCTTGAAGACAATAACCTCCTCAGTGACCGACAGTACGGATTTCGCCGAAATCGGTCGACTGGGGATCTTCTCGTGTATGCCACACACATTCTGAGCGAGGCCATCGAGAACAACGGTGAGGCCTTGGCTGTGTCTCTCGACATCTCGAAGGCCTTTGATAGGGTTTGGCACGACAGTCTCCTTAACAAGCTCCCTTCTTATGGACTACCAGCCTCCTTTTGCTCTTGAATTAAAGACTTCTTGAGAGAACGATCGATTCGAGTGGTTGTTGACGGGTGCTCGTCAGATCAAATGGCAATAAGCGCCGTACCTCAAGGGTCTGTACTCTCCGCTATTCTCTTCCTGCTGCATATTAATGACCTGCTGAAACCTGGTATCTTAGGGTATGCAGATGACAGCACAGTTGTGGAAAGATACACTTCTGGTCCAAGAGCCAAAAAGGCGGAAATCGAGGCGTTGAGAGAAGATATGGTTGTGCGTATGAATAAAGCTCTAAAAGCTGTGTCCGACTGGGGTGACGAAAATCTCGTCAAATTCAACGCCAACAAGACTCAAACCTGCCTTTTCTCCGCCAAAAATAGTGAGTTTATTTTGTCTCCCACTTTCCAAAATGTATTCTTATCATTGACAGACCATCTTGAACTGCTTGGACTCACGTTAATCCCAACAATGAACTTTAAGGGCTACCTTGAATCTAAGGCTAAACTGGCTAGTAAAAAGCTTGGCATCATTAATAAGTTTAGGCGATACTTCTCACCGGGACAACTGCTTCATCTGTATCAAGCACAGGTCCGATCGTGTATGGAGTAAGTACTGCTGCCACCTTTTTGATGGATTAGCCAAGTATCAGCTGGAAGCTTTAGAATCAGTGGACCGGCGAGCTGTGAGGTTGATCGGTGACGATAAACTAGCTGCCAAGAAGCTACTTAGTCTCGAGCACCGCCGTAAAGTAGCATGTCTGTCTATTTCTACAGGATTCATTTCGGGGAATGTGCGCAAGAGCTTCACGACCTAATTCCACCCTCCCCATTTCACTACAGGACTAGCAGAAAATCGGCGAATTACCACCCATTTCTCGTTGAAATGCCAAAAATCCGTACTCAGCGATATCGATCCACATTCCTGTTGCGTACTGCACAAGAATGGAATTCGTTGCCGCCATCTCTGTTTCCTGAGACCTACAATCTTGGAATTTTCAAGGCTAGAGTGAATAGATATCTTCTAGATCGACGAGCTCCATCCTCGGCCACACCTTCGCTTAACATCAGGCGAGTTGGTGGTCAATCATAGATCTATAGAGTATAAAAAAAAAAAAAACTTCCACCGCTAAATAGGTACCTATGTTTAATTGATACTCAACGGTCTTGTCAAGCGAAAGGTATTAACTATTTTGTAATAACGTATTCGATTTGCAGTAGCGCAAGTAGTAGGTATAGGTTATTTCTGACAAACTATCTATTGCTCTGAGTATATAGTATGGTTCCTTTCACACGGAGAAAGCTATATTTTTTGTCATACAAGCGTTTATTATTGTAGTTGGTTGTGCTGTTTTACTAAAACTTCCTATCCTATAATTATTTAATTTATATATAAACGTGCAGTACAATGCCGTGTGAATTAAATCTAAGATTTCACATATAACGCCTTAGCACCACAGCTTGTGGCTGTCGCACTGTTTATACGCACAGCTAGTGAGTCAAGTCACAAGCTGTCATATTTTCTAACAGTGTTAAAAAACACGGCAGTCGCGTTGTAGTAGTGCGAGAGCACAGTTCTGCGGAAAGTCGTGACGCTGCCTTGCGGTACCAGTCTCGTTCGAGAAATATCAAACCAAATAATAGGTCCAAAATGTGTTTCTACATTGGAATTGATATTTAAATTACAGCTCTCCATAGCAATGAGATGTTACCATACAACATCACCGTACATTCACAAAAGTGACTGTATATCGTAGCAAAGGCCGTATAATAATGTAATGTAATATAATATTGGTGGACATAACACACATCACTATCTAGTCCAAATTAAGCAAAGCTTGTACGTAATAAGGAAACTAGATAGCTAATAAAATACATGTATAAATATACTTTTAACCGACTTCCAAAAAGGAGGAGGTTCTCAATTCGACTGTATGCTTTTTTGTATTTTGTTTCAGCAATTGCTAAGTAATTACTTCGTTAACTAAGAATTGATTTTGATGATTCTTTTTGGTGGTTCCTTAGAAATGTTATCGAAATCGGTGCAGTACTTTTTTTTTATCAGCCCTGTTTGTACAAACTGTCCCACTGCTGGGCGCGGGCCATCTTCTCATTATGAGAAGGGTAAGGCCATAGTCTACCACGCTGGCCAAGTGCGGGTTGGCAGACTTCACACATCTTCAAGATCATTGAGAACTCTCAGACATGTAGGTATTCTCACGATGTTTTCCTTCACCGTTTTGAAGTTGGCGGCAATCAACAATACGCATAACTCCGAAAAGACAGAGGTGCGTGCCGCGGGATTCGAACCCAGGACTTGCGGATCGCAAGTCAGACTAGGCTGCCGGAAACTTATTTCACTGTACTTATATTATTACTGGAAAATATGTCATACAAGTAAAAGAATTGCGTATTTTGAAAATGTTTTTTTCAGTTTTTTGAACTATAATTATTTAAATACATACATACTTATGATACATAGAAACAACCAGAGACAGAACAAACATCCATGCTTATCACACAAATGTTTGCCCTGAGTGGCGATCGAACCCCTGACCTACAGCTCAGCAGGCAGACATGCTACTGAGCTGCATACGTGAACTGTGAACGTATCTGTTATTACACGCAGTGCTCCTGCCATGTGGTTCAGTCGCCTAGCGTAAGAGCGCTATTAGTATTAAAAAAAATATAACTAGTGGATGACTAGTGGGGACTACTAAATTATTAATAGTAAAACTGAATTAGATATTAAAATATGGATGAATAATTGTTAAAACAGTCCCTTGATTATTTGTGGGAGACAACCCAAACTTAAAAGCTTGTGAATACAATTAAGCAGTAAGTATAATTTAGGAAAGAAAATATAGTAAACATTTATCATTTGTGAGTTTGAGCATAGAGATTGAAATACATATAATACATACATATTGATTAAAATGAAATAATAAAACTTACTTTCCAAAACAGAAATATCCCATTATCAAACCTATAACAAGGCATACAGAATGGCGAAATTCTGGTGAAGCAAATTTCAATGGTTTCCGAAACAGTCTGGCCAGGCATAGTGCAGCTACTTGTGCGATCAAAAAATTAACCTAATGAAAAAAATAAAAATGATTTCATGTACTAAATTGTGAAACTAGATCTAACTTATAAGCAAACAGCACAAAACATTACAGTAGCTCAAGAAATTGTAATTAGGGTGGTGTCTGACTGACATTTGTTGGAGTCTGTTATATGTACACATATAAAGGTTGCCATAAATAAGTAGCTGATTGGTTTTTGATTAAGCAATCAAACAATCGCCAAACACCCAGTTCAGTGCAAATATGCTCACAATAAACTTCAATACCAGTCTATCACCACCCTTAACTTTACTTTTTTATGTTATGAATTAATTTTTCACAGATGATTTGATTTTTATCTGAAATATTTAACTTCCATATAAAAGTTATCACACTGTCATAAGCTTTGGTTAAAATTTATCTGAGAGATGAAAAATTTGCTCTTAATTCAACAAATTCTAAGAGTTTTTAAATTTTCAGAAATAATTATTAAAAGATATTTCTTACACTTTTGCCAGAGAAACACTATTTACTTTAAAACTATTATGGGTAAACATGGAGTTATTAAACTTTAGCAAATGTGTTGTTTGTTGACTGAAGAAAATACATATTTTTAATCCAAAACAAGTGGTGTTTTGTACATAAAACTACGAGAGCCCAGAACCCCAAGACGTTACTTATTTAGTGACGAACGAAATTTGTCTTACTCAATTTGATCCAAGTAAATTTTCATACATAAAAATATTTTTTGGGCAAAAATTATTTTTATATATGAAAATTAACTTCGCTCAGATTGACATTATTGTCGAATTGTGATTTTGTTTTCTAGTTTCACAAACGACGATTTTTTACTCGATTGCGTAAGAGGGAGGGTTGTTTTTCGAGTGTATGTAAGAATGTATGTGGGAATGTATGTATGTTTCTGTATGATAGCCTACAGATTTTGATGTGTGAGATGTCATTAGATTCGTCTTCGCTTCCAGGTTATATTTTTTGTAATAATAATACATCTCTTGCCAAAATAAATAAAAGCTTTTTTGTAGCCTCTAACTATTTCATAATAAACAAATGATTTTACTATAATAATTCTAAAGAATGCGCATTTATAACCTATTACAGTGATTTTACGCATACTTTCTCACAAAAAACGTACACTCGACAGATTATCAAGTGTAACAAAATCGTAAGTTAGACCACAAAAACTGCTTTTCCGCAGTCGGGTATTTTGTTACACTTTGCTTAAAATTGTTTACTCACCCTGGTGACTACCAGTGTTGGCTCAGAGGGCATTTTCAGCTGCTGTGTACATAGCGACTGACATAAGATGTCATTTATCAGACAGCACCATCGATACTTTTTTTGTTTTTTAAGTAGCTATTTCGAAAATCACCAGTAGAACTAGACTTTTACCACATTTGACTGACGGTGTTCTTTAATTGTTTTTCTTGGTTTCCAAAAAAATACGGGTAATTAGTGAGTTATGTGTTATGTTATTTTAAAGAACAAAGCTTTTCTTTCAATTGATATTTTATCTTAATATTCATAATCACAAATTGTAAATTTAAGTAGCTGTAGTAGTTGTAGCAAGCAGTTTTCATCACTATGTAGTCATCTGAATTTAACAATATTATTTTGAAAACTATCTGAGGTTTCGAATGTTGAGATGCGTTGAGATTGCATTCCCTACCCATGGTACATCTAGGCAAGTATGTAAACATTCAGTCTGGGTACTACTCAGTAAGACACATTTCGTTTGTCACTCAATAAGTAATGCCTGGTGGCTCTGGGCTCTCAGACTATAAGTTTGACATGTGTAATATGAGGCATTGTAGCATTGCATTGTAGAATTTGATGTTGTTCGTAGCTTTATCTTGTTTATGTTTTCATCAAAATCAGTTTCTTTAACTCCATTGAATTTATTTAATTATATGTGAAGTTTAACATCAGCCGAATGACTTGCTCGTCTTGTCAATGAGTTGTCAAAAACAAGTAGAAATAAAAACCTACTAATTGTGTAAACGTTGCATACACCTATGTGTAATATTATGTATACTACACATAGTAAATCTCAAGGTAACTTCATTGGTTTATCTGGTTTTTACAACTAATTTTACAATAAAAATAAATATATTTTTGCTTCAATCTCATGCTAAATCATGATCAAATGTATATAAAAGGTGTATTACTTAATGAAAAACATTAAAAACTTACCAAATCGAGGGGAAGACCGATTTTATTTGATAGGAATAGAAATATTTTACTCCCGTCGTAATAATCATAGTAGGCCGAAGTCATTTCGAACACAACCTGTAATGGATTTTAATGTATTACAAAGATTCAAACATTCAACTAAAACTAATAACTAAACTCTAACATAAACTTAAATTAATGTTCAACACCGAAAATTTTTATTTTGCGCAAAACTTTGAAACGCAAGCACTATGCAATATGTAAGTTCAACTGTTCTGTTTTATTACACTACATTTGCAAGAAATCACTCAACTTTACTACGGATACACAACACAGGCTATTGTGCTATTTTTCTTTTAGTTTTCACTAATTATTCTTCTCCACAGACGCATCAGAGAACTACTTATTTACCTATCACTTCTAACCAGTGCTGCCAACTGTACTGTCATGTATATAGCTAGATTTGACCCCAAAAAAGTAGCTAGAAATAGCCAAGAGAGGAAAAAACCGGCAAAGTGCTATTTGGACTTGTGCACGAAGGGTTCCGTACAATTATCTATAAAAACGGCAAAAAATCACGTTTGTTGTATGGTCCCTTAAATATTAATTTTATTTTAATTTAATTATTTATGTTAAAGTGAATAGTATAACTCTGTTTAGTGCAAAGTAAATTAGTGTTGATTTATAGAAGTGTTAACATCTGACTACATTTGTCTGTAATATGACAAATCAACAATATGGTGTGCATATGAAACGAAATGAAATGAAAATTATTTATTCCAGATGTAAATCCATAACAATTAAATTAAAGTATAAAATCAAGTAAATTAAATAAAAAAAATTATATATATGAATAAATAAATGAATTAAATTAAGAATAATAAATAAATTATGTGATCGGTGCGTGATACGCCCTCCACGTTCAATGAAGAGGACTAGCGTCCCAATCTCTCACGGCAGCCACAAGTGCGTTATCGGAGCAGAGCATATAAAGATAAATTGTTATTTACTTACTCTGTACTTTCTGACTGTGCCCATACAGCCTGTATAAATCATCTTATCAACAGAATTATGTTGATAAATTGATTCAAATAAAGTTAAGACTTCCAGCCCAGGTTCTTCAACTGTTAACACGTAATCATCATCTAATCAACCATGAAAAGTCCACTGCTGGACATTGGCTTCCTCCATAGATTTCCAAAAATACCGATTAACGACCGAAGCGGCTCGCATCCAGCGTCTTCCCGCCACTTATATGAAGTCATCTGTCCATCTCGTGGCTGGTCTTACTACGCTGCGCTTGCTGTGACTCGCAATAATGTATACCCCCTAAATCCTGAAGTTTCCTGTGGCTCTGTGACTGACCAATGACGTGCAACCACTCTACAATCTAAGAATAGATTAAACTCTATAATTTATGAATAGAATTAACTGAACTCGAACTCAATTCAAACTCAACGCAAACTCAAAGCGAACTCGACGTAAACTCAACGCAATCTTTTCAATCAACGGAATCGGCTTGCATCCAGCGTCTTCCCGCTACTTATATGAAGTCATCTATTCAGGGCCATAGCCAGGAATTCGTTTCGGGGGGGGGGGGGGGGGGTTCAGCAATGGACATGGACATAGCTTATAGCCTTCTCATAGCGGGGAGGGGGGGGGGCAGAGTCTGCGGCCATGTTGTCCCATATCTTACGTATAATGTGCGAGCGTAAAAAAAATGAGCACTTTAATGTCCCAAATGAATACCAAGTTTGTCATAGCAAAATGTGCTAATATGTTTGGGTAGTAATAAAAAAATGTTTTTTTCGTTTTAACGAGCACTCAATGCTTGCATGACCTAAATATAAACAAAAATAGGTAAAAAGTATAAGCGAGCGCGAAAGTTTTAGTAGTGCTTTTATAGTAATATGCTTTGTTTCTCGTATTAGTGAACCCACGGTACTTCTCTGTTAAAATTTTAATAAAGCGCGAGCGAAGCGAGCGCGAAAATTTTAGTGGTGTTTTATAGTAATATGCTTTATTTCTCGTATTAGTGAATTCATAGTACTTCCATGTCAACATAATATGAAAGCGCGAGCGAAGCGAGCGCGAATTTTTTTAGTGTAATATGCAAAATTTTCGTATTTTTGAACTCACAGTACTTCTATGTCAAAATAGTAATAAATGCGTGAGCCCGAAAATTTTTGTGGTGTTTTATAGTAATATGCTAAATTTCTCGTATTTGTGAACTCACAGTACTTCTATGTCAAAATAGTAATAGTGCGCGAGCGCGAAAATTTTAGTGGTGTTTTTATAGTAATATGCTTTACTTCTCGTATAGTGAACTCATAGTACTTCCATGTGAAAATAATATAATAATATTAATGCGCGAGCGAAGCGAGCGCGACAAATTTTTAGTAGTGTTTTATAGTAATATCCTAAATTTCTTGTATTTGTGAACTCACAGTACTTCCATGTCAAAATAAAAGAACTTTTTTAAAGGTTTTTATATTAAATTATGGAAGTGATTTGATTCATTGATCGTGTTAGCGAGTCCTAGATTTTCGTGGACCAGATGAATCAAACAAGTAACTGTGTTAAAAGGAAATACCCGACTGGTAAAGAGCTACTTAACTCTATCAAAAATTATAAATACAACCATTTGAATGCATTGATTGCCAATTTAATAATCCTAAATATAAATATATGACTTTATAGAATTTTTTTATAATGGCCAGGATTTCGGGGGGGGGGGGGGGGGGTTGGACGGTCCAAACCCCCCCCCCCCCCCCCTGCCTACATGCATCTGTTCATCTCGTGGCTGGTCTTCCTACGCTGCGCTTGCTGTGAATCGCGCTTGCGATAACTCGCAATATATTATTGCTGTGACAAAAATGTATTATCCCTAAGCCCTGAAGTTTCCTGTGGCTCTGTGACTGACCAATGACGTGCAACTCTATAATCTAATAAACTCAATTATCTATGAATAGAAGAGTGGTGGCACAGATTTGGTATATGGGTGGCACGGGTTTGATGCCAGCTCTACACCTTCATACAGGCTGTCAAACTGGCTTGACACATTATAAATGCACAATTACAAAATTACTGTTTCCGTGTCGTTGTGTTCAAAAAGTGCTAGATTTTTTATCTATTACTTTTCGAAAATTGTAGCTGATGGGGGTCTAAAAGTAGCCAGATCTAGCTATAAAGTAGCTAAGTTGGCATCAGTGCTTTGGTTTCACTGGTTTGTGCTACCAATGCCGGGCTGCCATCAAAAAAAAAAATTCACTGACGTATTTGGATGTTTAATTGCCATGTTATGATTCAAAATTTCAAAAATTGCCGTGTTTCATAAAAGAAAAGGAGTTTTTATACGTAGATACTTTAAAGGAGGCTGTTGCGTGATCTCCCATACCTACAAATAGGATAAAACTACTTCTACCCCTAAACTCTTCCCGATTTCTAAGATTATTTTTTTCGGACGGATAATTATAATCGGAAATCGGATAATTTTGATGTACAGAAAACAGTTCTTTTTTTAATGTCGTAGACTGTTTAAAGGCACAATTTTCTTTCTGCATTTTTCATTATTTCAATTCTTAAAGTTTCTTAAACAACGTCTGAAGCAAGAATGAATAGATTTATTCGTAAAGAACGAGATATAAATTATAAATATCTAAGATATATTTTTAACCTCTCGGAGGTGTCCTTACTAGTGATGTGGGGTGTGTGATGTGTGATTGGTTCTTAGTATTCTAGAGAGATGTATGATGATTGATGAATAATCACCTAAATTTCAAGTGTCAAGTGAATTCGATGACGCGCTTATGTAATGTGTTCAATTTAATTGTAGAGTAGCTGTTGCCAGCACCTTAATTGGAGTATTTTTTCTCTCGCTCTAATTGCCGTGTATGATACGGCAATGGATGTTCAACCGTGTACCGTGTTTTTCATAGCAAGCGGCCCCAATTGCCATATAATACGGCAATTACCGTAGATATGGTAACCCTTTGTGAGAGATCAGCATGGCATATCCAGAGCCGTTAAATATAAAAAAAATGATCAGCATTATTTAGAGCCTGTCCAGCACCCTTATTCTAGTTCTAATCGGTTGTCGGTTTGTCGATTTTGTCGGTAATGAGCCGGCTACCGAATAAAGCTCCAATCGACTCAAATGCAAAGCTATAATTGATCCCCAAATTCCCACAAACTCAACTCGTGACTTGAATCATTATCTTAGTATCATGCACCTAAATGTTAGAAGCCTTAAATCTAAAATAAATAAACTGGAGTTGTTAAATGAGGAACACAAGTTTGATGTCTGTTGTTTCACTGAAACCCACCTCCGGGAGGAACAGGCCAATGTTCTTCAGTTAGAAGGTTTCAAACCAGCTGCCCACTATTCACGCAAAATAAAAAAACACGGTGGTGTTAGCATATATGTAACACCTAACATAAATTACGCGAAATTAGATTGGGTCTCAGATATGGCAATCGAGAGTCATTTTGAATGTTGTGGTATATCTATAGCTGAAATCAACGTTATAATAATATGTATGTATAGAGCTCCAAGAGGTAACTTTAATCTCTTTATTAATACACTCGAATCTTTACTTATAAAACTTATGAGAAACAGAAATAACACTAAAAAAATATTTATACTTGGAGATTTTAATATTAATATCTTAGAAACTAATAATAAAACCGATCAATTCATTAATACCTTAAAATCTTTCAAATTTCATCCAACTTTCAATGATCCAACAAGATATACCTCACACAGTCAAACCTGCTTAGACAATATTTTAACTAACACTAAAAAATACAGAGCTGAAATTTTAAATGTTGGAATATCTGACCATACTACTCAAAAAATAGAAATCGAAACTAACTTAAGTTACAAAGAAAAATATTGGTATGTTGAAAAAAGAAATATTGACAAATACATTTGTATATTCTTAAAATATCTTGCTCAGGTAAATTTTAGTAAAATTTTCGATGAGAGTGACCCAGACATTGCTTATAACGAATTTATAGGGCTCTACAGTCTCATATTTGAACTTTGTATTCCCGTTGAAAAAGTAAAAACGTATCATAGAAAACCACCAAATTGGAAAACGAAGGGCATTATTTTATCCAGTAAGAAAAAAAGGGAAATCTACCTAAAAACCTACTTAACTAATAATGAAGAGTTAAAAAATACGTATAAGAAATATTCAAAAACATTTAAAAAAATTATTAAATGTTCAAAAAGATTAACTAATATTAGGTACATAAATAAAAGCACGAACACAAATAAAGCTACATGGGGTCTTATAAAACAACATACAGCTCCAACTAACACTATACGAACGACAATCAATTACCTGAAAATTGACAATAAAGTAATATCTGATCCAAATCGTATTTCAGATATACTAATAAAACAGTTCAATCTTACTAACAATAAAGATATTAATACAAATTCATATCATGGGGATGAAGGAATTTGCAATTCTATATTTTTAGCTCCAACTGATGCTTCTGAAATCTTAAATATCGTCCACAGCTTTAAAAACAAAAAGTCTACTGGATACGATAAAACACCAATACAAGTAATAAAACAAAGTATCTATTATATACTGAATCCTCTTATACACATCATAAACCTTATGTTGACAACTGCACCCTTATTCAGATTACATTCGATTCGATGCGATCTTCGATATGGAGAGAGATCTCGAAGGATTTCACACGGTTTGCGGAATTAGCGATTCAGGTTTCTCGAATATCGAATAATTTTGACATTTCCATTCCATAAGGTATCAGCTGATAATCCCAAACGGTTCCATTGGTTGAAAGCGGCATGTAACATGTCGATTATCAATCGATTAATCGGAAATTGTTTTTTTGACTTGGAAAAACCGATTTTTAGATTTATCTCATGCTGCATGTCATTTTCGTGTAAGTGTAATTTTCGTCACGTTATTGTATTTTTACTACTGTAGTACCTACTTTTAAGACAGCATAGTTATCATGTTTGATGTAATTTACATAATATATAGTATACCTACTATTATAAATTCTAATTTAATATTATTTATGTGATATTGATCCACTATTAAATATTTGCACTTGAGAAATGATCGAATGTAATGGAAAATTGTAATTAATTTCTAAGACCTTATTTACCTACATTCTTGCAAATAAATTTCATTTCATAAGTAAATTCAAACCAAAATTTATTCATTTGTTTGCTAAATGAGCAACGTAAAGACAAACATGAAACCACACACTTCTCTCCCACGCTCCTCTCTCTGTATGGTAGTTGTTTTAAACAAGCACTAAAGTGACGTAATGTTACACAATTCGAATAATAAAATATAACTTAGTATTTGCTAGGATGATGTACGATAATTAATATGATTTGGATTACAATGAACGATCCACCGGAAAAAGGAATACGGGAGTCAGTGTAGGTCGAAAGCGAGAAGGAGGAATGACACCGGATGCTCTCCTAGTAACAACAAATAAAAATATATTCAACTTTTTACAAGCTATCACAGAACATCAAATTCTTTTATCTATGGAGTCGATAGGTCGGTTTAGAATTTGTAATATTGCCAACAAAAAAACATACAGTTGAATTAAGAACCTCATTCTTTTTGAAATCGGTTAGAAATATAAATGTGTGCTACTTCAACCCCAGCAAAATATAATAGATTTTCTTTAATAGGTTGCATTATTGACTGATCCCTGATTTAAACTGTAAAAAAATACGATTTTCTTACTTTTATTTGAAAATGAAATTTTTTAAACACAAAAGAATCGAACTTTAATCTATTTTTTTAAATAGTGAATCGAAATCCTTAGCGGTATCAAGTCACTAAAAAAAGTTTATAAATTTGACAGTTACAGCCATCTAGATTTTTTTTCTTTTATTGGCCACGATTGGCACATTTGCCAAAATAATATGTTAAAGTTTCATGAAAAATACAAATAACATAAGTTTTAGTCACAATCTCAAGTTACTTTGCTTAGATTATGACGAGATACTCGGTTGATAGTGAAACAAGTTCATGTCATGACTTGGTTATTTTACTAGGAGCTGTTAAGGACTTTGTAAGTTACAACGTGAAGAAGTATGTTTCATCACTCTCATTTCAAACTCGTGTGCGTAAACGAACACTAATTGATTAAAAAAACATCATCTTTACAAAATCTTTATTTGAAATAACACAAGTTTAGAATAATAAAAGAAAACTGTGACATTTTTTAATTAAGTTCCCGCGAAAAATTGCCTTGAATTTGAGCCGGCTACCGAATCGAATGGATTACCTTCGATAACCCTATTCACAAATTCGAATGGCACCAGTCGGTACCAAATCGGTAATGACCTCGTGTGACCGATAGGATAACATAGACAAGCTAGTTTTCAGAGTCAGTTTCATGTTTTTAGATAGGTGATTCGTGATAGAAGTAAAAAAAAAGCTTAATTATGACCGGCGACTGACAAAATATATAATTTATTGCATAATATACATATAACTTAATCCATCAACTTAATTATGGTATATAATAAATTCTTTAGTAAATTTATTGCTTCATTATGTGAAGCATGCTTCGAAAATACCTTGTTGGTTGTGTGTGTGCATGTGTGTGTGTGATTTCAAAGTTCTTCTATTTTCTCCCTATACTCACGCATTTAATGTATTTGCCATTTATTAGTAACAAGTATTAAATATTTAATATATTTAGGGCGCCATGCGTGTAATCTGACTAAGATCTCCAACTATAAAATATTACATTTTGAAACTTTGGAAATCATAATTAGGGGAACTTTAAAACCCGTAAAATCTGTACATTTGACTATTAGGTGAATATATTATGTCAAATTATGGAAAATGGTAATTGAAAATATCAAAAAAGTGATCTTATTTTACTAAAATGTATTAGTAAAATGTATTCGATATCACTCCCGACAGGTTTA
The DNA here is from genome assembly GCA_947563715.1 of Lycia hirtaria. Classification (NCBI taxonomy): domain Eukaryota; kingdom Metazoa; phylum Arthropoda; class Insecta; order Lepidoptera; family Geometridae; genus Lycia; species Lycia hirtaria. The sequence continues at coordinate 28,765,949 of OX387384.1, forward strand.
TCCTGTCGGGAGCGATATCGAACTAGCCATCGAATTTATATGTCAAACTCCTTCGGATTCGAGCTTGTGAATCGGTCTACCCGAATCCCGGCGGATCCAGTTGAGGATGAGTGGAGATTGTCTTTGGTTTCTCGAGATTTCTATACTAAAAATGGGACCGACGTGCATAAATTCGAATTCGTGAATACCCATTGGAGTCGAATGGAGCTTTATTCGATAGCCGGCTCATTACCGACAAAATTGACAAACCGACAACCGATTAGAACTAGAATAAGGGTGCTGGATGCTTCCCACAAAATCTCAAAGTAGCTCTAATAAAACCCATCCATAAAAAAGGACCAAAAGACGACCCCAACAATTATAGACCCATTGCACTACTTCCTTGCTTCTCAAAGATATTTGAAAAAGTAATATACAAAAGACAAAAAAAATTTTTTCATCTCAACAATGTAATAAATAAAAACCAATTTGGTTTCCAAGAAGGCAAAAATACGACCTTGGCTATCTTTAAGATGATTAAAAAAGTAGGAGAAAACGTTAATAAAAAAGAACCTGGAGTTGCCTTGTTCTTAGATTTGTCGAAAGCATTCGATAGCGTAGATCACTGCATATTGTTAAATAAAATGGAACACACAGGAATAAGAGGTATAGCTTTAAAACTAATGGAATCTTATTTACAACAAAGATCACAAGCAATAGTATTAGATGTTTATAATAAATCCACAAAAACAGTAGAACAGGTAATCTCTAAATTCGTAAAATTATCATCAGGCGTCCCCCAAGGTAGCATTGTGGGGCCCCCATTATTCCTAATTTATGTCAATAAACTACCTCAAGTAACTAAACATTCGTGCGTGATGTTTGCAGATGACGCCACTATATACATTCCCAAACATAACTTAAGCAGTCAAAACTATGAAACTGAAATAAATAATACTTTAAAATTAGTTGGCGATTGGCTAGAAACATTAAATCTAAGATTAAATGTCGACAAAACAAAACTAATAAAGTACTGCTACGCTTTATCGATATTATCAAATATTTCTTCCAAAAAAATTGCTTTAAATGCCTACTTTGGTTATGTTTATCCTCAGTTAGTTTATGGAGTAGTATTTTGGGGAAACTCAGTGGAGATACACTCAACCTTCTTATTACAAAAAAGATGTCTAAGAATTATATTCAACTTAGATAATACTGACACCCTGAGAAACATCTTCAAAAATAATAATCTCTTAACGCTCACAGGCATCTATATATATGAAACTTGTTTATTTGTCAAAAACAATGAAAATTATTTCTGTGATGTACAATCCACTCGTGCTGAAGTTAAGAGATCAAAACAGAAATACGACATTTGTATACCGCAATTAAATAACAGTATGTTTTCAAATAGTGCATATGCAATGGCTATAAAAATTTATAATCACCTACCGCTTGAATTAAAAAAACTAGATTGTAATAGATTTAAGAAAAAACTAAAAACATGGCTCATCTCGAAAGCCTTCTATAACACAAAAGAATATTTTGAAGAGAGAAAAATAGCAATATACAACATACTAAACTTATAAAGACTCAATGGAAAATAAGAAATTGTACAAAGCCTAGTACTAGCCTAGTTAACTAAAACATTAATTAGTAATAATTATTTATGTGTGTCGTCATTCCTTATCATTCGTCTGGAATACACCTTTATCTGATGAGACACACATCAATATTGTAGGTATTAATGTGGGTATCTAAGGGGATATTGGTGGCATATTCTAGACCAGTATTTAAATTATTGTACGCTCGAAAGGGCAGACTGTTGGAACTCTTTTACAATATATTAACATCACTGTAAACACAGTTCAATAAATATTTTCTTATTCTTATTCTTATTCTTATAATGGGTATTCACGAATTCGAATTTAAGCCCGTCGGTCCCATTTTTAGTATAGAAATCTCGAGAAACCAAAGACAATCTCTACTCATCCTCAACTGGATCCGCCGGGATTCGGGTAGATCGATTCACAAACTCGAATCCGAAGGAGTTTGACATATAAATTCGATGGCTAATTCGATATCATTCCCGACAGGTTTATCCTGTCGGGAGTGATATCGAATACATATTAATAATTTAAGAGCACTTTTTTGATATTTTCAATTACCATTTTCCATAATTTGACATAATATATTCACCTAATAGTCAAATGTACCGATTTTACGGGTTTTATAATTCCCCTAATTATGATTTCCAAAGTTTCAAAATGTAATATTTTATAGTTGGAGAGCTTAGTCAGATTACACGCATGGCGCTCTAAATATATTAAATATTTTATACTTGTTACTAATTAATGGCAAATACATTGAATGCGCGAGTACAGAGAAAAAATAGAAGAACTTTCAAATCACACGCATACATGCACATAGAGGTGCGCGCCGCCGCGGAGTGCCGCCGCCGTCTTGTAATGGCGCGCCGCCGCCGCCGCCGATCATTTGAAATTTCGCGCCGAGAACGAATTGCGTTTTTTTTTCAATTTGGTTATTAATATCGCAGATCATTTTTACATACCGTATGGACGATCCACAGTACTCAGATCGTTTCTAGAAATAGTCAGGTGGAAATGTGGAACACGGATTCAAAGATTAAAAGCACATATTCATCTTTGGCATCCATAGCTTGTGTGTCCACAAGAGACGTAAGGCAGATGTGCAACATAAAAAATAATTAAATAAACAAAGATAGCTACTTAAATAATACAACTATTATAATAATAACTACCACGACCTAATTCCACCCTCCCCATTTCACTACAGGACTAGCAGAAAGTCGGCGAATTACCACCCATTTCTCGTTAAAATGCCAAAAATTCGTACTCAGCGATATCGATCCACATTCCTGTTACGTACTGCACAAGAATTGAATTCGTTGCCGCCATCTCTGTTTCCTGAGACCTACAATCTTGGAATTTTCAAGGCTAGAGTGAAAAGATATCTTCTAGATCGACGAGCTCCATCCTCGGCCACACCATCGCTTAACATCAGGCGAGTTGGTGGTCAATCGTAGATCTATCTTCTATAAAAAAAAAAAAACAAAAAAAAAACATATTTAGTTTAAAATTTTTAAAACGCACTTTACAAATTTGAAAACAAAGCCCTAATCAAAAAGCCACGCGTTGCACCTTGCCAAAATGTGCCCAATGCCCATAATGCTAACGGCGTTCCCTTTTTAGATGGCTAAGGAAATGTGCTGAGTAATAAAGAAACTCAAACCCGAGCGTGGCTCACGGCTTTTTTCCTTGAGTCGTCGCTCCAACTCGCGCACGAATTGTATGGCTTCGGAACACCACGGTCCATCCATTTAACGGCAAACGGCACAAAATCGTACATCTACTCTAAGCAGGCGTATTTAAGATGTTTATATCTGGCCGCTGCCTCTGCTCCTGCACCAGCTGACTGCTGCATGGTAGCGAGATGGCAAGAAGCGAAAGCACTTAACCACGTCGAATCCCAAAGGAGGCAGCGACCTCTGCTATGGAATCAATGTGAGACCGTCAGGCCACTTCGCTTACCGTCTGAATAGGACAAACCAGGGGGCTCTAAAACCCAAGGCACATCAGCAGACACCAACGCTGGCCTTATTATATCGTTAATCTCATGATGCTTTGGTCTACGACCAGCGTATCGTGTGCAAGCCAAGCCGTGGTGGCCATTGGCGTCGCTATTCGTACCACAAATATAAGTATAAAATTCGTAAACATTGCAATCGAGCTGGAGAGACGAAGCCACTCTCAGTAAGTCGTCGTCTAGCAGCGTGTCTATGTGTGGAGATGGCAAGGCATGCAACCAGGCGCTGGACTCGGGAAGAGTGGCGGCGTTCACTATAGCCAGTTCGGCCTTTTGGCACTAGCTTAATAGTTGCAACAGATCGTTTTTTGACAATTATGTCAACATTGCCTCACTGTATCTTTAGATTCTGAAGCTGATCCGTATCTGGATACCTTCACTATCCATTCCCGTAGCGCTCAGATTACTCACATGTATTTCGAGGGATGCCTTAGTGTGGAGTAAATAAAACCTAGTACTATGCATTTATACTATTAAAATAGCCTGTAAAAAAGTTATTTCCGTAGCTGGTCATAAAGATAGATTTCTTTTTAACATTGTATCTCAATTTCTATGCGAAAATTATTGAAAATCCTACGCCGCCGGCGTCGCGCCGCCGCCGACGAAATTTTGCCGGTGCGCCGCCACCGACTGATTATTAACGCGGCGGGCACCTCTAATGCACACACACACAACCAACAAGGTATTTTCGAAGCATGCTTCACTTATTGAAGCTACAAATTTACTAAAGAATTATATGCCATAATTAGGTTGATGGATGAAGTTATATGTATGTTATGCAATAAATTATATATTTTGTCAGTCGCCAGTCATAATTAAGCATTTTTTTACTTCTGTCGCGAATCACCTATCTAAAAACATGAAACTGACTCTGAAAACTAGCTTGTCTATGTTATCCTATCGGTCACACGAGGTCATTACCGATTTGGTACCGACTGGTGCCATTCGAATTTGTGAATAGGGTTATCAAAGGTTTTCCATTCGATTCGGTAGCCGGCTTAAATTCAACGTAATTTTGTCAACTGTCAAATTTACAAACTTTTTTATTAGTAACTTGATACGTCTAAGGATTTCGATTCACTATTAAAAAAAACGATTAAAGTTCGATTCTTTTGCGTTTAAAAATTTTCATTTTCAAATAAAAGTAAGAAAAACGTATTTCTTTGCAGTTCAAATAGGGATCAGTCAATAATGCGAGCTAGTAAAGAAAGTCTATTATATTTTGCTGGGGCTCAAGTAGCACATATTTATATTTCTGACCGATTTCAAAAAGAATGAGGTTCTTAATTCAACTGTATGTTTTTTGTTGGCAATATTATAATTTCTACACCGATCTATAGACTTCATAGATAAATAAATTTGATGTTCTGTGATAGCAGTGATAGCTTAATTTGTATTGCTGTAATTTGTTGTTACTAGAGGAGCATCCGCAGGGCCGGATTATCCATTATGCGGATTAGGCAACTGTATTGTGTGGATTGTACTGTTGTGCTATCTTATTTATTCGATACTTTATCTTTTTGATGCATTTTATGACGAGATAAGTGTTATTTTGTAAACATGTAATTTATTGTTTGTTTACATTTTATTTTAGTGATGAGATAATATCGGCCTTACCGAAAAACGTAATTTACAGAATAGGCTTATATTTTGTTCTTGTTTTATCTTACATGCTTGACTTATTATTAGCGCATTTGCCATCAATAACGAATAAGATTTACTCAAGTTTCATGTTAAGGTCGAGATTAAAGCACGCAGCTATCTCTCTTGCGCATCACAACATTTTTAAACATATAAAATCATTGAGTAGGGATATTAGAAAGGTTAGAGAGAAAAAATTAAAACATTTTTACTTTTCACCCTCTAACCCCTATTTGTGGGTGCACCCTCTGAGTGTAATCAAAAAGATAGGGCACTTCCTGAAGTCTCAGAAAGCTGAAATTTGGTATGCAAACTACAATTGGTATACAAACAACAGAAAAATTAAGATATTTGTAACTTTCACCCTCTAACCCCTATTTGAGGGCTATCCCGTTATTTTCATCAATAATATATCAATAATTTATAGTACTTTCTGAAGTCTTAGAAAGCTGAAATTTGGTGTGTAAGCTAATATTTACACATGAATAACGAAGAAATTAAAATATTTTTACTTTTCACCCTCCAACCCCTATTTGTCGGTACACCCTCTAAGTGTAAACAAAAAGATAGGGCACTTCCTGAAGTCTCAGAAAGCTGAAATTTGGTATGCAAACTACAATTGGTACACAAACAACAGAAAAATTAAGATATTTGTAACTTTCACCCTCTAACCCCTATTTGAGGGCTATCCCGTTATTTTCATCAATAATATATCAATAATTTATAGTACTTCCTGAAGTCTTAGAAAACTGAAATTTGGTGTGTAAGCTAATATTTACACATGAATAACGAAGAAATTAAAACATTTTTACTTTTCACCCTCCAACCCCTATTTGTCGGTACACCCTCTGAGTGTAAACAAAAAGATAGGGCACTTTCTGAAGTCTCAGAAAGCTGAAATTTGGTATGCAAACTACAATTGGTACATGAACAACAGAAAAATTAAGATATTTGTAACTTTCACCCTCCAACCCTTTTAAAGGGAGAATTTGACTATATTTTTTTAACATAACATAACTTCGTTATGGATAATTTTAGAGAGTCCAAATTTTCAGGATAAAAGTAGTTAGTACATGTATAAAACATACAAAGTTTCATTTATGTAGCTTTTATACTATAGATTTAATTCACACGTAAACTACGTCAACTTTTGGCACTCACCACTAATGATAGTTAGTTTCTAACGGCGACGCTAGATGGCGTGTGCGATCGACTTTAGCACACGCTATCGTTTTGCGCGCTTTGCTTATACATACATCTTTTTACTTATGGATGGATAGTGCGTTTTCGTTCGTTTCATGTTTAGTAAATATGGGTTTGTATTATACATATTCAACTTTCGTTGAAAATTTGGTTTGTTTTAGGTAGTACTTAGGGACTTATTTACACAGAAAAATATAATACTTTCAACCGAGAGCTTATTTAGAAGCTTGGATTCGGGACGGGTATCTTGTTCGAGAAGGGGTACTAATTAGGTTAAGAATTTAAGTTATTGAATAATAGTCCGGACACAAGAATAATCTAAAGTTGGTTTAAAGCAGGTATTCCTATAAAAAGGAAATAAGACGAACAATATGAGTAACGAAATAATTTCTTTGGGAGACGGGTTAGGACGCTATCGTACAGTTCATAGTATGTCTGGAAATGGTTCATGTCTTTTCCATTCATTGAATCAATCTATAGATCGTATTTGGTGTGGCGTTGCAAATTAGGGTGTGCTATTGTTTATTATGCTGTATAACATTGGGACGAACTGCAACTTTATACTTGTGCTGAAGACTGAGAATTTTTTCTGGATACCGACTCTTATTCACGCGCTATAGTATGGCGCCTTAACAGAATTGAAGGTTACAGCAACTACGAGTATCACCTATTTTAAGTAATAAACCAACAAGAAAAGAGGCTATGATAGAGAGTGTGCTGCAAAAAAATAATAACAGATGCACAGGAAAATACATTCCGTTAAAATAAAACGTTGCAGAAATTACAGGGTATCTTACAAAAAAGAAATGAAATCCCACCAAAAACATTTCATGTAAAATTGGTTGCCATGTCTCGCATTGTCATGCCACTTTCACTGACAAAAAGAAATCAGATGAGATCTGACTGAATTTGAAAAGCCAAGCTGCTAACTCTACAAAGTCTAACGCTACAATACTTATCTCTGTAAGCCTTAAATCTTGGTCAAAAAGCATGGCTTGGTCGTTTCATGGAACTATTACATTACTATTACAATTATACATCATTCAAGAGCAGAGATTTTAGTTTGTCTTTCATTTTCTTCCTTAGAAGTCCATGTACGACTTGTTATGCGACATATGTTGTAACTGACAGCCGGAAAACGACCAAGCTATGCTTTTTGATAAAGATTGAAGGCTTACAGAGGTAAGTATTGTAGCGTTAGACTTTGTAGAGTTAGCAGCTTGGCTTTTCAAATTCAGTCAGATCTCATCTGATTTCTTTTTGTAAGTGAAAGTGGCATGACAATGCGAGACATGGCAACCAATTTTACATGAAATGTTTTTGGTGGGATCATATTTTTCTTCATAAACCGAAAAATATACATCGTAAAAATATTTTAAAACCTGTTTTAGCTTATGCTAATGAAGCTCATATGATACCCCACATGATACGGTTAATTTACATTAAAATTTGGCCCCTCATTCCTTGCATACACTATTTTTTGTGAATAAATTAATTAAAAAAACGGATTTTTCCCTATAATTATGTGTTCCCTATTTTATTCCCTACTCTAACATAATGCTTCTTGCCAAATTTCAAAGTTCTAGGTAAACGGGAAGTACCCCATAGGTATTGATTCCCTTGTGAGTGTCGAAATGTGCGTTTTTTACGACATATTCGGCTGTAACTTTTTTTTTACCAAAACTGAGAAATTTGATTTTTCTTTCTGCAGCAAGATACTATAGATCTGCGTATATGGTTTTAATTTCAACACGATACCTTCACGCGTTCCCGAGATAAAGATCTTGACACCCGGACGGACAACAAAGTGATCCTATAAGGGTTTCGTTTTTTCGTTTTGAGGTATTTTCGAAAGAAATTTAGTCCTCAGCCAAATTAAAAGATATCGAAGAAAAACTTGTTTTTAAATATTTCTCCTGTCTAAATTAATAAGTTTAGCTCTCACTTTTCTAATATCCTTATTCAATGATTCTAAATATTTAAAAAGGTTGTGATGCGCGAGAGAGATAGCTGCACGCGTCGAGCGAATCCTTAAGTGGCGGTTATCCTAATTTATTTGTCGTCTGTTTGCTACCTCTTCACGGCTAAATGGCCGTAAATTTCATGATGAAATTGGACTCAGAGATTCTTTAGGGCCTGGAGAGACATAGGACTATACTTTATCATCACTACGTATGTAGCACCGTGGGGCGCAGCTAGTCAGTGGCAGTTATTTAAGTATGTAACTATTATATAAACTTAGGCCGCGATTAAGTAATATAAGTAGTTGCTGGTAAAGTGGTGTTTATTTATATATTAACATAAATAAACCGACTTCGAAGCTTAAGGACATCACTATCACCATTTAAGTGGTGGGAATGACGCCATTTTGTGCAGAAAAAGTGCCGCAGGGTCCGTCTCTAGTTTTCTCTAGAGTCTATGGCTTAAACCCAAAAGTAAAAAAAATGTTCATTGTCATGGATTTCGATTTTTTACCCGACTGCGTAAGGAGGGTTATGTTTTTAACCGACTTCCAAAAAGACGAAGGTTCTCAATTCGACTGTACCTATGTTTGATTCTGTGGTTTGTGTATTGTTTTTGACGATTATTTTTTGTTTGGTAAGTAATACCTCAGAGGTGGTCCCATATAAAATTTATCAAAATTGGTTCTGTAGGTACTTTGGTTTTTATAACTAAATAACTGGAGAAATGTCATACAAGTAAACGAATTGCATATTTTGGCTATAATTATGTACGTGGGTACGCTTAGATTAATAAGGCCCTTTATGATCGTCTACAGCCTAAACGGCTAGATCGATTTTGTTGTGTGAGTTATCGTTGGATTTTTCTTTATTCCCTGAATGTGTAATAATAATAATACATCTCTCACAAAAATATACTTTTTTGCGTAACCTTTAACCTCAGAGCAATTAAGTAATTTTGTCAGTACATTCAACGAACTATTTCGTAATAAACTAGTGAAATATAATTATTCTAAAGAATGCGCATTCATGATAATTTAGTGATTTTATGCATACTTTTTCACATAAAAGTACATTCAACAGCGTATCAAGCGTAACGATATCGTAAGTTGACTGCAAAAACTGCAGTTAGTGATTTGTTATACATTTAGATTTAGCCATTGAGCTACATGAAATTAAGTACGTACGCGTAGCTCAATGAATTTAGTATCTCTGTCTATAGCACAGACATCTAAATGTCTGTGTAGTCTTTGTTTTTCTTTTACTACGGGGCTAAAAGGCCCATTATACCACCTTATTTATCGTGGCTGTCGGCAGAGGTTTGATTATGAACATGCTTATTTTCAATCTATGAAACAAGTATGCTTTATTTAAGCAAATGTATACAGCTAAAAAGCATGCTCGTCTTACGCATGTTAATAACCATACTTTTTAGTAGCATGTCTCTCTATACCTTTTATGGTCGAGATTACGGTACAAAAAATAGAACCACTTAGGATAAACAGGGGTAGACATACATACAACATAATAAGTTAGTAATAGGGAAAACCTATTCCACATTGGGTTACAGAAAGAAACATTTGTATGTAACAAAATGAAATATTTATTTATCACTGAGATTGTCCAAGGCCTTTTTTAACTTAAGAGAGCATAACTCAAGTGGAGTTTTCTTATCCTTATTAGTAAGATGCGTATCTGCTCCAGCCTTGACAAGCATACATGCAGCAGCTTCTCTGTCCTCTTCACAAGCGAGATGTCTGTAATGGTTGTGAAGAAAATGCATTAAACTACAACACATATTGAAGAATAGATGACAAAAATTTATGAAACCGATAAAAAAAATTCTCTAGGGTTTCAGTTATATATATGTACTTATATTACCGGCAATCTGTATAATCCGGTATTCTATACAATTTCTAGAATACCTAAAACGTTTAGATAATGTATAAAATATGATTAATTTCATACTTTGCCTAGGTTTTCTACGCAATACCGAATACGCAGTCGGCAATATGTATCAAAGACGAGAGCGGGGAAAGGGGAGATGAGCGAATCAAAAGTATATACCTATCACCTGAAATTAAATCAATCTTAGGGCGTCAACTGTGTATTTTTACCCAACTGCATAAGGAGGGTTATGTTGTTCAAGTGTATGTATGTATGTATGTTTCTATATGACAGCCTAAAGCTTAGTACCATTATCTATTAAAACGGCAAAAAAAAAACACATTTGTTGTATGGGAGCCCTGCATAATATTAATTTTATTTTAATTTAATTATTTATTTTTAAAGTGAATAATATATATCTCAATATTCTGTGAATATTTCAAGTGTCTACCTGTTGATGTTATCAATATTGAGCAAATAAATCACATTTGTTGTATGGGAGCCCCCTTAAATATTTATTTTATTCTATTTTTTAGTATTTGTTGTTATAGCGGCAACAGAAATACATCATCTGTGGAAATTTCAACTGCATAACTATCACGGTTCATGAGATACAGCCTGGTGACAGACGGATGGACGGACGGACAGACAGCGAAGTCTTAGTAATAGGGTCCCGTTTTTACCTTTTGGGTACGGAACCCTAAATATGCATTATTTTGAAACCTCCAAAGAACTATTTCGTAATATAACAAGTGATTTTACTAGAATTGTTCTAAAGAATGTCCATCCATTTATATTTTAGTGACTTTACGCATACTTTCTCACAAAAAAGTACACTCAACAGCATATCAAGTGTTACGAAATATTAGACTGCAAAAACTGCTTTTCTGCAGTCAGGTATTTAGTTTTTCTTTTAATATACATACTTGTTGTCTTCCTGTTGACACGCTAGGTACATACACTAGGGGTATCTATAGAACTCTATAGTTAGAGTTAGGCCAATATTTAATTGTATCTTTTTAATATCACCACTTATAAGTATAAATATAACAAATTATTTTGTGTACATATAATATTTTTTAGTGCAGCTAGAGGCACAGAGATGGCAATTTGCCAAATTAGCAAGCAGTTTGTTGGTTCTATTAATAATATTATGTAGGCATACTAACAATGGAGTTGAGCCAGTGGAGTCTGTAGCATTAACATGAATATGAGGCTGTGTTAGCAACAGTTCCACAATGTTATTCCTTCCCTGTGCAGCAGCACGATGTAGTGGAGTTGCACCAAGCACATCAGATTCATTTACATTGGCATCTAAGTCAATTAGGAGCTTTGCCACCTGAAATAAGTCATTGACACATATATATATATATATATATGTATATATATATAATGTTATTTTGACCGAAATAAACATATAAATGACAAATTTTCCACATTTACATTATAGTTCCCTTCACGTAAAAAGAACACTGGTATGTACGTAACAGCAAACAAACCAGCATTCTTCTTACATATATATATGTAAAAATAATGCTGGTAACTATATATATATATAGTTCCCGTTTTGGGAACTATAATGTAAATGTGGAAAATTTGTCATTTATATGTTTATTTCGGTCAAAATAACACCTATTGTTTATACATTGTAATAATGTTAATTTGTTTATCAAAATTAATTTCAATAACTTTATTTTATCAAAAAAAGGTGCCACTTGCAAGCGAGACACCTGCACCACCCTATTCTTTGCATTAGTAGTAAATTTGTCGTAGAGCCAGTTACCTCTAAATGCCCTTTAGAGCATGCATAATGCAATGATGACTGTCCTCGACTAGTTTTATGGTTGACATTAGCACCTCTATCAGTTAACAGTTTCACAACTTCACAGCGTCCAGCTGATGCAGCCAATATCAATGGTGTGCTATTTGTGTCATCTATTGGATCAATAGGACTGAAAAGATCAATCAAATAATCGACAAGATTATCATTTCCACCGAGAGCAGCCCAGTGAACTAGAAGACGGCTGTTCTGAAAAATACAACAAACTTTATTTTTTTATCAGACTGCGAAGGAGGGCTATCTACAAATTGTCAGATGTGTGTAAGTTTTCAACTGTCTGTAAATTTGTACACACTTCAGTATGTAAGCACTCAAAAATATAATATATTATAAGGAGCAGTATGTTTATCGCGTGTATGTAGGTATGTTTGTAAGTTTCTTTAAGACCGCCTACAACCTAAACGGCTTGCTTGACCAATTTTGAGGTGTAAGGTGCTGTTAGATTCGTCTTCACTCCCTGAGTGTCATAGGCTATATTTTTTCGCAACGTGCAACGAACTTTTTCGTAATAAACAGTGTTTTTACTAGAGCTATTCTAAAGAATGTACATTTTCAATCCTATACAGCAATTTCAGGCATACTTGCTCACCAAAAACAAGTTGTGTGTATGTTTTCAAGCGTATCAAGTTATCAAGCTTAGCGAAATCGTAAATTAGATTGTAAAAATCACTTTTCGGTCTTTTATGCAGTATAAGTTTTAATGTCTTACCTGATCAGGAGTCTTCACGAGGGAAGCATCTTCATCTATCCTTACTTTTACTTGATTAAAATCACCTTTGTAAGCAGTTTCGTAAACTGAACCTATCGACATCTTAAGTTCAACAAAAAACAAAATTGTTGAGGATGTACCTATGTACACTTAAATAATAGCCCTCGAGTACAATATTAACAAAAGATCGTAATACAACTTCTCCCCATAAATACTAATTAGCGTTCTTTACAACTTACTCGCAAAGAACACTAATAATCCTCTAAACTTTAGCTCAACTTTTTAAAATCAAAACAAAACCAATTATGTATGACTAAGAACTTGTGAAAACTTGCACTATCATTCAATCACAGACTAAGGAGAGGAGAGTGAGAGTCATTCAATCAAACAATCAGATTTAGCAAAGAGAATACTTTTATTTTTAAACTGTTTAAAGGCTCTGGATACTGCACCCTTAGTGAGTCCTTTGAGCCAAACCACAAAGAGAATACATACAAGCAGTGTTGCCAGATGTACGATATAAATCGTAATCATACGATTTTTTTGCTGTTTCTAAAATTTACGATACAAAGATCAAATTCGTACGTAATTCCTACGACTCTTTCACGTTCCGCTGGTTTTAACGGAATATGAAAAAATCGCAGGAGCACGGCCCCTGTATTCTGAACCCATTCGGTTTCGGAATCGATTTGATTTGTATATCTCCGTCTCTGTCATTTCCATAGAGAATGACAGAGACGGAGATATACAAATCGAAACGGTTCTGAAACCGAATGGGTTCAGAATACGGGGGCAGTACTATATTTTTTTCTCCTGATTAGTAAGGAATTAAAAAAAATATACGCTTCGAATTTCTAACCTCCTCCTTTTTTGAAGTTGGTTAAATAATAGAATAATATTTAAGGGGGGCTCCCATACAACAAACGTAATTATTACGTAATTATTAAACGTAACGTATTGCCGTTTTTATAGATAATCGTAAGGAATCCTTCGTGCGCGAGTTCGACTTGCCGTTTTTTCCTCACTTATCTAATTAAGCTACTTTTTGGGGTCAAATCTATCTATATACATGACAGTACAGTTGGCAGCACTGTTTCTGTGGAGTTGCGTCCTTACTAGTCTGTGAGTTGCGCCAGGCAGGCAGGATGGACAAAACCAGTGTTGCCAGATGGACTGTAATTACAGCAGATCTGCTGTATTTTTGCTCCATCTGCTGGACACTGTATTTTTTTAAATATAGTGTATGAAGTCACTGTATTTTTTCTATCAGGAATATTTGATGTTTTTTGTAAAAAATTAACACGATTTAAAGACGCTTTCAAATTTTTTAACTCGATTGAAACTTTTCCCTGGTTATCACTGTCAATATACGGAATAATATGTGAACTAAGCAACTTTTCATTCATAATACGATGCAGCGCGCTATCTGGTGAGAACATAAACATACATGTTGACATACAAAGACTACAAATGACACGATTAAGCTATATGTACGCAAATCTTACTAAATACGGCGAATAAGCGATGTCTAAATTTTAGTTTAGTTTAGTTGTAAAATGTTGTGTAAAATTTTATGTTAAGACGTAACTAGATTTTACATAAAAATTTCATAGTAGTAGTATTTTTTTACGTAGGTAGTTACGTAAATACAGCAAATATGAGTAACTACTTGTAATTTAGTAGTTAATACGTGAAACGATTAAACTCTTTGTACATACATTTACGTAAATACCATTATTTTCTTACATAACCGACAATATAATTCTACTGTAAATTACGCTGCATTTTATTTTTAGATCTGCTGTATTTTTCTTGTAGATACTGTATTTTGAGCGCTACGTCTGCCGTATTTTTACAATTTCGATCTGGCAGCACTGGACAAAACCATAATGTTCCGACTAAAGGACGAGATTCCATTGTCATGAATAAATTAAAAAAAAAAAAAAAACATAATGGTCTGTGGACAAAATCGAAAAAAGGTTGACTGATTTGATGATTTCAATGTTTTGGATTTGGACAAACAAACAAAAATAATTTTAAATTTAAACTCAAGTGTATTTTTTTTACAAATTAACATTATAATCAGTTCATAATGAATTATAATCAAATAGAAAACTTGTTAAACCTTAATGATGTTATTTTTAACCATTATTTCTTGATAGGTGGTTTGTTTCTATGTTATTTAGTTTATCGTATTCTACACACAGTTTTGGATGGAAATAATTTTATGCAAACGAATTACAAGAGCAGAGGACATACCTGGAGAAGCATTCAATGTAATAAATCTATACCATACAATATTTACGTAAGTATATAACAACTGTATGTATCTGATAGAAATGTGTATTAATATAATTAATATATCATTTTAAACTGAATCATAAGATTCATATCTTAGATATTCACGCGTAATTTAATAAAAGGACGGTTTTATTAAGTTCTCAATAGAATAAAGGTAGACCGTGAGCATAAAACTGACAGTCAAGCCAACTTCTCAGGGGTACAAAACCTTTCTGATAATAGAGGAGACAGTAAATATTCATTATCATCTCAGCCATCAGAAGTCCACTGCTGGACATAAGTCTCCCCCATGGATTTCCAAAAAGACCGATTTGAAGCGACTTCATCCAGTGTCTTCCCGCCACTTGTATGAGGCCATCTGTCCATCTCGTGGCTGGTCTTCCTACGCTGCACTTGCCAATGTGTGGTTTTCACTCGAGAACCTTTTGGCCCCATCGAAGCTCAAGGTGAAGCAACGAGATATGGAGGACTATACTCGGAGTCTCTCTATGAGACCGAATCAGGAATTAAGAGATACATAGATGTACAAAAGTCACCGATATAGCACAGCGGATTAGCAAGTTGAAGTGGCAGTGGGCAGGGCACATAGCACATAGAACTGGTGGCCGATGGGGCCGAAAGTAAATATTCAATTGTCTGCCAACCCGCACTTGGCCAGCGTGGCAGACTATGGCCTAACCCTTCTCACAATGAGAAGATGGCCCGTTCCCAGCAGTGGGACAGTTTGTACAAACAGGGCTGATAAAAAAAAAAAAAAAAAAAAAAAACACTTTCAAATTGTATGCCTGCCAATTTATTTATTCTAAGTTTAAAAGTATTATCAAACGTATTATTATTTTACAGTGCACAATTTGTGGTAAACTCATGTTACCAGTTATGGGATTGTTTTGTGAGTGTTGTGCTGTGAGTGCATGTAAGAGGTGCTATAGGGCTGCTAATAAAAAATTAAAATGCAAACAAATCACGTGGACATGCCAAAAACCTTTCTACCACCATTGGGTCAATGGTAAGTACTATGACCATATTATGAATATCGTATATGATTGACAGTTTTATGATAAAGCAGTTAACTACATCCAAGGCTGTAGGCAGGGCGGGGGGGGGGTTAGGTGTTCAAACCCCCCCGCCCCCCCGAAATTTCCCTGCTATAATCCAAAATCCTTCCTTGCTTATTTTTTTTATAAAAAGCTTAAAAATCGCGTTCGCTTCGCTCGCGCATTGTTATTTCCTATTGATTTTTATTTGTATTGGTCATTACATGAAAGTGCCGTGAACTTGCTAATCATCATCATCAGCCTACTATAGTCTACTGCTGGACATAGGCTTCTCCCATTGAACGCCATTCAGCACGATCCTCAGCTTTCCGTTTCCGGAAAGTCATCAAATCTCAAACTAAGCAAAGCATGGAAACTAGATAGTTTATAGAATACTTATATATATAATACATATATTACATAGTAAACAGAGCTGCCATCACACTTATTTACTTACGGAAGCGCGTGCATGGCTTAGGTTGAGAGGTAGGCGGTGAGGGGATGCAACATTCTCTATTTATTTAGCGCCTCCTAACGTCCAGTAGCGAATTATCTAAGCAACAAGCATAATGAACATCTCTATGGTAGTCGATTACTTACGTAAATAAGAATTGGTCCCTCTCGCGCCATCTTTGTAATACATGGGACATGGCAATATGATTTAGATGACGATTACGAATAACGTATTTAGATGTCAGAGCCATGATTATGTTTTGAACAAATTCATTTAAGAAATCGACGTATTAAAATTATCCTGAGTACATTCCACAATATTGTGGGATTTATATTAGGGCGCTCTACTACATAGAATATGTATTATAGCGCATAGCGCCATCTGTTGATAGCCTGTAAATATATAGAATATTAATTCATTTATTGGTTTTAGGAAAACAAACAGCAGTTGATTAATTATTATCGACAGTTTATATAACGCGGTCACATTAACTAGACGCTTGGCCATGACATGTGACGTCATTTTGGCGCTCAAGTACGGCGTGCACGGGACTCGCATTCCAGCGATCGTTGTACCTGTTTACTAAACACAATAGGGTATAACATCCTTTTTAGGGTTCCGTACCTCAATAGGAAAAAACGGAACCCTTATATACGAGTAGGATCACTTTGTTGTCCGTCTGTCCATCCGTCTAGTTGACACCTTTTCTCGGGAACGCGTGAAGGTATCGAGTTAAAATTAAAACCATATACGCAGATCTATAGTATCTTGCTGCAGAAATAAAAATAAAGTTTCTAATTTTTCGTGAAAAAAAGTTACAGCCGAAAGCCGAATACCTATATCGTAAAAAACGCACATTTCGACACTCACAAGGGAATCAAAACCTATGGGGTACTTCCCGTTGACCTAGAACAATGAAATTTGGCAATAAGCATTGTGTTAGAGTACATATATAGGAAAAAATCCGAAAACTGTTTTTTTTTTATTTAATCACAAAAAATTTGTGTCTTTATGCAAGGAATGAAGGTCCAAATTTTAAAATGAATTAACCGTATCATGACTATGTATATTTTTCGGTTTATGAAGGAAAATGTAAAAAAATATATGATATCCCTCTTTTATCTACTAGTTTGTACGGAACCCTCAGTGGGCGAGTCTAACTCGCACTTGTCCGGTTTTTTGAAAAGTGTCAATTTGATCCTTAGGTCATAATGACTAAGGTTTTATAATCACTTTCTTCTCAGACGTGATTTGTGCGAGATATAGCCCGCCAAAGGTAAAAATAATAACAATATGCTTTCAGTAAATCATCATCAGTCGCATCATTATTATTTTCAAATAAACTTGGAATAAAGCTGTCAAATTTGAAAGATTCATATCTCAGAAACTATAAACGACGATAAAATAGGTATAACAATTTGCAAAGAAAGTCGGGTTTGGAGCAAATCATTCGAATAGCGGTCGACCGGACAAGAGTATAAAATACTTCGCGTACGGTACGTTACGGGCAACAACTACTTGTTTCTAATTACGTAAAAATCATGAATATAATTTTAATATATGCATTTTTTAAATACAAAATGATTATCGATATCAATATTCATGACGTCAGAACTTTATCAATACCTAATTGTAAATTGAATCTGTTCACAAAGAGAATCGTCGTGGGATGAGAGCGTCCGCTGTATTTGATTACATAAAGCGATTTGTTCAATCATTAATTTGACCGCGACGGCTCTCTTTCCGTCTATGTTTGAACTCTCCGTGAACAAAAAATTTCGAAAACTGGTTAAATTTTTTCCTTTATCGTTTCCTATAGCTCTTTTCCACTCGTGTGTGCGCCTTTTAATTTGACCTCTCTCCCACGCTTCGTTGGTCTGTTCTGAGCGTAGCGAAAAATTTTCATGTCTGTGGTTGATACACAAAGTAGGTAAATTAATCTAGGACACATATAAGCCAAAACTTGTTTTCACTTATAGATCAATAAAAAAAAAATACGTTCCTAATTAAAGTGAGAAATATAGATTATTCTAGAACAAAATTAATAAAAATTATTTACCCATGAAATGGGATTGGATAACTTACCATTGTAATTTTTACACAATAATAGGTAGCGTTCCATTATTTTTTCAAGCAAACAACTTTTTAATAATATTCTTTCACTATCATTCACCGGATTCACAGGCGACTGCACGCTACTCGAATTTGAACACAATAACGCCCTATCTTTGCATGATCCTAGCGTGGTATGACGTTACGGAAACGCGTCCGACACTCGGAACGATGCCTTCAGAGCCTTCCGTTCTGTTACTTTGTCTATAATTATGTACGCCTTTTTTTGTTTATATATACTTATGATATGACACAGAACAAACGTCCATGCTCATCAATTCATACAAATGATTGTTATCGGTGGGAATTGAACCCACAACCTACACCTTATAAGGCAGACTTACTAACAACTTAGACCAGTCAATGAATACAATGATACACCCCCTCTCCCACATACATACATACCCTCTTAAACACGATCTAACATTGGCATCTAGACTTTACCTTTACTTTACTTTACCCTTAAATCCTGTTCTGATATAATTATTTGAACTATAATTTTAGTTGGTACAATAAGAGGAGAAAACACTGGCCAACCAGAGGAGGAGTTGGCACGCTATTTTTGTTCTTGGTGTCAAAGAATAAGAAGATCTGCACATACAATGAATGCTGATACAGAAGTAAGTCAATCTTTTATTTGTTCATTCATTTAGCAGAATTCGAAAACAATTGTTATCAATTTTTTTCGAGCTATATGTACCTACTAACGTACAGTACGGGTAACTCAATGGTATGTATGTATTTTTCACACGCTACTCTCTTCTTGCTGCATATTAGTGACCTGCTGAAATCTGGTATCTTTGGGAATGTAGATGACAGCACAGTTGTAAAAAGGTACACTTCTGGTCCAAGAGCTAAAAAGGCGGAAATCGAGGCGGTTAGAGAAGGTATGGTTGTGCGTATGAATCAAGCTTTAAAATTTGTATCCGACTGGGGTAACGAAAATCTCGCCAAATTCAACGCTAGAAAAACTAAAGCCTGCCTTTTCTCCACCAAAAAGATTGAGTTTCTTTTGTCTCCTACTATCCGAAATGTATCTTTACCATTGACAGGCCATCTTGAACTACTGGGAATCAAGTTAACCTCAAAATTGAACTTTAAGGACTACCTTGAACTGTGGCTATACTGAGTAGTAAACAACTTGGTATCCTCAATAAGGTAAGGCGATATTTCTCACCGGTACAGCTGCTTCACTTGTATCAGGCTCAGGGCTGATCGTGTGTACGGTGGAAGAGTCTGGGAGAGTGCCCACTGTCTGGTCGTAAGCGCTAAAGGAGGAAAACGGTGAGGTTTTAGTCGGTAGGGGCGTCATTCTGGTGTCGAGTCCGACATAACCCGCCGCTGTCCCCGGGGCGGATGGTTATGCGTAAATGCATTTCCTCACGTAAAAAGGTCTGATCGTGTGCGGAGTACTGCTGCCACCTTTTTGGATTATCCAAGTATAAGCTGGAAGCTTTAGAGTCTGTTAACCAGCGAGCTGTGAGGTTAATCGGTGACGATAACAAATCTGGTTAATCTGGTTGCCAAGAAGATACTTAGTCTCGAGCACCGTCGTAAAGTAGCTTATCTGTCTATATTCTATAGCAGAGGTGGCCAACTTGATTATACCCAAGATCTATTGTTTACTGACGAAACATTGTTCGATCTACCAATGACATATTTCTTGAAATTTTAAATGAAACAATAAAGTCCAGTATACCAAATAGTATTTTTATTTTATTAAAAAAACATAAAACTAATAATGATTCTTAGTAACTACTTATTTAGTCTAGTAACTTAAGACATCATAGCATGCGTCAAATCCGGTAGTTCTGATTTTTTGAAGACTTGTTTATGATGTTGGCCTAATGAATAATCCAAGTTTGTGACCTCGAGCGTCGAACGCAACTTTGTCAAAAATCTAAAAAACAAGAGGTCGAGGTCACAAACTTGGATTATTCATTAGGCCAACATCATAAACAAGTCTGCAAAAAATCAGAACTACCGGATTTGACGCATACTACCCCATACATTCAGGCGACAAAGTTACTGGACTAATTATATTAGTGTGAGCACTGCGTCTACCATCTACCATCTTACGCTAGATTTACAAAATCAGGTTTGTAGTTTAAAATTGCCAATCCTAAAGAATTCAATGTATGAGCGTTTTTCAAGCGAGAACGGTGTTTATTTTTTGTTTGTTTGAAGTAGAAAATTCCTTCCTCCCTTCTCACAATGAGAAGATGGCCTGCGCCCAGCAGTGGGACAGTTTGTAAAAACAGGGCTAATAAAAAAAAACGAATGCAGTTGTTCAACACATTTCTTCATATTTGGATATTTGTCGTTGGAAACCAATGCCCAGAAAACTAGACCTGAGGATGACCTTGCTTTTAAAAATATGTCACAGCGCAGAGTAATAGTTTCGTTTTGAAATTATATGAAATGTATATGTAAATATTTCAGACATCTTATAGATATCGCGATAACCGGTTGGCCACCCTTGTTCTATAGGATTCATTTCGGGGAGTGTTCGCAAGAAATTCACGACCTAATTCCACCCTCTCCATTTCACTACAGGATTAGTAGAAAGTCGGCGCAATACTACCCATTTCTCATTGAAATCACAAAAATACGTACTAAACGATATCGGTCCATGTCCTTGATGCGTACTGAATATGAATGGATTCTTTGTCGTCATCTCTGTTTCCTGGGAACAACAATCTTGGAATTTTCAAGGCAGAGTGAATAGATGTCTTCTGTATTGATGAGCTCCATCCTCGGCCACATCGTCGCTTAACATCAGGCGAATTGGTAGATCTATTATCTAATATAAAAAATGTGGTTTTTATTTTGAGAAAAATTTAATTATAGTTTCTGTTTCTGTTATGTTTGTGATTTCTGCTTTGAGTTTGTTTTATTATCAAAATTGAATTTGCTTTCCAGTTTTTCTCGTACCTAAGATCGAGTAAAAGTAAATTTCGATGCATAAAGTTGTATAATAATTTGGGAGTTAAGCTATCTCCATCCTTTCGTTTTATTGTGAAAGAGTGTAGATACACATGTAGATACACAAATATTCATATTTATAAATATTCATACACAAACATGTAGATACACAAATATTCACATTTGTAATATTAGTGTGAAATCCAAGTTACTTAATTATTCAAGTCTGTGTGCCAATATTCAATTTGGGTGGTTTGTTTAATATTTCTGAAGAATTATCCAATGTCAATTTATAAGTTTTAGTTTTTATCATCATGGACAACTCGGCGCGGCCACTAGGCAGGCCCCGTAAGAGATGGCGAGACGAACTAGACACCTTTGATAAAAACTGGCACATCAATACAGAAAGCCGTCAAGACTGGAAATGTCGGGGGAGGCCTTTGCCCAGCAGTGGGACACTACAGGCTAACAACAACAACAATATAATGAACATATTTAGTTTATCATGAGCTGTCTAGCCAGATGATAAAAAAGGTAACACAGGTTATAATAGCGTTATCTCTATCTAATTTGTAGTGGCGCGTGTGCATTTCTAAACTGAAAAAATCTCTACTGTCATTATAATTTTATTTTAATGATTTGTAATACTTTATTGATTTCAGGTATGTGATTTTCAAAAATATAAAAACATAATAATCCCTCCAGCTTGTGTACAAGTAGACAAAGGAGAGATCAGAAAAATAAAACCATTCCAAATTGAGGAATGGGAACCACTTATAATTTTAGGTAAGTTAAGTATTTTCGCAATGCTTTCAATATTCAATAAAAAAGTAAACAAGTAGAAATGCCAAAAATCTGGACTCAGCGATATCGGTCCACGTTCTTGATGAGTACTTCACATGAATGGAATTCTTTACCGCCATCTCGTTTCCTGAGACCTACAATCTTGGAATTTTCAAGACTAGAGTAAATATTCTCCAAATATTCCATTCTCAGCCACACCGTCGCCGAGTTGGTGATGTAGATCTATCTTAACCCCCCCACCCCCAACAACACGTACGTGCTGATATAAAAACACATAATTAAACTTGCGGTTTCATCTGTGTTTGTTCTTTTTCAGCCAATCGCAAGTCCGGCAGTAACAGAAGTGATGAAGTCCTGTCGTTGTTTAGGGGCTTACTAAATCCAGTTCAAGTAAGAAATCGGTTTAACCATAATTATAGCTAGCCTTGTATTTTTTTCCAGACTGCGTAAGAAAGAGGGTTATGTTTTTCGAGTGTATGTCTATGTATGTATGTTTCTTTATGATCGCCTACATCCTAAACAACTTGACCGATTTTGATGTGCGAGGTGTCGTTAGATTCGTCATCACTTCCAGAGTGTCATAGGGTACATTTTTTTATAAATCTCACGCAAAAATAAAAAAAATGCGTTTTTTCCTAACCTCCAACGAACTTTTTCGTAATAAACAAGTGGTTTTACTAGTGATACTTTGATATGATACCCCAGTCCCCACATGATACGGTTAAAGCATTTTAGTATTTGGACGCTCCTTCCTTGCATAAAAACCCTATATTTTGTGATTTAATTAAAAATTTACAGTTTTCGGATATTTTCCTTTGTGTACTATAAGACAGTGCTTCTAGCCAAATTTCACAGTTATTTCAACGAATGCTACACCTGTGTTAGCTAATATTAAATATACAGTATAATTTTCATCTCTACGTAGATTTTCTCGTATAGCTCTTTGATTGTATTTCCATAGGTGGTTGATATCAGCGTTACTCCACCTGAGAAGGTGGTGCAATGGCTGCCTGAAAAATGCCGTCTGTTGGTTGCGGGTGGCGATGGAACCGTCGCCTGGGTGCTAAATGCTCTTACTGCCGCCCCTCAGGTTAAAGTAAGTGACTATAGTATCTTTTTGTATATATATATATATAAGAGTATAAGCTTGTCCTGTGTTAAGCCAAGCCAGCAAAGGAAGGTCTTTGTTTTCATAATTATGAACATCTTTCATGTACTAAGCCAACCAGGAAAGATGCATGAAAAAAATACAAGGCATAGTAATAAAATTGGGCACATGCTTGGTGTTGCCAATTTTAGCAATAAACAAGTCTCTATATTAAAAGAAAAATAAAATAGCTGACTGCAGAAAAGCGGTTTTTGCAGTTTAACTTGCGATTTCGTTACGTAGTGTTCAATAGTGTATCAAGCTATGGAGTACACGTTTTTGTAAGAAAGTATGCGTAAATCGCTGTAAAAGGTTCTAAGTGCGCATTTAGAATAATTCTAGTGAAGTCATTTATTACAAAAAAGTTCGTTGGAGGAGACGAAAAAGCGCATTTTTTATTTTTGAGAAATTTTTAATTATATTACAAAAGAGTTATAGCTTATGACACACTCAGGAAGTGTAAACGAATCTATAGTACGTTCCATTTCGATTGGCAATAAAGTTCGTTGACCCCTCGTCGGCCGCTAAGAGTAAATGAGCTTAACTTAAAATTTTACCAAAATTGATCACAAAAATATAAATTTTCATCAATTTTTATTACAACTCTATATAGTAGTAGAACACACTTGACTTATTTATTTGTCATATTTTCATGATTTTTAGACTTATTGTCTGATATTTTTGTAAAAAGGGTGTTTATCGCACTAAAATTGTTATTTATCTATTTTATTGACCGAGCGAGCGAAGCGTATCTGCATCAACTAGCCAAATTTTCTTTCGTCTTTTTCGTCAGTTTGTTTGTGAGTTTGTGATTTGTTTGTATGTTCGTATTCGCGTTAAGGGCGTAATTTTGAACCAATTTTGATGAAATTTGTCACCTCTGCTAGACCACTCAAAGGTCAATGAACTTTATTGCCAATCGAAATAAAACGTACCATAATAATGACACCTCGCACATCAAAATCGATCAAGCAGTTTAAGCTATAGGTGATCATGTAGAAACATACATATACTCGAAAAACATAAACCTCTATATTTTTAAAAATAACTTATTTATTAGTCAAATGACATAAATTAAACATTTAAATTGTCTTTTTTTTTGTGTTGGCTTAAAAAACGAAACTATTTATGTTAGGGGGTTTGTTGTCCTCAAAAACCAGAATTCGAACCCGAATCTGGATAAGATTTTTGAGGAAAGGGACCCCCTACGTCGGCAACACTCCCGAAGTCCCGATGAACACGTTTTACTATGCCTTGTAGTATTTGTGTAATGACATGGTATAGCGAGGTGCGCGAGCTGGCGCCGCGTGACTTGATTATACGCACTGTGTGAAATTAACATTACGTATAGACACATATCACAGCTCGCTTAATTAATAAGATATGATTAGTGTGTTGTTTATTCCTACAGGCTTCGGTGGGGATTCTGCCGATGGGGACTGGCAACGATCTATCGCGCGTGCTGGGATGGGGTCCGGGTTGCATGTCTAATCTTGACGCACACTCCATCATCAACTCCGTGAAGGAGTCTTCACAGCAACCTCTTGACAGGTCTGTTTGTTACTGTGAAAGCAATCTGCCGATGGTATGCGGCTAATGAGCTCTCGTGTATGTTCATTGCTCGTTGTTTATGCGCTTCGAAGATATCGTAGCATAGGTATATTTCAGTATATACTTAAGTATAGCAATATAATTTTTGTTGTTTGAAAATATATATATACATTCAAATTGGTCCCACAGAAATTTCATCAAAATCGGTATTTTTAGACCTTTAGTAAGGTAAGTAATCGATTTGCTTTTTGTGTAGTTAGTTAAGTATGTGTAGTTTGTAAGTACATCTATTGTTTTGTTGTAGTTAATAAAGCAACTTAAAAAAAAAACGGTTTATTAGTTTGGTTTTCAAAAATGTGCATTTTGTAGTCTGTTGTTTCATTTTGGTCATCGTCCGTTTCACTCGAGCAAACCAAAATTTTCGAAGATATAAAATGACTGAAAAAAATATCATTTAATAAATTCATTCATTGAAATGAAACAAATTTTTACGGATTTATCGCGTATATTTTACATAATTGTATGAGCTGACGTTTCGAACACTTTGCAGCATTCTTACGCGATACATCCGTTAAAATTAGTTTCGTCGGAAAGAAGACAGAGAATTTAAGACGATGGTTAAAGTTAAGTAACGTTTTTCGGTAAGGCCTTTAATATCTACAAAAATGTTATGCGCGAGCGAGACGGACGATGGTCGAACTACTGACTATATGATAATTATATAATTTAAACTATGATAATGATTGTGTCTACCTAGATGGAAGGTGACAATAAAACCGAAACGGTCCCGCCTGGGCCGGCTGCGCGCCGACCGCGTGCTCTACGCTTACAACTACGCTAGCGTGGGCGTGGATGCACAGGTCGCGCTCGACTTCCACCACGCGCGACGCCAGTTCCTCTACAGATACGCGAATAGGACGCTCAACTATGTGAGTATGATCACATAGACGCACATATGCTGGAATAATAACATTTAAATAAAACCGTACCATTATCTATAAAAAATGGCACAGTAATCACGTTTGTTTTATGGTTTGTTAATATCTAAGGGGGTTCCCCTTAGATATTAATTTTATTTTAATTGAATTATTTATTTTTAAAGTGAATAATATAACTCAATATTCTGTGAATATTTCAAACGTCTACCTGTTGCCGTTATCAATATCGAGCAAGAACGAGCAAAAAAATCACGTTTATTGTATTGTATGTACCCCCCTTAAATATTTATTTTATTCTTTTGTATTATTTGTATAGCGGCAACAGAAATACATCATCTGTGAAAAATTCAACTGTCTAAATACCACGGTTTATGAGATACAGCCTAGTGACAGGCCGACGGACGGACAGACAGCGAAGTCTTAGTAATAGGGTCCCGTTTTTACCCTTTGGCTACGGAACCCTAAAAATGGGCTTTACCCGCGCAGCTATCTCTCGCGCATCACAACATTTTTAAACATAAAATCGTCGGTCGGTTAGAGATATTAGAAAAGTGAGAAATGAATTTATTTAGTTTGGAGATTATATTGTATATTTTTTTATGAATTTTAATAAAAAGTTTTTCTTAGATATATTTTAAATTGGGTGAGGGGTAAAAAATATGTTTTATCACTACTCCTGTACTGTTACTTTTCTAATATCCCCACTCAGTGATTTTATATGTTTAAAAATGTTATGATGCGCAAGAGAGATAGTTGCGCGCTATGAGCTCACATTTAAGAGTGTACTTAGACCATCGTCCGTCTCACTCGCGCATACAAACATTTTTGAAGATATAAAATGACTGAATGAACTTTCGTCGCACTAAACTCTATAAAGGAGTATCACAAATGTTTGACAAAAAATTCAATTTGATTCAGGTTCATACATAAAAATCATCGTCATCTCATCCATAAAAAGTCCACTGCTGGAAGTAGGTCTGCCCCATAGATTTCCAAAATCGGGAAGCGGCCTGCATCCAGCGTCTTCCTGCTACTTTTAAAAATTATAAAAAAATTATAAAATATTTCTACAAATTATGAATGTAAAAATGTCGTATGTATGTACGTACAGATAGCATACGCTTTCCTCGGCGTGGGTCGCGCGCTGGACGCGGGCGCGTGTGGCGAGCTCGAGCGGCGCCTGCGCGTAGTGGCGGGGGGCCGCGAGCTGCTGCTGCCGCCACTGCAGGCGCTCGTCGCGCTCAACATACCTTCCTGGGGCGCCGGCGTCGACCTCTGGAGTAACTAGCATTGATTTGTAGGAAACTAGATGAAACCATTGACCTAATATGTACAGTGTACATGATGGGCCGTCACGTTTTTTTAGCAATTTGATTTATACTGTATGTTTTATTTAAATAACAGTAAATATTACTTAGTTGTAAATTCCGCATTTTGGAGTGTGACATTGTAAAATAATTTTTTTTATTTTTATAATGAGATATTGATATCTGCTGCTACAGATCTTAAAAATATATCTGTGTACTATACAGATTAAGATCTGTATAGTACACAAGCTCAAATAAGTAAGTGTTACAGACCTATTTTCTTTATCCAAAGAGATTTTACTCTATTTTATGCTTATGTCACACCAACTGTGAACGAAACATTCACCTGTCATTTTTCGTTTCTTTTTTGTGGAATGAACAAAGAGGTTTTATCTCACAGTTCCCGCACAATAATTTCCCATTTTTTCAAAACTTATTTACGCATGCTTGTCTCGCAACTGCTACAGTAGTCAGTAACGATGAATGTGAACCTAAGTAATGATGATGATTTTCATATTATATTCTGACGTTTTGCAGGCATGGGTCCCGAAGGAGAGGTGTCCGAGCAGAGTATAAGCGATGGAAAGCTAGAAGTAAGATATCAAACGTTATCACTGCCTATCATTTCGACCGGAAAAAATACAACCAAATAGAGAACCTCCACCTTTTTTAAGTTGGTTGAAGAAAGAATCCATTTAGTGGTAGTGTTTAATATATGTTAATTTTCTGTGCAGGTTGTCGGAATATCGTCGTCCATACACATCGCCAGGCTTCAGTGCGGGTTGGCTGAACCATATCGATTCACGCAAGCCTCACATTTGACGGTACGATAACAATCTTCATTTGGCTGGTGGATTCACAATTAACAAATTATATCAAAGGCCTAACCATTAGCCAGCTAGATCAATAAATGTTGTATATAGACACTACGGCTGTATATCACATAGTAGTGTATATTTTTGAACGGTGCCCTTTAGTAAAAGTAGTACTCGGTTGTTAATTGAATGGCTAATAATGCTAGTTGGCTACGAAATATACGCTATCGCTAATAATCACGTCTTTTTCTCGTCCGTCCCTCTTGCTACGATTCTGGACGTCTTTTACTTTATACATGCTAATCAGTTACGGGTATTAATAATAATAATCACGTCTTTTTCTCGTCCGTCCCTCTTGCTACGATTCTGGACGTCTTTTACTTTATACATGCTAATCAGTTACGGGTATTAATAATAATAATCACGTCTTTTTCTCGTCCGTCCCTCTTGCTACGATTCTGGACGTCTTTTACTTTATACATGCTAATCAGTTACGGGTATTTTTGATACTTCAATTTTTTTTTAATTTGATAAAAAATTTCTTGATTCCTTTCTTTTGTCATTTCACATCGCAACAAATCTGTTTCATCAATCTTCTTTCAACTATTATCTCCCCAAAACTGTTATAGAAGCACCAAAGGGATACTGCGATTCCATTGCAGCGAAGCGAAGCTTAGCGGTACATGAATTGACCAATCACAAAGAACGAAAAGTGCGCGCGAAAAATTTGAGTATGGTGATTGCTCAATTCATGCACCGCTAAACTCTGCTACGCTTCTGCGGAAACGCAAACGTTTTTATGACTTTTGAAATTTTAATAAAATCACTTGTTTATAGATTTATCTTGAGGGTTCGTGCGCCATGCAAGTGGACGGCGAGCCGTGGATGCAGGGTCCCGCGACGATATTCCTAGAGTGCGCAGGACAGAGCTCCGTGCTGCGGGCAAACAACAACCATGCCTCTGAATAAATCACACATACACCAAAGAAACGAACAGCTGATCCGTCGAGCTCACTACTGAAGACTTATAGGTAGTTGATGTCTCGGTCGCTCATACCAACATGATGTAATCAAAGTTGTCTGGAAGAGATCGCTTTTAGCGATAAGACCTACTTTTGTGCCATTTTACTAATGTGTTTATTATTTTATGTGGTGTCAGTAAAGTGTTATTTATTGATTGATTGATGTACATAATTATAACGACGATATATTTATTGGATGTTGATGAAAAATTGTTTATTACATAGTCAAGTTGACAACTAAAATGCAACATACTACACCTAAAAACATAGCCCTATTTTTTTAGACGCGGTCACTTTTCATGGTAACACAACAATTATTATTTCCATCAATCCATCGTTATGTACAATTATAATTTAAATGTTTATTTTGATAATATCAAAAATATTAATTGTATATATTTTTTATATTGATGTATCTTAATTATTAATTCTATGTGGTGGAAGGAAAGTTAAACATACGAAATTAATAGCTATTTTGTTGTAGGTACGTCAGGATGCTCGAAATTCTATACTGTATAATTAGATAGAAAACTATTTGTTAAAAAATTAAAATGAAGGAATTGTCTTTACTATTAGATATCCTTAAAAATTTATACGTCCTTATAGATAGCAAGTGAAATATAGATGTACTTAAATTAACCTACAGCATTAAGATATAAAAAATAACGATATAAATGTAGCTAGTAAAATATACTATGTGTATACCATAGAGGTAAAATTACAGAGGATATACCGACAAGCCTGACACGCGCGGGCCGTATTGACCAGTATGAGTAGAATTTTATCGAAATGCTTGAATGCAGCGGTGTCATAAATAATAATCACATTCCGTCGCGTCTCTTGCGACTGTCGGAATGATGCTTTTACGAGTAAAAATGGTATATTTGAAGTAGATTTGGTGTAAATTTCAATTTTATTCCAACCCACCAATATCAGATGAACACTTTTTGTCTAATCTGAATCTCGTTGAACATACATAAAAATATTAAGATGAATTGGTTTTCAATGCATCTTAACATTTTTTACGCTTCCCTTTTGAAGTTCTAGTCCAAAACAGAGATTTAAGTATTGTCTTAATGGTCCAGAGGTATCCGAAAGAAAAACGTCAATATTGTTGTGTTGCTCGCATTAATTCATCGAAAACACTAATTAGATTTCTACCTCTAAACATCAATTAAAATAATTGAAGTCCTGAATAATAATAGGCATGATAAATAGAAGTATCAATCACAATCATCATCATCATCTCAGCCATAAGAAGTCCACTGCTGGACATAGGCCTCCCGATTTCCAAAAATACTGATTGGAAGCGGCTTGCATCCAGCGTCTCCCCGCCACTTGTATGAGGTCATCTGTCCATCTGGTCTTCCTACGCTGCGCTTGCCGGTACGTGGTCTCCACTCGAGAACCTTTCGGCCCCATCGGCCATCAGTTCTACGTGCTATGTGCCCTGCCCACTGCCACTTCAGCTTGCTAATCCGCTGTGCTATATCGGTGACTTTTGTACGTCTACGCATCTATTCATTTCTGATCTCGTAGAGAGACTCCGAGCATAGCCCTCTCCATAGCTCGTTGCAATAAACTTATTGAATTTGTATGTTTACCTAGAAAACAGTGTTCTCCTTATGAATGGTTTTATTTATACAAAATTAAATAACATGCAAATTTAACAAACTGCCTTGCCAACATTTTATCCACTTGTGTGTACAGTGGATACTTTGTGTACCTCCCGTGAAATACCTGTAATGTACGGGAAAAAGAGAGATTTACCGCCGATAAATGTGCACACGGATACACGATACCGAAGATACGGATACCACTTGAGTGGTGTATTACGACTCAAGTGGATCATGACACTTTATTCGTATCTTTAATGTAAAAGTTACAATATAAGATAAGATACCTAATAATCACAAGATTGCTGCCAGATAAAGTGAAATATTAGCTTGCTTGGGGGTATTAGGATGACCATGACCCCTGGTGGAACATTCAAGGGCACTGTGAAATCCCAAAAAGATTCTGTGATTAATATCAAGTCAATATGGACAACCCATGATCTCACAACGTATTAAATTACTGTAGATATGACATATATTAAATAAGATATTAAGGTACTTAAAAAGGTATATGGCTATTCAGTTGAGCGAACGGGAGGTCGACATATTATTAGTTTCGATTTTGAATCTCTCGACTTTAAGTACTGTGCCAACTAAAAAGCTACGAATCTTATTTAGTTGTCCTTTGATGTATATAAAAAGGGACAATCTATAAAACTACTGTAGCGTAACCAATGCCAAAGTTTTAATTATTACCAGTGTAAGCACCTAGATGTTAATTAAGATTTTATGTGATATAATAAAAATTCCATGTCATACAAGTGTTTTCTTTCATAAAAAATCCTACACAAAAAAATAACGTGATAATTTTAATACGATTATGGATTACTTAAGTCTCTTTTGAGTTTAAATTTACCGACTATAGTTTTAACCACATTCGGTGGTTTTATCAAAGCATCGTAAGTGGTTTTTGCAGTGTTTCATGCAAGGACAAAATCGACATGTGTGGTGTAATTTTGTGTTATAACTACGTCAGTTTCTGTTTCTATAATAATAAAAAAACGATATTTTTTTAAATATTTTATTAATACATCCACAAACATTTTGGAACACTACTTATCAACATTACATGTTTCATTATATGAACACAATAACTATTATTATATTTAAATATGTTTTATAAAACGTATAATAGACATTTGTTGTATGTTTTAATATGACTTATATAAATAATACGAATGTACCACTTGATTATCACATCAAAGTCAAAACGTAAACGTTTTAAATAAAATTAACTTATCTATAAGTCAGAAATAAAGAATGTATTTAGTTAAGAAAACGTCAATTGGCCACTATTCTTTCTCAAAATTTGTCATGTCGACTGTGAAACATTGACCTGTATCGTCGAGTTTGGTCGTTCGTCGGTACCGATGGTAAGCGATAGTAATTGTAAATTATGTATTTGAATATGGACTCGCATTAAAAGAGAGTTCAAAACCTGGCAATTAATAACTATGTAGTATCTATAAAACTAGTAACATGTAAATATACGTATACATATTGTAAGTTTCGCCAATATTAGTAGAAAATACGACATGTATGCGGATACCAACTACCAAAAAACGTCCGGACAAAGGACAGCAAAATTTGCCATTTTGGTGTGGAGACCATAGTTCACTTCTTCGTTAGCTCGGTCAATTAGCTATGCTATGCCTGCAAGAAGTAATTAACTTGCGATATTTGTAATTGAGAGTCTTTCTTCCATTCGCAATGTCTTCTGAAATTCTGAGATTTTTATATAAGGCATTATA
Source organism: Lycia hirtaria (assembly GCA_947563715.1). Lineage (NCBI taxonomy): Eukaryota > Metazoa > Arthropoda > Insecta > Lepidoptera > Geometridae > Lycia > Lycia hirtaria. Next base: position 28,798,573 of record OX387384.1, read on the forward strand.
TGCCTTTGTCTCGTGATGACTAGTCAAAATCTAACTTCATAAAATTTCTAGCAAATATAAAAAAAACACATAACAAACAGTAATATTTGTGCAGTAGGTACATTATTAAAATATTCTTTTAGTAATTTAGATTATCTAGAATTAATGTGGCCTCTATAAAATGCTGAACAATATAAAACTGAGGAATGTATTAACAAATTCTAGACAATCTTTAAACAATAAATAAAATAATTTATACCGATTCCAAAAATATGCTATATCAATATTATAAAACTTTTGTGACAACATGCAAATCTAATTTCACACTACACACAATAATATTATTACCTAAGTACCTACACAAACATGTTTTCAAGAGATATTTTTGATGTAATAACTGACAAGTATGTAAATGTTTTTTTTTTTCACATATTGTTAGCACTATGGTGTGAATTATCTAATTTGATAGATGAAATGTCACAAAATATCCTGAATTACAACCACTCTGCAATGTACAATTGCAGAGTGGTTGGTAATTCAGGAGTAGGTACGCGTGAGCCTTTGCTGACATTACCGAAAAAACGTTACGTTAGATCAACGTTTCAAATTCTCTGTTTTATTTCCGCAAATGTCATTACAAGTTTTACAAGTTGACATATGTTGAGCATTGATCAAATTTGAGAAACGTTTTTCGGTAAGACACTGTATGTTGTAGTTTTCGTGTACATTACGTTAGTGTATAGCTGACGAAGCGATCAGGGGAGGCTTATATGTACACAAACACTACTAGGCGCTTGATTTTTGCATCGCTCGAAAGAATTCACATGTGAATTTGCCTGAGTTCCGAACGATATCAACAAAATTTTATACGAGCTGATGGCATTGAAATACAAATGAATTAATGAATGTTGATGGAATAGAAAAGAAAGTCATATCCCTACGAGCGATTCAAAAATTGAACTCAAACAATCAAAGGTTGCGCGCAATCGTGGTTTGCTACAAAACTCTACGTTCTAATGTGGTTTAAATTAATAAGGACTGGCCAAGCGCCACCTATCTTTAGTCGGATATAATTTGAAATATTGAACCAAAACCAGACATTTTTCGTTTTGCTACGCAAAAGGCCAACACGGTGCGGGAATAAAATATTTGTATGAACGCTCAGTGAGGTGAAATGAGACTAGCACTAAAACGTGTGCCTATATTTTTAGTATAATTACTATGGGTCATCATTAAATATCTAAGTTAAATAGGAAAAAATAATCAGAAATTAGAACTATAAGCCATTTTACTCACGCATGCTATACTTTTTTGTTACGTTTTCTAATTGTCTTATTAGTTTAATTATTTAATATTGTAACTTTACGACAAAAAGAATGTCCTGAGGACCGAAGTTAATTAGGCGAGAGCCAGTCCCATTATTATATTAATTGCACCAATATTTCGAATATAATAAATCTGTAAGATTATTACATTATGTAATTTTTATATTTGTATATTACACATACCTAAAATTTAGGTAGAGTAGAACCATTCTTAAACAACGTTCCTCCACCAAAAGAAATTATTTCAATGTGTGACAGGAAATATTTATTCCAATCCTTTCCTACCCAGTCTAGCCGGCATCTGAAGAACCAATGAGATAACTGAGATTGTTGAGGGGTGTTCAGTTTTAGAATGGTCAATCTCTATGTTTTTATTTTATATTTCGATTTTATGGAACAATATCTTTTCTACGTCATATCAATAGTAGTAATATATGTATTTGTATAATATATGATGACATCTAATGTAACATACAATATGTACATAATAATATATGTTCGTTAACTAACAACGATTATATCAAAAAATGTATAAAGTATATTAAAAAATCCAGAGGAATGTGATAAAACACCAAATAATGATTTCTCGCTGGAATACAATAACAAGATTAAGTTATAAACAACAATATTAATAATATTGTGATTATCCAAATATATTAACAGATATTTTGGCACAGATTAAACAAATAAAATAAAAACAGATAACAACACAGCTTGTTCTTTAGACACTTAATAACACAAAAATCTTACTCAAGTTTAAAAATATACGTAGGGAAGTTTGCATCATAATTATTATACTTAATTAAACAAAACTGAAAAACCCGACTTCAAAATACGCTATTGCGTTTACTTGGATGACACATTTTTTCCATTTGTTTTAAAAACAAACTACTGAACAGATATTGAAACCAATGTTTAGCAGTGGACTTCACAGTTGGTGATGAACGGATTTTGAAGAAATTTCAAATCCAAATCGGTTTATAAATGACGAAGTTATGAGGTAACTAACATTTTTAAATATACAACCGAATTGTTAACCTCCTCCTTTTTTAAGTCGGTTAAAATAGACAGATTTGTAAATAAAATTACAAAATAGTATTAGCTAGCAAGTGCATGACTCTAGGCAAGTAACCCCAGTTGAAAATTGCGCACATTGCGCAGATACGCATACATTGTCGTAATGTATGCGTATCGGCGCGTAGAACAAGATACGAGCACGTACATGTTCGCAGACGAAGCGCTGTTGCAGCTAAGAGTTCGTGAAACTTGTAGAACTCTGCAGGTCTCATACTCGTTGCGTAATTGTGTTACGCTTACGAGACGACTACACTTATGACCCGTGTGCGAGAAGTCTTAGATATCCTTATTATTTAACTAATTCCCACTTAACCAACCGATTAGTTGAACCATTCAAAAAGTTGTAGTGTCTTATACCACTAGATCAATGCTTAGCTAAGAATAAAATTGATAAACAATTGTAATACCCTATAAAACTTCTTTTGTAGCTAAACATACGAATTATCAGAAACGTTTTAACCTGATAATTTTTGGCATATGATGATGAAGATCTAATACAGTATGAAGTTTGGTAAAGTTGATACAAAATTGAAACCACTATAGGAAGACTGGTAACTACTACATACCCATCTAGGTAAGGCAATTGTTAAACTTACACTCTAAATGGTATAACATTCTTAAAAAAAACAAATACGTCATCCAATAAATAATACAGAAATGAGAATAAATTAAATAAACACAAAACGTCCAATTAAATTGTGACAAATTATTCTTACTATAATAATTGCTAAATGGAATATTTTGATTGTATTAAAAAAATCTATCAACACTAAAATGCATCTAGAACATGAACTTTCAAAAAATAACAAAAGTCCCACTACTGAGAGAAAGCATTCCTTGTTTTGATTTCATTTATATTAGAAGTCGAACAAACAAAGTATTTAAATATATGTTACTCTTTTCTTGGGTTGAAAAGAATAAATAATAATTTATCTTCATAGTAAGTTTTGAGACTTCTAAGGTGTGTACAATAAAGAGTTTATCTATCTAATAAGAATTCTTACTAATAACTTCAGCACCACATCATCAACCATCTCCATAATCCCCGAGAGCGTAAGAAAAGAAGGGTTACATATTATTATGTTTTTCGAGTGTATGTATGTTTGTAAGTATGTATATGTATGTTTCTTTATTACCTCCTACAGTCTAAACGGCTTGGCCGATTTTATTAGATCTGTATTTACTCCCTGAGTGATGACACTATAGGCTATTTTTTTAATGATAATATTAAGACTCCCAAAAATAAAAAATGCACTTTTTCGTAACTTCCAACGAACTTGTTCATGATAAATAAATAACTTTACTAGAATTTTTCAAAAGAATGCGCATTTACGGCATTTTACGCATACTTTCTCACAATAAAGGTGCACTCAACAGTGTATCAAGCGTAACGAAATCGTAAGTTAGATTGCAAAAACCGCTTTTCTGCAGTCGGGCATTTTGTTTGCTTTTAATATAGATACTTGTTTTAGTTGTTTTTCACTCATGGTAAGCGATAAGACCACCTTTTATGTCTATACCCTCTATGTATATATTTTGTTGTTAATTTTATTTTATGCTATCAATAAAGTGTTACTGATTGATTAAATTACATCAGGAATGCAATCTTTCAGGAGCTGGAGATTATACAACCTGTCATAGTAACAAAATACCATTACATAGTGCTTACAGTACATGTATTATGATACTCTAGGAATGACGCCGAAGTTCATTCTAAGCTGTTCTAAAAATACAAACGTTAGGATTGTGTGTGGCGCGAGTCTCGTGAACGCAGGAATGTAGCCCTTGAAGAATGCTAATGGACCCTCCTTACCTGTGTTTGTTATTAACATTAATATACCGTTTATTTCACCTGGCTTTGCATTCATTGCTCTTGTTTTGAGAACGTCCACAGGTTGCGTCATAGTTGTAGCTACTGCACCCTGAAAATGATATGTATCATAGAAATTTAAACTTTCAATACCTAGACAAATAGGCGCGAATTGAAGGGGTGAAAGGGTCCGCATCCCTTCACCCCTTTCTTTAAAGTGAATAATATAATTGAGTTATATTATTCACTTATACCTCCCATACAACAAACGTGATTTATTTGCCGTTTTCATAGATAATGGTAGTTCGAATAATCGCACTTGGCCGGTTTTTTGAATACTATGCAAGATAGAAAAAACTGTCAACAATTAAATTAATGTATGCCGTTATTCCGTGTGTCTAGAATCTAGATATATCTTATATATAAAAGCCCGACAGCAAAGAAACTGGTAAAATTAATAGTAATCCGGTACTCGCGGGGAGAGATGGGAAGGGGGTGAGGGAGTAGGGGAGCGGGAGGGGAATCCTCCCCTGCAACTTGCCGGACGCTGATAGATTTTGAGTTATGTTTTTTTATTTTCTTTCAGTACTTATACTGCACATGTTGTGCACAACTGGAACCGGTTGCCTGAAGATGTCACGGCAAAATCGATCAACTCTTTTAAAAGTAAGCTGGATCAATGGATTAAAAAGGAACAAATTATAATAAAAGACAACTAGTAAATTTCTACACTGCAGGATATAGGCTTATCAGCTTCTGCTGCTTGCCTATCATAATAAATAAATAACCTCACTTTTTGCGGAAGGTTGACCTCGACCTCCCCTTCCATCCCACCCCCTCTCCTTCCTTCTCACGAGTACCAGATAACTATAGCCAACCCAAAAACTACATACAAAGTTTTTTTTATGAAAAACATTAGCTTTATCATGAAATTAATCAATACTATTTTTCACGTAATCTGTACATATCTCTCGTACTTTTTTGTTATCACGTTTTCAAATTACCGTAGATTATTTTTGACTAATAGTATTTTTATTGAATGTTATGGGCCAACCAGATTTTCTCAAAGGTGGTGGTAGGCGGCGAAATCGGGAATCGACTAAATGCTGAATCTAAATTATGATTGAAATTGAGAAAAAATGCACCGAGAATCGACTTCATTTGCGACAAGAAACAGGTCCACATAACACATTTATTAGTAAATAAAAGTGTCTATTGCTTTTTGTCTTGCTGTCTTAACTTTTCTTTTACTATGGGCTAAATTTTGTAATTGAATTAAATTTTAAACCAGTTATACCCAACTGATTGAGCTGAAATTTTGCATAAACCTTTTGTTTGAATGACAATACAGGCTTAGATGAGTGACATCATTTTAAATCCAATATAGCGGATACCCAAAGATGACGGCGGAACAATTACTTATTATGTACCTTCATGATAATGCATTTAATTTATAATAATTAAATTAATATCAAATGAATGGTTTTATTAGGAGGAATACTGAAAGCTTATGTTTAAAGTTTGTTTTTTTCAATTCAAAATTATTTTGAGGTAATTTGCTGTTGAGAAACGCTAAATCAAACAAAAAGCAATCGAATCCCAAAATATTCTTTTAGCAATGGGTGGTGGTGACATAAGAATTAGTAGGTTAATCATTAACTTACCGCCAATAAACTGGACATGAAGTGTGTTACAACATCATCGCCGAAATATGGAGTGGTGAGGAGCAATGCCTTAATTTGTTCATAGAAGGAGAGCTGGCCGATAGTCATCAGGGCAGCTCGGCTGCATGTCATGGTCGCTCCAGCCCAGAGACGAGTCACGCCCTCGGTGCTGGCTACACGCCATAAGCCGTGTATAGCATTCTTATAGCTGAAATAATGAATGCAAAATTGTAATACAGCCAAAATAGGTTTTTTAACCATATGCTCAATCCTCGGACACAGCTATTGCTTACGATATTTATTTATTATAAATAACTAATATATTTTATTATTTATCACTAAAATAATATTAGGAAAAACTATGACAAAGTGAGTTATTATTACAAACATGTAACTAAAATATGTAATGCTGTAGTGAGCAATTAGTCACAGAACTTATATCAATTAGCTTAGTAGCTAATTAATTTACAAAAATATCTGCTGTTCCATAAACTTTCTTGGAGGACAATGAACTTTTGATAGAACAATTAATATAATAAAAAAAAACATATAAAAAAGTTGTTTATTATGACTATGACATAGAAAAATGGACATTACAAAATGAACTCTATTGTAACAGTGGCCATACGACAAAGGTTCAAACAGTCTTATTTCAATATTATTTAGACTTTTGTCTCACTCTTTCTACAGTTGAGAGAGTAAGACAAAGGCCAAAGTAATAATGAAATAAGATTGCGGTATTCCCATAGGGCATTGAATTCTGTGAGGATGTGAGTAACAACTAACCCTGTATATGATAAATATATAAATAACATACTTTCGCCGTTGTTCAGGTGGCAGTTTGACATCATTTTGCATGCGTACATTTACTAAATCAGCAGGATTGCCCACAAATCCTCCTGCAAACCCTCCTAGACCGGCTAGGAAGGCAGACATGTAAAATGGTATAGCACTACCCTGAAACAAATTAATAGAATGTATTTTAATTGTTGCAAGTCACGATTGCGCGCCGCGTTTGGTTGTGTGCTTATGACGCTTCTTTGTAAACTCATAGATACAATATGTAGGTAGGTACACAAATACTGAAGTCCATTTGTGTTGCAGGTAGAATTACATATGTACATTAACTCATCTCTGTTGTTCCCGCGTAAATATTTTGCGGTCACAGTTACACAGATGTAATGATCAGACAGTCATTGGCGGTATGAAATTCTTTCTGCTCGATGACTGGACTATACAAATGTAAAGGAACACGCGCTCTAGATTTCTCTTTCTTCAACACTATGGTTTCTTCTACAATTTTTAGGTGCATTATAAACTTCATTATTTATTATTAATATAAACATTTAAAAACTTTAAGACAAACCTTACCTAACCTACCTTTGCAACATATGCTATCTAATCTCTAATGACTAAGCTTTGTTTACTGTTATAAAGACTTTATGCAAAAGTTATTTTTTATAAGTTATAGATAAAATAACACTTACATCTTTAGGAGCAAGACTTTGCTTCGCCACCTCATAAATACCAAATCGGGCAGTGGAATATGTCAACTGTCGAAGTAGAGAAGCTGATATACCATTATATAGCCCTGTTATACCTGTGAACATAAAAAGTATATTTCAATTCAGTGTTACAGCTCTGAAGGTCAACAATATTTCTATTCAAGACTGTTGTAGTCTAAAACACATTGTAGGAAAGTATGTTGCTTTACTGTCAAGTAACACTTGCTTATCTCATTCAGTACATAAGCAAAAGAATTGGATCAAATTATTGATTACTTACTGGAATCAAAAGGAAAATAATGTTAGAAACTAACTAGGTACTTTGCTTTGATTTATTTGTTGCCTGTGGTTGAGCCACAGGTAAAAATAAATCAAAGCTTCCTCTTGGTCTCATATCAGGACCACAGGATTTTTTGTTTGGCTAATGACGGACACATCATCATCATTTTTATTTACTGGTTGTCTTTGGTAAAATATACATAAACAAAGATTATACAGGATAAAATCATGTAAGTTTATGACAGAATGAGAATGTTATTGCCTGACTGACTCAAATTGCCTAAAATAATATAATTATGATTGTTTATTTTATCAATTATAGTTTAAAAAACTGAAGCAACCGACTTCTCATGGCTGCCACTAAGCGTTGCTTAGTGAGCTTTGGTCCTACCTAGCCTACCAAGCATATTTTGTTGTAATAGGTATTGGCTTGAATTTAGGACTAATTGAGACGCCATATTTTTTTCATATAATATAGGTCTTATCATAAGTAAGCTTCATGTAGTCTTTTCCACTGAATCCTAATACTTTATTCCTATACAAAATCATATTTTGACAAGTTCAAACATTTTTCATGTTGTGTTATCCACAGTGCGCATTGTCTATTGGGTAAAAAGTAACATATTTTGTTTTATGTTACTAAGCACCAAAGGTGAATCAAAAAATAGATTAGTAAGTTAGTTTTTTTTATGACAACGCGGAAATCTAGTCAAAACATCTGAGGCGGATCAATGACATTTTATGTACATGCAGCACATATGAAGCAGAATGCAAAATTTTTGTTAGTAATAGGAGAATTTTCCAATCTGTATTTTTTTGTCGGAAAGTGTATGGATTCGACAAAAAAGACTACACGAAGCTTAACTAATTTAAGACCTATTTATGAAAAAAATATAATGCCTAAACTCGATTGGTCCTAAAGTCTTACCAATAGCTAAAACTTACAAGTAGGCACTTACCTTGATTTTTAATCACGTTTCCAGTTAGTTTAAACATAGATATATTTTTTCCTTTTTGGGTTTGCATCTGCACCTTGAGCAAATCTAATGGATGAGTGATGCAGGCTGCACCAGCTGATGCAAGTCCTCCAAAATACCATTTCGAGATCTTGATTTCTTTATTACTCATGGTGAACTGTAACAATTCATCCGATGTGAATAAACTGAAACTGAACTGAAACTAACTGAAACTGAAATATTTATATTTTATTTATTTATTTATTAAAATATGTGAATCTCAATAATTTTTAATGATTTTCTGACTTACCTACTTGTGACAAAAAGTGTGTAGAGGCAGAAAGCTATCAAAATACTTTACTTAATTTAGTACCTATAAATATAACATAACATATATAGGAAATTATTTGAATAAATAAAATACATCGTATATAAATTAAATAAAACTGTACACACGTGTACGCACGCTCAGCAAATCCGCGACATGCCGACATGATTATTTTTTGACAACAAATTTGGCAATGGCAACCATTGGCAAAGTAGAAGTCATTTTTTTTTCTTATAAGGCAAAGGTATCGGAGTCCAAAACTGCTATCGTCTACAATCGTTTGTTTCTTCATTGCTGTTTACTAGTTTTTATAATCATGATTTCGAAAGTCATAGTCAAAGTCAACTTGACTTTTTGATTTGACTTAGTCAAGTTAAATAAATCAAGGTCAAGGTCATTGTCACGTTTTTCAGTAATAAAGGAGAGGTTCATGTTGGTACTTTAGAAGAAACAAATATCTATATTTTAAAAAACTTTTTAAAAACAAGCTTTTATTAGGTATGTTTTTGTTAATAATAAAGACGAATCAAACGAGCCAAAACTCGATGGGGTTGCGTCGTTTCATTACAGAGTTCCTAAGACCCCCTTCCAGCTCCATCATCAGACCTTGGTTACAATTGAAAGACAAACTACTCGAAGACGATTCAAATGAGCCAAATAAGCCCAAACTCGATAAGGTTGTGTCGTTTCTTTGCGAAGTTCCTTTGGCCACCTTGCAGCTCCATCATCAGATCAGCACCATGTCATCATAATATTGCATTAGTCAATAGGTACATTTTTAATAAATTTACCTATTTCTACTTAATAATTTAGATAATACATGGTAGCACTATGGTATGAAATCAATATTGTACATAAATATAGAATAAACCATTGATAGAGCAATGTAAGTGGGATCTTAGTTACTATATTTATCCTTTTCTATCATATCGTCCAAAAACAGAAAGAGAGAGATATTCGCTCTGGTGGGTTTAATCAAATCAAAATTGAACCATTTTAGCTATTTTATACATACTCTCTACGGGAACTATTTATACCCCTACAGTTACCAGGCATAAAATAAGCTATCTAGTGCGGTTATTATGGTATATTTGTAATATTAATCATACTTTAAAAAAAAACAGGTATGTGCTTGTATGTATATGTTGTTCCTAGACGTCAAAGAATTATTTTGCGTATATTTTTTTATTATTTTAGTACCTGCTTCCACACATTTGTTGACCTCTTCTATTTTGTACATTTTCGTTATTTTAATTAAAGCTACCCTTACCAATCTACCAAGATGAAAAATCTAATTTGGCTGTCAAGTTGTTTGCCATTGTCAAAGTCATGTCAATTCAATTACATACAAAAAAGTAACCTTCAAAAATCGCTGCGAATGAATTCGAACAAGTAAAAAACTTTGTGAACTTTTTATCGAGTCTATTTTATCAATATTGGGAGAGTTTTAAATTTTTACGGAAACTATTCAAAGTACAAACATACTTATCATCTCTTCATTACTTATATAGTACGTTTTGGTAATTCAAGGTAGGAATACTCACGTTTTTTTGCAAATCCTTGAAAGCAATTTTCTTGAATTAACTAACTTTATTAACTAGTTTGAAGATGAAATACTGATTTTAGGAAACAGTAAATAGCACTACGAGTGATTATGTAACATCTCGCGCGATAAATGTGGTTGCCGGTAAAGCAACGAGCCGAGACTGAGGTCGCGAGCGAGTGTATCTTTCATCTGGACTGGTGGATAATGTATTAGCAAATCAGTTCAGTTTGTATTATGTTATCGTGCTCTCTAGTCACCAAGATAATATCGATAAGAATAGTAATTATTTAATCATTCATATGTATATCACTATCAGTAATTCAGTTTTGCATTTTTTACATAGCATTCTTTGAAACATTAAAAATAAAAACTATCTTTAATTTCAGAATGTCGTCTGATATAATCTCGTGTTTGCAGTTAGATAAAAACTTGCCCAGCAGAATAATTGTCGTTAAAGAAATAAATGGATGTGATAGTTCTTTTATTGACAGCTGTGTATTAAGCCATTGCATCAAAAATAAAATTCCTGTTATTCTTGTATCCGCTCATAATTCCTTATACCACTATCACAATGTCGGACTTAAGATGAATTACAACCTTCAGAAACAAATAGAATCAGGTCTCATTGAATTCTACAATTTGGCTGAAGAATCGGTCAACAATTTACTGAATAATGGAGACACTTCTATACAAAATTTATTGTTGAAAATTAAAGAAAAGATTTTGGAAAAACAACAGATTGGTGAAGTAAACATTATCTTTGATGGTGTTTCTCATATGTTTGATATGCAATATACTCTCAAAGAAGTCAATGATTTAGTTAAACAAATATTTGATCTGATCATGGAAAATAACAATTCTTTTTTGCTGTGTCACTGCAATGAAGCGAGCGAAGAAGATGTTACCCACACAATGGCTAACCTGCTAATACACAAGGCTCACACAGTTTTGGAAACAGAGACCCTGCCATCTGGATGGAGTGCAGATGTGTCCGGACATTTGACAGTGAAGCACCCTGGGAATAAGTTTCAGAATGAACACAAATTTATACTGGATATGAAACCAACAAAATATCTTTTTAAACTTTTTGATCGAGGTGTTAAACTACTGGCTCCAGGTACCATTTAATTTTTTTATTTTTCAGTTAAATAAGTCAATCATTTGTATTGTATGCATGAATATAAATCAATATGATACATACATAATTATATGCACTTATTTTTATTTCAATGAATAAACCATTAAATATTCTTATACACACGAGAGAGCATAGTCTAAGAACAAAAAGATATGTATATTTCAAATTATCCTAGTTATAACTTTGTATTTCTTTGCAAAAGTAAATTTTTTGTTGTGTGAATCCTGTCTTATTACCTAACTGCATAAGGAGGGTTATTTTTGTATGGATGCGTCTACATTTACAGCCTAAATGTCTTTCACTTCCTGAGTGTTATAGGCTATATTTTTTGTATTATAGTACACCTCTCGCAAAAATAAAAAAATGCGTTTTTTTAATTTCCAATGAACTTTAAAAATAATTGTAATAAAGTTATTAAATGAGTAATTTTACTAGAATGATTCTAAACAATTATAATCTTTATTGTATGCATACTTTCTCACAAAAAGTACACTCAACGGCATAATATCAAGCGTAACAAAATCACAAGTTAGACTGTAAAAATCTCTTTTCTTCAGTCGGGTATTTTGTTTTTCTTTTAATTTAGATACTTGCTCTCTAGTCTGGGCTGCAATGGGGTCGTCTTAAAAGCTTTCAAACTCCAATACGTGTTATAGCTCCTCTGATCGCCGTTCGGAAAGACGGCCAACGACGCGACGGTCAGTCTCGTTAATAAAAATGCTAAAATTCCACAATGTATTAGGATAAGACTAGTTTCTTTAACATCATGTTTTATATCTATTGATTCATCATCATCATCATCTCAGCATCTCGGTTAATATGAATGCCGAGCCCTTTCCAGAAGCTTGTAGGCATCTTCCGACTTCCATTCTGGTAGTGAACAGTTTCAGAGAGACTACGTCTCCCTGTCTCACGCCTCTTTTCAATGGAATTGTCTCCCGACTTCTGGTCCTGTACCCGGACCGACATGGCGGTGTTGTTGTACATACAAACATTGAATAACACATATTGATTATAAACAATTTATATTTTATACAAGTGTGTGAAATATAATTTTATATATCTTCTTATTTATTTAATCCTAACAATGCTAATGTTTGACCTGATTATCACATTACACTAAAAACGTAAACGTTTTAATTAGTCTGTCACAAATAGATTGTATGAAATTAACAAGGTCGTAGCGTGACCCCTATTCGCGCGCTTAACATTGACATCTCTCGAGGCATTTCTAAACTGGAATCTTACGCACGTGACTCGGCCTGTATGCACAACATGAGTGAACTGTCGTTCATTGAGTACTCTTATTTTCGAATTGCAATTTTGGACATGTAAGAAAGTAATTCTACATGTTGTAATGCAGTTTATGTACATGCTTTACATGCCCACTAAAGCAGGGTATCTACTCATTATGTTGCACATTGCATTGCTGTAACAAATAATCAAGGTGCTTTACGAACCTATCAAAGCCGAGCTTAGGTTTGTACTACGTAGTAATGGCCGTGAGAAAATATGCCGAATTACGAATTTGTCCAAACTAGAATCTGTCCTACAATCGACGAAGGTCTAATTTCATAACTCAAAAGAAATTTTAAATAAAACGTCGTATTTGGTTAAAGAAGAAGAACAAAATACGTTTCAATTTGTTTATTTTTTGCATAATAATAATAATAATAGTTTATTGGAGCAATTTTTTTTTTTTTTTTTTTTTACAAATTATACATTTCTATATGGTAACAATTTAAAATATAAATTTTCAGATACAGACATAATAATATTATATACAAACAATTAAATTAGTTGATTATTATAATTAGTTTTGATTATTATGTATAAATGTTTTAACTGGACACTGACCTCTGCACTAGGATTCCCTGTATTACAGAGACCAGGAACCCCTGTGACTATAACAAATATCATGACTTTAACTATCGATGCAATATTATTTAAACATTGCATAAAAAACTAGTATATCCGTAGCGAAAAATTCTTAATCTTTATGCCCCTCACGGGGTTGCATTAAATTCTTAATCTGATATGATCACTATTAAAAATAATGTTGCCAAAAAAAGATACGCAGATTTGGACGTAGTCAAGTTTTAATTTTCTTATCTATGAAATATACAGTGTGTCCATTCCTATGAGCTCCATTTCTATGAGCTCCATTCACAGCGTTAAATGTAATGCGATTTTATTACATGTAGTTACAGTTCCTCTGCATTGGTTTTAGCGTTGGACGTTGCGGAAATTGAATCGTTATGCGTCAAACGCACATTAAAATACATAATATAATTTCATAGTTTTGCGTGTATTGCGTGACCCGTTTCCGGTTTTTATTCATATAAAATAAGATAACTCCATATAGACTGCGTTAAACGGAATAAACATATATAATATAATTAAAAGAAAAATAGCCGACTGCAAAACTCTTGCTCACTGCCATCCAATATAAGGGTGTTACAATTCAACATTGTAATTGCAATTCAAAATATAATAATAATATGTATAAGACTTGGCTCACGAGATAACCGCCATGTGGGATGTTGACTCGACGATCATTGTTCCGATAGTCGTATCGGTAAACGGTTTAATTGCGAAGAGCCTCGACCAACATCTCAAGAGGCTCTCGCTTGATAGTTGGATCAAGCGTCGGATACAACAGGCAGTCATCCTAGACACGGCGCGCATTGTCAGGAGATTCCTCAGTTTGTAGCCCTTACCGTCGACAGCTTGAGCCTTGCCCCGCTGCCGGCGGCACGCTAGTTTTAAGTTTTTTACAATATTTATGTTATTTTTTTATATTGTTTATATTTGTATTTAAAAAAAATTTTAATTAAGAATCTAAATAAATAAATGTGAATAATATGTATAAAAATATATATATATTTAATATGTATAGGTATATTACAATCGCTTTTTAATACCCTTCATTTTGATACCCCACACGATAGGATTGGAAGAGAGGAAGACAGTTATACATTTTAAAACATACATATGGGCGATAAAAATCCGCCATTAGGATTTTATACCCGACTGCGTAAGAAGGAGTGTTATGGTTTTCGAGTGTATGTATGTTTCTATATGACAGCCGGTAGCCTAAACGGCTTGACCGATTTTGATGTGTGAGGTGTCGTTACGTACGTTGGCCACGGCGGGGAGCGATGACCTCGCCGGTACAGCTGTGCGTAGAGTGTCTATTAAGGTAGAAAAAAAACTGAATTTCTATTTTTTTGTCATATATCTACCGGTACACTGACACCGGTCTGATGTTAATATAGGTGTAGTGGGTTTCATATAGTGTATAGATCGCTATTGTCAAAGCTTCCTAATGAATAAAAGTGCAGGTGTATATTGATCTTACGATTTGTCGGATTACAGAGTAGTTACAGTTACAGTCGGTGTCAGCGCTCTAGTCTGAAAAAAACGATCACCAGACTACGCCTTTTGTATCGGATTACCCTGAGTTTAATGTACTTATAAGTATAAATATTAAAATAATTAAATAGTTATATAACGAGTACACACGAGAACACCATAAACGAGTACATTTGAATTATAAAACATATCTAATAATCTTGTATGTTTCAGAGTAGTAAAAGAACTTGTAAGTATGTCAAAATATAATCCGAATCCAAAACAGTACAAACATACTTCAATAACATTTGATCACAAAACGCGTAGAAAATATAAACAAAATAGATTATAAAGTATTTTAATGTCTATGTGGTCTTGCCGAAAAACGTTTCTCAAATTTGATCAAATGCTCAACATATTTCATCAACTTTTCGCTGACACGTAATGACACTTGCGGAAATAAAAGAGAGAATTTGAGACGTTGATCAAAGTTGAGTAACGTTTTTCTGTAAGGCCGTATATTTGCGCGTTGCGTTACCACAGAATGATAATATTAGAGAATATAGAGCCTGGCCTTATAATCAAGCCAATGTGTTAAAACTCTATCTATGTAGCTTCGACGGCCGTATACATATTTGCGCGTTGCGTTACTACAGAATGACAATGTCAGAAAATATAGTAGAGCCTGGCATCATAACTAACAAGCCAATGTGCTTAAACTCTATCTAGCCTCGACGGCCGTATATTTGCGCGTTGCGTTACTATAGAATGACAATGTCAGAAAATAGCCTGGCATTATAACTAACATAGCCAATATGCTTAAACTCTTATCTGGCCTCGACGGTAATGGTGTAACCGAAGTGCAATCTAAGCTGTTCTAGAAATATAAAAGTGATGATGGTGTGTGGTGCAGTCCTTGTTAATGCAGGAACGGCACCTTTGAAGAACGCTAATGGACCTTCCATTGCAGTGTTTTTTATTAAACCAAACATGCTGTTTATTTCGCCCGGCTTTGCATTCATAGCTCTAGTTTTGAGAACATCCACAGGTTGCGTCAGGACAGTTGCTACTATCCCCTGAAAAAAAAAAACTTATAGACGGTACATACTAAGAACATACCCAGAATAGGGACTAGTTAAGAGAAAGAGAACACTATTCTCAAGCAATGTTCTCTAATGGGAACATTGCCTGAGAATTGCGTTAGAATGAAAATAACTCCAATAAAATTAGGCTATTTATATATTGTATACAAATTATATATATCGTAAAAAAGAAACAAACAGGTGGTTGGCTAAATATATTTTTAGGGTTCCGTACCTCAAAAGGAGAAAACGGAAACCTTATAGGATCACTTTGTTGTCCGTCTGTCTGTCTGTGTGTCTGTCCGTCCGTCCGGGTGTCAAGACCTGTATCTCAGGAACGCGTGAAGGTATCGTGTTGAAATTAAACCAATGTACGCAGATATAGTCTCTTGCTGCAGAAAAAATATCAAATTTCTCAGTTTTCGTAAAAAAAGTTACAGCCGAATATGTCGTAATAAACCGGACAAGTGTGAGTCAGGCTCGCCCACCGAGGGATCCGTACAAACTAGTAAGTAGATAAAAGGTGGAAATAATATTTTTTTTATATTTTCCTTCATAAATCGAAAAATATACATCGTAAAAATATTTAAGAACCTGTTTCAGCTTGTGCTAATTAAGCTCTTTCATATATACCCCACATGATACGGTTAATTCACTTTAAAATTTGGACTCTCATTCCTTGCATAAAGACACTATTTTTATGATTAAAATAAAAATGTCCGGTTTTAGGATTTTTCCCTATATTTTTCGACACTCACAAGGAAATCAAAACCTATGAGGTACTTCCCGTTGACCTAGAACTATGAAATTTGGCAAGAAGCATTGTACACATAAAGGAAAAAAAACCGAAAACTGTTTTTTTTTTATTAAATCGCAAAAAAAAGTGTCTTAGTTATGCAAGGAAGGAGGGTCCAAACTTTAAGGTGCTTTAACCGTATCATGTGAGGTATCATATTATGAAAGAGCTTAATTAGCAAACGCTTAAACAGGTTTTTAAATATTTTTACTATGTATATTTTTCGGTTTATGAAGGAAAATATAAAAAATATATAATTCCCCTTTTATCTACTAGTTTGTACAGAACCCTAGGTGGGCGAGTCTGACTCGCTCTTGTCCGGTTTTTTCTAAGGTGCTATCTTTCAACCAACTAACACGTTAAACATTGAATTCGCGCAGTACTAAC
Source organism: Lycia hirtaria (assembly GCA_947563715.1). Lineage (NCBI taxonomy): Eukaryota > Metazoa > Arthropoda > Insecta > Lepidoptera > Geometridae > Lycia > Lycia hirtaria. Next base: position 28,815,799 of record OX387384.1, read on the forward strand.
TGAACGCCGCCGGCGCGGCGGATTCATCAATATAGCGAATTCATGTAGGTACATGTATGTATTATCAACAAATTTTTATGCATACGTATAAAATAATTTAAAATAAGTAAGCTAGTAAGTTACGTAGTGAGTCATATTATAATTTACTTACAGCCAATAAACTTGCAGACACGTGTGTCACAATATTTTCGCCAAATAGTGAAGTGGCGAGGAGCATTACTTTAAATTGTTCATAAAACGACAGCTGACCGATGGTCATCAGGGCAGATCGAAGGCAGTTCATGCTCACGCCCCCCCAAAGTCGCCTCACGCCCTCCGTGGTAGCAACGTGATATAGTCCGTGTAAAGCATTCTTATAGCTGAAATATTATGAATAATTTTTATACTTAACAGTTGATTTCAAAATGCACAATTTTGTACATTTTGTTTAAAACTAAACTACTGAACCAATTTTCAAGAAATGTGTATGACACCAATCTGAGTGTACATAATATTTCCTTCTAAACAAAAAAAGAGTTTTCCAAATCAGTTTATACATGACAGAGTTATGCGGTAACATACATACGAACAAGTATCAATAGGTATATAGTAAAGAAAAACAAACCCGACTGCAGAAAAGCAGTTTTTGTAGTCGTAACTTACGATTTCGTTACGATGTTGAATGTACGTTTTTGTGAGAAAATATGCATAAAATCGCTGTAAAAGATTATGCGAATTCGGTACTGTAATAAATATTTATGGGGGCTCCCATACAACAAACGTGATTTTTTTGCTAATTTTTGCTCGATATTGATAACGGCAACAGGTAGACGCTTCAAATATTAACTGAATATTGAGTTATATTATTCACTATAAAAATAAATAATTAAATTAAAATAAAATTAATATTTAAGGGGGCTCCCATACAACAAAGGTGTTTTTTTACCGTTTTTATCGATAATGGTACGGAACCCTTCGTGCGCGAGTCCGACTCGCACTTGGCCGGTTTTATATATCTTCAAAAATGTGGGAATGCGCGAGCTAGATGAACGATGGTTGAATTACGGACTCTTAAAAATAAATGTTTGCGGTTTTATTTGTTTATTGTAGGTGTTACACAACGTCCAGAGAGCGACTGCTGCTAATCAAATACTTCTAATTTCAAAATTAATCAAAAATATAAACTTCATAGAACTCAGTTTTATCTTCTATTTTGTAGTATTCTTTCAGAAACAAAATAGTAATAATAAGAAAAGCTTTCGGGATTCCGATAAATTTAAAGATCGATCTCCATTCCCGGGAATAAAAATAATACCGAATTCCTATACTGTACTTAATATCCGAAAAATATTCTTATTAATTATTTCTTTCTGGGCAGTCTGTATACGTAGGTATAGGTTGTATTACCTATGTTTTTTATGACATATTTTTAATGAGGTATCAATATGTTTATGTATCACGAAGAAGAAAGCTTAGTTATTAGCTCAAACTTTTCTGAAAAAGAAAAAATACAGCGTGTTTGGTTTATGGTATTCGATCCGCAAGGAACTTTGTAGGTATGGTTAAAATGATTATATTCTATTATATAACAATTTTCTTTAGTATAATCATTATTTAAAATAAAAAAAACTAATTGAAAAAATCGCCCATCTTGTGTCTGGTCTTCTTACACTGCGCTTGCCGGTGCATGTTCTCCACTCGAGAATTTGTCGGTTCCTTCTGCTTGCTATGTCGATGACTTTATTAAGTATACGGATCTTTTTATTTCTAATTCGATCTCGCAGAGCATAGCCCTCTCTTCTCCATGGCTTGTTACATGACTGAGATTCCTTATAAGGATCATAGTGAGTGACCACGTTTTGGTGACATAATATCATAATGGTAGCACACGGTCGTAAACTTTCGCCTAGCTAGCTTTCGCCTGAGCTATAATGGACGAAAATACTCGTACACTTTTGAGTTCCCGAACGCTACCCAGCCGAGTTGGATTCAACGATTGACTTCTTTCGTAAAGTTGCCTAGTCGGACTGTTTGTCCTGTTTGGAAGTAAAAACGGCATAATGAGAACAATTAACATTTTTATCCTAAATATATTGGGAACGTGACACTAGTGAACTATATTGCTTGATTTTTAGGGTTCCGTACCTCAAAAGCAAAAAAACGGAACCCTTATAGAATCACTTTGTTGTCCGTATGTCCGTCTGTCCGGGTGTCAAGACCTTTATCTCGGGAATGCGTGAAGGTATCGAGTTGAAATTAAAACCATATACGCAGATCCATAGTATCTTGCTGCAGAAAGAAAAATAAAATTTCTCAGTTTTCGTAAAAAAAAGTTACAGCCGAATATGTCGTAAAAACGCACATTTCGACACTCACAGAGGAATCAAAACCTATGGGGTACTTCCCGTTGACCTAGAACTCTGAAATTTGGCAAGAAGCATTGAAGCAAGAAGAAAACCTGTTTTAGCTTATGCTAATGAAGCTCTTTCATATGATACCCCATATGATACGATTAATTCACTTTAACATTTGGGCCCTCATTCCTTGCATAAAGACACTATTTTTTTGTGATTAAATTAAAAATGTCCAGTTTTCGGATTTTTTCCTATATGAGTACTCTAACACAATGCTTCTTGCCAAATTTCATAGTTCTAGGTCAACGGGAAGTACCCCATAGGTTTTGATTCCTCTGTGAGTGTCGAAAGGTGCATTTTTTACGACATATTCGGCTGTAACTTTTTTTAACGAAAACTCCCTCGTGCGTGCGACACCATATATCAAACATGCTGTATCTTTATCTATTTATACGACATACTTTCGGCGCTGTTCAGGGGGCAACTTGATATCATTTTGCATGCGTACATTGACTAAATCGGATGGATTGCCCACAAGTCCTCCTGCACTTCCTCCTATAGCTGCCAAGAGGACTGACATGTGGAATGGCATGACACTAGTCTGAAATTCAATGCATATTATTATTTGAAAAATAAATTGATAAAGTACGTTGACACAATATATGCATATATAGTCGGATTTTTAATTAGACGGAGTAAACTGACAGATTGAATGTTGCCGCTGTTTTATGAAATGAAAATAGTGCTGCTCTAAAAATTCTGCTGCAAAATTTTTGCTGCATTTTCTTTTATTTTTATTGTTGACATTTTTTAGTATTTATTTGACATTTTAGTTATTTGTATTCAAATTTTTTGATGATTTTTAAAGATATTTATTTATTTGTGTTTTTAAATTATTCATGATTATTTTATTTGACATTTTTTTTATATGTATTTTTAATGGATTTTTTAACTATGAATTAATATCTGAAATAAATGAATTTGAATTTGAATTGATTTGAAAAAGAGCTAATAAAATGATCTGATTCAAATTAGTGATCTATTTCATTACGTTGTATTCTATTTTTTTTCTAAAAATCTATATTTCTGTTCATAATGTGTATTTGCTAGCTAGTAATGGACCTATCAAAGATTTCAAACTGAAATATTTCATACTACGTCGTTACTTACGAAATAACTATTACAACTATAAGTATGGAGAGAGAAGTACAAACGAGGGATTCACTTCTTACTGCTACACTTGGCTCTAGCAAAAATAACATTTTAAAGTTTAATATTTTACAAACGGGTGTCTAAATTTAAAAATGTACACACATTATTTATCAATATCCTATGCAACGACACCTTACATTATGGGGCAACTGAGAAAAATAACATCTCCTTTTACGTGTAAGGAAGTTAAGTACCCCAAAAAAATCTATATTTCATTGGACCACATTCTCTACGTGATTGGTTTAAATATACCTATACTAAAATTATAGCTTTCTGGAACTAACAGTCTTTAAGCATAGCCGTAGACAGACAGACAAGTAAACGGACCTGGCGAAACTATAAGGGCTACTTGTTTCCTACAGAATAAATGAATAACTAAAACCCATTCTAACATCTTTCTTTTTACTATTCAGTGTAACTCACGACTCACTCATACGATGATTCTTTATTATGTTTAGATTTACAAATAAAAATAACCAGAAAGTGTATATTTTTTTTTTAATGAATAATCAATTTTTCGATCTCAATCCATGCTTGAGCCAGAAATATAAATGACAGAAAAGGTTGTTGGAAATAGGGGATTACCTATATACCACGCATAGGGAGACGAGATACTACTACGACGACATACTTCACAAGCATCTCTACTGTTGCTGCTGTTTAATGAGAAGCGACTCTTTTCATTCCGTGTTGCGACCTTTTTGAACTATGTGACTCAAATATCCCATCACTATGATTTGAGAGCTGGTATCATTATTTGAGCAAGTGACATTTCGGTCTGTCAGTTTACTCCGTTTAATAAAAAATCCAAGTTTAGTAAGTTATTTTATTAGAATGAAATAATGAAAAATATATAAGCTTCAATCTGGCCTTCTCTGACAGCTAAATTTATATAGTTCCGTACCCAAAGGGTAAAACGGGACCCAATTACTGAGACTTCGCTGTCTGTCCGTCCGTCCGTCTGTCACCAGGCTGTATCTCATGAACCGTGATAGATAAGATAGTTGAAATTTTCACAGATGATATATTTCTGTATAGAGCCACTATAACAACAAATACTAAAATACAGAATAAAATAAATATTTAAGGGTCAATCAATATCGAGCAAAAAACATGATTTTTTGCTCGATATTGATAACGGCAACAGGAAGACGCTTAAAATATTCACAGAATATTGAGTTATATTATTCACTTTAAAAATAAATAATTAAAATAAAATTAATATTTAACTTTTTTGCCGTTTTTTAGGGTTCCGTACCTCAATAGGAAAAAACGGAACCCTTATAGGATCACTTTGTTGTCCGTCTGTCCGTCTGTCCGGGTGTCAAGACCTTTATCTCGGGAACGCGTGAAGGTATCGAGTTGAAATTAAAACCATATACGCAAATCCATAGTATCTTGCTGCCGAAATAAAAATAAAATTTCTCAGTTTTCGTAAAAAAAAGTTACAGCCGAATATGTCGTAAAAAACGCACATTTCGACACTCACAGAGGAATCAAAACCTATGGGGTACTTCCCGTTGACCTAGAACTCTGAAATTTGGCAAGAAGCATTGTGTTAGAGTACACATACAGGAAAAAGTCAGAAAACCGGATATTTTTAATTTAATCACAAAAAAATTGTATCTCTATGCAAGGAATGAGTGCCCAAATTTAAAGTGAATTAACCGAATCATGTGGGGTATCATATGAAAGAGCCTCATTAGCATAAGCTAAAACAGGTTTTTAATACATTCTTCGCCCCCTGCAGACCCTTCACTTCAGTTGGGAACCAAAACTTTTAGGCGAATTTTGATTAAGTACAGAGTGGCCGCGCAAAGCAATGTTGACTGCCTCAAACGCCGGCGGTTTACTGCTCGCTCGGATCCGAGTGGGAGGCGCTGCTACTATATCCCTGCCTCACTCGGATCCAAGTGGTGAGCAAGGAATGTGTTAAATATTTTTACGATGTGTATTTTTCGGTTTAAGAAGGAAAATATAAAAAAAATATATGATTTACCCCCTTTATTTAGTTTGTACGGAACCCTCGGTGGGCGAGTCTGACTCGCACTTGTCCGGTTTTTAGATAATAGTGCGGAACCCTTCGTGCGCGACTCCGACTAGCATTTGGCCGTTTTTTTTTAATTCTGCGTTCATAAAATTGCCAGTGATTTTGGGCATATTCAAAGTTAAGTTAACCCGATTATAAATCAAAATTGTTTATTTCGTCTTCTTGTAACAATATCTACATTAAAATATATAATTTAGAACTAGATTATTTATAGAGTACTAACACTTACATTTTTAGGAGTAAAAGTGTCTCTTGACAATTCATAAATGGCAAATCTGGTTGTAGAATAAGTCAATTGACGGAGCACGGCAGCGGATATACCACTATAGAGCCCCCTGATACCTGTTAATTATATAAGTACATTTTAATAATGTTTATTTTCAAATGAATCTATTAAAGATATCCAGCTGCTTTACGGTCATTGAATTATACAGCATACTGTGGGACATATTGCTGAAATGTACCGGGATTGCCACAGGGTCCGCACCAGTGTTCGATTGAGCTCAAGTTTCGTATATGTGCGTATCTTCAGTGATAATGCAATAATATAGTACCATGGTGCAGGTCCGATGATGGAGTCGGAAGGTGACCATAGGAACTCCTAAATAGAAAAACCCATCGAGTTTGCAAACACCAATACTCATGTGCTATATAGGTAATATCTAGAGCTCGAAGATGTAGCAGCCAGTAGGTAATAAAAATATTTTGATTCTTAGGTTTCCATGGGAACTAAAAAGATAAAATAAATACTTATAGAAAACGATTTTTATAAAAACAAGTATTTAGCATAAAAGCTTATTTATTTTATTCCATTTATACGAAGCCATACCGCATCGTTGCATTATACCAGGATCATTTAGACAAGTTGTCAGATTTAGACAATACGAATATGCTGAGAACCTTAGCTTTCTAGAAGACTTCTACAGTTGGGTGTCTGAGCAGGTAGATTGCAAATACGTAACTAAGTTGGTTTTTTGTAAGTATTGTTTGCGTTTACGAATAAACCTGCGTTCTCTTTATGTGATGGGAATTACCTTGTTTTCTAAGGATGTTTCCCGTTACTCCTACTATTGATGCGCCTTTCCCCTTATGAGTTTGCAACTGAACTTTGAGCAAATCCAAGGGATGTGTGCAACAAGCCGCACCAGCCGCCGATAGTCCTCCGAAGTACCATCTAGATATCCTGATTTGTCTCGTTTCTTTGGACATGACAAAACTGGAAATTAATTACCCACGTTTTGGTTAAATTATAACTTAGGAACTAAAGAAAATAAAGTTTCCAATTATTTTTTATCCCTGTGATGATAAAATGTTGAGTCAAAGCAGCCTTGTTTGTATAAACTGTCTCGCTGCTGGGCGCGGGCCATCTTTTCATTGTGAGAAGCTTAACGTCCATAGTCCATAACACTCGTCAAGTGCACGTTGGCAGACTGCACACATTTACTCAGACACATATGTCAGTTCCTTTACCGTTTCAGTTCGGCCGTAATTAACAAACACACATAAATGTGTTTTAACAAACACACACAAAAGATAGATGTGGATGGCTTGGGATTTGAAACTAGGACTTGCGGACTTGTTTCAAGTATTTTGTTCCATGACTGCGGATCCGCAAGTCAGGGAGTCTATCTCTAGTGTGGTATCTATCTATATATACGAAATAACATCATACTCCGTGCTAGTCTTGTGAAAAGGTACCTAAACAAAGAAGTCGCTTCACTAAATTAAGCTAAAATCATCATATATTGATCATTAAATCATATGTAAAAAAAATATAGAAAACCAAGCGATGGTTTTCTATATTTTTTTTCATCTATCTGTGCCACACGTTTTTTTTTAATTAATTAAATCTTTAATTTACTACGAGGCCTGTTCATTTTTCAAAATCTGGTAAAGTTTGCTATACTTAAGCCTAGCATCTCCATCCCAAATTCGTTGAATAGTGACGCGAAAAACATACTGGCGCATTCGTAATAATATTACGTTTATAGAAAGAAATCTGTGAAAGCAAACTAGCATCTATATAATAATAAATAAATATACCTACGTGGTAGTTGTGTTAATTTATTATTGGAGTAAAATTAATTAGGTATTATAAAATATTGCAAATTGTACGTGGGCCGACATGTTTGCTTTTTAATTTTTTGACATTTAACTGTTGGCGTATTTTTTATTTGTAATGACTTTCAAAATGTCAATAAACATGTGTTCAAACCAATGAGATTTTATCTATAGAGAAGTTATATACTCATTGAATATGTAGTTAGTAAAAGGATCCTGAAGGCCTTTTAGTATCCTGGCCTTATATACCAAGTCGGTACATATTCGGTAAAGTGCAATCAAAAAAATAGTTTCTTAAGGTCAAATGAAATATTTATTAATAGTGAAACATTTCCATTAATTGACCTTATACAAGTGGTGGGAAGACGCTGGATGCAAGTCGCTTCCAATCGGTCTTTTTGGAAATCCATGGGGGAGGGAGGCCAATGTCCAGCAGTGGACTTCTTATAGCTGAAATGATGATGATTCCCATTAATAATAATTTTAAGATATTTCTATACTACTCAATATAATTCTTCAAATTATTGATATCAGTGTAAAGTAGTATTACAAAACATTCAATATGATTTTATTAAGGTACTTACTTAGTATTACTTGCCCTATTTCTCATGCCTTGTTTCCTGGGACAGAGTTGTGTATTAAGAGACAGGGCCCCGATCTCCATAGTTTTCTGACAAGCACCCGATAGACAAGGTCCGAGGAATTGGGTAGTGTTATAGGGTAGTATAAAAGAATTGTATGAACTATTTGAGTAGCTTAAAGGCCTAGTTATTGCCATATATATACTATATATACTAGTAGTATATGTATATATGGTAATAGCTAGCTTTGAATAAACTAGTTCCAGATGATTGATGTGTCTTACTTCACTTTAACCACCATGGTCAGACAAATAACCTAAGAAACGGAAACAAATATTTCAAGTCATAATGATAGTGAAGTCCTGTTAAAAGTGGTGAACTTAATGGCGGGCTGGTTAACGACACAATGTGAAAGTTTCATTTGTAGTGATTACTGGTTGCCATGGCGACCGTTGAAGCGAAGGCTGCATTTTGACCAGCGAGCAGTCCACGTGAGCCAGAGAGCGCGAGAGTCGCGTGTAGGTCCGCTATTATCGTGTCAATTCTTATTGACGCATTTCCTGAAACGCTTACGTACTTTCATAAATATTTCACCTGTTAGCATTTAAATTTAAAGTGTGATGGATAGTTCATTCTGTTGAATGGTATAAGTATCGAAGTCTTGTTGTTGCTGCTGATTATAAGTTAGGTGTAGTTGAGGTTGTGGTCCGGCTGTGAAGTGGTAGCGCTCTGCGAAGTGATGCCATGACTCAGAGCAGTCTGCCACCCGACAAACACCATGCTTGTGTGCGAACAGTTACTGAGGAAAAGCTGATGGTATGTATTAGAAAAACACTATTTTGAGCATTAAGGTGATCATTGGTCGTAAGTACATCGCGCCTTTTTCCTTTTAACGGGAGAAAGCCACATTATCTGATTTCAATATTAATAATATTATATATATTTTTTAATTTTTTTGTACGGGTTCTAGATGCATTCTGTACACTAGTGGAACACCTTGCCGCATTCCCTGTTCCCGAAAACTACAATCTTGTTTTTTTAGGGTTCCGTACCCAAAGGGTAAAAACGGGACCCTATTACTAAGACTCCGCTGTCTGTCCGTCCGTCCGTCCGTCCGTCCGTCTGTCACCAGGCTGTATCTCATGAACCGTGGTAGATATACAATTGAAATTTTCACAGATGATGTATTTCTGTTGCCGCTATAACAACAAATAAACAAGAACACATAATAACAAATAAATAACTAAAATAAATATTTAAGGGGGCTCCCGTACAACAAACGTGTTTTTTTTTGCCGTTTTTATAGATAATGACACGGAACCCTTCATGCGCGAGTTCGACTTGCACTTGACCAGTTTTAATCTAAAAGCAAAGATTATAAAGTGATTCGATATTCTCGGCCACACCGTAGCTTACTATCAGGTGAGGTAGTGGTCAAACGTAGATCTATTTGCTATAAACAAATATCAGAACAATGAATGGCAGTAATGAATGTATACATACATATATGTATGTTTGTGGGTATGTACGTTTCTACATGATCTCCTACAGCCTAAACGGCTTGACCGATTTTGATATGCAAGGTGTCGTTAGATTCGCCTTCACCCCATGAGTGTTATAGGCTATACTTATTGTTTGTAATAATAATAATTAAAAATGTAAAATTAAGATTGTAAATAAATAAATGAGATAATAATACAACTCTCGCAAAAATAAACAAAATGCGTTTTCGTATCTTCCAGCGACCTTTTTCTTAATAAATAAATAACTAATTTTACTAGAATTATATTCTAAAGAATATGCATTTATAATTGTTTACATCAATTTTACGTATACTTTCGCAAAGAAAACGTATACTCAACAGTTAGACTGCAAAAACAACTTATATGCAGTCGGGTACCTTGTTTCTCCTCTTATTATAGATACTTGTTAACTGACTGCACAAGGAGTAGGGAATGTTTTCGGGTGTATGTATGTTGTAAGTATTCGTCTTTGCAAATTGTATAATTTATATTTTATAAACGTGACGTTTACTTGTAACTTGTACTTGTAACAAGTGTAATAAAGAGCCGCCCTGCTATTGGAGAGATGATACTGAGTATAATTCCGCGTCCCCAAATTGTTTTAATATTTTTAATTTTGAACTGGAATGTTGTTGATGACTACGCGATCGACCGTTTAAGCAACCCTGCTCTAGGGGTTTAAAAACCCACTAGCCTAACTTACTTCACACTAGTTTTTTTTATCAGCCCTGATTGTACACTGTCCCACTAAGGCCATAGTCTACCACGCTGGCTAAGTGCGGGTTGGCAGACTTCACTCACACATCTTCACGATGTTTTCTCTTCTTGGTTTTCTGACGTTGTTTTCCTTCACACTAGTTGCTACAGTAATTTCTATACTCGTTACTGGGGCTAATTAACGTAAATATCTAGGTGAATAATACTTACATGATATGTAGGTAGGTAAGTCACAGAACACACCTACTTTGTTCCGGTCTTAAAATAGATTTCGTAACCCTAGCCAAGACAAGTGACATCAATATGCGATTTATTTTACAACTATGTACAGATCACGGTTTTACATATTTTCCATATCCAAACATACAGCCTTACAAACATAATAAATGTATAATGCTGTAAATGCAAGGTAGGAGGTATGCAAGGAGGTTCTCTTACTTCTCTCTAGGGACCGCCGAGTTCAGTAATATTAATGAACTTGTAAGGTAAGGAGAGATCTGGTAAGATTAGATAAATAATAATGATAGAGGTCTCTGGTTTGGTAATATTTAAGGATAGAAATGAGTTTTCTTTGTTTTGTACGTAAACGTAAGAGCGCGCGCATGCAATATTGTGACAGGAAGACGCCCTGGGGATTACCACAATCTATTAAGATTGTCGTAACTATTAAGTAATCCTAATTCAATAATACTTTTTGTCTTGCTCTATCAACCGTAGAAAGAGCGAGATAAATTTCAAAGAAATATTTACATAAGACTTCTTCAGCACTTGTGGTACGACCCTTGGTCTGGCGGTCTTTTGGAAATTATTTCGGGAGACTAATTTCTAGCAGTGGTTCTTGCGGCTAAAATGATCGCCCTACTATTTGGCAGCAGCACGTGCACATGCCTCAACATGCATTGGATGATGTGGATGATGATAACTACGTAAAAGATGATATGCATGTAAAATGGGTAAATGGAGAAATAACGTGATAGTGAACTGGCAAAAGGAAACGTGCTGTGCCGACGCCATCTAGTGATAATATTGCCTAAGAAATTTCAGTTTAAAGGAGCACAGACTGCAGTCAGGTTCTTGTTTCTTTACATGTTTGAGCTGTCAATAAATATATATTGTTGGGACAGGTGGCTGTGCGCGTGCGGCCGCTGCGCCCTGACGACGGCCCTCGCATCGTGCACGTGGTCAGCGATAAGGTTTCTAACATTTATTTATTGCATGTACTCTATATTTAGATTATTACTTATAAGCTTTAGGCTCTAAAGCTAGTCCGAAACGTGTGGCAGGTCGCAGCCGCTAGCGACAGTGCGGCCTGCAGACTACAGTTTTTATACCGAGATAGACTGCAAAACGCACATCCCGTCAAATTCGTACATTTACACGACTGATACTGCCCGCGATACAATATGTAATGCAAAGGGTCTTACCGAAAAATTTTACTCAAATTTGAGCAATGCTCGACTTATTTTGTCAACTTCTCGCTGACATTTGCGGAAAGAAGACAGAGAATTTGAGACGATGAGCAAAGTAAGGCTTTTCGTAAGGCCGGAAGAGTCGAGCTCAGCGGTAGGTACTTGTCACCACTGGTGCTGCAGCCGGCCGCAGCTGCCGGCTCCAGTGTCGGAATCATTTTCATAAATGAAGCAAAACAACAGTGTGTAGTTTACCACATAGCACATCTGAAAGAATTTATTGCATTGCATGAAGTGTTCTGTTCTGTGAGCTAGCCAAATAGTACAGGTATGAATGAATTTGTTGCATTGCATGAAGTTCTCTGTTCTGTGAGCTAGCCAGATAGAACATAGGTATAAAGGAATTTATTGCATTGCATGATACCACAGAATACCTTAATATATTTGTAGGTACGTATTTCAATGGTTCGTAACCTCTTTGTATGTTAAAAATGTCCATACTACCAGTAAGGAACATTGAACGATCAAACAAGTTTGTTTCGACCAAATTTTCTTCGTTATGTAGGTACAAGTTCGTTTGTCTTTCAAATATATCTATTAATCTCCATATTAACGTTGCCTGGAAGAGATCGTTTTTAGCGATAAGGCCGCCTGTAATACGCATAATGCACTAGTCTTGTAATCTTTAGGGTTCCGTACCTCAATAGGAAAAACGGAACCCTTATAGGATCACTTTGTTGTCCGTCTGTCCGTCTGTCAAGACCTACCTCAGATCTGAAGTCCCATGCAATTGTGAAAAATCAAACAAAATGTCGGAAAAATCAGCATATTTCGACACTCACTAAGGAATCAAAACCTATAGGGTATTTCCCGTTGACCTAGAACTATTAAATTTGGCAAGTAGCATTGCTTTATAGTACATTTAGAGAAAAAAAATGAAAATTGAACATTTTTAATTTAATCCCAAAACAAAAAGGATCTTTATACAATGAATGAGGGTCCAAATTTTAAAGAAAATTGTACCGTGTCATGTGAGGTATCACATGAAACAGCTTCATTAGCACAAGTTAAAACTGGTTTTTAATTATTTTTACGATGAGTAATTTTCGGATTATGTAAAAAAATATATATAAATTCTCCCTTTTATCAATGACTAGCTTCGCCCGGTAGTTCTTTTATCTAGTTTGTACAGAACCCTCGGTGGGCGAGTCTGACTCGCACTGTCCGTTTTTTTTTTCATTTGTTAATTTGGTGTAACAGTAAAGATTTTATCTATCTATCTATGTTCAGAAACGAAGAGATCTGTAGACGTTACGAAAGTCACCGACATAGCACAGCGGATTATCAAGTTAAAGTGGCAGTGGGCAGGGCAAATAGCTTGCAGGCCGTTTTCAACCGGTCTTTTTGGAAATTCACGGGGGAGGCTTAAGTCCTGCAGTGATCTTCTTGTGGCTGATATTAATAATGATAAAATGGATCCAGCGTCTTCCTGCCACTTGTATGATATCTTCTGTCCACCTTGTGGCTGGTCTTCCTATACGCTGCCATTGCCGGTTCGGTAAATTAGTTATTAGATGTACCTACTTTAAAAATAGACCTTAAATTTGTGACCGTGTTTTTATAACTCAAATATTTGTAAAGCTGACGATATTCGGTTTAGTATCGCATCTGTCTATCTTGCTTCTGTGCGGTCTTATCAGTATACATAATTATCCTATTTTCGTTGTCACGAGAGTCTGTGTACTCGCTGAGAATTTTAGAATAATTATGGAACTGACAAACTAAAGGCGTGTATCAAATATCAGATCAATCGTCTTTCAATTTCAAAGTTTGACCCAAAAAACATAAACAGGGCAAGCTAAATAAAATCGTTTAAAAATACAGCAAATTACTGTGACATGTATTTTGACACTTGTAAGTAAATCAAAACCTAGGGTACTTTCCATTGACCGAGAATTAAGAAATTTAGCAAGAAATCAAGTTTCACAGCACAAGTAATTTTTTTTTTTTTTTTACAGCTCTGTTTGTACAAACTGTCCCACTGCTGGGAACGGGCCATCTTCTCATTATTGTGAGAAGGGTTAGGCCATAGTCTGCCACGCTGGCCAAGTGCGGGTTGACAAGTAAATTAAAAGTATCTAAAAATGTACTATTTATCGTTACCTATGTCGATGCTTGAATTAATAAAAATATCAAAATATCCCGAATGAATAGTAATGAAAACATACATTTTGGCGCAAAACTCACAATTTTAATATTTTAATAATTTTAACATACCCTTACTGCGCGAGTATCGCTATACTCGAAACATTTTAAAGAAAATCGTAGATACCAAAATATCATTTATAGAATCGGTTCCCACATTTGGTCTCCACAGTGCCACAAAGGTACAAACATACAAATACAAATATTTATTTATTACTCCATAATTACATGTGAAATAAATTCAATAAACAGTGTATAGTGCAACATTAATTCTGAGTCTTCGATAATAATAATAATAATAATTGATAATTCAATAATATTAAATAATAAAATTTATAATTCAATAAAACAAAATAATTCAATTGTATTAAAATTAGCATGTCAAACAAAAAATCATAAATATAGAGAATTAATTTAATTACGAACAAACTTCTGCCAATTTCAATATGTCATGATTTTCGTAGAATAACTGTAGAATAATACATACATGAACTGATAAACATATAATCCGCCGTTGCGTTATTCCGTTGCGCCGGGTAAAAATAAAATAGATCATAGCTCTCTAATAAGTTCCTGTGTGACATGCCATGAAATTGATACAAAAAGCATTGAGAGCAGATAATATATATGACAAAGTCAACATTCAAACATCTGCCCAGTGGGGAATGGGATCCGGGACAAAGAGCCAAATTATTCATACAATATAATAGGGAAAAATACATGTTACATGTCCAATAATGTAAGTAGCGTATGTACAGAACACACGACCACTGTGTACTCTTTCAAAAAAGTATTTATGTTAAAAGAAAAACAAAATACCCAACTGCAGAAAATAAGTTTTTGCAATAATAACTTATGATTTCGTTACGCTTGATACGCTGTTTAGTGTACGTTTTTTGTGAGAAAGTATGCGTAAAATCACTGTAAAAGATTATAAATGCGAATTCTTTAAAATAATTGTCGTAAAATCACTTGTTTATTACGAAAAACTTCCATGGAAGTTACGAAAGAAACGCATTTTTTTATGAGAGATGTATTATTATTATCACAAAAAAATATACCTAGCCTATGACACTCTGGAAGTGAAGACGAATCTAACGACACCTCGCACATCAAAATCGGTCAAACACATATATACACATATAAACACATATATAATCGCCTACAACCTAAACGAGGTTGTAGGCGATTATATATAAACAATAAATACATACATACATACAAACATATACTCGAAAAACATAACCCTCCTTAAGCAGCCGGGTAATTAAATACCTCATATTTGGACCGGCAGCTCTCCATTGTTGCTAACATAATTTGTTGCTAATATTGATAGCTGGGAAACACAAACTTTTATGTGCGTGTGCGTATGAACGAAACTAAAATACGTAGGATTTTATGTTTTTCCATAGTTGTCGTGTAGCAATAAGTAGGTACTGGCTCTGCCCTTGGTCAGAAATAGATCGGCGACCACTGTATCTGGATTTAGATTAGGTACATTTGTATTTGCACATGGAAGGTGGAGACTACTGGAGACTATATGTTACCCGACTATATTTTTTGTAATAGTAATAATACATCTCTCACAGAAATAAAAGAAATGAGTTGTTTCGTAACCTCAAATGAACCTTTTCGTAATACACAAGTGATTTCACTAAAATTGTTCTAAAGAATTTTATTTTCGCGCATTTATAATCTTTTAAAGCGATTTTACGCATACTTTCTCACAAAAAATGGCCAAGTGCGTGTCGCGCCACGCGCAATGTAGGGTTCCGTAGTTACATATCATAATTTATGTGATCTTAAAACAGGGTCTCTTGTTTGATACTACGTTGATACACGTGAGTAACAAAAATTATCACTTCAAAGCTTAATATTTCGCAAACGGATCCCTAAATTGAAAAATGTTTTTTGCACGACCCCAATGATTTTTTGATTACCTATCCATCGATACCCCACACGATGGGGTAGATGGGAAAAAATTATTCATCCCCACTGTAGTACTGTATAGGGGAGGCAACCCAAAATATTTTTTTTCATAATTTTATTCTACTACTTTTTCAGCATTATTAATATGCATATGTATATCAAATTACAGCTTTCTAGTACTAATCGTTTTTGAGTTTTAATATAGATACTTGTTTACTCTGCGGCAGAGGTAGGCAATACGTGCTTATCATCATCATCATCTCAGCCTTAAGAAGTCCACTGCTGGACATAGGCCTCCCCCATGGACTTCCAAAAAAACCAGTTGCAAGCGGCTTGCATCGAACGTCTTCCCGCTACTTGTATGAGGCCGTGCTTTTAATACATTGAAATAGACAGTGCTATACATGTATGCATGCAGTACATGTACAATGGCCAAGAGCCAATGCCATGGTCAAAAAGAAGATCATTTGGTCATGTCGATTGTTGCAAAACAGTCGTTGACCTACGTATTATTATTATTTAAGTTCTGCTTCTATGAGTCACATCTTCTATATTTTATACATTTGACGGACTAAACCCTGATAAAAAAAAACATACAGTAGAATAGAGAACCTGCTTTTTGGAAGTCGGTCAAAACGTATCAAGCGTACATCAAGCGGAACGATATTGTAAGTTAGACTGCAAAAACCTCTTTTCTGCAGTCGGGTATTTTGTTTTTCTTTGTATATAGATATAATATAGGTGTCGTTAAATCGCGAGTGAATAGGATTCTTCTAGGCAAGTGCGCTCCATCGTAGACCGAAACTGTCGCTTAACACTAGGTGAGTTGACACGGTCAAGCGCAAGTCTATTTTAAAATAATAAAAAAAAACTTGTCCATTCATACAGTTTATCGAGGGTCAGTAAATCAGTAAACTTCTTCTAAGGAACAGCTAACCATGTATTGCAATTTAGGCATATCAGGTAATCACCTATTTTATAGTATGATTTATGCAATGCAGATATTCATATTTCCTCTAACATACTTATGTACCTATATTATATTTGTGTCTAATGTACCTACTATTGCTGTCTATAATTTAATACTAAGTACTTCGTCTAAATCGTTCTTGTAATTAGATGCTGGTTCTAGAAGATGAATCTGACAGCAGAAGGGACGTGCTGCGCCAGAGAAGATTAACCGACAAGCACTACCATTACGACAGAGTGTTCGGTGAAGATAGTACGCAGGTAAAAATTGTGTAACAAGTTACCTAATTTTAGGGGCCACGGGATTTCTCCATTACTCACTGTGGTTCCTACATGTGGTTCATAGATAGAAATTTATTGTAACAAGAAACTTACACAGAGAGTAAAAATCATACACAAAATAGATAAACAAATAATACTGTGCAAACAAATAAACAAATAGTATTGTGTACACGTACACAGCCTGATGCGTTAGCACTTATCATTCAGATCTCGTCAGTTACCCTGGGCAGGGTACACTGATTGCAAAATGGAATTTATTCGATGCTGTTTGTTTAGTGTAATAAATAATATGAATGAATATGTGGAAACTCCATTTTTGTAGAATATTACTTTCATCAGTAATCCCTGGAATCTGCTGCTTCGTCCCCGGCATTAGTAATGCCTGACTACCATCAGGCCAACCAGATATCTATAAAGTCAAATGTGTCAAATGCATTTTTTAACCCCCAACCCAAAAAGAGGGGTGTTATAAGTTTGATGTGTGTATGTTTGTGTGTCTGTCTCTGGCAACGTAGCTCTCAAACGGATGGACCGATTTTGATATAGTATTTTTTATTTGAAAGAGGATTTCATCGAGAGAAATCTAGAAAATCGAAAGAGGATTTCATTATGTTTCATCAAAATCGCTTCAGCCGGTTTTTTATCAGGGGTTTTTGAGTTTTCTAAACTCATACTTGTTAGCAAATGAAAATAATAGCCCACTTTTTTGTTTCTTTACATCCTTTGGTCGTTATTTATTGAATATGTAAGGTAAAAACAGCTCTGTCTATTGGAAATAAAACAATTTTTAACGGATTTATCGTGTATATATTTTACATAATTTTATGACCTGACGTTACATTTCAATGAGTAACCATTGCGAAAACCTTAAAAAACTCTATTTGTTTAGGAGGAGGTGTACGAAGCGATATGTGCGCCGCTGGTCGGCGACACCCTGCAGGGATTCTCCGGTGCCGTGTTCGCGTACGGAGCCACCGGCGCCGGCAAAACCCACACTATGACCGGACTCATGTCGCGCGCACTCAACAATGTCTTCACCAGCATCGCAGACAGCGAACATCCTAAAGAATACGAGGTAAAGTTGTCTATTTACCTTGGCTATTTAATACCAGGCAGGCCATACGTACTGGTACTTGCGATCTTTGGACCTATAATCTTAAATTCAAATTCATTTATTTCTTTCAGGCTACTGATTGGCCCATAAAACTTATAACATATCATAATAATAATAATTATATAATTTAAACATAACAGCTTTATAATGAAATTGCTATGCGACTTATAGAGAGAACAAATGACCAAAGGGCTGGCGCTTACCTCGGTCAGCGGATTAGCATTGCTATCCAACGAGGCAATGTCGCCAGCCTTTTGGGAACGTTGCCTTGGGACTGTGACCTGAGTTCTGTTTTTTATCTGTAATATGTTTTTTATTTATTACAAACTGTATTTGTTATTATGATATTAAAGTACTTCAAAAATCTTTAAACATTAAAATTTCAAAATCACTTAAGATATCCAAATTGCAGCTAAAATGTCCAAAACAATAATATATATATTATACATATATATATATATATAATAATACATATATAATAAAAATAATAAGTGCTTAGTTTCTTGTACATTGAGTATTTTTACTATTTGTCATATTGTTGTATTTGCCATTGTAGGTATGTTGTATTTTTATTTATAAAGGTCCTAATCATGTTCACATTGCTCCATTTTTTAACGACTTTAGTCTTTATAAAGCGGTCGAGGTCTTCCGATATCGTTTACTTGGTCGGCGCGGCGCGACTGGCAACTATTGTGCTAATTTTTTCGATAATTATCGTGTTTATAGCATACTTATTTATTTACACATAGCGACACGGAGAAAATATTTTCGATGAGTTCTATTATGTACAAGGTGACTTGGAAGTTATGCTACACAATAATAAAATGATGTTGCTAGCAAACAACTAAATAAACGCTAATAAAATGCAAATAGTGGTAAATAGAAGCAAATAAGATGGCATGAATTCATAGTAGGACTGACTGCATGCGAAACAAAAACAAGGTCTAATTTGTCACGAATTCACAATATTACATAAGTAAGTATCTATTGATTTAAGTGTAATAATGGAACCAAACACTTACTTAAGTACTTAACTTTAACTTTGTTCATATGTTTTATAAACGTAGAAGTTATAACGAAAGAATGAAAATTTCATTGGAGATATGGGCCATTCATTTATTACGTAAGAAATTTTTTGCTAGTTTTTGACCCTCTAGATCCCTTCTAAATCGTCTTACGTAATAAATGAATGGCCCCTTACTTAATAATACTTATATTATATTGTAATACAATATAATAACTAATACAAATATAATAAAAAATTGACGATGAGCTAAAAGTAGACGGTTGTCCGAGCGGTTGTAGACGGGTGCTCGTCCGATCAAATGGCTATAAACGCCGGCGTACCTCAAGGGTCTGTACTCTCCGCTACTCTCTTCCTGCTGCATATTAATGACCTGCTGATACCTGGTATCTTAGGGTATGCAGATGACAGCACAGTTGTGGAAAGATACACTTCTGGTCCAAGAGCCAAAAAGGTGGAAATCGAGGCGTTGAGAGAAGATATGGTTGTGCGTATGAATAAAGCTCTAGAAGCTGTGTCCGACTGGGGTGACGAAAACTCGTCAAATTCAACGCCAACAAGACTCAAGCCTGCCTTTTCTCCGCCAAAAAGAGTGAGTTTCTTTTGTCTCCTACTTTCCGAAACGTATCCATATCATTGGCAGACCGTCTTGAACTGCTGGGACTCACGTTAACCCCAACAATGAACTTTAAGGGCTACCTTGAATCTAAGGCTAAAATGGCTAGTAAAAAGCTTGGCATCATTAATAAGGTTAGGCGATACTTCTCACCGGGACAACTGCTTCATCTATATCAAGCACAGGTCCGATCGTGTATGGAGTACTGCTGCCACCTTTTTGATGGATCAGCCAAGTATCAGCTGGAAGCTTTAGAATCAGTGGACCGGCGAGCTGTGAGGTTAATCGGTGACGATAAACTAGCTGCCAAAAAGCTACTTAGTCTCGAGCACCGCCGTAAAGTAGCATGTCTGTCTATTTTCTGCAGGATTCATTTCGGGGAATATGCGCAAGAGTTTCACGACCTAATTCCACCCTCCCCATTTCACTACAGGACTAGCAGAAAGTCGGCGAATTACCACCCATTTCTCGTTGAAATGCCAAAAATCCGTACTCAGCGATATCGATCCACATTCCTGTTGCGTACTGCACAAGAATGGAATTCGTTGCCGCCATCTCTGTTTCCTGAGACCTACAATCTTGGAATTTTCAAGGCTAGAGTGAATAGATATCTTCTAGATCGACGAGCTCCATCCTCGGCCACACCGTCGCTTAACATCTGGCGAGTTGGTGGTCAATCGTAGATCTATCTTCTGTAAAAAAAAAAAAAAAAACAGTCAAATAAGCCCCTAACTGTTCCTTGTGCAAAGTTACGCATAATACTTGCCGCATTACCCTGCTGAATGGCGATTGCCAGTCTTTGCAGCAGAAACATGTCGGAGCGGGAGTAACCTGTCCTTTCCATTATTCCATTGTTTTTAGTCAGATATATATTTTATATTTGGCCACGTTATGAAGTACTTATCAACAAAAAAAAACTAAATTAAAATAAAAAAAGGTTTTTTTAAGTATCAAGGATCGCTGCTCAGACTTCAAAATACGTAATTTGTTTACTTGGATGATATTCTCCTAGTTATTTTGTTATAAAAACCAAAGCACTGAACTGATTTTGATAAAAACCGTACCATATTACAAGCCCATATAAACCACCTCTGAAGTATGATCTACCAAACAAAAAAAGTATCATCATAATTAATGCACAATTGACGGAGTATAATCGGTGAACAAACATAAAAAAACATACTGTCGAATTGATAACCTCCTTCTTTGGAAGTCGGTTAAAAAGAGTAGGTAGGAGCAAAAATGTAATTGTACTTAAATGTTTAATTATTTTAATTAGTCAGTTTATGTAAAAATGTTAGCATACATCACAACGTCATCTACCATTTACCAAGGCTTGTAACATGGTACGGTTACGTGCTGTGCCCTAACACTACAGCTTAGTGGCTAAGGTCAATCAATACTAGTATCCTGAAGTTCATTAGCTTATAAATAAAACATGGCACTAAACTCGTGCATACTTTCGTAATATATCAGAGTTATTCGACAGCTGTTATTAGAGCTTTATGAAATAAGTGGCCAAGACCGTGGCGAGTGAGACACGCATATGGTAAGGTTCCGTAGCTAATGCTATAATCTAAAAGAGAACCACTTGGCGAGTATTATTTGTTTAGACCACTTTGCAAAAAGGTCAATGACTCGAAAAGTTGTTATCACATAATAGTTTTCACTGAAAGTTTTTGATATGGTTTACTACCTTTTATCCTATTTTTAGGGTTCCGTATCCAATGGGTAAAAACGGGACCCTTTTGCTAAGACTTCGCTGTCTGTCCGTCCGTCCGTCCGTCCGTCTGTCACCAGGCTGTATCTCATGAACCGTAATAGTTAGACAGCCATCATATTCATTATTTTTGTAGGTCTAATAGTTTAGAAATGGCGGGGATGGGCCACATTTTTTCACCTTTCGTGGGCCTCGCACACAATAATATATCTGAGAAGAAAATTATATAATTGAAACCTTAGTCTTATTTTAAAAAACCTACTCAACCATGCTCAACACGATCGGTTGGGGTTAACAAAAAATCCCTTCTTTATAACATGATTGTATGTTTTATATATATTTATATGTATTTGTGCGAAGAAGCAAAACTTGGAATGTCCTGCCTCAGAAGGTTTTTCCGCCGCGCTTCAACAAAGAGCGTTTTAAAAGGGTCTACAAGCACCTTTCCGGGCTAGTAAAGCAACAGTAATGTCCCTGATGTTGCAGTTGTCCACAGGCGACGGTTATCGCTTACCATCAGGCGAGCCGTCTGTCTTTTTGCTGCACCTTTTTATAAAAAAATATGTATGGAAGTGTTTTTGGAAGTCGGGACACACAGATGGACAGGTACGGTGAATTTATAAGTTACTGTGGATCCCTAAAAAACGATTCATCATCAGTTGCACGGACTCCCCTGTTTACGAACACAATAACAACTTTATCGTTCTGTTAAATTTAGTTCGCATATTTTCCTAGTCCCCTTAAGTTCCCTGGATGTCAATTAAATAAATATTTGTGGACATTTCACACAACACCATCTAGCCCAAACTAAGCAAAGCTTGTACTATAGAACTAGACGGCTGAATGATGATAACATAATATGTATACATTTTTGTTGTAAATATATATGTTACTGTAAAAGCCCGAATATTGGTAAATCTTAGGTTTTACCAGTAAATCTTAGGGTTTACCAACACGAGTCGGTAAATGTAAGAATATGTAAAAAGAAACGATTTTATCGGGCTTTTACCATTAGAATTTAATACATGCTAGGTTTTACCAGTGACGGTTGGTAAACAATGCATATGTTACTGTATTCGGCTTTTACAGTAACATATATAATAACATTTGTTTGATTGAACGATGTAGCTTGGAGCAACGCAGTCTTAGGTATAAGCAATAATTTCTTCAGAGATTAGGTTTTTTTTTTTTTTTTTTTTTTTTTTTAATACAAAAAAAAACCATAACCTAATCTCTGAAGAAATTATTGCTTATACCTATACCAGGATCAACTAGTTTGGCCTTGCCTAAACTGGTCTAATATGCATTGTTTTATTTCCAAAACCAACATTTACCAACCGTCACTGGTAAAACCTAGCATGTACTAAATTCTAATGGTAAAAGCCCGATAAAATCGTTTCTTTTTTACATATTCTTACATCTTTAATCGTCGTATCCAACTCGGCTGGGCAGCGTTCGGGAAACTTAAAAGCGTCTTCTCGTCCAATATTCCCCAGTCCCTCAAGTCGAAAGTTTACAACCAGTGTGTGTTACCAGTGATGACATACGGCACTGAAACGTGGTCCCTAACTATGGGCCTTATAAGGAAGCTCAAGGTCACGCAACGAGCTATGGAGAGGGCTATGCTCGGAGTCTCTCTACGAGATCGAATCAGAAATGAAGAGATACGTAGACGTACAAAAGTCACCGATATAGCACAGCGGATTAGCAAGTTGAAGTGGCAGTGGGCAGGGCACATAGCACGCAGAACTGATGGCCGATGGGGCCGAAAGGTTCTCGAGTGGAGACCACGTACCGGCAAGCGCAGCGTAGGAAGACCAGCCACGAGATGGACAGACGACCTCATACAAGTGGCGGGAAGACGCTGGATGCAAGCCGCTTCCAATCGGTCTTTTTGGAAATCCATGGGGGAGGCCTATGTCCAACAGTGGACTTCTTATGGCTGAGATGATGATGATGATGATGATATTCTTACATTTACCGACTCGTGTTGGTAAACCCTAAGAGTTACTGGTAAAACCTAAGATTTACCAATGTTCGGGCTTTTACAGTAACATATACATATGATATATAGAAATACCCAGACACATAACAAACATCTATGCTATCTATCTACCCCAGACCTTTATCGGTCTGAGGTAATCGATATGCTTTTTGTGTAGTAGTTTAGTTAGTTGAGTCTGTATATTGTTGTGTTGTAGTTAATAAAGGCACTTGCCAGTTAAAAAAAAAAACTATGCTCATCACACAATGCTTGCCTTGGGTGGGGATCGAACCCACGACCTTACAGCTCAGCAGGCAGACATACTACCAACTGAGTCACAAGGCCAGTCAATGACATCCAGAGAACATTTGCAACTGTACGGACTTACCCTATTGTGATGCCTTCTCGTGCTTGCTAATATTAAAGGCGTGGTCGGTAGTTAAATATGTAGGTACCAAATATGTAAATGGGCAAGCAACTAAGGGAACCTTGACCGCCCGGAAGTGGCCTCCGTTTTCCCATGCATATCCACCTTGCTTGTGCGATGTACCTACGCCTCACGAAATTCTTCAGCTTGGTTCGTCGCTCGACTGCTTAAAAGGAGGGTAGTGTTTTTAGATTGTATATATGTAAAGTGTTACCTACCTCCTGTACCCTAAACTGCTGAAATTGGCTTCATGGTCTTACCTATTCGTTCTGATTTCTGATCTTGAAAATACTTATGTCGTATCTTTTAGGGAACAAAGAAGTAATTTGTTGCACTCTTTGGATGTTCGAGTTAAAAACGTAGAATTACCTAAACCACGTAAATAAAATTCCGAGACCCAAGAATTATTCTTGTTCGCCTTGTTCGAGATCGAATCGATAACACAGTAATGGACGACGAAAGAACAAACATAGGTACAATACACATTAATAAAATTCTATGTTAATATTTACATACTTACTTGTCATGGAAATTAGCATTTACTTTCTCCAAAACATGAATCGATCCAAACTATTCCAAACGGACCTTCTGTTTTGAACAAAACGGATAGAGTATACCTTCTCAATTTAATTTCAAGTGTATTTTTAATTTTACAAGGCTCGCGTAACATTCTTGGTAGGTATATCACTTCTTTTTGGCCAAAATCTGAAGATTAATTTTGTGCTCGCTGCATTCGTGCTCCGTACATTCAGAGGTATGCCTGTGTGTTTGTTACATTTGATTTGTTGAGTTTGTTATATAAAAATAAAATAATATAACTACAAATTAAAATTTCATCGTAATCCGTTCAGCAGTTACGAAATTCAGTGACAGAAACACACGTGACAAACATTTCCAATTTCCTCTTATGAAAGCACAAACTATTTGGAGCCTTCGCGGCACGCCTTTCAGATGTGATACATTAAAAAACTAACAACTTTTTAGCTACGACCAAAAAAAAAGCGTGTTATAAGTATGACTTGTGTATCTGTATATCTGTGTAGTAATTGTATCGGTCTGTGGCAATGTAGCTCTCAAACTGATGTACCGATTTTGATCTAGTTTTTTTTTGTTTGATAGAGGATTTGATCGAGAGTGTTCTTAGCTATGTTTAAATGCTCAATCAAAATCGGTTTAACCATTTTTTAAATATCGTTTTTTTTTAGTTTTCTTTACTTATATAGGTATACCTACATAGGAAATATGCATGAATGGATGGTTCATTGAATTATACATCTTTTAACTTTTTGTAGTGTACTTTCTCCGTATTAACAATCCCACCGGCCCGTATTAATGGCAACGCGTCGAGTCTGATGCGGTGGGCATTAGATGTTTCATATCATAATTTTAGAAAATTCAAAACCAACCGACAAGTAAAATGACTGAAACGATGAAACATAGCTAAGAACACTAACCAGATTATACTTTTTTTTTTATTAGGCTTGCGCTGACTAGCTAGCGATTATTGATACTATGGAGCGCACTTGCCTTGAAGAAACCTATTCACTCACGGTTTGATGACACTCGAGAGTATATTTATTATCTACTAGAAAAGACAAATCTGACGGTGTATTCAATCCATTCCATATGCCTACAAAAATAAAAAAAATAAAAACGAGCATAGGTTTACAAAACTCAAAAACCCCCCAAAAAAACGGCTGAACCGGTTTTGAACGCTTTCGGTGAAATCCTCTTTCAAACAAAAAAACTAATTCAAAATCGATCCATCCGTTTGATGCCGCCGGGGTGACGTGTGTCAAACATATAGCACCCCTCTAAAAATGAATAATGACCATATTATAGTCAACGGTCATGTTTTTTAACGCCACGTTAATAGATAAGGGTCGAAAGTAACCTATTTGGGCACGAGATGTTTGAGTGCCTAAATACCCTGTATACCTCTCAGTAGAGACTACTAATTTTCTTTGCTGTGTACAAGCAACTTTAAGCGCACTTTCCGAGTACGAGAAATGAAAAATCAATTTTGTCCATTACCGTCCCTGTTATCCGTAGATACGAGGAGATAACGCGCCCTGAAGGTTAATACCTACTAATACATGAGTATTTTTTGTAGTTTCGGCGTAAGTAGGTATGTTAGGGGGTAGGTTTCCCCTCTTTCTCATGAATTACCCCCGATGGGCGGTGGTGGTTCTGGTTACAAGGTCGCCCCTAGCGTGATAGCCGTCGGGACAATCATTAACCTATCACTTTTACCGCCCTTCATTAACTGTTTTTGTACATTGTTGTAGCTTTTAGCGCCTTTACGATTTCTGAGAGCACGGATTTGTAATGTGCCTATTTCTTGCTCTGGTATATTTTGTATGAATCTTTGAACATAAACCTTACTAACCTCCGATCCTTTTTTGGATCGGGTGTTATATTATAAGTTTGATCTGTGTTATCTATGTATCTGTAAATCTATGTGTCTATAGCATGGTAGCTCGCAAAACAGATGGACCGAATTTGATCTAGTTTTTTTTTTGAAAAAGGATTTTATTGAGAGCGTTCTTATCTATGTTTCGTTAAAATCGGTTCAGCCTTTTTTATTCTAAATTTATTCTGTTTTTATTGAATAATTCTTATTTAATAATCTTATTTTTTTTATTCTAAGCTTATACTAGTTTTTACCATTTTTTTTATTATATTTGAAGACATATGGAATGGAACTGAATACACCGCTATCATGGCGAGTTGGCAATCGCAAACATGGCGCCGCCATGTTTGTCTTTTCTGGTAGATAATAAATTGGTATAACTTCGAGTGTCATCAAACCTTGACTGAATAGGTTTCTTCAAGGCAAGCGCGCTCCATCGTAGACCGTAATGATCGCTTAATCAGTCGAATTAACAAGCCAGCGCAAGCCTAATAATTAAAAATAAAGGGAAAAAATAATACAATACAATACAAAAACACTTTATTGACACCATAATAAAATAACATTAGGTACATAATTAAGGCGTTAGAAAGGTACAAAAGGCGGCCTTATAATCTGGGAATCTTTTCACTAATTCATATTGCTTGCACAGGAAATTATTGTATTGGCTTATTATTCTTTATGGTTTTTAATGTCATATACGTACGATACTTCAAGATCTTTAAAATGTCTTACGGGTTTATTTTTGAGTCGAAAACTCCGACTATAATTTCAACCGCATAAGGCGGTCCTTTTCAAAAGGAGCAGCGCACACGTCACTCCCGAAGGACGTCTCGTCTGGAACTATGGTATGGTCAGTATCTTGGACTTTATGATGATTACTTGATTATGGCATTTACTGGGCTGGCAATGGTTAATGAATTGATGTTGGATAAACTGATGTTGATGAAATTAGATTACTCAAAACATTCGAGATCCGCTGTTACGGAGCTTTATTTGCCATTTCATATAACCCTGCTAAGGTTTCTACTATTATCACAATGGAATCAGAAAATGAGGGGGGCGAGAATTGTATTTTTGTTCAGAAGGAACTTTTTTCTCAATCTCAAACGCAATTGAGAAGATCATAATATACGAGTACATACCAGTCACAAGCTACAAGTTATATTACGGTGAATATCGACAGATATAATGACCACCCTTCCGAAATTGCCCTCTTGACGTCACCACTCCACTCAAAGAGTACCCACTGACACTATCCACCAGGTATCGTGCTATCGTTGAAACATTCAGGGTCGTGAGAAGTGGCATTTTATTAACCTTTAGTTAGTCCCTAACACGAACTTTTAAAGGGTATAAGACTCCAAACTTCACTAGAACAATCGTGCCTGACAGCGTGACCGATTAAGTATTTTCGTCATAGTTTTACACCTAAGTTAGTGATTGATTGATTGGTAGTACCTATATTCATAGTTTTGATAGGGTATAAATCGATGAACATAAAAATGATTCATGCTCATTATGTGTTCATTGAATACTTAAAGCCGGGTCCACGGCAATGTTGTACCTGAGTTACCAGGGTACCCTGTACTAAGGCTAAAAGGTAGTTGTACTCGTTGTTATAAATAATTTTTACTTACCTCTCAAATCGCAAAAATCAAGTACTTACCCCCGACAAACTGTACAATATATAATTTATGGTTCACAAAAGAATCAAAATCTATTTCCCGTTGACTTAGTTCTAATTTATAATTTGACAAGAAGCATTGTCTTATAGTACACATAGAGGAAAAAATCCGAAAACTATATTTTTAATTCAATCATATTAAAATAGGGTCTTTATGCAAAAAAAAATGGGTCTAAATTTTAAGTAAGTAAGTTGTAAGTTAACCGTATCATGTGTGGTATCATATGCAAGAGCTTCATGGATTTTCGGATTGTATAAAAAAAACCTCCTTTAATAAATACTAGCTTCGCCCGGTAGTTCATTTATCTAGTTTGTACGAAACCCTCGGTGAGCGAGTCTTACTTGGCCGGTTCTTTGCTTGAAAGAGGAAATCGACGAGAGTCTTCTAAGCCTTTTTCATTAAAATCGGTTCAGCCGGTTTTTTGTCGGG
This sequence comes from Lycia hirtaria, assembly GCA_947563715.1. Classification (NCBI taxonomy): domain Eukaryota; kingdom Metazoa; phylum Arthropoda; class Insecta; order Lepidoptera; family Geometridae; genus Lycia; species Lycia hirtaria. Next base: position 28,844,485 of record OX387384.1, read on the forward strand.
GATTTTTGAATTTTCTTAACTTATACTTGTTATTGAATTCGTGACGGGACCTATAGGTACATAATACGAAAACGAGATACTGTGGATCCGGCTTAACTAATACATGTAATATATTGATAGTAACAATGTACTAGAAACGGTACATTTACCCTTCAAATAAAGGATAGATAATTAACTGGTTCATTTACTTAAATGATCATTTACCATGCCCGTACATAGCCATAGGGTTACAGAATAAACGCTAGAAATGTTCTAGTAAATTCTACATAATTCATAATTCTTTATTTCTTGCAAAATAGGTGTACAAACATGTGGTCTTATGATAATAATTACATCTGGCCCTCTATTTTTGTGCAAGTAGGTATTAAGTAGATTTAGCTTTAAAATAGTAAACAATACATTAATTGATCATGACATACAAACAAGCAAAACACATACATCATAAGATTTGAATAAACGTTAAATCAATTAATATAGTCGATGTCAATTAAATGAAATGTCAAATTGTTATGGATGTTAATGAATATTGGAAGTATGTCAAATTATCTATAAAAATGGCAGATTATTTTATATTACAGTAAACAACACTAATTTAACAATAAAACAATAGGAACTACTTAAATTAAATTCATGGTCTGTGGTTTAAGATTTTTGTCGATTAGAAATTCGTCAATACTGTAATATACCTTATCCATCAATAAATTGGTTAAAGCTGTTTTAAATAGGTTGATGTCACTCTTAACCCTTTGTTTAATTTGTCTTTGTTTAATAGGTAGTGTTTATCGCATTAATTAAAGGTAACATGCTCGTGCATACGAATAATGCACTTGATAAGAACTAGTACTTTGCTTTAATGTACTAGATTAGAGACCTATTTATGAACTTAGCAATAACAAGTAATCGTTTAAAAAACAAAAAAAAATACGACTTTGAAATACGCAATTCACTTGGATGACATATTTTGCCAGTTATTTTGCTATAAAAACCGAAATCCTGAACCGATTTTGATAAAATTTCTGTGGGGCCATCTAGGACGGACCCTTTCAAACAAATAAAAAAAGTTTTTTTGCACATCGGTCCAGGTGTCTTTGAGTAATCGGGGAACATATATAAATATAAATCCGACGAATTGAGAACCTCCTCCTTTTACGACGTCGGTAAAAAATGGTAGGAATATGCAGCCTAAATTCTTTCAGTAGGTATACCTCTACCTACTATTTATTATTAACGTAGAATAAATTCATAGTTCGGGAAAAGTATGTAGATGATAAATTATCTTATATCAAAAGAAAAACAAAATACATACCCGACTGCAGAAAAGCACTTTTTGCAGTCTACCTTATGATTTCGTTACGCTTGATACGCTGTTGAGTGTACAGTTTTAGTGAGAAAGTATGCGTAAAATCGCTGTTAAAGATTTTAAATGCGCATTCTTTATAATACTTCTAATGAAATCACTGTACATTAAGAAAAAGTTCGTTGGGGTGAATAAAAAAGCCATTATTTATTTTTTTATTTTTGCGATAAATGTATTACTATAAAAAACCGGCGAAGTGCGAGTCGGGCTTGCGCACGAAGGGTTCTGTACCATCATATCATCTATAAAAACGGCAAAAAAATCATGTCTATTGTATGAGAGTCCCCCTTAAATATTAATTTAATTTTAATTTAATAATTTATTTTTAAAGCTAATAATATAACTCAAAATTCTGTGAATATTTCAAGCGTCTACCTGTTGCCGTTATCAATATCGACCAAAAACTAGCAAAAAAAAATCACGTTTGTTGTATGGGAGCCCCCTGAAATAATTATTTTATTCTGTTTTTTAGTATTTGTTGTTATAGCGGCAACAGAAATACAGCATCTGTGAAAATTTCAACTAACTATCACGGTTCATGAGATACAGCCTGGTGACAGACGGTCGGACGGACGGACGGACAGACAGCGAAGTCTCAGTAATAGGGTCCCGTTTTACCCGTTGAGTACGGAACCCTAAAAACCACACTCAGAAAGTGAAGACGAATATAACGACTCGCACATCAAAATCGGCCAAGCCGTTGAGGCTGTAGATGGTCTTATAGAAACATACATACACACCCACATACATACATACCCGCATACATACATACATACAAACAAACATACACTCGAAAAACATAACCCTCCTTACGCAATCGGATAAAAACAGTTTACTATCTACCTTCCATTGCTAGGACTGCAGGAGCACTGCAAAGTTTGGCCAGCTTACGAGAGACTAGGTGATTCATTGCTAGGACTGCAGGAGCACTGCAAAGTTTGGCCAGCTTACGAGAGACTAGGTGACTCATTGCTATCGCTACATATCTGATAACGTGCTCTATGCCCGTTACATAGGGATTAGCGCTGCGCTGGCTTGCTGCAGTGCATCGTTACTAACTACCATAAAACTAGGTACACATACATACCTGGGCTGGAAGTCTTGACTAAACTAAACTTTTCGTATCGAGCGAACTCGGTTGATAAGTTGATTCATACAAGCAGTCCAGTATGGACACAGTCAGGTAAGTATAGAGTAAATTAGTTCAGACTTCCAGCCCTGCAATCGTTTCATTTAGGAAATGCCGGTACCTACTCATTGTTTTATTGTGGCAATTAAGAGTGGGCATTTTTAATAGGTTTGTCGCGAGAATGGGGTCAGTTTTTGTTGAACGTTTAATTTCGGTCTTTATTTTCCGAGTTTTCACATTATGGAATAGATCTACTTACCCCATTTAACAAGTATGTAGTTTATATGTTAAAAGGAAAACCAAATATCCGACTGCATAAGAGCGACTTTCTTAGTGCAACTTACGCATTGATACGCATAAGTTGCATTTGATATGCTTTTAAGTGCACGTTTTTTATGAGAAAGTATGCGTATAATCAGATTATAAATGCGCATTCTTTAGAATAAATTCAAGTAAAATCATATATTACAAAAAAAAAAACGTTGAAGTTTCCGAAAAATAGCATTTAAGTATTATTTTTGCAAGAGTTGTATTATTATTACAAAAAATATAGCCTATGACACTCAAGAACTGAAAACGAATCTATCGACATCTCACACATCAAAATCGTTCAAGCCCTTTAGGTGGAGGTAAGGAGGTAATATAGAAACATACATACCCTCAAAAAATATAACCTTTCTTCTTGCGCAGTCAGGTACAAAATAAATAAGGATTGTTATACATCCAATCAAGAATAAAAATACATTATTACTAATGTGTTGCCCCTTACGGGGCAAATGTTGGTTTAAGTACTCATATTTACATACCTATTGGTTCAAGAAACTTTATTTGTGTCCATTATGAGGTCTCATACGTTGTTACATTTATTATACATTACATCAGCTTCGTATATTATCCCTAATGAATATTTGCCATGGACTTCTAAAAAACATTTTTGATGACTTGACTAGGCTTTTGCCTTAGCAAGTAAGTTTAGAAAACATAAAAGCAACTGAAATAAAGAAACGGCTGAACCGGTTTTGATGAGACTTGGACTAAGAACATTCACGATCAAGCCCTCTATAAAAACAACGAGATCAAAATCGGTCCATCCGGATGAGAGCTACGATGCCACAGACAGACACAGATATATCTACAGATGCACACGTCAAACTTATAACATCCCTCTTTTTGGGTCGGGGGTTAAAAATATAAATGAAAACTTATTTTTGTACCTGTTTGAAATATGCCTTACGAGTTTCTCGATAACTTACCAGTGTTGTGGACAGGGATTGTGGATTCTCAGGCTCATGCGTGGATGTCGCTAATTTCAGTTCCAGGAAATATCGAAATAGCCATTATTGAATAAGTAAATCCTCACATAAATGGCGGGAGGACGCTGGATGCAAGCCGCTTCCAATGGGTATTTTTGGAAGTCCATGGGAGACCTATACCTATACAGCAGTGGACTTCTTATGGCTGAGATGATGATGATGGTGGTGAATATAGGTTTTTTTTTTGTTTTTTTTTTTATTGAAGATAGATCTACGATTGACCACCAACTCGCCTGATGTTAAGCGACGGTGTGGCCGAGGATGGAGCTCGTCGATCTAGAAGATATCTATTCACTCTAGCCTTGAAAATTCCAAGATTGTAAGTCTCAGGAAACAGAGATGGCAATAATTTATATTTATTTATAATTTGACAGTAGGTCATACAGTGGTAATAATAGGGGTCAGTGATATTTACCATTTTACACAATGCCGAAAGTAGTTCCTAAGGCACCTAGGCACTAGGTACGTGTCACATCAATATCTGTAGGCGTAGTACGTGTTCCGCTACTGATAATGACCTGCCCTTGTGTGCTCCGACTTTTGCAAGCAGAATTCATTAATTATAATTCAGCGAAAGAATGCCTTTACTCACCTTGATGTTTGCGCTAACCCCCTCTAAAACTACAATGAGTTGCAGATATATTGATTAATTGAATCTCGAGCCGAGGGCTTATTTTCCGGTATTTTTTTTAAATTAAGTAATATCAGGAAAAAAACAGCCTTGATGGTCCTTCAAGCTGTTAGCTGTGTATAATTTAATATATATTATTTTAATAATGCGTACGAATATAGTAGTATCTAGGCTCTGGCGCCATTAATACAGTTGTTAACTAGTTCTGGCGCCAGATAGAAATCAATTACAAAATTTTGAATAATCTCTAGAAATGTAAATATTTTCATTGGGTCTCTGGTATTTTGATAATGTCTTAAAAATAAAAAAAATAAAAAAACATTTTCAGATTAATTTTAGAAATTTCATACTTTGGTCCACAGTGAATAAATACTCTATATTAAATGAAATTTTATATCCTTATATCCTTTTATATCTATATTAAAAGAAAAAAATCGGCCAAGTGCGAGTCGGACTCACGCACGAAGGGTTCCGTACTATCATCTATATACAAATATTCAAGTTTCTATCTGTTAATTAAGATCGAATAAAAATTGCTTAAAAATTACGTTTGTTGTATGTTTGTTGTTTGTTGTATTTTGAAAGGTAATATACAAGTAAATATTCTGTGAAAATTTGAAGCGTCTGCCTGTTACCGTTTTTAATATTGAGCAAAAAAAATACGAAAAAAACACGTTTATTGTATGGGGACCCCCCTTAATTTTTTTTTTAAATTTTTAGTATTTGTTGTTATAGCGGCAACGGAAATACATCATTTGTGAAAATTTCAGCTTTCTAGCTATCACGGCTTATGAGATACAGCCTGGAGACAGACAGACAGACAGACAGCGAAGTCTTAGTAATAGGGTCCCGTTTTTACCCTTTGGGTACGGAACCCTAAAAATACCCGACTGCGGAAGAGTGATTTCAGCAGTCTAACTTACGATCTTATTACACTTGATATGCTGTTAAGTGTGCGTTTTTTGCGAAAAAGTATGCGCAAAGTAGCTTCTAAAGGTTATAAATACGCATTCTTTAGAATAATGCTAGTAAAATTACATATTTATTACAAAAAGTTGGAAAAAGTTCGTTGGAGGTTACCAGAAAGCGCATTTTTTTTAATTTTTCCGAAAGTTTTATTATTATTACAAAAAGATGTACTTACCCTATGACAGTCAGGGAGTGAAGATGGATCTTACGAACCCCGCACATCCAAATCGATCAAGCCGTTTGGGTTGTAGGCGATCATATAGAAACATTATAGTTCAAAGTTCAAAGTTCAAAGTTATTTATTCGCTATAAATTGTGGATACAAGATCTTATATTATTATTGTTACAGTACACAATTTTAACCTTATTGGCATGCGAACTTAAAAACTAGCTAGGACATTAAAAACAGAGTAATTAAATGCTACATAATATTAACAATATGACTATAGGCTAGGATTTATTTACAAGAAGAAAAAAAAAAAAAAAGAAGTTTTAGGCCTTACAATAGTTATATTACCTATATATTTGTGTTTATTGTATTAAACTAGACAACATTATTGTTTTTTTAGCATGGACTGTATCTACGGTCATTAAAGTCAAAAAATTCTTTTATACAGTAAAATTCATGTTCAATCAGCCATTTGAAAAATTTAAAGCGGAAGTTTTGAAACGAAAGTGATTTAAAGGATTCTGGGATTTTATTATATATTCTTAACGCCATTACAAAACAATTTCTACGGTAGAGCTCATTATTACATTGTGGAAAGACTAATCTATTTGGATACCTTGTATGGTATCTGCAATCATCTTCTAGTTTTTTGAAAAGATCAGGATGTTTCTTGACAAACATACACATCTCAAAAATATACATAGATGGAAGCGTAAGCAGCTTTAATTCTTTAAATAGAGGCTTGCAGGATTCTAGTGGATCCACGCAGCAGATTGCTCGGACGCATCGCTTTTGCGCTTTGAAAGCTCTTTCCATTTCTACTGAGTTGCCCCAAATAATAAGGCCGTATCTTAAAGCTGAGGCCACATACGCATGATAAGCCATGAGGGAGGTTTTCCTTGAAGCAACTAAAGACAGCCGACGGAGTGCAAATGTAAAGCTACTAAGTTTGGAACACACTTTATCAACATGAAATTTCCAGTTACAGTGGTTATCAATTGTTATACCGAGAAATGTTGCTAGATTGGTTTCTTTTATTTGTTTATTTTGGTATACTATATTAAGGTTTTGAGGTTTGGATTTGATATTGTAAAACTGCATGAAATTTGTTTTATCAATATTTACTTTTAAATTATTTCTATTTAGCCATTCTACTACTGTTGTAATAGTTTTGTTTATGCTAAGTTCATAGTTAACATTATTTTGTTTTGGAATAATAATGGATATGTCATCTGCAAAAAGAACACATTTGTATGGAATTACATTGGGTAAATCATTAATATAGAGCAAAAACAAAAGAGGTCCTAATATACTGCCTTGCGGGACGCCAAATTTGTTACATAGATAATTTGAGAAGAAGTTGGTTATAACGTCATGTTCATCAATTTTCTTTATTTCCACGCACTGTTTCCTATTTTTTAAGTAGCTTTCAATCCAGTTGTATGCAAGGCCACGAATCCCACATTTTTCAAGTTTTCTAAGTAAGGTCTTGTGACAGACAAAATCAAATGCTTTGCTCATGTCGAAGTATATGACTGATACCGGGTTTTTTTTGTTAATATGTTCTGTAATATTCTTAACTAAATTGAAGCTAGCTAAGTTGGTATACATACCCACATACATATACACTCGAAAAACATAACCCTTATTCTTGCGCAGTCGGATAAAAAATAAAGGGAGTGCTAAGTAAGGCTGTATATTGCAATAAGATATTTTGACTTTCTTCTAATAATATTACTTCTTAATTTAATATTTCTGACTAGTAAATTACTTTTTTGAAGACATTACTAAAAGTAGCAGCAGGAAAAGACGCGTGTTAGGACAGTATAGCAAGGAAAGGATATAATAAACAAATGACGTCCCCGCCGCCACAAAGACCAGCGCGGCGAGGACGTCCTCCGCTGCCGACTATTATTATTATATGTATGTAATGTATATTAGCTAAATGTAATTGGTGAATACCGTTTTAGTTAATGAAATAAATAAATAAATAAATAATCGCTGCCTACCCTAATTGGAAAAAAGGCATTATTATATTATAAATATATCTACATAATCATTTGTTGTATATTTCAATCCAAATAATGTGATAAATTTTTAGTATCTTTAATTTATTTCTGACCAATTCAGTATTTTTAGTTAAGTTGACCAATTTTAGTTTATTTTATTTTATTGACCAATATTAGATTATTTTTATTATGTATTATTTTTGACGTACAATATTTTATAATTTATTTTCTCGCTCCATTAATGCATGCTGTCTCCATCTATAATTATTGTGGCAATTGTAATTAAGTTATTATTATATAAAACCATTGCGAATATTGTTATTGTACACAATGTTGATGGACTTAAATAAATAAATAAATAATGTACATATGTATGAATTTGTTTGCAGGTAAAAATGTCGTACATAGAGATTTACAACGAGATCATCCGAGACCTCCTGAACCCGAGCGCAGGCCCGCTTGAACTCCGAGACGAGGGCGGCAGCGGAGCCCCTGTCGTGGCAGGGCTCAGCGAAGTGCGGGCCACGAGCGCAGCGCACGTTTCCGAGCTGCTGACGAGGGGAGACCGGGCCAGGACCGCTGAACCCACGCTCGCTAACGAGCACTCTTCGAGAGGACATGCTTTACTCAGGTATGAACAGATCTAAAATAAAAATACTAAATTGGAAGAAACAAAACACATGTGTTAGGAACGTGTGCTTAAGACCACACGACACAGGTGAAAACTTCATCAAGGCAACGTTAATAATACGAAATAGTAGTATAGCAGTGACACGTTCACTATATATCTCTCTCGCTGTTTTAGAAGACTCGAATACATTAACAAAGAGCGTTACATTGTCGAGCGTGACGGCTCAGTCTCAACTCTCATTCAATAACCAAAAAAAGCGTCAGCACACTTAAAAAAGTTATAACTTTAAAATTTCTTACGGAAATAATCTTTATAATACACGTTGCGAAAACATGCTATTTAGTTTCGAATGGCATTTCATTATTCTAATTTGTCTGTACCTTGTTTATTTCAGTGTAATAGTAAGCAGACAAGTGGAAGGAGGAACACAACGAGGTCGTTTGTTCTTGATCGACTTGGCGGGGTCGGAGCGGGCGGGGCTACGTGCGAGGCGGTTAGAAGGAGCACACATCAACCGGTCGCTTCTTGCTTTGGGTAACTGCATCATGGCTCTCTCGGGGGGAGCAAGGTTGGTAAAACTTTCAAATTTTTACCTAAACACACGTTATAAATTCAAATAGTTTGAAACCAAAAATGCAACTATTTTTATGAGAACCGGGATATGTGCATTGATCTTTGATCGGAACTATAGTTCAATAGATAGAAAATAAAGACATACACTCACAGTATTTTTAAATTACAATCGTAATTATCGAAATCGTAATTTAGACTGCAAAAACAGCTTTTTTGCAGCCGGGTATTTTGTTTTCCCTTTAATATAGATACTCGTTTGATTTTATCTAATATAGAGTAATATATCAAATATAATAAATGTAAATAAAATAATAATTTATGTAAGTATTATAAGTTGATTGTTTCTTGTGGTGCAGGTACGTGAATTACCGTGACTCAAAGCTGACGCGGCTTCTACGCGAGGTGCTGGGCGGACGGTGCCGCGCCGCCATGGTAGCGCACGTGGCGCCCGGCGCCGCCTCGCGTGACACCACGCGTTCCACGCTGCACTATGCGCACCGAGCCGCAGCCATCACCAACAAGGTAGGTGCAAGTATAACTGCTGGATGTAATATATAAGAACTTTTTTAAATCTTCTATTCTCTAACAGCTCCATTTTTATTTAATAACAAAAACCGGTTCCATGCCCTACTAAAGATAATGCAACTCTTACAAAAAAAAAGTAAAAGTAAAAAAATGCGCTTTTTCGTATGTAGTCAGTATAAAGTATATTGTTTATTTTTTACAGGTGGAAAGAGAATTGATACAAACTCCCAAACACGTCTCTCAGTACCGAACGGTTATTAACGATTTACGCGAGGAAATCTCAAGGTTAAAACTGAAGATGAAGGAGGCATCACGGTATGTTACTGCGATTTGCCATTAATGGTAATATTGTATGCTTTTGAACTATTCTCGAACACCTAGAGTCTATCAATATCTAGCATGCTTAACCTGTGACTATATCCGATAAACAAGAAGCGAGATAAGGCGATCATTCAGATCAGACGTGTTGCAGTTCTGTATAATGCTAGGATACGTTAAAAAATGATCAACATTCTTAAGTTTAGTTCAAGTATTATATCCATGATAGCGTTTGATTAAATTCGGGTTTTCAGTTCTTTTTATAATTTATGGTCCTGGCAATTTTTTATATCTTCAAGATGCGGTCAATGCACATATATCCTCGGCTACAAATAATAAAAAAAAAACTTTAAAGATAATTTTTGAATTTCACAGATCACCCAAAGAAGAATATCAGCCATTAGAAGAGGCCACAAAAGAAGAGAAAGCAGAAAGTGAAGCGCACTTAAAATCCCTTCGAGAAGCAATAGTATCAACGTTCAAGCAGCAGATGCGGCTACGGCGCCGGTTGATGGAACTCGACAGCCACTTGTTAGGGCTTGCGTTGGACGCGGAGCGGCAGCATGCCACTATATCGCACTGGGAGGCGCGCTTCAATAGGCTCTACAAGCCGATTAATGTTCCCGGATCAAGAGTCAGCACGCAGCAGAGTTACAGGTTGGTTTTCACATGTTGTATTTGGATTAGGTTATTTACCTAGATAAATAATTAACTACAAAACTACACATCATTTTCACACACTCTCTCTCTCTCTCTTTCTGTCTTCTCTCTCGCTCTTTCTTGCATGCAGCAAAAAAATATACCTACATAGAGAGGGAGGAGAGAAAGTTCTGACTGAAACTGTGCAAAGGTGGATTTATAAAGACATACTAGTGAGGCACAAAAATTACGTCAACACAAAAGCATTACAGATGCATAGCCCATTTCATGCAGTAAAGTTGAGTAATTTTGCTAAATTCAAGTGACACTTGAAGTTCATGACACCTAAATTATGTTATTGTAGCTTCAGTACTCGAAACTCTTGATTTTAGTCTGGATAGAAAACCATCATGACTAAAAATGGGAACTAACGTCTCGATTGAAAAAAATAATTAACTTAAGATATCATCGCCCTTGTTTTCGAACAAAATAATGAAATAAGGACAGGAGCACCCTCTATTCCACGTTAATTCTCTATTCGAACATATTCTAATCGTGTAAGTAAGTGTTACAGGTCTGGTTACAGAGGCGGGACGGGCATGTCTGGGTCCGGTAGCGAGCGCGCCGAGGCAGAAGTGGCCGTGGAGCAAGCGTGGGCCGAGCTCGCCGCCGTCGAGAGAGAGCAGGAGTCCGCCAGGCAAGAGAGAGACGCTGTCGAGAGGCAGCTGGAGCAAGTACGCCTACGGGGAGCGCAGTTAGAACAAGTCAGTGAGAGATCTCAGTTTTTTTTTATCCAATGACTTTCAGAGCTTCAAGAGAAAGAGAATGTAAATCGAGTACGTTTACCTGGACGACGACGACGTAGAGATACCTAGTTTACCTATTTATTTATCGGAAAAAGTAGTGGCAACAGTCATTAACAGATCTCGGCGATAAAGATCTCATTATGAATAAAAGCCTTAAATTAATTTTTAAGAAGTATTTTTTCTGTTTGGCGGGGGAGTGACACGCATGGTGTCGTTTATGGTATAGTAGCCTTCCCTAGCTCTGTTGCACAGAAGACTTTAATAATACTGCATACCCGTTGTGCGAATCCTCACACTAGGAGCATTTTGTACATTGCGGGACCTATAATTATTTGTTTATTTATTTAATATGACGTGATATTGTGAATCTCATTTAGTTGGTCCTTTAGAACTAAAGAGTCGCGTACGTTGGCATTGTAGGTTACCGCGTTTTCATAATTTTCGTATGATGGTTTCGAATTAATATACATAATATGAACAACCATAAGTTTTGGCGGTTTGTTGTTGGTTTTGTTGGGAAAACCCTTCCGAAACGCAGATTGTTCTAAATTTTGCTTAGTACTGCGTTTTAATAATGGCCTACAAGATTGTTTTGAATGGATATAATATCAACAACCATAAGTTTTAGTGGTTTTGTTGGGAAAACACCCTCCGATACGCAGGTTGTTCTAAATTACGGTGTCGAAACCCGGAACCGTAGATAGGGCAACTCGGCAGGTTCAAACGTGCTGTTGTGTCAGGAACTGCCGGCGCGCATCAGCAGCGGCCCCGAGCGTGAGGTGCTGGCGCTAGTGTGCCGCGTGCACGAGCTGGAGGCGGACAAGCTGGCGCTGCAGGGCGAGCGGGCGGCTCGTGCGCACGACCTGCGCCGCCGCGACCTAGCGTTGCAGCGCCGCGATGCGCAGCGGAGACTCTCCGACGAGATCATCACGAGGCAGCGGCGTGCGCTCGAAGGTAGTCCGTTTACTTATAGTTCTATTGTGGCCAATGACTTTACATCACGTTGACGTAAAGTTTAATAGAAAATTCATGAATGTAATGTCCTGGGTTGACCGATACTCATATACCAACAATGAAGAACTTTAAGATATTGATCTAAAGAATCTATATCGCCGCGCTAAAGCCAAATTTAGATTGAGAACTCAAGAGACGTCTATTTTGCCGCTTCGAATTATTTTTAAAATCGAAAATATTTTAATCGTGTCATTATTATGTCACATCCCATTGATATTTTATCAAAGATTGAGGCATAAAAGAGGAACTAACGTAACTCGAAAAATAAAGATACTACTATTGTATTCTGTGTAAATAAGTACAGCAGCGCAGTAATTCTCTCAACTGAACAGACTCTACATAATTAATTACATATAACTTTGAGTTTGACGAAGTTTAGTCGTGTTAAGGTGTGATATTGCATTAGGTTAATCATGATCAATTTATCATAAGACATTTTAGCTACATTTATTTTTAGACAGCATTATAGAATGGGCGACTCACACCGTGGTAGTCGTTACGCACCATGAGCGATTCGAATCGCTCATGGTGCGAAACGACTAAAGGCCCTCTCAATCAAGGTAGTCAATTTTAGGTGTTTAAATTATATGGATCTATTGAATCTATTTCGTGTAAGAAAGGAAAATAATCAATATTAAAATTAGTAAAAAGAAATAATACGTATGTAAATACGTGTAATAGAGAGACCTAGAGAAATTTAATAGGATCAATAATATCTGTTTGTTTCTATTAATACAATAATATGTGTATTGATAGAAACAAGAGGAAATTTGAATCTCATGAATCAGAGATCGTATTATATCTTCGTTTCACCTTGTGCTCAATTTGTTTACTCTTGGTTCCTGAACATGTAATGAACTGGCTCGGTATTCTCCTCAGAGGTGGGTCTGGGCGTGCCTCCAGAGCTGGCGCAGTTGTACGAACTGTACCAGCAGGAGATCCACGCCTCCACTTACACGGAGAGTAACGACATCTACACGCCGCCTTACCGCCTACCGCCGATCTCTACCAGGTGACATACCATTATATCTTGCAATTTAGTAATATGTAGCAGTAGTACCTACCATTATACAGGAGCTTAAGTGATTATGGGCTATAAAGGCGTGGTGAGGTCGGATATGTAGTGTACTTGTAGTGCATACTAGCTTAACTTCTATATAGAATAGACTAGTAAAACTATTGATGGGTTTAGTTAGAACTATAGTTTACTAGCATAGGTATTGTTTAAGCTTCAAACAGTGAGCAAATATCTCTTCGCTTCTCAACACTAGTTTTATAATAAAATATGCATAGTTAGCAATGTGACCACAGAATGTGATCTATTTAGTTATTATATTGCCATTTCGCTCTAATCCAGTAACTTAAATGGTAGTTAAACTCTTCGTGAGCTATTATATAGATATCTATTTAATTAATAATTTCTAGATCTCAATCTGACCACGCTCTTACTCTTTTTCGCGTTATTCTCATGTTTATTTGCAACCTCACGGTCAATACAATTTTATTTTACAAAGGTAGCTTGACGGAATGAAATCATTGTAAAATAAAATGATCACTCAGTATATCATCCGTTTACAATGGTTTATGATTTCTATTCAGTCTTTCGTCCATATATATATATATATAGGTATGTACTATATCCATAAAACATATATCTTTTCAACTTACTTTTTTTTTAATTAAAACCAAAGTATCATCCGATTTTGATAAAATTTATACGAGATCACCTCCGAAGTATGATTAAACAAAAAAGGAACATTAAAATTAATTCATAATTGGCGAAATAATCGCGTAACACAAAAAAACAGCCGAATTAAGAACCTCCTTTTTTTAAGTCTGTTATAAAGAACTGAACGTATTAGAGTGTGTTATTGTCAGCATGTCGGAGCTGACTTGGTCTGAGAGCGGGTCGAGCGGCTCGGGGCGCGGCTCGAGCTCAGGCTCGGGCGGCACGCTAGACACGCGGCTGCCGCGGCTCGCGCCCACGCCCGCGCCTCGACCGCGGACACGATACAGGTACCGCCTTTTTGGATCTACGAATTATAAATACTATATATTTGAAACACTATTATTATTAACGGGATATTTACCGTGGTTCGCGTTAATTTTGAGCTCCCGATATTTCGGCACAGTTACATGCACCATGTTCACGAGCGACTGAAAAATGCAGGTGGATGATATGGTTAGGAGCAGACAAATCTGTCTACCCTCTTTCTTTGTCTTTTAGTGTTTTAATGAATGACCGTGATAGTTTAAAAAGGTACTATAGATTTGTTTTCACTTTCTGAGTGTCATAGGCTATATATTTTTTTGTATTAGTAATTAACACATTTCTCGTAAAAATAAATTATTGTTTTTCGTAACCTCCAACGAACTTTTTCGTAATAAACAAGTGATTTTACTAGAATTATACTAAACTAAAGAATGCGCATTTATAATATTTTACAGTGACTTTACGCAAACTTTCTCACAAAAAAGTACACTTAACAGCTTAACAAACGTAACGAAATCGTTAGTTAGACTGTAAAAACTGCTGTTCTGCAGTCGGGTATTTTGTTTTTCTTTTAATATAGATACTTTTTATAGTTTCGTAAAATTAAAGTTCTATATTTTTTTACCCGACTGCGTAAAAAGGATAACATAAACCATGTTATTCGAGTGCATGTATGTTTGTATGTATGTTTTCAGGTATTTTGTTTTTCTTTTAATATAGTGTAAAACTGTTAGTGCCGATTCGTGGGACCTTCAGGATAAAAACGACAGGATCTCATCTTGTCGTTTAGCTCTTATCTTTTCAGGCGCGCGGTAAAGTACTCAATTGTCCGGTCGCGAAAACAAGTCGTACCTACTCGTATGTACCTACTTGTAAATTTGCAAGCAAATGAAAAAACATACGGATCGAATTGATAACCTCCTTCTTTTTGGAAGTCGGTTAAAAAATATTCACATTGACTGAAATGACTTGATATTTCTTCATAGAATGAAAATCGTGCAATGGAATATTTTTATTCGAAAGATCAAAAAGTAATCACCTTATCTAATAGACTAAGAGCGCGCCGTAATTATGTTTACCCGCCTTATCGGGTAACAAGATGTGAGCGTTTTGTACAGTTAGAAAAAATATGTAAATTTTTTGTATCCACCACCTTATTCGAAAACAAGTACCTACTTAGTACATTCGAAAGTGCCTATATAGAAGTGCCAAAATCATTTGCATAAGTCTCATCTTGGTACTTGGTGACGTGATTGATATTATTTTTAGCACCCTAAAATGAAAGCTAGGTTAGGCGAGGCAACATACTCGTATTGATTTTGGCACTTCTCGATAGGCACTTTCGAATGTATTACTTGTTACTCAATGAATGGTGGTGGATACCCTAAAAAAGGGTCACATTTTTGCTAACTGTACAAAACACTCCAGGCTTAGCCTACCTGTACATTTAGAAACACCTTATTAATGTGCGTCATCCTAGATAGCTCACATCTTGTTACCCGATGAGGTGGGTAATCATACGGCCCGCTCTTAGTCTATAAGTTATCGTCAAGAATCATCAACCTCGTGCCAATGTAACAATACTACAATAACTCATAATTTCGTTCCGGATGACAAGTATCTACTAAATTACTGTATTGTTCCTCTCTCATAATCTACAAATATTTGCCTTTATAAATGGCGTCAGACGTTACCATAAGCAAACACAGTTATTATATGAGGTAAGAGTTCTAAATACAAACCCCTAATGTAGATAAGTACAGATAATGTCCTTCAGCCTTGAGTATCAGTTAAAGCCATTATGAAATGTTGAAGTAGAAGAGAATCGGTTGCCATTCCTGGACAATGGGTGTATTTAAATAGTGAATGCATTGGTTTCTCAAACGCAAGCTTGTAGGCTATAGTGATTGGGCAAAAACAAAGTGTCACACGCATAGGTAGGGGTCCGTTTTTTAATTGTGTAGTTAAAGAGAAGATCACAAATTAATTAAAACTAACTTTTTCAAATTATTATTCATATATTTGCTGTATGGAAATGGAACTAAGCTCGTTGATTTACCTATTGAACAATAAAAATCAATTTCTGTAGATATTTGTTTTATTCGTAAGCGACAGTAGGAACTAGTACCACTACATGATGATTAAAAGAATTAAATGTAAAATAATTGAAATTCCTATTTCACTGCTTCCCCATCATAAAATATATTGTAGTGATTTTAACCCGAAGTGCATTCCCAAGGCCAAAATATGCAGCGCCAGCTCTGCTACTAAGACAGATTTTAAATTGTAACTTCTCCAAACTGTTACTTTTATTCGAGCACTTCTTCAAATGACTTGGATATTAAAAAAAAAAACAGCTCAAAAAAGAACCCAAATAATTTCTAAATTACAGACATATTTTATTTTAAGTAGAAAAGCTGACTCCACTACCATATGGGTTGAATAGCTAGGAAGGGAGAGAGACAGACAGATTTTATCAAGTAAGTGCTTATTTTGTTTCAGTCAAGCGAGTTCCGCGACCCTCAAGCGGTATTCCAGTGACGACAGCCTGGTGATGGCAGCGCCGCGAGGGCGGGACGAGTCAGGTGCCTGAGCTAGTCTCACTGCAGTCGAACAGTACTCCAACTGTCTGGAAATTAGCCTCCTTACACGTTAATCGTGTTTAATGTCGAAGTTTGGTATGTGACGTCGTTGGCACGAGAATTTTTGTAGATTGTTGATATGTGATGTGTTGGTTTTTAATACTTGGAATGTTTTATCGTGAATGTAACCAACTTGCTGGCATTTTACTATTTTATATGTAACTTAATACAAACGTGGTCAAATTTATCTGTCGACCATGAACTAAATTTCAAAGAGAATGTTAATTTTCGAGTTAAGGAGCTGAGGTCAAATGCATATATTGTCGATCATGAAAAGATATCCAGATTTGAGAAATTTACGTTAAATCCCAATATACATTTGTTGATTTTAGCAGAATATTATCAGAATTTTAGCCACAACATGCGGAAGGGTATTTCTATGTGCCCGCAGAACACAATTTAACAGCTTAAAATGCAGCTTGTGGCCAAACTCAAATCTATTTCTAATAAAAAAATGAGTTCGTTATAGGTATGCTACTATTGCGATAGATGGCGTTGATATTCAACTACCAGATATGTTGAGACATATTGTTCGGGTGTTCCTTCGAGTAAGTAATTCCAATAGTAGCAATTATATTCATTTCAAAATAAATTCCAAGTCTTATCGAGACTATAGCTCTTTCAGTAATCTACCATAGATTGCGCTAGAACAAGTTGCGGCTACACCGCAGGTGTTAGTGCGAAATCACTCGAGTAACGGAGTCAGATGCACCAGCATACCATCTCTCAGAGTAATGTGCTGGATAAGATGTTCGGGCCGATTGCGTCATTTTTATTCACAGTGACTTGACTTCCCTTTAGGTACCTACTCAAAGCATGAGTAACTTGTTTCACAAACTTATGGTGTCGAGTGCAATGTTCAAACTGTCGTGTAATAGGACATAGGGCGTGGGATAGGTCAGCATTTTCCTCCTATGAGGAAAGTAGATAAGCTGTATGACCAGTTGTTAATGTTGGATTATTTCCTCCTTTAGTAAGGTAAATTTGTTTTTATGCAGTTTTCTTAGAATAATTGTTTCATGTAGATTATCCTCATTAAATATTTCTAGTCATTTGAAGCTTTATTAAATAAAATAATTAACTATCCAATATTATTAGTTACTAGTAATATATAGATGTATTTGCTTAATTATATTATGCTGTTTATACAATTTAAGTTAGGTTTTTTTGTTTTGTAAAATGAATAATAAAAGGTATTATTTTTTATTTAGCTGTGTTTTTTCCGCTTCAGGCCGCCGAGGTATATGCCGCAGCGCCCGCAGCTGTCTCGTTCGCTCGTGACTCATTTTTGAGATTTAAAATTATTGAATGTCTTTTTGAAAAATGTGAGAACTTCAATTTGATGAAAATCATTATTATTATTATTATTTTGAGCCTGTTTTATCCCACTGCTGGGCAAAGGCCTCCCTATCCTCCTTCCATTGATGAAAATAGTATCATAAATTAATAAGAACAATTTTATTTTGATAATCACGAGATAAATTACAAGTAAACGCAAAAAATGAAATGTATCGCATTTGAACGTTTATTTCGTTCAAATAAAAGGTATAAAAAAAATGGATACACTGGTAATAGTTTTATAGTGAAGTTGTTCGCATATTTATATAGAAATTTAAATTATATAGAAAAACGCGCGCTCGCTACACTGCACCCACCCTGGCATCTTAATATGTCATATCTACAGGAGAAGCACACGTAGATAAAATATTGTTATGTTTCGGAGTAAAATAGCCTATAATTGTATTATATTACTTAAAAAAACTATAAACCTAAATTGTGTTGAATTACTTTTTGTAAATAAAATGGGTATATTATTTTAACAGTTTATATTATTGAGATTACAAACGGATCTTATAATTAAAATAATGTAAAATTAGTTACAAAATACCTAATCTCATTTATCTAATAAGTAAACATCCTCAGACTAGTGAATTGGCAGATGGAACTCAAAGAACTCGAAAGTGAAGCAAATGTTTGGATGATAATAATTAGAAATTATTAAATGCGAATATATATTTAGTTAAAGTTTTAAAAACTTAATAGAGATATTCAAAATTATATTTTTAATATTCAGGTCAATTGTTCTCAGACTCAGCAGTTTAGGTAAATACTAAAATAATCCATATAATTTCTAATATTTCCCTAGTTGCGCTAAGAGACGATTTCATATTCTTTTCAATAATCAGCTTTACTTTCGAGTTTTATGCGTTTCGTCTGCCTTATCTAAAGTCAATGTAAATAACTACATATATTTTATAGGCACTTCAATACGTACATCATAAGAACGATCACAATGACTTTCTAACAACAATACAACAGTTTGAGGTTTGTTTTGTTCTCTTTATTATGCAAAGAACGTTATCTACCTACTTATACGAGTAAATAGCCAAAGTAAAAAAAAAATTGAAGTGGAATTTCAGTAAATAAGTAAGAAATAAATTGTAGGCTGAGTTCTCACAAACATAATATATTATTAATAAAATAAATATACGTAATTTCTTATATGTATATTCAAATATATAAACAAATATGGCGTAAACATGTACTGTTAAGTATTCTAGGGAATAACTACTCGTACAAATCACGATTCTTAATTCGAAAGTATCAACGAAAAATCATATGTACGCCATTGTGTTTACTTTATTGGACATATTAGGAAAAACAGAGTTAACTTTTTAACTCGTTATCTAAAACAGTGAATCAAATTAAAATTAATGGAATGTTTGCAATTCAAATAAATTGTTATTATTTTCCAATTCAGAGTTATACCAGACAACTATATTTACAACGCACTAAAATATATAATCAGGTATTGTACGCTACACATAAGTTGACGAAACAAAAAATAAACCCGGCAAAGAACGAGTTTCACTCGCACACCGAGGCTTCCGTACTCCTTTGCAACACAAGATAACAAGACTAATTAGAAAAATGTGCTGTATATCTATGAATATTTGTAATTTCACATAATTTCCATACAGTAGAAATATTTTGAAATGGTAGGCATATCTAAAGTAAACATTGATAAAAGCGCCATCTAGCGTGACTTTGATAATAACATTACATATTACATACTTATTACTGAAATACTAAACATACCTATCTAAAGTAAAATATATCAGTGTAAGCGCCATCTAGCATCACTCGTTTATGTCTTACGACAACGTGAATTAATCTGTTTCATTTTTAAAATGAAACTAATAATATCTAGTGTTTGTTATTTAATTATTATTTGTTGATTGACATCAAGGAGAACCCTATAATCTTGCCAATTTTAAGACTTGTATCTATTACCGTTCGAAAGATACAGCCGTCTAAGTGTAGGACAAATAGACAGACAGACCCCGTAGCCTCACAATAGGCTCCCGCACCCTTAGTACGGATGCTTAATTTGCATTGGAAATTAGACTTTAAAATTGAAAACTTTAAGTCTAAGTTTGACTGCTTATTTCTTGTTTCAGTGCCTAAATTATTTGTCGTTTTGTTAAGTGAACGTACATTTGTATAGATATTATTTTTCCTGTTGACATGTAACATTATCCGTTATGAATAAATTACTATGACTATGACTATGACTATATCCCGGACTTATTAATAAAATAGTAAATATCAAATGAGTAGGTCCCAAGCTTCGAAATCGAATAAGATATGGTCCGATCATTATCGTATCGACGAGAGAAGGAGAGGAAAATATAGTGCGACCTGTTTCTCTCTCGTTTAATAAGCGGTGATGACCTACTTTTACTATTTACTATTATCACGGGAGGTCGATGGGAATCACTACAAGAAGTTTTTCTTTAATTAGGTGGATGTATCTAGATGTATATAGATAGACAGACGGACGGATACGAAAAATCCGGACTTGCATTGTACCCCTGGTCCAGTACAGGTAATGTAGAAAATGGAAAAATGGCAATCATAAATATTCCGATATTTTATTTTAATTCCGATCGACCTTGACTAATTAAAAATAAATTTTAATCTCATTCAAAACTTTAAATTACTAAATAAATTAATACATAAATTCTCATCTCATCTCATACATAAAACGTCTCTGCCGGATTTAGTTTTAGCCGGCAAGACATAATAACCTAAACTTTATACCTACTCTTAAACACACTACTCTGATGACTCTTCATATGATATGCAAAAGTAGCTAATATTTCACTGCAAATATAAAAAAACATCAAAGTATAGATTTAAACAAAAGGAAAACTCCGACTACAAGATTTAGCTCATGCCATAACTTCGGGATACCTAGAAACCAAGACCTCAAATTCATTAACTACAACATACAACAGATACATACACTACACTAAAAGAAAAACATTGAAGGACTTATTAATTTTTTTTCCTTGCTAGGTCGTAATCATCGTAAATAATTAGATATATTTATATACCTACATAGGTCTAAGAATAATGAATGAAAATCCAAAACATCGCTAAAAACAAAATAAAAAGAAAAGGAAAGACCATTCGCGAATATCTATCAACGCAAGTCGTTACCTGTACAGACGACTCAACATCGTCCAAACGAGTACAAGTTTTTCGATTCATCATCATCAGAAGAAACTAAAATTCTTCTTAAGTGACCCAGTGTGGTAAACGCAAATTAAAACGCAATATTTGCAACAAACATATACAGGAACGTCTAGATTTACCCTTACTCGATTGATTTGATTTTTTTTGAAATTTGAAGAGACACGGGCGTGTTGAATTTAAAAGTAACGCAATAAAATTAAAAGCGTCACCAACGTAAAATTTATCGCAGCGTGACAATAATAACAGTGCTAAGGAACTAGAGGCAGTACACGAAAGTCCAGTAGATAATATTGAAGAAAATAAACATCAATGGGAATAGCACACGGGAGCGTTTGTCGATCCAAGTGGCGATCTCTTGGGGGGTCATTGTGGTCCAAGTGTGGTGCTTTGGAGGCTCGTCAGACCCTTCGCTGCCGTTGTGCTTGCTCAAGTCGTCGTAGCTCTGGGTGGTTATTGTCGGCAAGTTAATGGCGGATGGGAAGCTCTGAAATAGATAGAAGTGAAGTTAGGAATGGCTTTTGTTAATGTCGTAGAAAGCCTAAGACGATGGGGTTTCTAAGAGCGTTGGATGCCTATTCCTAATATTACCTACAGGATAAAAAGGGAAAGATAAGGGCTGCAAAAGAAACAGTGCTATAAGACAACTTTCCTTGTATTTCACTATTTAGTTATTTTATTTCCGACGTGTATTTCTTGTATTTATTACAATAATGCGGTTTATTAATTACAATAAAAATGAAACCCTTGACAATAATATTTTGGTTCACCGCACTCCACACCACAACAAAACAATGATTCTACCTAATACTTACTTTCCTACATACCCACTTTCCTACATACCCACTTTTCTAATACGGTCGTACCTTTAATGTTTTCTACATACTTTCCTAATACGGTTATATCATTTTTTTTGTATAATTACTCAAAAATATGAATTGTTTACTACATAATTATACGTTGCATGACTGAGTCATTCTCAAAATTACTTTGTATTAGGCATCATACCTATTACAAATATTGATATTAATTGATTTTTACAATCAAATAATTGAGTAAATAACTAAAATGTAGAAAACCTATTAGATTTTCAGAATTTCATTACCTATGTAGATTTTCAAAATAATGATAACAAGTAGTTTAAACAAGTACCTATCTATATTAAAAGAAAAAACAAAATACCCGACTGCAGGAAAGTAATTTTTGCAGTCTAACTTACGATTTCGTTACGCTTGATACGCTGTTGATGTACGTTTTTTGTGAGAAAGTATGCTTAAAATCGCTATAAAAGATATAGATATAGCCCATGACACTCAGGTAGTAAAGACGAATCTAACGACACCTCGCACAGTCTATTACCTGTTAACTTATAAAGCCTTCTTAGCTATGATAGTTCCCATTTAGTAGGACCGACAGTGGCGAAACTAAGTATAAGGGTTCCTTCCTTGTTGACTATGAGGACTTAAATGGCCAATTTTTTTATAATACTTTTATTTATAAATTTTTGATAGTAT
The DNA here is from genome assembly GCA_947563715.1 of Lycia hirtaria. Lineage (NCBI taxonomy): Eukaryota > Metazoa > Arthropoda > Insecta > Lepidoptera > Geometridae > Lycia > Lycia hirtaria. The sequence continues at coordinate 28,867,256 of OX387384.1, forward strand.
TTATTCGTTTTGTTTGAAACTAAAAATTGTATTTACAAAACTTCACTGGGTAAGTTCGTTTAATTTTCAAACACACTTCACTACTAATGTAACGCCTAATTTTTGCGTTATAAAGTATGCCAAATCTTTTTACGTAGTATGAGTGATAAACCTACCGAATTTCGTTCAAATCCGCCTAGTAGTTTGCAGAGTGTCGTGGAAACGCTCATATTTTGAAATTAAAAAAGTCCATATCTTTAAAACTACTGAACCGATTTTGATAAAACTTACAGTGACTCCTAAGCTGAAAGCACTTTACGTGTAGGAAAGAAACCGCAAAAATTTTTCTTTGAAAAAAAAACTATGATTTTCTCGACATTATTGATATGCATATCTATCTATACAATTTTCTAGTACTTGTAGTTTTTGAGTAAAGCCGCGGATGGACAGACAAACGGACAGGCGGACATGGCGAAACTACAAGGGTTCCAAATTTACTACGGAACCCTAAAAAGGGCCTCCTTTTTAGGGTTCCGTAGTAAACTTAACGCGACAATACGTCCCGTTTTGAACGGGACTGGGGACAATACGTCCCGTTTTGAACGGGACTGCCCAGTGCCGTTCAAAACGGGACGTATTGTCGCGTTAAGTTTATCTGATACTGTGTTTACTTTGTTTTTCTTCAGAAGCAGTGCCACAATAAACAGAGTTAAATAGTATAATAATTGATAACACTAAGTAATTAGCATAATTTCACATTTTACGTAGAAGTATGTTTTATTCCTACTGTTTGTTGTTGGATAAAGTATGTATGTACCTGCACCTAACTAAAGAGTTATTAGCAATGTGTCATATTATGATAAATGTTTGAGAAAGACAAAGCGTGAAAACAGTCCGCAGTATGACTACAACATGAGTGAAAAACAATATAATTATCATCATCGTCATCATCATCTCAGCCATAAGAAGCTCAATGCTGGACATCTGTCCATCTCGTGGCTGATCTTTCTACGCTGCGCTTGCTGATGCTTAGTAAGACCAGCCACGAACTTAAAGTATACAAATAAATTATTATAATCATAATTAGCTTATTTTATTAGTTTTATAATTGTATAGAGAACTTACGGTTATACAACAGTAATAGATCGCGCAATCCACGACGGCGTATTTATTTTTATTACGGCGTTTTTTATTAATTGACACATTAAAATTATGTACATCATTATTTAGTAAATAAAAAAAAAAAACATCGCGATGGAATACAATTAGGCTGTATTTTGCTGTTGTTTTTTTTTTTGGGACCGCAGAACTCCGTTATTTGCAAACTGATTTGAAGAATATTTTTTTTCTTCGAAAGGATATTCTTCCAGATAGGTCCAATAGATAAATAATATTATCAAAATCGATATAGTACTTTGGTTTTTAAAATAAAATTGCGAAATATGAAGTCGGTTTTCAAATGTTTTAAACTATAACTATTGTTTTACCAAATTATCAAGATATGATGTAAATAACTAATTATTATTTCCTTATTATCTAGGGTCCAGCGCGGTCCTTTTTTGGGCATTAGTGGAGCCGAAGCCTACAGTTTAAACCTAAGAGGCCCTTTATATAAATAAATAAAGAAATAAAAAAAGTCCATAGGTAAATTTTGTGGATGATTGATGGAACTATTTTTCAAAGGATTTAAAAAAAACTTGGCTATCTTGGTGATGAAATTGTTGTGCTTTTCAAACTAGGTAGTGTACAGGCTGTAAAATGCGGTACTTCTGTGATAGCATCACAATAAGAAAATGAATATTTATTATAAGATATGGTTGGGCTGTTTTTCCTACGAGTGTGATGGCACACAACTAGTATATCTATTTAATAAAAGTTTGTTCTTATAATAAGTTTTTCACGCTAAATTGTGATTAACAAAGTCATTTGTCTGTTTACCTAGTAGGTTAGTATTACTAAGATTTTATTTCGGTATAAAACCTCTGTTTGTAAAAGGATATCGTCTTCAATTTATTCAAGCTGACCGACATTTTCTTGGTTTACAGTAGCATTTACAGAGCAAATAACTACTATAAGTGTGTTTTAAGCTTGTATCCCGATTACACAAAATGTGAATAAACATTGTACGTATGTTTGTAAATTACGTTAGTAGAATAAGTAATTTGACGTAAATTCGCAGGTTTTTAGGGTTTCGATTCCAAAGGGTAAAAACCCTATTACTAAGACTCCGCTGTCCGTCTGTCACCAGGCTGTATCTTATGAACCGTGATAGTTAGACAGTTGAAATTTTCATAGATGATGTATTTATGTTGCCGCTATAACAACTAATACAAAAAAAACAGAATAAAATAAATATTTAAGGGGGCTCCCATACACCAAACGTGATTTTTTGCCGTTTTTATAGATAATGGTACGGAACCCTTCGTGCGCGAGCCCGTCTCGCACTTGGCCGGTTTTTTAAAGTTTTTTTTCCCTAATTGAATGACTACAGGTGATTCAGACGCCTAGACTATAAATTATGTTTACGATGATGTTGGTTGATGAGTTTCTGGCCCTTTTTGGCTACGCTATGGCTTCAGCTTCGAATGAATCATGTAAATAGTATAAATTTTGATAAAATGTATATGGGACCACCTCTGAAGTATCACCTACCAAACAAAAAAATCTAATTGAGAAACTCTTCCTTTTTGTAAGTCGGTTAAAAGAAGTTCTTACATGCACAGTGAGATAGTTGTTGTAGGCAGCCGGTCCGTTGGGGTCGTTGCTGGTCTCGTTCTGCAACGAGGAACAGGAGCGCGACTTGCTGAGCTGCGGCGAAGACTCCTGCAACTCCTTCTGTAACTCCTTTCGGGCCAGCCGTGGAGTCAGCGTGCTCTTCAGGATGTACTTGCTGTTCACCTTCTTCAGGCTTACCACTTTCCTGTTAGATCAATAAGGGATATATAGTCTTCCTTACTGATTACGGGGTTCTGATTCCTAGCATGAGCTCTGATGTGGCTCGCTAGACCACACATGGCTTTGAAGACCCTATCGAAAGTATACTTGCACATTGTATGTAGGTATAGGCATAGGAGGATATAGCGAAGATTTTATCTTGCACTTTCAACTATAAAATGAGCGGGACAAAAGTCAAAGCTATCAAAGTAATACGGAATTAGATTACTATAAGGCTGCGTTTCCACTGAAGCGGAACTGAACGGAAATGAGAAGCATAATGATGCATCATGATTGGTCAGTTAAAGCACTGACCGAAGCGGAGCTGAGATTTCGATAATTGTGATAGAAAATAGTAATATATATGCTATGCTCTGCTCTCTACGAACTAGCTACAACATCGTTTATGGAATAAGGTAAATATAAAGGGCCTAGACATAGTTTACGATAACCATAAAATAATACCACTGAGGTTTGCATAGTTTCTTTAAGGTAGAAATAATTATATGCATTCTTTATTTATAACTCATCAGTAAAAACAACAAGAAACAAGTCACGAAATAAAACTAACTTCAATAAAGTTCTAACTGAATCGACCTTACACATTCTTCTAGAAATTAATCCAAAATTAATTAACAGAACACTTGTTTAACGAGTGACATACGAGCATTTCGCTATCAATCTTCCTAATCTCTACGTAACTGCCGTAGAATACGTACTTCCTTCTCCAAATAGTGTTGACGAACGCAAACTCGACGAGCGCGGAGAAGATGAATCCAGTACACGCAAGGAACCATACTTCGCTGGCTTTGATGTACGACACTTTGGGCAACGTCTTCGCTTGCGACGACGCCAGTGTGATGAATGATAACATCGTGCTTGTGCCTGGAATGAGAAGCGGTTGATGAGAATTTACTGATAGGACTGACACTCGCTCACAAACCTAGCGTGTGTAAGTCCTGTGTAAGTATGTCTGCCTTCTAGGTCGTGGGTTCGATCCCCACCCAGAACAAATATTTATGTGATCAACATGAAAAAATCACGAAATATCAATCTAAAACCTTCTATGTAGGTACCAAAAAATACAAGTGATTTTGGGTAAAACCTCAACGCGTACCACATGGGAGAGGGAGGGATTAAAAAATTGCTAAGAAACTTCACGTGATTAATGGACGACCCCTTAGACATCTTAACTTGGTTTTTATTGTAGTGTTTCTCACTATCGCGAACGAAGTCGCGAGTTCACATTACAAAAGGTATTATTGCGTCTTAATATACGCATTTTTTTTGTATTGCCTTACCTAATGTAATCCGGGGTGCAGATGCATCGGCTTGAAGCCAGAAAGTGACCCACGACATGGCCACTATCATCATAGATGGAATAAAATAATCCATGAGGTAGTAGCCCACTTCGCGACCCAGTTTGAATGTAAACTTCAGGGCACTGTAGTTTCCCGCTAAAAGAAGTAAAAGTACATTAGGTTTGGTAGAAGTTGAGATTGTCAAATCCAAAAAAGAACACCCATCCACATTTTGCAGTGCACTCTTTCAAAAATCAACTATTCCATACAGTTTGTCGAATAATAAGAACTTAAATTAAACTTTGTCGAAAGGTGAATGAACTTTATATAAGAAATAGCTGGTTTTCTAAAGTCATTGAATAAAAATTGTTTAGTAAAATTTGTAGAAGTTACTATTAGGAGATTGCAAGGTAATAACGACTAAAATCAGTGTTTCCCACAATGGCGGAGGGACGACCAATGACAAGTCATAGTAACAAAATTACGAACTCTCATTGGCTGCCGCTTGTACCTACATTATAAGACGGAAACGTACTCTATATTCCTGTATGTTTCTTTTATTTTCTTTATCTCGCTTAGGTATAGGTATGTGTGAAGGGGCGTTAAACTTTGGATCAGTCAATCTCTAAAAGCTATTTCATGAAGACGACACAAACATCCAAATAGACATTACATCTACCTCCGCCGACGCGCATGTTCATGATATCTCCCCTGACTACTGACTCATTAGTCCAGTAATCCATGAGAGAGTACTCAGTCAAGTGAAGTTCGGACGAGAGACGCACTGGATCGTCCTTTTCCCACATCATCCGCAGAATTGACGCGTTGTACTTCCCTGTAAGATGACAAGGCAAGGAAAACCGTTAGGGGTTTTTTAAAAGATAAATCTAATTTACATAAATTTCTTACAAAGCCGAGACATGAGTCAGATTTAAACAGTGAAGTGTCTCTACAAGGTAAATTGTAAACAGAAATTTGATAAAATGGGTAGGGAAACCTGTTTGCTGTTATATTACCTATAGCTATTTTATGCTGAATCAAATAAGTCACTGTACCTACGTGTGGCGTATGCCCTAAAACATAACGAAGATTGAAAATCGAAGATCTTGTCTTCCCGTAACAATTTTACCATTTTTTTTTATTTATCTATTTTTATTACAACATAACAAGTATGAATAGAAAACTAAAAACTCCCAACATAAAAAACGGCTGAACTAATATTGATGAAATTTAGCTAAAAACACTCTCAATCAAGTTTGAGAGTTGCGATACCACAGACAAACAAAGAAACACACTTCAAATAGGATTATAAAAAGAGAAACTAGTTGAGAATGCTTAGCCTATATTTTATTAGACCGTAGCTCACTCGATGTTAAATAACTGTGTAATAAAAAAACTGAGATATCTAATGTGGTGTAGGAATTGACTATTTAATGAGGCTGCTGGAACACAGATAAGAGCTTGGCGAAAGATTTTCATCTTTAACATGGTAATGACGGACGGATAATGTCCTAGCACCATGTTATGTTTTTCCTCTTTCAACAAAATCTCAAATTCATTACTGGGGTTCGAACCTCTTCTATATGCTATCGCTTTGAAATATAATCTCCTTTTTTTGAAGTAGATTAAAAATAGACCCCTACCACAGAACATATAATATAATACTCCCCTACATAACAACAAGAAAATTAACTTACAACTTTCTAAGTTCATAGAACAGGTTTGATCGTCAAAAGGAAACTTCTGCAGGTTCATCCAGCAGTACAGCACAGCTTGCATTCGCCGGCTGAAGAGTACTTCTCCATCAGGCGCTATGGATATTAGGACGTCTTTACTATCCGTGCCCATCAAACTGGATGACTGCTCGTTGGACATGTACAGATGTGGAACCCATATCCGTTGCCGGAGGTCGTTTTCGCCGATGATCTTTGAACGTTCTGGTGAATAAAGGGCGTAGGCCAGCCGAGGATCGGTCCATCGGAGTTGCAATAAGAAGTGTAACTTGAAGTTCTGGAATTGTTAATAGATCTATGTTAATTTTATGTAGGTATTAATTGTGCCGAACGTGGTAGACTATGGCCTTACCCTTCTCAAAATGAGAATATGGCTTAGCAGTGGGACAGTTTGTACAAACAGGGCTGATAAAAAAATAGTGCCCCGCAGATTCTCCCGCGTAGCAATGAAAAGCGATGATGATGATAAAATAAAACCTGAGTCCTTCTCTAGGTTCTAAAGAACCCCTGTGCCAAATTTCATAATGATTGGTTTAGTCGTGAAAAATTATAAAAGAGCTGCTGTACTACAATTTTAGGTAAGTTAGTACTAGGATAGAACTCGCCAACATCACCCTCGTTCTTTGACTTACAAAATTTACTAATAAGGTCGATTAGTAAAAAAGTATATATGTATTCTATCAGCCATCTATTTCCTTAGTACAAGCTTTGCTTAGTTTGGGCTAGATGGTGTTGTGTGAAATGGCCCCAAATATTTATTTATATATTTTATTTATTTATTAGTCGTTTCCGTATAGGTTTAGTCCACAGACATAAAAAAATCACTACGCTCAGATTTAGTTAAGACTTGAGAGCAGGTTCACTAAATCATACGCTGTATAATATTGTCTATTGTAGATATAATTAGGCCAATGATGATGATGATTTCTTCAAAATTGATGCTATACATCCTCAATCCTACCGTCGTCGCTTACTTTACGTGAATTTGTCCTCAAAGGTAAAAAAGTAATTTTCATGAAAAAAAAAAAATACAAAACAAAACTTAGCTCACCAAATCATGCGCCTCAGCTGGTTGTATGAAATAGACATATGCACTGGCGTGTACATAGACGACGTCGTTTGTCTGGTAGGTGGGCAGCAGCAGCCTGTCGTAGCGGCACTCGTGCGCCAGACGGGAGAGGAACTCTGACTGCGTGTATGCGTCGCCCTTCTCGAGACTCGGGCAATCCAGCATCACGGCTCTAGAACAAAGTTCTTAACCTCGTCTTCAAGGAAATCTTCATATTATATACAATCACGCCTTTTACAAATTTAGGATGGAAAAGACTACCCCCCATATATATATTTGCGCGTAATTTTTACTTCGACTTGAACTCGAACTTCATACCTACCGGGCCCGGTAGGTATGAAGTTCGAGTATGAAATCGGTATGAAAACCGCGGCGCGTTTAAGAAAAATATAATATTTTAATAAGAATTTGTTTTGTTTATAACAAATATTACCAAAGCTACCAAAATTTATCTATCTATCTAATCTAAGTTGTTATGACAAGTTTAGTGCTTTAAGCTTTATTAGTTTCTTATTCTAATACTATGTTTCAAATGGACACAATAAGGAGTAAAGAGAAAGACCTGCTTGCTTAAACTTATAAAAAACGATTGGTTGTCTGTAAAGTCGGCTTACGGACGATAGTTTAACGTGACAACGTCATAACAAAACATTGATGAAATGCAAACGTTACAATGAGTCTTCCTTTTTCGTGCGTGCAGCCGGTATTCATCGATTTAGTAGACGTTGTCACGTCAAAAATTAATAATTACTTACTAATACTAATGTTACTATTCCGTCCATAAGTAAAAGTAATCAATTCTGTATTAAATCAGAGATTGTGAGACTTTGAGTGAGATTGATTATTGTGATTATTGTTGAATTGCTAGTTTGAAATAAATATTCGTAACCTTGAATCATTGTCCTTTTCCATTCTTATATAGCAAATTTTCATAAAATACTTTAACGGTTTCATCGCTAATACATCAACCCGGCCGGGTCCGCCGGGCCCGGTCGGGTTGAGAAACATACCGGGTTGCAATCTCTAATTATTGATAACCTAATAGTATCTACCACATGTAAGTTACAAGTGTTAATCCGATTGCTCGTGAAGGAGAGTAATGTTCTTTGGGTGTATGTATTTATGATATGTACCTATGTATGTCTATCACTATCTAGATATGTATTACCTGTAAACCTTATTAACATGTTTTGAAAAGATATGTAAAGCAGATAATCGTTACAGTTTATAACTTTAATGTGCAGAACTGCGCAAACGACGTAACGTTGCTTCAGTTCTTTGCAGTTGGTACCAGCTCAACATGTAATATACCTAATTAAAATAAAAAAAGCTGCGCAATGAAGCAGTGAAGCTCAGGAGATAAAGACTTCAAGACAGAGGGTATTTCCGTAGCATCAACGGCTGAACAGATTTTAATGTGCAGTTATCGTTTGATCCGTCTTTATCTCTTGAGTGTCAATTCGAAGCATTTTTTATTTTAATTATATTACATGTAGAGTGGGTACCAACTGCAAAGAACTGAAGCAATAACGTCGTTTGCATAGTTCTGCACATTAAAGTTATAGGCTGTAACGATTTTCTGCTTTACATATCTTTTCAAAACATGTTAATAAGGTTTACACAAGTATTCAATATCCGTTATCTATGCGGCATCACGTCTCAACAAACTCTCTTTTCAATAACAATAGCTAGGTATAGTTCCCGTCACGTAAAAAGAACGCTGGTTTGTTCGCGCTTACGAACAAACAAACCAGCGTTCTTTTTACGTGACGGGAACTATAATTAACTGTTTGCAGAAAGTCGTATCAGTTGAATATATGGATTCTGATGCTGCAAGGTCAGTATAGGAGCTGCTAACGACAACACAGCCAATATTTGTCCTCACTGATAAAATTGTGAACCAATTCTCTAAGATACTAACAAGATTTGCTCTTAGATTATCGTTAAGCTCGTTCTTACGTGTACGTTAATTAAATATGTCTTGCTACGTTCTTGTTTAAACTGAACCAGCGTGTTGCTGGTTCTATTGTTTTCCGAAAGCGGCCGAAGCTGCGGTCGTAGGAAAATATTTTCTTTAACAGACTACACAGACTAGTATCTTAGTTTGAGTAGCGATTATCTTAAGATTATAAGTCACATGACTCGTTTTTAAGTACTTTACGTTTATCTTCGTCAATAATGGGTAGCTGAGAGCAGACTCAGAAAACCAACACAGTGTATAAAATTTAACGTCACTTAGGAAAAAATAAAGCTGGCCAAGTGCGTGTCGGGCCACGCGCAGTGTTGAGTTTGTTTTGTGTGTTAGTTAAATTACACTTAGATATTGACTAGTCCAAAACTTTCAACAAGTTTCCGGGCTTATACCCGATGGGACTCAAACCCGCGCCTTCGGTTTCACTACAGTGGCCAATTGGTAAGAGGCGTTCATACTACATATTAACGTCTCTTACCAATCGTACCAATCGTCAGGTATCGGAAAATCCTAGTCTTTTGCAAACGTCTGCGGTGGTTTCGCCTTTTTTTTGACGAGGGGGAAATCTTCCAAAGATCCCAGCTGCATGCGTTGTATGTTGAGGATGCAATCGGGGATTGTACCCACAAAATTTCCCCGGCAACAAGCCTAGTGCTAATTGGAGGACTCTGAGTTCTCGTGACGAACGCATACCGGAGCCTTCAGCTCTGCGACACTATTTCTCCTCAGCCTGCTAGGCTGAGGAGGACCACTTGAGTCACTCTTTCGCGTCCACGTTTGGGCCAGTCTGAGTATGGTCAGGTTTTTTTATGTAGAAATAGGTTTGCGCTTGACCGCCAACTCGCCTAAGCGACATTGCGTTCTACGATGGAGCGCACTTATCTAGAAGAAACCATTTCACTCGCGATAAAGACACCCAGATTATATTATCGGGAAAGAACCACTCAGGAAGCGTATTCCACAATCTAGCAGTCCGCACGATGAAAGCGAAAGATGGAATTAAAGCGTCTCGTTTGGGTTTTGGAATATCCACCAAGAAACGGTGACGCTTTTTCGTGTTTCTGACTGTCCGATAGTATAAAGGGCAAGGTTGAATTAGATGATGATGATGAGATGCACACTTACCGAAATGAATCCGATAAAAAACTGACTAACCCCGGTTCCAGAAGTCCCCTTTTAAGTAGGCTCTCACTAAAGGCAATGGAAACCGATGCCGTACTCTAGTGCCCCGGCACCAGGTTTAGTTCCACCTAACACAAACTTTTTGCATATACCTAATTACTCAACTAAACCCTTTTTAAGTTCCAAAGATTGACGAGAGGTTGCACTACAGATAGGTGTTTCTTTTCTTTCCTTGAGTATGTTATATCATTTCGATCAAACAAGGAACTGTATAACGTTCCGTTCTGATCTGCTTAGGCCCAAAAGTAGGTATCCACTTACCTATCTAAAGATTAATTTATTATTACAATCTATCTTCTCTGTTTGTGAAGTACTAAACTGTTATCGCTCGCCTCGACATGATCGCCATAAAATTAAATATGCCACGCAAGTACCTAACATCCATCAATAAGCAGCTCTACGAAAACCGACGTTGCGTTGCTAGAGAGGGCCGGAAATCATTGTCCGCTTGTCGTAGATTTTTAGTATGTCTGAGGAAAATCTTGTGAACGGCTAAGATTCCTGGAAGCGTTTGTCGTGTAGTCTCATTAGGACGAAGAAGAAGAAAATTGTTTCTACCCGATTATTTTTTCAGTATCCGATTTCGATTATTCTTTTTTAGGGTTCCGTACCGCAAAAAACGGAACCATTATAGGATCACTTTGATGTCCGTCTGTCCGTCCGTCCGGGTGTCAAGATCTTTATCTCGGGAACGCGTGAAGGTATCGAGATGAAATTAAAACCACATACGCAGATCCATAGTATCTTGCTGCAGAAAGAAAAATACAATTTCTCAGTTTTCGTAAAAAAAAGTTACAGGCGAATATGACGTAATAAAAAACGACACATTTCGACACTCACAGAGGAATCAAAACCTATGGGGTACTTCCCGTTGACCTAGAACTCTGACATTTGGCAAGAAGCATTGTGTTAGAGTACACATATAGGAAAAAATCCGAAAACTGGTCATTTTTAATTTAATTATAAAAAAATAGTGTCTCTATGCAAGGAATGAGGGCCCAAATTTTAAAGTGAATTAACCGTATCATGTGGGGTATCATATGAAAGAGCCTCATTAGCATATAAGCAAACAGGTTTTTAACACATTCTTCGCCCCTTGCAGACCCTTTACTTCAGCTGGGAACCAAAACTTTTTAGGCGAATTTTGATTAAGTACAGAGTGGCCGCACAAAGCAACGTTGACTGCCTCAAACGCTGGCGGTTTACTGACTAATACAAAATGAACGGGACGCTCGCTCGGATCCGAGTGGGAGGCGCCGTTATTATAGCCCTGCCCCACTCGGATCCGAGTAGTAAGCAAGGAATGTGTTAAATATTTTTACGATGTATATTTTTCGGTTTATGAAGGAAAATATAAAAAAAATATATGATTTCCCCTTTTTATTTAGTTTGTACGGAACCCTCGGTGGGCGAGTCTGACTCGCACTTGTCCGGTTTTTTTTTTATCTGAGTGAAGTATTTATGGCCAGGATTAAGGCTTTTCCCAATGAACGTCATTCGGTCTCAGTCTGTAGAAGTCTGTTTTCCGTTTCCAGTCATTGTCAGCTGCCTTCCGTACATCGTCACGCCCAATCACATTTCAGGGATCTCTTACACTACGTTTTGAAATTTACCGGGAGCGGAAAGGAGAGGCTACTCACAACAAGTAGGCTAAAAGAAAAACAAAATACCCAACCGCATAGAAATGATTTTCGTACTGTAAATTACGCTTGCGGTTACTAACGCTTGTTATTATTATATTTTCCTAAGGTTCGAACCAAACGGTTTGATTCTACTTTTTTAATCCGTACAGCTAAGGAATGGAATAAATTGCCGGCTTCTTTGTTCTCTGAGAGAAACAATTTGGATCTTTTTAAGGTCAGAGTGGATATGTATCTTCTGGGTCTGTGTGCTTCACATTCGACCACATCGTCACTTTGCAACAGGCGAGTTGGTGGTCAAACGCGGACCTATCCGAAAAAATAAACGAAATTATATATACTCGTATATTCCTATATACGAAAAAAATTATTAAAAAAACGTTTTTATTTTAATTTTAGCGAGAGTTGTATTATTACTATTACCAAAAAATATAGCATAGGAGGGAGTGAAGATGAATCTAACGGCATCAAAATCGCACAAACGGTTTAGGCTGTAGGTAGTAATATAGTAACATACATACAAAGTACAAACCCATACATACACTCGAAAACCATAACCCTCCTTACGCAGTTGGATACAAAAGGAATGAGATCCCATAAAACATAACATACTTACTTATAAAAAAAAACTGTGCTCAAAGCAATTGTTCTTCTTGTAAAATCAACACAGTTAATTTATTCAGTACCTATGTACAAGGAACATTAATATTGAGCCTATGTATTTTATGAGAGCATTTATCCAAATAATTTGTAATAAATTATGACCTAATTAGTTACATACTAACAATATTTCATAGTGACTGTATCAATATTATATATATATACTATACAGCTTTATTGTAAATTGACAGTGCATAAACACTTTCTATGTTATACTTGATAGAATAATAGATAAGTTTTATGAGAATAAGCAATATCAATAATATTAAACAACTTTATTTATTTAATAAATACAATGACTTAGGAGAAATCATGGGAATATTTGTGGATTTGGACCTACTGAAACAACCAGGTGGCCACACCTTGCCGTAAAGGATGGAGCGCTAGGAGAATAATAGAAGAAGCCAATGCAATCGCGATTTAAAAAAAACTGATTCTATATTCGATTATATAAATAAGACCTTAAGATATAAATGCAGCTAAATATAAATTTGTAAATCCCCAAATTTAGGATTAGATTAGGACAGAGACGTGAAAATTTCGTCACCAAAATCTGTTAATCACGGTCGTAAGATCTACATATTTATACAGGGTGTTACGAGTATTTTTAACAAAACCAAAACATTTGTGTGTGAATTACAATGAAAATATGCTTTGACTGAGGACTGATGTTTAACATTAGACCTTATAAAATTTGAATAATGAATATACCAAAATAGACGTCTGGGGTCTTGTTTTGGTACTAAAAGACTGCAATTTCCATGGGTTTCTTAATACTCACTGAAAAAGAATTATTAAGAAACTCATCTTCTTCTATCTTCTCTGGACATTATCAGATCAGCTGTAAGTTACAAATTATTATATTATAATTAGTACTTCGTTTTTAAATTACAAGTGAAGCTATTTAGGGTTTATATAAACGTATCTATTAAAACAGGGTAATAATAACATGAGGCCAGACGCGGCGGCAGATAATAGCTTAGAGTGGGACATCAACAATCATTCCTAAAAAAAATGCCGATGAAAACACCCTTTATACGCTCCATTCGATCATGTATAAGTACCTAAAGATTTTTACGAAATCCTGTAACTTGTCGTCGTAATACGAGGTTATTTGAGGGTGCTCCAATTGGGTGTATTAATTCGAAAGGTTTGTAATTATAGTTATCGTTATAAACGAATTAACTGTATGCACAACTCTATAATTGCAAAAAAAAACGCTCTTCCATAATTTTTGTAGTGGGTAAAAAAAAGTATTTATATTTCAGAAATATGATCAAAGCAACATTTATTAGGTATTATGAGTACAAATCCCTATTTATGTTTTTTTCTCTGTTGTATGTTTTTTGTCGCAATAAAAAAATGACTATGTCTATATGGTTAAATTTTCGTATCGGAAAATATATACTAGAAAGAAAAACATCCGATTTAAGCAACATAGAAGTAGACAGAACATATAATTATACTGTAGGCAAATCACGCTATGTCGATATACCTACAGGTACAACTTTGTGTCATGTATGTACAAATACTATAATATATTTATATTTGAGTTACAGGTAATTCTCTGTCTGTGCTAATTACTGCAGTATGTGGGTAAATAAACACACAAATCTCTTGTGCGACAGTTGACAGTGCCTATGCGCCGTCACGCAGATTACTCAGTCACGAAATAGCTTATTAGTTTATTACATACAGGTATTAACTCAATTAGCTGCTCATTTAGTAAATAGGAAGCATGTTATTTTGATATATTATACACCTAACCTATTGTAGGTACCAACACTACCCACTTAGGTAGTGAGGTACCTACACTGGGTAGTGTAGGTAGTGCCGAATATCCTAGAGAATGCCGACTTGAGGTTGAGGCAAATTAGAATATACAGAAGGTAGAAAACATACATACACAACACCAAGTTTAAGAGGTACCCTTCAAAAATAAGTTTTTTTCCAAGATTTTATTTTATCACTTTATCGGCGTGATTAATATGACCAAAGAGTATTTTGTTAAAAAAATTACCTGACTGCAAAACATTGACTTTCGTAGTGCAATTTACGCTGACGATACGCGTGATAGGTAAGTGAGTTGAATATACGTTTTTAATAAAAATATGAATATGAAAAATATCATCATCATCATCTCAGCCATAAGAAGTCCACTGCTGGACATAGGTCTCCCCCATGGATTTCCAAAAAGACCGATTGGAAGCGGCTTGCATCCAGCGTCTTCCCGCCACTTGTATGAGGTCATCTGTCCATCTCGTGGCTGGTCTTCCTACGCTGCGGTTGCCGGTATGTGGTCTCCACTCGAGAACCTTTCGGCCCCATCGGCCATCAGTTCTACGTGCTATGTGCCCTGCCCACTGCCACTTCAACTTGCTAATCCGCTGTGCTATATCGGTGACTTTTGTACGTCTACGTATCTCTTCATTTCTGATTCGATCTCGTAGAGAGACTCCGAGCATAGCCCTCTCCATGGCTCATTGCGCGACCTTGAGCTTCCTTATAAGGCCTAAAGTTAGGGACCACGTTTCAGTGCCGTATGTCATCACTAGTAACACACACTGGTTGTAAACTTTCGACTTGAGGGACTTGGGTATATTGGACGAGAAGACGCTTTTAAGTTTCCCGAACGCTGCCCAGCCGATTTGTATACGACGATTGACCTCTCTCGCAAAGTTGGACTTGCCTAATCGGACCGTTTGTCCTAGGTAGACATATTCGTCAACAACTTCAAGAGTGGAGTTCCCCACAGATATTGGGATGGGCACTACATGGGCGTTCGACATAACCTTCGTTTTGTCCATGTTCATTTTGAGGCCCACCCGTTGGGAAACTCTATTGAGGTCTTCGAGCATCGTACTAAGGTCTTCCATCGACTCTGCCATGACCACTATATCGTCGGCAAACCGAAGGTGAGTGATGCACTCGCCGTTAATATTGATGCCGATCCCTTTCCATTCTAGAAGCTTATGGGCATCTTCCAAACCGGCGGTAAACAGTTTCGGAGAGACAACGTCTCTCTGCCTCACTCCTCTCTATATCTTTATATGAAAAATATAAATATGGTAAAATATATGCACAAAGCTAGTGTATAAATAATTTTTACACTAATTTTAATTTACACTAATATTAATTTTTAAATAATTTTATTTAGAATATTTTCGTAAATTCTCTTATTTGTTAAGAAAAAGTTCATTGGAGGTTACGAAAAACCTAATTTTTTAGGATTCTGTCTGTTCACTTAGTTGTCCGCCTGTCAAGACCTTCTATCTCGGGAAAGCGTGGAGGGAGGTATCGAGAGTCTCTTTCAGCTGTGAAAAAATTAAACTTCTCGGTTATCGTAAAAAAAGCTAAAGCCGTATATGTCGCAAAAAACGCATATTTTGACACTCACAAGGGAATCAAAACCTATAGTGTACGTCCCGTTGACCCAGAACAATGAAATTTGGCAAAAAATATCGTTAATACACATAAAGAAAAGAAAAACCGATATATATATATTTACGACATATTGAAATATGTTCACTCAAATTTGCACGAATACAAAAAGAAAAATAATCCGAAGACTAGGAAATGTAATAATAGTAATAATTACCTGATACCAATACCATACAGATTAAAGATGACCGAAAAATTACCTAAACTGATGGGACTGAAATTATATAATAAGCTCCCAGAACGGATTCAACAGATAGAAAGAGAAAGCAGGTTCCACGCCAATGTAAAAAAAAATTGCTTCTATCTAAAACAATCTACACAATATCAGAATTTTTAAATAATGACTACAGTTATTGTAAATGAAGACTAATAAATATTTTTTAGTTTAAATTTACAATTCCACCATGAAGTCTTAATTCTATCATAATATATATATATATATAATTTATTTAATTTAATATTGTATAATCTATTCAATTTAATTTTAATCATTGTTTAGTTTAGTAGTCTGACGAGGCCCATAAACAGCTGATATATTTATTTTAATAATGAATTTCGTAATATTTTAAGATTTTATCCTATTGTCTTAGGTGTTAGTATAAAAATGATAATATTAGTGTACCTTTATGACACGGCCCTTATACAACTGATAGAACATTTTTGGAAGTTCGTTTAAAAATATTGTTATATAAAAAATTTAATCTTTCCCTTATCCACATAATTATTTCTTTTTTCTAAGTTTATCAGTCTGACGAGGCCCCTACACAGTCGATGTAATAGTATCTGCTAACATTCCACAATACAATATAACTTGTTTCTACCCTCATTATATTGTTGTTTTCTGAGGGAGACACAACAAGTATTTATGGATATGATTGTTATTGTTAATTACGAACCAAGTTTGACGAGTCCATATTAGAAACTTTCCTAATACCAATTTATTAAATTATTATGAATGTGACTTTTATGACAATAAACGATATTCTATTCTATTCTTGCGTATATGGATATTTTATGTTTCTTTAAGATCGTCCACAGCTTAAACGGCTTGATCGATTTTGATGTGCGAGGTGTCGTTAAATTCGTCTTCACTCCCTGAATATCATAGGCTATATTTTTTGTAATAATATTAAATATAATCGATAAGTAACCTCCAACGAACTTTTTAGTAATAAACAAGTAATTTTACTACAATTATTCTAAAGAATGTGCATTTATAATCTTTTGCAGCGATTGTATGCATACTTTCTCACAAAAACGTACACTCAACAGCATATCAAGCGTATCGAAATCTAAAGTTAGACTGCAAAGTGCTTTTTTTCATTCGTTTTTTTTTATTTTTATTTTACATAGATACTTGTTTATACCAAAGTTGGTCCATTAATAAAGCGGACGTGACTAAGGTAACCCGAGAGTAGGTAAGTAATGTTTCCGATCCGATTGCCGATGGCCAGCCTCCCTTGAACTTCACGAAAGTGCCTTCCAGCCATCATGTGACTAACGCCTAAGGCTTTGGATACATCTATAGAGTCTGTTTACTTATAGTTATATCGTGGTAAAAAAGATGAACTAACGTCCCGAAGTACACTACTATGATATTCTGTGGTCTTTACTGAACAAAATAATGAAATAAGGACAATAGCGCCCTCAATATCGCATTATTTCATTAACTGAATATAGTACAACATCTGCAACAGTTTCAGACTGGTTTACTTGTGGGTTTCCTAATATTAATTAGGCACGTACGGCCATCGAAGTAATTGTGTTATAGATATCTTATATCATGTTACGATACCGCACACGAATTTTTCTTTGTCTCAAGTATGTAAGTGATATATTGAATTTTTTGTAATAATTGTTTAAAATGCTATTTTATGCGGAAACCTATCTATAATCCAAAATACATTTATTCGAATCTTACTTGCCCGAATCCGTTTAATAGAACTGCCTATAAATGTTTTTCTTGAAATTTATAGGGGAATTAGGGGACCACCTCTAAGGACCTACCAAACAAAAACAGAGTCATCAAAAACAATTCTTAATTAGGGGACCACCTCTGAGGAGCTACCAGACAAAAACAGAATCATCAAAAACAATTCTTAATTAGGGGACCACCTCTGAGGAGTTGAAAACTGCGAATTGCAGTTATGTTATTAAGTCATCGTTTTACTAACAGGATTGTTGTCCAATAGCAGTTTTCTATTTATAATTCTACGACTGCTACTGGTAGATATTTGCCAGCGAATGAAGATTGATTAATCGTTTAAATAGCATACCAATGCCTTGAGTAAATAAGTAGGTATAAACTTTATAGTGGTGCTGCTAATAACAACCTTTATTGTTAAATCCTTTCTTTATTTACGATCGATATACCTATTACGAGCTTATTAAATAGCAAGATAAAAAGGTCAGCGTCAATAATGGACCCTTAAGAGCTAGGTTAAGGATAGGTTTTATACCGTGTATTCGTTTGTATACGAACACACATGATCTGCATAATTCACTTTAAAACCGTCTACATTTTACAACAACATGCTTATTAACGTTGCTATTAAATAGTAATAAGCGGTGTAAGTAGGTATCTGTACCTATTTGATATAGTCTACTTATACTTATACTCTTGATCCTGACCTAATAATACCACCTGGAGAAATACCTAGCAGGATATTTTTAACGGAAGAAAAGGTTAAGAGAGGCAAGTGGACACAAGTACGTATTTGACTATAAGAACGTATTTGTTTTTTATGCATAACTTACTTGATTGTCTAATTACTAACTTAATAAATTACTACTACTAATCACGAATAACTTTTTACTGGGGTTTCCAATTTCGAAGTTCTCTTTTCGTTGCAAGGGTGGACCTATAAGAGTTTAGTAACTTTGGTTCAAAAGTTTTTTTAAATATATCCTATTCGCATTACTATATCCAGACGCCTGCTGACTGATCGATTTTTTTCTCAGTTTTTTAAATTATATAATTTATGTATAACAAGCATTTTACAATTTTTATTGATTAATTATTACAATCAAATTTCCCGCACCCGCATCCGTCAGTCAGTTGTTAACCTAGTTTGTACTTACCTACTTATATACGCATTTTACATTTACGGTATGTATAATATAGAGTTTATCTAATTATTGTACACTGGCTACAAATATATATACTCAAAGCTAACCCTCTATCTCTATAGAAAGGAAATCAAAGAGGTATTCCTCCAGTATTTAGAATGTAATAAAGTACAAAAATAGAGTACAAGTTTTGTATCCATTGTATGTCACTTCCAAACATAAAATATATCTAGATATATAAATATTTAATAATTCCTTCACCTTTAACTAACTCAATATCAATAAAACACTGAAAGTGAGCTAAATGTTACGTTTCAGTTTCATTCATTTGATGGATGACACCGCGTCGACAGACAGCTGACTTACTAACAATGGGTAATCTATATATACACGACGCGAAACAGGGGAACTAAGCCTTTCCTTCGAAATACTTATGTTTTGCATAGAAAATAATATAGTAGCTCCCCCATTTAACTCGACAGATAAGTTTGTGCTACAACAATCCATCAACGCGCCTTGAGCTGTAAAAACTTGGTAAAAGGTCAATCTGGTGTTCGCTTCCTCGGTCTGCCGCGCCAATTAGATAATCTCTACAGAGCGGCTCTTTTCATCTTTACCTTACGTTACTTTAGTACATGACAAAAGATTATAATTAATTGTGTTAACATAGATTTTGCAGCTTGATTTTTACAGCTTCAAGGGACAGCAGATCTTCGTTTGTTATACTTATTTCAATTTGATACTTCCACCTACGCATTCCAGGAAATGATCTTAAGGGTTTCGTTTTTTTTCTCTTTTTTATACTTTAAATTTCATATGTTGTTTGTTATTCTTTTTATTTTTACGAACAAAAAAAATAGTTTAATTCAACTGGTTATTTTACTGGTTACTACTCTTATTTCTAAAAATAACATCCGAAGGTAAAACGTATAAACAACTGGAGTCTCGTCGATACTTTTTGGATATGGAAGCCTGAAAATGTCTAGTTTTAGGAGCATATTATATATTATAAGAAAAACTAAAACACCCGAACGCATAAAAATTATGCATTGATTGCCAATTTATTATTCCTAATTAAATTTAAACATGTCTTTTATATATTTTGTAATCTCTTTGTTATTTCCTTCATTTTGATACCCTACTCGATAGGTTTGGTAACAAATAATATTATCGTTAATATTTTTTGTATTTTATCGTTAATATCTTACAATTTAGCTCGAAAAATCCGCTATTTTGATTTTTTAAACACTTATCTAGGAAAACTTGGATTTTTGAGACGAATCTAACGATACCCATAACTGTTAATATCCATCTAGCCGTTAAAGATATAAGGTATTTGAAGAAATTTACAAACATACAAGATACGCGCGAAAAACGTAAGCCTTCCTTGGCAGTCTGATAAAAGTATGAGTTAGGTTATTGTAATAAAGTTAGTTAACGTTTTTATACACAATAAATACACATGACATACATACAAATTGCTTATTTCTCGTTTGTTTAATGATGACCATTTCAGGATAAATTTTATTATCTTCATAAGAAAAATTAATGGTAAGTATTAAAACTTCTTTTCAACCGACTTCCCATTACACAACCCAAGGTTGTCTCGAAGAGATCGCTTTTAGCGATAAGACCGCCTTTTGTGCAATTTTTAGGGTTCCGTACCTCAATAGGAAAAAACCCTTATAGGATCACTTTGTTGTCCGTCTGTCTGTCCGTCCGTCCGGGTGTCAAGACCTTTATCTCGGGAACGCGTAAAGGTATCGAGTTGAAATTAAAACCATATACGCAGATCCATAGTATCTTGCTGTAGAAAAAATAAAATTTCTCAGTTTTTGTAAAAAAGTTACAGCCGAATATGTCGTACAAAACGCACATTTCGACACTCACAGAGGAATCAAAACCTACGGGGTACTTCCCGTTGACCTAAAACTCTGAAATTTGGCGAGAAGCATTGTGTTAGAGTACACATATAGGAAAAAATCCGAAAACTGGATATTTTTTATTTAATCACAAAAAAATTGTGTCTCTATGCAAGGAATTTTAATCCGTGGTCAACGTTGCTTAATCCGTGGTCAACGTTGCTTAATCCGTGGTCAACGTTGCTAATCCGTGGTCAACGTTACTGGTACATCATCGAACTATATTTCTTAACGATTACTGTATTAACCCTAAACTTTGTTGAGTACTGTTTGTTGATCTTAATAAACAATAAAAAAAAGGAATGAGGGCTGCCTCAAACGTTCGCTCGCTCGGATCCGAGTGGTAGGCGCCGCCACTATAGCCCCTACTCGGATCCGAGCAAGGAATGTGTTAAATATTTTAACGATGTATATTTTTCGGTTTACGAAGGAAAATATAAAAAAAAATATGATTTCCCCCTTTTATTTACTTTGTACGGAACCCTCGGTGGGCGAGTCTGACTCGCACTTGTCCGGTTTTTTTATGTGTTTATTGTCTTATTACTTTATGTGGTGTCAATAAAGTGTTATTGATTGATTGATTGATTGATTGACTTCCAAAAAGGAGGAGGTTATCAATTCGACTGTATTTTTTTATGTTTGATACCTCATAACTTTCGACTGGGTGAACCGATTTTGATGATTCTTTTTTTTATTTGAAAGCTAGTGCTTCCCGTGTGATCTCAATTTAGTCCAGTTCTGACAATGACATCCATGAGAAGTCGGTTGCTTCAGTTTTTTAAACTATAAATAATTACATCTTTATCTACTAAGTTCTCGATATATTATTTAGACATGAAACGGCTTTGATGTTGCTAAAAAAATTAATCATAACTCGAACAAGATTATAAAGACACTTTCACAAAAGTTGGTAGTACCTATATCTGCCTGCTAAGCTGTAGATCATGGATTCAATCCCCACCCTGGCCAAACATTTGTGTGATGAGTATGGATGTTGATTCTGTGTCTGGGTGTTTCTATGTATCATAAGTATGTATTTACATTAAAAAAGTATATATGTGTTCTCCAGCCATCTAGTTCCATAGTACAAGCTTTTCTTAGTTTGGGCTAGATGGTGTTGTGTGAAAGTCCACTAATATTTATTTATTTATTTTCATACTAGCAAACCAAAAGAATAAGTTACTTAGGTTGAAAAACGAAAACTAATGTCTATCTATATATAGCGGTACAACTTATAGCAAAATTATTTTTAAGGTCTTGTGCGAGTTTATAGAATTCGCTAAGCCGCTTACATATTATCACATTTTTAGAGTTCCGTAGTCAACGAAATGGTGAAATTATAAAAGTGTCTTACCCTTTCGTCATGTCCGTCTTTATGACTATCTGTCCGTCGATTTGCTCGGAGACTCTTAGTTTTAGTAGTAGAAAGCTGTAATTTGGTATTCAAAGCGACAGGCCGGTTTTATTGAAGATATTAATTGACTAAATATATTTACGACAAATCTGTCCGTAAAATAAAAAAAAAATCTAATAACTATGACGTCAACATTGATCAAACTATTTAGTATACAGCCGGTAATACATATTAACAAATATACCTACACCCGTAAAATATTACCCACCTTGTGGGCAATCGGCAAAAAGATCAAAATCAATACAGAGATGTAGAATCACATCTATCTTACAATGTTCTAAAGCGCACGTTGTGAGTAAGCGGACCGTATCGAATCAAATGTTTTTGCCATTGTTTTTTAGAAACATCAATAGTATAATGAGATGGCTTTTAATATAAAGTGGCTAAGCAGGTGTTTAGGAAAGAAAATAAAAATAAATCTGTCATTCAAATTGCAGTTTTAGAATTTGAAAATACCCTACTCTTTGCCTCTGTAATTTTTGCTACGAGTATTAATCTCAACTTTATTCTTCTACAAATGTGATTTATCGCAATAAATGTAATTATTTAATACAATATTAAAGCTACCCACAATTACTTAATTGTAAATCTTAGTCTTTTCCGACCATAATTGGTAAAAATAATTTTGTGTAGAAATCGAACCACCTTAATACAGAAATCATACATAGAGAATTTAGTCCGAGACACATGATAACACCTTTTAAGATCATTCGTTTATCATTTAACAGGTCGTCAAGACATTGACCGAGACAATAAAATACTACCGATTTATCTAAGAGACGGCCTAAACGTGTAACTAATAATCTTCTTTAAATTTGTCCAGAGAAAGTGATGCTAGCGCTGCCAGCTACTTCACAGCAAAGTTGGGCGGCGTGTGATGAGATTAGTCCGCCGTTGTAACCAACAGATAATCTGTTTAACTAGCGGGAAAATTAATCCGCGAGTATTTCACAAATTATCTGAAGAATTTCTCTATAGATATGTACGTAAACTAGACATCGGTTGGACACGTCAAATGACGGGAAAGTGGAGATTATTATTTTTCAGATTGCGCAGGTAGGGTTTAAGTGTATGTATGTGTGTAGTATATGTTGGTAAGTTTCTATGTTACCGCCTACAACCTAAACGGCATGACCGATATTAATGTGCGAGGTATCGTTAGATCCGTCTTCACTTCCTGAGTGTCAAAGGCTACATTTTATTGTAATTAAGTCTCGTAACAAGTATAACTTTAGAAAACTCAAAAATCCCCGAAAAAAATGGCTGAACCGATTTTGATTAAACATACCTATTAAAAACCTGTTTTAGGCTGTTTTAGGTGTTATTAGCATACTAATGAAGCTCTTTCATATGATACCCCACATGATACGGTTAATTTACTTTAAAACTAAAATCCGGTAAGAAAAAAATGATTTCGGATTTTTTCCTATATGTGTCATCATCATCTCAGCCATAAGAAGTCCACTGCTGGACATAGGCCTCCCCCATGGATTTCCAAAAAGACCGATTGGAAGCGGCTTGCATCCAGCGTCTTCCCGCCACTTGTATGAGGTCATCTGTCCATCTCGTGGCTGGACTTCCTACGCTGCGCTTGCCGGTACGTGGTCTCCACTCGAGAACCTTTCGGCCCTCGAGAACCTTTCGGCCTCGAGAACCTTTCGGCACTCGAGAACCTTTCGGCCCTCGAGAACCTTTCGACCTATATATGTACTCTATCACAATGCTTCTTGTCAAATTTAATAGTTCTAGGTCAACGGGAAGTATCCCATAGGTTTTGATTCCCTCGTGAGTGTCGAAATGTGCGTTTTTTACGACATATTCGGCTATAACTTTTTTTTACGAACACAAAAAAATTATTTTTCTTTCTGCAGCAAGATACTATATGGATTTGCGTATATGGTTTTAATTTCAACTCCATACCTTCACGCATTCCCGAGATAAAGGTCTTGACACCCGGACAGATGGACAGACAGACAGACGGACAACAAAGTGATCCTATAAGGGTTCCGTTTTTTTTCCTTTTGAGGTACGGAACCCTAAAAATTGATTTACAAAAGGAAAAACACTATAACCTACAACCACTAGAAATACCGAATAATTTATATCATTTCGTATTTCCTTGAAAAAGTTAGCCTCAACGGCGTTCAGTGTGTTCCGTTTGCATTTTCTCTAGTTAACAATATTACATTATTTACATGACCGTGCCCATCAATCTGTTTGCAAAGATACTTCGTGCTAATTATACAATACCACCAGTAATAGGTCTACAAGTAATACTACAGTCAGAATGAAGCGCCCAGACCTCGTTTCATTGTTAAACTTATCTAGTACTTTTCCTGTGATCTACGTGAATAAAAAGTATACTTGGAGTGGAAGGTCGCACCTCTCAAAGAGAGCTGGCCGTTTGTTCATTAATTAACTTTTTGTGATTATAAGAGCAAGATTTGGGTAAGTACTAAAAAATAAATCTCATGTAACTAAAGGTATGTTTGCGAAAATAGGGTTTTATTGAGTCCGCGTTTGGTCACTAATTAGGATTGCCAACCGTTCCGCACGAGGCGGGATGTCCCGTTTTTAGGGCTCAAATAGTGAGTCCCGCTATATTGTCCCGCTTTACGGTGAATCTTCACAAGGCAAGAATCCAAATTTGCTAGTAAAAATAATTTAAGTAAAATTGCAGACTTTTATGATACGCTATGAATAATAGAAAATTGCTCAAATGTGCCAAATCGCAAGACAAGTACTATTTCATAAATAAAAACAAATTTTTCGTTGATTAGTTTTCAATATTGAAATTTGTAATGTTTTTTTTTTTAAGACAAACCATGCCTTCGTTTGACCACAATCTCACCTGATGGGAAGCGATGATGAGGTCGAAGATGTAGAACGCCTGCCTAGGAGATACCTATTCACTCTTTTCTTAAGCAACCCCGGGTTGAATTTTATAGGAAACACTGACTCTGGAAGAGCATTCCTCATTTCTACCGTTCTTACTAAACAATTGAAGCGGAAACGCTTAGAATAAATTGATACAAGCAATTACATTAATTTTTCTTTCTTTTCTGTGGGTACATTTATATGCAGATCCCACTTTTTTGCCCTGTCCCGCTTATTAATTTTAAATCTCTAGTATATCCGTGAATAAGAGTTGGCAAGCCTACCTTACCTCTAACCTAGTCTGCCTGTACGTAAGCAACGATGTTGCCGAAGATTAAACCTTGGAATCATTCTAGGATACGACGGTATTATCTTCTTCCCGTTGTACCTACAATATTGCTTCAATACAACGAGATATTTATTTATACACTCACAATGTATTTTTTTTACCAAAGAAGTGTGTTAGTTAAGTGTGCATAGGGCACGGAAGCGTGGTCACTCATTATGGGCCTTATAAGAAAACTCATAGTCACACAACGAGCTAGAGAGGGTTATGCTCGGAGTATCTCTTTGAAATCTAATCAATAAATCCGGTAAAGTACGAGTTTCTCTCGCACACCTAGGCTTCTCCAGTCCTATGCATGACATATTAATATTAATTAATCAATAAATTATATTAATTAATACATGAACATGAACACTGACACCAAGGCAATTAGGTACTCAACTGAATGTACTTTATATCTAAGAACATTTGTAAATTCATCGCGTTGGATTGGCAATCAAAAACATTTATCAATTTAGGAATCCGTTTGCGAAATATATATGCTTTAGTGATAATTTTTGTTAAGAGTCAAGTTTCGTCCCCTAACAGCTAAATGGTTGACTTTGGAGATATGAAATAATCAAGCTAGTAGTATACAATTACGATGAAATTAAAAGGAAATCACGGATAAGTATAAGTAGGTTTTACAAGTTAACGAGTAATAGCCTTAAAAACCATCCTTTGTACGTAGTCGGACTAAAGATATAAGTGCTCTACCTTTTACAAGATTAGCATATATAATGTATGAGGTAGTTATAAGAATTTTTTGGCAGTTGTTCAAGTCGAGGTTGTAAGTGGTATCGAGGCATGCGAGACACGTTGGCGCCACGCATACTGTTTGGCAAGTAGGCTTATTAGTGTGTAGAGTGCACTCAATACTGGAAGTTAAACTACAAGAAGCTTCATAGACAATAGATTCGTTACTGAATTGATGAATTGTATAGGTCAAATGGAAATAAGCTCCTTGCATCAAGATTACCTGTCTAAACGTACCGAGATAAGTACTATTCAGGACTCAATCTGATCAAGAATCCGAATTGTAAAATACCGAATATAATTTCCCCGAAAACTCATTTCTTTTTACAAAATACACTTTATCAAAATACCGAAAACTCATTTGACAACTCGCCTCGTAATCGAATCTTTGTAATACGAACGTTTATGGGCATAATAAAAAGAAACTTAACATTCGCTTTAGCTTTCGACATTTTGCTGGCGAGAAAACACACCATAGATGGTAGATAGATGATATTATACATTTATAAACACCCAGACACAGAACAAACATCAATGTTTAGCAGAAATGTTTGCCCTGGGTGGATCGAACCCACGACATACAGCTCAGAAGGTAGACGTATTACAACTGAGCCATAAGACCTGTCGGGTATAAAAAATATAAGATAACACCAGCTTTCCCCCGTGGTTTTAAACGCGTAATTATATCTTCATAGATATAACAAAAGAAAACAGTGACGATGATAGTGGTGAAATATAAACCATATATCCGTCTCCAAGGCGTCAGCTGTCTACCAAATTTCATATCGATATTTTCAGCCGTTTGATTGTGAAAAGGTGACAAACAGGTACAGTTACTTACAGGTACAGTACTTGAACTAGCCCTTAGAAAATGACACGTGGTTTGTGTGCCATTGCAGAAGGAAAGGCGAACGGTATCCCTGGGGATGCTTGTGATTTTTACCACATACAATTAGATAGGGAAGAAGCACTGGTAAGTTCCTATGGATATATGGGATTGTGGAGGCTTTTGGTGTCCTAATAACCCTCACAACCCAGCTATTTTGCAATTCGAGATACCTGCATCAATATAGTTGAGTCGAATATCTTACAAAGAATTCCGCGTCAACAAAAATGAAATACTATAAAATCCTTTCATTGCTTCCGCTCTATTATATTTTAAGTTGGAGCAGTTCATCGTGGTAATATATGTCAAGCAGAAATCTGCATGAAGCAGAGCCCTGCTTAAAAATTAGAAAGTAAACATTCATCTAGAATACTTTTTCAAGAGACAAAATAAAACGAAAGGCAAGAAGTAAAAGATTCTAATGTTCTCGGGTCGGGTATCTCTCATTAAATTCTCTAATTAGCCAGCTTAATTAATTTAAAAATTCATTCATAATAACCTGCATTGTTTAACGATGTTTTTATTTTTGTTGCAAGAAATATTTTTTCAGAGGTGTCCGGGGAAAAAAACTATATTTCGCCCAAATGTCCGGGAATTTAGCAGTGTTTATCCGGCGGCGGCAATTTAGGTGATGGCAGCCCTACTCATATGGTATGTATAGTGATTCGCCAATAGAAAATGGTTTTATCATGTTGTGTAGAAAATGCGTAATGAATTGCCGAAAATTACGGTCTCAACGATTCTCTTAAAATGAGATTTTACAGAAACTTATAGCAAAATCCCATACGTGTTTCATACACCAGGAAAAATTAGCACGAGAAATCAAGAAATACATGTAGTGAATTTGGCAGGCACAACGGCGCAACGGAAAGAACAAGAACGGTCCATTGTAAATTGTTAATATTGCTGTGAAATCGCTTTTAGACAAGTGTCCCTATATTAATCTATGCATCATTCTGAAAAATTGGAAAGGCGTTTCTTATACAATATAGTCTGCAGCCAGCCTTACTTAGAAAGTAATTAAATATCTTTATCCACTTTCATATCAGTAGGTACGCACTGTATGTTCATGAAAATGTGGATAAAATAACACAAGTCTTGAATTGACATTCTGACTTGGAGTTTTTTAGGGTTCCGTACCTCAAAAGGAAAAAACGGAACCCTTATATGATCACTTTGTTGTCCGTCTGTCCGTTCGTCCAGGTGTCAAGACCTTTATCTCGGGAACGCGTGAAGGTATCGTGTTGAAATTAAAACCATATACGCAGATCCATAGTCTCTTGCTTCAGAAAGAAAAATAAAAATTTCTCAGTTTTCGTAAAAAAAAGTTACAGCCGAATATGTCGTAAAAAACGCACATTTCGACACTTACAAGGGAATGAAAATCTATGGGGTACTTCCCGTTGATCTAGAACTATGAAATTTGGCAAGAAGCATTCTGTGGTACACAGAAGGTCTGTGGTCTGTGGTGGTTCTGTGGTTCTGTGGTTAGGAAAAAATCCGAAAACGTCATTTTTAATTGGCACTGATTTAAAGAGGCAGTTGTAAATAGCAGTTTTGGTAAGTTAAAAATTATAAATGGCACGTTTAATAACTAGTTCAGCAGTTAAAACTAAGCAGTAAAGTAAACAAAAATGAGTAATAAAAAATAATGAAATGGATCAGTGAATATATAATTGAGCAGGAAAATAATTGAATGGGCCGTAAAAATTATTATCTATAATTTGTATAAAAAAAAAAAAACATAACCTAATCTCTGTAGAAATTATTGCTTATACCTATATACTTATATAACTTTCCATCATTTTTACCGCTCATTCAGTTATTGGACTGCTCAATTATTTTTAGAATTGACAAATTGTATGATAAAATAACCGACTAATTTATTTTTTATTACTGTCCATGTTTTACTGTCGCAATAATTAATCAACCGCCATTAAATTAAATAACTGCTCAATATGTTTTTGAACTGATCATAATAACATCTCGAATATTTAAATAACAGCTCAAAAAATTAGTTCTCTTTTTAATTTAATCACAAAAAAATTGTGTCTTTATGCAAGGAATGAGGGGCCAAATTTTAAAGTGAATTAACCATATCATGTGGAGTATCATATGAAAGAGCTTCATTAGCATAAGCTAAAACAGGTTTTTAAATATTTTTATGATGTATATTTTTCGGTTTATGAAGGAAAATATAAAAAAAAAAAAAAAAAAAACCTTTTATCTACTAGTTTGTACGGAACCCTCGGTAGGCGAGTCTGACTCACACTCGTCCGGTTTTATTTTTAATACGAAATAGATCTACGTTTAACTACTAACGCGACTGGTGGTAATATGACGGTGTGGCCGAGGATGGACCACGTCAATCCATAACATATCAATTTACTCATCTAATTGCTCTTTTCGTTCTGCTGTCATTTACCTGAACCAAGCAAGGTTTTTGATCCGTACTCCATGCCAGCGAGCCATGGAGCGCAGTATTTTAGGAGTCAAGCTTTCAGACCGCATTAGAAATAGCGTGCTGCGCTCCAAAACTCAGATCGCTGGCGTTGGTCAAAAAGCCGCCGAACTGAAGTGGAACTGGACTGGACATGTCTGTCGCATGCACGACGATTTGTGGGCCAAAATTACCACAAAGTGGGTTCCGGAGGTCGTCAGACCACTCGGTAGGCCCAGGCGGAGATAGCGATACGAATTGGACTCCTTTTGCAACAACTGGACACAAAAAGCTAAAGACCGTGAAGAGTGGAAGGAGGATAGGGAGGCCTTTGCCCAGCAGTGGGACACATCAGGCTAATAATAATAATAACTCTTGTAAGTACCTACACTTGAAATATTAGGTGAACAAATACAAAACTAGGTTCTTAATATTATCTGTCGCTTTCGTTCTGAAACTCTCTCTCTCTCTCTTTCTGTCTTTGGATTTATGCGGAATTTTTGACGTCTGTTAGACGTAGGCGTTGACGAGCAACGTAACTGAATTCGTCTGCGCCGTAAAACAGTCTTTGATATTCAGCTCTATGATTTTACATTAACTGCGCTCTACTATTATCATTAACTATTTTAATCCTAAAATTAACAGCTGACAAAATATGCGTGTCAACATTTATTTAATACGACGTTTACCGAATATGCAGTGAGTACCACAGAATAGATAGTAGTGACAAGACATTGGTGGTTTGTAATAGTGTTTCTACAGCCTATTGTCTTCCCAATCGGAACTAGCCGTATGATCAATATTTTGATATGCCACCTGACTTGGAGACAGGGTTGAGAACAAAAAAAATAACACTAGTAGTTCTACGAACAGTAGACCTCGCGAGAGAGCGTATTTGCAGCTCACCTTGGACAATCTATACATAATACCTAGATAAAGTTGGCTTAGGAGGCCGTATGTAAAATTATGGCCGATTTCGCTATTTTAAGTGATTAAACAGACGTTATATTTTCATAGTCAAAAAATATTTTTTCCATAAGTTTAAGCACCTCGTAAGATCTATTTAATTTTAACACAACTATTATTACAATTTTTTTATTTTTAGTTTTTTTATACACAATTAATACAAAGAAGTAGGATATGTTTATATGCCCTTAATTTAAAAAACAATGTATATTCTTATAAAAACAAATAATAATTTTATAAATGGAGAAAACGTAAAATCATGAAAATTATTCAGCGCTGAAATGCATCAAGCACATCCACGCGCCCTCACTATTACACGCAATCTGAAATTGGTTGTCATATCTCGACAACCACTTGACCAATTCTGTTCATTTTTACCACAAGTTGTAATAACTGTGTACTTTACCTACCTACCACATATCATTAAAATTGGTTTGTAAATAACGCCGCAATAAACTTCCCCCCTTTTTTTGGGAACCACCCCTCTTATCAAAAATCTCCGACGACAAAAAAAAATTAATAATCCATAGAACCTATATACCAAGTTTCAACAAAATTGGTTCAAAATTACGCCCTGTATGCGAGTACGAACATACAAACAATCCACAAACGCACAAACTGACAGACGAAAGAAAATTTGGCCAGTTCATGCAGACACTTCGCTCGCTCGGTCAATGAGGAAATTTATACTTAAGTGCCAAAAATGTGGACATGTGGCCACAAGTATTTTCTAAGATTATTCATATGAGTAATCTTAGAAAATTTTGTTTTTTTTTAGAAGCTATTTGATAACAACCCAGGTAAATATTTCCGGAATTTAATGTCGTAGGTAATATTTTAAGCCAAACTCAACGAGTTAATAGTAACAGACCTTTTATGTTTTATTAATTGATATAAAATGTAATTTCTCTATCTGGCCGGAAGGTAAACAATTTTTAATGCTTTTTTTTATAGGCAAACTCACCCTGAATTTTTCTGCGCCTTCGCATCTCTGCATATTACAATTAGTGCACAGAAAAGAACAACCTTTAAGTTCATGTTTAACGGAAACTAACATCGGTAAGGACGTTAGTGTTCGCGCGCGGCCGGTCCGCTCCGCGTGATCGATTCGCGAGTACTGCGCGCGCGCAGCCTGCGCCCGGGCTAATCTGCGGTCAATGAAGGCTGCGCAGACGCCCCAGGCGAACTATGACGCTCGGGTAGTAAGCTTCGACAAACTAATTTGTGTCAGCCATATTTATCCCACTTACAAATATACATAACTAGCTGCGCCCCGTGATGATGCCTAATGATGAAAAACGGTTACGATGACGATGGTAAGATGTAGCCTATGTCCATCTACAAGTACTCAGTTATCTCTATACCAAATTTTATAACAATTGGTTCAGCCGTTTGATCCTGACAAGGTCAGAGAAAAATTAAATTGAATCCTTAAATTTATTACATAGTGCCCTACTAGAAAGTAATAAAAAACTAAATTTTCAAAAATACTATATTGAAAAAAATTACCTTGACTAATTTTCAACAGCATGGGGTTGCATACAGTTGACAGTGTATGTTATTAAGTTTAAATCTTGCATTAAGTTAGTCAATCTCTCAAAATGACGCTCAGTGTAAGGCAAGGCTCCTTCAATAAAACTGGCAAGTGCTGGTACTTTGAGCTGACCTGTAATTATCTCTGGAGCCAGGATATTGAACACCAGCTGGGCAGCATGACAGTTCTTATTGTTCGTATTCCATTCAGCAGCAAATTTTAGCAATGACTCTTTCTGTGTATTGTTAACTTCTTTTAGAGTTTCCCTAAGTTTATCATTACCACTTTTTAGTACATCATTTACTATTTTTAATACATGAAGCGGTCTATTCATCCTTATAGCTAATTTCAATGCTTTGACCATCTGTTTGTCATGAAGTAAGTTCATCAATTCCTGTTCTTGTAATATCATCTCTTCTCTCTCTTTTGCCATTTGTTCTCTTCTCTCAATGGTAACATCTTTTAGTTTAATTAATTTTGAATCAGAGCCACCTGTGATTACGATAGATTCATCTTTGCTTACGGCTAGAGACCAGACTTTACCGTCGTGGTTGTCTAAAGACATTTTGCACTCAGATGTCTTTATGTTCCACAGCTTTAAAAGGCCATCAGCACCACTAGACATTATTTGCTGTCCTCTGCTAACAAATTCTATTTTTAGTACAGAGCTCTCATGTCCTTCAAATGTTTTAAGACAACCTAAATCTACTATGGACCATAATTTGATTGTGCTGTCTGCAGAAGAAGTGACAATCACCTGGTCCATGGGAGAGAATTTCACACACCAAACTCCCCTTCTGTGTCCTTTTAAAACTCCTAAGAGTGTTAAGTCTTCTGTCCATAGTTTGGCTGTTTTATCCTGCGATCCTGTGGCTATCATCTTATCATTCGGAGACACAGTTACACAATTTATGTCCATTTGGTGGGCTAGTTCAGTATGAGATGATTTTATTTTCTGATTGCATGTAGAAAACTCCTTAGGAACACCCCAGACTTTCAAGCAGTTATCCTGGCTAACTGATGTAAAGAAGTCACTTGATGTTTGAGCAGTGAAGACGGAGCCAACAGAAGCTGTGTGACGAGCTCCTACTCCTATACAAGTAATTTCATTTTCAGGTGTTTGCAGCCAAATACGTACTGAATTATCTTTGCCTGAAGAAACAAACATTTCAGGCTGAGTTGGAAAACTTGCCAGAGCTAATATTATATCTGTGTGCCCTTTCACTATTTGACAATTCATACTATCCACTTCATAATATTTTAGATCTCGACTATTGGTGGCAACTGCTATGTGCTTTTCCTCTTTCCCAACAAATATAATGTCAAGTACTTCATCTGTGAAGCCAACCATTTGCTTGACACAGTCAAATGTCTCAAGTTCATGAATGATAATATTGTGGTCAGCTGTCACAACTGATAGCAAGTTTCTCACATTGTTGAACATGAGATGAGTTACAGCTAAGCCTCCTTCTTCTGATGCAGGAGACACAAGACTGTTGTTCTGTTCAAACATGAGGCGACCCATTACCATGTTCCATACTTTAATGACACCCTTTTCACCAGCACAGGCTACATAAATACCTTCAGTTTCTACTTTCTTTTTAAAGTTTGGTATTTTAAATGATTGAGGCAAAAGAATGGTGGCCTCTATGCTCTCATACACAGGAATAACTTTAAGAGCCTTGGTTTCATGTAAATTCCAAAGGATGAGAACACGATCCCTGCCAGAACTAACCAAGTGTACACCATCAGAACAAAACTGTAATGATGTAATTTTGCTGAAGTGTCCAGAATAAATTAATTCTTCTTTCCCTGTTTTTGAGTTCCATGACCTTATTTTAGTGTCATCAGCTGCCCCAAAAATTAGTTGCTTTGATAAATCAGGATGGTACATTAATACAGAAAACACTCCCATGGCACCACGAAGACTGCTAGTGCAAGTATTGTGAGCTAGATCCCACAGTCTGATATTACCATCAGATCCTCCAGAAGCTACATTCTCATCTGAAGAATCAAAGGCCAGTTGTGCTACAGGACCTTTATGCCCCGCTCTCCATATCTTTTGTTGTTTGCCTGTCTCTCGCTCCCACAACTTCATCAAACCACTTTTGTGTGCTGTTATTATTGATGTGTTATCATGAGAAATTTGGAATGTGTATATTTGGTCAGTCTCTGCATCTTCATCTGTTTCACCAATAACAAGGACATTTGCGAGTGTGTTCACATCTACCACTTTGATGGCATCATCACACTGACATAGCAAGTGTACACCGTCTATGGTCCAATCAATATTTCCACCTGTGTAGAACGCCGTATATTCTTCTGTTTTCTCATAGCTGAAATAAAATATACTTTATTACTGAAGTTAAGAGAAATTATTAGTAGCAATTATATTTAGTAACTTAAATGCTAATATAAATAGTGTGCATTTATTGTGTGCATGCACTTATAAATAGTGTGCATGCCTATTAATGTAAATAATGACACCGCTTTCAAGAAAACCTAACATAAGGTTATAACCAGGTTTACAATTATCCCGAACATTACAGTATTGTATGATATAAGGCGGAACAGCGAGGCACAATTAGTAAGGATTATAAAAGCTAGTATTTACTAAAATGAACAAAGTTCAAAACGTTATTTAAGCTTACTTTATGAAAGTTAAAATACTTACATTTCTTTTAATGTGGCCATCTCTTATTTAACGAGTGAACAATCAGTTTCCAAAATATATAAAGCAAACAATTAATTCATGAACGCATCACGTAAACTTCATTGAGGCAATTTAAAGGTAAAGGTAACACATTCTAAACATAACCATGAACAAAATTTTATCCAAGCACCGGTCACCATGCGGGCATGGACCATAACATGATAAACATGATACCACTAGTGCTGGGCGTTTTTTACAATAACCGTTTTAAGAACTAGTTACTCTATGAAAAACGAACAAACGCTTATGCCGATATGACACAACCAGTTACAAAAAAAAAAAACGAACGCAACGATTTCGCGTCGCGCGACTGCTGAGGTGCAGCAGTGATAACGAAACGAAACAACGAAAACGTATCGACTTTATGAGCGAATTTAGTATAATGTTCTACCTATATTGCATACGGTCTATTTTTGATTGAATAGTAAACCCGTTTTTGTAACTACATTTTGGCCCTAGTTAGAAAGTTCTCTATCTCAATCCAATAACATGATAAACATGATAGCACTAGTGCTGGGCGTTTTTTACAATAACCGTTTTAAGAACTAGTTACTCTATGAAAAACGAACAAACGCTTATGCCGATATGACACAACCAGTTACAAAAAAAAAACGAACGCAACGATTTCGCGTCGCGTGACTGCTGAGGTGCAGCAGTGATAACGAAACGAAACAACGAAAACGTATCGACTTTATGAGCGAATTTAGTATAATGTTCTACCTATATTGCATACGGTCTATTTTTGATTGAATAGTAAACCCGTTTTTGTAACTACATTTTGGCCCTAGTTAGAAAGTTCTCTATCTCAATCCAATAAAGTCTATTATTGATTGAAATTAGAAACCAGTTTTTTCTAACTACATAATGATACATGGCAAACTATTATTTAACGTAACTAAATAAAGACTAATATTGAGTGAAATAAGAAAGAAACGTTTTATTTACAATCGTTTCTAGAAACGCTTTTTTCTAAGAGAAAACCGTTTCGTTTCGTTTTAAATAAAACTAAAAATGACCCAGCTCTAGATACCACTGACTTACTAAAAAAACTGAAATTGACGTTGATATTTACAGCGTCCTTGACAGTTCAATATTGTAAAAAAAAAACAAACACAATTGGCATATCTCACGAGGAACATATGCAACGTACTTCACCAAATCCACACTAGCTAGTTGCTGTCGTGTAAAAAATAGCTATAATAACCCGTTGCAAAGCAATATTTTTGCAAATATATATGCACATTTAATTTTGTTATTGTAGTCACTGATAATCTAACATATATATCCATTAAAGCCGGTGACAAGATTGGCTAAATGTTTATAACCACAACACAATGCCAGCACACCTAAAAAAAATATAAGAGTTAATTATAGTGCTGGGTCGTTTTTAGTTTTACATAAAATGAATCGAAACGGTTTTTTCTTAGAAAAACGCGTTTCTAGAAACGGTTGAAAATAAAAGCGTTTTTTTCTTATTTCAGTCAATATTAGTCTTTATTTAGTTACGCTAAAGAATATTTTGCCTTGTATCACTATGTAATTAGAAAAAAGTGGTTTCTAATTTCAATCAATAATAGACTTTATTGAGTTGATATAGAGAATTTTCTAACTTGGGCCAAAATGTAGTTCCAAAAAAATGGGTTTACTATTCAATCAAAAATAGACCGTATGCAATAGAGATAGAAAAATGTCTAATGTTGTTCTTCTAGCCTTCCTTTCGT
This sequence comes from Lycia hirtaria, assembly GCA_947563715.1. Lineage (NCBI taxonomy): Eukaryota > Metazoa > Arthropoda > Insecta > Lepidoptera > Geometridae > Lycia > Lycia hirtaria. The sequence continues at coordinate 28,903,790 of OX387384.1, forward strand.
CTGTGGATAGTATATCCCATTTATATTCCTTGATTCTGAAGTCATCATCGACTGAGATACACTGTACAGCAGATGCAGTAGAAGCCTGGAAAACCCTCTGTCCTAATGGTAACATTCGTGAGGAACCAAAGCTAAAAAAACTTTGGGATGTTCCATTGGTGCAGAATATTCATCAAGATTTGGTCCAAAATTCAGTCAGTGACCAAGATCGTGCGAGGCTTGGCCAGACTGTAGCTCCACACCCTTCTTTCTGTGAACCTCGGAACACTGCTCAACAATGGCAGCTTCCGTATTGCCATAGGTCTCCGATTGGGAGCTGCCATTGTCGAACGTCATGTGTGTCCGTGTGGAACCGGCGTCGACAGAAAAGGACTACATGGACTTTACTGCCAACATAGTGAAGGTAGATTTTCCCGCCATGGCCCCTTAAATGATATCTTTAAAAGGGCGCTGGCCACCATCAACATACCTTCAATGCTAGAACCAGCAGGGATTGTTCGGCATGATGGCAAGCACCCTGATGGCCTAGCTCTCGTTCCCTGGGAGAGGGGAAGGGCCCTCGTTTGGGATGCAACTTGTGTCGATACGTTAGCCCCTTCTCATCTCAGTGGGACAGTTCAAAGGCTAGGAGCCGCGGCGGATGTCGCAGAAGACGCCAAGCGACGCAAATACGTATCACTTTCTAGCGATTACATTTTTGTGCGACTCGGTGTCGAAACTTTTGGTCCATGGGGTCAATCCACAAAATAGTTTATAAAAACAATAACACCTCGTTTAGTCGACCAACGCCTCTGGTGAAATGAGAGCTGGCTCATTCCTCGCACAAAGAATTTCATTAGCGATTCAGCGTGGGAATGCAGCCAGCGTTCTAGGAACTCTACCACACGGGCATCAACACATTTTTTTTTAATTCAAAATTTCTGTTTTCTTTTGTTTATTTAAGTTGTTTAGGTTATTTTAGTTTAGTTTTATTTAAGTAGATATGCCTAGTACAATTGTAAACGTATTAAATTCACACTATTAAATAAATTATAGTAAAAACATTTATCCATAGAGATAGAACATTATATGTAGATACTAAATTCGCTCATAAAACCGATACGTTTTCGTTGTTTCGTTTCGTTATCACTGCTGCAATCAGTAGTCGCGCGACGCGAAATCGTTTCGTTCGTTTTTGTAACTGGTTATCTCATAGCGGCATAAGCGTTTGTTCGTTTTTCAAAGATAGAGTAACTAGTTTTTAAAACCGTTATTGTAAAAAACGCTCAGCACTACAGTTAATAACTGTCAAGTGTCAGTAAAAAAGATAAAAGTGAGAGTTTTGGCGGGAACGTCATACAAACATGTTGTTGCTCTGTTTTATTTTCCTAAACTTGTGTTATTTTGAGTATTAATGCGATAAAAATGATGGTGTTTTATTATTAAGCGTTCGATCAAGTGCGTGAGTGTGGGCAAGTGAAATAAAGTAGTGAAACGTGTCATTTTACGTTGTCAGAAAAACTCCATTGAAGCTTCAAGTAAAGTCGCCATCGCTTTACTGAGAATTGAGATGAAATTAAATCAGACGAGGCTGTATGGTCAAATGACCTTTGCCTTCCAGTACACAATGTACGGCGAAAAAAAAAGAGGCTGTGCAAAGAGTAGTGTACTTTATGCTGTGTGGAAGTTTTGGCGGGAACGTCTTAGTAACGTGTTGTTGCTTTGTTTTATTTTCCTAAACTTGTGTTATTTTGAACATTAATGCTATAAAAATGGTGGTGTTTTATTCATTAAGTGTTCGATAAAGTGCGTGAGTGTGGGCAAGTGAAATAAAGCAGTAAAACGTGTGATTTTACGTTATCGGCAAAACTCCATAGAAGCTTCTAGTAAAGTCGCCACTATTTTACTGAAGTAGGACTCGACTTATAAATTGACTGTATACGTGACTTAGATTGTGATTAGAACATTTACAACTTGTTTTATTCAAGAAACTTGAAAAAATCCTATTACTTGACACTGGCAAATGCTTTAATGCGAGTCCAATACAAAAAAGAAGAATATAGGCTGTGTTTGTTTTGGTTTCGACTTGCAAATCTTACAATTTTTTATGTTTATTTGTATTTTGTGGGTAAATTAATAAATATGATAAATATTGTTAGAAAAATAAAATATGACAGTTTGGCAAGAATGTACGCAACCAAAACACCGCAAACTTCGTCAATTAGTGAAAAATTTGAAACCGTATTTTCTTTTCCTCATATAAAATACTTCTCAATCTTCAATAGACTTAAAGTCTACCATATTATGGGATCATGTGTTGCCGTACCCAGCTGCGGTTTCCTAGAAATGCTCAATGTTCTACCTCAACAAAGTTTCTTGACAGCTGCCTATATAGGTAAGTCATGATAAGTCTTCAGCTGTAGGATTATTATTATGTTACGATATTACGAAGTCGAAAGGAAATCATATTACTTATTTTTACCCAACTAAAATCGACTTTGTCAAGGTCCAACGAACTGTTACTATTCAACTGATTTTTCTTTCACGAATCTTGAATTGTGCCTGTAGTCATTGTTTATAATTATAAGTATGTACAATGACCTCCTTTCGGCTTAGTACAGTGTATCAAAATAATCCTACGTGTTACTTTTATCATCTATGTATGTACAGTAGAGAATTGATCTTGATAATTTTACAGGACTAACTGGTGCATGTGTTCTCTCAGCTGCAAGTCTACCTTTTAAGAACATCATTGGATTTTTGTATATAAGTGAAGACAATAATCAAATAAAAATATCTTCATTAGATTTTTGGGGGAAAAGAGTAGATAGGATAGTTCCTGCAGATGACTGGATCCCCCTTCTAGACATGGCACCCAAGAAGTTAGATATATTATACTTATCACCAGAACTTGCAGATAAAACGAAGTATAAATGGTTTGTCAAGTTTGGTAATGTTGTAAATCCAAAAAAAATAGGTGAAGTATTAGAATAATATTGATATTATTATTATATAAGTTGTAGTTAACTAGTCAGTTTACACTAGGTATCTAATTATTACACTGATAAAAAAGTAAGTAAGTTACTTACTGATACAAAAAATCTAGTTTCATTTTAATGTCTTTTTTTAAATTTAAATCCAATAAAGTAGAATTTTGGTTATGAAATTTATAATAGGACTGTTTTACCTAGTATCTTACAGGAAATTATTATTTTATCAAGATAAAGTAAACCTACTTTAACAAAAGATATGATAGTAAATTTCTAAACTCAAGTCTTATTAATGTAAATTGTGATTATGTTATATATCACCTCTCTTAACTATAAGGTATGAAAAAAAAACAAGGAATCATTTTCATACATACTCAATCTACTTCTTAAATATACAATTGATGAAATTTTACAATATTAAACTAAACTGCCAGTGATTTTATAAAATTGCAACTAATTTGTTGATCCATTTCAAGAAGTATATTAGCTGCACCCATGGTAACATATCATAGAACTTTGAGTGAATACAGATAATTACAATTAAAATAGAGTATCTAGAAAAATATAAATAATTGACAGCACACAGTGGATGTAGATGGGGTGCTGGCCCAACTACTGCAGTCATTTTAAGCATATAATTATGACTACATACTAATATACAAAAACAATGTCTAATGTGATAACGAAGTAAACTAGTAGGCAAGTTGAGTAAGTAGGAAAGATAATAAAGAAACTGAACAAACCCTTGACTGATGTAACCAGCACCCCTTTTTTATTGAGGGGTGAGTCTTAGTACCATCTGTCTACTTATCACTGTGTCATGATCATTAAAACTTTAATTACAAAGTTCCGAAGGTCGTCGCCGTCGTCTACACAACTGACGCGCGCGGTCATAGCAATCACTCTTACTACAAAAAAATGCATAGAACTCCACAGTGACCACAACTTTTGCATAGAAATAAGCAAAAGTACGAAATTGTAGTTAGTCTAAGAAATATTAACAAGTTGATAAGATGATGATACCAAAAAGATAATTTGAAATAAATAACAATTCATAACTTTAAACTTGGCCTCACTTTCAGCATCTTCAACTTATGTACTTTCAACAATTATGTGCATTCACAACAAAAGTACAAAAAGTCAACACACAAAAAGGGCTGATACAACATTCTCTACAGTGCGCGCACAATCTTCGGAACTGTTACAACATTGAAAAAGTAAAACTGAAGTTGCTAATAAATAAGAACAATAATAACTGCATATTTATAATAACTAACAAAAATACTACTCACAGATTAACATTTATACATTTACATAAAGAATTGTCAACAACGAAAATGTGATGTCATAAATTTGTAAACATATTAAGATAGTTAGGTATATAAAATTCTATGAATGAAAGTGCAAGAAACTACAGCTTACTGATAATAACTGGGTCAGCTAAAATGACATTAATTACATTACTTGACAAAAATAATACAGTCATCTGTTCAGTATATGTACAAATTTATAAAATTACCTAAATACAATTATTATTGATTCTCTCCTCAACCCATCTAAATCAGGCAAGGATAGTAATCTGCTGAACGCAATATTACTTTGTTGCAGCATTGCTATACCTAAGGATACCCACACATACAGCTGATAATACAATAATATTGTAATTATCTTGCTTGATTGAAGAGGATATGTGCTCATATAAAACAAGGATGACACAATTTCATCGCGCCATACGTGTGAGTGAGATACAGTTATATTTTTATATTATGAGCCGGAATATGAGGGCACCCAAAATTCATCTGGCTTATTATATAAACATGATCCAGATAGCGAAATTATTAACGTCCTTATTTACGTAATGCCGTACGCCAGATAATCTCGTAATCCAGAATATCATCCTTAAGAATAACCAGTCAGGTTTTATTTTTACAGAAAATCAATTGTCAAATTTTTCATTATACATTGAAAAATAACCCTCATACCCAAATCCTCACTCTAGAAAACTTCATTTATGACAATTCCAAAAATGTCATGAATAATGATGAGAACCATTTGCTCATTTTTACCCGACTGCTTAAGGAGGATTATGTTTGTCGAGTGTATGTATGTATGTTTCTATATGATCAACTAGTCAACTACAGTCCAAATGACTTGACCGGTTTTTATGTGCGAGGTGTGATTAGATTCGTCTTCGCTCCCTCTGAGTGTCATCTATATATTTTTTGTAGTAATAATAATAAGACTCGCAAAAATAAAAGAATACACGATGTCTCCATCGATGAATTTTCTCGTAATAAATAAGTGATTTTAGTAAAGAATATGCGCACTTATAACCTTTTACAGCGATTTTGCGCATACATTCTCACAAAAAAAACGTGCACTGAATAGCATATCAAACGTAACGAAATCGTAAGTTAGTTTTCATACGAGACTTGTTAATCTTCAACCTACAATCCATTATGACATCGGCATTGTGATGTAACTAATTGATCAACTAATTCATGACCAAATTTCGGTATTGTCATACTTCAATCATGAAAGTACTGTACTTTCATGATTGAAGTTCAGAAGTGAGAATTCTGGCGTATGATATATTGGAGAAAGTATTGTCGAGTCCTGAATCCTAGATTAGGAAACATGTCACATAACTTTTGCATAACACAGTCACAATGCTATAATAAACCACATCCACACTATAAAAATTAGTTAAACAGCCATGTTTTATAACGTTAACAATGTGGACCCACCTAAATCGAAAAACATTAAAAAATATTATGAAAAACTATATTCCAAACGTTTTGTAAATTGCTTCCCTAGCAGAACAATGAAACCGTCAAAGTACACACACTTCAAATTAGAGAACGAGATTTGTGGTTCTTGATTTCATTTTCTATTAGATTTCGATTGGGTCTTCTTTAATCTGTGTGTCTTTGTATCGTTAGTCGGGGAGTAGCGCGTTTTAATTTGACCGTAGCACTCGGCTCGTTTATTATCAGGCGAGTTGGCAGTCAAGTGCAATCCTATATACGAATAAAAAAATCCAATATAGAGGTGTGTACATTACGGTTTTTTTACACAAATCAAGTGAATCTTTCATGAATGTGATGCTGTGAGATTTTGAGAAAATTTATCATATTTCCAATAAAAAAATATATAAATCTTTGGTGAAATTTAACATAAAACAGCCATGCGGATGCACATGCCAGCGGATAGTTCACGGTTGTTTTTTTTAATTCTGAGGTCTATTAACGATTTCACAAAAACTTTAATCAAATGTTAAAATTCAATTTTCTCTAATTGTAAGCAAAGATTGGTAGATTCAAAGTCATTACATTTCTACTTATACTTTACTATTATTACAAATATTGTAAACTTTACCAAAGAAACACCATCTCAAGAACTCACCATCACAACACACAATTATTGTCTGTTTCCAAAAAACGGGTAACATTTCGAATGTAAGCTTTAAGAGGATCGAAAAAGTTTTGCAGTACCGATTGGGTAAAAGATAACACTAGTGTAAAAGCATTGTTACAAGCTGTAGAAAATCAATAATTTTATTTTTCTACAATGTGTTGTTAGAAACAACTCTACATTATCTCATACTGTGGACCGCTCAATGACTGCATTAAGGCGGTGACTGATCGATGTTAAGCACGCAAGTTTGCAAATTGATTGTTGATCGACTGTTTTTAGTCAATGACCAATCAGTAGCCTGTTTTTGGCAATCTTTATTCGCGCCAAACTCCGCAGTACGTCAGTCAATCTCCACCTTTAATCATTGTTTTAAGCATATTTAATAAGTTACGAGGAAAACTTTCAATTGACTTATCTGTCCCATAAAATGTGCTTTGAAGAAATAAGTGCCATTCTATGCTCGATCTACCGATGTTTCAATAAGCTTCAAATGGATAACTTCAAACTGCACTTTCTACCCCGACTTCATCTACCATCATATACTATGTGTTCTATGAATCAAATTACAACTTCAATATTCTATGTGACTTTAGCAGGTTTGAATCAGGCAAGCCAGTCAAAAACACACCACTATTCCCTGTTTTAACCATATGCCATAAGAAAAAAGCCATTGGCTAGTGCTGCTACAATTTAAAACTATCCATTTTTGTGGACTTCAATGTGTAACTGGACAGCTTATAAAAACTATCCATTTTTCTGGACTTTAACGTCTAACTGGACAGTTTATAATACAGTCATTCATAGGCAGTGTGATTTTTCACGCAACCAGGGCACTCGTATTTCAATAATTTATTTATTATTATTAGATAGTCTATGACAAAATGTTGCATGTGTTTTATTTGAGTGGTGGTATAGATGAATTCATAACACAAACACTGTACGCGGTACTAGTCTACCCAGGCCTGCGCAGGCTGGTCCGTGGTGAAGGGGCTTACTCCGTTCCGTTCCATGGACTCCAGAATCTCACACACGTACGCGGCGACGTCCGCGCGACTTTGATCAATGCCTTTAATAAACGGATGTTCTAGTAACTTGTTGTATTTTGGACGCTGTGTTTCTTCTTTTATTAGGCTGTGAACAACATAGAAAGCTTATGTTAGTAGGTAATTATCTCAAAGATGTGTAAAGCCCGACAATACGCAATTATGCTGTTTTGACCAGCATGGTGGACTATGGTCTTACACCTCTCACATGAAAAGCAAAGCTCCCAGCATAGCCATAGTTATTATGCAATTCAGAATCGAGTATTTTAGTTTGAAGAGGAAGAAAGCTTGTTGTCGAGTTTAATGACCCATAATCAATAAGTTCTGTTTGTTTATTATTTTGTGCCCATAATCTCACTTAGTGCTGTCCTACTTCACTACAATATAAAGGGTGTCTCAGAATGTTTTTCGTTTTTGAATTGACCAATACGCGCCAACCACAGGTAGCAGGGGGAGGGGAGAGGTCTCAAACGCTTGACCGGTTTGTTAAGTTTAGTAGCCATGAATCGTTTCACGGGACCGCAGCGCGCGTTTTGCGTACGAGCATTCTATAAAAATAACCGATTCCTACACTATTGTTCGTCGTCTCTATAGGACACATTTTAATTTAACAAGCTCAAAACATGTGCCAAGTGCCAATTTAATTAAGCATTGGGTGGGCAAGTTTGAAGAGACTGGGAATACAATGCCGGACAAATCGTCCGGGCGCAAAAGGTCATCAAGAACGAGCATGAACGTCGACCGCGTACGCCAGTCTGTTATGGACGACCCACGACAGTCGTTGAGATTGCGCGCAGCTTCTCTTAATTTGATCAAATCTACGGTTCATCGCATTATTTTGAAAGATTTACTTTTTCACTCCTATAAAAACAGTTGTTTTTACAGAACAAACATTCATGCTCATCACACAAATGTTTGCCCTGGGTGGGGATCGAACCCGCGAAAAAATGCGCTTATAAATGCACATTATTTAGAATAATTCTAGTAAAACCCCTTGTTTATTACAAAAAAATATAGCCTATGACACTCTGGAAGTGAAGACGAATCTAACGACATCTCGCACATCATAATCGATAAAGCCGGTTAGACTGTAGGCGACCATATAGAAAAATAGATACCCATATACATACATACTTACACTCGAAAAACAACCCTTCTTCTTACGCAGTCGGGTAAAAATATTAATGTTTCATTGAAGCTTAAACGAACTTTAAAATACCAAGTGAAGTTTGACTACAATTGTGCAACAAGACTTATTCGGCGTGGTTTAATGTTTACATGTAGTTGCGGTCAGGTTTACACTAATTTAGTATGTTTTTCACAGAGATTGTTTAGGACCTGGAGACGGGTACAGACTATATTTTATCATCATCATCACTGCTTTTCATCACCACGCGGGTGAAAATGCGGAGCGCAATTAGTAGCTAATAATAATACAGACGTGTAATATACGTCTACATTTACCATACGGACTGATAAATTATGGTATACGCTTCCAGAGTGGATCTTTCCCGATGAGTACAATCTGGGTGTCGGTTTCGGTTTCTTCGCAAGGGTGCTCCATCATAGACCGCAACATCGCTTAACATCAGGTGAGTTGGCGGTGGTCAAGCGCAAACTTATCTTGTATAAAAATATGTTACGGCTAAAGATGGGTGTAGAAATAATCTTAAGATTAGCCAGCAAGTATTTGTTTGTCTAGTTCTGATTGTTCATTACGATAATCGACTTTTTTACACTTCTTACCTTTTTTATTTGCTACTTCATTTTTAGCCAAGGTTACGACTACACTTAAGTTTAGCCGACTAGCTAACTTTGCTGAATATGTGTAATAGAATAGCGATGCGCAGTTACCAGTGACAGCGCGCTGCGAATGAAGGTACCAGTGCAAAGTAACATTAGTTTTAGGTGCCTTCTAAGTTATGATGTAAATTTTGTGTAGTCAAATAAATAAATATAATCGTGTAGAGAAGAGTGTAAGCTCACCAAGTATTGACGAAGTTAAGGAAGCTGGCGGAGAAACTGTTGTTGTTGTTGGTGAGGCGCGGCGGGTCGCCCTGCACCACCTGCTGCAGCTGCTCGAAGACGGAGCCCCAGCGCGGGTAGGGGAACGCGCCCGTCGCCACCTCCATCAGAGTGATGCCCAGCGACCACACGTCCGAGCGCACGTCGTAGCCGCGCGCGCGCCCCGGGTCGATCCTCTCCGGCTGCACTCAAAACGGTGCCTTTTTACGGTTCCGTTATAAATACACCATCTCCGTATGTCACAGCAATTTTACCGTAATTGGCACAGAAATTGCCAAAGAAATATACATACACTCGAAAAACATAACCCTCCTTTCGCAGTCGGGTAAAAAGCCTTGAAAGTGCCGTGGTAGGTATGAAACGAAAGCGCTTAATTATAGATTGCACATTCCAAATAAGTATGAATTACATAAATACAACGTAATATATTTACGTATGTATCTATGTAAATATGTAGAACATATTTATGAAAGCGAGTTGGTTTTTAGTTTTTCAACTTATATAAAGCTTGTTATTGTCGACAGTTTAGACATTCCTGATATCAAGGCTGATGTCTGAAGGCACCGAAATAATGGAATATACCCCGAGCGATCGCGTACAAATAAACGCAACGTGAGCAAGTCCCAACACCGATGACGTAATAAAAGCCACAGAAATTCTCTGAATGTGGATGGCACAAGACATCAAGGATAGGTAATTGGGAAAAGCTTATTTATTTAGTAAAACAAATGAGCATCGTAATAACATACGACTTGCGCGAATGATAATCATGCACCTCTGCGGCTCATTACAAGCAGTAGGCGTCTCTCTGAACCCTATCGTAATAACATACGACTTGCGCGAATGATAATCATGCACCTCTGCGGCTCATTACAAGCAGTAGGCGTCTCTCTGAACCCTATCGTAATAACATACGACTTGCGCGAATGATAATCATGCACCTCTGCGGCTCATTACAAGCAGTAGGCGTCTCTCTGAACCCTATCGTAATAACATACGACTTGCGCGAATGATAATCATGCACCTCTGCGGCTCATAACAAGCAGTAGGCGTCTGTCTGAACCCTATTTGCCCGCTATCTTTATCTTCAGCTTTTTGCTTCCAGCCTATGCCAACTGCTTTGAATATCATCACTCTTACATCTATGGTCGTCTCACACTACATTTGCCGACACACGATGTCCACTTTACACATCTACCCTAGCGGTTATCCAGTTCAGGGACAGATATGACCGGCCCATTGGCACTTCAGTCCGCTAATACGCTGTAACATGTCAGTGACTTTAGTCAAATCAAATAAAGTAAATATAAATTCATATATGAAACGCATTAGGATGTAACCTCCAAATAAGTGCTTAATGTTTTGGCCACAAGCAAGATTTTCGCATACGAATTTAAATAATATTTAAAAAAATACTGATTTTCTTTTTGTAGATATAATTAAAATTCGACCACTCGTTGCATGTATTAACGAACGTTTTAAATTATTGCGAACGAGCGACTTCTTGAAACATAGATACGATTGGATGTTCTTATGGATGTTTTTACATATCCGTATGCTATAACTTGTGTGCGATTAATCAACTAAGTATCGCATCTCATGAAGAAAGATCTGCACTAAACATTAACTTACAGCCATATACGGTCTGCAGCCAGCGTCGCGCGTACGAGCAATCGAGTCCACCAGTTTTCCGGATATACCGAAATCACACAGCTTGATATTTCCCCTCCTGTCCAGGAGTATATTTGAAGGTTTTACGTCCCTGTTGAAATAAATACGATGAGTTTATTTCAAGTGATGCCTAAAATAATCTAGAAACTATAGTCTGATATTTACACTCATAATTAGACTTAGTTAGCCCGTACTATTGCTTAAAAACATAAAAATTAATTATAGGGGGAAATTATAAAGTTAGGTAGGTACACTAGTTTACAGTCTGCTTGGGAAGAAAAGTAATGTGGTATTGGGGGCGCTGTTGTCCTTATTACTTTACTTAGTTCGACTAGCAACACAATCGAGACGTCTGTTTAAATTTTTTGCCACGTTAGTTTTCTTCTCTTTTATTAGAATATCTAACGCGCGCGAGCATAATGGTTTGCGACGGTTACTCGTGTTTTAATAATCCAGTTAGGGTAAACATACCTGTGAATAATTTTAAGTTTTTCTTTTAAATAATTTAAAGCTTTTACAGTGGCTAGCGTAATTTTAGCTAGTATGAGTTCAGGTATTCGTGTTTGCATCCGCTCACAAATGAATTTATAAAATTTGTCTAATGAGGTGTCCATTAGCTCCATACAGATCCAACAATCACCCTGGAATATAAAGAAAACAAGTTACAAAAACAACAAAATTAACAGGCTTAATTAATTTTCCAGTTAAGGATTGTCAGTTAATTACTTGAGGCTCGAAAGGGGGTTTCGGAAAAAAACGAAACATCAATGAGAGTGTTGTCACGTGTATTTTTTTTTCTTTGAACTCTCTATTTCTAAACAGAAAAGCAACGCGTGACCTCGACTCGCCGTTGCTAGGCAACAATTTTCCGGCTCGCTACGACTAAATTATACGAAAAAACTTTGTACCAAAAAAAACACGTAATCTTTGATAAAGGGAGGGGTTGTATAAGACTCACCATGGGCGAGGGAGGGGTTAAAAGTTTCTAAAAAAAATATTACGTGATTTAACACACTCCAATCCTATCTGAGCTATCATAACTGTCATAAAAATAATGATCACCGAAAACTCTGATTTTTTAAATTACAAGCTCTTATTGGCCACTAGTTCATCATTGTTCACTCATCATAAGTAGATAAGTTAGCTCAGATTAATATATGACTACTATGAATCAATTTCAAGTTAAAACTAGTCAAAAAACAATTAAAATTTCAGCAGTAATTTTTTAGCATACCTATATTTGTAATTTTGTGTTGCTGGAGGCAGTGGTGCATAGAACAATTTCATTGCAATATATATTCTTGCAATGAAATGTTCTATGCACCACTGCTACCAGCAACACATAATTACAAAATGCTTCCAGGGCTTCAGTCTATATGTCAAAAGTCAGCTCAGCCAAACTAGTTGTATTAATCCTATTGCATGAACATATGTCTTTTTTTATTTGATAAATTAAGCTCCACATAATCCGGGCTCCATGCCTTTCATAAACTAACTACTATATAATATTTTTTAACTCCTTTTTTTTTGTTTAGTCTGAAAACCAAGTCAAGCTGATTCAGCATCACGAAGTGGGGTCATTTCTCAAATCTACACCAGATTAAAATCAACACTTACTTCTTTGAAGAGTGCTCCATAGAACTGCACAATATATGGGCACTCATTGCTTCTCATCACCACCTCTAGATCCATCAACAACTGTTTTTGTTCCTTTTCATCAACAGTGGATCTGATACGTTTCACAGCCATAACTCGATTTGTGCTAAAAGAATACATTTCAATAGCATTTTTATTTGTAAAACCTCTATGGTCCAGTAATAGACGCCTTGAAGCCTATACCATAGTACTAGTAGAAGCCTGTGGTGTAGTGATGTGGTGTCTGTACATAAAACTCTAAAAAACTTTAAGCCCTGACCCAAAATAAGAGTGTTATAAGTTTGATGTGTGTAGCAGTGTCTCTGTGTATTCGGGTGTTGGTCTATAGATCTCTAGTATAGATCTCAAATGGGTGGACTAGTTTGATCTAAATTTTTCATTTGAAAGAAGATTTGTTTGACTGTTCTCAGCAAAGTTTCATCAAAACCGGATTAGCCGGCCGGTTTATAGTGGGGTTTTTTAAATTTCTTAACTTACTTGTTAATCTCATTAAACATCTCCCCATGTTTACAAATTTTTAGTAAGTTTCACATAGTATTTGTATAGCTCAAAGAGTCCAGTAACATGAATCGCATCTAGTAACTAGACACTAGTTTTTTTTTTCATTCTACAATAGGCTTGCTTTAAAGAGCTAATTTGCCTAATATTACGTTACCATTGTGGCCTATGATGAAGCATGCTTACCTGGAAGAAACCTTAACAAAAGTGAACTTTCACTAATTCAATCACAATTGAGTTATCACATATCAAGGGTGAGTCAAGAGACCCAATAAGTTTTTTTTTTTACTTCATTACTATTTCTATTAGTATTTAGAATTAACTAAAACAAATAATAATGACCTCATACAAGTGGCGGGAAGACGCTGGATGCAAGCTGCTCCCAATCGGTCTTTTTGGAAATCCATGGGGGAGGCCTATGTCCAGCTGTGGACTTCTTATGGCTGAGATGATGATGATGATGAAAACAAATAATAGGCATATTTTTTACTTATTGGCTTTCATCACTGATACCCCAATATATAACTTCAATGACCAATAAAATGGTACCATAGTGCTGGTTCAATGATGGTTTGCTAAGTAGGGTCTAAAACCTCTTGATAGATTAACTTGAATATGTACCAAAAAAAAAACGGACAAGTGCGAGTCAGACTCGCCAACCGAGGGTTCCGTACAAACTAAATAAAAGGGGGAAATCATATACATTTTTTTTTATATTTTCCTTCATAAACCGAAAAATATACATCGTAAAAATATTTAACACATTCCTTGCTCACCACTCGGATCCGAGTGGAGCGGGGCTATAGTAGCGGCGCCTCCCACTCTGATCCGAGCGAGCGTCCCGTTCATTTTGAAGTAGTCAGTAAACCCCCGGCGTTTGAGGCAGTCAATGTTGCTTTGCGCGGCCACTCTGTACTTAATAAAAATTCGCCTAAAAAGTTTTGGTTCCCAGCTGAAGTGAAGGGTCTGCAGGGGGCGAAGAATGCGTTAAAAACCTGTTTTAGCTTATGCTAATGAGGCTCTTTCATATGATACCCCACATCAAACTATTAAACTATTTGCTGGAAAACTGTTTTTACACTGTATCAGAATATCTTAATTATAGAAAACCATTTAATGGATTGGGCAACTGTTGACAACTACTGTGTACTCCCCTGACATTGACATTATAAAATTGACAAAATATCTGACATGCTAAGTAATATTGTATTTTCTTTTCTCTTGACGTATTGGTTAATTGTTATGTATTCTATTTAATGCGCTAGGTGGTTGACAGTCACTCCTGACTATCATATTTAAATTAGATCGACATAAATACCAGACATTTATTATCAATCTTAGCTTTTCTTTTAATGTTAATTAATTATTGTGATAATTCAAATAATATCAGTCAGTCTGGGGTAATCAATATGCTTTTTGTGTAGTAGTTTAGTTAGTTAAGTCTGTATATTGTTTTGCTGTAGTTAAAGGCAGCTTGCCCATAATTAATAATATCTAAAATATTTGCACGTCAGAGATGACCAAATGTAATGAGACATTGTAATCAAATTAGACCTTATTTACCTACATTCTTGCAAATAAATTACATTTCATGATACCGTTAATTCACTTTAAAATTTGGGCCCTCATTCCTTGCATAGAGACACTATTTTTTTATGATTAAATTAAAAATGTCCAGTTTTCGGATTTTTTCCTATATGTGTACTCTAACACAATGCTTCTTGCCAAATTTCAGAGTTCTAGGTCAACGGGAAGTACCCCATAGGTTTTGATTCCTCTGTGAGTGTCGAAATGTGCGTTTTTACGACATATTCGGCTGTAACTTTTTTTTACGAAAACTGAGAAATTTTATTATTCTTTCTGCAGCAAGATACTATCATATGGATCTGCGTATATGGTTTTAATTTCAACTCGATACCTTCACGCGTTCCCGAGATAAAGGTCTTGACACCCGGACGGACGGACAGACAGACGGACAACAAAGTGATCCTATAAGGGTTCCGTTTTTTCCTTTTGAGGTACGGAACCCTAAAAATTAAATAGGCTTGTGTCCGCTAATAACAAATTGCTTGGTTTATAGTTTCTAATAATAAATGAAGAGACGTAGATAAGAAAAAACCAGTCTATTTCGCATAAAAGTTAAAGATAATTAATATTTTTAGAAAATAAATTCGAAAAATATAGGCATTACCTAAGTCACGTGACAGCAATCAGAAAGTGTTACGTCACGCCACGCAAAACATTGGTGTTGTTGACGTTTTCATATAACAGAGCAGATTACTCCGTATTGTTTTGACACTATTCGTAGACTGTGACATCATTCAAGACGCCATGACACTATTCAGCGTTTTCAAGGGAAATCTAAATTATTATTTTTTAAATACAAAATACGTAGTGTAAATATTGCTTTTTCTTTAAAATATAAGTGTTTTGGGATAAAATAGATATTAAAGTATATAATTAACCAAGTTTTAAAATTTAGTCATCTAGCCTATAATTGTTGTTGAGTTATGCTAAAGCTTGTTTCATAGAGTACAAGTGATGTTGAGGATCTGATAAAGAAGCCAAAAAATTACAAAAATCAGAGAATACTAGACTACTGCAGGGTTAGTATCATGTGGGGAATCATATGAAAGAGCTGCATTAGCACATTCTATAACAGGTTTTTAAATATTTTTACTGTGTATATTTTTCGGTTTATGAAGGAAAATATAAAAGTACTCCTTCCTTGCTTAAAGACCCTATTTTTGTGATTAAATTAATTATGTACAGTTTTCGGATTTTTTACTTTATGTGTACTACGATGCTTCTTTCCAAATTTCACAGTTGTAGGTCAACGGGAAGTACCCTATAGGTTTTGATTCCCTTGCGAGTGTCGACATATGCGTTTTTCCGACATTTCGGCTGTAACTTTTTTTATAAAAACTGAGAAATATGATTTTTCTCTCTGCAGCAAGAAACTATGGATCTGGGTATAATATATGGTTTTAATATCAATGTGATACCTTCATGCGTTCCCTAGATCTTCCCAGTCTTGACAGATGGACGGACGGACGGACAGATGGACAACAATGTGATCCTATAAGGGTTCCGTTTTTTCCTTTTGAGGTATGGAACCGTAAAAAGAAGCTAGAAAATAACCACGACAAAAAGACAACATCTCAGAATTTTAAAAATTGGTTTAGCAAAAATGATTATGTAACATTAATGGGAAGATCCATTAGGAAAGAGTTTTTCACAGGATAACGTATAATAGATATAATTCAATTTATGGGAGATCTTTCTCACTACTGAATTGTAATCTTACCATTCATATCAAAATATAAGCTGTCACTAATAATCTCTATTTATCATTCAGTTTCTTGCTATTTATAGCTGGTGTGTCATTAAATATTTTGATAAGTAGATGACTATTAGAAGTCTCATAATACAAAAACAGTGACTCACATCCTATGAACCATTTTATTAACAGCTCCAAAAGCTCCCCTTCCTATCTCACCAAGGTCTTGCAGATCATCTGATGTAAAATCATATATCTCTGTAGAAGAGAACTGCAGCTTGCCTGATGACTGCATTGATGGATAAATCCTAGATCTGTCTCTGAAAGTAATTATTTTTCATGTTTCTACATAAAATTAAGTAAAAATTTACTGTCAGAAATATATTATACAGAAAGATAATTAAAAAATATTAATTTATAAAATGTATATAACACACATATGAATAGGAAAAAAACTAATCTAAGACCGTTAGCAGCAGGAATCTTTCCTAGGATGTTGGGCCCATTACCACATTGTATGGCAATACTCTAAAGTTAATTAACATATAGAAATAGTATGGTGATATTATTGCTTGGTAAGATTTTAGTTTAGGACCAATCGAATTGAGACTTCATATTTGCATATTTCATAGATAAGTATTGCCTAGGTAAGCTTCATGTATTTCTCAGAAAATATTTGGATTACATGGAAAAGACTTTACACAGAGTTTATTTATGTTAAGACCAAAAAAAAATTATTTACCCCTCTTATTTTTTTTACATTATGTTACAAACTCAAGAAATATGATTGTAGATATATCATGTTACACTATGAATCCTATTCATATATTTTGGACAGTTTAATTCTAATTAAACTGTCCACAACACAAATCAATGCAAAGCAAGATTGTCATTTTTCATTTACAAAAGTCATCAATTACAAGAGATGGAATCAGTCTTAGTATACAAACAATAGCACTTATCTACCTGGCATTTTCAGGCAACACATCTCGGATAGCTCTTGATGGAATACGAGGTCTGGTTGCTGGAGGATTTGCAGGAAATGGCATGAACGCTGCTCCGTCACCAGATGGACCCTCCAATTGTAAATCCAATACTTTTCTTTTCTCTGTTCCACTACCAAATAAACCCAAATCTGGTTTTGGCATGGTAGGTCTACTTGGGCCTGAAATGAAGACGATTAAAATGTAGTATATATTACTAATATTTACCAAACAGTAAATAAAATAAACGTAAAATTTACCTTGATTTGATGAGACTTCGCCATTCTTCGACATTTTTGTATGGAAGTGAAAGCACTTACTTTAAATTATACTTATTATTCTTTGGTGCTCGTTGCAACTTGGGAATTCTCCATTTGAAGAAAATATTAGTAATAGGTAATACAGTTTTTTAACATAAAATTAAAATGCATCGTATCGACAACACACGCATTCGCTTTGCTAAATTTATTTCTGTCAGTCTGTCACATTCTTTTTTTTAAAATGTTTAACGGCTCTGGATTCTGAATCCTTTGTGCCAAGTCACATTTATTGATGCAGTGTTGTCACTGTACCACTATTATTACTGTTACACCATATTTGTAGCTAAACCCTTCCCAAAAAGTTGCTAGATTTCCAGATATTATCCCAAAAAGTTGCTGAATGTACATATATTTAATAACATTATATTTTAAATGACACATGATAGATGCGTCACAAGCCGAACGCTTAGGTCGATCGTGCCTCTATATCGCTTGTTCCGCGCTCTCGCTTGCACGCTCGGCTCAGGCGGTGAGGTGACAATGAGTCATGCTTTTTCGTGTGTGTAGCCGGCGTTCATCGATTTATAGGATTTTATAACGTCAAAAAAAATGGTTGTCTGTAAAGTCGCTTTACGGACGTTAATTTTACGTGATATCGTCATGATAGATGCGTCACAAGCCGAACGCTTAGGCCGATCGTGCCTCTCTATCGCTTGTTCCGTGATCTCGCTTGCACGCACGGCTCAGGCGTAACGTGACAATGAGTCATGCTTTTTCATGCGTGCAGCCGGCTTTCATTGATTTATAAAACGTTATCACCTCAAAAGCAGTCTAATTGAGAACCTCCTTTTGAAAGTCAGTTAATAATACATCTCTCGAAAAAAAAAATGCATTTCTTCGTAACCTCCAACTAATTATAGCGATTTTACTCATACTTTCTCACAAATAAATGGCAAAATGCGTGTCGTGGCACGCAATGTAGGGTTCTGTAGTGACATATCATAATTTATGTGACCTTGAAACAACGCAACAAACATAATTGAGTTAATTTATGTTAATGAAATAGAGAGCAGTCGTTTTTTGCTGCGAGTGCTGATTTTGAATCCTGAGTGTAGCGAGGGATTCAAAGGCAGGAGATGCAAAAAACTTTGCTCTCGTGTAACACACATAACTTTTCACTTCAGCAGCGAGAACACTTTAGGAGATAATAAATATTTACAGGTTAAATAATCAGTTTTATTTGCAGTAAATACTTATTTTCGTTTAAATACAACAAAAAGTTAAACATTCAATAAATAACATTGAAAGACATAAATATCTTTTTGCAAAATTTCTTTAGTTAGTACGAAATTCCGAAAGTGTTTGTCTTTGAGGTCGAATTCAAAATCGGAACTTCGAAAGGGCTGGTCTTTGTCTCTCTTTCTTTCTAATGTCGGGAAAGAGATAGAGTGTGAATGTTTCGAATTGTATGATTACCCCAAGGCTGAATAAGATATTCGGGGCTTTCTGAAAAAAATAATTTAAAAAGTTACTTTGTCTCACTCAGTGAGCAAAATCGCGCAGAAAAACCTACATGTTTAAGCTACTGAAGTGAAAATGTTTTTGATCCCCATTTATGTGTAGAGGAAGTACCACAAAACAAAACTACGCCTTTCTCGGCATTTTGAATATGCAATCTCAAAATGTATATATTAATCATATGTAGGTATCAAATTACAGCTTTCTAGTACCTACTTATAGTTTTTAAGCAAAGCCGCGGACGGACAGACAGACAGACCGACATAGCGAAACTATAATTTATTTTGTTTTATTACGGAACCCTAAAAATGTACACTCAACAGGGTATTAAGCATAATTTACCCGTAAGTTAGACAGCCTCATACATGACCTCATACAAGTGGCAGGAAGACGATGGATGCAAGCCGCTTCCATTCGGTCTTTTTGGAAATCCATGGGGGAGGCCTATGTCCAACAGTGGACTTCTTGTGGATGAGATGATGATGAAGTTAGACAACAAAAACGGCTTTTTTAGGGTTCCGTAGCCAAAGGGACCACCAATATCTAAATACATGCAAAAATATATGTATACCTAAACTTTCTTAATTATTATTTAAATCAAAGTCTTGCATTGATTTTTCAAATATATAATTTTTCCATTCACTCTAAAATTTCGTAAAATACAAACATAATTGCAATTTTATTTTATTTATGAACATAAGTCATAGTTTTTTTCTTTGTTGTACAATAAAATATTAGATTATTTATAATTGCAACCATAAATCATGAATTTCTTTTGTGCTTTTTTAACGATTTTGTATTTGCTTCTGATTGTCTTTTATCAGCATCCAGAAGTTTGCTTTGACGTTTTTTAGACTTATCAGTCATATCTGACTCACTATCTGTATTTGTGGAGGCGAGTGTGATTGATTTTTCATTTCTTGATGGCTTTTGGGGTGTGTTGTTCTTTTTTAGATCTTTTGGAGGGGGTTTTAAAGGTGTTAAGTGTGGTCCATCTCCATTCTGCTTCAATATGTGGTGAGGTTTAGTCTTTTCAAAGTCAACATATGACACGTTTAACATTTGTGGTGCTTTCCTTTCATATTTAACTTCATCATCTCCATCAGCACCACCTAACTTCAATGAACTGAAATAGAAAGAAAACTATTTATAAAAAAGTCGAAACTATAGCTTTTCTTACAAATACTATTTTGATTCTTATTGTCTTAATACTATACACTTGAGCAAGGCCATAGGCAGGGTGGTTTTGGGGGTTCAAATCATCAATTCAATCAAATATTCTGGCCTTTAACAAAAAAAGATCTTCCTCTCCTTTAAGTTATTTAATATCCTTTGTATTTTTGGGCCATGTCAGTACTGAGACAACATAAACAGCAAATTAGCATATGAATACCCAAAATTAGATAAAAAGCTTTAAAAAAATTCATGGTATTTTCAATCGCGCATGATTATTTCTTATTATTTTTTATTTGTATTGGTCATTAAAGTGCCGTGAACTTGCTAATACAAGGAAATAATTCACCAAAAAATAATCACTAACTAAAAATTGTTTTCCGACTTCCAAGGAAATAGCGCATATCTTGTAGCTATGTTTGTAATTTTCTATAAAGTTTCATTTTATTTAGGGATAATAAATTGGCAATCAATGCATTTATAATTTTTGATAGCGTCACTCTTATCCAGTCAGGTATTTCGTTTCTCTTTAACCACAGATTATTGTTTGGTTCATCTGGTCCACAAAAACCTACGATGTGCTTTAATTTTGAAAACCTGCTGAATTTTCGCGCTCTTTTCACTCAATTTCTCTATTACTATTTTAACACTGGAGTACTGTGAGCTCACTAATAGGAGAAATAAATAAAAAATATTACTAATAAAAACAGTACTAATATTTTCATGCCCTGTTTTTGTTCACTTAGGTCTTGCAAATGCTAAGTTCATAAATATTTGTATAGTTAATTGGAAACTATTCCATCCACTTTCTATAAAATAGATCTGCAGTATTAAGCAAAGTATTTAATTATGTAAACTTCAAAAGTATTTACCTTTCATCTATGATTTCTCCTCTTATGTAAGGAAGTGCTCCAAACAGGTCTAATACTACAATCCTAAACTTAACTTGTTGCCCTTCTTGAACACTTACTCCAATCCATTTATTTCCTGGCTCTTCTGTTGGTCGTGTAATTACAACATTGAAAACCCTGAAATAAATGGAAGGCTATTTATTTTCTCTTGATTAATATTTAGCCAGTTTGTTCAACATGAAATGTTATATAGGAAAGATAAAATACAGGAAAATGTAATGAATCGTACAGAAGAGTGAGGCTTTCAAGAATAATTTTATTTCATGCATATTGTGCAATATTATTCAATTTGCAATTTTTACCATTGCATAAATATTATAACTGATACTTTTACCTGTGAACAAGGATTCCTAAATGTGTAACATTTTTTTTGTTAATAATACCAGTGAGTGTGGCACCAACAAAAGGTTTGAAGATAAAATAATCAGCTTGAACTTGAAAGTGAATATCAGAGTTATCATTTCTGATTGTACCAACATTTTGTAGGACTCGCAGGTTTTTATAGCTTAGAAGAATTCCATCAAATCTGTAATAGGACATATTTACTGTAAGGCTCCTAGTGTATGTATAAAATAATGTATATAGAAGATAGCATTGGCTTAGCTCTTTGGTGCGATGTATAAATTATGAGATCTAGTTCTCTGATCGTAAATTTAATTAAACTTTTATTATTAGGTAAATGATTAGACTACTCATAGAACACAACCTCCAAATTTTGTCTCTAACATTAACATTGGTTTAGGTTATGTAGTAGTATCAGTCCTTCAGAATTTAACACAATTTCGTATAAATGTATACACATACCACTGGATTTTAAATTGCACTCATAAGACTTACTCTTTGTCATATTTTCCGATTTTGTAATCCAGCAAATGTTTGATAGATTCCTTGAGATTTCCAAGACACCATGGTTGCAGAGCCAAGTTCTGGGTTACTCTTTTTTCTATAACGCAAGAGTTTTTATCATTGGCTAATGTTCGGAGCTCATTAAGATCAAATTTAATTATCGTTGACATGTCGTTCCCTTCATTTATAGTAATTCCTGAATTTATTTACAAAATTACAACAAAATAAAAATATCAAAACAAAAATTTCAACTTTTTTTTTTTTTTTTTTTTTTATGGCAATAGTTAAATTAACATTATTGCCAGCAACAAGTATGTCAGAAGAGAGAAAAAAGAAGTCGGAATTTAGAATTTATTAACTGAAACAAAGAAAATATCCTATAAAAAACAAAGGTGAGTTAATGATTTAACAAAACAAAATGAACACTTATAACAATTAATATATTACGTAGCTGAAAAATTAAAAATTTCAACTTCAACTTCAACTTTTTTATGGCTTAGAGGTGAGGTGAGGCGTATTTACTAGCATAAGATTAAACCAAGGCGTCTCCTTAACAGAGACGAATCTCTGATTAGCGTAAGTATTAACACGTTTTAAGTATTTAGAAGTACTACTAGGTACTAGCTCCAAATCGAATCAAATTTCGTTATCTTATAACCCATACAGACTCAGACTCACGCCGAGAAAGCTCGAGAACGCCCGAGAAGCGTGAATGACGAATGTGATAGCCCATACAGACTCACGCGGAGAAAGCCCGAGAACCGCCTAGAAGCGTGAATGTGAGAGGTTTCTCTACGTCTCTTTCTCGTGTTCGCCTGTTCTCCGATCGGTGTCGGTATTTTTGCCAGCTTCAAAGGGTGTCTTGGGCGAGAAAAGAGAAGACTATCACATTCTTCTTCAGTCTCAGTGCGAACTAGGTAGTGAAATAAAGTATACGTGCGTGTTTATCCGTTTATAATATATCCGTTACCATCGTCTGGGTCTAATTTTTTTCTTTGCTTTTTGTTTAGTTTTAACAAAGTTATAATAGGCTGTTGCACAAATTACCAAGGCTGCTGCACAGACGTCCATAGGGGGTGGGAGCGAGAACATAGTGAGTGTGGACAGTATTAAGTTTCGGTAGAAGTCTCGACGAGACTTCTTGTCAATACGTGACAATATTAACTTGACACTAGCAAATGCTGTAAGCGGGTAATATCCAATTAAAAAAAACAACAGTGACATTGACAACTAAAAAGTACTTTGTTTTACTTTTTATATTTTTTTTTATGATCAAATCCTTGTTTGTATGATCGAAGAAAGTAGTCATGAGGGAAAAGGGAGTGAGTCCTTATATGACGAATGACAGAGATGAATGGAGAAAACGTACATACTGTACCGACCCCACTTAAGTGGGAATGGGAACAGGGTAAGAAGAAGATCAGTAGTAAAATTGGTAGTAGCTCGGGCAACAAACCATCAAATCCTTGTTTGTAATTTTTTATAATCACAAATTATAAAGTAATAGGTATGTCCAAGGAATGGTAGATGTGAACCGATTACAATTTTCAGAACCGGTCAGGGTTGCCATAAAAAAATAATTGACTGCCGTGTCTTGGGATGTTAAATTGCCGTATTTTGGCTCAAAATTCCAAAAATTGCCGTGTTTCATATAAAAAGCAGTTTTTTATACGTAGATACCTAAAAGGAGAGTTGTTGCGTGATCTTCCACACCTACAAATGGAATAAAACTGTTTTCTACCCCTAAACACTAACCGATTTCTAAGATTATTTTTTTCGGACAATGGACATGCATCCATGGCTATATAAACAATTATAGTTTAAGAAACTGAAAACCCAACTTCAAAATACGCAGTACAACGCGATCCTAAGCGACTTCTCTACAGGCAATTGGATGATATGTTACCAGTTATTTTGTTATAAAAAAGTCCTGCATAGATTTCGATTAAATTTATATGGGACCACTTGTGAAGTATGATCTAACAAATACAAAAAAATCATCAAATTCAATGCACAATTAGCTGAGTAATCGGTGAACAACATAAAAAAACATACAGACCAAATCGATAACCTCCTTCGGTTAAAAAGAATAAAATTGGATAATATTGATGGATAGAAAACAGTTCTTTTTTTAAGTATAGTAATCTGTTCAGTCACTATTTTTACCTTGCGTTTTTCACTAGGTAGGTAGTATATAAATTTTTAAAGTTTAATAAACAACGTCTGAAGCATAAAGTAACTTAAATATACGTCTGAAGCAAGAATGAAATGAATGTCTTTATTCGTAAAGAACGAGTTATATATGTATATGATATATTTTTAACCTCTCGGGGGTGTCCCTACTAGTGATGTGGTAATATTGGTCCTTGGTATTCTAGAGAGATGTATGATGATTAATCATCTACACTTGAAATGTCAAGTGTATTTGATGACGTATCTATGGAGTGTGTTCGATTTAACTGTGGAGTATCTGTTGCAACTTTATTAGTGTATTTTTTCTTTCGCTCTGATTGCCGTGTTTTATGATACGGCAACCAATGTTCTGCCGTGTACCGTGTTTTTTATGGCAAGCGGCCCCAATTGCCGTATAACACAGCAATTGCCGTAGAAATGGTAGCCCTGGAACCGGTTTTAAACCGATTACCTTGGAAAAAAACGTTTTTTTAGGTTTTTTTGATAAAAATTTGCCAAAAGCCAATTTCAATTGACAAGCCGATCTAAAGGCCTCCGGTGCCATTGTCAAATGGGTAAACAAAAAATAAGTTTTTTTTGTAGGATTCATGCGAGGGCAAACATTTTTATTAAGCATTTAATAAAATGTAATTAAACAGCTTTATTCATTTTTAGGATACCGTACCTCAAAATAAAAAAACGGAACCCTTTGTTGTCCGTCTGTCCGTCCGTCCATCTGGGCGTCAATACCTGTAACTCGGGAACGCGTAAAGGTATCGAGTTGAAATTAAAACCATATACGCAGATCTATAGTCTCTTGCTGCAGAAAGAAAAATAAAATTTCTGAGTGTTCGTAAAAAAAAGTTACAGCCGAATATGTCGTAAAAAACTCACATTTCGACTCTCACAAGGGAATCAAAACCTATGGGGTACTTCTCGTTGACCTAGAACTATAAAATTTGGCAAGAAGCATTGTGTTAGAGTACACATATGGGAAAAAATCCGAAAACTGGAGATTTTTTATTTAATCACAAAAAATTGTGCCTTTATGCAAGGAATGAGGAACCAAATTTTAAAGTGAATTAACCATATCATATGAAAGAGGCTTCATTAGCATAAGATAAAACAGGTTTTTACATGTTTTTACGATGTTTATTTTTCGGTTTATGAAGGAAAATAAAAAAAAAATTATTTCCTTTTATCAGTAGATAAAAGTAGTAAGTTTGTACAAAACCCTCGGTGGGCGAGTCTGACTCGCACTTGTCCGGTTTTAAAAAATGTTTATTCAATGTATAAGATCTGCGTTTTGATGTAAGAAACAAAACTGGTCGACAGCATCATCTAGCAGCCGGCTTCTTCTTGAGGAGAGGATGTACTCGGACGTGGAGAATATTCTCTCAGATGGTATTGAAGTTGCCGGCGCAAGTCGGCAATGTCGTTAAAAGTCTTTGATTAATCTTTATTTTTTCTTGATGTGCACTGTGCGATTTGCACATTTGCTGTTCGTTGAGTTTAAAAATTATTCTTCTAAGTTATAGGTACCTAGTTATAGTTCCCGTCACGCAAAAAGAACGCTGGTTTATTCGAACGCTAACAAACCAGCGTTCTTTTTACGTGACGGGAACTATAATAGACACGGAAAGTAAAATCCGGTTTTCGTGAAAAACCCGGTTTTTCACCGGTTTTCTTCAAACCGATTTACATCTCTAGAATGGTTATAATTTCCTGTATAGTTCATTACTCTTTGGTTATAATATTATTAGTCTGTGGTTATAATATTTTATGTCATGTGGGTTAGGTTATGTTATTTGGACATATTACTTTATAATTTGTGGTTAGGTTAGAGATGATATGATAGATTGTTTTCGTTTTTCTTTCATGAAGAGCAATTTCTTAAGTTAATCTACAAGCTAACGATGGCTACTAATTTGAAACTTTTAAGAAAATGCTTAATTTCTCCATCTTCATATATACTACCGAGGTAAACCAAATGAATAAAC
Source organism: Lycia hirtaria (assembly GCA_947563715.1). Lineage (NCBI taxonomy): Eukaryota > Metazoa > Arthropoda > Insecta > Lepidoptera > Geometridae > Lycia > Lycia hirtaria. Next base: position 28,930,212 of record OX387384.1, read on the forward strand.
CACAATTTATTTCCTTGTACCTATGTACCTAAACTTTGGAATTCTTATTGTTCATGATTGTATTTGTTTTAGGTTGCTTGTATCATCTCAAAGTAGAGAATATGCTAGGAGCGTTTGCTTCCCTGACTACTTTCAGAATCCAATATTTAGAAAAGAGGAACAAGCAAAACTCATTGAAAACTCAGAGCTATCAAAGTATGCAGCCCTTCCTATAAAGCCACCCGGTATATCAGAAACATCCTCTGTGTATTTTGATCCATTGGTTAGGTAAGTAGACGAATTTACTAATTTCCAAATTAGCAATGTGTAGTTTGGATAAAGTAAGGTTGGGGTAAAGGTTAAAAAAATAAACTAAAATTGCAATATTTATTTTCAGTAAAGTCATCAACCATGTCATGGAGGATGGTAAAAAACATCTGGCTAGGACTCTTGTAGAGAAAGCATTTGAAAATATAAAGAGGATTCAAATTGAAAGATATCACCTTGCAACAACACCTGAAGCAAAGGCTAAAATAGAGTTAGATCCAAAGACAATTCTCTACAATGCTGTGGAAAACTGCAAGCCATTGCTACAGCTGTCACCGATCAAGAGAGGCGGTATCACATATCAGGTGTGTAAATCAGAATGATAAAAAAATTACAGACTTCAGCCATGTTTCAAAACGAATAAAAACCTGACAAATGTCAAAATTCACACTAAACAGTTCCGAAACATATCGAGTGATTTTCACATGGTGTTTCTGAACGTTATCACATGTCGAATGTTGTCACAGTTAGGGCAAAATTTCAACAGACTGGAGTAAATATTCACTGGATAAAATCAGAGCTGAAATTTGCTTGGCTGTCAAAGCAAGTTGATAATCTAATGATGTGAAAGTCAATTTAAACAAAACTTATGATATTGTATGTGGAACCTTCAAGTTGTAAAATTGCATTATGGCTCAGTTCACTTGATGAAAGCAAAATTAGAAGACTGGCAGGCTGGTGTTAGTTGTAGTTTTCTATTGAATTTATCCAGCTAACAGCTAGATGAAAATCCATCACTGTATGTTCAGAAATATAAGAGCCAGTTTTCATAAAACAAGCTTGGCTTCAGTGTGCTAAAGTCCAATTCTTACCCATATTAGATAAAAAAAATATAAACTGGTGTGTTATGCTTTATAGGGTTCCGTACCTCAAAAGGAAAAAAATAGAACCCTTAGATTTAGAGTATTACTTTGTTGTCCATCGATCTGTCTGTCAAGACCTGTATCTCGGAAATGTGTCAAAGTATTGAGTTTAAATTAAAACTATATAACTACGCAGATCCATAGTCTCTTGCTGCATAGAGAAAAATCTAACTTCTCAGTTTTTATAAAAAAAGTTATAGCCGAATATGTCGCAAAAAACGCATATTTCACCAATCGCATGGGAATCAAAACCTATGGGGTACTTCCTGTTGACCTGTAATAACTGTGAAATTTGGCAAGAAGCATTGTCTTATAGTACACATAAAGGTAAAAATCCGAAAACTGTAAATTTTTAATTTATTCACAGAAAAATAATAAGTTTTATCTGTCAGTTTTCTTATCTTTGTCACAATTTGTTTGTAATACTTTGGAGTTAGTAATGTGATTTTATATGATACTTGGACTACTAACTGTGCATATGTCTGTTACTGACCCAACCCGATTTTAGGATAAACTAGTTGTTCCTAGGCTTAACTAGTTTGTCCTAACACCTATAGGACAAACTAGTTGAGCTTAGGCCAAACTATTCCATCCTATGATCAGTAGGACAAACTAGTTTCGCCTAGGCTGAATGGGTTGTTCCTACTACATTCTACGATAAACTGGTATGGCCTAGTCTGAAGTAGTCTGTGTGCATAATTCATTGTGATTAAAAAAAAGTATCAAACGGAGGAATATCTTCATTTTTCTTTAATGGTACTAAGGACACAAAGTTTTGTCACTTGTACCATCAATGGTACTACTGACAATAAGGCAATAATCTGATTACATTTGTTTTTATATATTTATATCGATGTAGAACTAATAATTAACTAATAATAATAATAATACAGGTGTCAGGTCCCTCTCCGAAGCCGACACCTACAAATACCTTGGTATGTCAGAGTCGTTGGGTATTGCAGTAGAGGATGTAAAAAAATCGGTGGAGGAGCGTTTCTTTTGCCGTCTGTCAAAAGTACTTAACAGTTTTTTGTCTGGCGGCAATAAGTCACGCGCCTTCAACGGTTGGGTGATGCCTCTATTGGCATACTAAGGTGGACTCAAACTGAGCAGGACGCCCTGGATAGAAGGGTCCGTCAGCAACTGACATTACATCGCAAGCTACACCCACGCTCGTCTGTTATGAGACTGTACATACCGCGGAAGTGGGGGGGGGTCGTGGATTTTTAAATGCCAAGAACCTTCACAACCGTGAGGTGTGCAGTCTCAGGGATTATTTCCGCAACAACGAATGTGGGATGCATTGCGATGTAATGGCAGTCGACAAGGGCCTTACGCCTCTCTCCTTGGCAAAAGAGAACTGGCGCAAACCAACGGTGCTCAGCATGGAAGATCGTAGGGACGTATGGAAGAGAAGGAGCTACACGGGAGGTTCTACCGGGCCTTAACAGGACCCGATGTAGACCTTCTTGCGTCGGTGAACTGGTTACGCTTCGGTGACCCCTTTGGTGAAACTGAAGGGTTTGTGCGATTGCAGATGAAGTTATCAAGACGAACAACTATCGCAAATATATCATGAAAGACGGTACGGTCGACATTTGTTGGGCATGCCACCGTCCCGGAGAGTCTCTCCGACATATTATTTCCGGTTGTTCGCATCTTGCTAACGGCGAATATTTGCACAGGCACAATCAAGTAGCCAGGATCATCCACCAGCAACTTGCTCTTCAATACGACCTTGTTGAGTCCGAGGTGCCGTACTATCAGTACACACCAGCGCCGGTTCTTGAGAATGGCCGTGCTTTGCTCTATTGGGACCGTTCTATTATCACGGATAGGACTATTGTTGCCAATAAGCCTGATATCGTGATCGTAGATCGTTCCCAACGCCGGGCAGTGCTCGTCGATGTCACCATCCCACTTGATGAGAATCTCGTGAAGGCTGAGAAGGACAAGCTCAGCAAGTACCTTGACTTGGCTCACGAGATAACCGCCATGTGGGATGTTGATTCGACGATCATTGTTCCGATAGTCGTATCGGTAAACGGTTTAATTGCGAAGAGCCTCGACCAACATCTCAAGAAGCTCTCGCTTGATAGTTGGATCAAGGGTCGGATACAAAAGGCAGTCATCTTAGACACGGCGCGCATTATCAGGAGATTCCTCAGTTTGTAGCCCTTACCGTCGACAGCTTGAGCGTTGCCCCGCTGCCGGCGGCACACTAGTTTTGTTTTTTACAATATTTGTTATTTTTTTATATGTTTATATTTGTATTGTAAAAAAAAAAATAAGAATCTAAATAAATAAATGTGAATAATAATACATAGAACTGATGGCCGATGGGGCAGAAAGGTTCTCGAGTGGAGACCACGTACCGGCAAGCGCAGCGTAGGAAGACCAGCCACGAGATGGACAGATGACCTCATACAAGTGGCGGGAAGACGCTGGATGCAAGCCGCTTCCAATCGGTCTTTTTGGAAATCCATGGGGGAGGCCTATGTCCAGCAGTGGACTTCTTATGGCTGAGATGATGATGATGATGAATAATAATAATGTGAAAAAACTGTTAAACTGTATTCTCTGATGAGAATCTCGTGAAGGCCGAGAAGGACAAGCTCAGCAAGTACCTTGACTTATCTCACGAGATAACCGCCATGTGGGATGTTGACTCGACGATCATTGTCCCGATAGTCGTTTCGGTGAACGGTGTTATAGCGAAGAGCCTCGACCAACATCTCAAGAGGCTCTCGCTCGATGGTTGGGTCAACAGGTCAGATACAGAAGGCAGTCATCCTGGACACGGCACGTATTGTCAGGAGGTTCCTCTCTCTGTAGCCCCTACCACCGGCAGCTTGAGCCCCACCCCGCTACCGGCGGCACCCTAGGTTTAAGTTTTTTATAATATTTATATTTTTGTATTTCTATTGTAAAAAACTTAGATTTAAGACTTTAATTGAATAAGTGTATGAAATGAAATGAAATGAAATTTATTGGAAAAAATGCTATGGCTTATTACAGACACCTAGGAACAACAATATGAAAATTACAACTAAATAAAATTACAGTTACAACGGTGTGCACTGAAGCCCACACTAGGGTGACCTGTGTCGTGGGTTTCAGGCTCCTCCTTAAAACATACAAAACATATATGATTCACAGCTATTAGACTAAACTCATTTTATGAAAGTGTGAAAGTGTAATACATAATACCTAAGTTGTTGAAGTAGATAATATAAAAATAACAAAATAGCACTTCCAACCCACTATATGCTACAGTGAGGTTATGTTCGTTATAGACTGTGTTCTGAGTATGCGTGAGTGCCAGCGTCTGTGCGCGTTTATGATTGAGTAGGAGAGTGGAGAATGCATGTATGTGTGTATGAAAGAGTGTTTGCGATAATGTGCTGGTAGACGTGTGTATTATTGTGTGGTTTTCCATGATTTTTAGCATATAGAAAAAGATAATAGGAGTGGGACCTGGGCATCGCCTTTCTGCAAGATCACTGTATATGGAAGCCTATGGAAGCCTCCATTTTTATAAAGCGATCTTCTACCTCCCTGGTATTTTCTTATTGTGACTGAAAATCAGACCACACTATTTAACTATATTTTTTTATTTTTTATAATAATGTTACAGTATTTACAGTTCACTGTATTTTATATTATATTTTTTGTAAAGGGCCTCTCAGTGTTGGCTTCGGCTCCACCGATGCTTTCAAAGGACCGGGCTGCGACCCGAGATTTATATGGAATAAAGAGTCATAATAATGTATAATTCCCGATTTTTTTTATTCGAAAATAGGCCTGCACTTGGCTTCAAATCGCCTGGTTTTAAGCGACAGTTCCGTTCTACAATGGAGCGCGTTTGCCTAGAAGAAATCTATTCACTCGCGATTTGAAGACATCTAGCTAGATTATATCTATTCGGAAAGACCCATTCAGGTAGCGCATTCCACAAATTCCACGGTATGTATAATGAAAGTGTAACTAAAGCATTTCATAGTTAAGTGAGAAATATAAGAGTTATTAGTAATCGGTTTCTATCTAGGTACTAAGCACTTACCATATGGTAAGTTGGCGGTTATGCGCAAACCTATCATGTATATTAAACAAAGCATGATTCCGTTTATTTTATTCAGTTTACATAGAACACACTGGGATAAAGATTAGAACTAATTCATGCACACTAGGCCATACAAATTTTATCTTAATATGTACCAGGACCAACCCAGTTTGTCTAGGCGAAACTAATTTATCCTGTAGAGCTTAGGATGAACTAGTTTGGCCTAGGCTTAACTGGTTTGCCGTAACACCTTTAGGAAAAGCCTGGTCAAGCCTAGGATAAAATAGCTTATCCTAAAATCTGGTTTGGCCGGTAACATGACCATACAATAGAAACATTAAATTGAAATGTACGAGTATACACGGGTGTAGCCCGGACCTTTGAAAGGCATCAGTGGGGTCGGAACCAACACTGAGAGGCCCTTTTACAAATATATAATAAAAAATACAGATTGGGTATATGGATGGACTATGGATGGATTACTGTCCAATATGGAGTTTAACAGATCTTGGCTATTGTGATGAATGTTTGTGACTTAAAAACTAGGCTATAGGCTGATGCTCTCACACAGCAGGTGTGGTGTGGAGAGAAGCAACATCGGTGTGGGTGGCTAAGGGTGTCGAGAGGTGTGCTGCGCGTTCACTAAACGCTACTAGTGGCGTTATGCCCTTTAACACTTCCACCCTGGAGCTTAGGTTCTTAGCTCTTGCAGTTTCCATCATCCAGCCAACCAGTTAAGGCAAGCTGGAGGTCAGGGGTCTCATTTAGCCCCAGGGAAACATCAGGGTACTATAGAAACATTATTATTACACACATACAATAACATAAAAAAAAAGTAAGCAAAATCATAATAATTTAAAAAAAAAGTGTGCTAGAGAAACAAAGAACCGTTGTCGCGTAATCTTTTGCCTGTAAATTATGCCATTTTATTTGACAGGTCTCATGGCTCAGTTGTAGTACGATTGCCTCCTGAGCTGTAGGTCGTGGGTTTGATACCCACGCAGGGCAAACATTTTGTGTGATGACCATGGATGTATGTTCTGTGTCTGGGTGTTTCTATGTATCATAAGTATGTATTTACAAAAAAATGTATATATGTATTCTATCAATAGCACATGTTTTGCTTAGTTTAGGCTAGATGGTGTTGTGTGAAATGTCCACCAATATATGCGTTTTTTATTCAACAGGAGATTTTTTTTTCTATCCCTTAAAATTATCTGATATCGATCATTCTTTTTTATATGATTGGAACCATTAATGGCTCTACAGTTTACTTTTTTATATGGTTGGAACCATTAATGGCTCTAGGGTTTACTTTTTTATATGGTTGGAACCATTAATGGCTCTACTATTTACTTTTTTATATGATTGGAACCATTAATGGCTCTATGGTTTACTTTTTTATATGGTTGGAACCATTAATGGCTCTACGGTTTACTTTTTTATATGGTTGGAACCATTAATGGCTCTACGGTTTACTTTTCTCAAATTTTACACTTAATTTTTGAACTTTGAAATTATAACGATATTTGAAAAAAGCAAACCATTAAATTTCAAAATCGGTTAAAAAATGGTTAGGGGTAGAAAACAGTTATTCCGTTTGTAAGTAACGAAACCTTTGAAATGTGAATAAAATATCCGTATTTATATTTGATTTATTAATTAGCATCATACTTGTTATTATCCCCACCCCTACGCATTAAGGAAAAATCATATGAACACTAAGCTCTTATGATATAAAAGTGTCATTTTTTTTATACAATATAGGTTTGCGCTTGAGCGCCAAGTCTGATGTTAAGCGATGCTGTGGTCTACGATGCAGCGCGCTTACATTCTACATAATTATACAATGCATACATAAAATCATGCCTATAAAACCCTCATGGGGTAAGCCGAGCATCAAAGACCATGAGGCCATTTGACGCCACATTTGACCATAGTTAGGGGGTTAGTTAGAAAGGACAGGGTAAGATGTACATTGTACACTCTTATTAATTATAATCTATAAATTTCAGGTGCCTGGCCCAATAACTGAAAGAAGATCCCTGTTCCTAGCTATCAAATGGTTACTAGACGCCACCAACGACAAAGAGCGGACAGTCCATTTCCCGGAGCAGTTTGCATGGGAACTTCTTGATGCAGCAAACAACACAGGGAAAGTGGTGAAGAGGAAACAAGACTTACACCGACAGTGCGAAGCAAACAGGGCGTATGCGCATTACAGGTGGCAGAATTGAATTATTAAGTAGTCCTCTATTGATCTATTAGTAGTGGATTATTTTAGTTTAAAATATACTGTCTTATGCTTTTTAAATTTGGTAGTTCTTCTTTAGTAAATATAAGTATCTTATTTATAAAGATTAATTATATCTATGTACACCATTATATTACTTGAATTAGTATGTATTTGCATTTTTCTTAAAAAATAAATAAAAAAAATATGAAAGTTTGAAGATGTATGCTTGGATGGATGATTGTTATTAAATTATGCAAAAACTGTATTTGTATGAAACTAGCTGCGAGTATTAGCTAGTATTTATAACTCAAACTGGTAAACAAATTTTACATCCCTATTTATTACCCGTTACCTCTTTATATGTGTTATGTAGGATGGATGGTAATCTATTTGGATCAAAATTGGACTCAACCGCACGGTTTTGAATCAGCGCGGTTTCCGGTAGTCTGAATGAGATTAGGTTTCATTCAGGTCAAAAGAGAACATGATTTTGATTAATATTATCATAACAAAAATACACCTGTAATTTAGTCTCATCAATGACCACGGACGCTGCAAAGCAAAGAAAATTAAATTTAGTACTCTCTACCCTGCGATCTATATGTAATAACGTCTCTACCGAGAAAAAGTGCAGTGTTCGAAACGTCATAAAATTATGTAAAATATACGCGATAAATTCGTTGAAATTTGTCTCATTTCATTGAGCGATAATCGCAAAACCTTAGAAAACATGATTTTGATTTTAGATACTATATTTTTTACAAAACAGAATACAATTGGTATATTAATAACATTATAAAAACTTAAAAAATATTAACTTGATTGTATTCCTAAACATGTGTAGACAGCAACAACATAATAAATGCAGTACGTCTTAAATTACTTTAGGATGTATATATAAGTACATAACAAAAAGACAATATAACAGTTACATCATAATAGAGAAAAACAACAGCGCTGATCTCGCTCGCATATATAAGCGATATCAGCACCGTTGCTTCTCCAAAATTGCCTGTATATATATAAATTCTATGGCCACTCTAGAACTCTAGATACAACTATAGATATATAGATAAATTATCTGGCCACTAAAGCAGAAAATGCTCTCTATCCTAATTATTTTAAATTCTTTTTAAGTGTTCTTAGGTCACAAATGTAGTAAACTCGCCACACATGATCCTAACCATGTGTGGCGAGTTTACTACATTTGTGACCCTGACACCGAGTTGGTAATAAATTATTATTCTAGAGACTATTGTCCATTAGACTCACTCAAAAGCAGGAGCACGTTTTATTTTATATGACCGTATATTTTGTACTGTATCGCAGCAAGTTGTGATTACTTACTTTAGACCACAAGTGCATATCTACCTCAGACTAAACGACAAATCAAGTCAACTAGAAAACAAAACAGAGAAAAAATTCTAGATATTTTGCCCATATAGTTCGTGCGACCTTTAAATGCGTCTGGAAGAAAATTGGCCCATAGGATTCCTCTGGCTGCTTACAAATAGCTTTAAAAGAGTTTCCTAAATATAATTTATAAAAATCAACCGTCACTAAATAAGTAAAGCTAGCTATAATTTTTTAGGGTTCCGTACCCAAAGGGTAAGAACGGGACCCTATTACTAAGACTCCGCTGTCTGTCTGTCCGTCCGTCCGTCTGTTACCAGGCTGTATCTCATGAACCGTGATAGTTAGACAGTTGAAATTTTCACAGATGATGTATTTCTGTTGCCGCTATAACAACATATACTAAAAAACAGAATAAATATTTATATAATAAAATATTTAAGGGGGCTCCCATACAACAAACGTGATTTTTTTGCTCGTTTCTGCTCGAAATTGATAACGGTAATAGGTAGACGCTTGAAATATTTACAGAATATCGAGTTATATTATTCACTTTAAAAATAAATAATTAAATTAAAATAAAATTAATATTTAAGGGGGACTCCCATACAACAAATGGGATTTTTTGCAGTTTTTATAGATAATGGTACGGAACCCTTCGTGCGCGAGTCCGACTTGTCCGGTTTTATTTCAGCTTTGGTTGTTAACTTGGCCCACGGTCCAAAATTCGAGTAGAACACACATTCATAGTCTATACGAGTACTACTCGGTAAGACACATTTCGTTGGTCACTAAATAAGTAACGTCTGGCGGCCCTGGGCTCTCGGAATATTTGGTGTCATTATTGTAATATCTTAATCGTTTATGGTCAACGTGCAAAAATAAAAATTAACTCCACGACCTACACGTAAATACATGGATCAAAAAACCGCTATAATTGCAGAAAAAGCAAGATAAAAACGGGCGCCAGCCAACTTCGCATCGCTATAAGATGAGCGTAACGTAACTAAGCCCTCTGGTCGGGTGCTGGTTGGGCGCGGACCAAGTGTACGTCGGTTACCTACTGATTTTACGTTGCTGAGCTGGTCCTGAAGCGTTCCTAATGGACGAGATTTTATTGATTTGTATTTTAGCTGTTTACTATTTAGCTTAAATTACGCATCTTCTATATATGTATACATTTAGATAACTAAAAATAATTTCTATGAATCATCATAAAGCTACGTAATAAGTACAACTACAACATCTGATATAATTTATTGATAAAACTGATAAGTAGGTAAGTACAGGGATTTTTGCTAGAAAATGGCGAGATGATTCATATTATGTTCATCTTGAGTAGTTAGAACTAAAATTCCCATTCATGTAAGGTGCGTATGCATTATATGCAGAATTATCACAAGCTAAAACTGGTTTTAAATTATTTAATTTTCGGATTATGACCAAAAATTAAAATAAAAATATATATTATTTCCCCCTTTTATCAATGACTAGCTTTGGCCGGTAGTTATTTTATCTAGTTTGTACGGAACCCTTGGTGAGCGAGACTGACTCGTATTTGTCCGTTTCTATTAGAGGTTGAAAACAGTTTTATCCCATTTGTGTGGGAGATCGCGCTACAACAGTTGTCTTAATAATGTTTCATTGCTGACAGTAATTCATATTTCCAAAGAATTATCTCTCTAATAGCGTAGTTTTTTTTTTTTTTGGTTTTTTTTATGGCAATAGTTAAATTAACATTATTGCCAGCAACAAGTATGTCAGAAGAGAGAAAAAAGAAGTCGGAATTTAGAATTTATTACTTAACTGAAACAAAGAAAATATCCTATAAAATACAAAGGTGAGTTAATGATTTAACAAAACAAAATGAACACTTATAACAATTAATATATTACGTATATAGGACTGAAAAAATAAAATAACTACAATGCGTCAAGAAAAAAACTCGCTTGGATACTTCAGTGTTAAGTCATTCTCGTTTGGATACTTTTCGTCGCGGCGGGCGGCGGGAAACGTTACATGACAATGGTGAACCAACGTCATGCGCCGCGTTTTGGTTTGGAAATCGCGCGTCGCGCATACAAGCATTTTTTAAGGTATAATATGACTGAATGAACTTATAAAAAGTATTTCCATAAAACACTTGAAAGCAACATCACCAGATTTCGACAAAAAAATAAAAATCATTTTTGCGTAAAAAAATTGTAAAAATCATTTTTATGTATGAAAATTAACTTGGATCATAATGAAATTTTTGTTAACTGTGGGACTGGTTTTTGTATAAATTCATTCCGACATTTTATATCTTCAAATATGTTGACAAAATACCTGAGCGAGACGGACGATGGTCGAACTCTTAAACGAAAAAACAAACGCTACCCCCCCCTTTCACTTGTGATATTTTTGATATTTTGTGATTTTCCGAACACCAATTCGAGCCTCCAAGGCGACTTATCTCGAGTCTGAACAAGTGTATATAGCTTTAACCGCACGTAATTACGTAACTGTCGCCTCGCCTTAACGCCTACAGAGATTAAAGGAGAAATATGAGATTATGAATTGTGAACCCAGTCCCAGTTGCTACGCGTCCTAAGGAATTGGTCAAAAAGTTACAGTAATTTGTGCGTAGAGCATGTCTGTCAGAACAGAGCTTTGTAACCATGTTTAATGTACCTATCTACATATATTTGTTATCGTTAATATTAATATCTTAGGTAGGGAGTGAAACATAGTGCAGTAGACTAAAATCTACATAGACCGTATTTACATCCGTATTTACATCGTATGCCGTGAACGTTATCGGAGTTTGGTTACTAAGTTTCAATGCTGGGAAATCAAGAGTAGGTAAGACAGAGTGTAAATAGTATTATTTAAGAGGAATGTGAAGTGCTCATTTGTAATCAGTACAATGCGCATTTTTCCATATTACTATCCCGTAACCGTTTTTAAAGCTTGATGTACGCTTTCCATTATAATAAGTTTTGTACGATACTCATACAGTCTCCTGGTGCAGGTATAGTTTTATTTAGTGATCTCTATGAGGTAACCAGAACACTGATCTCTGCAAATGACAGCGGGTAGAAGAAAAAATACATCATCAATCTTACAATCCACGACCGTCACACGGCTCCAGCTTCAGCGACGGCAGGTGAAGCACGGTACTGTACTTTAAGAAGCGTTTCTCGCTTAAATGTTCTTGTTAGGGTTCCGTACCTCAAAAGAAAAAAACGGAAGCCTTATAGGATCACTTTGTTGTCCGTCTGTTTATCTGTCTGTCCGGGTGTCAAGACCATTATCTCGGGAATGCGTAAATGTATCGTGTTGAAATTAAAACCATATACGCAGATCCATAGTCTCTTGCTGCAGAAAGAAAAATGAAATTTCTCTGTGTTCGTAAAAAAAAGTTACAGCCGAATATGTCGTAAAAAACTCACATTTCGACTCTCACAAGGGAATCAAAACCTATGGGGTACTTCTCGTTGACCTAGAACTTTGAAATGTGGCAAGAAGCATTGTGTTAGAGTACACATATAGGGAAAAATCCGAAAACTGGAAATTTTTAATTTAATGACAAAAAATTAGTGTCTTTATGGGAATGAGGGTCCAAATTTTAAAGTGTTTTAACCGTATCATGTGGGGTATCATATGAAAGAGCTTCATTAGCATAAGCTAAAACAAGTTTTTAAATATTTTTACGATATATATTTTTCGGTTTATGAAGGAAAATATAAAAAAATATACGACTTCCTTCTTTTATCTACTAGTTTGTACGGAACCCTCGGTGGGTGAGTCAGACTCGCATTTGTCTGGTTTTTTCCTTTAGGCACGGGGTATTGAATATAGGATTAAAAACGTGCGCCGTTTCGCGAGGTACGAACATATCGTGGGTTGTGTGTGAATTGTCAACGGAATGTCACTGCTGTCAAACTGTGACGCCCCGTTGACAGCATTGATTAAATAATAATTGGATGAAGTACAGTCAACGTAACTCTGCGTCAAACATTGTGCCTAGTCTTTTTAGAAGGTTCTCGAATTTTTCCCCAACAGATTAGCAGTCAAATTACTTGACTAATTAATTTATAGTCGTTTAGGCTACTAATCTCTTGAGAAAACAATCGAGAAGCTTCTAAAAAGGACACGCACAATGTTTGACGCAGAGTCAAAGTTACCTACGTTGACAGTAAATATTTCTATATTTGTTATATGTTTATAAAGCTTGTTTAAAATAAAGATCAAAATTAATTTGGACAATATTCATAACTAACTTTCGACAAAAGGAAGTCCCGGCGTGCCGGCTGGTACATGGCGGGGGAACGCCTGTGCCCCCAGATCACGGAAAAGATAGATTGAAAGGGAGAAAGAATACCTCTAAGGTTGCTGTTAACACAATAAAAACGATTCGCTGACAAAGACGTTTGAAGATGTATTTATTCTGATGCAGGCCTCATGACTCAGTGGTAGCACCTACGCCTGCATATTGAGCTGTAGGTCGTGGGTTCGATACCCATCCAGGGCAAACATTTTGTGTGCTGAGCATGGATGTTTCTTCTGTGTCTGGGTGTTTATATGTATCATATGTATGTATTTACAAAAAAGTATAAATAAATAAAATAAATAAATATATGTAGACATTTCACACAACACCATCTAGCCCAAACTAAGCAAAGCTTAGTATATATGTGTTCTATCAGCCATCTGGTTCCCATAGTACAAGCTTTGCTTAGTTTGGGCCTAGATGATATTGTGTGAAAATGTCCACCAATATTTATTGTTTTTCTATGATTTTCATTCAGTGTTTTTTGAACCACCTTTTTTGAACTACATGTGACACAAATCCCATCACTATGATTTGAGAGTTGGTGTCATTATTTTGACAAGTGACGTTTCAGTATGTCCGTTTACTCCGTTTAATTAAAAATCCAAAAAAAAGGGCAGAGAATACAAGTTATTATAAAAATATAAAATAATAAAGTCAAATGACGTTAAAATGACACAAATTAACTACGCTATCAGTAATTTTAGAGCCTATTGTGCATATATATAAATAAATGATATTTATGGACATTTCTCATAACACCACCTAGCCCAAACTAAGCAAATCTTGTACTATGGAACTAGATGACTGATGGAATACAAATATACTTTTTTTGTTGTAAATATACACATGACACATATAAACGAATCAAACCCACGACCTACAGCTCAGCAGGCAGACATACTACCATCTGAGGCGCCCTAGGCGCGCCGCGAACTAGGCGACCGCGGTCGCCTAGTTCGCCTATGTGGACGGGCTGATCCTGATTGCCAAATCCAGTACCTACTGACCTGGTTTATAACTATCTTATACAATTACTAATAAACATCGGCCTTGGGCGAGTTTATCCTAAGATTGGCTTGAATAAGGATATGCTGTCACTAGGCTAGTACACACCAGGAGGATATGCTGTAAGAGCACCTATGCTTATCAATTGTTTGAACAGAAATAGTCTGTTACTGCATTCCACGTTTCATGTTAGCCTCGCTTGTGATTCGAGCTGAGTACATATTAGTTTTGTAAACTACAGCTAGGTATCGTGTTATCGTCTAATAAAGTAAACACTATTGTTCCGTACTGCAATAAAAGTAATTCAATAAAATTAAACCGACTTCCAAACAATCTAACTGAAAAGTGTGAAATAACACGAAAATAATCAACACTGGCCGTCTACCTAAGTAGGTACGTACGCCAACTATTTTTGAGGTCGGTGTCAAGCCGAAAGTATAACCAATTAAGTCCTATATTTATCGACCTCAAAAATAGTAAGTTTGTTTAATTTTCAATCACTCTTCACTACTAATGTAACGCCTAATTTTTGCGTTATAAAGTATGTCAGATTCTTTCACATAGTATGAGTGATAAACCAACCGAATTTCGTTCAAATCAGCCCAGTAGTTTGTATAGGGTCGTTGAAACGCTTATATTTTAAAGAGAATTTTTACAATACGACTTCTAGTTTCTGCGTAATACGTGGACAAACATACATACACTTATAAAATTTGGTACACAATTACACATGCTTAGAAGCTGTCTGATCTTTTCTACTAGTGTTCATGAAATTAGAATGCCACTTGTCTCTCCCTCTGATATCAGAGTAATTCTGAAGGCACCAAATTTTACAGTTATAATTTTAAGAAATCACTTTTTTTCATCACATTTCATAGCAAAAAATAATGAGGTATTTTGTTTTTATTTGTTCTAATAATGATTTAAGTTCGTCATGACGTGTTGTAAACATCCGCACGTTAGTCGGGAAAGTTCGGGACACTTGGAACAAGTCTGACTGAATGGAAATATCGGTACTTACATCTTTATTTGTTAGGTATGTTATACGTATATAAGAATAATCAAATTAAAGAAGTCTATAAAAAATGTTCCATTTTGACATATTTTCCTGTTATTAGCTGAAAGAAAGGACAGCGAGCAGTAATGATAATAAAACGTGTACTTACCTACCTACTTATATGTATCTATGTAAACATAGATAATAAGATAACACTAATCGATCTATCGATATGTAGGAGGCAACAGTTGAATATTTAAGCGTAATTTATATATATAATAGGTATTAGGTATAGACATATTCCTTTATCGCTTAACACGTTATCTGGCAGCAGATATGTATTATTTACGTAAAACCTTAAAGGCATAATTCAGTACACATTTGACTTGTAATCGTGAATCACTGGTGATTTCAATAATATATCGTGTTGTAAAGTATTAACTGTAATTTATCGATTTACGGAACAGTTTTGCTATAAGTTTCAATAATATATCGTGTTGTAAAGTATTAACTGTAATTTATCGATATACGGAACAGTTTTGCTATAAGTTTTTTGCCAGTTAAAAATCAAATCATAGTATCGTAGCAATCTAATAGTTAGTGTTTATTTTACGTGTGGAAAAATAGTGAAATAACAAGGTAAGTAGTATTTTTATATAGTTACTCCTTAGAACATTTTGTACGTACCTATGGTACTGTGCTTACTCTGCTGCCTAAAAAGAGGGTTTTTAGGGCGTGTGTAGTAACTGTTATCTCTGTATTATGTCCTGTACCTAAAGGGCTTGACATATGGAAGCTTTGGGCCTTCGTAGCTCTTTGATAAGACTCGATACACTTCTTCCCACTCCCACTCCCACTATCCAATCAGGATTCTGTAGAATGGGTGGGTAAAATAGACGAACGGGAGCGAAGCAAACATAATAACGATGACATTTAGCATTATGGCCTTCTTCAGGGTTTCAACTATCTGTATACTCTCATAATGATCTGATGATGAATCTGTTATTTAATCATGAAGCTGTAGGCTTTGCCTACAGCTTCATGATTAAATAACTGATGGAGACAGTTGGAGGTCAGATGGAGACTGATAGATACAGAATTACTTTATTTTTTTAAATAAATAAATAAATATTCGTGGACATTTCACACAACACCATCTAGCCCAAACTAAGCAAAGCTTGTAATATCGAACTAGATGGCTGATAGAATACATATATGTATACCTTTTTTTGTAAATATATATGTATGATACATAGAAACACCTAGACACAGAACAAACATCCATGGTCATCACACAATTGTTTGCCCTGGGTGGGGATCGAACCCACGACAAGCAAAGCAAAGCTCAGCAAGCAGACATACTACCAATTGAGCCACAAGGCCAGTCATCTTTTATTTTGTTTTTAAGACTTGACTAACATACCGTATAATATATTATGAAAATGAAAAAAATTAAAATGAAAATGAAATGAAAAATATATTTATTTACATAAAACATAATAAACTTAGTTACTATTCACTCCCAGTACATAATTTAGTTACGTCTATGAAAGAATTTAAATTAAATCTATAAACTTTGATTCCTGCACTAGGCATAGCCTGTGTCGCGAGAATCATATACGATTTCCAAAATCCAAGAAAGCCTCTAGTTGACATAGTTATATGTACCTAAACGTTCAGCTTAAGCACCTTGACATAAGAAGTTTGGTCTTCAAATTCACTCCGACGTAATTTTAGGAACTAAATTCAGAAAACTATGTGAAAAACCACGAGACATTAGCTAGTAGCGTATAACATTTTTCTATTGTTATTTTATCTGTTTGGTATTATTGTATGTTTTTTATAGATTTTGATAGCTATAATGTATATACCTATATAATTTATGTTGGTTGCAATTCGATCATGTTTTATGTTTTCATATCATTAGGTATATTATGTTGAACAAAATTCTAACTATTTGTTTAGAAGAATTCAAATGTACATGTTTATTTAATGTGAGTTATTTTATTTTATTAGTAAAGGGTACAGCTTTAATAGCTGTGTCCACGGGGCACAGCTATTTAAGCTGTGCCCCGTGGTTTCACCCGAATAGTCATAGCTCTGTATCAAATTTCATAACGTTCAGTTCAGCCGTTTGGTTGAGAGATAAATAGATTTACTTTCGCTTTTATAACATTAGTACAGTCTAAAGAACTCATCTTTAAATTGTGATGTTAATTAATCCTAGTTAGGATAACAGTACAATGTGTACCATCTTGTTTATTTTCACTACCTAATAAATATCTGGGTTAAAAAAGTGTTCTTACAATCCCTATTGCATGCACTTGAAGATTGGACGAACAGTATATGAAAATATAATATAAGAAAACTTATAATCCCCGAACAAAATAGGCTGAACAGATTCTTGAAGAAACATAACTAAGAAAACTCTCGGCCCAATCCATTTTTCGAACAAAAAACAAAAATAGATCAAAATCGGTTAATTTTTTGGAAGCTACGATGCCACAGACAGACACAGATTCATACGTAAAACTTATTACACCTCTCGCTTTAAATAGTGATTAAAAGAAGATAAGCGATTTACATAGTCGCTTAAAAAGTTCTCGTAAGCTGCTTTGAGCTTCACTTTTCTCCGCCAATAAGTATGTACTTACGTAAATAGTAGTATTGCATATGTTCGTCATATTACTTAAATCGTTATCGCACTCACAGTGATTAATTTATATATAAGTAAATAAAGTTTTATTATCTTTGTTTACCACCAAATTAGTCGATACGGACGTCTCAGTATTGATTGTAAAGGTATCTAATTGGGTAAAAACAAAGGGGAAATAAAATTATCTGTATTTATTTTAGGCTTTGTCCTGAGTGATTATATGACTACTAGGACGAGGATCTTGTGAATGAATCTAGAGAAGGGGTACTAATTAGGTTAAGAATTTAAGTTATTGAATACAAATTCGGATACAAGAATAATCTAAAGTTTGTTTAAAGCACGTATTCCTATAAAAAGGAAATAAGACGAACAATATGAGTAACGAAATAATTTCTTTGGGAGACGGGTTAGGACGCTATCGTACAGTTCATAGTATGTCTGGAAATGGTTCATGCCTTTTCCATTCATTGACTCAATATATAGAAGACCGTATTTGGTGTGGTGTTGTTTGTTATGTTGTATAACATTGGGACGAACTGCAACTTTATACTTGTGCTGAAGACTGAGAAGTGTATCTGGATACCGACTCTTATTCACGCGCTATATTATGGCGCCATATCAGAATTGAAGGTTACAGCAACTATCACCTATTTTAAGTAATAAACCAACAAGAAAAGAGGCTATGACAGAGAGTGTGCTGCAAAAAAAAAATAACAGATGCACAGGAAAATACATTCCGTTAAAATTACAAGGTCTCTTACAAAAAGAAATGAAATCCCACCAAAAACATTTCATGTAAAATTGGTTGCCATGTCTCGCATTGTCATGCCACTTTCACTGACAAAAAGAAATCAGATGAGATCTGACTGAATTTGAAAAGCCAAGCTGCTAACTCTACAAAGTCTAACGCTACAATACTTACCTCTGTAAGCCTTCAATCTTGATCAAAAAGCATAGCTTGGCCGTTTTCACGTCACCTATATTTGAGAATAAACAGCGAGTGTGAGAGAGCCGGTAGATAAATTTATATCCCGTATCCGTATAAGTTAGAGCAAGAAAGCAAAACCATTAAAGCGCCATTTTCCCCTTTAGAGGAACCCTAAAGAACTAAAACAACACTTCATATAATAAAGTTAGTTCTAGAACAACGTACTAGATGGCGCTGTATAGTCTAAAAACACGCTAACGCTTCGTGTACGGCACTTGTACATACAATAATGAACTTTAAATGCAGAACGTAAGAATAGGTTTCTGACTGTCCGTTTTACGATCTGACGATCTGACGCCTAAGCTGCTAAAGAAGTTTTCACTTCAAAAAAAGCATATATTATGTATTCTATCAGCCATCTAGTTCCATAGTACAAGCTTTACTTAGTTTGGGCTAGATGGTGTTGTGTGAAATTTCCACAAATATTTAGTTAATATTTATATTTATTTATTTATATAGGGCACAATGAGGGCTAGGTCGGATGCCGTTGAGGCCAGCGCGTACACCAAGTTCCGCCTGTTGATGTGGAAGAACTTCCTGCAGCAATGGCGGCACAAGAAACAAACGATGGTGGAACTGCTGCTGCCGGTGGTCACCATGAGCCTGGTCTTGATCCTGCGTTGGCAGGTGGAGCCCACAGAGCAGCCCGCCTTCACATATCCAATGATACAGGCGCATTCGCTCAATTATTCCAATATGGTTCTGTAAGTACACCCTTCACGCATCCGTTTAATCCTTTTAAACATGGGCGTACCTTGGGGGAGGGGGGTTTCGGGGTTCAATTTCCCGATTAAATCCGCCGTTTTTTGGGTGGCGTGACTAAAACTTTTTTGAGGGTTGGATCCGCGACTACAATTTTGGTGTTGTATTTTCTAAATCTCCTCCCCTAAAAACTGGCCACGCCCGTGCTTTCGAATAATAAAATCTTTATATTCTAATAATTACCATTTGACCTGAACATGCTGCACTGGGAGAAAAAATAGTACCAGCGGTAAATTAAAAAATAAAACCGGACAAGTGCGAGTCAGACTCGCCCACCGAGGGTTTCGTACAAACTAAATAAAAGGGGGAAGTCATATATTTTGTTTATATTTTCCTTCATAAACCGAAAAATATACATCGTAAAAATATTTAAAAACCTGTTTTAGCTTATGCTAATGAAGCTCTTTCATATGATATCCCACATGATACGGTTAATTCACTTTCAAATTTGGACCCTTATTCCTTGCATAAAGACACAATTTTTTGTGATTAAATTAAAAATGTCCAGTTTTCGGATTTTTTCCTACTCGTATATGTGTACTCTATCACAATCTCTTCTTGACAAATTCCATAGTTCTAGGTCAACGGGAAGTACCCCATAGGTTTTGATTCCCTTGTGAGTGTCGAAATGTGCGTTTTTTACGACATATTCGGCTGTAACTTTTTTTTACGAAAACTGAGAAATTTTATTTTTCTTTTCTGCAGCAAGAGACTATGGATCTGCGTATATAGTTTTAATTTCAACTCGATACCTTCACGCGTTCCCGAGATAAAGGTCTTGACACCCGGACGGACGGACAGACCTATGGGGTACTTCCCGTTGACCTAGAACTCTGAAATTTGGCAAGAAGCATACACATATAGGAAAAAATCCGAAAACTGGACATTTTTAATTTAATCACAAAAAATAGTGTCTCTATGCAAGGAATGAGGACCCAAATTTTAAAGTGAATTAACCGTATCATGTGGGGTATCATATGAAAGAGCCTCATTAGCATAAGCTAAAACAGGTTTTTAACACATTCTTCGCCCCCTGCAGACCCTTCACTTCAGCTGGGAACCAAAACTTTATAGGCGAATTTTGATTAAGTACAGAGTAGCCGCGCAAAGCAACGTTGACTGCCTCAAACGCCGGCAGTTTACTGACTACTACAAAATGAACGGGACGCTCGATCGGATCCGAGTGGGAGGCACTGCTACTATAGCTCCGCTTTACTCGGATCCGAGTGGTGAGCAAGGAATGTGTTAAATATTTTAACTTTGTATATTATTCGGTTTATGAAGGAAAATATAAAAAAAAAATATGATTTCCCCCTTTTATTTAGTTTGTACGGAACCCTCGGTGGGTGAGTCTGACTCGCACTTGTCCGGTTTTTAAGTATTATCCTGCAGAATGCTCATTTAAGAGTCCGTTGTCCAACCATCGTCCGTCTCGCTTGCGCATACCCACATTTTTAATATATAAGATGACTGCATGAACTTATAAAAAAATCGTCGTTCGTAATACTAGAAAACAACATCACAAATTTTCGACAAAAAATCTATTCGATCTAAGACAATTTTCATACACAAAAATCATTTTTGCGTAAATAATTTCTAAAAAGTTGCACTACGAAATTAGCTCTTATGCAATCAAGTATCTTATTTTTCAGAGCCGGTATGAATATAACAGAAATGTCAGTAGCGTATTCACCTAATAGCCCAGAGTTGGACGATGTCGTCAGAACTGCCGTATTAAATCTTCTCATGAAGAATGCCAGGGATCTCATACCGATTATAGCGGAGTTAGTACCAGACCTCTTGCCTCCAGACTTAGAGCTACCTCCAGATATTAGTCTAAATACCACTGAGATTGTGGACATCGTCAAAACACTTATCAGAGTGACTGCGTACAACAGCAGTGATGATCTAAGAGGAATTTATATTCAAGAAGAAACGACTAGGAAAGTGATCGCTGCTGTTCAGTTCGATGACTCATTGCGAGGTTAGTATTTTACAGCTTCACCGAAAAACGTTACTTAAGCAATGCTTAACATATTTTGTCAACTTCTCGCTGACACGTTATGACACTAGCGGAAAGAAGACAGAGAAGAGAGATGGTTAAAGTTAAGTGACGTTTTTCGGTAAGGCGGTTATTGTATTAGTCAGTTCTTTTACGCATCGTCGACTTCTATCATGTAGTAACAAAATATAAGTGATTATTTCGCTTACAATTTTTCTATGAATTTAAGTTTGTGATCGTTTCTTTCTAGAGTAGGAGCATAGTAACATAAACAATATTGTTTTTTTCTACTATGGTGGAGATACCAGGTTTCGATTCATATTTGTGCAGGTTCTTGAATGATGGATATTTTTTAAGCTATTGCATAGCTTCTATCGCGGGCCTTGAGCGTGGAGACCGAATCCAGAAATTCCGTAACGAAAATAACCTAACACACCGCGCGTAAATCTATTATGCAATAGCTTTACCGCGGCAGTGTCCGAGTGCCACACGTCTTTTTTTTAGGTACACCAACAACAATATTTGTGTACAGAGTGTAATTTGTACTATGTATGGTCAATACATAGTACATAAAGTTAAAATATAATGTTTGCTGTGAAATCACCAGTCTTGAAAACATAAACAGCCTTACCGAAAAACGTTACCTAACTTTAAGTAACGTTACTTAACTTTAAGTAACGTTACTTAACTCTAAGTAATGTTTTTCGGTAAGGCCGTAAATAACCATTGAGCTTTTTTTCACCCGTTCGTTTGACGAATGCTAGTCATTCTGCACCCTAATGCAATGATTCGGTTTGTCACTGAATTAGGAACAAGTAATATTAAAAAAATTGGTTGTCTGTAAAGTCGGTTTACGGACGATAGTTTAACGTGACAACGTCATAACAACATATCATCCGCGCGTGAGCTCCGAGGAATGTTGCCGTAATGAGCACAGACTAGTAAGAGTGTTGTAATGAGCTAGAGTGAGATGAAGTGACGGTCGGGCGCGACGCACACCGCCCGCTTCCTCAGCCACCGCGCGCGGTTGTAACGGGACAAGGAGCGTAACGTAACGGGACAATGAGTCATCCTTTTTCGTGCATGCAGCCGGCGTTCATTGATTTATTAGATGTCACGTAAAAAAAAATTAAACTTGCAGGAGCCACTGACTTGCCAAACGTCATCTCGTACTCCCTACGGTTCCCAGAAAGGCCGCGCCTGCATTCATTTTTCGGGCGAGGAGGCAGGTCTTGGCGCACAGGATTAGTCTTCCCGCCATTTGAGGTACCTGGACCTAGATTTCCATATTCTTGGGAAGGCGGTAACGACCCAGGTATGTAACATTGATCAGAGGGCTTACGCTCCACATTTACACTGATTCAAAGTTGGCTTGCGCTCGTTTTTATCTTGTTTTTTAATTGACTTCCGAAAAGAAGGAGGTTATCAATTGGGTCTGTATGTTTTTTATTGTATGTTTGTTCACCGATTACTCAGCCAATTGTGCATTGATTTTGATGATATTTTTTGTATTTAGTAGGTCATACTTTATATGGGACCATAAATTTTATCAAAATCGATGTAGTACTTTGGTTTTTATAACAAAATAACTGGTAAAATATCATCCAAGTGCCTATAGAAAAGTGAACAGGAAGTCGCGTATGTCTTGTATTGCGTATTTTGAAGTCGGGTTTCTTAGTTTTTTCAACTATAATTATTCTGCAATGAAGATGTGAGTCAAAACTTTAAATGAACCTACTTTGCATTGTTTTTTACAGTTTCTTTAATCTGTGTCACTCTCAATTGCAGAAAAAGTTAGCAAAAACGGGCGCGAGCCCGTTTTTAAGAGTTGAGCGTAACACTGCTGCGTAGATTTTGCATATGATGTATTCTTTGGATGATCTTGGGTAGTCTAATTCTAAAAAGCTTTTTCATTAGTAACAATGGGCTGGTAGGGGGAGATGAAAAATTTGTAGACAAACGGTTTAGCGAACATAAAAAAAAAATTAAAAATTTTTTGCCAATATGCCAAAAAAAAAATGCCTAAATTGGGCATCTAACGACTGATAAACAGTAAAATTTTAACCTAAGACGCTTTCTAGTGCTTCCGGGTGCAACGATCACCTGCAAGGCAGCCTAGTTTCATCAGTGGTAGAAAAACAGAAAATCCTGATATTTACTTATTTTGTTACGCTTAATAACGCTTCATGACTTTGGCTAAATTCCTTATCTAGTAAATTTTAATAAAGCTTTCATCGTAAAACCTACCATAAAGCTCGAACACACATTTGAAAAATTTGTTGACTCTGTAAAATAAACAACTTTTCCCACACAGGTTACGTGAACGAAATGTTCATAGCGCTACAGCACGCTATATCTATGGAGCTGGTATCCCGAAAGACTGGTGAAAACCTGCGTAACTTCGACGTGAATTTGCAGCGGTATCCACACCCGCCGTACTTGCGGGACTTGGCCATTGAGGCCATGCAGATGCTCCTACCTGTGTTCGTAACGCTCAGCTTCAGTTACACCATGGTGAACATCGTGCGAGCCATCACTGTCGAGAAGGAACTTCAGCTTAAAGTGAGACACCTCAATTATACAGCTCATCAGCGATACATGTTTTTAAGTCCCCGGCCCGCATGCAAGTCTCTAACGGGCATTTACAGAACAACATTTACAATGGGTTATTGTTACAATATTTCTTAATCTACGTCCAGTTTTTATTTATACTTATGTATTCATCTTATTATACTCACAGATAGATAGATAGAGAGACTCCGTTTTGAGTGTTGTTGTCCAGCTTTAAAAGCTATACCATCTTTTTTTTTTATAAAAACTACGGGTCACTCACGTCTGTTTTGAGCCGAAATATCCGAAATATCAGTGCAAGGCGCGACACCGACCGAGAGTGACGTGTGTGCTGCTCCTTTGAAAAAGACCGCCGAATGCGGTTGAAACTATAGTGACCCGTAGTTTTTATTTAAAAATGTGTGAAAACCACGTTAATTTCCATAGTAAAAGCTATACCATCTGTTCATCTTTTCGTATAGAGTTAAATC
This sequence comes from Lycia hirtaria, assembly GCA_947563715.1. NCBI lineage: Eukaryota > Metazoa > Arthropoda > Insecta > Lepidoptera > Geometridae > Lycia > Lycia hirtaria. The sequence continues at coordinate 28,954,802 of OX387384.1, forward strand.
TCAGGAGGACCTTTAGGCCATTTTGAACTACAAATGATAGCATAAATATATAACACAACATAACATAATACATGCATAAGTACATGAAAAAAAAAAAGAATAGTACTTATTACTTTTAAGATAAGAACATGATTTTTTAAGTCATTACTCATTTAACTAATTAGTTATTTTTCTCGAGAGATCTCACGCCTTGATTGTATTTTGCGTAGAAAAAATTAGGTACCTACCTACCTATGCCTAGGTGTATACGAGTATGTATTCTATCAACCATCTATTTCCATGGATTTGCTTAGTTTGCGCCTAGATAGTGTTGTGTAAAAATGTCCTTCAATTTTATTTTTTTATATAAGGTTACGTTAGAATTGAATAAATAATAATAAATTTATACTATCAACGTGAGTAACTTTGACTTTGCGTCAAACATTGTACGTGGCGTTTTTAAAAGGTTCTTTATTATTTTCTCAAGAGATTAGTAGTCAAAACGACTGTAAATTAATTAATTTGACTACTAATATGTTGGGGAAAAAAATAATCGAGAACTTTCTAAAAAGGTTACGTACAATGTTTGACGCAGAGTCAAAGTTACCCTCGTTGAATGTAACACATTTTTTATGATACTTTATTTATTTATATAATTAATTATTTGCAGGAAACTATGAAAATTATGGGACTGCCAACATGGCTTCATTGGACGGCCTGGTTTTGCAAACAGTTCATCTATTTATTGATAGGATCTGTGCTTTTGATTGTGATTTTAAAGGTAGGTAATATTGATGATATAACTTGGTAACAGTTAGTCGTATTATTCTTATCTCATTAAACAGAAATACCTACATTTTTGTTATCTCTTTGTACTTAGACCAAGGAATAATTATTTAAACATTATGTTTAATGCTTAATTTCATAAATTGTTTTATTGTACGAGCTAAAAAATCAATCCGTGTCCATTATAAAATTTGGCTTCACTTTCTCTTCTTTCATATGACTTCAAGTCTGCGTTCTAATATAATATTTTCCTTATAGGTCAATTGGTTTACGAATGAGGATGGGTTTTCTGACTACGCCGTGTTTACAAACACTCCCTGGACAGTGCTATTATTTTATGTGGTGTTGTACCTGACTACCTCTATATTCTTCTGTTTCATGATCAGTGGCATTTTTTCTACAGGTGCGTATTGTTACTGGCTGGGCTAACTAGTAATGCTTAGGTAATATTCGTATTTTTTTTGTTCATTTGTTCTGGCCAACATAAGAAGTGAATACTTCTTAAAAAGAGATAGTAAAGTTTTTCAATTCTTTTGGCCAATCATTAAAACTCTTTTATATTATGAACATTATATTTTTTTAAAGAGATTAGGCTCAAAAAACGTTTCCTTAAAGTTATTTCGATAATATCCTTGTTGATATGTATATTGTCGACTAAGCATGATGGGTAGTAGATAATACTTATTTGTAGTTTTTCTCCGTAATAATATTTAGTAAATTTATCAAGAACTGGTTGAGGTCCATTTTGCTTTTTTCTATCGATGAAGATGCTTGTATGGTAATCATATTTCATATTTTACGTCATCATCATCATCTTAGCCATAAGAAGTGGAGGCCTATGTCCAGCAGACCGATTAGAAGCGACCTGCGCATCCAGCGAGCGTCTTCCCGCCACTTGTATTATATATTTTACGTACTGGGTATAAAAGTCCAATTAATTCCACTTACAAAATATGTATATAGCTACCGAAAAAATACTATGGAAGTTCGATTCCGTGCAAAAAAAATTGTTTTGTAGATAGGGTTTTGAGAAACATAATACAATGCTGCAGGCTTCGCATGGAACATAGACAAGTTACCTTACTACTGTTTTGCACTTATAACTAACACAATGACTTGGATAAACGGTTTATCTACTTTTCGTGTTAGGCGGGCTGGTACGATTCGTAATAATACTCAAATGCATATGAGGCACATGATATGTTCATAAAAGGCACGGACCCTGGAGTCTGTGGAGAATAAATTTGTTAAATAATAAAATAAAAAAAACTCATCATTATTATGACGTATTCGACGCGTCAGAATAACGTGAAAAACCAAGTCGACATTTGTTCAAATGTTTTACTTTTTTCTGCTTCACCTCAACTATGGAGTAGCGTGCTGTATCTAAACTTTTGGTAAAAATAAGAATCATGATTGCAAATGTACAGGCAGCCGAGCGTCTCTCTTTACTGGGGCCATATGGTTCATATCTGGAGTTCCCGCGGCGCTACTGGCTATGGAAGGCGAAATATCAGCTCCAATGCAAGCCTTTACCTGTCTTAGCATCAACTCAGCCATGGCTTACGGTTTCCAGATATTACTCGGCCATGAAGGCAGCGGCGGTGAGAACTCTACCTTATTATATAGACATTACAGTTTATTGTTGTCTGGCGATGGAAGGTGAAATATCAGCTCCACTGTAAGCCTTCAGCTGCCTCAGCATCGACTTTACCATGGCATACAGCTTCCAGATCACTCGACCACGAAAGCAGCGGCGGTGGATGGGTGTTCGGCTTTACTGTATAGACTATAGATATTATTAGCGAGTTTTTTTAAAAATTGTATTTGGGCCAACTTAAAGCATTTGCCAGTGTCAAGTATTAAGATTTTTTTCAAGTTCCTTGAATAAAACAAGTAATAAATGTTTTAGTCACTATCTAAGTTACTTATACAGTCATTTTCAAATTCGAATCGTCTTTAAGTAAAGTGTTGGTGACTTTACTGGAAGCTTCAATGGAGTTTTGCCAACAACGTGAAAATACACGTTTCGACAGTTGATTTTACTTGCCCCCAGTCATGCCCCCACTTGATCAAACACTTAATGAATAAAACAACAACACATTTCCATGAGTTTCCCGCCAAAACTCAAAGTTTGTTATCTACTGCTGATAGAAGACTAAATAACAGCTCCACCCAGGATAAATATTTGTCTGATGAACATGCATTTTTGTTGCACTGCACTGTAGAGCATGTGTCACTGCACTGTATAGCATGTGTTACTGCACTGTAGGGCTACAGAACATGCTAGATCAAAATCGGGACTACTGGAAAAATCTCAAAGTCAAATTCAACTCTGTAATGAAACACCTGACGCAACAGAAGTGGAACAATTATGCCAGAGACCCAAAGCTGTGCTCCGTTATTTTAAGGAGCTTGGCTGGTTTGAGTAGACTGGCAGCGGGAAATGCACAATACACCCCAAGCGGGACGTCAGTGCTGGTCTTGTCGCCCCCACTTCAATTTAGAATTAGAAATTAGATGCATTTTTGTTCTGTTTCTGGTTGTTTCTATGTATCACAAGAAAGTATTTAAGAAAAAACAATATGTGTATTTAAGTATTGTATCAGCTATCTGAATCACACGCTACAATCTTTTCAAGTATAAGCTTTAAATTATTTGAAGCTATTTAGCCTCAAATAATTAGGGTAATAAATCTTTATTACCCTTGTGTACGTGTGCTTATTTAATTATTAAATTGATTTTGTAAGAGTGTCCTATTATGTCTAGGTATACAATGGGGCGAGTTCTTCGACACGCCCTCGACGGAATCCACCCGGTTCACATTCGGCCACGTTGTGGTGATGCTGGTAATAGATTGCGTGGTGTACATGCTCATAGCTCTTTATCTGGAACAAGTGCTCCCTGGACCTTTTGGCGCGCCCAAGAAGTGGTACTTCATTTTTCAAAGGAACTTCTGGTGCCCTAATAGGGGAAAAAATGAGGGTGAGATTTTTATGAATGTTCTTGTTCTATATCCAATGCACATAAACAGATATAGTATTGACGTCTTATATCTATAACGCTCATAAATTAAATTTGTCTGCTTCGTCTAAAGTAGCGTCAAACGGTCTCATGGTTTTTGATGCTTTGCCTAGACCGTAAATATAGGTGTGTTAAAAAATGCAATGTACAATATTACATTCTATATTATTCAGAAGTCTTGTAAGCTTTCACACATACATTAGTTAGGTATATAAAGATAATATTTTTTTTTTATTGCAGTTGAAGTCATTTTTACGAACCATAACGATGAAGGTGTACTAAAGGAGAATGATCCTGTTGGGCATGCTATAGGTGTTCAGATGACTGTAAGTATTTTATTTATCAAATAGCTGCATTATGCGTTGTTATCTATAATAGAGCAATTCTTTCTTAGTGGATGCCTGCACGTTGTAAGGAATAGTTCATACCCACAAATTTCTTATCTTTTAAGGCTAGTAATTTAAGCTGGGCGTGAGTGAGTCAGTTCTACAGTATACTTTAGTCTCGCCTGAGACTGATTGGCTTAGTTTTGAATCTTTTTATATCCCATATATTACTACTAAATAATAGTGTGTATCTATGTGTGTATCTTTGTTTTACAGAATTTGACAAAAGTGTACGGAAGTAACGTAGTAGTAAATCATTTGACAATGAACATATACGATGATCAGATTACTGTTTTGCTCGGACACAATGGCGCAGGGAAATCTACTACAATATCCATGCTCACAGGTGGGTAATGGATTACTTATTAATATTGTGATGAAATATAGGCTAGGAGGGTTCATTATATCTCACTTGGTGTGGTTCAAAACCACTGACATAGTACAGGGGATTAGCAAGTCGAAGTAGCAGTGGGCAGGGCACACAGAACTGATAGCCGATGGAACCGAATGCCCGAAAAGTTCTCGAGTGGAGACGATGTACTGACAAGCGCAGCGTAAGAAGACTAGCCACAAGATGGACAGACGAGATACAAGTGGCAGGAAGACACTGAATGCAAGCTGCTTTCATCAGTTCTTTTTGGAAATCCGTAGAGGAGGCCTATTATGACAGCAGAGGACTTCATGATGATAATGATGTAGTTTAAAATAATAAGCCCACTTATCCTGAATAGCAGTCGATGGTTAAGTCGATAATAGCTTGTTGACTAGCCTAAATGATACTGTCAGTGGCTTTATCTTTCGGTTTTATTCAAGATTTTCCTGGTTTTTCTGTATATGTCCAGAAAAACATGAGGATACAGCAACCTAGCTTAGAGACTGTTTGACTTCCGATCCAGCGATTTGAGTTGAAATTCTAAGGAGTTCTAAAAATACGGCTGAAACGGAAAAATACTTTTTATCAAAGTCATGTTTTTGTTAATTGCCGCTGTTTAGGTCCAAATCACGGAAAATATTCTGAAGAAAATTGTATGTGACAGAGTCAAAAGTTTGTCAATCCACCATTGTGTTGGGCTATGGTCTTACGCTTCTCCCACAGAGACACACGCCCATAAACTGTACGTTATCATTTTGTAATAATAAACTCAAGGATTACACAAAGCAGGCGTATCTATGTAGTACTTACGTACTAAGTTCTTAGTTCAGGACTTTAGGTGCATCCCCACTGAAAGTGTGACGGTCATTGTACCGATTCTTATGTGCACAAGGAAGTATCAAAGAAATCGACTTAAAGATGTTAGAATGTCGGTTTTGAAATCGCATACATTTTGGTGAGTGTGCCATTGGACCACGATCACGATCTTATTCTATCGAATGGTCAGAAAGACGAAAAGGTGACATCGTTTCATGGTAGATATTCCAAAGATTCACGAACGAAGCGTTTTGGTTTCTCTTTTGTTGTACGAACTTCTAAATTGTAGAATATTCTGCCTGATATGTCTCTGGATTTACCCGATAGATATAACGTGGGCGTCTTCAAATCGCAAGTGAATAGCGACGTTGTTGCGGTCCATGATGGAGCTCGCCTACATCATGGACCGCAACAACGTCGCTCAACATCAGGCGAGCTGGCAGTCAAGTGCAAGCCTATTAATGAATACGAAAAAATCTAGATAAATGCTTGCAGCTTGCTTTTAAAAATTAAAATTATTTCCTTAAATAATGGAAATATTTCTACAATAACTATTTTATCAATTATATCGACGCCTTCCGCTATCGTGTTATGATTTCACGTGCTTTTCTACGTCCTGAATGGTGGGTGCGCGTGTCTACAAATCGTTAATTATTTTTTGCACTACAACCTTGCGTTTTTGTTACGACCATTTGATACAATTATTTTCAATTACATTGTCCTTCACATCGAGTGAGATGAGGTCGAACGCCAAGCTTATTTATCATCAATGTATGTGAGTGTCTATATTACTTCATGTAATCTTAATGACTTTACCGAATTTGCTGTGTGAAGTGACGATTCAGATCGATACAGTACTCAAGAAAATCTTAGCACATCGCAATTCTGAAAAAACGGATCCATGAATTAATATTATAAATATTATTCCTTTTACTAAGCCGAAATCTTAAAATACCCTGTAGAAAAGGTTTCGGTCCCAGCTGTTTTGTCTGTCCCATATTTTGAAACTTTTTATGGGGTTGAAATAGAAATAAAGCTTTCATATTGATGAGGTGATCTGATGAGAAGACGGTAATAAGTGAATGTTTCCCTTATCACAGGTAACCTGGAAGTAACCCTTGGCTCGGTGGTAGTAGCCGGGTACAACATGAGCACGCAGTCTCGCTACGCTCGCGCACATCTCGGTCTCTGTCCGCAACACAACGTGCTCTTCAACGAACTGACCGTCGCAGAGCATCTTGAGTTCTTCGCCAGATTGAAAGGGTTCAAAGGAAAGGAGTTGAAGGAAGATATCGATTCGCTGATTGAGAGGTTGGAGCTACAGGAGAAGGTTGGTTCCCTAGTTTTTTTTATTACCGTGTACTATGAAAAACGTTCATCATCACAATCTTACCGTTACCTCACCACAACATACAAGATGTCTTCACAGTGGCAGAAAGATGTTGGGTAGGTACAGGCTACTTCCAACCGCTCTTTTTGGAAATCCATGGAATAAATCTTCATGGTTTTGTGTGAGCTCGTGCCTGGTATAATGTTATTGATGAAAAGCTTATAAAGATCCACGATCTTTAACTTTAACACGTAACTTTTTGTTTATTCACACACATAACTTTGTGTTATTGTAATAAATGAATACACATTTAACGTGACTGTGATCGTGACCGATTTCGTAACAATTGTTGTCATGATAGTTATTGCAAACGAAACTGATATATTTTTGAAAGTGTCATTCAGTAGCAATAGTTGTGATTGTTTTTGTTGACATACAGCGTGACTACCAATCAGCCGGCTTATCAGGCGGACAGAAGCGGCGGCTGTGCGTGGGTATTGCCTTGAGTGGTAGCGCGAAAGTGGTGTTGCTAGACGAACCTACTTCAGGCATGGATCCCGCTTCGCGACGCGCGCTCTGGGAACTGCTGCAGAAAGAGAAAATAGGTTAGCTTATCGAACTTTCATATACAGTTAATCCGACTATTTTCAATTAAGGGAAAGAAATATGACTAAATACTCCAAATACGGCTCGAAGGACAACTACACTTGATTAACACGCAACCCTGTCGACTAATTTAATGATTATCGCATTAGTCCAAGACGTGCTGAGTTTGTGTAACTCAGACTGGCTCTCATTAACACTAGATTGCTGAACGAATCAGTTCATTATCGTTCTAATTAGCAGATAAGGTTCCTGAATAGAGCCCGGCGAAAATATTTAAATCTGATGTAATACAGTTAATGACAATTGTCCAGTGCACATTCCGTTCGTCTTTGTTTCATACTGGCTGAATGACGAATTATGACTTATCTACCCTACCTACAGGTGTCTTTATAATCTTCTATACATACTAGCACTATTATAGTGGTCCTTAAAATGATATATCTGTAGGTCGTTCGCTGATCCTGACGACACATTTCATGGACGAGGCGGACTTCCTGGGCGACCGCGTGGCCATCATGGCCCACGGTCGGCTGCAGTGCGTTGGCTCGCCGCACTTCCTCAAGCGGCATCAGGGTGTGGGGTACTCGCTTGTCGTCGGGAAAGAGGAAGGATTCGACTATGATGCGTGTACAGAGCTCGTTAGCAATTATATACCGGGGACGTCTATTAAGGATGATAGAGGTAAGTCTCATTCGGTTTTTTATTGTTGTATTGATGAATTTTACTTAAAGTTCCTTTAACCAGCAGCAGTTCCTAGGGTAGAAGGTAGCTTCTTGTCTAAGTTATTTAGTTAATGTAAAGTTAAATGATAAACTCATCGCACTAACATTGATACCATAATAATCAATGTTAGTTTCCGAGTGAACATGGCTACCACCCTCTCAATATGGTTTATTCAGGGGTTGTATAAAAAGGGCTAAAGTATTCTTACAAAATTTAATTTAAAACGCGTACCACAATCTCAATTTTATAATTTATATCAAATACTCAGGTCTACTGTCCCTTGGAGCTATGAAAAAATCAAACTTCTCAGTTTTTATAAAAAAAAGTTACAGCCGAATATGTCGCAAAAACGCATATTTCGACACTCGCGAGGGATTCAAAACCTATGGGGTACTTCCCGTTGACCTACGAGTATAACTGTGAAATTTAGCAAGAAGCATTGTCATATAGTATACATAAAGGAAAAATTTCGAAAACTGAACATTTTTAATATAATCACAAAAAATTGGGTCTTTATGCAAGGAAGGAGGGTCCAAATTTTAAAGTGCTTTAACCGTATCAAGTGGAGTATCATATCATATGAAAGAGCTTCATTAGCACAAGCTAAAACAGGTTTTTAAATAGTTTACGATGTATATATTTCGGTTATGAAGGAAAATATAAAATATATATATATCATTTCCCCTATTTATCTATTAGTTTGTACGGAACCCTCGGTGACCGAGTTAGACTCGGACTTGTCCGTTTTTAGGGTTCCGTACTTCAATAGGAAAAAACGGAACCCTTATAGGATCACTTTGTTGTCCGTCCGGGTGTCAAGACCTTTATTTCGGGAACGCGTGAAGGTATCCATACCTTCACGTGGACCTTGGCGACGGAAACTTTCTGTAAAGTTTTTATTATTTTCTGAATTCGTCTGAAATAACACACAACTTGCTAACGTCCACAGGTTCTGAAATAACATACAGCTTGCTAAATGAGCACGCTCACCTGTTTGAAGACATGCTAAACGATCTCGAACAGAACAAAGACAAGATAAAGTTCAAGAATTACGGCCTCGTAGCGACCACACTCGAGGATGTATTCATGTCGTAAGTATAATAAGATCATTTTGTAGACATTTATGTCTCTCGAGTTTGTTGAAGCAGATCACTAGCAACCATCGAAAACTTTTATCATTTTAACTGAAATCATTTTTATCGACTTGAAAAAGAAGGAGGGTGTATTTTTTATGTTTGTTACCGCATTCTCTCAACTCCGTTATTTGTAAACCGATTTGAAAAAAACATTTTTATATTTTTGTTTGGAAGGATATACTTTCAGTGTAGCCCTATAGAAATTTCATCACCATCGGTTCAGTAGTTTGGGTTTTAAAATAAAATAGCGCGTTTTGAAAGCGGGTTTTCCGGTTTTTAAACTATAATCATTTATAGACATTTTAAAATCTTCAGAGCCCTATTAAAAATATATACCTTAGACGTTTTTATAGATAAGAATGTAAATGTATAAATGTATAATGTATAATGGGCGACATGTGTCATGATGACTCATGTTATGTATCTCATATTACACCTGAAATCGGAATCAATGGGTCATAAAACAAGGTACAAGTGTACTTACGAGTATGCTATTGAAGTACCAATTTAAGAGAAACTATCACGTAAGATATTTATATTTAGGGTTCCGTACCTCAATAGGAAAAACGGATCCCTTATAGGATCACTTTGTTGTCAGTCTGTCCGTCTGTCTGTCCGTCTGTCCGGGTGTCAAGACCTTTATCTCGGGAACGCGTGAAGGTATCGAGTTGAAATTAAAACCATATACGCAGATCCATAGTATCTTGCTGCAGAAAGAAAAATAAAATTTCTCAGTTTTCGTAAAAAATAGTTACAGCCGAATATGTCGTACAAAACGCACATTTCGACACTCACAGAGGAATCAAAACCTATGGGGTACTTCCCGTTGACCTAGAACTCTGAAATTTGGCTAGAAGCATTGTGTCAGAGTATACTATACACATATAGGAAAAAATCCGAAAACTGGACAATTTTAATTTAAAAAAATAGTGTCTCTATGCAAGGAATGAGGGCCCAAATTTTAGAGTGAATTAACCGTATCATGTGGGGTATCATATGAAAGAGCCTCATTAGCATAAGCTAAAACAGGTTTTTAACACATTCTTCGCCCCCTGCAGACCCTTCACTTCAGCTGGGAACCAAAACTTTTTAGGCGAATTTTGATTAAATACAGAGTGGCCGCGCAAAGCAACGTTGACTGCCTCAAACGCCGGCGGCTTACTGACTACTTCTATAGTACTGCTACTATAGCTCCGCTCCACTCGGATCCGAGTGGTAATCAAGGAATGTGTTAAATATTTTTACGATGTATATTTTTCGGTTTATGAAGGCAAATATAAATAAAATATTTGATTTCCCCCTTTTATTTAGTTTGTACGGAACCCTCGATGGGCGAGTCTGACTCGCACTTGTCCGGTTTTTTCCCTTTACATACGTGCAAACATATGTACATATACTCGGAAAATATAACCCTCCTTCTTACGCAGTCGGGTAAAAAACCTCATAAAGAAAGAAAATTGATGGAAGTATAAAGTAGTAGTAGTGATGACATATGGCACTGAGACGTGGTGTTCTCTCTGCGAGATCGAATTAGAAACGAAAACATCCATAGACGCACGAAAGTCATTGACATAGCACATTAGATTAGTAAGTTAAAGTGGCAATGGGCAGGACACATAGCAGGCCGATGTGGCCGAAAAGTTTTCGAGTGAAGACCACGCACCGGCTAGCGAACCGTAGGAAGACCAGCTACAAGGAGGACAGAAGACCTCAGATAAGTGGCACAAAGACACTATGACTGGATGCGCTTGCATCCAGCCACAGTGTCTTCGTCTTTCGCTTCCAACCAATCTTTTCAGAAATCCATAGGGGAGGCCTATGTCTAGCACCGTGGACTTCTTGTGGTTGAGATGATGGTGATGATAAAGTAGTACGTTATTTATTTGATTTCAGGTTGGGATCAGATGTGTCACCTGTACATTCGGTGTCAGAGGACGGCACTGCTACAATAGATTCTACTGTTGACGGAGACTCATTGGAACAGTGTAAGTTAAATATGCACCAAAGTTTTATGACAGAGATATCTCAGTGATTGGTAAGGGATATTATCGCAAAGAGTCCATATCAAAATAGTTTTTTTTAAATGAATACTTTCTTGTAGACCGCAATATCGTGCAAAGGGCAAACGCAATCTTGTGAGACACTTTTGTTGGAATATTTTGGAAACCAGCAACCAATTAATATTTTTAATTCCTTCCCATCAAAGTGAAAATAGCACACAGGTAGATACTTGGTATCCACTTGGCAGTCACAGTTTTGCGATCACAAAATTTTGAAATTTAATAAATTGAAAAGCCAAAATCTTTGACAATTTATATACATACAATTGTTCAAGCTGTACTTACATGTTAGTTGCCTATGTCAGAAACCGGACCAATCTCGTGCCACTCTGTAAATATGCGGAATATAGGAGTCACAACAATCGGAATTGACTGCTAACGTAACTAAATTGTATTCAATTGTTGGTGTATGGCCTCATAAACTGCGCCTTTCTATATATATATATATATATATTTATATATCTTTCTAAATATATATATATCTTCAGAAACCTGTATCTTTTGTTAATAAACTTATTATTACTAGTAGTTCTACGAACAGTAGACCTCGCGAGAGAGCTTATTTGCAGCTCACCTTGGATTATCTGTACATATTAATACCTACATAAAGTTGGCTTAGGAGACCGTATGTAAGATTTCGCAATTTTAAGTGATTTTACAGACATTTATTTCACGGTCAACAAACATTTTTTCCAAAAGTTTAACCACCTTGAAAGATCAATTTAATTTGAATACACAATTAATACAAACAATAGAATATGTTTAGATGCCCTTAGTTAAAAAAACAATGTATGTTCTTATAAAAACAAATAATAATTTTATAAATGGAGAAAACGTAAAATCTAGAAAATTATTCAGCGTTAAAATGCATCAAGTACATCCACGCGCCCTCACTGTTACACGCAATCTGAAGTTGGTTGTCATATATCTCGACAACCATTTGACCAATTCTGTTCATTTTTACTACAAGTTGTAATAATTGTGTACTTTACCTACCTATCAAATATCATTAAAATCGGTTGGTAATTAACGCCGCAATAAACTTCCTCCCTTTTTATGGGAACCACCTATCAAATATCGCCGACGACAAAAAAAAAAAATTCATAGAACCTATATACCAAGTTTCATCAAAATTGGTTCAAAATTACGCCCTGTACGCGAGTACGAACATACAAACAAACTGACAGACGAAAGAAAATTTGGCCAGTTGATGCAGAGACGCTTCGCTCGCTCGGTCAACTATACACTTTATTCAATTTAAATCTTAAATCTAAGTTTTTTACAATAGAAATACAAAAATATAAATATTATAAAAAACTTAAACCTAGGGTGCCGCCGGCAGCGGGGCGGGGCTCAAGCTGCCGGAGGTAGGGGCTACAGAGAGAGGAACCTCCTGACAATACGTGCCGTGTCCAGGATGACTGCCTTCTGTATCTGACCCTTGACCCAACCATCGAGCGAGAGCCTCTTGAGATGTTGGTCGAGGTTCTTCGCTATGACACCGTTCACCGAAACGACTATCGGGACAATGATCGTCGAGTCAACATCCCACATGGCGGTTATCTCGTGAGCCAAGTCAAGGTACTTGCTGAGCTTGTCCTTCTCAGCCTTCACGAGGTTCTCATCATGTGGGATGGTGATGTCGACGAGCACTGCCCGGCGCTGAGACCGATCTATGATCACGATATCAGGCTTATTGGCAACAATAGTCCTGTCCGTGATGATAGAACGGTCCCAGTAGAGCAAAGCACGGCTATTTTCGAGAACTGGCGCTGGTGCGTACTGATAGTACGGCACCTGTGACTCGACAAGGCCGTATTGAAGGGCAAGTTACTGGTGGATGATCCTGGCTACTTGGTTGTTCCTGTGCAAATACTCGCCGTTAAAACATATGTCTCGTGCCCAAAATAATAATAACTAACGTGAGGACACCTAATTATCACATGTGCTTCGCTCCTTATCAGTCGGTACAAACATGTTTTTTGAAATTTAATCCTGCTTTGAAGAAATCAATGCGATAACATTAGGAACGTGATTATATTTGCGATATAGATTGAAACATGTGTTTTAAAAGTATATCATTCTTTTAAGTTAGCTGTACCTGTACAATAAGAAAATATACTTTATTCGTCCCACCTACCCACGGTGGTTGGTGGCCACTTAAGGTCCTGCAAAATATTAATTTTCTGTCCAAGATTAAAGTGTTGGATCAGGAGATCCTTTTTGCGCCCTAAGAGTGAACTTAAGAACCTTTTTAATGAATCTGGCCCTACACGATTACCTCTTATTGGTGGTACAATCTGAGCATGATCAGTACGAATCCTGGGTTGTGCTATTGAGCACACTTTCTTTACGTTCGCACGAACGTAAACGACGTTCAGACGTTTCGGACATTCGGTTCACACTTTCTTTACGGAGGTTGGACGGCGTTAAGCTAATTTTTAACCTACTTCAAAAAAGGAGGAGATTCTCAATTCGACTGTTTTTTTGTATGTTTGTTACGCGATAAATTCGCCAATTATGAATTGATTTGATGATTATTATTAGGCTTCAGTACTAAGGGTGCGGGAGCCTATTCGTGAGGCTACGGTGTTGTCTGTCTGTCTGTCTGTTGTCGTAAGACATAAACGAGTGACGCTAGATGGCGATTACGTCGATATAATATTTATACTTTAAGTAGGTATAATAGCGCACGCCGCATAGTCGTTTTGTTTTACTAAAGTCACGCTAGATAGCATTTTTATAAACATTTTCTTTAGATATGCCTACCATTTCAGAAAATTTCTACTGTATAGAAAATATGTCATTTTGCTAATTAGTCCTGTTTTTTGTGTTCATAGGTTGCATGGAAGGAAGTATGGAAGTCTCGATATGCGAGTGAAACTCATACTTTGCCGGATTTATTTAAACTATAATTATAATTTTTGAGGTTACTATGTTGCTCTAAAAAGTAAGGTGGTAAACATTGAATACTATTTTTGTATTCCAGTGAATAGCATCGGCGGTCCAACTGAAGTGACGGGCATCAGGCTCCTGGGCCAGCACATTGTGGCTGTATGGATGAAGTTGGCGCTAGTGCTGGCTCGCTCCTGGGGCATGGTAGTGCTGCAGCTCAGCGTACCTGTCCTCGTCATGAACATGACGCTCTTCGTCACACATTACGTCATCTCGTTTGTCGACGGCATCACAACTAGGAATCTCACTCTCACTGAGGGGTAAGTCAATCTAATCTTGCGTTATCACTGAAGCGAAGCTGAGCAGAGTGAAGCTTAGCAGTGCATGATTTCACCAATCATAATGCTCGAAAGCTCCGCATACACTGTTTCCACTCGGAAAGCTCTCATACAAACGGCAGGTAGACAGTGCATGCAGGCCGCTTCCAACCGGTCTTTATGGGAATCCATGGAGGAGGCCTATGTCCAGCAGTGGACTTATTGTAGCTGAGATGATGATGATAATGAATGTTTCTCCAGTAGCAGAGCAGAGATTTCGTCAAAAGTCTGCTTCACGCAGATCTGCTTCAATGGAAACGCAGCCTAAACAGACTTACCGTGTTGGCCTAGGATTGCGTTAGTTTCCATCTAGCTCGCGCTATTAACTCGTGCCTTACGTGTGAGAAAAACTGAAAAAAAAAAACAAGATCATCACAATCCTTTTTATTTTACATCTTTGATAAGCTTTCTTTGCTAGCCAGTGAAATGACATTATAGCATTTAATAAACAGAGTAAACATTCTACGTCTTTAATTTATTCCCATTTATTTTATTTAATATACACAATTTATTTAATATACACAAAGTTTTCAACGGCATTGGCCGAGAGCCTAAGAAGTTTTTGTGTATCACTTTGTGATCATCATTATCAGCTCATATTAGCCCCAACATGTCCCCTTTTTAACTGACTTCCAAAAAAAGGAGGATCAATTCGGTCTGGTTTTTTTTTTGTATGTTTGTTCACCGATTACGTTAGAGGTGGTCCCAAATAAATTATATCAAAATCGATGCAGTACTTGGATTTTTAATACAAAATAAATGAATCGGTTTTTTCAGTTTTTAAACTATAATTATCACTAAACATATTTTCACCAAGCAATAATTTTAACAGTTATGCTCGCACGGAAACTCTGCTGACCTACAACGGTACATCAGTGACTGCCCTCGGCGCGTTGGCGAAGGCCGCATACGAATACATCTTTCTAACCTCAGAAGTACCCACCATGGCACTCACGGTGGTCAACGATACTAACATCGAGGACTATTATATGCAAAGGGTAAGTTTTACTTCTTCTTCTCTACTTCTCCTAACTAGCTCACGCTATTTTACCAGAGATACTTTATATTTTAAAATTGCATGTGAATCCGAAAATCAGATATGCTTTTATTTCTTTAATTCTAATACAATTGAAATAGAGAATGTCTTTTGGAGAGATCTTCAGATGTAAAATGTGGTATTGTGTACCTTGAATTTCAATTTGTTTAGTACAAAATGAGAAAAGCGAATTTACACGCATGTGTTATTTTCCAGAAGGGGTAGGCGGGATTTTGTCACTTTGAATTATATTCTTAAACTATCGATGATGATGAATATTGACTGATTATCTACCTATAATTAGGGTAAGATTGTAATTAGATGGAAGGAAACGATAAGTAGATAACTCAACTTTCATATTTATTAATTTATCAGAGTATCCTTTATTCCATGGACCCCGAGAGGGAATTCCATGGCACTACAATGATTCTAACTCCACATTCACAAGGCCCTGAGACGTCTGAGAAAGAACGTGGACAAGAAAACTCAGCGCCATCATTATTTCTGAACATATAGTATAAGTTACACCAATATCACAGGTACAATATAAATTAGTACCACGATCTATATAGAATATCAAAATAGAATATAGAATACACCGTTAATGATACAGAGTTTACACTTAGCTTTGGACGTCAGCTCAGCCCGGCCACCTTCAACAGAATGTACCGAATGTTTTTTTTTTTTTTTTTTTTTTTTGTGAAATGACTAGAGCTGTTGGCCTCTAACGGCCTCTACAGCTTACCGGACTTTGGCGAGCGCAGAAGGCGCTGGGCCGCTTACAAACTAAAGGTTACGAAGGACTAGCTCAAGGGCACCTCGAGGGAGGTTCGGACCTCGGCTTGGGCCGTCGCCTGGGGGGGGGGGGGGGGGGCGGGAAGTCGAATTGCCGTGCGGCAACCCCGGTGGGGTGTGCCCTGCGGCCCTATTGGGTTGTACTGGTTGACTATTTGGAGAGAATCTAACCGGTCTTCTACCAGACCTGGGGGTTCCTCGACCTCGCCGGCGAGGTCGGTGTGTCGTGTTTGTGTTCCTTTGGTAATCGACACCTATACCAAAAACTGAGTATTTCCTGTTGCCTGGGCTGTCGGATCGGGGTACCGAATGTCCCAATCGAGCCGTATTTAAAGGCTTGTCGCCATTTGCAAAGTAGAAAGGGAATTCCATTACAAAACAAGTATGGCGGCCTCGGTGGTGGATTTGATTCTACTGTTAACATGTTCATTTACTTTACTTTAATCGAATCTATACAACACCAACTCTAACACCAAACTGTAAAACACCACTCCGCTTCCGACGAATAGTAAACAATTAATAGCGGATTAAGTGGTGGATTTGGTGATCCATTAAACCCAAGTTTTCCTTAAGTTTACTGGATCACCATGTTATGTTTTATAAACAAATTTATATGATAAAATATCCAACTATCATAGTTCAAAACATCATAATAAATCCCTAACCTAACACATGCGTTTTCTAACAAATTAATTGCAAACTATATTCCTCTTTTATATTAAACTATGTTTGTATAGAAAACTATTTCAAAAGTCACCGACATAGAACAGAGGATTAGCAACTTGAAGTGGCAGTGGGTAGGCCACATTGCACGTAGAACTGATGGCCAATGGGGCCGAAAAGTTCACAAGTGGAGATCACGCACCGGCAAACGGCCGTTAAATGTATTAATTTCTTTAATTAAATTAAAATTATAAATATATTTTCTTTAACCTCTCTAGGCATCGGCGTCCGTCTCAATGGGTAGTTTACGTAACACAATGCTGATTGGAGCGACGTTCAACGAGGACTCGGCGACTGCGCATTTCAGCAACTTCGGGTTCCACGACGTGGCGACGTCGCTGGCGGCGGTGCACTCCGCGCTGCTGCAGGCGAGGGACCCCGCCGCGCAGATACACGTCTACAATCAGCCGCTCGAGGCTACTTACCGGGATCAGGTGACTATTATAATAGTCCCCAGCTAGCCCTAGCTAGCTAGTCCCTAGCTAGGCCCCACGGTTTCACCCGTATAGTGATGAAAAACAGTTAATTTCATAACGGTCGATTCACTGTTTAATCAAGAATAGGTAATAAACAGAGTTAATTTAATTATCTTTTTAAATATAACTCAATATTCTGTGAATATTTCAAGCGTGGTAGACGCTAAACCTATGCCCACTAACGAAATTATATATAATTTACTTTTTATCGGACTTCAAAAAAACCGGCCAAGTGGAAGTCGGACTCGCGCACGAAAGGTTCCGTACCATTATCTATTAAAATGGCAAAAAAATCACGTTTGTTGTATTGATTTTACTATATATTAATTTTATTTTAATTTAGTTATTTATTTTTAAAGTGAATAATATAACTCAATATTCTGTGAATATTTCAAGCGTCTACCTGTTGCCGTTATCAATATCGAGCAAAAACGAGCAAAAAATCACGTTTGTTATATGCGAGCCCCCTTAAATATTTATTTTATTCTGTTTTTTTTTGTATTTGTTGTTATAGCGGCAACAGAAATACATTATCTGTGAAAATTTCAACTGTCTAACTATCACGGTTCATGAGATACAGCCTGGTGACAGACGGACGGACAGACAGCGGAGTCTTAGTAATAGCGTCCCGTTTGACCCTTTGGGAACGGAACCCTAAAAACAATAACCATCAACACGAAAAATGAATGAATGAATTATGCTTCTTGAAACTTTATAGCTAACAGCATTATTTTTAACTATTTATAGGTCTGTAAGAAGTGTGACGTCACCGCATTCACAGTAATTTTTCCCGAGTATGCGTAAAATAATGATATTATGAGTCAATAAGAATCAACAATCTGTGCACTCGTCTTCATGTTACTATAGTCTTAGACTGTATAACGTCACGGAAAATTCAATATGGCGGATTTAATTACCTACACCAGACTTTTGTACTTTTTTTTCGTTATAAACTCATTGTTTAGTATCGTAAGAAACAGTTTACAAGTTAGTTTAAAATATCATTGTTGATTTTATACGTAAATGTACTTGCATTAACATAATTGCTATTAATAATAATTTCGGGTAAATAGGTTTAGTGCAGCAGATATAGCCGCGTTTTTTAGTCTGTAGCTGTTTACGCTGATACCCACAGTTATTGTTGTTGTAACGCTGTAAACGAGTGTGTTTATTTACAGAATGACATGCAAATGATGGTGACGCTGATGTCCATGCAGCTCGCTAACGGTATCGGGACAAGTGTCGGCATCGTCAGCGCTGTCTTTGTCATGTTCTACATCAGGGTAAGAACACGATGCCAGTTACTCTTAACATGCTATGAGTTAAAAGAAATGTTATTAACTCGCTTCAGCCCTGCTCAAGTTCAGCTCCTGTCTCGATCCCACCTCCATTCTACTCCACTCCTGCCTCACATCTTTTCCACGTCCATCTTGCTCCCATCGCACTCCCGTTTTGCTGTCACCTGCTCCCACTCCACCCCTGTCCAACTTCTACCATATTCCCGCCTCGCTCCCACTCTACTACCTCACTTTCATTTCATTTCCTCCTCGCACTTATAGCGTTTATACCTTGCTCTTCTCCCTCTCCAACTTCGCTCCCACCGCACATTTTGTCGATCTTATTCTACTCCCATTCCGCCCCCGCCTCGCTCCCATACCATTTATGTCCCGCACACACCTAGATCCTTTGTTGGACTCCCATCTCACTCCGTCCCTCGTTCCGTTTCATTCCTGCCCCACACTAATTCAGCTCCCAGGTCGCCCTGTCCCATAGTACCACTATATACTACTTGCCGCATTTAAAGCTTGCTCACAACTCGTTCCCGTTCCGACCCACTCCCTTACGCTGGGATTCGAACTTTATTATCGGCCAGGTCTAATCTCCCTCCAGCCCCGCTTCCGTCCTGATCAAGCTAAGATTGAAAAAACCAGCAACTCGCTTGAATTGCAAATCTGTTTATGAAAAAAAGTCATTTATTTATTTATTTTTATTATTAGTTCCAGTTTATTAATTAACCGAAATATTGTTATTTAACACCTCTAACATGAAAATTTTATTCATGGGTATTTTATAGAATAAAATAATTGGAACCTAATTTGACAATCTTAACTCAGCCCTGCCGTAAAAATATTATAAATGTTTGTGATTATTAATTTGAATACTCAAATACAACATTTTACGTCCCTGGCATTAAAATCGTGGTACTTTCATGGAATATTTCAATACTCTGTTGACCTCCTTCATTCATCTCTGTCACAAAAAAAAAATATAGTTGTAATTTGTATTCATTTTATAGTACAAGTACAAAATTTCAAGATTCTAACATAAAACTTAAGGAAGTTTCATACAAACTTTGAACCTTCTTTTGATTACCTTCATTCATCCCTGTCGCTGAAATATAATAACAGTATTTATTTCTATCTATTAGGTAACCCAAATACCAAATTTCATGCCCCTAACATCAAAACTCAGGAAGTTTAATATATTCGTTTAATTTTACCCCTTAATTCAGCCCTTTCGCAAATTTCGTTCTTAGCTGACCTATTTACTCTATAAGTAACATACATGCTAAATTTCAGACTCGTAGCTTATGTAGTTTTTGAGATTTAGTGATGAGCAACGCAATACTCGTAATGTTGAATGTTGTAATTTAATGCTATATCCCAGAGGAACTATCAAATTTTTCGGTATAAAAAGTATGCAAGATCCTTCTACATAGTATAAGTAATAATCCTGCCAAATTTTGTCCTAATCTGTCCAGTAGTTTCGGCGTCCATCGGACACACCGTACAGACAGACAGACAAAAAATGTAATAATTGCTGTTTTCGCTTCTGTATCGATAAGAAGGTATCCTCCAATCAACATTTTTTTTTAATATTTAATGTACAGAATTTGATCCGTTACAGTCTTATTATATGTATAGATATAGAAGATAATAATGCATTTCTTGCAAAAATAAAAAAGTATGTTTTTTGTAACTCCAACGAACTTTTTCGTAATAAACATGTGATTTTACTAGAATGATTCAAAAGAATTTGCATTTATAATATTTTACAGCAATTTTACGCATACTTTCTCACAAAAAAAAAACGTACATTCAACAGCGTATCAAGCGTAACGAAATCGTAAGTTAAAATGCAAAAACAGCATTTCTGCAGTCGGGTGTTTTGCATAGATACTTGTTAATTAACGTTAGAATTTAGGTACACTGTAGCTTAATGTATGTATGGTGTAGGAGCGTGCATGCGGCGCCAAGCTGCTGCAGAAGGCAGCTGGGCTGCAGCCCGCCGTGCTCTGGTTCAGCTCTTCAGTATTTGACTGGCTGTGGTTCGTCGCCATATGCCTCACCATCCTAATATCGTGCGTGGCGTTCAACGTAATGGGGCTCTCGACTGGGGCCGAATTGGGTAAGGTTAATAAAGCTTCGTACGTTAGCAACAGGTGCCGTTTTGCGTTTTAATTTGGAATTCGTAACGTAAAATTGGTTTTATACGACGACCTTATTATGGTGATACGATAACACAAGCATGTACTGTGTATAACTTGAATACCCAAAATGCATTTAAATTATGTAGCTGCTCCGAGTTGGAGTTAGTGGTATATTGTTCTTCTTTTTATATGTTCCTTGATATCTCTGATATATAAAATCCTTGACTATTAAAATGTGAGATGTTATTTATTTATGTATTACCTATACAACATGTTAGAAGAAAATATATTGCCCTGATCACATCCTATGCCCGACTTTTCTTATATCAGGTAGATATAACTTACCTATATATACCTTGTAATAATAATAATATATATGTTCATGTTCACATGTTGAGCACTAATCTAACATATACATAACAATAACTTATATAACATATTATACACTAGACAACAGTAATTTGCTAGATAGCCTAGGTAATATCAATGGGCCCCAAACTAGGCAATGCCTGTATCTTGGTGGCCCGTGAATTCCGGTTTACACAAGGAATTTTGCGCGGCTTCGCCTGTATATAACTATATAATCATATGGATAGTTTTATTTGTAATGTCATCATAAATATATTAAAGGGAATTCAATAACAAAATAATAATGGTATAATATTAGATTAGAAAGATAATGATTAATTAAAGTTTAACATAATTTAAAAAGTAATAATTGTAAATGTAATATCCAGTATAGGTAAATTTCCAAAGACTGATATGAAATGTATTTTTTTAAAATACAATTTAGGTGGCACCAGAGTGGATAAAAAGGCTAGGCTAAACAGTGTTGTGGACTCGGATTTCCGAATGTAGGAAGCTGTCTATTTATACACGAACATCTTAAATATGGCACTTATTTTGTTGCCTTCCGTCGAGACCCAGAGTTTGGCTTTTAAGGAGGTTGTAAGACCCAGAGGACCCCATTCACATAACTCAAACCTTCAAAGACTTTCCTCGTCTACATAATTGTAAAGCGTAGCCTATTCTTCATACGCAAACTAACCTTACTTATAAACGCTGAATAGGGGCATTTTAGTTAAACAGTGTTTTGTTCCGTTTTCGCGCGCGACAGTTCCCGTCAGACAGAAAGTGACAATTCCTTATTCTCTAAATAAGATTTTAACATGTGTTTATAAGTAAGACGGTAACTATATAACTGATCCACGTTAATGTTCTCAGGTCGGCTGTATTTGGTAATAATGGTGTACGGAGCTGCGATGTTGCCCATGAACTATCTGTTTTCCCTCCTCTTCAAAGCGCCGGCCACTGGATTCGTAACCGTGTTCTTTGTCAATGTTATCTTTGGTAAGTACAGGTGTTTGCATGCTGCCTAATACCTTTATCAATTTTCTTTTTCAATTAATGGTTTTATAAGTTTTGAACACTATGTTCTACTGTAAAACTCTCCGTTTGTAACAACACTTTGCAAACTTTTACCACGACCAGTCCAGCCTTACAGAAGTGGCGTGACAAACAATGTATGTAATACGGCAACAAGAGGAGTACTTCCGTTTTTTTTTTTGAGAGGAGGGGAGTAGGGAAACAGGAGCTAATGGTTTACTCACACACTGTTTCCCTTGGATAAGGATGGGATATTGGGGGAAAAAGGGAAGAGGGTACTTCCGGGCTTGTAATATAATTTGGTCAAATTTTGTCAAGGCTACACCACCTTGTTAGTTTGTTGACGGTAAAATTCTATACGTTCCTGGGAGTAGACGAAAATTATGGTGCTTGAAATTATTTTCAAACATATTACGAAAAATTAAATGTAAAACTGTATGTTGCAGGTTCTTTGGGAACGCAGATAGTAGAAGCACTCGCTATACCCGAGTTGGACACTAAGGAAGCGTCCGTCATTTTAGATGGGATTCTGCAAATATTTCCTTTGTATAGTTTCGTCACAGCGGTCAGGTACGTTATTGAGTATAATTTTGTCAATCATTCTTGTTCTACGATAAGCTAACGTAATAATACGAGTTTCAAATTTAATAGTCTGATGAGGGGCAATCTGTAAAAGCCAGTTACAGCCAACGATACACATGCAGGGAAATTTCAAATAGTGTTTGTGTCCTTGTACCTAGTTTGGGTAACTATTGCAAGGCAATCACAATGTTTGCGATAATCCAAGATTATTCTTTATATTATCATGTCAAATTAACAATAATGTGCCTATCGTTCCTTATACATCCCGAGAAGTCGCTTGAATAACTAAAAATGAGTTTCTAGGTTAATATACGCTACTCGATGTATTATTGATAAATAAGATGGCATAATAATAATAGACAAAAAACTGTTTGAAATTTGAATTTCACTACCTTTAGGGACTTGAAAGAAATTGGCTTTTATTTAAGCGATGGGCTAACCTCCTGTCACTGCAAGCTTGAATTATATATTACCTTTGTATCTTTTGTACCCTCTAACCGTCTAATACCCTTCTCCCTTTCTTCTAACCTTCTTATTTCTAACAAAGGTCAAATCTGGCGTCACAGCCTCATGACCTTAGGGTCTTAAATACGCGTGATTTTATGTATTTATGACTGAATAAAGATTTCAAGCAAAGACAAATTGGAAAAGTTGTCTGGAATAATATGTCTATTGTCGCAGAAACAGCGTAACACATTTTAGAATGAGAGTTGCGCTTTTGTCTTTCTTTTCGTATAGAATATTTGACTATATATCTTCATTGACGGCATTATACACGTAGGGCTCTAGCGGTGCGTGGAAATATGCTGGCTCGTAGATTTGCCCGTTGCACAGATCAGGTCAAAATAACGCATTTTAAAGCGTATTGTCAGGGTATGTACACGGGTGGACTGTGGAGTAGTTACACTAAAAAATTGCTAGAGACCCTAAGGGTCCAATATAATAATATTTTTAGGATGATGTTGAAACTACCTCGCTTCTGTAGTGCCTCAGAGTTGTTTGCTCAGGCTCGATCTGACGGCTTTCACGTCGTCATCATGAAAAAAGTAGCATCATTGACGAGTAGACTGCGACGTAGTGACAACATCATTCTAAGAACTATGGCTGAGGACCTGTTCTCGCCATCAGTCAGACATCTTGTGCAGACAATGACCAAAAAAGAAAGTGTAAAAAGGTTTGAAATCGTGTGCACGAAGTGTCGGAAATACATTTTAACTTAATTCAAATCATTAGTATAGTTTTTAATTTAATTTAATTTAATTTTAGGAAAAGTGGACTTTGTTGTCTTTTAATAAACTAATCAGAATTTGAATTTTAATCATCTCAGCCCAAAAAACTAGAACATGAATTCTACTGCTGGATATAGGCCCACATAGATTTCCAAAAAAACTAGTTGGAAGAGGCCTGCCTCCAACGTCTTACTGCCACTTGTAAGAGGTCATCTGTCCAGCTTGTGCTGGAGCTGGTCTTGTCGGTGCTTGCTGGTGCGTGGTGTCCACTCGAACTTTTCAGCTCCATGGGCCATTAGTTTTGCGTACTGTATACCTTTTCCACTGCCTCTTTAACTTACTAATTTCTTTTTGCTATGTCGACGACTTCCGTACATGTACTAACGGTTATATATTTTTTTTTGTAGTAATAGGTTTGAGCTTGACCGCCAACTCGCCTGTTGTTGGCGAAGTTGCGGTCTACGATGGAGCGCGTTTACTTAGGAGAAACCAAATCACTTGCGATTTAAGGACACCCAGATTGTATCTATCGGGAAGGGTATTCCACACTCTAGCAGTTCGCATGATGAAAGTTGCATTAAAGCGTGGAGTGGAGTGAAATTCTTACAGTAATATAGTGGTTTTTGTGTGCAGGAGATTGAACCAGGTGGAGATGATGCTGCAGTCGTGTATGCAGGCCTGCGAGTACATGGAGGCAGTGCTCCCCAATCTGGACACGTGTACCATAGAAACCATGTGCGAGATGCTGCCCAACACTTGCTGTAGTCAGTATGGAACATATTCGTTGTGATATGTTTTATTGATATTTATTTTACAGGTTAGATAAGCCTGATAGTCTAAGATCCGGCTGCAGAATCAGTGCGCTCATCGAGTATTTGCTAAAAACCAAATTTTTACGCATATTTATGATTAGGAGAATATATATCTACTAGGGTGCCTATCAAAATGTGGCCGCAAGTTATTTTAATTAATTTATTATTAATTGAATTTTGGGACGTTTATACGTTCATAATGTACATTTATTATTTATATATCAAATGAAAGCTATTTTTTTTTCTGTTTATTATGATATAGGGGTGCCTAATTAAATCTGGCCGCAAATAAGGGGTGCCGGCTGTTAAAGATGGTAAATAAGCCATTGCGCATGCGTCGAATGCTAGTGTTCTCCAAAGAGAAAATAACTGTAGCTAAGAAACTGCTTAGTCTGGAACACCGCCGTAAAGTAGCTAGTCTGCCAATCTTCTACAAAATTCGTTTTGGAGAATGTGCATCACAACTTCACGACCTTATCTTGCCGTCCCAATTCTCATGCAAGACAATTAGAAAGTCGGCCTACTACCACCCATACTTTGTAGATTTTCTTAAGTTCCGCACCAAACGGTTTGATTCTACGATTCTAATCTGTACATCCAAGGAATGGAATAAATTGCCGGCTTCTTTGTTGTCTGAGAGATACAATATGGATTTTTTGAAGGTCAGAGTGAATCTTCTGGTATCTTCTAAGTCTGCGTGTTTGTCATCTTCGATCACATCGTCGCTTACCAACGGGCGAGTTGGTGCTTAGACGCGGACATAATCGCGTTAAGAAAATGTTTTAAAAATATTGTTGAAAATCATTTATAATATTACAGTACGTGAGAATGCGTACTTCGAGTGGGCGGAGCCTGGAATTCTGCGGTACCTTATAATGATGGTCATCACGTGCGCTTGCTTATGGGCGCTACTCATGATTATTGAATACAGACTTCTAGCGAGGGTAAGTTATATTTACTTTATTTTTTAAATAATTTTGTAAACTACTCGTATTTATCTTCCTGTTCTCTCTAAAGCTACATCGTAGAATAAGTGATAAAAAATCTTTGCATCAAACATTTATTGATCATGGCTCCATCAATCCACTAAAACTTTTCCCCTAGAAGTATAGAATGGAAAAGTGACTAGCTGCGTTTTTCACTTCACATTTTCGCCTGCATAAATGTATAAGTAAAATGGGACCAAAAATGTTTGTTCTGTAGTTATTCACAATAAAGAAGACGCCTCCTCCGCTGGTGGAGAGCTCTCTGGACGCAGACGTGTTGGATGAGATGCGACATGTGAAGAGAATCAACAAGACGCAACTCTCCGAGCACGGACTCGTGGCGCACGGCCTCTCCAAGTATTACGGGAAACATCTCGCCGTTGACCAGATTAGCTTTAGTAAGTACATTTGTTGAAAAGTTTTTTCGAGTGGAGACCACGCACTGGCAAGCGCAGCGTCGGAAAACCAGCCACAAGATGGACAGATGACCTCATACAAGTGGCGGGAAGACGCTGGATGCAAGCCGCTTCCAATCGGTCTTTTTAAAAATCCAATCCATCCAAGCCTATGTCCAGCAGTGGACTTTTTATGGCTAAGAAGAAGAAGTATATTAGCGTGTTGAAGGTCAAGCTTAGGCCTATTTTCGAATAAATAAAACCGGACAAGAGCGAGTCAGACTCGCCCACCGAGGGTTCCTTACAAACTAGTAAATAAAAGGGGGAAATTATATATTATTTTATATTTTCCTTCATAAATCGAAAAATATACATCGTAAAAATATTTAAAGACCTGTTTTAGCTTGTGCTAATTAAGCTTTTTCATATGATACCTCACATGATACGATTAAAGCACTTTAAAATTTTGACCCTCCTTCCTTGCATAAAGACCCTATTTTTTTTGTGATTAAATTAAAAATATCCAGTTTTCGGATTTTTTCCTATATGTGTA
Source organism: Lycia hirtaria (assembly GCA_947563715.1). Lineage (NCBI taxonomy): Eukaryota > Metazoa > Arthropoda > Insecta > Lepidoptera > Geometridae > Lycia > Lycia hirtaria. The sequence continues at coordinate 28,981,696 of OX387384.1, forward strand.
CTATAACACAATGCTTCTTGCCAAATTTAATAGTTCTAGGTCAACGGGAAGTACCCCATAGGTTTTGATTCCTTTGTGAGTGTCGAAATGTGCGTTTTTTACAACATATTCGGATGTAACGTTTTTTTAACGAAAACAGAGAAATTAGATTTTTCTTTCTGCAGCAAGAGACTATGGATCTGCGTATATGGTTTTAATCTCATCACGATACCTTCACGCTTTCCCGAGATACAGGTCTTGACACCCGGACGGATGGACGGACAGACGGACAGCAAAGTGATCCTATAAGTTTTTCCTTTTGAGCTACGGAACCCTAAAAAAATGCATTCTGCGTTTGACACAAACATTTAAATTGACGAATTGGGAAATGGACGAACAGAGATTGACTAGACAAACGGGGAAGTGGACAAACGGTGCAGAATTGTAATTGACAAATTGGGAAATGGACGATTATAGATCGACTAGATGAACTATAACGGATTGATTGAATTTTTGATTTTAGTTGTCCGACTGATAACTAGTACCTAAAACCATAATTATACGATAATGATAATGGTAGGTTTTTGAAAATTAGTATCATTTCTACTTATGCGCGTATCATATGCATTGAAATACGCGTGCGCATGTGGTTGTGCATATACGAACGTGTGTGATTTAAAATCGAAGAGGACATTCAAATATTTCACGCAGACAAGTAATTCAGCCGTGGTTTTATTGATAAAAGACGCTATGTGAGCGTTGATCCTTTAGATATAAGCTTGCACTAAAGACAGTTTGCCCCTATCAATTGTAAATTGTTCATTGCATTGAAATGAAATTGTCAATGTAAATGTATTTTTTTCAGAGTCCGTAGTTCGACCATCGTCCGTCTCGCTCGCGCATACCTACATTTTTGAAGATATAAAATGACTGCAGCATAAACTTATAAAATATCGTCGTTTGTAAAACTAAAAAACTACATCACAAATATTCGCCAAAAATTTCAATTTGATCCAAGTAAATTTTCCGAACGTGTGTGATTTAAAATCGAAGAGGACATTCAAATATTTCACGCAGACAAGTAATTCAGCCGTGGTTTTATTGATAAAAGACGCTATGTGAGCGTTGATCCTTTAGATATAAGCTTGCACTAAAGACAGTTTGCCCCTATCAATTGTAAATTGTTCATTGCATTGAAATAAAATTGACAATGTAAATGTATCTTTTTCAGAGTCCGTAGTTCGACCATCGTCCGTCTCGCTCGCGCATACCTACATTTTTGAAGATATAAAATGACTGCAGCATAAACTTATAAAATATCGTCGTTTGTAAAACTAAAAAACTACATCACAAATATTCGCCAAAAATTTCAATTTGATCCAAGTAAATTTTCGTACATAAAATATAATTTTTGGCAAAAATGTTTTTTATGTATGGAAATTAAATTAGATCAAATTGAAATTTTTTACGATTTTTTTATAAGTTCATTCAGTCATTTTATATCTCAAAAATGTAGGTATGCGCGAGCAAGACGGACGATAATCGAACTACAAACTCTTAATAATGAGGGAAAATGTTCGGCTATTTAATATTATAGAATATATTTAGATGTATATAAGCATGTTTAAAGTGTTTTGTATTTGAGGTGTGAACGACACGGAATGCTTCGGGCTGCTGGGCGTGAACGGCGCGGGTAAGACGACCACGTTCAAGATGCTGATGGGAGACGAGACGGTGTCCAGTGGACACGCCTACATCGCCGGCCACTCTGTCCAGACGCAGCTCACGCGGGTGCACGAGCATATCGGTGAGAACTGCATACATTTGGTAGTAAGCTGAAGCTTCATCCTAACTAAATGTTATAATAAAAACTTTTTGCAAAAAAATTAAACCTCCGAAAAAACTGAAAAGCATAAAATAATAAACCTTTTTTATTTAACTTTAATAACTAAGTCCTTAAAGTAATGTAAGTATACCTAAGTAATTTTGAGTCGGCGCCAAATAAGCAAATTAATTAATTATTTAAAGCGTGATACGTTGCGTTGTGAGTGGTCGTGCGGAGAGCGCATTTTTTGGAATGTCAATGTTCATTGCTGGAGATTTCATTGTTAATTTGATTTGGTTATTTCTGTAAATTTAAGGTAATTTTTGGCGCCGCCTCAAAATTACTTAGGTATACTTACATTACTTTAAGGACTTGGGTATTAAAGTTAAATAAAAAAGGTTTATTATTTTATGCTTTCAGTTTTTTCGGAGGTTTAATTTTTTTGTAAAAAGTTTTTATTTTATAATTTTTTGTAGCTTTAGTTTACTAATTACTACATGCTTAATTTTTGATTACTTTTAAAATAGCTACCTATCTTATAATACACAACTCAGCATTAAAATCTGCTAGTGAATAATAAATCACCACTATTTTCCCAGCCTTAGGGTTGTTTTTTTTTCCAAATTTATATGGGATCAATTTAGGTGTATACCCTCTCTAATAAAAAAATAATTATCAAAATCGGACTACTCTGTAAAAAGTTATGCGTTGTCAACATAAAAAAAATATACCCGTCGACTTGAGAACCTCCTCCGGTTTTTCGTCGGTTAAAAATGAAAGTAACTGTCTGTCGTCTGTTTCTGTCTGTTTATTACCTCCTCACGGCTGTATTAATCGTTGTGAAATTTGGTACTGAGATCCTTGGAGAAGGACATAGGCTATATTTTTATTATCATCATCATCTATATATAGATATATAGTTTTCGACCCAATTGCGATAACGAATGATTGTGAATAGGTGTACTGTACGGTTATTCACATCTTGTTAAATTCGGAATCGGTTTGGAAACTATATCTCCATCTCTGTCATTTCCATACAGAATAGCAGAGATGGAGATATAGTTTCCGACCCTATTCTGAATCCGAATGATTGTGAGTAGGTGTACTGGTATGATACTGTGAGTTTTGCGTGCAGGTTACTGCCCGCAGTTCGACGCTCTGTTCAGCGAGCTGACGGGCCGCGAGACGATACGCTACTTCTCGATGCTGCGCGGGATGGCGCCGGGCGCCGCTAACTTGCACGCCGTCGCGCTGGCTACCTCGCTCGGCTTCCTACCGCATCTGGATAAGAGGGTATAACACAACAACAAAACATTATCTAGCCGGTTGCTGCACCAGAGCATTGACAACATAAAAAATCAATAATTTAATTAAAATTGGCACATAGAGGCTGGCGCCACGCTATTGCATTCCGCACCATAGAAAATCTGTGACGTCACGCTGGGGGTATTATTAGATTTAACATTAAATTAGGTATACAATTTATTCAATGCTTAACATATTTTGTCAACTTCTCGCTGACACGTAATGACACTTGCGAAAAGAAGATAGATAAATTTGAGACGTGGGTTAAAGCTAAGTAACGTTTTTCGGTAAGGCTGAGAGAATTAAAGTTTATAAAGATCTAAATGAGATAAGGTAAAAATACACATGTATCGTTATATACCGGAAGATTTTTGCTAAAGTTTGAAGGGCAAAGCTAGCCGCTGGCTGCAATTTGGACACAAATATGCACCCGTTGTTTTTATTTTTTGTTCATGTTTTATTTATGTTTCATGAAGGGGCGTGCAAACTTATGTCCTGATCGAAGATAGCAACCGGAAACTATAACAGCAAATTAGAGTAGTTGACTGTAAAGGCGTTCCATAATCTGGCAGTTCGTGTCCGAAACCGCAACCACAGACCGTCTCGCGGTGTCCACTTTATACCAGTACCGTCTCAGGCACAAATTATGATACTACGTATCTCATAAAGATCTCAGGCTCTTCGCGCGAAATGATACTATACGGAAGCCTCGGTGTGCGAGTGAAACACCCGTACGAGCTCACCTTGTATTTTCTTAGGTCCATCAGTACTCTGGCGGTACGAAGCGCAAGCTGAACACAGCGGTGTCTTTCCTCGGCCGCACCAGGCTCGTGTTCGTCGACGAGCCCACCACTGGCGTCGACCCCGCCGCTAAAAGACACGTATGTTGCACTATTCTTCAGTTTCTTTTAGATCAAGTAGATGCTAACTCAACTTCTTTGTACAGTATTAACTGGTATTGGTTAGATCTTCTCTTGCATACGCCAGAGGATGAAAAATAAAGTAGGCATGTGCAGCATCAAACACATGATTCAGTAGTACGATCGAATGAAAGTTTCAACAATCGTGAGACATATCGCAAAAATCAATTATATTTTTTGAAATTATATCGGCTGTATTCAGAATGTCTCAAAGTCATCATAGTGGATAATATTTCTGCCATGAGAAGAAATGAGACTGATAATGGTTGGAAGCGGCCTGCATCCAGCGCCTTCCTGCGTCTTGAATCTTGAGGTCATCTGTCCATCTCGTGGCTGGTCATGTATACAATTATATAGTATTTTTTATTTTATTAAGAAGTAAAATATAAAACTGAAAATTATTCTTAGTAACTACTTCTTATATTAGTGTGAGCATTGCGTCTGAGTATCTTGCGCTAGATTTGCAAAATGAGGTTTTTAGTTGGAAATTGCCAACCTTAATGAATCCAATGTATGAGCGTCTGTCAAGCGAGAACGGTGTTTATATTTTGTTTGTTTTAAATAATGCTGATTCACATAAATATATTGAACCAAAACATGAATACAGTTGTTCAATACATGTCTTCAAATTTGGATATTTGTCGTTGGAAACCAATGCTCAGAAATTTAGATTAAGATTAGGCGATTAAGATTAGGCGATTAAGAAATGATACAAGATGAAGCGCGCAGCAGTTGGTGATTACGTTGCGCAGTCTGTTCTATGTATTTATATTTTTGCCTTGCCGCAATCGACCAGTTGGCCACCCCTGACGTAGCTGTTTCCATCGTCGTAATATAAAGGGACAAGTGGTGACACTGGTGCCAAGGCAGATTTTAGTAATACCAGTAACAAGACACATGCGCAAATGGTGTTTTGACGGTAATACTGATCAGAACGGGATTTTAAATGGCGGCCACTTTTGATAATTCTTTGACGGTTCTCAGTTAGAAAACGAAATTTAAAAAACGTGATAGCCTTCTGGCCGATCCTGGCTCGCAACAAGGCGAACGTGGAGAGTGGGTGAGGAAGCGGGGATCGGCGGGAGGCGGAGAGTGTCCGTTCTGTATGCAGTATGATGAGCGGTAATTATCGTGCAGGCCAGGGTTAATAAATTAGTTTGAATGAAGGTATGGCGTGCGGTCCGGGGAGTGCAGCGGTCGGGCCGCGGCGTGGTGCTGACGTCACATAGTATGGAGGAATGCGAGGCGCTGTGCTCGCGACTCACTATCATGGTCAACGGCCGCTTCCAGTGTCTCGGCTCGCCGCAACATCTCAAGAACAAGTTCTCTGAAGGTAATCGTATAAAACTGCGTTTACTTCTATTGCGTACGTAGCATCATATGCAACTCAAATACATTGCATGTAAAACATTACATTGCCTGTCAAGCTTGGTCAAAACTTCTGGTTTTGACCAAGCTTCATTGGTTCTTGGTTCGTGAAATAAGAAAATATTTCTCCACGAAATCGTGGCGATCCATACTTCTAATATCGTCAGAGTAACTCGTACGAAGTCGGAATTTGCTCATCACAGTGTTAAAAGTCAATATTGTCATGGAAGCAATTTATTTCAATTTGTCGTGCAATCTATTAGTCTAAAGTTTAAAGAGCCCAGGTCCGCCAAACGTTACTTAATTTGTGACGAACGAAATATATCATACCTACTGAGTAGTACTTGTATAGACTAAAGGTCACAAACTCGCTAATTTCTGCCGACGGCCAAGTTATAGATATTAGCCGCTAAGGTGTACAAGTATCAATGTTAAAAGAAAAACAAAATACCCGACTGTAGAAAAGAGGTATTTGCAGCCTAACTTACGATTTCATTACGCTTAATACGCTGTTGAGTGTACGTTTTTTGTGAGAAAGTATGAGTACGTTGTAAAAGATTATTGCGCATTCTTTAGAAAAAAAATCAAGTAAAATCACTTGTTTATTACGAAAAAGTTCCTTGGAAGTTACAAAAAACACGCGTTTTTTTATATTTGTCAGAGATGTATGAATTTTACTACAAAATATAGCCTTATGACACTCAGCAAGTGAAAACGAATCTAACGACACCTCTCACATCATAATGGGTCAATCCCTTTAGGCTTTAGGCGATCATATAGAAACATACAGATATACATACATACCCACATACATACATACACTCGAAACATCCCCCCCCCCCCTCTACCTACGCCTCCCTTCTCCCCTCTCGTTACCTTAAAACACAATTATAATGGTACAGTTGTCGGTGATTTTTGAGGTAGGAAATAGGTTTAATCCTGTTTTACCCGTTCCCGCGGGAATCCCGGGATAAAAAGTATCTTATGTGTTAATCCAGATTATAAACTACCTGTGTGCCAAATTTCAGCCAAACCCGTCAAGCCGTTTTACCGTAAGAAGTAACAGACACAAACTTCGGATTTATTTTATAAGTGTGAAGTGTGATAATAAATAATAATAAATATATCTTTATTGTACACCAAACATTACAATTGAAGGACACACGTTTTAACAAGTTTTAACTTATAACATAAATAAAAAGAGGAATACTAAACAGTAAAAAAAATAAAAAAAAATTCGGTGGTACAAAGGCGGCCTTATCGCCTTGAGCGATTTCTTCCAGGCAACCTTTTGATAGAAAGGAAATGGAAGAAAAGGTTATGGAAGGTAGTGCACATACAAATATAGATAGTAAATATATTAACAAAATCAATATTAAAAAAATAAATAAATAACGATACTATAACAATACATACATTATACAATAAATATTCTATATATATATATATATATATAAATACACCAAATTAACATAAGGAGAGATAATGATTATAAATGAGTTGTTTGAATATATCAAGGGATCTGGCTTGCCTGACGGAAACAGGCAGAGAGTTCCACAGCAGGACAGCTTGCACCGTGAAGGATTTGCTGTAGGATAGATTGCTATGGGACGAGGTTTGGAGCTTGAGTTTAAGAGCGCGGGAAGATCGTAGAGGATTAGTAGAGTGACCCTGTACAAACTCAAAACGTTCCTTCAAGTACACAGGGGTAAAGGGATTAAACAAAATTTTATAGAGAAAGGAGAGTATATGAGAATTACGGCGAAGTCGGATAGGTAACCATTTGAGCTTTTGGCGGAAGTCGGAAATGTGGTCATATTTGCGTAAACCAAATATGAACCGAATACAGAAGTTTTGTAAACGCTCAAGCTTGTCCAGTTGCTCTTCGGTTAAATCCAGATAGCAAGCGTCTGCGTAGTCCAATATTGGAAATAGGAGAGATTTCACGAGCGCAGTTTTGGTAGTAATTGGCAAAAAATTACGTAGCCTTCTAAGTGAAGCTGCAGAAGCAAAAAGTTTACGACTAACTTCTGATATCTGAGGCCTCCAGGAAAACTGTCTGTCCATTAATATTCCTAGATTTTTGACGGTCTCGCTTATAGGAATAGGTATTCCATCAAAAATTACTTGTGGAAGATGAAACCAATCAATTTTAGATATCATACGCGAACTTCCTATGACGATCGTTTGGGTTTTGGTAGGATTAACAGTAAGGCCGTATGATCTACTCCAATCACTTATTCGTTTTAGATCACAGTTTGTGGCCTCGATCGCTTCTTGTAGCCGTTCTAGAGGAGCTTGAGTATATATCTGTAAGTCGTCTGCATAGAGGTGATAGGAAGAAGTTAGCAGTTTTGAGATAGAATTTATGAAAATTGCAAAAAGAAGAGGAGATAAAACGCCGCCCTGAGGAACACCAGCAGTGATCTCGCACCACGAGGAATAGGCCTCGTCAATACGAATGCGTTGCCGGCGCCCAAACAGGTAACTACGAAACCAATCAATTGCCGTTGGAGATATGTTAAGAGAGCGAAGGAGTTCCAACAAGATGTCGAAATCCACGTTATTAAAGGCGTTACTAAAATCAAGTAGCGATAACACAGTCAGATGACAATGACCGATCCCGTCTCTTATGTCATCGGTGATTTTTGTCAGAGCAGTTACAGTACTATGACCAGGGCGAAAGCCTGATTGGTACGGATTAAGAATGCCATTTTTATTTAGAAATTTAGATAATTGTTGGTGGATAAGCCGTTCCAAGACTTTAGACAGAAAAGGTAAGATGGAGATTGGACGGAAATCGGAGAATGAGTTGGGATTGGGTTTCTTTGGAAGAGGCGTTACTTGGGCTTCTTTCCATATTACAGGAAAAGTGCCAGAAGATATAGAAAAATTTAATAGATGTTGGATGATAGGAAGAACTTGGTCAAGTATAGGCATGATCATTTTACGACTTATGCTATCGCTACCAACTGCATTTGAAGTAATAGACTGAATACTCTTCTTAACATCACAAGCGGTAAATTGATTAAATGTGAAATAGTCATAGTCAGGAGGTGTGGTAGAAGAAAGATGTTTAATGGTGGCAGCTTTTACCTGTCCATCCAAACTGGAGGATGTGGAGAAATGCTGATTCAGTAAGTTGATATCTAAATTTTTTGGAATACTGTCTTTACGTGATTTACCAACCCCCATTGACCTGAGGAACTTCCAGACTTTAGCTGGATCTCCATTTTCTACAGAACTATGGATGTGTCGGCGTTGTGCGTCTCTACACGCTCTATTACAGAGATTACGACGTTGAATATACTTCTCCTTGTGTTCGTCAGTATGGCGATGCTTAAGTTTAGATTTGGCAATAAGCTTTTCATGCATGAGTTTCTGAATCTCATCATTCAGCCATGGTGCCGGTGCGTGTTTCATTTTGACTGCGCGAATCGGAGCATGAATGTCATATAGATTGGTTATAGTACGGTTGAATTCAGTAATTTTATCATCCATGCTACCCGCGTTCATAACCCCAGACCAATCCAACTCCGTAGCATCTTTACGCAGGTTATCAATGTTCATACTACCAAAACTCCGCTGTAAAAGAATTTTAGGTTTGGACTTGGGTGGGCGAATTTTATATGAGAGAAAAATCAAGTCATGATACGAAAAGTCATCCGCCGCACATTGACCGTGCTTTGTAACATGACCTGGAGAAGATACTAATATAAGATCCAGAAGAGAAGGAGTGCAATTTGGTGGTTTATGAGTGGCATCGAGGGAAAGTATCGTTAAATTAAGTGCCGAAACCAGCGATTGCAGTTTACGGGTTCTATGATCCTGTTTTAGCAAGCAGGTGTTAAAATCACCCATGATGATAGAGTGGTCATAGGACGTAGAAAAATTTTCAAGAAGAGTTTCAAAAGAAGAAAAGTAATTGACATCACGCGAACGGGGATAGTACACACCAAGAAGTAGCTTTGTGTGGTGTAGGATGACTTCTATAAGGAGATGTTCACCGGCATCAGATGGTGGCGGCTGTGCAGACATACTAATAATAGTGAAAGGGATGTGCGATCGGAGATATATAGCAACACCACCACCGCCCCGTCCAATACGATCATTCCTTATTAGTCTAAATCCCGGGAGCACCACGGATGAAGATGGGATAACGGGTTTTAACCACGTCTCCGAGACTAGGATGGCGTGAATATTGGGATGAACAAGAGACGCAAGCATTTCTGGGTAATGAGCCGTAATACTCTGGGCATTAATGTGCAGAACATTTAGATTTTTAGGAACATCGGAAATTAGTGACTCAATAGATCTGCACAAGGTGGGAATACTGCAAAAACTGTCCGTACTGCCATCGGTTGAGCAAGTAAAATATTCACAACCAGAGGCATCACTATCGCTGCAAAACATTTAAAAAAATATATATATATATTAGATATGTTAACAATTGGTATATAAAATAGATAAATATAAGTATAATAATAAAAAAACAAAAAAAAAAAAAACCTAAGGTTTACAACAAATAACTGTCGTCCACCTGCCAGTTGCGTTAATTAAGAAAATGGAAAAATAATATTTAAATAGTATTTTTGGGTTGAAATACATACAATAATAGCAAAAACTTAAAATTCCAGCTGCAGACAAATTAATACATGGCATAATAACAACCTGGAAGAATGTGCAATTGACATAAATCCAAATATAAGAAAAAAGATACTTTGGAATTCTAACGTCAAATACAAAGTCACTGTCAGTTGACAATTGACTTATGACAGATAACCTGAGCTGATTCGCCTGTGAACAACAAACAAACATTCTCTGCTGAAGCCATCATAACAGAGTTGAAGTTGAACAAACATTCTAAACATTACTTTTATGGATAGAATTAACTATTCAATATGAAAAAAACATATTGTGACATAGTAATATCAAGATGCCAAACGAGTAAATAATCGCATTATGTCGAACAGTTGGAAAAAAAAGGTACCCAAATCGTCTACTATAAACACCAAAATAACGTTACATATTCACTTAGAATTTGTTTTGATACGTCGCTTCCTCGGCTGCTGCTCACGATTGCTTACTGCTTGCTGTTTAACGAGGTTTAAAGAGGCTTGCGGCTTCGTAGCTGTTGGAGCCATTTTCGCCTCCACAGTAGAGAGATCGTCCAAGCTGCTCACCCGATGACGAGCTCCGTCCGGTCCAATCACAAAGATGCTGCCTTCTCTCGTCCAACATTTTGTTATCCCAAAACGCTGACGAGCCGCTTGAAATACGTCGTGTCGGGTCTTCGTAAGGAATTCGGATAAAGTAATACCCGAACCCTTGAGACTGGTTTTGGACGACCAAATCTTCTCACGGTTAGCCACATCTCGCAACTTGAACAGAATAGGGCGAGGCCTATCCGGCACAGCACGCCCCATCCGATGACATTTGCTTATATCAGATATTGAGATCTCGGACAACTTTAGCTTCTCCTGCACTACCTCAGCAACCTTCAAAGGTGTGTCTTCTTTCTGTTCCTCAGGGACACCATGAAGTAGAAGGATTTTACGCCGCGCCCGCATCTCACCTTGATCTATTTGCGAAGCTAGTAGGCCAATTTGGTTATGAAGAGCTCGGAATGTTGCTATTACAAAGGTCTTGAAAGCGGCAAACTCAGCAGCCAATCCTTCTGATGTTTCCGGTGGAGCATTCGGTAACTGCCCTTCTATGGAATCCAAGCGCTTATGGAAAGACTGCATCATTTGACTTAGTGATTCTTGTATGGTATCCATGTTGTGTTCACAAGATAGGTGGTGAAAAATAGTAGTAGAAATCTCAGTGCACAGTGCAAAGAAAGGAGTGATAACGCACAGTGGCAAGCAGGTTGCCCTAACACATAAGTTTACATATAAATATCACTTGTGAGTACACTTTTACTAATATTTTTATAATATTAAATGTGGAGAAAAATTTAATGTGTGTTACTTGTTCCACATCTGATGTGATTTATTAGCATTTCCTTATCCAAACTCCAATAAAACATATAAGTTATATATATATATTCGTAATCACTGATAAAAAATCTTTATTTTGATACCACACTCGATGTATTTTGAAAACATTATTTTTTTGAGATTACTTTTTGCCGCCAAAATACTTAATTTTGTATTTTTTTTTAATTTTGATGTATCCAGTGTCACTCTCACGACTAAGACGAATCTATTGACACCACTCACATAAAAATACGACAAGCTGTTTAGGCTCTAGGGCGTGCCAAAGAAATATACATACATACATACATACATACATACATACATACACTCGAAAAACATAACCCTCCTTCTTTCGCAGTCGGGTAAAAAAAAAGTAACTATTTTACTTACATTCTGACGCCTGATTTTTATGCATGTTGTTACACAATATCAGTAGATAATAATCAATATAGTCCGACACTTTCCGTCGGCCGTAATTTCTGCCAGACGCTTTAAAGTGTGCAGTGGCTAATATCAACTGTAAATTGGTCGGCACATGTTAGCAAGTGTGTACCTAGAGAATATACAAATACTACCCAGTACGACACATTCCGTTCGTCACAAAATTAGTAACGTCTGGCGGCCCTGCATGGGCTCTCTGAATATATAGTTTCATGTCATTTTATCGTTCCTGTCGGCTATATGTAAATGATCAATATTTCAAATGTTTAGATAACATTTGAAATATTGATAATCTCTCACGCTAAAATAAATTATAACTCTGTCGCTAAAATAAATGCTAATTGACAAAACATTTCTGATTCCTTTAAGGTCTTTAATATTGATAATATTTCTATTTAGCAGATGTGTAAGTTTTATAAATCTCTTATACCTATATATCTCTTTTTGGATCGGGGGTCAAAAAAATAAAATAAACGGGTAATAAATTATAAACTTGCGAGATATAAACATTTAAAGTTTTTGGTGGGGATGCTCTGTCTTTCTTCCGCAAAACGACAGTAAAGTTTGTAATTTGTATTGAATTTGTACGACGTCATCTTCCGATGGTGTGCTCTCGGTCTATAATGAGATTTAATTACTTGTAACATTCTTAGTTTTGAAGATATTTAATTTTTTTTTGTGGTATGCTTTCTTGTAAGCAAATAAAAAAACATGATGCATATTTCCTTACTTCCTTATTGCATTGTATTTTTTATAGGTTACACGTTAACCATAAAGTTGAAGATCGAGGATAACACGAGAAACTCAGCGGCGGGCACTGCGACTGATGCTATTAAAGACTATGTCAATAATAATTTTACGAATCCAAAGATTATGTAAGTAGTAAATTACTATTATGAACTGATATGATAAATTACTACTAGTCATTTATCATATAAGTTATATATCATTATTTCAATATACTGATGAAAATGTTGCTAAACTTCCGCTTTGCTGAATTCTAATCGAATGAGATCAACAGTTATGAATCTAAATTGAAAATTAATGAATACGTATCTTCTTTAATGTCTTAAACAAATATGGCGTGTAATAACTAATCACAGCTTGTAATTTAAATATAGATAACTTAAGTTTAAAACACTGAAATAACTTCAATGAACAATCTTTCACATAATATAATCATGCCATTGGAGGTGGTCTAAATTGCTAATCTATCTATAAAATCTTATGTAATTTCACATAAAAAAAGTAATTATAATCTGTTCACAACTTTTGGAGAGATCGAATAAAACCAGTTGAATTGAGGACCTCTTTTTGAAGTAGGTTATAACTTATAAATAAGAACTCTCATTGGTCTCTCTCTCTACTATTTTTTAATTCTATAAAGTCCTCCACAAGATATCTTTTATAACAACACATTTTAATAGTTTGTTATTACGTCATAAAGACGTACGAGCTTGTATTGAAAATACAACGGGTTGGCTGCTCTTAACGATCGAATTCATTTCATACAAAATGTCGAGACTTGCGTCACTGGGAAGGGTGATGACTACTCTCACACTAATATTACAAATGCAAAGTTAATGTTTCTTCTAACTCTATAGAATTAACCTCGAATAAACTGAAAATCTACTAAATATTTCTCAATAATGATCGGTTGAAAACCTCATCGTCTAGATGAAATATATCTGTAATTTATTAATCGTAATTGTTTACAGGGAGGAATATGAAGGCGTTCTCACTTATTATCTGCCGGACAAGAGCATGGCGTGGTCCAAAATGTTCGGCATCATGGAACGAGCAAAGCGGGACTTAGCGGTCGAGTACTACAGTATATCACAAACGACGCTTGAACAAATATTCCTGCAGTTCACCAAATACCAACGACAAGAATCGCAGTGAATTTAATTTTAGTAAATACTAGGAAAGGATAAACAGGGGCACTGACATTTTGTCTATCAGCCTCTTAACGTTAACTTCTGTGCAGGTTATGTACATCGTAATAACTTTTCTTTTATAAGATTCAAATATTCACAAAAAGCAATATAAGTTTGTTTAGAAACATATTGAATGGTTACCGTCCGCTCTAACAACATTGACCTGAGGGAAGTGTCTTAGTAACGTCTCTCAGATTTCAATTTTTTGTCAAACTTTGAAGGCAAGCATATATTGGTTGGATTAGATATGTTAGGTAATTAAATAAAAAAAAATACGGAGCGGCATTCTACTACAACACATCTCTAAAGAGGTTGTTACATATTCACCATTAACCCTGTACAAGCTGACTCTAACTAAGTTAACTATCTGTACATATCAATTTTAAGTAGTTAATGTGATCAGATAAATATCATAGCGTAGATCTAATAATGTATATATATTGAAAACTGCTTTTAGCACCACAGACCAAAAATTCTGATCTATGGTTTGAATCATAGTGTTTTATGTCTTAGTTCGACCACGGAGGTTGTTTATTAAAGTTCATTCCTTACATATAAAGAGAGTAAGGTGGTCCTTCACAATCTACAACTGATCAAAGACAATGTTCGAAAATCGGCTCAAATCTTGTCTTGAACATCTAATCCCGGCCGTACGTACCCGCTCGCTCACATGGCGGGGGCACGGCCGTGCCCCCATATATAGTATACCCTGAACACAAATATTATATGAGATCTCGCGCCGCCATATTGCGGAATTTCGTGGAACTCTTTTCTTTTACAGTTACTTAAAAATGAAAAACAATAGTGGTGCTCCTAAGCAGGTCTCATACATTTTATGATCAGTGTATAAGCTGTAAAAGATATGACGACGATTGTGTGGATTAAGTATTAGAAATAGTTTGTACACGAGGTAAATTAATTTGGCCTACTAAATGGCGTTGCTGTCGCATTTTATATGACATAAAAATATCATAACAACCTCGTTTAATAATTGTCAAAAATCTGTGGTTCAAGTTAATTTAAAAATTATATGTAAAAGCTAAGAAACTTGACAATGTAGAGTGTAAGCAATTTGTGATTATTTATTTATAACGCCTATGTTAATATGTAATAATTATGTTTCTTGTGATGTTACTGAATGTTTTGTTAAGAGAGACGTTTACCGCGAACGTATCCATACAACAGGAGAAAATTGATTTCTTTCAATACATCGTATAATATATTCTATAAATATTATCCGATTTCGTTGATAACTTTTTTTATGTGATTGGAATCACATAAATGGCACAGGCGTCTGTGATGTTTTATGTGATTGGAATCATAAATGGCGCAGGCGTCTGTGATGTTTTCCCAATTTCCTTATAAATTAGAATTTAGAGAATTATCATCACCCACAGTCTTCTCTATCCCATTGCTGGGTATAGGCACTCTCTTATCGTGCCTTTTGGCTCGGCCCTGTATCAATCGAATCCAGGTTTGACCCGCCATAAACACAATATTATCTACTCATCTTACAGACGATAAACGTTCAGTTTCTCTTGTCGCGGCAAGATATTAGAAAATTAAATGTTAAAAACTTGAAAAAAAAGCAAAACAAACAATCTCAGTCGTTTAGGGTTCCAACCATATAGGAAATAAACAGTTTTAACCTGTTGTAAGGTAAAATACATAATGTACTGCCAAAATTTGCGGTGTCATCAATTCTCTTAAAGCTAATTAGTCAATATTACTTATTTTATCGATAAACACTTCTTTTTACTAAATATAACTACTGTTAGAAATTGACTAGATCTTTTCTCATTCTTTCAATGTAACAATAGAGACGAAAACAGCCAACTTTGAAGCACATTGATATCCTGAAATTGTGAGCAGTTAGTGAAATTATATTTTGTATTCTATTATAATATGAATTACGTGTCTGACTCTTATACATATACCTGTGTAATTTTATAGATTTTGTAACATATAACTATATTTTATTAAATAAAACATTATTTACAAATTAATTGTTTTATTTCTTAAACAACGATATGTATAAGTACTTATTAAATTTGTTATAATTACGCTAGTTTTTAAATCAAATATTATAATTTAAAAAATAAGGGCAATTTCATTAACGCCTCTCACTCAGACTGGAAGTCTCGATTTCATAACATATGAATCGACTTATCAATCGGACAGGGTTTATAAGTAAAATAATTAATTATAAGCGAACATTTAGAATGATCAAAGTGATATGATTCATTGATCTTTTTAGCGTGTCCAAGGTTTTTGTGGCCCAGATGGACTAAATAAGTATCTGTGTTAAGAGAAAAATGAAATACTCGACAGGATAAGAACGACTTTTACGTTATCAAAAATTATAAATACACAACCATTTAAATGCATTGATTGCAAATTTATTATTTCTCATTAAATTTAAACATATGACTTTATAGAAAATTACCAACATACATTTTTTATGAGAAAGTATACGCAAAACCGCTATAAAAGGCGATAGATGCGCATCATTTAGAATAATTCTAGTGAAATCGACTTATTTATTACGAAAAAGCTCGTTGGAGTTCTAACTAATCTAACGACACCTCACACATCAAAATCGGTCAAGCCGTTTAGGCTTGTAGACGATCATATAGAAACATACCCATACACATACATACACTTGAAAAACATAACCTTCCTTCTTACACAGTCGGCTAAAAGTAATAACTAATAATCAGAAGCGAGTGCAACAATTTTCGAAATTTTTATCAAATTTTAGGTATTCATTATATGCTAATTTGCTGTTAATGTAGTCACAGTACTGACATGGCTAAAAAATACTAAGTATATTAAATAACTTAAAGGAGAGGAAGTATTTTTGATACTACTGGCCTGGTTTGAACTTATTTTGACGTGACAACGTCTAATAAATTGATGAACGCCGGTTGCACGCACGAAAAAGTATGACTCATTGTCCCGTTACGCGTTACGCTCATTGTCCCGTTACATCATCATTTCATCAATGTTTTGTTATGACGTTGTCACGTTAAACTATGGTCCGTAACCGACTTTACAGACAACCAATTTTTTTATTATTTAAAGTAGTTTTTTGTAGCGCCACATCATTTTTTTTATCATGTTACGATAAGTAGTTTAGATAATTTATGAGGAAACAAATGACATAAATTTGTACATACTTATTACTTACATACTCGTACATACTTATGTTTAACATACCGATCAAGAACTTTCCCTTTTGCTTCTTTGCGATGCCGAAAAGATGGGGAGAAAAATAGTTTTAATGTCTTTGACGGGATTATCTCGCAAACGGTACGCTTGACACAAATATGATATTACCACACCCTACCTTGATTTTAAAATCCCTGTTCAATGATACCATCATTGATGGGGTGGGGAGTAATTTTTTTTCTTGACTTCGTGCTCCCTAGAGGGCGCCATATTCAATTTAATGTGACGTCACATAGCCTTTAACCAGCTGACAAACAATGAGTACAACCTCTCGATAGATAAAATCTCATTGGTTATATTAAATAGACGAGATAACATATCTTAGATCGTCCAAACATTACTAGCTACAAGGATAAATAAATGTTTGATATTTTAATTTCTCGGTGTTGACAGACATTTACAATGTTGAAACGGTTTTGACGTCTAGGGACCAGTTCTTCATAAACGAAGTCTTTTTAAACTAACCCAGGAAGTAAAGATCAATCTAACAACATAGGTCAAGAACCGGTATCGTTGGATAGATTTTTCATTTTAGGTATCCGTTTGCGAAATATTAAGCTTTGAAGCGATAAACGATCATGATCGAATTTTGTGATTTGTTAGGATCTTGTGTTTACTTGTTACGTTGCCTTTTTCTTATTTGAATTTTATTATAAATATAGGTAGGTATTTATTTTTGGTAATACAAGTAAATAGTAATTCGAAACAAAAATGAAAATAATCTCTCAACAATATCCGAATATAAATAAAATATTTGTATCCGTCAGAATTGATGCTAAAAAGAGTCTCGCAAGATTTAGTAAACTTCTGTAATGAGCATTCTTGGAGCTATATTAATTTGATCTAAGTGTATTTATAAGAAAAACAAAATACCCGGCTACATAAGAACGATTTTCGTTTGTAAGCATAACCTTCATGTTTGCGCAGTCGGGTAAAAATATCGTAAACATCATTCACAAAACATACCTGTAGATTTTGCTCTTTGAATATTCTATTTTTAGGGTTCCGTACCTCAAAAGGAAAAAAACGGAACCCTTATAGGATCACTTTGTTGTCCGTCTGTCCGGGTGTCAAGACCTTTATCTCGGGAACACGTAAAGGTATCGAGTTGAAATTAAAACCATATACGCATATCACAAAAAAATTGTGTCTCTATCCAAGGAATGAGGGCCCAAATTTTAAAGTGAATAAACCGTATCATGTGGGGTATCATATGAAAGAGCTTCATTAGCCTAAGCTAAAAAAGGTTTTTAAATAATTTTACGATGTATATTTTTCGGTTTATGAAGGAAAATATAAAAAAATATATGATTTCCCCCTTTTATTTAGTTTGTACGAAACCCTCGGTGGGCGAATCTGACGTACTTGTCCGGTTTTTATTTATAGTAACTCCACTATTTCTGAACCGATTCTGATGAAACAAAATCTATTACCTCCACAGAGCCTCAGACAATGTGGTTTTAAAGTTGTTTAAACAGCATGTCAAAATATTTTGTAGGTACTTTATATGGCCTTGTGGCTCAGTTGGCAGTATGTCTGCTTGACGAGCTGCAGGCTGTGGGTTCGATCCCCACCCAGGGCAAACATTTGTGTGATGAATATTGTAACGGAACGTTACATGACCTTATTTCTAGAAAATGTAAAATACTGCATAATTTGCCATCGAACAAAATACTTACTTAAGCCTGCAAAATGGTTCTGACGCCGTCTGTACATTCCAACTAAACAAAAGGAACGAGCGAAGTACAAGAGCGACAGCGGGGAGTGAGTCGCCGGACATTCGCACGGTCGAACATTGTGAACGTAATACGTCAGCGGAATTTATTTATTTACCTAAACTAGCGACGAGTATTCATGTTAATAAAATAATATTTTATAAAGTATTTTGAGTGCCGGATTTAACCCCGCTTTAGGGGTACCTACGGACCTCTTAGAAGAAGTGGATATAATTTGGACAACCAACATTGCCCGCTGCGGTGGACTGCTTCAGCACTCCGAGTTTCCAAATTCCCAAACTAAGGCCCACTCACCATCATCTACGCCCTCAACAGGATAGTACTACAACAGGCAAAATTAGATCGGCCGACCACGGTTCTTTTTTTTTATAAATTTTTGTGTAGGCACCTACTTGTCTACAAATAAAAAAAAATTAAAAAAATAAAATCATTTAAAGACACCAAGTTTTTATTTTATTTGTAATAACAATAGGTAGGTGTTTCAATATGGATACTATAGAGGGCATACAGACAGACAGATAAAAATTTGAAAAACTATATTTTTGGATTCTGCTTCCGTATACTTACTGCAATTTTTTTTTTCTCAAATTTATCTTCAATGTACAGATGCGACTTCGATAAAGTTTTATTATAAATAATAAAATAGAAAATAGATTATTTGTTTTTCATATGATTGAAATAATAAATGACATATATATGCCGTACGGTTATAATATCTAGGTACGCAGTAAGTACGGTTTGCAAATTTTCTTCTTAGAATTAAAAATATGTTAAAATTCAGAAAAATCTAACCGAAAATGCGTAGCTCATAGAGTAGTACTATAAAAAAGCATCGTTATTAGAGATTATAACCGTATAAAAAAATATCAATTTTGAATATTTATCTAGTGGTAGAAACAAGGCCGTAGGCAGAAAAAATCACTTCCGTGATTTAATATTAAAAACCTTAAAAATATTATTTTACTTTGACATGGAAGTACTGTGGGTTCATTAATACAAGAAATAAAGCATATTACTGTAAAAACACCACCAAAATTTTCGCGCTCGCGCATTACTCACAGTACTTCTATGTCAAAATAGTAATATTTTGACATAGAAGTAGTGTGAGTTCACAAATACGAGAAATTTAGAATATTACTATATAACACTACTAAAAAAAATTCGCATTAATATTATTTTCACATGGAAATACACATACTATGGGTTCACTATACGAGAAATAAAACATTTTGCTACAAAAACACCAGTAAATTTTTGCACTCGCGCATCATTACTATTTTAACATAGAAGTAGTGTGAGTTCACTAATACGAGAAATAAAACATATTATACTATGAAACACCATTTTGCTCGCTTCGCTCACACAGTATAAGTAAGACATGGGAAAACATGGCAGACTGCCGACTCCCCCCCGCTATGAGAATATAAGCTATGCCCATGTCCATTGCTGAACCCCCCCCGAAAGGAATTCCTGGCTACGGCCCTGGGTAGAAAACAGTTCTCTCTTGTTGTATTAATAATTATCGTAGTTTAAAAACATGAAACATGTTTTCCATCAAAGTGACACATTAATTAATCGTACCTATTTAATATGTTAGTTTAAAAGGGATATGTTCGGAAACAGAACTAAACTGGAGGCATTAAGAGCGCTACTGTTCATAATTCATTATTATGTTTGACTAGCAACACAATCGGGACGGCGTATATGGAATTTATACCTTAACACAACGCTCATGACGTCAGAGATCGTGTTGCTGTCGGGTATATTTTTAAATCCAGAAAGCGAAAATCTATTCATTAAAGCCTACCTTTACCTAACATTGGTGACGTCACTGGTGCGTGTTGACTTCAGGTATACTTTCAGTTTGGAAACGCCCGCACAGTTATTTTAAAACATAAAAACCCTAACCTAGCCTTAACAAAAAATAAAAACCCTAACCTAACTCTAGATTAGGTTAGGGTTTTTTTTTTATAAAATCTGACCTAACCTGATCTAACCTAACGTATATCCTAACATATAAAAATAACCATCCCTTTGTCTGTCTCTTTATTCGTTGAAAGGCGCTAAAACGGGTATAGATTACAGTATAGCAAAATGGAATATATGCTACTTGAAAGTATACCCCAAAAAAAATGTTGCAGTCGGGTATACTTTGAAATCCTTAGTACGGCTATATATATTTTATTGTATACCCGAACTCAACACTATGGAGCGTTGTGTAAAGGTATAAATTCCGAATACGCATCGGGACGTCATTTCCGATTTTTTGCCACGATAGTTCTTTTTGCAAACAGGCTTATATAGGATATAATGCTAGTGCTGTTCTTTAAGGCTTACCGTATCTACTACATAAACTATTTATTTATGTTATTTAACACGAATGAGATTAACCATTTCTGTCTTAAAATGAACAAGAACGAACTGACGACCAATGACACATTGTAATTCTGAAAATCACAGCTTTTATTGGTGACCTTATTCTCATCTCTAATAGCGTTGCAAATTTGGCTCGTACTCGTTTTATATGACTTTCTAGAGTGGAGAGTGATTTAAAAGTCGAAATGAACCAACATTGAATTATGATATTTTTTTTAATTGCTTATTTTTTTTTTGTTAGCGCATGATAAAAACGGGCGCGAGCCAACTTTGTACCATTCTCTGGTCATTAATTTTAAAACCAGATTTGTTAAATAAGCTTATATTTATTAAGGTCTTTGAAATAAAATTTTATTTATGAGCTGAACATTTTATTTCTAAAAACATATACGAGGTAGAAATAGAATTCGCTATATACTATATTTATCACATAAATAAAGTTTTTCAGAATCACAGATTTCCGTTACCACATGTATGTATATTAAAAAACCTTTTAAAGGAAATGCAACTTTAAGTACTTGAGTAAGTACTGAAACACGAAGGAAAGAATAGCCGATGTGATAAGACATTTTTTTCTTCCCCATTTTCAATTTGATAATTCTTAAATTAGAACGTTTGTATCATTCAGGGTCTAAAGGTTCAGTGGGCCAAAAGGTCTAGTAAGCCAAAAGGTCCAACGGCTCAAAAGGTCTGGTAAGCCAAAAGGTCCAGTGAGCCAAAATATCTGAGTTTTTTGATTCCCTTCCGATTGTCTAAATATGTGATCTTTTGCGACATAAACGGCTATATTTTTTTACGATAACTTAGAAGTTTGATTTTTTCACAGCTGCAAGAGACTATAGATCTGCATATATGGTTTTTATTTCAACTCGATACTTCCACACGTTCCCGAGATAGAAAGTCCTCTACGTAAACATCCTCTTTAAAATACATATAAAATTAATATTACTATTACATCAAAATAAGATAGCCTTATTAAGTCTACATTTTAATTATTTCTTGAAATTGGGCTTCAATCGGAATAATAAGAGAATTTATAAGGAAAGCTTATTTAAGTAAAGTATAAGTCCTATAGCCTCACGATTCCAAGAAACAAAAATCAATACTGTTCTTTTATCTTGGTTAACTATAATAAAAAATAACCACGAACCAGTTAAGTATCATTGAACTTACAAATTAAACGCAACATACCTACATCACAATATACTTCTTTTATACTATACTGTATATATTATTATAAACTAAGTCCATCCAACTTGTATAGAGAATAAAGGCCAGTGCACACAGGGGGGCGGCAAAACAAACATATTAAATAATGTATATTTATACATGTCATAAAGGCCAGTGCACACAGGGTGGCGGCAACATAAATATATTAAATAATGTATATTTATAGACGTCATATCAAATCGTAATAAGATTTAAACTTCTGAATAATATGCACCGGTATTCGCCGAGCCAAGCGCTCTGGAACTCAATTTTTTAATCGTTTTTTAATTTTATCGCATACGGAATATGACTTTGTTTCGAGAATTCAAGAAAATATTCAAGAATTCGTTTGCTCGCAATAATTCACATCACTCGCTAATGTAACGAATTATCTCAACCATTCCAATTATAATTATATTTATAAGAAATTCAAGGAAAATATTGTTGATATTGCTCGGAAGTCAGGCTAATTAGCATGTGAATTCCTTTCCAGCGATTCAAAAATCACACCCCTGAGCATTGAAATATATACCTTATTTCGATTGAAAAAGTATACAAGATAAATTCGTCATCATCAACATCATCATCCCGTGCCGGTTCGTGGTCTCCATTAATTTTATTCTTTTAAATTAATCCATTAATGATTGCATTGCACTTAACTGTATAACATTTTTATAAACCTGTTTTTATAACTAAGTACTCATAAAGTGGCACCTCTAAACTAATTAAAATGTTTAAAATAACTAAATTCAGAAAACGAATGAATTTCTCGCACTTTTTTCGTTCCTTTTTTGAATTTAGTAGTGCCTTTAGTATTGACCACAATATATATTTATAAAATTACATTAAAGCTGGGTCCTTTACCTGTTTTAATATCAACATAAGTTTTTTTTAATTTATTTAACAAGTTGTCGTTGCTTTTGCCGAATTCCGAATGTAATTTTTATTTTTATTTGAATACTAACAAGTATGTATATTAAAAGAAAAACAAAATACCCGACTGCAGAAAAGCAGTTTTTGCAGTCTAACTTACGATTTCGTTATGCTTGATACGCTGTTGAGTGTAAATTTTTTATGGGAAAGTATGCGTAAAATCGTTGTAAAAGACTATAAATGCACATTCTTTAGAATAATTCTAGTGATTTTACCACTTGTTTATTACGAAATAGATGTTGAGGAAAAAAAACTTTATTTTTATTTTTGCAAGTGATGTATTATTAGTATTACAAAAAAAAAATATAGAAGCTTTGGAAGCGAAGACGAATCTAATGACACCTCGCACATCAAAATTAGTCAAGCCGTGTAGGCTGTAGGCTGTCATATAGAATAATACATACATACCCACATACATACACTCGAAAAACATTACCCTCCTTCTTACGCAGTCGGGTAAAAATAACCTCATCCTTTACTATCTTATAATAATTATGTGCTAGTGAAATACTTGTTAAGACATTATACATCAGATTTAGTTGAAGAAAAAAAAACGCTTGATATTTGGCAGAAGCAACAAATGTTACAACGTTATTATCACTGCAAAGGCTCCGGCTACAATTTAAGGTGGTTCTCAAAGCACGCAGCTAACTGTCTCGCGCATCATAATACTTTTAAACATATTACATCACTGAGTGCAGATATTAGAAAAGAGAGAGGTTTGTTTATTAACATAGGAGATATGTTTAAAAAACAGTTTATATCTTTTAAATTGGGCAAGGATTTAGAACATATGCGATTTTTCTCACTACTCCGTCGCAAGTATAAATGCTATCGGAATAAAACTTTTTATTAAATATTTCTCCTATCTAAATAAACAAAATCATTTCTCACTTTTCTAATATCCCTACTCAATGATTTTATGTTTAAAAATACTATGATGCGCGAAGATATCAGCGCGCTTTGCGCTCATCCTTAAAAGAAAAAAAAAACAATGACTATATGTACATTATAAAGTCTATCCGATATATAGATTTATATAATATATATATATTTCAAAAGGCGCACATCGGTAAGTCACTTGCTTTAAAAATCGAACCGTATTTAAACTTTAATGTTATGCTATTGAAGTGTAGCATATAATCTAGTGAACCTCAAGAAGACTTGCTCCAGCGTTGTTTGTGAAACGGAGTAATCTTCTATGGGATAAAGACTACGGGCTTTCTCCATCACGTCGAAAACACGCCACCACAGCAGCGTCGCGTCGTCTAAGTAGTAAGTACTGATGCCTAAGTACGTTTCACTGTAAAAAAAAGGTAAAATATATAAATATGCGAGTAAAGAAGTATTAAATGACGTATATGTTCGGGTTACGTATATACGGGTGACGTATATGACGTATATGTATAAGTTCCCGGCAGCTTAGTGGTGAGACCGTCTGACTTGCGATCCGCAGGTCCTGAGTTCGAATCCCACGGCACGCACCTCTGTCTTTTCGAAGTTATGTGCGTATTGTTGATTGCCGCCAACTTCAAACGGTGAAGGAAAACATCGTGAGGAAACCTACATGTCTGAGAGTTCTCAATGATCTTGAAGATGTGTGAAGTCTGCCAACCCGCACTTGGCCAGCGTGGCAGACTATGGCCTAACCCTTCTCACAATGAGAAGATGGCCCGTTCCCAGCAGTGGGACAGTTTGTACAAACAGGGCTGATAAAAAAAAAAAAAAAAAATGTTCGGGTTAACTACGTCAACACCATAACAAGACTACTTGGCAGTGATCACTTTTTAGTTACGACTTCTTGTATTTGCACGTTTTTGAGTTGAAAGCTGTGGTCACAGATAGTTCACAATAATTTACATTGAAAGTTTATGTATGGTCCATAACAATTGCTAATCATGAATTTCTTAGCTGGGTCTTTGAGTAAAACGGATCCGTAGGACACAACCATTTTACAGAGAAGACAGTTGGACAACACACATTTATAATGGGTTCCTGGTAATACTCCGCAAACCTTTAGGCCTTTAGGTTTAAATAATAATTAACAAAATCATATCATGTTACTTACATGAGTTTAGCTCCACTAATATGTTCTTTGACGTATTCTTCAATTTTTGCTAAGTAAGCGTCTCTTTCGGGTCCGAATTGACATTTGACTATGAGTGTGTATCCTGCAAGGAAAAAGTTATTTTATATTATAGTAAAAAGCTTCATTTGCACTAAATATCTAGGAAACCGAGTGAGTCTATAAGGTGACTAATACAACGTACAAGTGAACGAAGCTGTCTCAAATCCCACACAAAAAAGCGGCCAAGTGCGTGTCATGCCACGCGCTAAGTAGGGTTCCATAGTTGTACACCATAATTTAAGTGAACTCAAAACTATGGGTATACTATGGAATTGAACACTTGACTCTAAGAAAAAATATAATTGTAATAATTAAGTTTTCGCAAACGCAAATTGAAAATGGTTTTCGCACACTCGTAATCTTTTTTGATTACCTATCCGACGATACCCCACACGATGGGGTAAATGAGAAAAAATGATTCATCCTCATTTTACGTGTAGGGGAGATATGCTAATTTTTTCCATATTTTCGTATGTATACCCTTACTAAATTACCACTTTCTAGTACTTATAGTCTTTGAGCTAAGCCACGGACGGACGGACTAACGGACGGACATGGCGAAACGATAAGGGTTCGTAGTTGACTACGGAACCCTAAAAAAACAGATAAAGATATATTTATTTGTCAAAACATGTGTACAGGGGCAGATGTCAAAGCGTTAATATCGATCAAACATGCTTTTACCACATAGGGTATACAAATATGAGAGTCAAGTAGCTTACACTTACATACTTAAGTCATTGTTATACCCATTGTTATACCCATACCCATTGTTATAATAATCGGCCCCATCGGCCATCAGTTCCACGTGCTATGTGCCCTGCCCACTGCCGTTTCAACTTGCTAATCCTCTGTGCTATATCGGTGACTTTTGTACGTCTACGTATCTCTTCATTTCTTATTCGATCTTGTAGAGTGAAACCGAGCATAGCCCTCTCCATAGCTCGTTGCGCGACCTTCAGCTTCCTTATAAGGCCCATAGTTAGGGACCACGTTCAATTAATTAATTATTATCAATTTCAATTAATTACAATATATTTAATTTTATCTTCTATCTATTCTAATGTCAATAGTTAATATTAATTCTTGTTGAAATCAAATTTATCCTGTAGGAAGTCATCTATTTTATAGTAGCATTTAGCAGTCAATAAAGCTTTGAGTTTCTTTTAAAAAAGGCTCGTATTAAGGTATCTTATATATATATTTTTTTTTTGTCAGCCCTGTTTATACAAACTGTCCCATTGCTAGCGCGGGCTATCTTCTCATTATGAGACGGGTTAGGCCATAGTCTGCCACGCTGGCCAAGTGCGGGTTGGCAGACATCAGGTATCTTATGCTTTGTGGTATCTTATTGTATATCAATGGGCACATTCCAAAAACACTATTTCTAAAAAGTTTTGTCTTACTGTATCGAGTTAATAATTTATTGTCACGGCGAATACGAACAGCTTTTTTTTATAGTGCCGGAAATATTTTTGGATTAGCCCTTACAAATACTGCCAATTCATATATATACTTAGTCTGGCCATAAATACTGTTACAGTTAAAAATAAGAAAGATATTACATTTGAATTTGGAATCTGTCATTTTTATACGATTGTTCATTGAGTTTTCTAATTTTGGCGCCAATACATTGTACAATATTTTGCGATATTAAAATGGAGTGGGGTGATAAAGAGAACCGAATCGCTGTGATTGCATTACACAAAGTTGGTGGAGCCAAATGCAATTTTTAAAACTCTCCATACGCTTGGTATTAGTCAAATGTTTGTGTACCGGGCTATTAATAGGTACAATGAGACCTCCTCTGTTTGTGACAGAAAAAGATCTGGCCGTCCACGTAGTGTTCGTACGAAAAAGGTGGTCAAAGCAGTAAGGGAAAGAATTCGAAGAAATCCTGTCCGAAAGCAAAAGATTTTATCTCGGGAGATGAAGATAGCACACAGAACCATGTCGCGTATTTTAAAAGATGACTTAGGACTTGCAGCCTATAAGAGACGCACTGGTCATTTTTAACTGATAATTTAAAAAAGAATAGGGTGGTAAAATCGAAACAACTACTGAAGCGGTACGCAAAGTGAGGTCACAGAAAATTTTTGTTTACGGATGAGAAAATCTTTACAATTGAGCAACATTTTAACAAACAAAATGACCGTATTTATGCTCAAAGCTCTAAGGAAGCTTCCCAATTAGTCGACAGAGTGCAACGTGGGCATTATCCGACTTCAGTGATGGTTTGGTGGGGTGTTAGCTATGAAGGAGTGACTGAGCCATATTTTTGTGAAAAAGGTATCAAAACATCGGCACAAGTGTATCAAAATACCATTCTTGAGAAGGTAGTTAAGCCCCTTAACAACACCATGTTCAATAACCAAGTATGGTCCTTCCAACAAGACTCGGTGCCAGGTCATAAAGCTCGGTCCACGCAGTCTTGGTTGGAAGTGAACGTTTCGGACTTCATCAGAGCTGAAGACTGGCCGTCGTCTAGTCCTGATCTTAATCCGCTGGATTATGATTTATGGTCAGTTTTAGAGAGTATGTCTTGCTCTAAACGCCATGATAATTTGGAGTCCCTAAAACAATCCATACGATTGGCAGTGAAGAATTTTCCCATGGAAAGAGTGCGTGCTTCTATTGATAGCTGGCCTCAACGTTTAAAGGACTGTATTGCAGCCAATGGAGATCACTTCGAATAAGCTTTTATATTTTAAATTGTTTTATATTTATGTATTAAACTAACACACTGTAAAAGTAATAAATATTATTTGCAATAAAAAAATATTTTTTTTCTTCGTGACAATATTTATGGCAAGACTAGGTACATTGATGGTAGTGTCAGGATTTATGTTTTGTAAAATAGGGTTTACAGCTATCTGTTGGCTTGAGTTTAAGATCTTATGCAGCGCTTCTGATGCTTGAAGGCTTGGGTTTTGTCTGTTGAATTTCCTCAAAAAACTATTTCATGCCTCAAAACCGATGCAACAAGGCCATGATATACCGTTAAAAGAGCTTCGGTACTAGTATTAGGTGCCAATGTATAAAGAGCATAAGAAGAGCTGCTTACTTTTTTACTAAGTTCTCTGACGTGTGCTTTCCAATCTAACCTTCGGTCAATAGTAAAACCTAAAACTTTCGTTATTGGTACATTACTTAATTGTTTGCTACCATACATAATATTCATATTAGTTACTTTATTTGGTTGTTGTGAGAAATGCATTATTTGCGTTTTACTAAGATTAATTTTAAGATTATTATTTTATAACTACTGTATTATGGAGACTAAAGCTTTGTTTATGTTGTGGGGTCGCTGATGTTCAGGAAGATGAGAAGATCAATTTGTAATGTTTCAAAATAATAACATAAAAAGACGTGTGGCACTCGGAGACTGCCGCGGTAAAGCTATTGCATAATAGCTTTACGCGCGGTGTATTAGGTTATTTTCGTTACGGAATTTCTGGATTCGGTCTCCACGCTCAAGGCCCGTGATAGAAGCTATGCAATAGCTTAATATATACAAAATTTTTATCTTTAAAACGTACACATTATAAGCCGTATGTATTTGCTTCACATATGTGTGATGAGCGAGACGGTATGTCTCGCCTCTTTATCGCGGTCTCTTAAAGATACGGAGCGGCCGCCGCGCGCGCCAGTGCTCGATCCATGCTCCGCGCAGGTCCACGTCGCTCCGCATCCCGACAGTCATCTTCGCACTCGCGATGTTATATTCATATGTGGCAGTGTACCATATGACCGCTACAATGTCATTGGAATATTGTACTTTTTGCTTACAAGCTACTGATATTGTACTATCATCAGCGAAAAGGCAAAAGGTATCTCAAAATTAAGTGCATAAATAACATTTTTTGTAGGTCGCCGGGTCCATGCCCGTCGTCAGCTCGTCGAGTGACACTACAAGCAGATCATATAATATAGACTCACCCTGTGAGAAGCGTGTCTTGAGATGCTGCAGCGGGCCGAGGCAGTGCAGCCTGCCGCTGACCATGACGGTGAGCCGCGAGCACAGCGCCTCGCACTCCTCCATGCTGTGTGACGTCAGCACCACGCTGCGCCCCGCGCGCACCGCGCCGCTGATACACGACCACACGAGACGCTTCGACGCCGGGTCCATGCCGGTCGTCGGCTCGTCGAGAAACACTAGCGATGAATCGCCGAGTAGTGCCACTGCCGTACTTATTTTTCTCTTGGTCCCTCCGCTACAAGCGCGAACCTGTTACAAAAATTGTTTTAGCAAAAATAGCTGATAATCACAAAAACCATTTCCCGTGAGGATGGATTCAGTTAGTATCGTATGATCCATTAAAAAGTAGTAAAAACTTTGTAAAAAAAAAAATGATCGGGCTAACTTCGGTAATTATTGAACCGATTAACTTGTTTTTCTATAAAGATGTCTTCTGTCTTGTCCTTCCTATAAGCTATATTTTGGATAAAGTCTATTTGCAGTACAATATCGCGGTTTTTGTTACTCAAAATGAGCAATCTGGATGCTTTATCGACTTATTATAAGGATGAAATTGGAAGAATCCTGCCTACTTAGTGAACCGGCCCTAATAAGACTTGATCATATATTGCAAATCATGTACCAACATAACCACAGAACCCCTCACCCGCTCCCAGTGCCCGCCCTTGTTTGCCGGAGTTTGCGGCGCGGTTGTAAGTTAAAACAAGCGTTACGGGCTTCAAGTGTTCGAATTACAATTGACATCATGAGCAAACGGCAATCAGACGACAACCACAACTTCATACATTTGTGCGTGTGTTATATTCAGACGTCACCTTGCGTATGTATCACTGATTAGTGCGCCATTGTATGGAGTATCCGACGTGTGACACAACTAAACCAGAAATACAATTTTACAGGTTTCTTGTTCCTATACAAACTGGTTAATAAAATCTTACAAAATGTGAAATCTGGTTAAACTTACTTTCTTATCAAAATGTTTGGTGAATCCAAGAGAGTTCGCCAGATGGTAAGCGCTGGCGGCGCCGATGCGCGCCGGTATGCCGCGCAACAGACAGAATATGTGGAGAGTCTCTCGCGCAGTCAAATTGTCGAACAGGGCGTCGAACTGAGGGCAGTATCCTGCGCAATATGAAACATTATTTAAACCGCCAAGTAATTGTTAGGAAACACATTGAACATTGTTTTCATACAATTTATTAGTGCATTATGTGCTTCTAATAACCTTTTTCTAATTACTTTTTCACACATAGCGCATAACATATCAACAGTCGTACCAAAAAACGTCTCTCAAACTTGGATTAATCAAGTCTAAAATACGTTCTTTGGCTCAATATATTCTATCAACTTCTTACTCGTACGAAATGACAGTTACGGATATACGACAGAGATTTGAGACATTGATTAAAGTTGAGCAATGTCTTTCGGTAAGGCCATAAGTTTAAATTCAGCAAATTTGAAGTGTACAATGACTTTATTATCACATGGACACAAAGTCTAAAAGAAAATTCACGAACAAAATGTCCTAAGTTGACAGATACTCATATACAAACAATGACGAATATAAAGATTTTGATTTTAAACTATATGTCGTCGCGCTAAAGCCTTAATTAGATTGAGAAGTTTAGACATCTATTTTGCCGTTTGGAATTATTTTGAAAACCGAAATTATTTGAATCGTGTAAGTGATCTAAAGGCTAGACCTCATTGAGTTCGGACGTTTTTAAGCGCTGACACGAAATCCTTTTCAATATAATATCGTTGGAATTGTGTATAAGGTCTCACCGATGTTCTGGTAGACCTCTTCAATCCTCGTCTTGAGCGAGAGTCCGTGCACGAATGCGTCCCCTTGTCCGATGCGCGAGTCTCCGGTCAGCATGCGGAAGGTGCTCGTCTTGCCGGCACCGTTGATGCCCAGCAAACCGAAACACTCGCCTCGGTCCACGCCTGGAGATTCAATATAAATTTGATTCAGCTTAAATTAAAAAAAAAAAAATGCGATTTTTTTATATTTATTACTTTACAGACACACACAGATACACACGTCAAACTTATAACACAAACACTTTTTTGGTCGGTGGCTAATCATAATAGTAAAAATGTCACTGACAGAAAGAGAGTCGGTTAACCGCCAGCAAGTTGCCGTAGAACTTGGTGAGATCCTTGCAAACGAGACTGTGCTGCGCCGTCGCGACGCGGGACAGGCTCGTCACCCGCCGCCGCTCCTCCGCCACGTCGCTGTCCTCCTCTAACGGCAGCGGGGGAACGGGACGGAGAGCTTGGCGGTAGAACAGCTGGAATGGTAACATATTTATAGTGAAGGTCTTCTTCTTCGTGTCGATGGTTTTTATAGTTTTTTTTTTTTCATTTTTTTTATTAAGGTGATACGATTCGTATGCGGCGGGAAATTTAAATTTCAAACACGTTTTTTTGCTATTGTAGCCAAGTCAAGTATATATAGTAGTTGATCATTATGTTTGGGATAATCCAAGATTATTCTTTATAATATAAAAAAAAATTGTTTACCAATAATACACCGTGTTACTGATATTAAATTTGAAATCCATTTTACTGATACAAGCAACTTCTCGAAATTTATTAAAAAGACGGTTTAACCTTATTCAAAAGTTCATATTCTTTCATGAGAAGAATGCCGAATGCCACGATCCCAACTAATGCGGTTGTCACCAAGTAGCGAGCGATGCCCGGTGATTTCCACTGCAGAAACGGATTCTCATCGACTGCAATCACACATTTAGGTAAAGTAACATATACTATTAAATCCTAACTAATATCATACAAGCAATCGGTTAAAAAACAAAAAAAAAAAATGGACAAGTGCGAGTCAGACTCGCCCACCGAGGGTTCCGTACAAACTAGTAGATAAAAGGAGGATATCATATATTTTTTTATATTTTCCTTCTTATACCGAAAAATATACATCGTAAAAATATTTAAAAACCTGTTTTAAATTATGATAATTAAGCTCTTTCATACCACACATGATACGGTTAATTCACTTTAAAATTTGGACCTTCATTCCAGTTTTCGGATTTTTTCCTATATGTGTACTCTAACA
Organism: Lycia hirtaria; assembly: GCA_947563715.1. Taxonomy (NCBI): domain Eukaryota; kingdom Metazoa; phylum Arthropoda; class Insecta; order Lepidoptera; family Geometridae; genus Lycia; species Lycia hirtaria. Next base: position 29,014,123 of record OX387384.1, read on the forward strand.
CAAAGCTTCTTGCCAAATTTCATAGTTCTAGGCCAACGGGAAGTACCCCATAGGTTTGATTCTCTTGTGAGTGTCGAAATGTGCATTCTTTACGACATATTCGGCTGTAACTTTTTTTTTTACGAAAACTGAGTAATTTGATTTTTCTTTCTGCAGCAAGAGACTATGGATCTGTGTATATGGTTTTAATTTCAACACGATACCTTCACGCGTTCCCGAGATAAAGGTCTTGACACCCGGACGGACAGACAGACGGACAGACAGACAGACGGACAGACGGGCAACAAAGTGATCCTATGAGGGTTCCGTTTTTTTCTTTTGAGGTACGGAACCCTAAAAAACAACATAAATGACTGTAAGGCGTATGTTAGTCACAAACGAACACGTCAATCTTGCATTACTGAGCACCTATAACGACAAAGACACGGTACGTCGCGTGGTTACCAATCTATAATCCGAATTGTGAAATACCGAATATCATATCCCCGAAAACAAAAATTGATTTTTATTTTTTTTCTAAAGATATTATCAAAATCCCTCCAAAATCTCATTTGACAATATGTCTAATAAACGAATCTTTGTTATACGAAAGCGTATGTGTATAATAAACCTAAAAAACCTAACCTAATAATCGATATATCTGATGACCAAACAATACAGTACAAAAACACTACTGACACCATAATAATAATATTGGGTACATGATTAGGGCGTAAGATAGGTACAAAAAGCGGTCTTATCACTAATAGAGATCTCTTCCAGACAATCTTTAGATGATAAAAAAGAAACATAAAAGTAAATGCTGACGGTGGTGATATGAATATATATGAAACAAATCTTCGTAACCTAACCTCAATCGAACCTTCGGAAATAAGAAGGTTTATAGATACAATAACACCGATCACCGATATAGCACAGCGGATTAGTAAGTTGAAGTGGCAGTGGGCAGGGCACATAGCACGTAGAACTGATGGCCGATGGGGCCGAAAGGTTCTCGAGTGGAGACCACGTACCGGCAAGCGCAGCGTAGGAAGACCAGCCACGAGATGGACAGATGACCTCATACAAGTGGCGGGAAGACGCTGGATACAAGCCGCTTCCAATCGGTCTTTTTGGAAATCCATGGGGGAGGCCTATGTCCAGCAGTGGACTTCTTATGGCTGAGATGATGATGAACCAACTTAACCTAATAACTGTTCGGGAAAATGAACCTGATGGCTGACGAATTTATGGAATCAGAAATTCGTGTTTTCCAGATGTTTTACTTGATACGAATTTCGGATTCCATAAATTCGTGTCAAGTAAAACATCTGGAATCGGGCAGTTCTATGAAACAGATTCGGACATGAAGATTCGAACAAAAATATTTCGGATTATATGTAGATAGTAGGTTACCATGTCGCGTATTGCGAAAGCAATATCTCTTTCTCTCTCGAACCTAGCACCAGATTCGTAGTCGTGATATAAAAGCGTATTCCCACAAGAAAAGCTATAAAGCGTGGATAGAGCATACAGAAAGACTCACTTACTACAACACAATGATTGTCCCAGCTGATTGCAGATTGTCTTTCGCGTACAGTTCTCCAACTTCAGGGTATCACAGAGACCATCACATGCCATTATAGAGAACGATGTTACGCTCATGTCACTGAAACAATACAACAATCTTTCGCGACAAAGGAAACCGAAGCTATGAGGGTCTAAAAATCCGACGAATAGCTTCGAGAAAAGATAGTCCCGGCCGTACCCGCTGGATCACATGGCGGGGGCACGGCCGTGCCCCCAGATAATAAATAGATATAATCTGGGTGTCTTTAAATCGGGAGTGAATTGGTTTCTTCTAGGTAAGCGTGCTTCATCGTGGACTGCAACTTCACTTAACATCTGTATATTAAAAGAAAAAGAAAATCCGACTTCAGAAAAGCAGTTTTTACAGTGTAACTTACGATTTCATCATGCTTGATACACTGTTGAGTGTAAGTTTTTTGAAAACAGGAGAAAGTATGCGTAAAAGATTATAAATGCGCATTCTTTAGAATAATTGTAGTAAAATCACTTGAAATAGTCCGTTAGAGGTTACGAAAAAAGGCATTTTTTTATTTTTGCAAAATATATTAATAATAGAAAAAAATATAGTATATATAATATATCACATCAAAATTGATCAAGCCATTTAGGCTGTAGGCTATCATATAGGAACATACGTACATACAAACATAGATACACTCGAAAAACATTGCCTTCCTTCTTCCGCCGGGTAAAAGAAGTAAAAAAGGTTAAATGTGTTTCTTTTATTATTCATTAATACATAAATAAGATACACGAGAAAACTTGTAAGTTTTCTGTGTAATGAAATGTATGTATGTACAATTGCAATGTCATAGCATTATGTTACGCCTTTATATTTGTTAGGATAATAGTAACCTTAAGCTCCTGCAAGCGGCGTAAGTAGGCAGGAAAGTAAATGCGTAGTCAAAAGCGCGCGCGTAGTATTCATTGCCAATCATTCGCAACACTTCCGTTATCAGGAATGGCATACAACCTGTAAACCAAAGAAATACATTTCAATGTGGTAGTATGGAGGTAAATCCATTAAATAGATTTCATGAAATCGGTGAAATTTTAGAAGCAAGATGGAATTTAACAGGTATGTCAACTGGACAAGTCCAAGTGTGAATTGGGTGAGTCCAATTGAACTCGTCTAATTCACACATGTTTTACAGAATAGATAGTAGTCGAAAAATTCCAAAACTAGTGGCAGCATAGCATCTGCCGGATTCCGCTAATACAAAATATAAATATAATAGATATACAACCACATTTCCGCAGTTAGTTTTATTGGAGTCTTTATAGACTATACACTCTGTAACTTCAAGCTATCGAGTTGTTGGTAGTTTAGGTTATTAACATACATACGTACAATCACGTCTATTTTCCCCTACGCGGTAGGCAGAGCATCAAAGGCCATGAGGCCATTTGACGCCACATTTGACCGTGGTTAGAGGGTTAGTTGGGAAGGAAAGGGTATTAGAGGGTTAGGAGATATTGGAAGGTAATATTAATATTGGCCTGCAGTGACAGGGGGTCAGCCCATCGCCTACATAAACAACAATTTCCCTCAAGTCTCTTAACTGACTTTTACGAGTAGGTATGCCCGGGAAGAGAAGCAGCTGGTACATTCTATGTTTTTCTTTTTCTCCCAGTCCAGCATAGAAGAATTAGGTTATTAATATGAAAAAGATCTAAATCTCTTACCAGCGAAAGTGTTAACGAAACACATTTTAGTAAATCCAGTGGCTGCCTCATCGAAGTAGAAAGAAGCGAGGTAATGTAACGGTATTATTCCAATGGAGAATACCATGAACACTAACATTGCTCTACCTGTAAGGAGAATTATTTATGAGCTCGCAAGATATATTTGAAAAAAAAAACATTAGAATAATTCTCACGAAGGTCACGGACACTGGTGTCTGCGGCGCTTACAATAAAAAAAAAAAAAAAAAAAAAAAAACTCAATTAACATCAAAGATCGAGTAAGGGGGCAAAATGAAAACCAGCACAGTAGGAATAATCACTATTTATTCCTACTGCATAAAGCTGATTTTGTCCCTTTTGCCTAAATAGTTTATAATTATTGATTATATTTCATGTATTTTATAATTCTTTATACTGGCAATAAACATATTTTATTATTATTATTAAAATGGGATATTAGGCACCAAAGTTTTTATTTATGAATGTTTGATTCAAATTAATGTCTATCGCCATAAATATGACGATTAACCCATTTGATAGTAAATATTTTGTTTTATGTGCTATCAACAATGTGACGACAATTAACCCATTTATTGGTAGGTATTCAAGTTGTAGATATCAACAATGTGACTGAACCGGTTAGTCGGAGGATTAACTTGTTTACTCAAAACATATCTTTACCTTTGACACACATTCTCTATGTTTATTTATTGCCAATTTACATATTCTGTCGAAAGCATAATCGTCCACAAACAGAGTGTGCTTTTGTATTTCTGACAATACATAATATTACCTTTGTTTCACATTTGTCAGGCGTCCCATGACCTTTGCTACAATTAGGAATGACAGCGCGTATTCTTGAGGGTAAAAAATATTCACACTAAGTAAGTAATTTAATCGGGTAAGCACTTGCACTTTTCCAAAGGAACCTTGAGAAATATAACTATACCTACATAAAAGCAATTCTCGAAACTAAGCCACACTATACTTCCAACTTTAAAAATAAAACCGGCCAAGAGCGAGTCTTACTCGCACACGAAGGGTTCCGTACCATGATCAACAAAAACGTCAAAAAAATCACGTTTGTTGTATGGGAACCCCCCTTAAATATTAATTTTATTTTAATTTAATTATTTATTTTTAAAGTGAATAATTTAACTCGATATTCTGTAAATATTTCAAGCGTCTACCTGTTACCGTTATCAATATCGAGCAGAAACAAGCAAAAAAAATCACGTTTGTTGTATGGGAGCCCCCTTAAATATTTATTTTATTCTGTTTTTAGTATTTGTAGTTATAGCGTCAACAGAAATACAACATATGTGAAAATTTCAACTATCTAACTATCACGGTTCGTGAGATACAGCCTGGTGACAGACGGACGGATGGACGGACGGACAGACAGCGAAGTCTCAGTAATAGGGTCCCGTTTTAGCCTTTGGGTACGGAACCATAAAAACATACAGTCAAATTGAGAGCCTCCTACTTTTTGGTAGTCTTTTAATAATGTTTAGGTTGTGTAAAGCTCACCCAGTTCTTGCGGCGTGGCGAGCGTTGGCTCCTGGAAGCAGGCGAGCGTGACGATGATGAGCGTATGCACGAGTAGCAGCCACAGCCAGTCCCAGACGAACGCCGAGCACCACATCACTGCGGGTCGTACGCCAGACACGCGTTGCAGTAGCTTCGCGCCACTGGTGCGCTCCTTTACGAATCCGCAAATACGCTTGATTACTCACTAAACCCATTTGTTATGAATATATTAATTACTAGAGGATGTTCAGCTAGAGAACAAATGTGGCATTGAGGGCGCTGCTATCCTTATTTTTATTTTGTTTATACTTCCAAACTTTCCAGTGTTTAGCCACAATAGTATTAAAACAGACTATATCGCATATATTTATATGCACAAATAAGTTTAAGTAAATGGTCAAGTGCGTGTCGTGCCACGCGCAATTTAGGGTTCCGTAGTTACATATCATAATTTATGTAACCTTAAAACAGGGTCTCTTAATACTACGGACATATGAGTAAACTTACGTTTATTTAAAGCAAATATTCATTTTTGACTTGTCCAAGTAATTATTTTAAGTTGATAGACTATAACTCGTTAATTTGAAAAGCCTACTTAGCCATGATAGTTTTATCATATATTATACTACTAGCAGTTTTCTTTTCCATACCATACAAGACCGATATAAAACGGCTGAACCGATTTTAATGAAACATAGCTAAGAAAACTCGCGATGAAATCCTCTTTCAAACAAAGAAATCTAGATCAAAATTGGTCCATCCGTTTGAGAGGCACAAACAGATATACAGATACACAAGTCAAACACCCCTCTTTTTGGGTGGGGGGTTAAAAACGTTCCACATGCACGCAGGAGCCGTTCACGGTGCCAACAGGACTCGAAGACCTGTGGTCTTTTTAGTAAATAAAATATGCATGAAAGGATGATTTATTAAAGCGTACATCTCTATTATTCTTTTTTAGAGCACTTTTACTGTTTTGCTGGCATTCGCGCGTCATCATCCCAAACGGTCGGTCTGACTCGTAGCATTTAATGTGCCATATAACTTTGTCCCAAAAGATATTATTATTTGAATAATGTTAACTTTGTCGATCGACGTAAATAAACCAATTGCAATAAATTACCAATTGATACTTGGAAATTATTGACTGCCATTCGTTTAGTGCGTTGAGGTCGATTGCTTGAGCTGATAATGTATTGTAAATGCATAGACGATTGTAAAATTTGTTATCCCTTAAGGTTATACAGATACGGCCTACCTACGGCCTACGGCCTTTTGCCCCTTTTACCCTCGACCCAAAAAGGGAGGTGTTATAGTTTTGATGTTTTTCCTTACCTTAATAACAAATAAAACAATGAAAGAGCTGACTAGACCCAAACAGAACCCAAGATTAAATGAGAACTGGGACGCCATACTACTTCCAGTTGCCATCACACTGATCTGAAAAAAAAATAGTACAAAAGTCAAAAATCTGAAGAAAAAAACAGTCGAAAGCTATTCGAAACCTGATACAACTTTATTTTTTAAATACACATAGTAAACTTACCCAGTTATCGAGAGAATAAGGTAAAGGCTGGTTGATGAATTTAAGCGAGCTGCCGGGGGACAGAGCCCGCAATATAGCGTTGTTCACAAGTGAGAGCGAGATAGCAGAATCATGGTATCCGTAATTACTGAACCAGGCTGTGATATTGTTTTTGGAGAATGTTGCGCCTACAAGCATCTCGTAGCGTATGCGAGGTAAGTCCGTTGCATCCTGAAATAAAAATATACGAAAAATTATGATACTACAAATATTGGAAACATTACTTTTTAAACTAAATTACGGACTACTCACGCCTATTTCGAGTGGGAATCTCCGACTATAGTTTCAAGTGCATTTAACGGTCGGGTGTACTATACGATTATTGACTACTATACTGATGCGTCAACTGAAGTGATGTCTGCGCTTCTCTTTTTGAAAAAGACCGAATGCGTTTGAAACTATAGTCAGGTATATAGGTCGATCCAAAATAAACGAGAGTAAAAAATGTGTGACAATTACATTAGTTTCCATATTTAACATTCTTAAAACACCGATATTTTTTTAACCGACCTTAATCTTTTACAGATTTGAAAAAGGTGCTCAAAAAACGGCGCGAATCATAAGAAACAAGTTTTGGTGCCAGTCGCCAAGTTAAAGTTCCATTTATGTACACGACATTTTAGGCAGCATTAAAAAAAACATTAATTACCGCCATTTTTAATACAAACTTTTTCCTACTATCCCGGCTAGAAAAGATTGACATTTGCATTATCAATGGAGCACTAATGGAGCGATTTATAATCGAATAATTTTTGTGGAAAAAAAAATGGATGAAAAATGACAAAGATACTCGCTGAATCTCTGTCATTTTTCATAAAATTTTGATATTTTTACCAAAAGTTGGCGTACACGAGAAAAAAGAGACGTCCATATCACACACAGTTTAGGTTTTGGCGTGTATCATTGGCATAGTATCAACTTACCGGATTCATATAAAACTTCTCCATATCCGTAGCACCTATATCTGTGAGAGTCATGCCAGAGTACCGTGACGTTTTGAAGTAATCTTTATAAGCTTTCATAGACCTCATTTGTATGCTGCCATCTGTCAAATTGAACCCTTCGGCGATTATAGTCTGTGTTCTTTTGTATCCGTGTTCAAGGTTTAGGGTTAAGGGCGGGAGCTCAGCCAGAAATTGCCAAGACCTCGATAAAATTATAGATATAACGATGTTGATAATCGGCCAGGACAGCTGTATGGTAGACGTCACTTTACTCCTCCAAGTGCTGAAGACCAGCTTCATAAACATCGCCTTGATGTGGTTTATTAGTAGATTGAATCCGCGCACTTTTTTTATTGGCTCGTTGTCGACTGAAACACATTGAAATCTATAAGATTGTCCAATAATTCGTTGTTGGTTTATCGATGCAATCTAAACCACTATAATCTGGACAACCCTAACTGTCTCATACTATGGACGGACTGGTAACCAATGAGAACTCGCAATTCTGAAAATTACTTTTACTTACTTTACTGTATATCGTATATTGTTTCTATGAAAGTGTATCTATAAACATATAGTCATTATATGTATTTAGCTAGTTTTCAAAACGGTTAAATATTCTTACTGAGGCAATATTTATAATAGTAACGTCCTCTTACTTTTTCACGCATCCTAAAACTGTCTGGAAGAGATCGCTTTTGGCGATAAGCTCGCCTTTTATGCCATTCTCTTACGTGTATATTTTTATTTTAAATTACTACTTTTTGTTGTGTCAATAAAGTGTTATTGATTGATTTTAAAACAAATAACCGACCTGTCTATAGTTTTGTTTTTTCTTATTCAAGGGTAGAGTTGCGTTTGACAGCTAACTAACCTTACGATGGAACACGCTTACCTAAAACCTATTCCTTACCTTATTGATTTTTTATTTTCTGTGTATTTTTGTTACAATAAATTTATGTCTTTGTCTATTCACTCGCGATGAAATTTGGACGGCGAGGTGTTCTTGGTACTTTACTTTCGTATACTGCAAAAACACGCAAAATCGCAGCTGATACCGTGGGACGGACGCAGGTAGTTCAATGATAAAACAACAAACAAAAAAAATGTTTATCAACAACATGTAAAAACCAAGGTATATTGTATTTCATGCGTCCGGTAGGTTTCATTTTGAAAGACGCGGTTTCAACATCCGAAAGGTAGGTATATTGTATTTCATGCGTCCGGTAGGTTTCATTTTGAAAGACGCGGGTTCAACATCCGAAAGGGTCTTACCGAAAAAGTGACTTTCTGTCAACTTCTCACTATATCTATATCTAAAATAGCTGTTGCAGAAAAAAGACTGAGAATTGAGTTTTCAGTTAGGTCGTTTATGATCAATAAACAGTGATTGTACAATCACTATAAATAATGAAAAAAATAATGTACCAAAAACTAGGTACGTATAAAAGTTCCCTGTCCTGACTGACCGTATTAAGTATCAAGGTAAATTTCAATATATCTTGTGACATTTACTTCAAGTCTATATGTCTATATGTCTATGTGTATAAGTCTAAGTGTTCCTTGTATAGTGTAGGTACCATCAAGATAATATTTTTCGATTGTGAGGAAACAGCTAAATGTAGCTAGTTATTTTATATAGATAGTAACTACATAACATATGCGAAGTAACTATAGTAACGATAGTAACTATATAATTTTAGAGAGAACAGCAGTACTCTTTGGTTTCTGCCGTGAATTTCTAGTTTCCACGCGTTTTCTGAAAACGTCTTCGTCTAATGCACGCTATTTTATTGCTAAGCATACATCAGTTTAATCGCGAAGAGATAGCAAACGGACAGGTAAAGAGTCAGTCACTTTTAAATGCATAATAAGTAATAAAAACTAAATATTAGTGCAAATTGTGATTTCATAAAGTTCGGAGAATTTAATAAGTTTCTCTTAAGTCAGACACCGATCGCGCGTGGCTGTGCGTCGACCGCGGTTCTCGGAATGCTATCTTTAGTTACTTTTATAATTATAAAAGCCAAAAGTAACTCTGTCTCTCTGTCTGTTTATTACCTTTCACGATCAAACGACTGAACCAATTGTTACAAAATTTGGTACAGAGATAGCTTACAACCTGGAGACAGATATAGACTGTATTTTATTATGATCATCACCGTTCACCACCGATATCGTTTTTCATTACATACGCGAGTAAAACTGCTGGACACAACTAGTTTATATAAATGAGAGACAATACAAAATATTTACTCGCCTGATGAAATTTCATACTGGTTTACCGATAACAGTCCAATGTCACTCAGTTTTGGACTTCAACATTCCAAGACCCTGTATTGCAGAGTACTTACTTGGATTATATCGGTTGCCGTTTTCCGTCAGTTCGAAGTCATCATTGTAGAGGCCGTTACTTTTGAGGCATTTGTAAGCTTCTATCTCAGTGTTGTCTTCGGCCCCAGCCCTAAAAGCCAGAATAAAATTGACAAATGAGTGAACAAATATTAATCAAGGTAGAGCTGCTGAACTGTAGTGGAACTAAGCAGAATGTCTATATTATAATTGTTAACCCCCGACTCAAACAGAGGGTTATTTTAAGTTTGATGTGTGTATCTGTATATGTCTGTGTCTGTCTGTGGCATCGTATCTCTCAATGGGATGGACCGATTTTGATCAGGTTTGTTTTGATGGCTTGACGATTGATCTAGTTTGTTTTATTTTATTTGCTTGACTGGCGATTATTTTTAAGAATAAACAATTCTTAAAAACAGCAACCATCAAGCCAGGCCAGAGGCCTTTCGGCGGCTAAATAACTGACACTAGAGCTGGCCACTCAGTCTCTACAAACTTACTTTATACACTCGTACTTATATTTTTTTAAATTATTGCTTGAGTATTTTTCATTAACCTTTAGGATTTTACCTAAGATTTGATCCAAAAACCTAAAGTTCAGACATAACTTCTATTATCATTCCAATATCCACCTTATTTTGAAAACGAGGAAGTGGGTAATCGCTCGATAAAAAGGTAACAGTGTTTCAACCCGAGTACAGTCATAGAATATAATATTGACTCACTTCATGAACACTTCTTCAAGGCTGGTAACAGACAGTCCATAGCTAGATACATTTAAAGTCTTCTTCCGTTCCTCGAACTCGCGCAGCATCTCAGGAAATTTGCTCACGTTTTCACTTGGCAGTATGTAGGTTAGTTCAGATCCTAGAATAAATTCACAAATCTAAACTAATTTATTTATACATGTCTCTAAATGGGGTGAATACATAGGAGAGTCATTTCATTATACTGTAGTGTACAGTCTATAAAAATAAAACATTTTCTTTTTAGGGTTCCGTACCCAAAGGGTAAAAACGGGACCCTATTACTGAGACTCCGCTGTCTGTCCGTCCGTCCGTCTGTCACCAGGCTGTATGTCATGAACCGTGATAGTTAGACAGTTGAAATTTTCACAGATGTTGTATAATGTATGATGTATTTTCACAGATGTTGCCGCTATAACAACAAATACTAAAAAGCAGAATAAAATAAATATTTAAGGGGGCTCCCATACAACAAACGTGATTTTTTTGCTCGTTTTTATAGATAATGGTACGGAACCCTTCGTGCGCGAGTCCGACTTGCACTTGGCAGGTTTTATTTCTATGCTGTTACTGACCAGATTGTTTGGTTAAACTATTTTATCTCGTAAAAAAATCCGGTATATTGGTAAATAGTAAGTCTGTTTATTTATTTTACCCTTAGCCTAAACATTTTGACAGATTGTGTTACTTCTTTTGTCACTAAAGAAACAAGTAATAGATTTAAAGACTAAGATTAACAGTGTGACATCATCAAGCATTGTCATTTACATTATTGAGTTACATGGCAAAGAATCGCACTACGCATACAAGTATATACTCGTATTAATTAAGAGGATTAGACTCAATGTAGGATTCAAAGTTGAGAGTTGACAAACCAACGTATTTAATGTTAATTTCAATTAAATTTTCAACTCCACAAATTCCTGAACTAAAGGGTTCTGGCAAACAGTAAGATAGCCTACGGAGTGATGTACAAGGGTTCATTTTTAAACGGTTTATTAAGCTTACCCTGTTTGTTTGGGTCAAATTTAGTAACCGAAATTTGACCCCCTTCCCGTTGACAGATTGATCTGGTATTTGGTGCACGCCTTTAATGTAGATGACAATACAATAAAATATATTGAGTATCATTCTAAATACAATATGGCCCCCGCCACGAAGTGGCGGTTTTCATATTTTTTCTCAACCCTTACAATATGGGAATCAAATGAAAGGGCTTCTCTAGTAGAATACGGTAAATACATTACCTATATCATTATTTCTCTTTTCAATAAAACCGTTTAACTTAAAAAGTTTTTAAGTACTTATATCCTCATGTAGTTCGAAACCCTACAATCAAATATGTATACATGAGTGATCTTTTAAAATACCTAGCCAAAATATTATTCTCACTGTATTTTTCTGTATTGTGGTTTTTTCATGAAATGTTACCTATCTATCTTTTCATTACTAGTTTCATAAAGTAGGTATCTTATCTTACCTACACCTACATTTTTGAACCACAATCAATATGCGTGAAACCCATTCAATTTATCTTGTAATCTATGAAACTAATAATATGCTGCTCAATGTTGATAAGACGCATGTAATTAATTTTAATCTAGCTTCTAATGTCAAGTCTTATATTCTAATACGATCGTAAAAGAAACTCTCGATGATCTTAATATAACACTCTCTAAAGAGGTTAAATTTCTAGGAGTGTGGCTAGACAACAAATTAACGTGGAAAACTCATATTTTAGAATTAGCCAAAAAACTTAGCTCAGCCACGTACGCAATCAAAAAAATCAAAGAACTAGCAGGGCCCATTGCAGCAAAAACTGTTTATTATGTCTACTTTCACTCGCTCCTAACTTATGGAATACTCTTTTGGTATGGCATTCTGCGGCAGAATGCCATACCAAAAGAGTATTTATCCTTCAAAAGCGAGCCGTGCGATATGTTTTGGGACTAAATATGAGGGACTATTGTAGAAATGCTTTTAAGAAACTAGGAATTATGACAATGTCAGGAGAGTTTATATACCAAAGTGAGTGAAGAATGAGTGAATATGTTCTTGAAAATATAAACAATCTGAAAAAGGAATTGACTGTTACAGTCCAACTGTAGAAATAGTAATAGAATAGTCCCGCCACAGAGAAGACTATTTAAAACAACAAATAGTTTCCATTGTTTGAATTTTATAATAAAATCCCTGCAAGATTCTAAAGTTTGTAAAAGAACAGCTAATGGAAAAAAGTTACTACAAACTACGTGATGCTATTGCTGATAAAAACGTTTTTAAAATTTTATAATTTAATTAATTAATTTATTATGTTGATTTATTAATTTTATTTGATATTTGACTATGCTATTGCAGACACCCTGTTTATGACACTGACAAAATGTATATCTTATTGATTGTCATATTGACATTTTAATTCAGCAATTGTGAACAATAACTATTTTAATTTTAAATGCTTACTGGACTATACCAGTCAAAATAGGCATTCAAGTTAGCCAAAATTCGCATAGAGCTGAAAAAAACCATTACAAATTAAATGTCAAGAACCCCCTTAAAAAAAAAAAAACAAAAAAAAACAAGAGATAAAAGTTTAAATATAAACTATGTAATGACGATTATAAGTGCATTAATATGCACTAAAAAAATAAAAAAATAAAATTAAAATAATATTATAATATTGAATATTTTTATTCTTTCGACACATAATTGTGTCGAAAGAATAAAAATATTTGATTGATTGATTGATTAACTCGGTTATCTCAATTATTTTAGAGAACAGTACCTACTTATTACTAATCCTATGCCATTAGTAACTAATCTATTGATTATGCTAAGAAAGCAAATATAACAATTCTAGCTGTGCCCAGGGGTGTCCCACGCGTAGTGATGAAAAGCGGTGATGAGATTTTAAAATATTAGCCTATGTCCTTCTCCAGGTCCTAAAGAGTCTATGAGTCAAATTTCACTACGATTGGTTGTGGAAAGGTAACACATAGACAGAGAGATAGATAGATAATAATATTTGCGGTTTTATATTAGTTATGGTAGACATGACAAAACAAAACGTGGACTTTAACAGTTCAACATTTCCTTCTAGACATTTTAATATTAAATTGAGATTTATTTATTTTGTGCATTTTGATTTTGTTTTTTATAGCTTCTGTTATTTAACTAGTTCATATGATAATTTCAAATTTAATTTGTTCGCATAATATTAACATTGGTGTAATAGGTAGATGCAGTAGTAATTTAATCAACCAAATGTTATCCTCATATCCTGTCCAAGCCTCTAATACTCTGTTTCATCTAACCCTCTAACCAAGGTCAAAAGTGGCGTCAGACGGCTTCATGGTCTTTGATGCTTAGCCTACACCGTAAGAGACAAGTATCAATGTTAAAAGAAAAACAAAATACCCGACTGCAGAAAAGAGGTTTTTGCAGTCTAACTTATGTTTTTTTTTAATTTTGATGTACCCAGTGTCACTCTCACAACTAAGACGAATTTATTGACACCACTCACATCAAAATCGGTCAAGCCGTTTATGCTCTAGGGCATGTCAAAGAAATATACATACATACACTCGAAAAACATAACCCTCCTTCTTACGCAGTCGGGTAAAAATAGGAGTGATTTTATATATGTATGTAACCAAATAAATTGTTATTAGCTTGACAGTACATTACTTCTAGGCAGAGTATTATATTATAATGACAAAAATCACTAATATTATCTATAAACCTTGGACATATATTTAGTAGACAATTGAGCGTGAATGCACAATATAATCTGTATTATCTATTGTCTGTAACAGTTGTACCTATCTGTAGGAGTACATCGAAAGAAATTTTTTTTAAAGACGGCCAGGAAAATCGCACATAAATAAAACATATTACATTATTGGTAAATTATAGCATACCTATATTGGTATTTTCCTTAACAGCCGGCACGTACGCTTTGAAAAACTTGGTGACCTCGTCCACATTGCAACTGTCCCCTTTCAGTATGGTCATCTTGTAGCCGATACCATAATGCTTCTTGAGAAAGTATGGCGTTCCGTAGCACTGAAGGCGGCCGCCCGACATAATGGCGATCCGATCTCCTAGGACGTCCGCTTCGTCCATGAAATGCGTCGTGAGGATTATTGTACGACCTGGTGATCAGAATGACAATATTAATGATTTTTAAGACGACCGTGAATTGCGCATTCGTGTATACAAACACAGGAGAAAACTCATTTCTAGCCCTGAAATCATCAATAGGCTTGTGTTTTAAACCGACTCCCAAAAAAAAAGCGTAACGAAATCGTAAGCAAAACCTGCTTTTCTGCAGTCGGGAGTTTTGTTTTTCCTTTAATATAGATACTTGTTAAACTATAATTATTGCTAATACAATTTGAAGTTATGAATGAGAATTATTAAAAAAAAAAAAAGGATAATCATTATAGTTTAAATAAGATCAGTAAGTTAAATGACTTGTCGTTTTATTTTGCTCTTTTTCTTCGTTGAGAATGACTTAGTTTGTATTCTGTAGACAGATATTTTATGTAATGTTGTGCGTAGAGATATAAATCATTAGATATGGGACGTGGTATGAAATTTCCTTGTTATTTAAATTTAAAAATGTACTATTTACGTAAAAAGTAGTCCTTGTACGATATTGGTTACGTAGCTCTGATTTCCTAGGTAGCTGAAGGGTTTTTAACTAACGAAAATTTGAATAAACTATTTAAATGAACGCATTTTTATTTTCATTATTTTTACGCATAATGTTTTGATGGGCTATGCTGGTTTTCTGGACTATGCTAGGCTATGCTAGTCTTCTGGTTCTTGATGCGTATTGCATAGGAATGGAACATTTGCCGCCATCTCTGTTTCCTGATAACTATCTTAGAATTTTCAAGGCTAGAGTGATATCTTCTATATCAACGAGTTCCATCCTCGGCCACACCATCGCTTAGCATCAGGCGAGTTGGTGGTCAATCGTAGATCTATCTTGTATAAAAAATAGTACTTCTTTATTGTGTTATAATCTTGTACAAAATATATATAAATAATGGATATAGCGTCAGTCTTCAAAAACGTCCGAGCTCAATGAGATCTAATTAAACCCCTTACACGATTAAAATAATGTCGATTATCAAAATTTCAAAACGTTCAAAGAAAATAACTTTCTCACGCTTACAGGAATATATATTTTAGAAATTTGTTTATTTGTTAAAAATAATGAAAATTACTTTTTCGATGTGTCCTCTAGTCGTGTAGATGTACTACGCTCCAAACAAAAGTACAATATATGCATACGTCAAGCAAACAACTCCATGTTTTACAATAGCTCATTTTATACCGCCATTAAAATATATAACAACTTGCCTACTGAATTGAAGTAACTAAATATATCACAGTTTAAAATTAAATTAAAATCCTGGCTCATTTCAAAAGTATTTTACAGTCTAAAAGAATATTTTTATAATTAGTTTATCCATATTTAGATATGTTTGTATTAGGCAAATAATATATGTATATTTATGTAGTTTTAGTGCTTAAAGGTGTATATTATCATTAAAGTATTAGGAACTTGCCCTAATACTTTAATGATAATAATAATAATTGTGTATTGCATGCCCGATATGGGTACGCTGTTGAGACTTGTCTACTTATAAGAACTTTTGTACTCAGTGAAGCAATAAACGTATTCTGATTCTGAAAAAAAAAAAAAAAAAAAAAAAATAGACATCTCCAGACTTCTCAATCTAAATTAGGCTTTAGCGCGGAGACATAGAGTATTTATATCAAAATCTTTAAGTTCGTCATTGTTATGGTATATCAGTATCGGTCAATTCAGGACACTATATTGTTTTAATGAACTACTGAATTACTGAATTTTGTTTTAGACTTTACCTCCACGTGATGGAAAGTCATTGGTAATAATTTTTAAAAAAGTTCTTTGTAAGTTGACCTACTGACTGTATAATTTTTGTGTTTGATCTAGTTATACAACAGCATTCTTACAGTAGCAACAGGTCATGTCGTGATCTATCTCGTCCGCGCAAAATTAACAAAACAGTCTCTTAAAACTCGACCTTGAAAGCCTACAGAGAATGTCGTTAATCCAATAAAGATCTTTTACGATTGTCAGTTTGATAAGGTATCTTATGCAAAGTGTACTGTAATATGTGCTTAATGCAACAGGAAATATATGCCTAAGAATGGCATGCACTTTACCTTCGGAAAAGTACTGTAACATTTGGTTTGTAAATTTACCAAAAACAATTACTTTGCACTAAATCATGTACATATTATGCTATTATGCTGTAATATTAGCTATTAAGCTTTCTGAAATATATTATTTACTCGTAAACATCACATGCATTAAAATACTTAAAATCTTATTTATCATTTGATAGATCTTAAAAATTGATATTCATTTCATTTACTACAATTGACTGTGATTTGTTATTGTTATAAATTATAGTTTAAAAAACTGAAACAACCGACTTCAAAGTACGTTATTTCGTTTACTTGTAATATAAGTAAGGATAATAATTAAACAAGGCGCTCAAGCGTTGAAGTAACTCTATTTTTTCCCTATACACATTGGATGAGGAGTAAGTAGGTTTTACTTTTCAAGCTCAATAAATCCCTCACGATTGTAAACTTTTTAAAAGAACTCTATTCAGCCGCTCGTTTTTTTTTTTTCAAGAATGACATTTGTCACTGAATGTCAAATGCTTCGTCGTCGCAGATTAGAAAATGTGCAGATGTTTATACGAAAAACATCAACATTTGAAACTTTTGCAAAGAAAAACGTGTCAGTGGAACTCTGCGATTCTATAATCTGACGCACTCACTCAATACAATGAAAATATTTTTACTTTTAGAGATTATTCGAAAAATAATAAAGCAATGTTTCTAAAATAATTATGGGACCAATTTGGGAGCTTTCTCTATACATCAATTTAAGAAACATAAAAATTTGTTCAAAGTAATTCGTGTGCGTACATAAAAAATAAATATACGGTACGAATTGATAACCTCCTCCATTTTCGAAGTCGGTTAAAAACTGAACTAACGGACTTCAAATTACGCAATAGGGAACATGCAATATTTTTATTTTTGTTTTCATTTTAAGGAATTCCATGTAGAATAGACCACACATATATAAAAAAAACAAACATTGTATTTATCTGAAAAAATGCGGTTTTAAATTGACAGTTTAAAATTCGCGCGAAAACAGACCTATAGTTCAGATGACGTCATTCCTGTCTGTCACTGGTCGTACTTGTTCGTCGCTGGCTTTTATACGTATGGAATTCATATTGAAAGAGTGATTAGAAGACTGCGCGAATTTGCTTTTCTAAAGCCACAATATGCCTGTGTTGTTCATTTTCTAATTCCCCATGTAGACTATAGCATAATAATATGAAATAACTGATATGTAGAAGCCGCTGAATAAAATACAAAGTTTAACAACTATGGTTTATATATACCGTAGTAATTTAGTCTTTTTCATTTCTACACTTGAAAACTCTACACTTTCGACAAAAAAAGTTAAAATCATGTCAACACTAACTCTTGGTAAATTTCTGGAGTCTGCTTGGATAAACCCAACTTTAATTTTCATTAAAAAAACGCAATTAATATTTCCATAAAATAATATTCACTCAAATGACCACACAACCATAACCTGAAAATAAGTTGTCATAACAGGAGTGACGTCACTAAGCGCTGATTGGTGTTTTGAAATACGTCTAGTTTCAAATCATTTTTAATTCGTAATTATTGTTGAAAATCAACATTATGTCAAATAAAATTGTTTCAGTGGCCTTTCTTTTATATTTTTTTATCCTTTTAATCATAAAATTTTCATTAATATTCTAATTGCATCTTCCCTAATCTGTTTGCGTGGGTAATATGTTTTTTTTAAACCAAACTACTGGAACGATATTGATGAAATTTCTATAGACCAAGTACATCCTTGTAAATAAAATAGTTTTCTAAATGTATTAATAAATGACGGCTTTACGAGTTAATTAATATTAAAATATTAAAAACCGGATAAGTGCGGGTCAGACTCGCCCACTGATGGATCTGTACATACTAGATAAACGAACTACCGGGCGAAGATAGGCATTGATAAAAAGGGGCAAATTATTATTTATTATTGGTCATAATCCGAAAATTACATATCGTAAAAATAATTAAAAAACAGTTTTAGCTTGTGCTAATAAAGCTCTTTTATACGATACCCCACATGAACCGGTAAACGTACTTAATTTAAACCCTTATTCCTTGTATAAAAACCCTATTTTTAGGATTCAATAAAAAATGTAGTTTTCGGATTTTATCCTTAATGATTCATTTCATTCATTTCTATAAAACAATGCTTCTCACCAAATTTCATAGTTCTAGGTCAACGGGAAGTACCCTCTTTGATTCCTTTGTGAGTGTTGAAATATGCTTTTTTGCGACATATACAGCTGTAACTTTTTTTACGACACCTAACTGAGAAGTTTGATTTTTTCACAGCTGCAAGGAACTACAGATCTGAGTACTTATATTATTATAATTTCAACTCAATGGAGGTCCACGTCCACGAACTACAGATCTGAGTACTTATATGATTATAATTTCAACTCGTGGAGGTCCACGCGATGCCGAGATATATGGTTTTGATAGACCGACAGACGGATAGACGGATAACAAAATGATCTCTTGAGGGTTCTGGTTTTTACTTTTGAGGTACGGAACCCTAAAAACACGGCA
Source organism: Lycia hirtaria (assembly GCA_947563715.1). Classification (NCBI taxonomy): domain Eukaryota; kingdom Metazoa; phylum Arthropoda; class Insecta; order Lepidoptera; family Geometridae; genus Lycia; species Lycia hirtaria. The sequence continues at coordinate 29,033,301 of OX387384.1, forward strand.
AGTAAAACAAAAACAACGGAATTGATAACCTCCTCATTTTTTTTAATCGGTTGAAAAATCATTGAGATCGGATATTGTTAGTGAAATAATAAAATTTTCACCTGTGTTTATTTATCAGTAATCATGCATATAGTAAAATGCGCGATGTTAATCTCGCGAGCTCTTCGAATTGAATAGGTTCACAGCGGTCAAGGCAACCGAGTGCTAACTTGTTTGATTTATATGGTGAATTACGTTTACATAGAATAAAGACAATCGGAAAACATTTATAATTTTGCAAACCGGCCGTGTGCTTCAGAAATCAGGTTATACGTGGGGCGCACTAAAAGTTTCCGGAATGAATAAGAAAAAAATACTATTAAAGGTCAAAAATGAATTTATTGTTTCTCAAAATATTCTCCCTTTGCGTAAATGCACTTTTTCATTCGATTAAACCAATTTTAAAAACTTTTGTGCCACTCCTCCGTGGTGACCTCAGAAACGTGTTTATCGTACTGTTCGACAGCCTCTTCTGGTGATGAAAATCGTTGACCGCGTAATTGGTTCTTAATTTTTGGGAACAGAAAAAAGTCACAAGGTTCGGGACTGTATGCAGGATGGCTCATAAGTTCTACGTTTTTCACCTTCAAAAATTCGTTTGTCTGTCTGGCCGTGGGGAACTAGCATTGTCGTGGTGCAAGATGATACGGCGTCTACGGTTATTTTTACGGAGTTCGTCAATAATTTCCGGCAAACAAATGGTCGTGCACCAGTCACTATTCACGGTACGACGATTCTCTAAAGCAACAGTAGCCACCTGTCCAGTTTTATTTAAAAAAAAGCAATCATCCGCTTATATGCACTTTTCACGCGCACCGTTTTGGTTGGTTTCGGCTCATCTTGAAAGACCCATACGCTCGATTGCTGCTTTGTTTTGGGATCGTAGCAATAAATCCATGTTACGTCACCTGTTACTATGTCCCACACCAAATATGACGCACCTTCGTTAAATCTGGTAAGCATGGCACTGCACCAAAGTGACGCGGTCCGTTTTTTGAGCCTCGGTCAAATTGTATGGGATCCACCGCGAGCACAGCTTTCTCACACCCAAATGTTTGTGTAGGATTGATTGTATTTGATTCATGCCTATGTCTAAGGACGCGCGAATCTCATGGTAGGTCACATGTCTGTCTGTTTCAATCATACGACGCACAGCATCGATGTTTTTGTTGTTCACAGCGGTGGACGGGCGACCATCGCGATATTCGTCACTGAGATTGACACGACCGCGCTTGGCCAGTTCCGGAAACTTTTAGTGTGACCTATGTAGACTACATGAATCTTTTTAAACTGAGACTCGTAGATGTCAAAGGTGGCTTCAAGTCTCGTTTGCAGAAGAAACACATTTTTGAATAGAAAAATGGTGCATGCGAGCGAGACAGATGCGTCACGAAATACTGGACCTTAAAACACGATATTATGCCAGTTGATACTACTCTTTCTAAATGTTAACGACTTTGCAAGCACTGTAAGAAACTGGTCCTTAAGAGAATCGTTGACGCGCAATATTTTGTCAGCAATTTACGCGTTTTTCATAAAACAGAAGAAAACTACTTTTCTACCCTTAAATATTGTCCTATTTGGATTATTCTTTTTTTTTTTTACATGGTTGGAACCATTAATGCCTTTACGGTTTGCTTTTTTCAAAATTTACACTTTTAATTTTTAGACATAGGAATCATCAAAATCGGTTAATGTTTAGAGGCAGAAAACAGTTTTTTCCTGTTGTATGAAAAACGCGTAATTTGCTGAAAAAAAAATCGATATTTGTATGAGAATTCGCGCGACACAGTTCTCTACTCGATCGAGTATCATAATATCTATCTCGATCGATAACGTTTTAGGCAGAGAAAGAAGTTTCTAGTGAATAATTTTTCTAACTTACTCCTTACTTTTTTTACGCGAATATGTCCAAGTTTAACCATCAAATCATCTGTTGAAAAGCTGCAAAGCGGTCGACGATTAAGAACGCAGGCTTAGAAAGTACCTATACAGAATTAGATAACTCTTTATTAAAAGACCATAAATACAGAAGAAATACAGAGAAAATCAATTATGGCTAGGCTTTTAATTGGCTGCCTTACCGCTTAGAACGATATCTTCCAGGTAACGACAAAATAGAGACTTTCTTTGACACTACAACCCTGTATAAGCCCACACAGGATCAAACCCACCTTATATGGGTTTGTTAAGGCAGCACCTTTGAAAAGTTGATCCCGTGATTTTTTCTCGATCGAAACTTTTCCTCGCTTATTGGCTTCCCTCCCCCATTTAGTTATAGGGAGTCAAAGAGAAAATGAAAGTTGCCATAGTTGGGAACAGGGTGCCGAAGAGGAAAAAAACACTTGAACCCCTGCGTCGTGGTTTTTATCCTCTTCGACACCCCGGTAGCTCCCGTTTTCACTAGCTGAAAAATATACTATAAATAGGTACCTTTCTTCTCCTTCTGCAGTAGGTCCCAGAGCGCGCGTCTCGCGGCGGGGTCGAGCCCTGACGTGGGTTCATCCAGTAGGACAACTCGTGACTGGCCACACATCGCCGCCGCTACTGATAAACGACGTTTTTGCCCACCTGATAGATTTTCCGCTACCACGTCCCGCTGTTAAACGAGTATAGATCTAAGATAAGTTTAACCACCAACACGGCTGATGGTAAGCAACGGTGTGGCCGAGGAAAGACATAAACCTAGAAGACATAATTTTAACAATAACTGCTTTTTAAGAGAAACACGAGGAAAAGAGACTGGTCCAGCTCATATCAACCAGAATAAGGCTACGATGCTGATATAGGCTTCTATAGTTCCCGTCACGTAAAAAGAACGCTGGTTTAGTCGCGTTTAGAAAAAAACCAGCTCTCTTTTTATGTGACGCGAACCATACACATTTACGGCTATTCCGGTCCAACGCAAACATTAACTGCCTTTAAGCTTGGCAACGATGTTTTAAGATCTGACCTTTGAACTAATGGGATTTCGTCATCTTTAATTTGTTCTAACACTTGATGACTGCTTTAACCGTTTACGTTACATCACATAAAGTCACAACATTTTTTATATATTAGATAAAAGCAGATCTATCTAAAAAAGTTTGAGCACCAACTCGCCTGATGTTTGAAGATTCCGAGATTGTAGCTCTCTGGAAACAGAGATGGCGTCAAAGAATTCCATTCCTGTGCAGTACTCATCAAGAATGTGGACCGATATCGCTGAGTACGGATTTTGGCATTACAGTGAGGAATAAGTGGTAATTCGCCGAATTTTTGCTAGTCTTGTAGTGAAATGGGGAAGATGGAATTAGGTCGTGAAATTTTTGCGCACACTCCCCGAAATGAATCCTATAGAATACATTAGGTGGGGGAAAAGTTTCTTCGCATTTTATATGAAAATTCAAGACATTATTTTTTAAAGTTAAATTATTTACATTTAATTACAATATATTTGTGCCATTTTGTTCGATGACTGTCTGCCATCTTGTAGGTACTAGGTAGTAACATGCATGATCCCGTTGCTGTAGAAATTTTGGGAGTTCTGATCAAAAAAACGCGACAAGTAGTTTTAGCAGTCCTCTCTTGATGTTAACCTGATACTGCCTAAATAATTCTGAAGAGATCGAAACAAGTGGAAATCCGAAGGTGCAAGGTCAGGGCTATATGGCGGATGCATTAACACCTCCCAGCCAAACTCTCTTAATTTTTGCTGAGTGACTAAAGATGTGTGAGGTCTAGCGTTATCGTGAGGAAAGACCACACCCTTTCTATTGATAAATTCTGGCCGCTTTCTCTCAATTTCTAGCTTTAATCTCCTCAATTGTAGGCAGTAGAGATCCGAATGGATGGTTCTACCCGGCGGTAAAAGCTTATAATGAACAATACCCTTCCAATCCCACCATACACACATCATCACCTTATTGCGAGTTAGCCTGGGTTTTGCCACAGTCTGTGAAGCCTGACCGACCTTTGACCACGAACTTTTTCGTACGTTCTTATCGTACGCGATCCACTTTTCATCACCAGTTATCAATCTCTTCAAAAATAGTTTGGTTTTATTACGTCTCAATAAAGAATCGCAAATGAGTACACGGTTCATTAGGTTTCTTTCAGTGAGCTCGTGTGGCACCCAACAATCGAGCTTTTTTGTATACCCAGCTTTTTCCAAATGGGTCAAAACTGTTTTGTGGTCAATTCCCAGATCTTCAGTTATGTCGTAACTACTGAAATGACACTTTTTCAAAAATGGCGTCCATTTTAAAATCCATTCTATATGCGAAAAGACTTTTTACCCGACCTATTAGAGAGACTTTACGACGGTACTCGAGCTCTAACATGCATGCTAACTAACTATGCATTACAAACCTTTTCTTCCAAATCTAAAAGCTTCACAAAATGGTCGACCTCCGCATCGATCTTGCAGCTCGACATGCCTTTAAGCCTCGAGTAGAATATGATGTGTTCCGCCACAGTGAGATCCGGGAAGAGGACGTTGTGTTGCGGACATATTCCGAGGGAGTGGCGAGCTTGTTCCGTTTCCGTTACTATGTTGTATCCGCTTATAATCGCCGCACCCGATGAAGGAGGCACCATACCTGTACATAAATTAAGACTATAATTTGTCTGCGAATTGTAATAATTGAATGCTAATTAATATTTAATTTAATTATAATGCTATTTTAATATAATTTGTGTGGCTGTTTACTCAATCCTTGAAGCACAGTGAGTTCAATACATATTTTTGAACAAGAGAAAGGTCACGCACACTCACACCCAGACACCTTCGAAAATATCAAGCATTGCTATTATTGAACTTGGTATTTTTACCCGTCCTTTTGTATGAAAAGTTTATTTTTGTTTTCAGTTCGGTTTTTGCGTGTTATATTAAAAAAAACATCCATTATAATCACAAAAGTAAAAATTTAATTTTAACGTTTAGATTAGTTTCAATTATAAGTAGGTAATTATTATTTGACATTTGTATATTATTTGATTAATTATTGACATTTGTAATTTTTTTTGACATTTTATTGATTTATATTTTTAATTTATTGATTAAAAATATACTTAAATCAATATTGTGTGAATTTTATTTTATGTTGTATGGATTAATTAATGTCTGAAATAAATTAATTGAATTGAATTGAATTAAATTAAATTAAGTCGGTGTATTATATTTGGCACAATGAAACATTTGTATATTTATTATCCGACTGCGCAAGAAGGAAGGTTATGTTTTTCGAGTGCTTGTATGTTTGTTTGTATATTATGTGGGTATATGTACATATGTATGCATGTTTCTATATGAGCTCCTGCAGCCTAAATGGTTTGACCGATTGTGATGTGTGATGTGTCGTTAGATTCGTCTTCACTCCCTGAGTGCCATATGCTATCCTTTTGTAATATTTTTTTTTGTAATTTTACAGCGACAGTACATACTTCCTCACAAAAAAGTACACTCAACAGCGTATCAAGCGTAACGAAAATCTGAATCTTAAGTTACGACTACAAAAAACGCTCTTCTGCAGTCGGGTATTTTGTGTTTCTTTTAAATACATATATTTGTTAAATATCGGTTTTATTACAATAGCAGGAACTTTCGTATTGATTGCATAATTTATCTACATTATATACGTTATTTACTTTGTTTATCAATATATCAAGATTTATTTATTTGTCAGAACATGGTAGTACACATACAAAATGTTAAAGAGGTCTTAACTTATACTGGAACACATGTTCTTGCCCACTCATGCACATTATCGAGCACATTATGTACTTCATTCATAAGTCAAGTTTTTTTTATATGTAGGTTAGTAAGTATGTTATTGTATGTTGTTTTGTAGTAGAGAATAAAGACACTTGTCCTTGTCACTTAATAGTTTTGACGTTATTTTATCTAACTACTCCATGTAGCATAATTAAAAATAAACAACAAAATGTGACTCTCCTTATCAAACTTGACATTCCCAAAGTACATTCAATAACAACTAACAAAAGGGTATAATAATAAAGTATGTAGTTATTATATTTATATGTTAAGAAGGCAGTATGTAGTATTCGAGCGTAGCACGCGAATAACTATATGCGAAAAAGAGCCTAATAACTTGGAACACTAAGGTATGAAAAATTATTGGAAAAAAAAAACATCACTGTGGATAAAAATGAAATGTCTCAAGTATTACAAGTCTAAACTGTCTGGTCAGTGTCATCCTGTAACATGATGTCACTTTGAGATCAAAGATCATGTTCCGAATTACGTCATAAATCGTTCTATACTTAGGATTGAAAAAGTCTCAAGTATTACAAGTCTAAACTGTCTAGTCAGTGTCATCCTGTAACATGATGTCACTTTCAGATCAAATATCATGTTCCGAATTACTCCATAAATCGTTCTATACTTAGGATTGAGGAAGTCTCAAGTATTACAAGTCTAAACTGTCTGGTCAGTGTCATCCTGTAACATGATGTCACTTTCGGGTCAAAGATCATGTTCCGAATTACGTCATAAATCGTTCTATACTTAGGATTGAGGAAGTCTCAAGTATTACAAGTCTAAACTGTCTGGTCAGTGTCATCCTGTAACATGATGTGACTTTCAGGTCAAAGATCATGTTCCGAATTACGTCATAAATCGTTCTATACTTAGGATTGAGGAAGTCTCAAATATTACAAGTCTAAACTGTCTGGTTAGTGTCATACTGTAACATGATGCCACTTTCAGATCATAGATCATGTTCCGAATTACGTCATAAATCGTTCTATACTTAGGATTGAGGAAGTCTCAAGTATTACAAGTCTAAACTGTCTGGTCAGTGTCATCCTGTAACATGATGTCACTTTCAGATCAAAGATCATGTTCCGAATTACGTCATAAATCGTTCTATACTTAGGATTGAGGAAGTCTCAAGTATTACAAGTCTAAACTGTCTGGTCAGTGTCATCCTGTAACATGATGTCACTTTCAGATCAAAGATCATGTTCCGAATTACGTCATGAATCGTTCTATACTTAGGATTGAGGAAGGTTGTGTGCATATGTGCAACTATGCGAAGTTGAGCGGTAGCTATAAATCACAGTTTTTATTTGTTTTGAACACTCTGTGATTACAACTTTTCGAGATATAGTGTTAAATATATAAAACACTTAATATCGTTATAGTACTGAGATCATTGATATATTTGCAATGTAGTCTAAACAAACAATATTCGCCGAACGCGTGTGGATACGCGTGTCGCAACACGGTCTTGGCCACTTATTTTATCTGATTAGGATCATAAACGGCATAGAGGCATAGTCATTAACGGACCAACCAAATGGAAAAAAGAATTATCGAAATCGGATATTTAGCGGTAGAAAACTTCTATCGTATGAAAAACGTGTAATTTACTGAAAGTTTCCGCGACAAATATGCTCTTAAATTGATTGCATATAACAAGACTTGTGCCTTATTGCGTCGTAGCAAGACTCGCTACTATATTAAACTAATTTGCGGGACGAATATTCTATAGTCGCATTAAATCGTAGTACCAAATCATCATCGAAGTGACCTCTTTCATGAGACGAAATTCTAAAATTAATCACAAAGGTCATGGAATCTGTTTGGAAAGAGAATTATCATGGCAACAAGTATCTATATAAAAACAAAATATCCGACTGCAGAAAAGCGGTTCTTGCAGTCCTAACTTACTATTTCTTTACGCTTGATACGTACGCTTGAACGCGCACTTTTTTTGCGAGAAAATATGCGCAAAATTGGTTAAATGCGCATTCTTAAAAATAATTCTAGTAAAATCACTTATTTATACCGAAAAAGTTCGCTAGAGGTTACGAAAAAGCACATTTATTTTTATATTTGCGCGAGATGTATTATTATTATTACAAAAAAAAATTAACTCCATATGAGCCTATGACACTCAGGGAGTGAAGACGAATCTAACGACACCTTTCACTTCAAAATCGATGCAGCCGTTTAGGCTGTAGGAGGTAATATAGAAACATTCATACAAAAATACATACACTCGAAAAACATAACCCTCCATACGCAGTTGGGTAAAAAATAGAAACTAACATCTTGATAGTGTTGAAGTCGAACAGAATAATTAAATAAGGACAGCAGCGGCCTCACACACAGTTCTCTTTCTGAACAGACTAGCTGTTCTACAAACCAATTAAACTCAATTGAAGCTGAAACACTGAATAGTTTGTAGTAAGTACCAACATAAATTCCACTATCATCAAATGACTAACGATACAAATGAATGTCAATTATTAATGATTACGACATCTGTACCACATACAAATAAATTGATACAAAAGCAAATTAATAAACAATCATTAAGAGGAACATTAAACGCCCATGTGGTAAAATGTACTTTGTACTGGAACAGAGTACATTTTACCATTCGACAGGAGAAAACTGTTTTATACTTCGACCAGAGAAGACATTAATAGTATTACATAAAGAACAGACACTCGTTTCTAACTTCTGACGCTAATTTCGGGTTTCTCACTCGCTCCCCGCGCTCTCCCTATCGTTTGCCGGTGTTTGTAGAATTTGGCGACGCGGTTGTCAGTCGAGACAAGCGTTGCGGGCTTAAAGCGTTGGAATTCCAATTGACGGCACGAGCGAACAGCAATAGCCGAGTACTGACTGATTGAGCAGCCTCGCGAGGCAGCCTCGGACGTTTGCCTTAGGCAGCGCGTGCATTTGCCTCGGGCGCGGCACGTCCTAACCGACCGAGGATTTTGAGTTGCGCGACTGCCTCGCGCGGCTGCTCGCTCTGTCAGTACCCGGCTAATCACACGGTAACCATAACTTCATACAGTGTACATAAGTGTGTGTTATATACAGATATCAACTTGCGTATGTGCCACTGACTAGCGCGCCATCGTATGGAGTGACCCACGTGTGCCTCTACACATTACCCGATTTAGATGATTCTATTATATAAGTTTTTTAAAATATTTTTAACATAAGACATCTCACTGTTGGCCATATGTATTTGCAAAACCTTCCCATTGCTCAAAAACAAATTCGGTTTAAAGTCGATCAAAATGTGATCTTATGATAATCATATAATTGGAGATGGTTAACTATTGCAGAAAAATTAATAGAAATGTTATAGGATCATCTGAAAGCTATATTCAACACAAAAAAATTTTCAAAATAGGACCACAATAGACTAGTTGTCTAAATTTGAAAACTTAGTTAATTATATACTTTAATATCTATTTTATCCCAAAAAACCTATATTTTCAAGAAAAAGTAATATTTACATTACGTATAATGTATTAAAAAAAAACAATTTAGATTTCCCTTGAAAACGATGAATAGTGTCATGGCGTCTTGAATGACGTCACAGAGTGCGAAATCCATGCGAAATCAAACTGTTTACATCTGTGTCAAGTGTCAAAACAATACGGAGTAACCATAGTAACCTGCTCTGTAGTAGGAAAACGTCAACAACGTGACGTAACACTTTCTGATTGGTGTTCGCTATCATGTGACTTAATGCCTATTTTTTACGAATTTATTTTCTAAAAATATTAATAATCTTTAACTTTTATGAGAAATAGACTGTTTCTATCTTATCTACGTCTCTTCATTTATAATTAGAAACTATAAACCAAACAATTTGTTATTAGTGGCAACAAGCATATTTAGACGGAGAAATCGACGAACATACAGAAAACAGCATATATACATACATACAGTCGAAAATAGAACCTACTACTTTTTTGAAGTCGATTAAAAAAAAATTATCGCAATAGAATAATGTTTGGAGACAGAAACCAGTTTTCTGTTATAATGGTTAAATTCACTCAATTATCCACTTAACAAGTCAGTGACTTTATCAGAAACCGGACAATCAACTTGAATTCATACGACGGTAATAATAATTAGACATATATGATAAAACAAATAATATTATTGATAAAACAAATGACTACTTTAATAATATAATAACATAAATGTGAATTTAACTCAGTCTGTGACTGTCTATTCGTTACCCTCACACGACTAAACAGCACAATGAATCATGTTGAAATTTGGTAAAAATATAGCTAAAATAATGGTAAAGGACTTGGACTACATATTATCATCGCCATCACTCATCACCAATTCACAATAACAGTTTTAAAGAGTGCGGGAGGGAGTCTATTACTGAGGCCACGGTGTCTGTCTGTCTGTCCACCTTTAAACATATTTAGAACCGAAATAAGTGGGAAGTAGAAATTTTTACAGTTATACGATGGCAAACAATAACAAAAAGTTTAAATGTAGGGGGATCCCCCACAGACAAAACCTGTATTTTTCTATGATTTTCTTCTTGAGCTCTACAGAAAATAAGTGGCCAAGGCCGTGTCGAGACACGCATATGGTGGGGTTCTGTAGCTAATGCTCTAATCTGAAATAAGATAGCTTGACGAATATTGCTTGTTAATATCAGTTTGTAAACAAGTATCTATGTTAAAAGAAAAACAAAATACCCGACTGCAGGAAAGCAGTTTTTGCAGTCTATCTTACGATTTCGTTACGCTTGATACGATGTTAAGTGTACGTTTTTTGTGAGAAAGTATGCATAAAATCGCTCCAAAAGACTATTAATGTGCATTCTTTAGAATAATTCTAGTAATAAACAATTATTACGAAAAAGTTCGTTGGACGTCACGAAAAAACGCATTTTATTATTTTTGCGAGACATGTATTATTATTGTTATAAAAAAATAAAGCCAGTGACATTCTGGAAAAGAAGACGAATCTAACGACACCTCGCACATTAAAATCGGTCAAGCTATTTAGGTTGTAGGGCCTGTAGACGATCATATAGAAACATTCATACATACATACCCACATACATAATATTTGTATTAATTAGTAAGGATTAGTATGGTGGTAAAACTTTGTCTCCCGTTTGTCTCTGTGATATGTTACTCATCTTCACTGACAGGACTTGGCTTCCCCCTCCCTCTTCCCCTCCTTCTCTTCCTCATCTACCCCCTCCCCCTCCCCCGCCCCCACCCCCTCCTCTCTTCTTACTTTAAAGCACAATTATAATGGAACAGTTGTTGGTGATTTTTATGAAATAGATTTAATCCTGCTTTACCCGTTCCCGCGGGAATACCTGGATAAAAAGTATCTTATGTGTTAATCCAGATTATAAACTACCTGCCAAATATCCTTAAGTTTGTCTTTTTTAATATTGATGTACCCAGTGTCACTCTCACGACTAAGACGAATCTATTGACACCACTCACAGCAAAATCGGTCAAGCCGTTTAGGCTCTAGGGCGTGCCAAAGAAATATACATATATACATACGCTCGAAAAACATAACCCTCCTTCCTTCTTTCGCAGTCGGGTAAAAAGGTCAATGTCCTCTCTACCATAACGACCTAAATATTTTACATGTACATAAATGTAAAATATTTAGGTCGTTTTCTCGAAAAGTTGTAATCACAGAGGTTTTGCATTGAATACATTTTCCATAAAACAACGGGACCGATTTTGATATAATTTGTTAAGCAAAAGTAGCAACAGAAAATTATTAAATAAGCTCATTAGAAAATTTTCTGCCACAAAATTCTAGACCGAGCGAAACCACAAAACAACAGTTGTTATTCTCCAAGAATATATTAAAACAGTTGTTACAACAGCTAATCATATAAACATATATGCAAAATAGAGATGTCATTGCACCCGAACACAGATCATAAAACAACCGAAATTAAAACCAGTTTTACCTGTGAGCATGGAAATTGTGGTCGTTTTACCGGCTCCATTGTGACCAAGTAACACAGTTATTTCGTTCTCGTAGAACCGTAGGTTAAGGTTGTCCACTGCCTTCTTACGACCTTTGTAGATTTTGGACAGGTTCTGAAAGAGAAAAATAATTATTGCTTACTAGTTTTTAGGGTTCCGTACCTCAAAAGGAAAAAAACGGAACCCTTATAGGATCATTTTGTTGTCCGTCTGTCCGGGTGTCAAGACCTTTATCTCGGGAACGCGTGAAGGTATCCAGTTGAAATTAAAACCATATACGCAGATCCATAGTATCTTGCTGCAGAAAGAAAAATAAAATTTCTCCGTTTTCGTAAAAAAAAGTTACAGCCGAATATGTCGTAAAAATGCACATTTCGACATTCACAGAGGAATCAAAACCTATGGGGTACTTCCCGTTGACCTAGAACTCTATATAAATCGCTTTAGAAAATAATGCGGTCGAATAGCTTTCGTGTTAATTTTTTTGTAAATAGTTAAGTAATAAATTAATAATTTATATTGTTGTTGTTTGGTAGTTATTATACGGGTACTACGTCGCGGCTAACAGCAACATATAAAACACAGATAAAGCCTGAACATTCTTACCTTAATATTAACACCAGCGGGAACGCCCTTAGGTTCTTCATCGTGGGCCACTTTCAGAAGAGAATCGTTGTATTCCAAATCTGCGTTATCTTTACCAGCCGAATCTGTAAGTAAATACATTTTAAATTACAAAATAAGAAGTTGAAGAAACATTTAAAAAAATCATAAGCATCGCATCTCTATCTGGGTAAGTTAGGTTTCTCAGTCAAAGTAAGTTTAATACAGAATCAAAATTGTGTATTAAATACGTTTTTTTTTAGCTTACATAGTGGAAAACTATAAAAAAACGGATGATAATAAAATCTGCAAAATCTAAATTTTTTCAATCAATATCTAAAATTTAATTAGAGGGGATCAAATAATTCGTTACTTTTGATTGATAACTGTGAATACTGTGACGCATATGGCGGAAGTGGAAGTCCGCCATTTTGAGATCGTTACGCCACAAACGATTTTTTCTCGTCTTGGTGTTTATAGAATTAAAATGAATATTATATTGGATAAAATATACCGCGGGTACCTACTATTTCGAATGTAGGTATATCACCTGGCATGCACCTGACTACCAATTATGTTGCGTATGTATGTTTGTCTGTATTTATATATATATATATTTTATCAGCCCTGTTTGTACAAACTGTCCCACTGCTGGGATCGGGCCATCTCCTCATTGTGAGAAGGGTTAGGCCATAGTCTGCCACGCTGGTCAAGTGCGGGTTGGCAGACTTCACACATCTTCAAGATCATTGAGAACTCTCAGACATGTAGATTTTTTAACGATGTTTTCCTTCACCGTTTGAAGTTGGCGGCAATCAACAATACGCATATAACTTCGAAAAGACAGAGGTGCGTGCCGTGGGATTCGAACCCAGGACCTGCGGATCGCAAGTCAGACGGTCTCCCGACTAGGCTGCCGGAAACTATATTTATATTATAACTGTATTTATATTATTGTAACCTAAATGGCTTGAATATCGAATTAAACAAATCGGGGCTATTGAGATGAAATGGACAAGACTTAGAAAACTAGTTTATTTAAACTAGTGTTTCTGTATGTATTATTATTACCTTTTCACGATAAAACGACTGAACCGATCATTAATAAATTTGGTACAGAAATAGCCGAAAACCTGAAAGACTTGAAAATACTTGTATACTTATTGCTTTATCATCATCTTTTTTTCGACTTAACAAGAGTAAAACCGCAGGGCACAGCTAGCTATAATATTTATAAGCTTTACCAAGGATGGTTATATTATACTATTAGTCCATTCCATGGCTATACATATAATAATACAGTTGCATTTTTTGTTTTCTTAAAAAAATAAGATATTTTTCCGTTTTTTTGGGAGCGTGCATGTAGGTATGCGCAATACCACGTCCTTTCGATTCATATTGAGAATTAGCGATAAAATTCGCAATCAATGCAGAACAAGCGTATATATAGACAATAGACAATAGACAATGTTTTTATTGTGACAAAAACTTAAATATTTACATAACTTAAAGCTAAAGACTAAAACTAAGTTTTTGCCACAAGTCGGCTCCAGCTCAGCATGGTGCCTGTTGTTGCCAACCGACGCTGGTCTTCCGCTGGATCCGGCAGGTGACGTCACGCACTGCACAGTGCGCGTGCATGTATTTTCATATCTTTTCAGGTTTTAATTACTATATATATCCACTTTAAAGAGCAACAAAATACTATAAATATTAATAAAATAAGGAAATATTAATATTAATAGTGCTGTACAGGTATATACTCGTATTGAGACTCACTATTGTATCACTATTGAGATAGGCCAAACGAATTAGCAGAGATAAGAAGACCTCGATGCCATTTTCAATTTAATGTGACAGCCTCACGGCACTAGAGGCATTCATGTTATATGTTGTTGTAAACTTACGGCAAAATTAAAAAAAAAATACTTATTTAAACTCATAGAAATCACTATAATTAAGAACTATAAAAATGTCCAGTTTTCGGATTTCTTCCTATATGTGTACTAAAACACAATGCTTCTTGCCAAATTTCATAGTTCTAGGTCAACGGGAAGTACCCCATAGGTTTAGATTTCTTTCTGAGTGTCGAAATGTGCGTTTTTTCCACTTATTCGGCTGTAACTTTTTTAAATGAAAACAAAAAGTTTGATTCTTCTCTTTGCAGCAATATACTATGGATCTACGTATATGGTTTGAATTTCAACTCGATACCTTCACGCATTCCCGAGATAAAGGTCTTGACACCCGGACAGACGGACAGACAGACAACAAAGTGATCCTATAAGGGTTCCGTTTTTTTCTTTTGAGGTACGGAACCCTAAAAACGACTTTAAAATACGCAATTCGTTTACTTAGATGACATATTTTTCCAGTTATTTTGATATAAAAATACAAAACAAGTATTACTGAACCGATATTGATAAACTTTATATGGGACTACCTGGGAAGACCCAAACAAAATAATATACCCTGACTACCCTTTCAAACAAAAAAAATATTTTTTAATTCGGTTCAGGTGTCTTCGAGTAATCGGGGAACATACGTAAAAAAAAAGATTCCGACGAATTGAGAACCTCCTCCTTTTTGGAAGTCAGATAAAAAGGCACTGGTTCCTTATTCACTCTAGACTTGAATGATAATATTTTGATTTAGCAATACCACGACAAGGATACGGATAACAAAACCACGACGAATTTATAATAAATCATATTTACAAAAAAAAAAAAAAAATGTTTAGACTCGACCTTTCCTTTATTATTAAAATTCAAGTGCCAAAATTAACACTTAAGTGTGGAATTTGGTTTTGATTTTATTGAGCTGTACAACCAGTACAACTAACCTTTAAGAAAATTAGATGCCTGACTTTCGAACAATATCAACAATATTTTCGTAAAATTTCTTGTTTATATAATAGTCTAGTAAAAATAAATCCGTTTGTATGGAGCAGATCGCAGTATTTGCGACTGGGGGGAATCTTTAAAATTATGATAGGAAAATAACTAAAAAATCATAGATCAACAATAATCCCCGATTTATAGACTAGCTGCGTTCCGCGGTTTCACTCGCATAGTTATGAAAAACGATAAAGAGTATGATGATGATAAGTATATCTTATATCCGTCTCCAGGTCCAAAGCTATCTCTATACTAATTTTCATAACGATCGCTTGAGCGTGTAAAGGTAACAAAATTAGCTTTTATAATATTGTTATGAAATTGTGTCAAATGTATTTCAAAACACCAGTACATTCATTTAAATAACAATATACTTAGTTGTCTTTTATGTTGTCCCAAATCTTATTTTTACTAGACTATGATTACAATTCGAATGGTTGAGATCATTCGTTACATTATTGAGTGATGCGAATGATTGAGAGCAAACGTATTCTTGAATATCGTTCAAAACAAAATCATATCCGTACCTATGCCATAAAATTTGAACGATTCAAAAATTGAGCCTCAGGTATTTATATTTTAAGTTATGAAATTGTGTGAAATTTATTACAGATGTTTTTTTAAGATGTAGATCAACACGCGTATCTATCTACCTCGCGCATCACAACTTTTAAAATCATTGGTTAGGAATATTAGAAAAGTGAGAATTGATTATTTTTATATAGATAGAATTATTTAAAATATATATCTATATATATAGCATAAGTACTAATACAAGTTACATCCTAATACATAAATTAACTAAAATATTGACTGGCTAACTGGAAATAACTGACTGGCTTTGTGGCTCAGTTGGTAGTGTGTCTACCTGCTAAGCTGTAGGTCTTGGGTTCGATCCCCACCCATGGCAAACATTTGTGTGAATTGCATGGATGTTTGTTCTGTGTCTACAAGCTTTGCTTAGTTTTGGCTAGATGGTGTTGTGTGAAATGTCCACAAATATTCATTATTTATTTATTATTATTATATATAGGTATAATAGACGTAAGTGTAGGTACTTACCTGATATAAAAGTGTCGTTAGGTCTCCAAAAACTCCTGGTGAAGGGGAAGTACCATGGCAGAGGCACTCCGTAGAGTCCCGGTCGTATCTTCTCGACGTAGATCGCTACCAGCATGTACAGCACCGAGTCTAGCACCAGCATCAACACCACGTGACCCGGCTGGAACTGGTCGTGGTACGAGATTGGACTGAAGAATTCGTCCCATTGCAAACCTGCGTTAGAAATTTTCGGGAGTTCTTTTTACAGCTTAGCACAGGAAGCTTAGTGCATCATTTGTGATACCGGGAGCCTTAGCGGCTAACTTTAATTACTGTCAACATGGGTAACTTTGACGCATTATTTTGTCAAGATATTAGTACTTAGTCAAAACGACTGTAAATTAATTAATCTATTAATTTGACTACTAATCTGCTGGGAAAAAAAATCGAGAACCTTCTAAAAAGGCTACGTACAATGTTTGACGCAGTAAAAGTTACCCACGTTTACTGTAGGTACCCAATGATTATACAAGAAAGCCTTATCATTAATGAACTAACAGTAACGTAATTTATTTAGGTTTTCAGAACCAGCCAATAATTCAAGCAGCCCAAGGAATTAAAAATATTACAAGTATATATTAAAAGAAATATAACTATATATTAAAAGAAAAGAAAATACTCGACTGCAGAAAAGCAGTTTTGCAAAAACACGCATTTTTTTCTTTTTGCGAGAGATGTATTATTAATACAAAAATATTATAGCCTACGACGCTCAGGGAGTGAAGACGAATCTAACGACACCTCGCACATCAAAATCTGTCAAGCCGTTTAGGCTGCAGGCGATCATATATAAACATACATAGATACATATATGCACACTTACAAACATACATAAACTCAACAAACTTAACCCTCCTTCTTACGCAGTCGGGTAAAAATTTACGATATTTAACAATCATAATTTTCAAATTAAATTTTAATTTACTGTTTTAGAATAGATTAGAAAAAAAAACTTGGTTATTTATTCGTTCTAGGCAAAAACTGATTAGATTCCTTCTCGTTCAACTTTTAACGAATATATGATGTATTGCTTCGGATATAGTGAGCAATTTTGCGAAACATTACAACGATTAGGTATGACACTAAGTTTTGATTTATCGTAGACAAACAAAGTTCAAGGTGACCAACCATTTTTAAGTATCTATTGGGACGCGATAAGTATCTAATGACGCTAACTTAGAAAAAACATGTACCTAACTCCAATCGCTCTGTTATATTTTCTTAAACTAGTATTGTTACGATAGAAAATGGCAAATGCGAAAATCGCACAAGTTCAATTTAACGGAAAAAGTAAAAAAGACACTTACCTCTACCGTTTCCTTCGCACCACACGAGCATTTGAAATGCATATCCAATAGCCGTATTGGAGATAAGACTGAGCATAATTTTTGTTGTAAGACTAATTTGGCCGTACAGCAATTGCGTGAACATGAAGACGGCGTAACAGGCGAACCATATTAGACCCATGAAGGACGAAGCGGAGTTTGCTGAAATAAAACAACAGTTTTAATGTAACGGTCATTTGAATCAGATCGGATCTTACAGAGTTATTTGTGTGATAAACGGCGTGCAAGGCCAAGTTTAAAATGTTACATTTTGGTTGTCCCGTTAGAGTCCACGCGATTTTTTGCTCTCTAGAATATATTAATCCTAAAAAAAGCGAATGTAAGTCTTGTCTCTCTGTCTGTTTGTTACTTACCACGCGCATACGGCTGGACTGATTGTTATGAAATTTGGTACAGAGATAGCTGGGACCTCGCCAACAATTATAGGCCACATACCTATATTTCATCATCATCATCACCGTTTCTCATCACGCCGCGAGTGAAAACTGAAACCCACAGCTAGTACCTATACCTAATACCTATAAACAGTTTTGTTTTGAATGATTGACAAGCAACATAATCATAGCTTACACTACAGGGCATCTGAATTAGGGCAATAATTGAAAACTTTTTCCAGCAATTGTTGAAGATTGATTAACCATTGAATTAGCAGCCTCATCCTACTAAGGATTTCGTGATCGTGAGTAAAATCGAAGGATGTGGCTAGTACTAAATAAGAATTACGGCTTTCAGTTGTTCCTTATATCTGAGTATACAAGGAAGACTTATTTTTTGGTTGGATGTATAATGTGAATTGTAAATATATGTTATTTATGTATCTTGACCGAATTGAAATGTGAGACGTCGATATATTTGCATTTACCTCTGGAGTGTCATACATTATGCTATATTGATACCGGATATTTGGTTCGTGGGTGCACTACGTTTGTGTACCAGGTGCCGTGCGAGTGCAAATGGATACAGCGATACCTCAACCAAATACCTAAAGTTTAAAAACCGCGTGGGACAAGTTCTTTTTAAGTTTTCTGGTTTTGAAATATATGTCTATATCAGCACAGTGTAGGAAGACTCAGCAGATGAACAGACAACCTCATACATGTGGCAGGAAGAAGCTGGATGCAAACCGCTTCCATCAGCTCATTTTGGAAATCCATGGGGGAGACCTATGTCTAGCATTGGATTTCTTGTGGCTGAGATGATGATGATACTACCAATATAGCTTTACCTACTTAAATAATATAGCATTCAATCGATGCATATACCTACCATTTACTGCAAAAATCACAAATAACAAACGACAAAAGAGATTTAAGAAAACCTGCTTGAAATGCAAAAGTAAAAGACACAAGCCAGTTGATAGACGTTTTTGTGTGTCAATGACCTAAAATACTATATTAATTATGTTGCAGTTACTCGGACTACGCGATATAACGTAAACAAGTAGATCATTTAAAAAAATAAAGAAGTAAATATTTCAGACAACTCTAACCAGTTTTACGCACTAAGTGAGGAATGAGTTGACACTATACCAGTTTTGTAACAATAAAGTGGCCAACG
This sequence comes from Lycia hirtaria, assembly GCA_947563715.1. Lineage (NCBI taxonomy): Eukaryota > Metazoa > Arthropoda > Insecta > Lepidoptera > Geometridae > Lycia > Lycia hirtaria. Next base: position 29,052,595 of record OX387384.1, read on the forward strand.
TTTTTGCGCCATCATAAATTATTTCCAAGTTTTTTTTTGTTACTTAAGGCTCTTCCTGGCGCGTCAAAATACGATGCATGCGTGGTTAACAAGCTTATTGGTACGAGTAGTATCATTGTCAAACAGGATGTGTTTAAATACAAATTAGTTGCAATACAGCTTGTTTAAAAAAAATACTTACCTCTCGAAAAAAATACGCTAACCATGAAAGAAAACGCCAGCGATACAATGATAAACAGCAGCATGAAGAAAAACAATATCGACCAGGGCGTGAATGTCAGGACGGAATACCACTCTCCAGTGGACGTTCGACTTATGGGTATCTGAAACAACAGGTGCATGATACAGTTTAAAGCTAATATATATTGTAGATAGCTTAGCTGTTGAGTTTAACTGGGGGCTATCCCGCTAATGTCTCTTACAATCAATTTTAACCCCCGACCTTATAAGTCAGACGTGTGTCTGTATGTGGCATCGTAGCTCTCAAACGGATGGACCGATTATATCTAGTTATTTGCCTATATTGTTATAGAGCCTATATCTAGTTATTGGCTCAGTTGGTAGTGTGTTTACGTCTACCTGCTGAACTGAAAGGTCGTGGGTTCAATCCCCACCCAGGGCAAACATTTGTGTGATGAGCATGGATGTTTGTTCTGTGTCTGGGTGTTTCTATGTATCATATGTATATATTTACAACAAAAAAAGTTATATATGTATTCTATCAGCCATCTAGTTCCATAGTACAAGCTTTGCTTAGTTTGGGCTAGATGGCGTTGTGTGAAATGTCCACAAATATTTATTATTATTATTTATTATTTATTTTTTGATTATATCTAATTATTTTTTGATTATATCTAGTTTATTTTATTGTTTAAAAGAGGATTTCATCGAGAGTGTTTTAGTTTTGTCTAATCAAAATCGTTTCAGCCGGTTTTTTGTCGGGGGGTTTTAAGTTTTCTAAATTTATACCTGTTACTGACAAAATATCTCCATGACTTGACTCGAAAATATTTTGTTTACTCTACCTACACACAGTTTACAGCGTTCCGCTAACTCGTTCATGAAATAACTGTCTCACACAAAACATCGCAAAACCTGTTCTAAGCTATAAAAAACCGGACAAGAGCGAGTCAGACTCGCCGACTGAGGGTTCCGTACAAATTAGTAGATAAAAGGGGGAATTTATAGTTTTTTAAAATATTTTCCTTCATAAATTGAAAAATATACATCGCAAAAATATTTGAAACCCTGTTTTAGCTGTGCTCTTTCATATGATACCCCACATGATTCGGTTAAAGCCATTTAAAATTTGGACCCTCCTTCCTTGCATAAAGACCCAAATGTGATTAAATTAAAATTGTCAGACTCGCCCACCGAGGGCGGTGGGCGAGTCTGACTCGCTCTTGTCCAGTTTTATTTATTATTATAGGTACATTTTAAATGTTAAGACTAACAGGCAATACAAAATAAAATTAACCACCTTGAGTAGGATGACCATTAATACTGCAGATACGAGAAGGCACGAGAATTGTTTGATGAACCACGCCACCCAGTGCAGCCAAGAGGGAAGACCCATGATCGACATAGTTTCCTGCAAATATATTAATAAATAAATGTATCTATCTATTCAGCCTGTATCCACCCACTGCTGGGTATGGGCCTTCTCTCGTTCACGCCAAATAAATGTGTATAAAATGTATTATTTTTTTATTATTTAGAGGCTGGTTAATAATTTGACCAAAATTGTTTAAGTACATTTTGTTTAAGTACTGCCAAAAAACCTGGTTTATTCAGCCAATATGTTCCCTTTATAAGTACACATATTTTGAAATTTCAGAATGTTAGGTCTGCGAGATGTACCCACTGCCACTTCAACCGAAACCAACGACCCAACAAACGAACAAAAGAGAGAACCAACTACCAAGACACGGGTTCCCGACACCGAGTTTGGTGGTTGGTGCCAGTACCAACATGTATACTTTTACGTGAATAAATTATTTTATATTTGTATTGTAACTTGCTAACCTGCTAGGCTATACTTTCATTTGTCTACGTCTTCAATTCGACATCGTAGAAGAAACTCCTAGCATAACCCTCACCATCACTCGTTGTGTGGCTTTAACAATCTCTAGTGCTAAGTGTTATTGCTATAGTTAGTAGCTAGTGCAATATGACAGGCCTCATGGCTCAGTGGTAGTACGACTGCCTCCTGAGCTGTAGGTTGTGGGTTCGATCCCCACCCAGGGCAAACATTTGTGTGATGAGCATGGATGTTTGTTCTGTGTCTGGGTGTTTCTATTTATCATAAGTATGTATTTACAAAAAGTATATATGTATTCTATTAACCATCTAGTTTCCATAGTACAAGCTTTGCTTAGTTTGGGCTAGATGTTATTGTGTAAAAAAATATTGCGATTTTAATCAAGACAGAGAAAATATTTTACACAGTGCACTATTGTAATATTTAGTGAAAACAGATGGGCAAAATATACTGAAATATTCACGAGTCCTCCTAAGCTATTAAAACCTATTAAAACGATATTTAATTTTGTAAAATGCTGCTGTAGATAACTCCTAAAGAACGCTACATACTCGTAATAATGAACTATTTTTGTACGATCCGACTGAAAAAACGAGTTAAGTTGCATTTCCGTCAATGCTGGAAAGTGGATAAGGATAATGAATATTGAACAACTGTTAAACTGAGGAAAAAACCAGAAGCTGCCTTGCAGAATAACTTCCATGAATGGACAATTTCTAGAACTTTTGTTAAAAATTAAGGGATTAAATAAAATTACCTTCAGTTGTAACTCTTTCTCCGTCGTTATTAATCTCACTGTATTTACGAAAGTATATGAAAAACTTAACATAATGATGATCGTGATAAATCTTTCCAAAACCACCAGTAATGGGTCCTCTCTGAACGCAATTTGCGGCAGTCTTTGCATATACACCTTAGTGCTAGGCTCTTTTCCGATTTTATCCTTTATGATTTCATTCGACACGGCATGCTGGATAGCTAAAAACATTTCTGAAGAGTAACCTGTAAATTATATATTTATTGTAATCTACACGTATATATGTATACACATAATTTTGGAATAGTCCAAGGTCGCTTTCATGATGGACTGGGAGAAAAGAAAAACAGAATATACCAGCCGCTTCTCTACCGAGCATTATGTAAAAAGTCAGTTTAGGGCTTAAGGAAAATTGGCGCAATTATGTAGGCGATGGGTCGACCCCCTGTCACTGCAATCTAACATTTACATATACCCTTGAATCCCCACCATTCCATCTAATTCTACAGACTGACATACTCGTAGAGTTCATTCCATATCACCATAATCATCGTATTGTCAATACTACGCGGGTGATACCGCGGAGCATCGCTAGTATTCTATAAAATGCCAATTTGACCACCACCAACCGGCATCGACCATTCATTTCGGTACAAATTTGCCGAAGTTAGGTATATCCGTTAGGCACTAGGAATGTAAACCCAGTTGTACGAAACTTTCACTTTAATAGCTCCGAATGGTGTTGCGAAATATAATGCAACGGCCTCATCGAGAATAATACATATAACTTACCTACTTCCAGAAAGGAATTGAGGATAATATTATATCCCGAGAGAGGAATTAAGGAAACTTCACGAGAGCGGCATTGAGTATAATATAATAGAAGTTATTTAAGCTGACCCCACCACCATATGGATAGCTAGGAAAAGAGAGAGAGAGAGAGAGAGAGAGAGAGAGAGAACCTAGAACCTACTTAGTCTCGAGCACCGACGTAAAGTAACACGTCTGTAAAATATAGATTTGATAGAATTCATTTCGGCGAGTGTGTGCAAGAGCTTCACGACCTTATTCTATCCTCCCCATTCTAATACAGGTCTAGCTAAAAGTCGGCGCATTACCAACCCTTTCTCATTGAAATACCAAAATTCCGTACTCAACAATTTCGGTACACGTTCTTGATGAGTACATACAGTCATCATCATCTCAGCCACAAGAAGTCCACTGCTGGACATAGGCCTCCCCCATGGAATTCCAAAATGACCGGTTGGAAGCGGCCTGAAGAAATCCGTTGACGTACAAGTCACCGACATAGCACAGCGGATTAGCAAGTTAAAGTGGCAGTGGGCAGGGTACATAGCACGTAGAACTGACGGCCGATGGGGCCGAAAAGTTCTCGAACGAAGACCACGTACCGGCAAGCGCAACGTAGGAAGACCAGCCACAAGGTGGACAGAAGAAATCATACAAGTGGCAGGAAGGATGAGTACTGTACAGGAATGAAATTCTTTGCCGCCTTCTCCGTTTCCTGAGAGCTATAATGTTGGAATTTTCAAGGCTAGAGTGAACAGATATTTTCTAGATCAATATCGACCACATCGTTGCAGAATATCAGATAGTAGATTGATGATTTGTTGATATATATCAGGAGCCACGACCGTGCCCTCGCCATGTGAGCCAGCGGGTACGGCCGGGACTATCTTTTCTCGAACAGATTCGTCGGATTTTTAGACTATCATGGGTTCGGCCTCGATAACACTAGAGAGTTAAAGTTTTCAGGATCAAGTGTGGTCCGCGGACTAATAAAATGTAAAAAGTTTCATGTATCTAGCTTTCGATTTTATTGATACCTAAAATACGCCGATTTGGCACTGATTAACTGATGATCATCAAAAAGATAAAGTACTCGCTGAAGTCCTAGAAAGCTGAAATTTGGTATGTAAGCTACAATTTGCACACAAACAACAGAAAAATTAAGACATTTGTAACTTACAGCATGCTTTTTAATCAAGATTGAAGGCTTACAGAGATAAGTATTGTAGAGTTAGCGGCTTGGCTCTTCAGATTCAGTCAGATCTCATGTGATATATTTTTGTCAGTGAAAGTGGCATGACAATGCGAGACATGGCAACCTATTTTACCAATTTGGTGGGATATATATATATATATATATACCCCAAGAGAAGAATTGCTGATCCGCCTGTGTCTGAAGTAACGTGTTATATTGTACTCATCTCTACATTGCAAATAAGGTTACTTACTAAAAGAATGACAGTAATAGCTTCATACGTAATATGCAAAAAGACCCACCTGGAGTTTTCCCTCCATACATATCGCCTGGGTTTCTGGGTCCCGATTGAGGGAATAATGGAAATAACAAATTAGTCCTCCAGTTGGCTACCATTGGATGCTCTCTCATGGCTGTTCTCATGACAGCTGGAAATCTTAAGGATACCACTACTTCGTCTGGCCACTTTGTTGCATCTGAAAAATGTCACTATAGTTAAATATAATCAAGCCTCTGAAGCACCTATGTGTGTAGTCAATTGCTAAAACATACAGGCTATTGTCAGGGCATGCCACAAATTGCGGGTTTCCTTATTTCTTTTTTTAGGCTACCATACCTCAAAAGGAATAACCGGAACCCGTTATAGGATCACTTTGTTGTCCGTCTGTCAAGACCTGTATCTCGGGAACGCGTGAAGTTATCGAGTAGAAATTAAAACCATATACGCAGATCCATAGTATCTTCCTGCAGAGAGAAAAATCAAACTTCTGTTTTCATTTAAAAAAGTTACAGCCGAATATGTCGCAATAACATATTTCAACACTCGCAAGGGAATGAAACCTATGGAGTACTTCCCGTTGACCTATAACTGTGAAATTTGGCAAGAAGCATTGTCATATAGTGCGCATAAAAGGTAAAAATCCGAAACTGTACATTTTTTATTTAATAAAAAAGGGGTCTTTAAACAAGGGTCCAACGTTGTCCAAAGATTTTTCAGTAGTCGGGTTTTAGTTTTTGAACTTATTATTACCATTAATACACAAAGTTATTCAAGAGGAAGGTTTATATATAATACATATGCATATTATAGTAGAGATAAGCCGATAATTTCCAAGATTTGTAATGTGATGTCGTAAAAAAAACTATTTTTGTGCGCGATTTACATTTTCAAGTGTGCGAAGCCGAGGCTGGTCGCTAGCGTATAGTGTATGATAATCCTCACTGCTAAATATTCAATAAAATGTCTTACTTGCCATACTATCATCAAACTGTATTCCGCAGAGCACACCGTCCATCGCTTTAGGTCGAGTGAGAGCAGCTTCCATATCACTCGAGTTGTTGTACCCAATAGGATCTGGCTGGAATACAATGGAGATGATGTCGAAGATGTCGATCATGAGGTCATTTTTACGATTGTAGGAGTCGGCCAACACTTGCAACGCGTGAGCAGCCACTTTTCTGGTGAGCGCATTTTCTGGAGAAAATGCTATTGTGCCTCTATCCGTCGATGTTAAATTTCTGAAAGACACATTTTGTTAGATTCCAACATTAATTTTTGAAATCGTTAACTATATTATATTTTGCCGTTCTCGGATTGGTTTATTCAGCCAAAAAAAAAATAACAAGGTACACCTACACCACGACACTGCTTAAACCGTCTGCAACAGACGTAAATATAACATGTCATCCATAATCGATTACTGTCTAGAAATTGCTAAACTTGTAATTAACAGAAACATGATCAGACTGGCCTTGTGGCTCAGTTGGTAGTGTGTTTACGTCTACCTGCTGAACTGAAAGGTCGTGGGTTCAATCCCCACCCAGGGCAAACATTTGTGTGATGAGCATGGATGTTTGTTCTGTGTCTGGGTGTTTCTATGTATCATATATGTATATATTTACAAAAAAAAAAAGTATATATGTATTCTATCAGCCATCTAGTTCCATAGTACAAGCTTTGCTTAGTTTGGGCTAGATGGTGTTGTGTGAAATGTCCACAAATATTATTTATTTTATTTATTTATTTATAGATAAATAATATTTTATTCGAATATAAATATATTACGATATATTATAACCCGAAGCAAAAATGTATATTTTTTTAAATAAAACAGTAAACATAAGGATAGAACGTGATCTAAGTATGTATGAATAGGTGTCACTTTCACATATTTTATCCATGTGGGTATATAATGTTATGTTCCTATTTGACCTTTATTGATTAGCATAGACGTAACCAATCGGTCCAATCGGTCGGTGGATCGCTTCTAATCGGTCTTTTTGGAAATCCATGGGGGAGGCCTATGTCCAGCAGTGGACTTCTTACGGCTGAGATGATGATGATGATAGACGTAACATGCATAGAATGTGATGTGCCTCTAGTTCAGTAAAGCGACTATTAATAAGCCTAAGTATGTCACTCCAAAAGTTCGGGACGTCGGTTTGCGGTAATGAAATTAAAATGGCACTAGTCTAACTAGGCAGGACATGTTGCTAGACGCAGTGATGACAGGTGGAGTAAGGTTGTGACCGAGTGGTGGCCAAGACAAGGGAAGCGGAGCGTAGGTCGTCCAGCTGCAAGATGGGTCCTTATTATGTCTATAGTGGGTCGAAACTGGACTCGATTAGCACAGGATCGATGATGATGACATGATAAGAGAGAGGCCTATATACAGCAGTGGGATAGAAAAGGCTATGAATGATGATGATGATGACGTCACTCCAGCTGTAACATTTTTATTTTTTATTTTATTTTTATTGTTCGATAGGCTTGCGCTTGACCGTCAACTCACCTGGTGTTAAGCGATAGTTACGGTCTACGATGGAGCGCGCTTGCCTAGAAAAAACCTATTCACTCGCGATTTGAAGACACTTAGATTATATCTATTATATTTGTAAAAAAAGATGTAAAGTAGCATAAAAAAAGGGCCATACACTTGAAAACTTGTAAAAAGTTAAGACTTCAGACATGGCATGGCCTTGTAGCTCAGTTGGTAGTATGTCCTGTAGGTCGTGGGTTCGATTCCCACCCAGGGCAAACATTTGTGTGATGAGCATGGATGTTTGTTCTGTGTTGTGTGAGTGTTTCTATGTATCATATGTATACTTAGTCTGGCCATAAATACTGTTACAGTTAAAAATAAGAAAGATATTACATTTGAATTTGGAATCTGTCATTTTTATACGATTGTTCATTGAGTTTTCTAATTTTGGCGCCAATACATTGTACAATATTTTGCGATATTAAAATGGAGTAGGGTGATAAAGAGAACCGAATCGCTGTGATTGCATTACACAAAGTTGGTATGGAGCCAAATGCAATTTTTAAAACTCTCCATACGCTTGGTATTAGTCAAATGTTTGTGTACCGGGCTATTAATAGGTACAATGAGACCTCCTCTGTTTGTGACAGAAAAAGATCTGGCCGTCCACGTAGTGTTCGTACGAAAAAGGTGGTCAAAGCAGTAAGGGAAAGAATTCGAAGAAATCCTGTCCGAAAGCAAAAGATTTTATCTCGGGAGATGAAGATAGCACCCAGAACCATGTCGGGTATTTTAAAAGATGACTTAGGACTTGCAGCCTATGAGAGACGCACTGGTCATTTTTTAACTGATAATTTAAAAAAGAATAGGGTGGTAAAATCGAAACAACTACTGAAGCGGTACGCAAAGGGAGGTCACAGAAAAATTTTGTTTACGGATGAGAAAATCTTTACAATTGAGCAACATTTTAACAAACAAAATGACCGTATTTATGCTCAAAGCTCTAAGGAAGCTTCCCAATTAGTCGACAGAGTGCAACGTGGGCATTATCCGACTTCAGTGATGGTTTGGTGCGGGGTGTTAGCTATGAAGGAGTGACTGAGCCATATTTTTGTGAAAAAGGTATCAAAACATCGGCACAAGTGTATCAAAATACCATTCTTGAGAAGGTAGTTAAGCCCCTTAACAACACCATGTTCAATAACCAAGTATGGTCCTTCCAACAAGACTCGGCGCCAGGTCATAAAGCTCGGTCCACGCAGTCTTGGTTGGAAGTGAACGTTTCGGACTTCATCAGAGCTGAAGACTGGCCGTCGTCTAGTCCTGATCTTAATCCGCTGGATTATGATTTATGGTCAGTTTTAGAGAGTATGGCTTGCTCTAAACGCCATGATAATTTGGAGTCCCTAAAACAATCCATACGATTGGCAGTGAAGAATTTTCCCATGGAAAGAGTGCGTGCTTCTATTGATAACTGGCCCCAACGTTTAAAGGACTGTATTGCAGCCAATGGAGACCACTTCGAATAAGCTTTTATATTTTAAATTGTTTTATATTTATGTATTAAACTAACACACTGTAAAAGTAATAAATATTATTTGCAATAAAAAAATATTTTTTTTCTTCGTGACAATATTTATGGCAAGACTAGGTATATTTACAAAAAAAATGGTTGTCTGTAAAGTCGGTTTACGGACGATAATTTTACGTGATAACGTCATTATAGATGCGTCACAAGCCGAACCCTTAGGCCGATCGTGCCTTTCTAACGCTTGTTCTGCGCTCTTGCTTGCACGCTCGGCTCAGGCGGAACGTGACAATGAGTCATGCTTTTTCGTGCGTGCAGCGCCCGTTCATCGATTTATAAGACGTCATCGTTATCATGTCAAAAAAAAGTATATATGAATTCTATCAGCCATCTACTCGTAGTTCCATAGTACAAGCTTTGCTTAGTTTGGGCTAGATGGTGTTGTGTGAAATGTCCCCAGATATTTATTTATGTAGGTGAAGCTAATACTTTCTAAACAAATCTAGAAGTTTCGTATCGAGTGACGATACACTTCTATAATATTCAAAACAATGTACATATTCTTGTAAAAATCTGATAAAACAGAACTTTGTTTTAATCATTGTAATAGTACAATAGACATTTACAAGTTGTGTATGTTTATCTATTATCCTATATCTTGCTAAAATTATTTATGACACTTATTTCTTATCAGCATCTGCTTACATTGTAGCAATATCATTTTGTTATTAGCACATTAACAAATGCAATTTATAAGTACCACATCATTTTATATGATTTCTTTGTTTGTTTCGTCTCCATGGATTCCCAAAAAGACCGATTGGAAGCGGCTTAAATTCAGTGTCTTCCCACCACTTATATGAGGTCATCTGTCCATCTTGTGACTGGTATTCCTACGCTGCGGTTGCCGGTGCATTGTCCCCACTCCTCAAAGAGGCATAAACCAACTCAAAGAATTTGCATTAAATACCAAACTAACAGAGTGATTAAACGTTCTTGCAGTCTCTGATGAAGCACAATAAAATGCTTATAAAAAAGATGCTGTAATACTTACCCTCCCATTTCAGTCAAGTTGAAGTATGTAGGTTTAAACGGTGGATATGTCATGTTTGGTTGTGCTTTTGGCTCCACAAGGAACCTTACCAGAATCAGCAGCAGTGAGAAAAATATTGGTGATATGATTTCAAACAAGCTTTGCCATTTGTGCCTTCTTTGTAGTACTAAGTTTTTCCAAATTAGCAGTTTTAGCTTCTCTGAACCAGACATTGTGCTAGAATATATCACTGAAAAACATAAGTAAATATCAATTATGGGATACCTACCTGTTATTTACTCCCAATGCTAACAAAAAAGCTTTTAAAACTTTCACGTGGTAGTTTCAGTAGTAGCTCCCTAACTGATGAAACAATTTTAATTCAATTAAAAAAAAAAAAGGATGGTTGTTATAAGTTTGATGTTGTTTATTTGTGCATCTTAGCTCTGAAACAGATGGACTGATTTTGATCTAGTTATGTTTTGTTTGATAGAGTATTTGTTTAAGTATTCCTTGCTATGTTTCATTGAAATCGGTTCAGCCGTTTTTATATGGGAGTTTATTTAGTTTTCCACACTTGTTTTCAACAAATAATTTGTGTTTAGCCATGTTTGAAAAAGTCTGAAACCTTTTAACAGCACTAAAATGCTTGTGTAGGTGTATGCTATATATTTTTGGATAATCTAAATCCACTGTAGCACCAGAATAGATGTCCTTATTTATCATTGTGAATAAAATTCCAATATTGTTTTGTAGAGGGGTACGTAGAACATTTAGATACAAAAACAACTAAGCATTGATGTAAATAGTAATTATACTATTTGTAAGTATTTACTAAATACTTACAAATAGTATGTAATAGTGCATTGGATTCTGTGACAAATTGGTAGTACGAATTGTACAAGTGTGCATGTCTAATAATAAAAAAAATGGTAAAAGAAAAACATCTCTATCACTCTACGTTATCAAGTGCTAAAATAAATTTTACTACTTATCGGCGTAATTTAAATATATCTTGAAAACACTTTATATGAGAATAGAGTAATTACAAGGGAGGTACCCTTGTAATTCCTCCACACGTAAAGTCGGGATGTTTTTTCTCGTAGGTATACCCCTTGGTGTTGGCTTGTAATTGGAGAGGTAATTCAAAAATATATTATTCAATTTAGTATTCCATGTTTGTTTTAACCCTCTACCAGCTAAATGGTTCTTAAGTGTCAGCAATTCATTTCCCTAACGAAATTCTAAGGAAAAATATCACAAGTAAGTAGGTTTTACAAGAGTAATAGTCGATCAACTTAACTTAAGAGGGTAGACCACCGACAAGACTTTTGAAAAATAGGTATTTCGCGAATCTTTCGCTGTCTCGAAAGAGCCGAATGAAGATGATTTCTATGTGTGCGTAAACGAATTGTTTCTGTGCGCGCACCGCCCGGTGACGGCGCGCGGCTCGCGGCAGCGGCGAGTCTTCCTAATCTTTGCACTCGCCCGCGCGTTATTATATTTTGTAGAGTCCGAAAGGTTTCTCCTTAGAATATAGAAAAATACAGAAGGCGCGTCCAGATGCAGTTACAAAATCCGTGCTGTGTCCAAAAACAAAAGAATCGTCCCGCACCCTTCTCACCTCTCACCCGCATAATGTTGCTAGTGTAGGCATTATTTACCCGTTGCTGTGGTAAATCGTGGAGATAAAAATATATTAAAATAAAATATTTACTTTCTTAAACGGATATCATTATTTTTATAACTGTTCTCTTGACTTACTATTCGGATTAATCGGTCAAATAAATTATTTTGTGTTTGTATCTTATTACGTTAGCTTAAAAGGTTAGGCATTATTTTAACCTGTCACAGCTAAGTAGGTTTGGGGGGTTCTTCCTTCCTTCTTCCTTCCATCCTTCCAGGCTTCAATCATTTTACCAAAAAAAAGTTTCGCGCTCGATTCGCTCGCGCATGATTGTTTCATATTGATCTATATTTGTATTGATCATTAAAGTGCTGTAAACTTTCTAATACGAGCAAATAATTAACTAAAAATAGCCACTAACCAAATTTTTTTGGGTTCACTAATACGAAAAACAAAGCATAACGAGCGCGAAAATTGTAGTAGTGTTTTTATAGTATATAAATACACTACTACACACTACATACAATTTTCGCGAAAAAACCATAAGCTATGCCCAAGTCCATTGCTGAGCCCCCCCCCCCCCCCCCCCCCATGAAATGAACTCCTGGTTACGGCCCTGGTAGGCTTTATAAGTTAACGGTTATAGACTACCACCACAAAAAAAAATACAAAATATCTGAGGAAAAATTTCGCACTAAATCCATTTAAATCGCAAAATCAATCAATATGTTCACAATATCAAACAAGTAGTTCTATTTTAAGTCCATATAGGGTGAACTGCAATTATGAAACGCTACCCTGAACGCTACTCGACATGCACTTGGCCAATTAATTTTTAATCGGATAAAAATATATTTAAATGCCTACTCATTTAATTTACAAACTACTAACTAAAAAAATCGGTAGCAAGTAAAAGTAAGGAAAATCAAAACGTTGATATTGGCAACACCAACAAAATGGACGATTCTTTCTCTACGATGATCAAAGACCGAACAATTTATTAAATAAATACGTAAGATAATGTCAATTGTGCTACTTACACGTGAAATGTTATCCCATCGTGTTTTTTTTTCACCCCAGCAGTATTTTTACACGTAGGAACGACACATGACGGCATATTTGAATTAAATTTAACACCAACAAAGCTTGCCACTCGTTAAGACGTTCATAGAGCAACTGATCGCGCGCGCTTCAAACTACTCTATATATGAGTAGTTTCTGTCGCTTCAGTTCTAAGCATGTTCACGGTTTCTGTATTTTTCTATATTCTAAGTACCTACCTTCGTATCTACCTGACTGACAGAGTATATCCAAAGTAGCTGGTTTGAAGTAGCCTGTGCTCGCAAGGTCTACCGATCATATTCGAAACTCTTGTTCCGAAGTGGGTATCTAATGTAGAAACATTTGACACCCACATTTGATTAGATTGACAGAAGTCAAATATTAAAAATCTACCAACAAATGAGTAGCAAAGTAGAGGAGAAAGATTCTCTCTCGATAGGCTAAGGGTATTTTACGCCACCTCAGCTTCTTGACCGCGGTGTTTTCATGTATTATGTAGCACAGAAATACGTACGACGCGACGCTGCGCTGCCATGCCGCGGGCCGCGGGACGGCTGCTCGCAAGAAAAATTATTGTAAAATAAATTACTATGAAATAGTACACTAGGAAAACCTGTAAACTACAAGTATTTATTGTTTTCCAAAAAGCTGTTTTTTGCTGCTTATGCGGGTTTCTAAGACGTTTCCACCAAAACTCAAGACTTCTTCTTTTTAGGGTTCCGTACCCAAAGGGTAAAAACGGGACCCTATTACTAAGACTTCGCTGTCTGTCTGTCTGTCTGTCTCCAGGCTGAATCTCATAAACCGTGATAGCTAGAAAGCTGAAATTTTCACAAATGGTGTATTTCCGTTGCCGCTATAACAACAAATACTAAAAATTAAAAAATAATAATTAAGGGGGTCCCCATACAATAAACGTGTTTTTTTCGTATTTTTTTGCTCAATATTAAAAACGGTAACAGGTAGACGCTTCAAATTTTCACAGAATATTTACTTGTATATTACCTTTTAAAATAAATAATTAAATAACAATAAAGTAAATATTAAAGGGGGGCTCCCATACAACAAACGTAATTTTTACTCGATCTTAATTAACAGGTAGTAAACTTGAATATTTGTAAGTAAATATTTAGAAATATATTAACTATAAAAATAAATACCTACCTAATCTATTACATAAAAACTCACAAAATGAAAATAATCCGTGCATCTAAACGCGGTGCGATCGCCGCGCCGCGGTGTGGTGGTGGCGCGAGCTCGAGGCGGTTGCTAAGCAACGGCCGCGCGGGTAGCGGGGGAGGTAACATCACGGAGCGAGCCATAACCGCGGTCCGCGCGTATTCGCGCGAGCGTCGTCATGCTGCTCGGATGTGTATCGAAAACCTACCTATAAGTTTGCAATTTACTACTTGCAATTTCGTTGATTTCTCGTTATTTTATACGATTTTCTATTATATATGATAGTACGGAACCCTTCGTGCGCGAGTCCGACTCGCACTTGGCCGATTTTTTGTTTAACCGATAGGTAAACAAATAAGGACTATCAATAAAGTACTGTAACAAAGAATGCAAAATCATAGACTTTCTAAAATCTTCACAATCCATTATGACTCCATGTAATAGGGCATTAAACTTAGAATATAGAAAAATACAGAAGGCGCGTCCAGATGCAGTTACAAAATCCGTGCTGTGTCCAAAAACAAAAGAATCGTCCCGCACCCTTCTCACCTCTCACCCGCATAATGTTGCTAGTGTAGGCATTATTTACCCGTTGCTGTGGTAAATCGTGGAGATAAAAATATATTAAAATAAAATATTTACTTTCTTAAACGGATATCATTATTTTTATAACTGTTCTCTTGACTTACTATTCGGATTAATCGGTCAAATAAATTATTTTGTGTTTGTATCTTATTACGTTAGCTTAAAAGGTTAGGCATTATTTTAACCTGTCACAGCTAAGTAGGTTTGGGGGGTTCTACCCCCCCCCCCCCCCCCCGAAATCCTGGCCATTATCAAAAATCCTTCCAGGCTTCAATCATTTTATAAAAAAAAAGTTTCGCACTCGATTCGCTCGCGCATGATTGTTTCATATTGATCTATATTTGTATTGATCATTAAAGTGCTGTGAACTTTCTAATACGAGCAAATAATTAACTAAAAATAGCCACTAACCAAATTTTTTTGGGTTCACTAATACGAAAAACAAAGCATAACGAGCGCGAAAATTGTAGTAGTGTTTTTATAGTATATTACTATAAAAACACTACACTACTACACACTACATACAATTTTCGCGAATAAACCATAAGCTATGCCCAAGTCCATTGCTGAAACCCCCCCTGAAATGAATTCCTGGCTACGGCCCTGGTAGGCTTTATAAGTTAACGGTTATAGACTACCACCACAAAAAAAAATACAAAATATCTGAGGAAAAAATTCGCACTAAATTCATTTAAATCGCAAAATCAATCAATATGTTCACAATATCAAACAAGTAGTTCTATTCTAAGTCCATATAGGGTGAACTGCAATTATGAAACGCTACCCTGAACGATATTCGACATGCACTTGGCCAATTAATTTTTAATCGGATAAAAATGTATTTAAATACTTACTCATTTAATTTACAAACTACTAACTAAAAAAATCGGTAGCAAGTAAAAGTAAGGAAAATCAAAACGTTGATATTGGCAACACCAACAAAATGGACGATTCTTTCTCTACGATAATCAAAGACCGAACAATTTATTAAATAAATACGTAAGATAATGTCAATTGTGCTACTTACACGTGAAATGTTATCCCATCGTGTTTTTTTTTCACCCCAGCAGTATTTTTACACGTAGGAACGACACATGACGGCATATTTGAATTAAATTTAACACCAACAAAGCTTGCCACTCGTTAAGACGTTCATAGAGCAACTGATCGCGCGCGCTTCAAACTACTCTATATATGAGTAGTTTTTGTCGCTTCAGTTCTAAGCATGTTCACGGTTTCTGTATTTTTCTATATTCTAAGGGTTTCTCCTACGAAAAAACAAAAGAGATGATGAAGTTTAGGAAAGATTGAGCCAAAATTAGAATTTTATTACAAGTACCAAAATTAATCGACGGTCTTATACCGAGAAGTACAAGTGAGGGAACGGAAATGAACCACGATTTTTTAATAGTATTTTTACACTTCCTAGTACATATCTAAGTATGAACCTTTACTTGGAAATAAAAAAAATATCACTCGTATGTATATTCGTATTTGTTAGTAATACTCGCCCACATGAATTTGTCAAATTTTGCATCTTTTAGTATAATTAGTGTTCTTTTTACCCGAGTTCACAACAAGGAGGGTAATGTTTTTCGGGATTTATTTATGTTAATATACAATAATTAAGTAATTCTACTCAGTAATTCAGCATTGGACCTCAAGATACAGGCTTTGCCGAGTTTATAGGAAAGATACACTTCTGGTTCAAGAGCCAAAAAGGCGGAAATCGAGGCGTTGAGAGAAGACATGGTTGTGCGTATGAATAAAGCTCTAAAAGCTGTTTCCGATTAGGGTGTCGAAAATCTCGTCAATTTCAACGCCAACAAGACTCAAGCCTGCCTTTTCTCCGCCAAAAAAAGAGTGAGTTTATTTTGTCTCCTACTTTCCTAAATGTATTTTTATCATTGACAGACCGTGTTGAACTGCTTGGACTCACGTGAACCCCAACAATGAACTTTAAGGGCTACCTTGAATCTAAAGCTTAACTGGCTAGTAAAAAGTTTGGCATCATTAATAAGGTTAGGCGATACTTCTCACCGGGACAACTGCTTCATCTGTATCAAGCACAGGTCCGATCGTGTATGGAGTACTGCTGCCACCTTTTTGATGGATCGGCCAAGTATCAGCTGGAAGCTTTAGAATCAGTGGACCGGCGAGCTGTGAGGTTAATCGGTGACGATAAACTAGCTGCCAAGAAGCTACTTACTCTCGAGCACCGCCGTAAAGTAGCATGTCTGTCTATTTTCTACAGGATTCATTTCGGGGAACGTGCGCAAAAGCTTCACGACTTAATTCCACCCTCCCCATTTCACTACAGGACTACCAGAAAGTCGGCGAATTACCACCCATTTATTACCACCCATGAATTACCACCCAAAAATCCGTACTCAGCGATATCGATCCACATTCCTGTTGCGTACTGCACAAGAATGGAATTTGTTGCCGCCATCTCTGTTTCCTAAGACCTACAATCTTGGAATTTTCAAGGCTAGAGTGAATAGATATCTTCTAGATCCACACCGTCGCTTAACATCAGGCGAGTTGGTGGTTAATCGTAGATCTATAATGTATAAAAAAAAACAGTTCAAACTAAAACGGGAGCAGTAATTAAACCAAATGTGGGCATTAAATCAGTAAATTAGGTAAATACACAAACTATTTTTTTTAAATCGATACTAGGCCATAAACTACCACTAACTTTTAGACAGGTAAATTAAATTTAAATAAAATAACAAAAAAAAACTACGCAGAAAAAAGTCTATTTATTTTTATTTATTTTATATTTTCATTCATAAACCGAAAAATATATACCGTAAAAATATTTAACACATTCCTGGCTGACTACTCGGATCCGAGTGGGGCGGGGCTATAGTAGCAGCGCCTCCCACTCGGATCCGAGCCAGCGTCCCGTTCATTTTGTAGAAGTCAGTAAACCACCGGCGTTTGAGGCAGTCAATGTTGCTTTGCGCGACCACTCTGTACTTAATCAAAATTCGCCTAAAAAGTTTTGGTTCCCAGCTGAAGTGAAGGGTCTGCAGGGGGCGAAGAATGTGTTAAAAACCTATTTTAGCTTATGCTAATGAGGCTCTTTCATATAAAACCCCACATGATACGGTTAATTCACTTTAAAATTTGGGCCCTCATTCCTTGCATAGAGACACTATTTTTTTGTGATTTAATTAAAAATGACCAGTTTTCGGATTTATTTCTATATGTGTACTCTAACATAGTGCTTCTTGCAAAATTTCAGAATTCTAGGTCTACGGGAAGTACCCCATAGGTTTTGATTCCTCTGTGAGTGTCGAAATATGCGTTTTTTACGACATATTCGGCTGTAACTTTTTTTTACGAAAACAGAAATTTTATTTTTCTTTCTGCAGCAAGATGGATCTGCGTATATGGTTTTAATTTCAACTCGATACCTTCACGCGTTCCCGAGATAAAGGTCTTGACACCCGGACGGACGGACAGACGGACAGACGGACAGACGGACAGGCGGACAGACGGACAACAAAGTGATCCTATAAGGGTTCCGTTTTTTCCTATTGAGGTACGGAACCCTAAAAAACAGTTGAATTGTTAACCTCCTTCCTTTTAAAGTTGGTAGAAACTGTACTTATTCGTTAAATCCAACGAGCTTTATCGTAACTAAGAAGTCATTTTACAAGTATTATTTTAAATAATGCTCATTTCAACACAGATTATAGCATTTTTGTTCGCATAGTTTCACGAATTTCTCGCAAAAACTTACCCTCGACTTCATATCTAGTAACACTTACAGTACGAAAGTTATTAAGTCATCACTAGAAAGATAAGCCGATCAAAGAAATAGTTGAGATACTTCTGTACGTAAGAGGAAAAAAATTGTGTTGCTTTTCAAACACAACTTACATAATGATATAATATGTTTGGTTAATAATATCAATAATTATCGATATAACTAAGTACAACACTAGAACTTTGGTAATTATCGACTCTAGCACATCACTATTCTGACTGTATACGTATTTGTCTGACCTGCCCCTTTCCGAAGCCATCCGAACAGTTCCGAACGCAGTGTGAGAGTGACAACTGCAGCCCGGAGTGATTTTAGGTACGAAAAATCGGCAAAATTGAGGGTTGGTATTCCTGAATTTCCTCTTACAAAAATTAACAGATCCTCTTAATTTTTTACAAGAAATAGTTTTTCTATGTCTGTCCCATTTTATTTTATCTTAGATTATCGTTAAATTGTTGCTAAGAGGCCCTGAATATGGTGGAACAACAATTGTAAAATTTTGTGATTTTCAGAGGCTCCTAGTTCTGATTATAATAACATATTCAACAAAATAAAATGGGAGCGACATAGTTTAAGCATAAATAAATTTTATAACACAAAAAGCTATCATCTAGAGTCATTTTCCAGTGAGAAAACTTAGGAATTTGTTTGTATGGGAAAAACGCCACTGGTCTACCCTCTTAACTAGAATATTTTTAGTATCAAACAACCCTATTTTAAGTTCGCATAATATTGACATAGACATAAATTGTGATATGGAACTACGAAACCCTACATTGCACGTGGCCCGACAAGCACTTGATCGATTTTTTTAAATTGTTTTTAGTTGGTACATACCCGAAAACTAGTCTACTAAAAACCAAACAAAAGAGAACTCAAGAAACTTAAAGAAAACAATAGGTTTGCAGTTCATGGAATGGGGTGTATTAATCTTAGAACTTATATTTGATAATGAGGTCATTCAACACTCAAACGATTGTAGAATTTTTTGGCTTTATTTGATTTTGAAAGAAATTATTTCATTAGTAAAAAAAAACAGTTTCCGGCAGCCTAGTGGTGAGAGCGTCTGACTTGCGATCCGCAGGTCCTGGGTTCGAATCCCACGGCACGCACCTCTGTCTTTTCGAAGTTATGTGCGTATTATTGATTGCCGCCAACTTCAAACAGTGAAGGAAAACATCGTGAGGAAACCTACATATCTGAGAGTTCTCAATGATCTTGAAGATGTGTGAAGTATGCCAACCCGCACTTGGCCAGCGTGGCAGACTATGGCCTAACCCTTCTCACAATGAGAAGATGGCCCGTTCCCAGCAGTGGGACAGTTTGTACAAACAGGGCTGATAAAAAAAAATGCAATTAAACTATTTTATTTTGCCGCTCGCTTGTAGCTCAAATTTTTTAAATGGCATTTCCTATGAAAATGAACATGATTGAATATGACGAATTGATTTAATTTGATGGATCTATGTTTTTTACACCAAAAAAGTAAAATAAATCCAACCTAAATTACGTAAATCACCGTTTATGAAGATTTTCCGCTATCAAAATGAACGGGAGTAAATTTTACTCACATTCGCGTTTAAATTTGACAAGCCAAATGGCTTGTCAAACGCAATTTTCTTAAATATTTTCGACACTATTGGACTTGTTACTTCTTTACTTTAAAATTGACCACGAAAGAACACGCTTAAATAAGTAAAATACTATTAGACTCGTACATTAATACTCTGATATCGTCAAAAATATGAAAAAGTGTTTGTAAAGTTACCCACGCTGACAGTAATCTGTCTAATATTTTCATAATAGTTTCAACCTCGAACAGTCAAAACCTTATGTGGCAATTCACTGCACTTTTCATTCTATGTTTTTATTAGGGAACTAATATTTGAGCTGTTATTTAAATATTCGAGATGTTATTATGATCAGTTCAAAAACATATTGAGCAGTTATTTAATTTAATGGCGGTTGATTAATTACTGCAACAGTAAAAAAAAAAACAATTACTCGGTTATTTTATCATACAATGTCAATTCTAAAAATAATTGAGCAGTCCAATAACTGAATGAGCGGTAAAAATGATGGAAAGTTATCTATGTATTTAACTAGGTATAAGCAATAATTTCTTCAGAGATTAGGTTATGTTTTTTTTTTATATACAAATTTATAGATAATAATTTTTACCGCCCATTTAATTATTTTCCTGCTCAATTATATATTCACTGATCCATTTCATTATTTTTTATTACTCATTTTTGTTTACTTTACTGCTTAGTTTTAACTGCTGAACTAGTAATTAAACGTGCCATTTATAATTTTTAACTTACCAAAACTGCTATTTACAACTGCTTCTTTAAATCATTAAATAGTAAATAATAGTTAAAAGTATATAGTGCCTTTTTATTAGGTGTTAACTTTGTCTATGCTTCAATTTGCCGTATACCTAATTCAAAACACGGTTGCTTTCGCACACTACCGCTTTGCGGTAAAACAGCAGCAAATATGTAATACCTACCTACTTTCCCAGATGGGCTCTACAGAGAATCATATAGGTATAATTTATATTGGATAATCACCGAAATGTAAATACTTTAAACGTCTATTATATCAATGTCAAATTAAAACATTTTTGAAATTAAATTCACACGGGCTCGTAATCACGAGACTATATAAAGCCCTTGAAAATAATCATAGGCATTGAACAATGGGAAACCCTTGAAAACAATAATGACCTACCTACTTACCAAAGAACAATAGAATATCAGTCAAAATCCAAAATACACTTGAAATTACATAACATCATACAGTCACACTGTTCACTTTATTTATCGTTCATTAAATTATTATATTGACACTCGCGAAAAAAGAATTTAAATTCATTTGGCGAGACTACAAATTAACAATATAAATAGATGAACTTGCACTAAGCGTACCGAAGTAAACAAAACATCTGCTTTTGACAGCAGCGGACGGCGACCGACTGCGAACTGATTGATGCAAATGCAATGCAGGGATGGATTTCGAACATAAAAAAAACTATACACGTCAGAACGAGGCAAGCATGGGCGTAGCTATAGCTTTCTCATGGGGGGGGTCCGCGGATCCAAAAATTTACTACTATTTGCCTCTTTATTTGTGCACACTATACGCAGACGAGTACTGGTTTCCAAACGTCAATCTTAGTTATAAACATTAAAATACACGAAAATTAAGATAGGGACAAACGTATAACTGTAAATAAAGTTTAATAAAGTGTATAAGTAACGTCGGAACATTATTAATTTATATTATACTAGATGTACCCTATGATTTCACCCGTTTAAACAAGCGCTCAGCATTTGCATGACTCAAGTAAACAAAACATAGGCATTAAGCATGCGCGAGCGAAGCGAGCGCGAAAATTGTAATAGTGTTGTTATAATAATATGATTTATTTCTCCTATTAGAGAGCTCAAAGTTTTTTCATGGTAAAATAGCAATAATGCGCGAGCGAAGCGAGCGCGAAAATTTTCAATGTTTTTGAAATGGAATCTTGGAAGTGATTTGATTCATTGATCGTGTTTGCAAGCCTAAGTTGTTGTGGCACATATGAACCAAAGAAGTATTATGTGTTCAAAGAAAAAATTAAATACCCGACTTGATAAGAGTGACTTTTACGCTAGTAAAAATTATATTTACAACCATTTGAATGCATTGATTGCCAATTTATTATTCTTAAATTTAAACATATGGCTTTATAGAAAATTGCAAACATAATTATCTAGGCGCTACTTCCTTGGTAGTCGGAAAACCATTTTTGGTTAGTGATTATTTTTTGGTGAATTACTCGTATTTTCTATTAGTACGGCACTTTAAGTTTTGTTAGATCTTAAAATATTTTTTATGTAAAATTGGCTTGGACCGAATTGAAATGTTTGTGTTTTTTTTTTTACGATAGATCTACGACCTTTAGATAGATCTACGAACTTTAAGATATATCTACGACTGACCACTAATTCTCCTGATGTTTATCGATGTAGTTAGTTTTACAAAGGACGATTTTTTTGTAAGTTCATTCAGTTATTTCATATGAAAATGAAAAGTATATTTATTTACATAAACATAATAAACTTAGTTACTCGTATTATTCACTCTCAGTACATCTTTACATTAAGTCTATGAAAGAATTTAAATAAAATCTAAAAACTTTGATTCCCGCACATTCCATTCCATTCCATTCCAAAAATTTAAGAAAGCCTCTAGTTGACATAGTTAATTACATTATATATAACTCAAAAATCTGTGCATGCGCGAGCGAAGCGAGTGCGATAAATATTGAAGCATATTAAGAACTTTTTTTGTGAAAAAGTATGCGTAAAATCGCTTTAAAAGATTATAAATGCGCATTCTTTAGAATAATTAAAAAGCCTATTGTTTATTACGAAATAATTCGTTAGGGGTTACGAAAAAACTTTTTTTATTTTTGCAAGGGATGTATTAGTATTATTACAAAAAATATAGTCTGTAACACTCTGGAAGCGAAGACGAATCTAATGACATCTTGCACATCAAAATCGGTCAAGCCGTTCAGGCTGTAGGTTGTCATATAGAAACATACATAGGTACATACTCACATACATACATACAAACATAGACACACTCGAAAAACATTACCCTCCTTCTTACGCAGTCAGGTAAAAATATATAGTTTCGATTTGATATGCACGTTTGTAGTATGCGCGGGCGAAGGACGGACTAAAGTCATACTGCATCTCTAGTAAAACTATCGATATGACAACCGCACATCAGGTGTTCATGTTTATTTTTTAACATCCGTGCCATCCGCGATTTTGACAGCACTTAATTTTTTTTTCGGCCAATGCCATGGGGGGGGTCCGGACCCCCTGGACCCCCCCCTTATATACGCCCATGGAGGCAAGTATTATTATTTCTGTTATCTTGTTACTATTTTGTTGCGAATTATTTATTATGATAATTATCTGCGGAGAGCGGAGATGAATCATAATAAAAAATATTGTAAAACCAAAAGTTCCAACCAAGCTAAACTTCGAAAATATACAAATTTTTGCATACGCCAAACATATTACAATGTTAATAATTGTAATATGTTTGGCGCTTAACGCCTTACTTATTAATAATAAGTAAGCGTTTTTTACTGTTGATAACAATATCATAACATTACTAAGGTCCGGTTATATATAAATTACCCTAAACATTTGTTACCTATCTAAGGAACATCCTATTCCCTAAATCCAGTCCTGAATATCTTGGAGTGACGTCATCACGTGCCTATTGAACTTGGGTTACCATACATAATTCATATTACTCCCTTTTGGTTGACGCCTTTTTTTGTTTATCAGAGGTTGACGCGTTATACATATTGTAATTCAACTTCAAAAACGAAAGAGGTTCAATATTCGACAGTAGGTTTTAGGGTTCCGTAGTCAACGTGTCTGTCCGTATGTCCGAGGCTTAGCTCAAAGAATATTTGTACTAGAAAGTTGTAATTCTTATTTTATCATGTAATGTAATCAGCGATGAACAGTACTAATGATAAATAAATAAGTTTATTATGGGTATACAATTGTACATATTTATTATGGCAATAAATTGGTATAATAAAACGTACCTCCCGTAGGTACACATAAAGTGGGGATGAATTATTTTTTCGCATCTACCCTAACGTTTGAGGCATCGTAGTCTTTAGATTCGTCTTCACTTGTTGAGTATCTTGCATTTTTGTAATAATAACAATACATCTCTTTCAAAAATAAAAAATGCTATTTTTCGTAACTTCCAATGCCAAAAACAAATGATTTTACGTACACTCAACAGCGTATCAAACTAACGAAATCATAAGTTAGACTGCAAAAATCACTCTTCTGCATTGGGGTATTTTGTATAGATACTTGTTTGAAGCCTGTTACAAAAATACAATTCTGTGATACAACTTTCTTCCGTTGTATATACTGTATAATAATTTTCTATGATCAACACGGCAGCATTGAACATTGGGTCGGCGCGGCGAAGCCTTTAAATGGCTTTATTTCTTGATATAAAATCTGTAAATTTCGTTATAATAATATAACCATTTAAACATCGATAAAATGAATAAGTATTTTTTGGAACTGTTCAAACTTGTACGATGCGTCGATTCATAATAAACGCTGGCAAGTATATTTCTTATTAATTTTCTGTAATAATATACTTGAGTTATAAAATTATGACCGTTGGGGTGTAATAAATAAATACAAAACAAATAAATATTAAATATTTAATTGAATTATCTACACGATCACAATACTAAACAATCATATTTCCATAGAATACATCGTATCCCTAAACAGGTAGGTATATGAAGTTTCCTATTACTTATTTATCAAAGTTGAGATTGAAAATAAAGCTGTTAAATTGGATCAACATGTGTCATAATATTACAATATTAAGTACTTATATTAAAATAATGCATCAAAATATTTTTATAAGAGTACGAGATTTTTATATTTCAAATTTAAAGCAACAAGTTGAAAGTGTGTTCAGCTAACGAACTATTGTGGCATTGAGGGCGCTGCTGCTATCAGATGCGACTGACGCATTAAATTTGTAACTTTTGTCAACACTACTTTAACTTTGCAAACTCGACTACTTTTATAAAACAATAATGCAAATATACGACTGTGGTGCTGCGTCAAGAGGACAAGTTAATCTGAACAGACTTTTGATATACATTTAATATGTTGCATAAGTTTTATTTTAATTTGTTACAGATTACGTTGATAAATACAGTGACTATTATATATATTCTAAGGTTGTCTTAGATAAAATTTAAAACACTTTGTACGTTTGAGTTTTTTTTTTTATGCAAGATAGATCTACGATTAACCACCAACTCGCCTGAAGTTAAGCGACGGTGTGGCCGAGGATGGATCTCGTCAATCTAGAAGATATCTAATCACTCTAGCTTTGAAAATTCCAAGATTGTAGGTATCAGGAAACAGAGATGGCGGCAAAGAATTCCATTCCTGATTTAATATTTATTATATAAATTGATATTATTGTTATAAATTAAATTAATATTTATTGAGATTAATTGCATAGGCAGATCAATTCTACATAATAAGCAGATAATAGCAATGCGACGTATATGATCAGATTTTGATCAATATAGCATTTTTAACAATACATAATTGGCAAGGTAATATTCACTAAAATATATGATATAATAATTAGCAATACTGCAAATAATCACAATGTAAGATCACTATATGTCATATCTACAAGCGCGTATTTATGTAATAATTAGATAGGTATATACAGACAGAAATACATAAATAGTTATTAGTGAAATATAATTTCAGCATTTTCTGTCAAATAAAATAATCAGGATCTATAAAAATAATCACAGGAAACAGGAACTTAAAATTTATAATTGTTTATCGGTCAAGTGAACAACGTCTAAACTGCATAGTTACTTTGGATCTAAGGCTATTCTAGGCGGTTGTTTGTTACCATAGGCCATGTAACGCGATGCTGTTGTTGTTGCACATTAGACTCTATGATATTAAGTTTAAAATATACATTTCAATGTAAAATGTTTGCGCCTTGTATATTAATAGCCATATAGAGTATAATGACCCATGGATCGTTTTAATTACCAGCCCCCGTACCACGTAAGCAGTCTTATATCAATATTACTTTGACTTTTGTCTCATTCTAACCACAGTTGAGAGAACAAGACAAAGGTCAAAATAATACTGAAATAAGATTGCCATTAAAATTGTGGTAACCCCCCTGTACCTAACTAGCACTATACGTGTATGTACATACATGAACTTGATATCACAGTTTGATCTTGAGAAATAGTGTATCATCCGTAGGGAAAGATCAATTTTTAAAATTGGTTTTAATACTTTTAATTATTTGTAAGTGATCCGATGACATCCCATAATCAAGCATTTCATCGCATCCTGTACACTCATTTGTCATGTTAGGGAGTCCCAATGAGGGAGTTGCAGACGCATGAAGATAAAGTATGTGAATTCGCGACTTGAGAGTTTACTGACAGACATCTCAATCTAAATTGCACCTTAGCAATCTTACAATAAAGGCAAAATTTCTGCACAATACAAATGGTATGAATGTCTGACACACATGTTAAACAATAAGCTATTAATACTGGTAAAATAAAACATATTAAATTTAATACATACAATTACAGCCGCAGCCGCAGTTAATTACTGTCAATTTATGCAAAATGTTAATTATTATTTTAAATATATCATATCTTTAACTGTGACTGTTATTATTGCACAAGGACAATCATTGAATAAAATATACTAAACTATGTACCTATACTTAAACAAAACGAATAAGTACAAAATAAGTACCATTAAATATATCGACATGAATTTATATTTTAATAAGCATTTAATTAAGAAATCCCATGCTCTTATGTTATGACATAGAAAATTTTCATGTATATCAAAAAGAAAAATAACAATCTAACTTTCCTGTCACTAACAGTCTGAATGTACTATTGTGTTGCCGCATACATAATAAACAATTTCATATATTTGCAACAACAATACTAACAATAAGCGTGTTAATTAATATACTCCTAAAAGTTAACAACTCCTACTATGGGAGCATCAGCTGTAGCAAAAGTTTTTTTGACCCCTGGCAAAATGCATGGAACAGCCGATTTTTTCACGATTTCAAAAATGGTCCCTTAGTAAAAAAGTTATTACCTTTTATGGGTAAATTGACATCCTTAAATATTGTTACATTATTCTGAAAACACTCTGTATAATGCTGACTTAAAACTGAATATGGTTGGCGAACAACATTTGGTACAGATTAATTATATAAATCAATCTTATCGTATGAAATCTGTTACTTTGTAACATAAATTGGGTAATGTAGCTCAATGGTAATTGATTACTAACGATTTATTTAAACACCTGTTTTGATTAGCTTTACTCATAACAGGTGGTTAAATATTTAAATCGCCTTGTCAATTTCGTACGCACTCGAACAGATCGATTTTTACAAGCTTTTAGTGATTATAATTTAAATATTTTTTGGTTATAAGTCGTATTGGTTTTGTCAACATTAAGTGTACATTTTACAAACAAGCTATGGTAATAAGCGACGGTATGGAGGCTGTAGTATGTCGATCTACAAGATATATTACATTCAGGATTTTAAAAAGAGTCTATTACTTACAAATTTCATTAGAAACGATTCAGCCGATTAGCAGCTAATATATGAAATTTAATAGCATGCCAAACTTTTACATTGGTAGTATAACCACTTTAACACAAATGTAAGTTTAATGACTGTTAACACATCTAGTTCTGAGCTTTCTACTAACTTTCAGTCTTTCTAAAGAAAGCATAGCAAAATTCTTATACAACAGTTCAATTACAATTTTGTAAATATGAACTTACTGTAAAAATAACATGGTGATACCGAATTTGATTTTTAAATATTTACATATTTACCTATATGATTTCTTATCTCATCACTGACGTCCATTTACTATTATATATAGGCTATTTATTAACAATCGTAGTGTAAGTAATTTTGTATGGCTTATACACACTACACTTAGTATATTGTGTCTGCCATATAACATAATTGTAATGAAAGCTCTTCGTGTTATATATTATACCGATTTTATTCGAGGACTACACTTTTTAAAAGGCCATACAAAGTTACCTGCCTATTTAAAATTAACCGTATATGTATGTCGTGTGTATATCAGAACAAATTTGATTAAGGCATTTTTATGACAGACCCAAAGAAAGGACATATCAACAAGGTTGATGAAAAGTCATTATAAAGTTTATATTTGGTATAGTAATATCGTGATTAGTATGGTAAAGCCCATTTTACCGTAATTTGTTCTAGTGTAACATGTCGTGAGGTCAGTGGGTGAGGACAGTCCGTTCGGACCCAGTCGCAGGCGCTTCGTGGCGCATTGAAAACTAAGTTCGATCGTTTGGTGTTTCTTGTACTAATAGTTTTACTTGGAGCTTTCTGCGTTCTCTATATTTCGCATCATAGTTTTACCCTCGTTATCAGACACTTGCATGCAGACACATAGCTTCACAGCACGCCAATGTCACACGCATGTAAGTACTTACATTTAAATAGACTCGTCAACTCATAACACTGGGGCACATTACCGGTCGAATAAAATGGTTTACTACTAGACTGGCCTACTCGACTGTTCACATCAGATTAGTATTTACCGACTTGTTAGTTTACTCTACTACGACGTTCTACTCGACCGATAATGGGCATCGGGCTCTATAGGCATAGTAAATATAAAACTGTATCGTGGCATACCACAGCATACTCTGAAAACTCCTTAACTACATTACTATAATAACAATCTACATTGAACATCCATTTACAAATATTCAACGGTGTATTACAATTAACTTTTTAAACACCAATTATACATATAATAAGAATAGATTTTGATAAACAGTGAGCTATGATTTATTAAATACCTATTACGTACCGATTATAAAACAAATATTACTGAGGTACTTAAATATAAGTACAATAATATATATATTATTCGCTGGTTTGTCCGTAAACGCGAACAAACCAGCGTTCTTTTTACGTGACGGGAATTATATAAACGTGTCATGGATGGAACCGGTAGGACTACTGACCTCAATAATTAAATTAATTAGGAAGATTTTTCGGAAAATTATAACACTTTCAGATTCTGCTTAAAACGTTGTCATCGAGCGTGGCATGATGACTACAGAGTTATAAAATGCAAAACTTTCACAATATGAAGCGACATGTAATAATTGTAATGTGTTTTTTTTGATGTTATTTTATGGTTGGTTGGTTAAAAACGAGTAAATCGGTTTTGCGCTAACGTCTAAAACAACACGTTGTACATTAAAGCTATATAAATAATCAAATAAAAATCCAGTAACTTAACGCAAAAATATAGCTTATATTATACATACACATACGCTATATGCTTAGTTGAACGACCTCATAAAATGATACTATCTTTAAGCCCACCAACCACGCAAAGCTGTGTTTCAAACCATAAAACCGAAAGCCCACGCAAGTTTCACGATTCATTCGCGATTGCTATAACACATTCTCAACTGTGGTAAAAAAAGGAAAAAAAAAGGTCACGATGACTAAAAATGATCTCGAACTCGACGTGTCCATTATTTTCCATTTCGGAGTTTCAATGTTTATTTTTCGGTTCCTTCATCGGAACAGAACCAGTCACTTAACCGCAGATATTTTTTTTTAAAACCTCATCATCACATGGACCTAATAAATATACGTTTACATTTATGATAATTTCATAAATTAATTCTATCTCATTTATTTTAAGCCATCAAAAGGTTTCGGCGTCAACTTCCCGTCTTCATCATCAGACCAGCTCCTTGATACTATATGATTACTTTTTCATCGAAGTGAAGTCCTTAGGTATGTCAAATCACATCGTGACAGGACCAGTTAAAACTGTCATTACCACAGAAGCCATTATCAAGATTTTGACCTTGACTGCGTA
The DNA here is from genome assembly GCA_947563715.1 of Lycia hirtaria. NCBI lineage: Eukaryota > Metazoa > Arthropoda > Insecta > Lepidoptera > Geometridae > Lycia > Lycia hirtaria. The sequence goes on from OX387384.1 coordinate 29,082,515, forward strand.
AATAAGTAGGTAATTAAAAGCTTATTAAAATAAACCGTTTACATCTATTACGTACCAATACTTATGTGTTGTACAGTTGTTATATTTATAATGTAAATTCTCGCTTTGCTATAAGTGGAGGTGAGTCCTAAAACAAGTTATGTTGATATTTATTTTAATCTTACTTCTGTCATCAGAGAGTACCTACAGATTCATGTCTAGGTTACATCATTGAAGATTATTAATTCTATAATACAATATCTACAATAACAATAAATTAAAGTAATAATATATACAAAATAGATAATTTTTTACAATGAAACTTGCAGCTTCCTTGTTTTGCTATGAATTGTATAAAAAATGAGATTACACCTAATTGTAGTTAGATTGTATACATATTACAACTGCTATAACATACAATAATCTGTGTAATGAATTATCGGGGGTTTATTATTCGCTAAGATTATTGGCCGTGTAATATAAATGCGTTGAAAATTGAGAATCCTTGAGATGACATTTTTCGCCAGTACATTATGTATATTTTCATACAACAGCAGAAAACTAATTATCTTATTTCGATGATTATTTTCTTTTTATATGGTTAGAATGATAAACGGTTATATTTCTACATGTTTCTTTTCTAAATTATAAAACTTTTTAATTTCGAATTTATAGCCAAATTTGAAACATAAAGAAACCTGGGAATTTATGATGTTAATGAGATAATAATCATCGTAATTGGATTGTTTTCAAGTAAAAAAAAACAGCATTTTTCTGTTGTATAGACAGCACGGTCAACGTTTCTTGGAAACATTTACTTTAAATCTTTAAATATAAGGTAAATTTCGACTACGAACGCGTTCACTTTAGGCGGCCAACGGGTATACAGATTAGTCTCAGGATTTTTGGATTGCGTACACCATAAAGGAGTGACTTTACGGCAACGGAACAAACTATATATAACGCATATAGTTTCAACCGCATGCGGCGGTCTTTTTCAAAACTGCAGCACATATGTCTGAATTTCGAAAGTCCACTATATTTTTAGAGGGTAATTTGCAGAATTATTATGACAAGCTTTTACCTCGAGTCATACTTTTTTTTGTATGATGTGCGCGACCTACATCCGCGACAGAGATATTCAAGCGCTATATTCCCTACATTTTACCTAATACCCGTAACCACAAGGGTTATTGTTCCGTGGCATGTATCCTAGTGAACCTGAGGAACACCTGTTCGAGAGTCGTTTGTGTGACAGAGTAGTCCTCTATAGGATACATCTGTCTCGCCTTCTCCATGACGTCAAAGACACGCCACCACGGCAGCCCTACGTCATTTAGATAGTATGTGCTGATACCCAGGTAAGATTCTCTGAAAAAAAAAATAACATTACAATGTGGGTGAAGAATTTTGTGACAATAAAATAAAAGTACTAATACATAATCGAGATTCAAAACCATCAAGAGTATAGCATAGCGCTCGATTCCAGACCAATTTTCCGTTAAGCCTCGATGACACTGGGCTAGTTTACACGCTACAAGCCACCGAGTTCGCGAGCAGCTTGTAAACTCGCTCCATGTCATTGAGCTTTTTTACAATCTGCTTTTGAGTTTCCGATTGTAAAAAGCTGCTTGTAAAATAGAAAACCGAGCTAATTTACTCGCCATTCGCTGTCGTGTTGGCCTGTAAGCTAGTTAACTAGCTGTGTGTCATCATTGCCGCTAGTGAACTAGTAGCGAGCATCTTTGCGTTTTAGACGCAGACATATTTTTATTGTGAGATGACTAGAGCTGTTGGCCTCTACCGGCCTCTACAGCTTACCGGACTTTTGCGAGCGCAGAAGGCGCTGGGCCGCTTACAAGCTAAAGGTTACGAGGGACTAGCTCAAGGGCACCTCGAGGGAGGTTCGGACCTCGGCTTGGGCCGTCGCCTGGGAGGGGGAGTCGTATTGCTATGGCAACCCTGATGGGGTGTGCTTTGTGGCCCTATTGGGTTGAGCTAGTTGACTATTTGGAGAGAATCTAACCGGTCTTCTAACAAACCTGGGGGTTCCTCGACCTCGCCGGCGAGGTCGGTGTGTCGTGATTGTGTTCCTTTGTTAACCAACGCCTATACCAAAAACGTAGAATTTCCTGTTGCCTGGGGCTGTCGGATCGGGTGACCCCACCGCAGCAGCCGTGACTACTGCGATGGGGTCATCCGGGTCGCCCAGGATGTTTCTTGGGCGGCGTCGGAGGGGCGGAGGGTCCGTCGTGTCTGTCGTGTAGTTGGAAGCTTGGACTACAAGGGGGGTAGGGTGGTGCATGGACGCATAAGTCATGACGGGGCGAATACAAGTTTTGTAAATTGTCATCTTGTTGCCAAGCGACCGTTCAAAAGGGGAGAGAGGCGGCCTAGGAAGAAGGCCGCTCGATTGCGGATGGTCTGAATGTGTTTGGAGAAGGTGAGTCGGCGGTCGAGAATCACGCCGAGATATTTGGTCGAGGAGACCCTTGAATTTAAATAGGCAAGGGGGGGGGGGGGGGGGGGGGGGGTTGAGACTGGGGTAAAAGTACATGGCTGCACTTTTATCGGGATTGAAATGGATGGCCCACTTCTTGAACCAATCTCCTAGGAGATTGAGGGTTCCGTTGAAGATGGGCCAGCTGGGAGAGCGAAGCATGTCGCAGGCAGCACGCCACGCAAAACAACACGTGGTTACAACTCGCTAGCTTTTAAACTCACCGACTAGCAGCTCGTAAACTAGCCCAGTGTTATCGAGCCTTTAGAGACAGTATCCATACTCTTTCCGTGTATCCCTTGTGTTATTTTTATTTTCGGTAACTTATCTATAATCCGAATTACATTTGTTTGAATCTACCCGAATCTTGTTTGTTGTTTTACTTGCCCGAATCAGTTTCATAGATCTGCCTGATTCCAGATGTTTTTTTACTTGACATGAGTTTTTGATTCCATAAGTTTGTTAGCCATCAATTTCATTCGCCCCAACAGTTATTAGGATAGGTTCGTTAGGTTTCTGTTTTATTAAGTCCAGAAACATTCTTAAAAGGTTCTGTTTTATTAGGTTACGTTCATTAGGTTTATTTTTATTATCCCCTCCTTTGCGCACCAGGTGTCCCGCGGAGGTCTGCAAATTTTCGCGAATTTTCCGCGCGCTATTAAAACCTAGATTTCTCCAATTTTTTTTATGAAAACTATATATAAAACTTATATCACTATAATCCTACTGAATAAAGCTAAAATATATAATGCATATATCTTTTAATTAAATCAAAGTATCCCATATCTAGGCTTAAAGTTGAGCATGCTATTTTTTTCGCAATTTTTTACGAAAAAATTCATAAAAAAATATAAAAACCATTTCATATATATTATTATTTTATTGACTTTAAAAAACAACAATATACAGATATCCGAAACAACATAACACCTCACAATACATTTTTTTCATAACACAACCGTCATTAGCACGCGCCGTTCAAGTGGGCTATAAAAAGAACCATAAAAAAGGGTCATGTTTACAAATTAAATCTGAGAACTTCGAATGTGAAGTGGCTATTGACGTTTTGTTTATGTTATAGTAACAATCTATTAGCATCTGTACACAGTGATTTAGCTCATAAAAATGTGTTTTAGTTTAATTTTAGAGACCATAAAGAAACCTCGTTTTGGCTGCCGATAATGATGACTGATTTTTGTAAAAAATATGCTAAGTCAATTAGGACGTTATTGAGCAAAATGGGTTCGGTCGGAAACTATATGACCCGCCGAGACGCTCTCGTGATACGATTGTGAGTAATTTAGACTGTGGTATTCTGTTGTTAACTAATGTAGTTTTTATGTGTTAGTAAAATCAAGCCAAGTGGATAAATATACTTACATTAAATTAGCGTCGCTAATGTTGTCCGTGATGTACCTGCGTATTCTATCTATATCTGCATCTCTATTTGGTCCTGATTTACATTTTATTATAAGCGTGTAACCTGTAAAAGAAATGAAACAAATAGCATAATTCAACTATTTAAATAAGAGAATCTTAAACACAATTAGTAATGTGAGACTTCCCTATCATGGATAATGTTTATTTTCAATAACAATTCTATTCACGTTAATTTTATAATTAATCTCGTCTTGGTTTGGGTTATTCACGTCAAAGATAGTCTATAGTATAGACCGCTTCAGACGGTCTTTTTCACGGACTGAATGTGCGGTGGTTTACTTCACATCTAATGAGACATTTGGCTTGGTTTCTGATCTTCTTAATACTCACCCTGTGAGAAGCGTGTCTTGAGATGCTGCAGCGGGCCGAGGCAGTGCAGCCTGCCGCTGACCATGACGGTGAGCCGCGAGCACAGCGCCTCGCACTCCTCCATGCTGTGCGACGTCAGCACCACGCTGCGCCCCGCTCGCACCGCGCCGCTGATGCACGACCACACGAGACGCTTCGACGCCGGGTCCATGCCGGTCGTCGGCTCGTCGAGAAATATCAGCGGTGACTCCCCAAGCAGTGCGACTGCAGTGCTAAGTTTCCTTTTTGTTCCACCGCTACATTCGTGGACCTTTAGAGGGCAATCTCGTTATTATAGCTGCTCTTCCACGGTTAAGGAATTTTACAATAACCATTTATAGCTGCTCTTCCACGGTTAAGGTATTTTACAATAACCATTGTTCATAGGCGACAGCCGTCTGCCTGTTTGCTGCTGTTTATACAGGTGTCCGGTCTAAAGTTAGACAAACTGAGTGGGTGTGTTCAAGGACCCATTTAGAAAAAACAACTTGACCAAAAAAATCCCTAACGCCCCAATTTTTAAAGATTTTTTTGTGTTTTTTGATTTTCGTCTAAAGTTCACCCATAAAGCGCTGTAACTTCGTAGAAATAAAGATAAAGATAATTTATTTGCATACAACACGAGAATTTTATACAACAAGTGCATAAAATATGTAACACTAAATTTAGTCGCTTAAAATCATGTTGTGCCGATTAGGCGTACAAATGTCAGGTAGACAGCATCATGCACATGCGAAAAATTAAAAAATAATGATTATTATTATTTGTTATGAGATTAAAACACAAACCAAAAATATACAAAATATGACAAAGCAGAAGCAATAAAAGATACTCTTTTTTTGAGTTTAAACATTGAACGAATACAGCGTTTCTGCCTTTTAAAAATAATAATTTTATCTGTTGAATTTCCCCAAAAAATAATCCCGTAACTCAAAATTGATTCAACTAACCCATAGTAGGCTTTAAGTAAAGATTCTATATTTAGAGTACGAGCTAGTTTGGCGATGGCATATGTTTGGCTACTTATTGTTTTCGAAAGGTGCTCTATTTGTGATTTCCAATTCAATTTTCGGTCAATATATATCTTTGATATATGATTTTTTTAATTTGAATTTAGTCTCTGGTATACATTCAAATTACACAAAGCAGAAATAAGGAACTAATAATTAGTCAGCAGCTTTCAAAGTCCAAAACCAAAAGATTGTTATGGCGTGATGGTAAGTGATAACCGTCGCCTATGGACGACTGCAACATCAGTGGCGTCATTGTTGGTTTGCTAGCTCGGAGAGGTGCTTGTAGACGCCCTTTTTAAAATTACTGTTACTAAGTGTTACTTTATTATCCTTAATTTTAAGTTTTGTTAGGTGCCTACTTCGTATTACTGACGTATACCGCTTTATACCTGTTCGTAGATGTCCATCGGATTTCGGTGCTATCACACATTTTTTTATTTTGATGATTTTTGCTGTCATCTCATATTTATTTTGAACCTAAAACGTTTTATATCAACTTAGTATGCCGTTGTATTGAGTATGGAATAAAGTTTTAAATAGCATTTGAAGTCCCAGAACGTCAATAGCTTTTTTAAAGATCATGTGAAAGTTGAAGTTTTCCGAAAATCTTCTTTTGATTTTTGACTTTGAAAGCCGCTTACTAATGTTATTAGTTCCTTTTGTATCTATTTCTATTTTTGCTTTGTGTAAGTTGAGTGTATTAGAGACTAAATTCAAATAAAAAAAACCGATATTAAAGACATTTCTACTAAGTTAGAGCTTTGGTGATGTTTCAGTGGAAATCGGAAAAAAAAACAAAAAACACCTTAAGAAATGGAGCATCAGTTTTCTTTGGTCAAGTAGTTTTTTTTTTCTAAATAGGTCTCGGAACATACCCACTCAGTTTCTCTAACCTTAGGCCGGAAATCCTGTATACATATATAACAAGTAGTAAAGTGAAGATAGTATGGGTATGGGTAAAAGCTTATACGTATGTATCATCATCATCTCAGCCATAAGAAGTCCACTGCTGGACATAGGCCTCCCCCATAGATTTCCAAAAAGACCGATTGGAAGCGACTTGCAACCAGCGTCATCCCGCCACTTGTATGAGGTCAGCTGTCCGCCGCGCTGTATGCTGCGCTTGCCGGTGCGTGGTCTCCACTCGAGAACCTTTCGGCCCCATCGGCCATCAGTTCTACGTATGTGCCCTGCCCACTGCCACTTCAACTTGCTAATCCGCCGTGCTACATCGGTGACTTTGTACGTCTACGTATCTCTTTATTTCTGATTCGATCTCCTAGACACTCTGAGAATAGCCCTCTTCATAGCTCGTTGCGTGACCTTGAGCTTATGTATAGACACACGTATTAAGCTTTACACGTACCCATCTTTCGAATTCATAAAATTAATGTAATGTGTTATTACAAATAAATAATCATAATGGTGCGTACCTTTTTATCGAAGTGTCTGGTAAATCCGAGGTCCTGAGCGAGACGCATAGAGCTTGCGGCGCCGGTGCGCGACGGGATGCCGCGAAGCAGGCAGAATATACGCAGTGTCTCGCGCGCGGTCAGATTATCGAATAGCGCGTCGAATTGTGGACAATAACCTGAAGAAAAAAAAACATATTTGATTAAGCTATACTCGTATAATAAAGTTTACTGTGTTATAGTAAGAATAAGTAGGAATCAACAACGCAACTAGGTTTAAAGTACGCAGTTTTTCAGTTGGTGCCACGGAAAACGGTGGTATATTCGACTAATCACTATTGTATATTTAATTACTATCACATTGACTCAGAATAAATATAAACAAGTTTTTAACTATGCCATGCCAAGATGAATACATATAAAAGTGATGACAAGGCATAAAATACAGCGTTGAAGGTTTTTCTTTCGATTTTAGCCACAGACATAGTAGATGGAGCATGCGACTTCATTTATATGAAAACCTTGCGTGCCACATTTTTGGTACCGACTGTAACGTCACATAAACGATTTTGTGATGGAATGTTCCATCCGCGCGAAATCCATTCAATCCAATGCATCCGCGCGCTTGTAAGCTAGTAACTAGTTGACAAAATATCGAATCGGAAGTATACATCACCTGAAATTAAATAAATCTTGGTCGTCAACTGCGATTTTTTATCGTACTTGACACGCTCGTTTTGACACGATAGGTACATACACTTGGAGTATCTATAGAAGTCTATGATTTTAGCCGTAAATGCAACATTTGTCAACGCATCAAAAACAGTCTCATACTCATTTATGTTGAGTTACACTGACAAACACACTAAATAGTACAAAAATAAATCTCTGTATATGAAAATTCGAAATATTTATGTTGAACCACGCTCCCATAAACCGTTGTATGTATTAAAATAAATACCTATAAGCCTGTAGACGTCTTGTATTTTCGTCTTCAGTGAGTGTCCATGAACAAAGGCGTCTCCTTGACTAATGCGCGAGTCTCCGGTCAGCATGCGGAAGGTGCTCGTCTTGCCGGCACCGTTGATGCCCAGCAGACCGAAACATTCGCTGCGCTCCACCGCTACGTAAAACATTACTTGTTACTATTACCCACTACCACAGAACACATGAATAGTATGTAGCTGTAATTCATACAGAGCGGACACTCCGCCTCCCGCCAATCTCAGGTTCCTCACCCGCTCCCCGCGCTCTCCCTGTCGTTTCGAGGAGTTTGTCTACACGATACATTAATTTGTCAGTCGAGGCAAGCGTTGCAGGCTTCAAACGCTCGAATCCTAATTGATGTAACGAGCGAACGGCTGTCAGACGACGACCCTAACTTCATACATGTGTGCGTTATTATACAGACATCAACTTACGTATGTGGTGTACTGATTAGCGCGCCGTTGTATGGAGCGTCCGATGTGTGCCACTACATAAAATGCTGCACAATAATTTTAGTGATTTCGGAAGTTAGCGTAGTAATGCGATGGCGAGAAGGAAAAGGGAGCCAAATATATTTTTTACGGTTATTGAATATATATAATTTTTTTTCTGATTAGATTAGACCGATTCTAAGTCGATAGTTTGGTTACGTCCTAAGTTCAACTACGTGAAATTAGAATGTCAGTTATCGATACTGTGTCTATGTGTTAGAATGTTTATTTGTCAAGAGGCGTACTATTCGAGTCTTTAAGATCCGGCAATATAATAAAATTATCGGTAATATATCAGCTATTACAGATATTCATACGTTTACGTTTACAGATACGTTTACCAATTATAGTAGAAAGATAGAGATCTCTTACCAAAAGTAAGTCGATTGACAGCAAGTAGATCTTTATAAAACTTAGATAGATCTCGGCAGACGAGGCTGTGGCGTGAGAGTTCAGATCGCGGCAACTGCTTCACGCGTTCGCGTTCGTGTCTAACATCGCTGTCTTCGTTAGGGTCCGGCGGTGGCACCTCACGGGAGTCTGACTTGTAGAAAATCTAGACAATTTGTATAATTCCCATTAGTCAAAAGGACTACATAAGCGCGTGGAGGGAAGCGCGGCGACGTCACAAACTGGCGGAGTTTGTGACGACACCGCGCTTCCTATCACGAAACTTAAAAAATATAGAAATGACATCAATCCTAAAAATAATAAAAATAGCTTGTTATGAATAGTTCAAAGTTTCACATAGAGACATAAATACCTAAAAAGTACCCCATTTGGGTTTTAATCACGAAAAAAATATGTTCTTCATTGACCTCTTTTTCAACGCTTTAGGATGCAAATTGCGTTTGCAACCTTCTACAAATAAAATGTGTTGCAGAAAGTTTGAAGGCTCAAAATCTAAATTTTGTTTAGCCCGTGTAATTTATTCTGTTCGTATAATAATGCAAATTCTTACCCTGTTTATAAGTTCATATTCCTTTATCAGCAGGATTGAGAACGCTATCACTCCAACGACGGTCATCATGAACAAGTATCTCCCTATTCCCGGCTCGCTCCAATCTAAGAACGGGTCGTCGTTTACTGAAATATACGACACAAATAAATTAGTATTCATGTTACCTTCATACTGTATTAAATTATTCGAAAAGTTCAATGTAGAAATGGCGCTGTAGGCCCCATTTTAGTATCCTCGATAGATTATTTATCTTTAAAAATAATTTAAACAAAACAGCTCAACTGTAACACCAAAAAACAATCAAGTCACCCCCTGGCTCTGAAACATACGACTGAAGAAATTCCCTTCTTACCGAGGGATATTGCTGTCACTAAACATGAAGTATTTACAGACCCTTATTTATTTATGAAGTACTCATTAGTAAACTTTAACCGTAGACGATATCATACGGTTACAATTAATATCAATCTCCCGAGACAGACACCTCCCTGTGCCGATGCCGAAGAGAGGATACTGACGTTATCATATAACTTTATTTTAATGTGACATTGAATTTTATTGACTTTGAATTTAATTTTATTGTGTTTTAATGTACCGTTATATAATTTTATTTAAGTGTGTAATTGAATGCGATGTTGTTGATTTAATGTGATTTATTTGATGTATTTTTAATTTGTTTTATATAATTTAAAATGATTTGTTTAATTTTTATTGGTTTTATATATATAGTTAGGTATAAGTTGTATTATGTGTGCAATAATTACTGTCACGACTTTGTAAGATGAAATTGTCTTGTCTATGGGTCAAAAGTAACTCGAAATGAATTGATTATAATAATATTTATTTTTATTATTATAATAAAATAATAATAAAAATAAAACAACAACAACAACCTTGACCAACATCTTAAGAGGCTCTCGCTTGATGGTTGGGTCAAGGGTCAGATTCAGAAGACGGTCGTCCTAGACACGGCACGAATTGTCAGGAGGTTTCTGAGTCTGTAGCCCCTACCGCCAGCAGCTTAGGCCCTGCCCCGCTGTCGGCGGCATTCTAGGTTTAAATTTTTATAATGTTTTTTATTGTTTTTTATATAAATATTGCAAAAACTTAGGCTTAAGATTAATAAATAAATATCTAGTAAAAATAATAATAAGTGTATGCGATAAGATACAATTAACCACTATGACATCTTATTCGCGAACAACTTATACGTAGTTCTATCGTGGCAATAATGGGCTAAGTGCGTGTCCACCGCGCAAGGTAGGGTTCCGTAGTTTCACTTCAGTAGGTGCACACTTAGAATAGAGTTACTTGTTTGATACTATGAATATATTGATTGATTTTGAGATTTAAATGGAATTTGTACATTTTATGGTTGATTTTCTATAACTTGTTATCTTGTAAAGGTGTAATCTACTTAGAGGTGATAATTTTCTTTTTATTTCATCATATATGCTACTAGCAACATTTTTCCATATCACCAAAGTCAACAGTTTAGCCGGTACACTTGACTCTAACAAAAAAATTCACTTCAAAGCTTAATATTTCGCAAACAATTCACATCAAATTAAATTTTAGTAACGGTTACGATAGCGGTTCGTTTGTGACTAGCGGCTATCACATTCTAGAACCTCCTTGCTCATTTAGTTTTTTTTTTTCAATTATAAGTGTGTACGTTTCATGGCCAAGGGATTAGACTACAAATAGCTACCCACAAAGTTGTGATGCGCTTAAAACTGGACTTGGAATGGTTAACACGTGCAATCGATGTTTTTAAAAAAGCCCTATAATCAAAATTATTATTCAAAACCCTGGAAGAAATTTGACAAGATGCGCCAATTTCAAATGTTTATCAAAAATAGAAAATTTTGAGGCTTGAATTCCTTTAACACTAGTCAACTAATAAACTAGGGAACTAGGGAAAGAGAACTAATGTGGCATTGAGGGCTGCTGTACTTATTTCAATATTTTGTTTGATTAGCAAGTAGCAACACAATCGCGTCGGTTCACTTTTTGGCACGATAGTTCTTTTTCCAAACTCTATTGGTAGCTGACGTGGATAACACTTAGAAATATATTTACTAATACTAATAGAATAATATATACGTGCTATTACACTGGTAAGGCTACAGAAGGGATAAGATTAAGATCCAGATTCGTCGGAGAAACTCCTATCAATTTTAATAACTAGTGAAGGCTACTGAAACTACTCCGTTATTGTGATGAGTTCGGCTGGTTTGAGAAGACGCAATTAACAATACATTCCAAAAGTGAAGGTAGTGCAATTTTAAAATCGCCCAAATTTCAAATTAGAGGTTGAATATAATAGAATGACCATCAAATGAAATACTCCAAACGTCACAATATTAACATTATAGATACATTATAGTAAGTACTGGCAAGCGCAGCGTAGGAAAACCAGCCACAAGGTGGACAGAAGATATCATACAAACAGGAAGACACTGGATGCAGGCCGCTTCCAACCAGTCTTTTTGGACACCCATGGGGGAGGCCTACGTCCAGCAGTGGACTTCTTGTGGCTGAGATGATAATGATGATGATGAGATGCAAAGTATATTCATTCAAGTGACCAACGTCAGCGATCGACTTTTACGTAAGTTTATTCAAGCCCGACACATAAAAACTAATACACTAAAATTCGTATGTCTACCCGCAGATCCACCAGCAAGGCTAGACGGCAAGGCACATAGACAAGTTATCTTGCCACTGTTTTGTCCACCTATCAGTGGAAATAAAGTATGTAATAACATTGACAACTGATATAAAAATCCAGACAAAAACGTTTTATCTACGCTCCGTGCTAAGTTTGCAGCTCTACTTAGTACCCTATTCACAACTTATTCGGAAGAGATTACGATCGGAAACTGTCTCCGTCTCTGTAATTCTGTATGGATGTGACAGAGATGGATATAAAGTTTCTAATCGGAATCTCTACTGAATAAGTTGTGAATACAGTATCCGCCAGTGGATTAAGGGCGATTATTACAATCACCTGTGTACCTGCCGGTGGATAGAGCCAGTAGTGGGACTACGGTAAGGCACCCAGAAAATCAATCTACATTCTAATATAGTACGTAACACTCACTGATAAGACTCACTTACTACAACACACGTCGAGCTTGAGATTTGTACATATTGTATGTCTAGTGCAGTTGGTTATGTTCATATGCGTGCAGAGGCCGTCGCAAGCAATTAACGCAAATGACGATACACTCATGTCCCTGTAACAAACGTATACTTTAACCAGAACATGAATAAAATAAAAATACCCGACTGCATAAGAGCGATTCCACAGTCTAATTCACAATTGCGTTGAGCTTGATTGGCGTTAATCAAAAAATGCAGCCTATGACACTCAAGGAGCAAAGACTAATATAATATAATGACACTTTGCACATTAACATCGGTCATCAGCTTTAGGCTGTAAAAAGTAATATATATACATATATATCCATATACAATACACACTCGAAAAAATAACCCTACCTCTTGCTCAGTCGGATAACAAGTACAGGACTGCAGGAAAGCAGTTTTTAGCAGTGTAACTTACAATTACGTTTCGCTTGACACGTTGTTGAGTGTGCGTTTTTTGTGAGAAAGTATGCGTAAAAGACTGATGCGCATTATTTAGAATAATTTTATTCATGTGAAATCACTCATTTATTTATTACGATAAAGTTCGTTGGAGTTAACGAAATAACGCATTTTTTATTTTTGCGTATTTTAAGTGAAGATGAATCTTACGGCACCTCGCGCATCAAAATCGGTCAAGCTTTTTAGGTTGTAGGCGATCATATAGAAACATACATACACTCGAAAAACATAAACCTCCTTCTTACGCAGTCGGTTAAAAAGAAAGGCAAAATATGTCATGATAATCCTGATTGTTTTTACGTTTCAAATAGAAAAGTAACCAATTCCAATATAGTAGTTATTATGTTTGTATAATACCAAAAAAATACCTGAAACTTCTGCATATGCAATAAATAGGTAAAGGCGAGAAAATCCAATCGAACAGATGGGCATAGAATGGACTCCCCACTTGCGGGAGACGCAAAACTTCAGTTATTAGAAATGGCATGCAACCTGAAAAAAATAACAACATTACGTCCATAGTAGGGTTACTACAACATAAAGGGCGCCGTTTTAAAATGATATGTAAAGAATTCTCAGTGTCATAGTTAATATTTGCAACATTTGGCATGTCTTTGATTGAGACTCTGATTTTGACATTAAAATATCTTCACAGAAAGTACTGAATCAGAACGAAACATTATTTTTTGTTGTAAGAACAGATTTCAATTTTACATTTGTACATACATATAGTAGTTTACCTGTAAATATATTTAGAAAGCACATTTTGGAGAATCCCGTAGCCGGTGCTTCGAAATAGAAGGAGGCGAGGTAATGCAGTGGTATTATGGCCAACGAAAACACCATCAACACTAGCAGTACTCTGCCTGGAACAAAACGTCTCGTTTTAGCGCTAACTCTGAACTCTGAAGGTTAACACAAACTCTATACAAGTATAAATGAACTTTTTATGTAGCCTAAAAGGCTAGATCAATTCTGATGTCCACCTTATCAAGAGATTCGCCTTAGCTTCTTGAGTGTCATAGGCTACATATTCCAGTCTGGTATTTTGTTTTTCTTTTAACATTGTTTTTAATGACATAATTCAATTCTATACGACTTTTTAAGTCCGTTTTGCTTTTGTTCAATAAAATCTTTATCAAGCTAGTTGTACCCCTCTTGTGAAGGTGAGCCTCCTCTTGCGTAGAGCTCCACATTATGACGGGCCGCATGCCCGAACTGCGTCATAGGAGTTTCGTAGTGCCTATGCACTCCTGCCAGTGACGTTATTGTCATATGGACACAAAGTTTAAAACAAAATTCACAAGCAGTGTGCTGAGTGACAAACTTAAAGATGTTGATCGCCGCGCTAAAGCCTAATTTAGATTGACAAGTTAAACGACATCTATTTTGCCGCTTCGTATTATTTTGAATATAAAAAATATTTTAATCGTGTAAGTGGTCTAAAGGTTGCCGCTTTCGTCCTCATTAAGTTCGGACGTTTTAGAGAGCTGTCGCGATATCCTTGTCGATATAATATCGTTAACCCCTGGTACACAACTAATATATGGGAACCTGAAAGTGGGTACCAAGTTCAGCTGGCGTGGCGAGCGTGGTCTCTTGGAACCAGGCGAGAGTCAGTACAATACTCAGGTACACGAGGAACAGCCAGATCCAGTCCCATACTAGCGCCGTGGTCCACATAACGGCCGGCCGCACGCCCGAAACTCGCTGAAGGAGCTTTGCGCCACTTATACGCTCCTGGTACAAAAATCACTAATAATCAAGGACCAGGAAAAAAAATACATAAGCAGCGTGTCCGGCTACGACACAACGATACTGATACCACTCTATTATATTTATTAAACACACAAATACAGATACACACATCAAACTTATCACACCTCTCTTTTTACTTCGGGGATTATTACTAAACAAAATATGCTACGGGGATTACTCAAAAAAAGAATATTTGTATCATATTTTCTACAGTAGGAATAGTCTGAAGTGCTAGGCGTTCACATATATCAATACTGAGTTCAATTAAGTAAGTTTTACAGACTTATTTTCTTTATTCAAAGAGTATTTAACCAAGGCCGTAGGGGGGGGGGGAGGGGGGGTTCAAACACCCATCCCGGCCATTATCAAAAAACCTTCCGCGCAACCCCCTTATATATTAACATTATGGCACATTACACCAACTGTCAACGAAACATTCACATAGGAGTTATAATTATTATTTTTGGAATCAACAAGACTTTATCTTGCAGTAGTCGCACAATCATTTCCCATTTAAAAACAAATATTTACGCAAGCTTGTCTCGCTCTTGACCAATTTTTAGTATTTGTAGATTTACATCAAAATAACCCCTAAAATCTTGCCAATTTTGAGACTTGTATCTATTACCGTTCAAAAGACACAGCCGTGCAACTGGAGGATAGATAGACAGACAGACACCGTAGCTTCACGAATAGGGTCCCGCACCCTTAGTACGGAAGCCTAATATACCGAATAAACAAGAACGGATATGTGACAAAAATTGAGAGCTCTGATTTTTTATTTATTACGAGCTCTCATGGGACTGACATTAGAACTAAACAAGATCACATAAAAATGAATGAAGGTTGGTAACACTTACCTTTGTAACAAATAGAACAATAAATGCGGTGACAAACGCCAAACAAAATCCAATGTTAAATGCAAATTGGAATCCCATACTGCTCCCTGTTGCCATAACTTTGACCTGTACAAAACATAACAAATTATCGATTTAATACAAATGTCTAATAAAATAAGAATTTGTTCACAAAGACTATATTTGTTTATTTCCTTTCGGACTTTCAAAAGTATAAAGCTTCATGATGAAGTTATTCTTACCAAATTTTCAATAGAGTACGGCAAAGGATGGTTTATGACATTTAATGAACTATTGGGTGAAAGAGCACGTAAGATCGCGTTGTTAACGAGTGCGAGTGTAATTGCAGAATCATGGTAGCCATAGTTACTAAACCAAGCAGTGACGTTGTTATGTCCAAACGTTGCTCCCGTCAGAACCTCATAGCGTATTCGAGGTAAATCTCTTTCGCTCTGTAACAAAAATATACCTTAAATCGCGATATAATAAGGTCTGTTAAATTAAATTTACATAATATGCAATAAGCGAAAATTGTATAAGACAAAAGAATTAAAGAAAGATTATAAACCACTTTTAATTCGGAACTACAATTTGCAACCAAAATAAGCTATTCCATCCAATTTAATCAACTGTATCTTTTTGTAATTATTGTTTTTCTCGCTATAATATTAATTATATCGGTACTGGGAACAGTACAGTACTACAACATTATTTTTGCTATAGAAATTACTGGGAACTTGCATGATTTAATTCAAGTAAACAATAAAAATAGATAAGTAAGCTTAATATACTCATAATCATATTTAAAATATATATATAATAAGAATAACGTCACAAGCACTTCGATTTTATGATAAGCAAAGACCACACCATCGCGCTGTATGACGTCATCAAGCACATGCGCCATAAAAATTGTATACAAACATTCGTCCCACAGGAAAACGTCAAAACATCTTCCAAATGTTTACCTTCGATCTGTTTTTTTTTTATATCATGCCAGTTCACTATAAAAATAGCTCTCTTTTGGTGAGAATATCTGAAACTTTTGCTTACCATATTCAAATAAAATGTACCCAAGTCCAGCGTCCCAATATCAGTAAGAGTCATGTCGGGGTAATCGGAAGTTCTGAAATACTCTTTATAAGCTCGGATGCTCTTAGCTTCAGTGCTGTTCTCCGCCACACCTGGAACCTGAGACAGCAGCGTTTCTGTCGCACTGAACCCACTTTCCAACGACAAATCGAGCGGTGGTAACGCAGACAGGAACTTCCAAGTTCTAGACACGAACACCGATAGAGTGATGTTTATTATAGGTGTGATAAACTGTATGAAAGCCGACAGTTTGTTTCGCATCGTGTTGTACATTAGCTTGATAAACATCGCCCTTATGTGATTTCGTAGTAGTTTCATCCCTCGCACTTTTTCTATGGGCTCTGTGTCAGCTGAAACAACATGCTTCGGGTAATATTTAGGGTACAGTTTACGGTTGAAATGCGGTTTTACTTTACTTTTGCGAAATCTCAAAACATGTCATTACTCTATTTGTATGCATGAATTAAGCAGTTTTATACTCTTTTATAAGGCATAACCTTATCTTTGCCGGCTCTTGAACCAAATTTGCCAAATGTCCTGTCGAAAATTTATTACAGGTAGCGGCACGTAAGTTTAGCGCTGAGCGAAATGTGGAGGGGATAGCTACGCATGGGTACAGTCGCGAATATAATACAATTATAACTTTAATTAATATAACCAAATAATTTCAAGAACATATAATATAATAATATTATATGTAATATAATATATAATATAATATTTAAACAAATAGTAAGTCTATCACTGAGCGAAATATGGAGGATATTAGGTACTGTCGCGCACGCAAACATTAATAAATAGTTAATGTTAAAGTTTTGCAGAGCTTGTGACAGGTTGTTTTACTATTCAAGATTAACTTCTTTTTTATTTAATTCAGTAAATGAAAAAAAACTACTTCCATACAAAGTTGATCATGTGACAGAGTGATTAAGTGAGCAAAATACTCGTAGCTTGATCAATATCACTTTTTATTTGCTTAAAAGAATCAATCAATTCATTGGTTTCTCTTTTAACAAAACAATGCACGTCATACACCATTTTCGTGCCTGTCTTTTCAAAACAGTATTTCTTCTAGGCATATTCACTATCTACTAACAATACACTAGTAAAAAAAAACAACACTAACAAACGAACTCAAACTTAACAAAAAACAATAACAATGAACGGCGATAACAATACACTTTAGAACGCGACTGTACAGTCAGAAGTCCGCGGAGCGTCGTATCGGAGCGGGGGACGGAATACGACTAGCTAGCCAACCGGCGCTACACACGCGCACCCTTCGTTCCTCTAGCCCCCCTGTGATACCAAAGTTTTGACTTCTGCGCAATAACGGTCAGCGCTAGTTTCGGGCCGCTACTTATACGCCCATTAATATCCACTCTGTATTTTTTCCTATATTGATTTTATTTTTCAACCGAAGATCTTTTAACACAATAACTGCGGAGGTATTTTTAAAATGCTCGCCAATACTGCGTGTTTTTTCGCATTGTTGTAAAGAAAGTTGGGCCAACACGCCTGGCGTGTGTAGCCGCACCTCCGTAGGAGTAGAAAAAACACAAGGAGTATGTTATCGGCAGTTATTGTGTTAAAGCAAAGTTTAGCACTCCAGAAAGCTGGTTTGTGTCCGCAGATTGGCAATACATCGAAAGCTTGCAAACATTAGATAAGGTTTGAACAAATGTTATAATTAAAATGTAAGAAAGCTTACCCGAGTTATTAGAACATCCATCGAATGGTACCACTGCTGATACACCTTCTTTATATACCGTAGCGTGGTTATTTCTTTTACTTGATGATATCTCAGTATTGTCTTCCGCACCTGCTCTATAAACCAACAAAAAAGCTTAGAAAAATTGAAAGCGCCCGACACAACAAACAGATCTTATATCAATCTATTCCAAGGTCCATTCGTTTGAGAGCCACAGACAGGACGCACAGATACACACGTCAAACATGTACCACGCCTCTTTTTGAGTCGGGGGTTAAAAATATTTATCAACTCAATTCTTTACAAGTCTGTGAAATTAGGTAGATTTAGGTAGGTAAGCTCAGGTCTCATATAAATCGGTGCGCTCTAGTTTCTATCTGGGACATAAGTACATTTTTTAGGTTTAGCTATAAGATCATCTATATAACTTCAACTTGGGTCTTTGGTTAAATGTTGCTAAAAGCGCATAATTAATTACGAGTATCTAACTAGATTTTACTACGTAATGTACTCACTTCATAAACACTTCTTCTAAACTGGTAACCGATAGTCCATAGCTGGCAACACCCAACATCTCTCTTTGTTCTTCAAACCTTTTCAACATTTCAGGGAATTTACCGACATTATCGTTGGGCAATATGTAGGTTAATTCCGAACCTAGAAAATTATAAATTCAACCAGGTTATGATTTGAGATTTAAAATGAGTAAATAAATGTTTTCAAATTAAAAACCAGAGCACTAATCAGAAACAAATAAAATGTGATAGGATAGGAACATTTTTTTTTAATGTAGTCTAAGATACTTTGCCTACATTTTAACCAAGGAATTGGTCCATAATTTTAATGATTGAAGAAAGACGGACTGCGAACCAATTAAAGCTCTGATTTTCTAAATTACGAGCTATGATTGGACCTGTCCGGACAGATAAAATAACTATGTATAATCCTCACCTATATTAGTATTTTCTTTAACATCCGGAACATATGCCCTAAAAAACCTGGCGATCTCTTCAACGTTACAAGAGTCCGCCTTGACTATGGTGAGCTTGTATCCCATGCCGTAATGTTTCTTGAGGAAGTACGGCGTGCCGATACACTGCAGCTTCCCGCCAGACATGATGGCCACGCGGTCGCCGAGGACATCCGCTTCGTCCATGAAATGTGTGGTAAGGACCATTGTACGACCTGGAATCAAGTGAAAAGTATACATTTTAAAATAAAATAAATTGAATGAGCCCTACAGGTCTAAGATGCGCCGCGCATCTTGCGCGCCGTGACAACACTACTGTCTTCTTTTGATATTTATAACATTGTCTTGTAATTGCACGAAAAAAGTACAGATTTGTATCGAGGCGCCTCAGGCCTGTTGGGGTTTTTTTTGTGTGACTGACTAGCATCTGATTCAACGTAGGTTGGCTTTCAGTCGGTCAAAAAACATTTATAATATTGTATGAAATTTTTTAGGCTGAAATTGTTAAGTTTTTTTTTATCAACAATGTTGCCAATACGATAATCGGATATTTTGTATGGTTAAACCCATATTTGATTTTAATACTTCTCCGTCTCTTTTTTTGTAATTAAAGCATACTAATTTATTTTTTATATAAGAGCAGCAAATAGGCAGACGGCCCGCCTGATGGTAAGCGATAACCGTCGCCTATAGACAACTGCAACATCACTGGTGTCGCTGTTGCTTTGCTTGCCTAGCCGTACCTACCAACACGAAAATAAAAAATCATACCGTCTAGGCAGCTATGTACAAAACACTTTAGCGTTCTTTTTTTACCTTTCTTCTCCTTTTGCAACAGGTCCCAGAGCGCGCGTCTCGCTGCCGGGTCGAGCCCTGACGTAGGCTCGTCCAGTAGGACGACTCGTGACTGGCCACACATCGCCGCTCCTACTGACAGGCGGCGTTTCTGTCCGCCGGACAAATATGATGATAACACATTTCTCTGTAAAATATTAAAATAGAAGGAAATTGGTATAACGAACAGCACAAGGTTTATGATGTGAAAATAACTATTGTTGAATGGAAGTGTTCAAAATCTCGACTAAAGTGCCTTTCAGGTCGTAAAATGGCATTATGGTGTTGTAGTGCTGACATAGAGCTGATTCGGTAGGTACGAATGTTTTTTTATTAATTTAATTAATAGTCACATAGTAAATTCCTGTTAACCAATTTGTGCTTGTGGCTTTATTTGTTATGACCATTGGCAATGTACAAATCCATGATCTTGAAGTCTAAATTTCAAAGTCAACCATAACACGTTACTAAAAAAACCTGCACAATCTTAAATAAACATACGCCTTCCCAAATTCTTGATACTATCCAGAAGGAACTCACCTTCTCTTCCAGCTCCAGAAGCTTAACGAAATGATTGACCTCCGAAGCTATCTTCTTCTTAGGTACCCCTTTTAACCTCGAGTAGAATATGATGTGTTCAGCAACTGTCAGGTCCGGGAACAGTACGTTGTGTTGCGGGCAGATTCCGATAGACCTCCGAGCCTGTTCCGTTTCTGTTACTATACTGTAGCCGTTTATAGTGGCCGAGCCTGATGTTGGAGGCACCATGCCTGAAACGTTACCATACGTATGTACGTACTTTAAAAATCTTAAAACGGTCAAGTGCGTGTCGGGACAATCACAGTGTAGTTTCATAGTTGTTTGTGACGCAAGTATCTTTATAGCAATAAGAGTCTTTGAGCTAGGCCGCGGACAGACAGATGCCAAAAATACCATGAACTAATATTAGTTTCCTGACTACGGGGCCGTTCTCTCTTGAATCATAGTTATAAATTTATCGATTCTTCTCCTCCTTTACTGACGATATCACAGTCAGATAGGGGCCGTCACGGCCGTTTAAATCGTGACGTGACGGTACCTACACAGTTTAAACGTTATAATTACAACACCCCTACGTGTTTGCGTCGGGTTATAAGAACATACCTGTGAGCATGGAGATTGTGGTAGTTTTCCCTGCACCATTGTGGCCCAATAGAACAGTTATCTCATTCTCGTACATTCTTAAATTTAGGTTGTCAACGGCTTTTCTACGACCTTTGTATACTTTGGTCAGATTCTGTAAACAAAAAATTAGTGTGTAACATTAAATTTTTTAGTTCAGACAGGTTATATTTTAATAGTTCCAAAAATTTAATCAATGAATATAATAATTTTTAAGGCTATATGTATCGTTTAGTACTTTAGTTTTTCTTTTTTTTTCTAATAACCAAGTGACTTTTTCGGTGTAGATATTTTAAATTTGTTTACTATATGATTTAACTCAAAAGTTTTAGCAACCATTCTCAAGTAGAAAAACTGGCGCACCATTTTTGAATTGCTCGAAATGAATTCACATATAAATTTACCTTACTTCAGAACAATACTCGTACCAACAAAATGATTGTTGTTTTTTTTTTTTTGATAGAATTAAAGTTTTAATACTTAAGAGCTTTCTTTGCGATAGACAGTGATATGAATGTTTGCGAACGATCGAATTCTTGGATATCGTTCAAAAGAAAGTCCCCATTATTTTTCGAGCGATTCAAAAATTGAGGTCCTGTTGCCAGCAATCAACGATGTGCCATAGCAGTCTCACTTGAGATCCAATTCCTATTTCAGGCTACCTAGTCTATGGTAGACATAATGGTAATCTATAAACATGATACAACTATTCAATATTACGTGCCTTATAAACACTCACATTTTAAATTGATGAAAACTATACGCGAATGGTTACTAAAAGTTTCCGGCAGCCTAGTCGGGAGACCGTCTGACTTGCGATCCGCAGGTCCTGGGTTCGAATCCCGCGGCACACACTTCTGTCTTTTGGAAGTTATGTGCGTATTGTTGATTGCCGCCAACTTCAAACGGAGCGCGGAAAACATCGTGAGGAAGTCTACATGTGTGAGAGTTCTAATTGTCAGTTCTCTATTCACTCAGGCGTTGAATAAATTCGTATATTTGTCAGGAAACAAGAAAGAAGGCAATTTGTAGACGAAGGCACAGCGTTCGAAGGAGTTTAAACGTTGGGGTGCCAACTGCCAATATCAGACAAACGTCATCGCGATAAGGTAGATATGAGTGAGTATGTTTTTTATAAATACAATGTATTACGCAGTTGCTTCTGAACTTTGACAGCTTTAGCAATTTTCGTATTTTTTGACTTATCAATATAAAAGATAGCAGCACTTCAGAGCTAATTTACGTACCTTTTTATGTATGTGTATCTATGTATAATCCGTTTTATGAAAAATATTTGTGAAGCTTTATATGAAAAAATAACTAGACAAACAGATACTTCATGCGTCACTATCCTCATCAATACGTTATAATATTTTCCTAGAATTCAGAACATATTAATACTCAATGTAACGCGCATCCTGCATATTATGATTATATAAATGGCAGTTGCCCAGGTAGCTTGTGCATTATTATTACTTTGTCAATATTATTTTATTGTTTACTACCCGACTGACTAGAAGAAGGTAGGTAATATTTAGAGATTTTAATTACGATTCAATGTTTATACTTGACTGTCAATTCACCTGATGTTAATTAAGACACGCTTTGCGGTAAAGCGCGCTTGCGTAGTAGAAACCTATTTAGTCACGACTTAAATACACCCAGATTGTATACCACATACATAGAAATACCTACTTAAAATCATATTCCACATTTTAACAGTACGCATTATATACGTTTCGTTCGGGTACATGGAATATCCACCATAAAACTCCGTCGCATTTTCGTGCTTCTAGCCGTCCGCCAGTATTTACGGCAAGGGGACAAAGATCATGTAGACCAGATTTATCAATATCATCTCAGCCACAAGAAGTACCCCGCTGGTCATATACCTCCCCCATGGATTTTCAAAAAGATCGGTTGGAAGCGGGTTGCATCCAACGTGTTCCTGCCACTTGTAATTTATCTTATTAATCTGTCCGCCTTATGGGTGGTCATACCGAATCAGGTCAAAATTATAATCTTAAACCAGATAAACAGATCAGATTCATACTTACCGAAATATTCAATATGTTACATGTTTTTAACAGACTTCCAAAAAAAAAAGAGGAGACTATTTTTTTGTATATTTGAGAGAAATTATTGGTTTAGTGGGTAAAATCCTACATAACCCGGTTGCATTCCCAACATACAACGCAACCGTGTATCTTTAGAAGATTTCCCCCTCGTCAAAAAAACCCGCGTTACATCTATTCCAATAATAAGGCTGCCCTAACCAATGTAATAACCATTATGTAAGTACATACACGCCAATGACACGCCAAAAAAAACAATTCCCTTTTATTATCAGCTACAGCAAATTACACAGATAGTCCGGGTTAAAGTCCAACCAGGCACAGATCAAGGTCTTCGAGTATTTAGGTGAACAATGTATCCAACCTACTTCTATTTGTAACACAATAGGTGGTCTAATTTGTAAATTTAATTTGCATGTCAGTTATTATTAGAAGTATATTAGGTATAGTAGTTTCAATGTCTTCCTACCCCTAGTATCTAGTTAAACTATAGTTAAACTACTTTCTATAATTACTGTTTAAATCATGTTTCGATCATCAATCCTACACCACACCTAATTTACCGTAGTTTAATAAGCAATTTTATAAGCAGAGGCTCGAACTTATTTCCAAGCATGGACTTACATATATGAGCTGATTGAACAACTACTGAACTAAAATTATTAAAATTTTATTGAGATCATCTCTGAGAGATTGCTCCGTTCTGTTTTTGTTGGGGATTTTTGGGTTTTCTAAGCTTATATTTGGTAATACATAATTTTAAAGTTTAAAAAACTGAAACAACCGACTTCAAAGTACGTTATTTCGTTTACTTGTAAAACATATATGTAAGGATAATAATTAAACAAGGCGATCAAGCGTTGAAGTAACTCTATTTTCTCCTTAGACACATTGGATGAGGAGTAAGTAGGTTTTACTTTTCAAGCTCAATAAATCTCTCACGATTGTAAACTTTTTAAAAGACCTTTATTCACCCGCTCGTTTTTTTTTTCAAGAATTACATTTGTCACTGAATGTCAAATGCTTCGTCGTCGCAGATTAGAAAATGTACAGATGTTTATACGAAAAATCTCAACATTTGACACTTTTGCAAAGAAAAACGTGTCAGTGGAACTCTTCGATTCTATAATCTGACGCACTCACTCAGGAATACAATGAAAATATTTTATACATATTTTTACTTTTAGAGATTATCAAAAAGTAATAAAGCAATGTTTCTAAAATAATTATGGGACCAACTTGGGAGCTTTCTCTATACATCAATTTAAGAAACATAAAAATTGGTTCATGAATGACGGAGTAATTCGTGTTCATACATAAAAAAAAAATATACGGTACGAATTGATAACCTCCTCCTTTTTCGTAGTCGGTTAAAAATAACTAGAAAGATATGTCATCCGAGTAATTATCAAACAAAAAAAAAAACAATTGACCATCGTGTACAGGGTTATTGCTAAGAAAACGAACGCAATATTCCAGTAATTTGAGAAGCTCCTCATTTTCACAGTTGATTACAAAAAGCGTTACGCATCTAAGTAGTTAATTAAGTTTTCGGTAATAATACAATAATAGAGGGTTAGAACTAAAGAAGTAAGTAGGACGAGCGCCTTGTATCGGGGCTTCCTGACATTATTATTTCTTGGAAGAGATCCAAATCGTTGACAAAGCGTCAAGGTCGAGGTTACTACAAATATTATCGATGTCCGTTGAGAGCGTCTACATACTTTCAAAATTTTCCCAGACAAACAGTATCAAAATGTAAGCTTTTTATTGTGCCAATACTTGTAAAAGCTTGTCAACATTTATAAAATCGTCGTAAGGTAAAAAGGTCACTGAAAAGTAATATTACTAAAATGTGACAAACTGATCTCAACTTGGTGAGTTGAAGGTTAAGCACAAGCCTAAGTTATGCATAAAAACAGATCTCCTGTATGCATACTTTACAAGTACGATCACGGGGTCCTGACTTTGCAAACATAAGGGAGCAAGATATTATTCGTTGGTGATTACGAAAAAATGCATTTTTTTATTTTTGCGAGAGATGTTTCATTTTTATTACAAAAAAATATTAGCCTATAATACTCAGGAAGTGAAGACAAATCGAACGACATTTCGTGCATCAAAATCGGTCAAGTCGTTTAGGTTGTAGGCGATCACATAGAAACATACATATATACATACACTGGAAAAACATAACCCTCCTTCTTACGCAGTCGGATAAAAATCATTATTAATTTAATTATTAATTTTTAAAGTGAATAATATAACTAAATATTCTGTGAATATTTCAAGCGTCTACCTGGTGCCATTATCAATATCGAGCAAAAACGAGCAAAAAAATCACGTTTGTTGAATGGCCCTCGTAAATATTTATTTCATTCTGGTGTTTAGTATTTGTTGTTATAGCGGCAACAGAAATACACCATCTGTGAAAATTTCATTTGTCTAACTATCACGGCTCATGAGATACAGTCTGGTGACAGACGGACAGACGTACGGACGGACGGACGGACGGACAGACAGACAGCGGAGTCTTAGTAATAGGGTCCCGCTTTTCCCCTTTGGGTCGGAATCCTAAAAATCAACTAGAAAAATATGTCATCCAAGTAAACGAATTGCGTAATTTGAAAGCGGTTTTCTTAGTTTTTAACACGCTTTTATTAGCTTCACCTATGCATGTTTGTTTGTTTGTAGCTGACTCCTTTGGACTTGATTTTGACCCACTTCAAACGGTCAGATTTCATTCAAACTTTGTAGCCTTATCGAGGACCGATGACAATACAATAATTCGAAGCGTGTTTTTTAAACTATAATATTTACACTATAATTATTAGTGCACCAAATAACTACTACGACATAGAACAAACTCTGACCTGGCGGCGAGGGAACATGATACACGGAATGAGAATCCATATAATTTTATTCGAAACACAGCGTTTCACATGTCAATCAGCTCAAGTAGAATCTACCTACTTTATAAAAGCGGTAACAACGTATTCAATATAATACATAAACTTGTGTTTCTTTGTACTCGTGACGCCATTCATTTACATGGAAATAGAAAAGTCAACATTGACGATCGAACACACATTATTTTAATATTTCAACCGTTTATTTCTCTTTGGCTGCCTTTATACCTACAGCCGTATTTTAGTGGGTGTTTACAAGGTACACTTAAGCCGTATTTCAGTGGGTACTTTTTTAATATTTTTAATTTTTATCTCCACAGACACCAGGGTCCGTGACCTTTGTCATAATTACAAACTATTGTTTACTACTTATCGTTACGGGAAAATTATTTTGTTTTAATTTAAGTATTTATTACTATGTTGCGTGCATACCGCGCGCAAACCAGCGACCCGCAAGCAGCATCCGATCATATGTTAGGGAATAGGGCGACCCGCCACACGACGCCGCCGCAAAAAGGCGCCTTCGATGGTGAGCATGAATGCTCAAGGTGTGCACACAACTCTTATTTCTAAGTACTGAATACAGAAATACTAGTATTTCTGTGAATGGGTGTTTACAAGGTACACTATTTCATCAAAGAAAAACATAAGAATGTACCAGCTGGTTCTCTTCCCGGGCATAGGTACTGTAAAAGTCAGTTAAGGTCCTTGAAATGAATTGGCGTTAACGTAGGCGATAAATTAACCCTCTGTCACTGCAACCACTAATAACCACTAAAAACTAATATTACCACTTCCCTTCCATCTAACTCTCTGACCACGGTCAAATATGGCCTCATGTCTTTGACGCT
This sequence comes from Lycia hirtaria, assembly GCA_947563715.1. NCBI lineage: Eukaryota > Metazoa > Arthropoda > Insecta > Lepidoptera > Geometridae > Lycia > Lycia hirtaria. Next base: position 29,109,479 of record OX387384.1, read on the forward strand.
CTGCCTACCCCGTATGGAATAATATACCTGATTGTACGTATGTATGTATGTATGTACAACTAGCGGTTTAAGCTCTGCCTAGATAAAATATATGTAAGTCAAGTAAATGAGTAAATAGGTTTCTTCTGGGTAAGCTCGCTTCATCAAATATAAATTAATAAAGAAACAGCCGAGTGCCGTGACAAGCCGAGCCACGCGCATTATAGACTTCTTTATGATGATCGCATGAGGATCGTGTGTTTATGATTTTTATTACTTACTCGTATATCAACGCCCATGGGCACACCTTTGGGTTCTTCGTCGTGAATCACCTTCAGAAGGGCGTCGTTGTATTCGATGTCGGCGCCGTCCTTCCTCGTTATAGCTGTGGAACGCACGAAATTTACTAATAACGCATTAATACTGGTATAGAAGTCTCAATCCGCAAACATGTTTATCTAAAGAACGACTATTGGTTGTCGATAGGAAAAGTATTAGCAAACGGCCACTGTAATAGAACAGAAGAAAACAGCACACATAGATGGGCGGGCGTGGTAAACTTCAGCCAAAAAAACGAATATCAAAATGCATGGCCAAAAATACATATAGTTGTACATAAAGCCTCCCCCTTTTTTGGGTTCCTTAGTAAACAAGGAACCGTTATAGTTTCGTCAAGTCCACTACGTTCAGAACAGACCGACAAAGCCCAATTCAAAGGCGCGTACACGAGTGGAAAAGAGATAACGATAAAGGTAAAAATGATGCATTTGAAATATTTTGTGTATAGAAGGAACATTTGTCACATATATATTATCAATTTAGTTCAAAAGTACGCTAGAGTGCTAATATAAACAGCAGTTTGAATATTTTTACCTACATTTATCACAATTTTTAGTAATTTGTTTGAAAATTTATAAGATTTTCTATTACATAATTTGATAAGGTTTTATTTACAATCTATTTATCTTGATAACAGATTTCATCTGTCATTGTATATCTTAAGGTAGGATTCCATCAAAATTATGTTCAGAACATTTGTTTACGAACATTTTGTGCAAAACTCCTGCAGTACCTACACTATCCAACAAAGTGCATTTATATATCCGTTTGTGCGATAGAGTGCGCGCACATTTTATTAATGTTTGCCTGCGAGAGTCCATCAAGAAAAACATTTGTGCTTTTCTCTGTACCGTACATTGAGGCACAGTACCGCACACTGGTGGAATCCCACCTTTGCATCTAATGTATTTGCTCTCACCAGCAATTTTTCTTCTATTCGGCATCCAGAAGCTCTTAGTGAAGGGGAAGTACCATGGCAGCGGCACTCCGTAGAGTCCCGGTCGTATCTTCTCGACGTAGATCGCTACCAGCATGTACAGCACCGAGTCTAGCACCAGCATCAACACCACGTGACCCGGTTGGAACTGGTCGTGGTACGAGATTGGACTGAAGAATTCGTCCCATTGCAAACCTGCGTTCAATTTATATATCTCTAAGAGGCTATAAAGTGTTTGGAAAATGAGAAATGCATGCAAAATGAGAAGCTGTGAATTTAACATATTTATCTCCTTATCAAAACCGGAACCGGAAATATCCCGGAGATCTACGATATTTTCAAATTCTTATCCGCATGAAAGAGAGAATGCAAACAATGGCCATTATTTGTCTGCCTCTCTCAAATTAAAATAAAATAAAAAATGGTTGCCTGTAAAGTCGGTTTACGGACGATAGTTTAACGTGACAACTTCATAACAAAACATTGATGAAATGATGATGATGATGATGTAACGGGACAATGAGCGTAACGTAACGGGACAACGAGTCATACTTTTTCGTGCGTGCAGCCGGCGTTCTACGATATATTAGACGTTGTCACGTCAAAACAATTGTCTCTCTCGAATTAAGCGAACATTTCGCCGCCAAACCTTTATTATTTGTTTTTTAGTTCCATTTGTTTTATAACATACAATAATATCTCACTCACTTAAGCAGTTTAATTGGCATAGAATTCGGTCTACGCTTCGGACTAAAAGGCAATTGAACAACGTCCGCGCATTAATTGTACCAAGGGCTACAAGATACAACTCGGACTTACTCGAATAGCATTGAGTGCCGAGTTAATGACAGTTTCATTAAATTTATTGCGTGTCACTTTCAAGCAGTCCTTAGCCTTAATATCTACTTATACTCGTAGCATTACCTATTAATACTTATTAGTTCTTTTCAGAATCCACTATACCGTTACATAATTATTGTAGTTTAAAAAGTGGCATCTCAGATGTGAGGCGATGACGTCGGTATAGTAATTTATTGGTATTTGGTATTAATACCGCACGTCTTAACATTCCTTGGATTTACACGACCGATTAACCACACTTCATGTACTCAAACTGTTTAGACTATAGGATGATATAGAAATATACATACTTTATATATAACTCAAAATCTGGACTTAAAATCACTAGTATTTTCGGACTGTTGGGTAAAAATAGTCGGGAGACACGAGAAAGAGTAAATTAAAATATTAAATAATAGGCAGCTGCGAAAGTTTGTGCGTGCATTTTGGTCTTAGTTAACGTATGTAACTAGTCTCTTATCCTGGATTTTACTATGGGGTACACTTGCTATCAATAAAAGGACTGGATAATGTCCGGGTGGTAGTAGAAACTGTCGTATTTATACCTATTATTATTTTGAGCCTGTTTTGTCCCACTGCTGGGCAAAGGCCTCCCTATCCTCCTTCCATTCTTCTCGGTTCAGTGATTTTTGAGTCCAATTCTTACAATAGGAGTCCAGTTCATCCCGCCATCTCCTTCTGGGCCTGGCCCGCCATCTCCTACCTACATGGGTAAATCACTCGGGACTCTTTGCTTTTCTTGTTTGTAAAATTTAAAATGGATAGAATACGAAGAAACAAGATGTCACAATATTTGTTCAGTTCTTTCATGAATACAATAGATTCAAGACGTACTCATGTTTTATTAGTAGTGTTCTGTAGTCTACATAAATTATAATAGAAACTGTTGCCCCAGCTAGAATACCATACATTCCATAGCAAAAAGCTTAACATATAAATAATTAATTAATTGCAAGCAAGTTTACCTTTAGAAGTTCCTTCGCACATAATGAGCATCTGAAACGCGTATCCCATAGCGGTGTTCGATATCAAGCTGACGAGTACTTTGGTCGCCAGACTGATATCCTCGTACAATACTTGTGTTAGTACGAACACGGAGTATGTGACGAACCACACTAGGCCCATGAATGACGCGGCGGTGTTCGCTGAAAATGGTAAACAGGCGTCATTTCCGCTGTAAGTAACCTAAAGGCAAGAAAACAAATATCTGTATTAAAAGAAAAGCAGATTTTGCAGTTGCACTTTCGATTTCGTTACGCTTGATATGCTTTTGAGTGTATGTTTTTGTGAGAAAGTGTGCATAATATTATAAATAAAAATGTAATTATAAAAGATTGTAAATACGCATTCTTTAGAACAATTTTAGTAAAATCACTTGTTTGTTACGAAAAAGTTCGTTGGAGGTTACGAAAAATTACTTTTTTTTGCGAGAGATGTACTATTATTATGGCATGTCTGTCTATTTTCTACAGGATTCATCTAGGGAAATGTGCGCAAGAGCTTCACGACCTAATTCCACCCTCCCTATTTCATTACAGGACTAGCAGAAAGTCGGCGAATTACCCCCCATTTTTCGTTGAAAAGCTAAAAATCCGTTATCAGCGTTATCGATATATCATCATCATCTCAGCCATAAGAAGTCCACTGCTGAACATAGGCCTCCCCCATGGATTTCCAAAAAGACCGAATGGAAGCGGCTTGCATCCAGCGTCTTCCCGCCACTTGTATGATGTCATTTGATACAATACAATACAAAAACACTTTATTGATACACAAAACACTCTATATACCATAATAAAAATAACATTATAGATACATGATTACATCAATCCACTCCATCCATTGATTGATCCACATCCTTGTTGGCTACTGCACAAGAATGGAATTCTTTGCCACCATCTCTGTTTCCTGAGACCTACAATCTTGAAATTATCAAGGCTAGAGTGAATAGATATCTTCTAGATCGACGAGCTCCATCCTCGGCCACACCGTCGCTTAACATCAGGCGAGTTGGTGGTCAATCGTAGATCTATCTTGCATTAAAAAAGAGAGAGAGAGAGAGAGATAAGTATACATGAGTGCAACAACATTCTCTAAATATTTTTTGTATTTCAAGATAAAGGACCCTAAAAAGAGTGACCAGTCATTGAACAATTGAGACAAAAAATACAAACCTTCGCACAAATTGCCCTCATTGCATCATGAAAGGTTGATTTACCACGAAAATAAAATATTAGACAAGACAAAACGTGCTAATAATATCCTGTTTAAATGGTTAACTGCAAGGTCATGCAGATAGACAATTTAATTGACCAGTCGCGCTGGTTTCACTGTAATACACTACGTCACACTATAAATACGATGGTTACGTTTGTCTCTGAAGCGGTTGAATATCGGAATATAATAAACAGTATACTCTCATCCCGAAACATGCGGAAATATTCACAAAACTAGTATTATTTCATCCCATAATTTTACCCGTTTTTATTTTCGTGTCCCTTTCTCAAGGAACACTCTCCAAATGAGTAGGGTTTTTTTTATCAGTCCTGTTTGTACAAACGGTGCCACTGCTAGGCGCGGGCCATCTTCTCACTGTGAGAAGGGTAAGGCCATAGTCTACCACGCTGACAAAGTGCGGGTTGGCAGACTTCACACATCTTCAAGATTATTGAGAACTCTCAGACATGTAGTTTTCCTCACGATATTTTTTCCTTCACCGTTTGAAGTTGGTGGTAATCAACAATACGTACAAAGCTTCAAGAAGACAGGTGCGTGCCGCGGGATTATAGTAGTGAGGGAGTAGCGGTTTAATGTGTATCATTTCACGGCTAAACAATCAATAACACAAAAAGTGATAACTAATTAATGTGAACTATAATGTAAATAAAAAACTGAAACAACCGACTATCAAAATGGGTAATTTGGGTTTAAAAACGAAACTACTGAACCGATTTAGATAAAATATCTATGCGACTAATCTGAAAGTATATCCTTTTAAACAAAAAAATATATACTCAAATCGGTTTATAAACGGGGTTATGCGGTAACAAATATAAAAAAAAATACAGCCGAAATTCCTTCTTTTCGAAGTCGGTAAAAAATAGTTGTTGGTGTTCATATCATGAGTAAATACTAAATTCGTGTAAAGAATAATTTTAAAAACAAATTTATTTTAGTAACAGAGTTTGTCATTGTAAGTCTTTTACATCTTTGTTCCATGTTGTTGTTTTTCATAATGACAAGTACAATATCCCTTTTGTGTAAATCGATCTTTGTTACAGTTAATTAAATTTTCTTGCAGAAATATACAAAACCATAAAATGGAAAATCATGGGCCACAAGATACAGATAACAGTAGTTAAGAGCAAGGAATTTTGAATAAAAACTGTTTTGTACTTATGTTTAATGAGAACTACGGCGCGGCGTGCCTTTTCTATTTTAAGACAATTTGATAAACAACTTGTGTACTGTGTACGAAATCGCGCGCTTGTTGACTTGAAACAACATTGATGCTATATTTAGTACAAAATTTTACGATGAAATTGTACATTGTATGCCTCTTTTTAAATGTTTGGAATACTTATTGACCACCTGATAGGTCTATCTTAAGAAACTGATAGGTCTATCTTCAGAAAATTGATAGGACTATCTTCAGAGACGCACTAGAGAAGGCTATGTCAGAGATACCAGACATAGACCCTTCAGGGAAGCTTTCACCACAAGAAATAGAAACGACCACCAATAATGTGGTACAAGCTCTGATACAGAGTTACGAAGAAGCGTGTCCTTTAAAAAAGGAAAGCTATGACCGCGTTGCTAAGAAAGATAGATGGTGGAATAAAGATCTAACCAAGCTTAGGTAAAAAGTCAGACATCATTTCAACAGAGCCATGAACACCAATGCGATGGTGGACTGGCAAGAATATAAAAAGATGCGGCACCAATTTAAGGTACAAGTCAAAAAGAGCCATAATAACTCATGGAAAAAATTCAGCACCTCTATCCAGTCAGAGAGCGAGACTGCAAGACTTAGAAAAATCATTACTTCTGACTCACAAGTAAGGCTAGGCACCTTAAAGAAATCGGACGGTACATATACAATATCGGAGCAGGAACAATTCGAAGTTCTTCTTCAAACACACTTTCCATATTGTCAACTGGACGAAAACTCTGGTTGGGAACCAAACACTCCACATGAACCAGATAATGAGGATTGGGCATTTGCAGATTCTATAGTCACAGAGGAAGTACTACTATGGGCCATTAGCACCTTCGAGCCCCACAAGGCCCCTGAAATGGATGGCATATTCCCAGCCTTCTTACAGTGGAGCTTAAACAGGATCAAAACACACCTAACTGACATATTTAGATCTTGCCTAGCATGGAAATATATACCCAAATCTTGGAGGGAAGTAAAGGTGGTCTTCCTACCTAAGCCAGGTAAAATAGACTACACAAATTCTAAATCTTTTAGGCCGATAAGCCTCAGTTCATGCCTTTTGAAGACATTGGAAAGACTATGCGATAAATATATTAGAGGTGGACCGTTGGTAGAAAATCCCATCCACCAAAACCAACACGCTTATCAATCTGGTAAATCAACAGAGACTGCTCTCCACCAGGTGGTATACAAAATTGAATCAGCACTTGAGAGCAAACAATCCTGCCTCAAACGCACCCTCAATATCTATGAAGGTGGCTACCTTCATAGATATTGAGGGTGCGTTTGACAAAACAATATTCCTCAGCATCAGAGGGGGTCTGAGAAAACAAGGAGTAGATGAGAGAATGACCACTTGGGTCACGGAAATGCTCTCTAACAGAACAGCCATCATAGAAACGGAGGGCATAACACGATGTCGTGTTAAAAAGGGGTGTCCACAGGGAGGAGTCATGTCTCCTTTGCTTTGGGTGATGAACTCGTTGAACTACTGAACAAGGAAGGCATGGTCACCGTGGCATACGCTGATGATCTGACCATCATGGTCTCCGACCTCTTTGAGTCAGAAGTGTGAGAAAATGCAAAAAGCATTAAAAATCGTCGAAAATTGGTGCGAGCGCCATGGCCTGTCAGTTAATCCACAGAAGACAGAGATGGTGCTGTTCACACGTAAAACAAAACCAGTGAATCTGAAAACTTCCACGCTGTTTGGAACGAAACTGACACTCAGTAAAGAGGTAAAGTATCTAGGAATCTGGTTAACCAGCAAACTTATGTGGGGAAAACACTTAGAGCACATCACCACAAAAGCAACAAACATTTTATGGTAGTGTACCAGAGCGATGGGAAAAGACTGTGGTCTTAAACCTAAGCTCTGTCACTGGCTATATACAGTTATAGTGCGACCAGTTTCTTATCTACGGCTGCGTTGTATGGTGGACCCGTACCGTTTTAGCAACGGCCATAACAAAACTACAGCGGACACAGAGACTCGCGTGCACTCTAATCAGTGGTTGTATGAAAAAGACACCCTCGGCTGCACTCGAAATCATCTTGGGACTTACCCCACTGCATCTTCACATACAACAGGAAGCGATGGCCTCAGCCCTTAGAATCAAATCCACAAATGAATGGAAGAGTTCAGGTGCGATCACAAACCACTGCATAGTAATCGAACGTGCGACAAGGATAATTCCTGAAGCAAACCTAGGTACAGATAAAATAGCCAAGGTGCATCTAGATAGCAAAAAGTACGAGTTAATCACGGAGGATAACGCTCTGGACGGAATATCACCTTCTTGGAACATATTCACTGATGGTGCAAAGAACGATGCAGGAGTAGGTTGTGGCTGCCACTCCCCGGAACTTGGGATTAAGGAATCCATGACCCTAAATAAAACCACGACGGCTCTACAGGCAGAGCCGATGAGCCTACTACTAGCGGCAAGAGCTGTCGAACGGATAAGCGAGTTTCTTATAACTGACGAAGACCCGGATAACAAAGAAATACTTATGTTCACCATAGACAGTGCCACCACTTTATATACACTTAGAAGAACAATAACAAGCTCAAGAGTTATCTCTGACTGCACTTGCAGGTAAGTACAGGATTATAGTGAGATGGACAAAAAGCCACGGATCCTGCACGGGCAATAACGTGGCAGATACACTCGCAAAGGAAGGGGCCAGAAAACCAGTAAATGGCGAGGTCAAAAATCTCTGTAAGCACACGGAGATGGAGGTCCGTGAGTTGCTACGTCGACACACTGAAAACGAACAACAGAAAATGTGGGATAAGAAAGAAGATTGCAAACACGCAAAGGCCGCTTTCCCTATCCTCGACAGAAACACCACCAATACGCTACTGAGACTGCAACGACAGGATCTTCGGCTACTTGTGGGACTTATAACAGGACATTGCAACCTACATTTGTGTCGAAGCTGTCTGGAGGACAACGAAACGGTAGAGCATGTGTTATGGCACTGTGCAGCTACGGAAGACATCAGAATCTCCACAGGACTTCATAAGGTAGCTTCGGCTCCATCTTTGCTTATGCCACCACAGCGCATATGCGCATTGTCATTGTCATCATCATTATCATACTCATCATTTCCATCTTCACCACTGTAGCTATTACGACAGCACCCCAAGGCCTCGCTACATTATTTTAAAGAGCTAGGCTGGCTTGGGTAGATTCTGGCGTAAGGAAATGCACATTCTGATAAAGAATCTTAGGGTTGCCTCATGCTTATGGCCTTAAAAATGTGTTATTTTTATATAGTACCTCTTGTAGCCTAAATGGGTTAAAAATAGTACTTATTTAATATGAGATTCGTCTTGATTTTGTCGGAAAAGCGTTTCCACAATTAGTATTCATAGTCATACTCATGATACATTGCAGGATAATCTGCTTTTGAGGTAAATTGACATACCTGCTTATAAATAATATAAACACCGAGACACAGAACAAACATCACATATGTCCATCACATAAATATTTGTCCTGGTCGGGATTGAATCTACGACCTACAGCTTAGAATCCAGGCAAATTATCAACAGGGTTAGACTAGTGGCAAACGTTTCTATTTCTACAAACGCTTACGCTTCGAAATTCTAAGAAACTTTGACATTTCGTTAGCTAATGTTAATCCCATATATTTATTTTTCTATTCTACTGGCGTTCACGAAATTTGACTGCCACTTGTCTTGCCCCTGAGCTGTGAGGTTAGCCAATCCCCAGCAAGTTTTCACATCCAGTGCTGAATAAGTTCGCACGTCCACCTTTTCTGCTCGTTTCATCCAGTGTTTTTCTAACACCTTCTAATTCTTATTTTAAATTATATTCCTAACACCTTGTTAATAAAGTTCGACAAACAAGCAGATACTGATTTGTACACTTACCACGTTAACTACAAAACACTCACCTCTTGTGAAAAATACGCTGACCATAAATGAGAAAGAGAGCGATGCTATTACATACAGAGTCATGAAGAAGAACAGCACCGACCAAGGCGTGAATGTGAGCACCGCGTACCCTTCACCATCCTCTGTCCTGTTAAACGGTATCTGTAAGAAATTAAGCTTTTGTAGGCTGTTGTAAAGTCAGCATCGGTGCACATGACGAATTACATATTTTTTTTCCTTACTAAATAGTTTCTCTCGACGGTTAAATCAATTATAGAATTTCGCAGAAGATTTTACTAGTTATATGTAATATCTCTACTAGTAAAATCGTTATTGTGAGCTATGATTAAGATAAAAATTATTTGAGTATAGAAATCGAAAATTACGAAAATATATGGTCAAGTGCGTGTCGTGCCACGTGCAAAGTAAAGTTCCGTAGTTGCACACGTAGGGTCACACTTGACAACAAAAATGATCACTTCAAAGCTTAATATTTCGCAAACTACTAACCCCACAACACGCTAGGATAGATGAGAAAAAAATATTCATCATCCCCACTGTACGAGTGTCGTACATTTAGGGGAGGTACCCCAAAAATCATTTTATTTTTCAAGATTTTATTTATGTATGTACTTATGTTCATGCCAAATTACAGCTTTCTTGTACTAATAGTCTTTGAACAAAGCCGCGGACAGATGGCGAAACTATCAGAGTTCCATGTTTACAACGAAACGGAACCCTAAAAGTGAGGTCTTCATAGACGGTGCTTTAAGTTTTTTTTTTTTATTTGAGCAAGTAGTAAATGCAATATCAATTTCCCCTGCCGTAGTTAAGAATTTTTCCAGATAAGCATACCCTTGTTTTCCAAATTTAAAAGTAAGCGTTCTGCATCCTTTCTCGCTTTGTCGCATAACAACAGACGATACAAGCGATTAGTATTCGAAATAAGAAACCATAAAAATGCATTCTAATATTGCTAATGTCACAAGCAGACCGAATAATTAAATAACATTTTAATCCAGTTAATATTAAGGAACCACGTGGCTGGTCGCTCTTGCGTGATAGTTACTACTAAATGTGCTTTAAAAGAACATTATTAGAAGAAATAATACCGTAACAACTAACTAATACTCGTATACTTATTAAAAAGCACTGCTTTTACTAAATATGCAAGTATTAGTTGCAAGAAAACATGAGTAGTAGTTAGTTGTTAATGTAGTACATAATGTATTACAATACATTCTGAACAAATGTTATTTTGATAACGATATAGTATAAAAATATTTGTGCAAATGTAAAAATGACACATTTTCTCGACAAAAAAAATATACGAATGAAAAAACGGGACAATGGGACACTTTATAATACTGGTTTCACGAGGCCGGACGTTCACGTGAACCGATTCTTATGGAATTTGATTTCGATCATCATTAGCGTTTTTCATCGCTTCGCGGGTAAAACCGCGGGACTCAACTTAGTAAGCAAAAAAAGAGTGAGCGGTATAGCAGCACCCTCCCTGGCGCCTTAACAAAATAATTTAATATCATTCATATATCGTGACATTGACCTTATAATATACTAGTAGCTACATTTAACAAATCTGCAAGCTGGTTTAAGACAGGTTGTTATTTATTTTTATATGCTCTTTAAAAAAGTTCCAGATTCAGAAGACGATCAGTGAAACCATCTTGTTTGTTGTTGATGATCTCATTTTCAACCTACTTCAAAAAGAAGGAGGCTCTAAATTTAATGTAGTACCGCCTAACTACATCATTTGCTATTTTCTAGTAGATTTGGCTTGTCTTGTTTGACCGAAATTGCTGTACCCCGGCTTAGTATTGTGAGCAAGGGCGGGAGGCTTAGTGGCAGGGCGGCGAAACGGGGGGGACCTCTTCCCTTTCTGCCGCGCACAAATCTACCATGTCTAGTCATACGTACCACGTCTTATAATTACTCACTTTACTATTAATGTACAGTTTATTATGATTAATTAATTCACTATCTTTCCCTCTTCCATAATTGGAAATTAATATTCCAATATAATTGTTTATTTAGCTGCGCCCGACGGGGTCCACAATGTAACTTAAAATAATTTCCTACCACCTAATTGAAACTTGTGGAATGCTAATAAATAAATATTAATATGAATAATTATGTATGTGCGCGGTTTCAGTAGCGGTTTCGGTTAACCTACAGTGTGTGTATAGTGTATTTTGACGGTTTAGTTGGTCGTTTAAGTACTTTTAATATTTTTATTTTACCTACTGTTTTGTTTGTGCTTGCAGTTTGTCTTCTTTCTGAGTAGAGTATGATCTATTTGAAACTGGTTTTAAGTTTTGATACGTTTAACCGTGCGTAAACAAATATGTACATGTAAGTAAAAATATGCACTAGGAAAACATTCCTAGTGCTTACTTTTTTTACATTAGGCAGATCTATGATTGACCACCAACTCATCTGATGTTAAGCGACGATAATGGATCTTTATGCGAGTATGTCATTCCATTAATTAACACCTAGACTATTAGTTCTTACAACGAATTCTTAGATATAATAATTAAAAAGTAATTCGAGGAGAGATAATGAAACTAGAAGTTGTTTTTTTTGAAGCGAAACTTCTTTAGCGGCGTGGTGCATTTTTTGGATGGGTAAAAAATGTTAAACTCGCGTCAGATGGAATTCGTAAGACGGACGGATTATTTTAGTCAGAAACCTATTCTAGCGTTCTGCATTTAAAGTTCATTATGTACAATTTGTCCTTCTAGCATGACGTCATTTCGTTGCACCGCATGCTTATTTTCGACACATGCACGTAAGACTCGTTAGCTCAATAGGTTAGAGCACCGATATAAATTTTAATTTGTCAATCGGAGGGCGGAGGTTCAAATCCTTTACGAGTCAGTATTTTTGCTATTTTATTTTTTAGTTTTTACTTCTGCCGGCACTCCCGGAGTGCAACCCGTTGTTTTTTTTTTATACAAAAAATAAATGTACTTAAATATGTACATTTTATCACTAACTTGCCAGCTAGCTTGTTTCTAATTTCATTATTTTATAGAAAAAGTTACGTAAACATTAACCTTAAGGTAAGTTGACCCAGGAAATACTGGGAACATTTAATTTGCTCTTCTTACTTCTATGACATCATTGCTGTACTCTCATGTTCAAAAATTAATGTATATATATAATATATATATATATGATTCAACAAAATAACATTAATCGATTCATTACACAGATAAAATACGGGTGAAATTAAATTCATGAGCATCACTTAAGCCTAAGCACCTCTACTCATGCTACTGATCACATGGGATCTTGGAATTTTCAAAGCTGAATGAAAAATTTCATAGAGTGAATAGATATCTTCTATATCGACGAGCTCCATCCTCGGCCATACCATCTCGCTTAACATCAGGCGAGTTGGTGATCAATCGTAGAACCACTCGTATCTAGCATAAAAAAGCAAAATTTGTAGAATCAAATTGTTTGCCATAAGTATTTATAATGACAAGCTATAGATAGAAGCAATAATGAAATCTTATTATATGCATAAAAGATCTTTTTATTAATTTACATAACGAAAATATATTAAATTAATTATAATTAGAGACAAATATACATAATATTCACAATCAATTATTGCTAATTGAACGTCACAAATACAATATTAACATTTACCTGGTCACAAACACAACGACAACAAACAGGAAAAACACGGTTAAGCATTTTTTTTTATCAGCCCTGTCTGTACAAACTGTCCCACTGCTGGGCGCGGGCCATCTTCTCATTGTGAGAAGGGTAAGGCCATAGTCTACCACGCTGACCAAGTGCGGGTTGGCAGACCTCACACATCTTTCAAGATCATTGAGAACTCTCAGACATGTAGGTTTCCTCACGATGTTTTCCTTCACCGTTTGAAGTTGGCGGCAATCGACAATACGCACGGTTAAGCATATGATGCACATTTTTTTTTTTATATATTCACAGACGAAATCGAAAATATCATATTTTCCGGTGTCATCATAAATATTTAAATCAATCATTTAAATTTCATAGATATTGCTTCCCATGTAATCAGTGGTATGAGTAGATATACCTAGGCTTAAAGGATGCTTATGAAATAGATTTCACCCCATATAATGAAGCCATATTCTAAGATCGATGCTTCAGATTCAGAGAAGGCTGCCTCAACTTACCTTTAGCAGTATGACCATTATCGCGACAGATATAAGGAGAAATGAGAACTGTTTGATGAACCACGCCAGCCAGTGCAGCCACGAGGGAAGACCCATTATTGTCATTGTTTCCTGTGTACAAACATACATTTCTTATTTAACCATATCTTAATATTCATCTACATAGGTAGATGAATATTAAGATATGGGACTACTTATAGAAGTAGTTCTAATCATTTTACTAAAGTAATGAATTTTAACTAAAAAATAAACTAGTTGCGCCCTGCGGTGTCACACGAAATGTAAAACGGTGATGATAATAATAAATATAACCAATGTGTTTCTTCAAGTCCTAAAGAATCTCTCTGGCAAACTTCACAGCGATTAGTTTAGCTGTTAAGAGGTAGCAAACTGACAGAGAGACAGAAAACAGGCAGAGTTACCTTCGCTTTTATAACATTAGTTAAAAGCTTTCATACAATTTCCTGCTGATCAGACTGAGATTAACTTACAAAACCATAACTCTCAAACGAGTGATTGGATAAATCATATACTCTGCAATCAAACTGCCTATACACATATGTAATATGTACAATCAGTACCTTCAGTAAGTAAACAGAGTATGATTCAAAACAGTTTTTTGTGAAGCAGCAATGTCATGAACTCTATGACGCATAATACCAATCATGCTAAGTAACAATATTGATTGAAGACTGCAAACATACCTTAAGTTGAAGCTCTTTTTCAGAAGTGACCACTCTAACAGTGTTGACAAATGTATAAGCGAAACATAGCATTATAATCATAGAAATGAATCTCTCAAGTGCTATTAGTAGCTGGTCGTCTCTGTAGGCCTTTTGAGGCAGCCTTTCTAGATAAACTTGGGTTGTTACTTGCTGGCCGGTTTTGTTTTTGATGATATTCATTGAGACGGCATGTTGTACTGCCAGGAACATTTCCGGGGAATAACCTGGAAATGACCAATCGGGGTTAGGGACAATGTTTTTTACGGCTATTCGGAAAACGAAGTAGGTATAATCATATTTTGAAATCACATTACATGTATCAAACTATGGGTACATTACCCTCCTTTTAGCTCACTCGGTAAAAAAACCCGACATGTTTTTATAGTGCGTTACAACTTTTCCACAAAATTAGTTTTAAATAGCAAAGTATTTTGTATAAAGTTAATAATAACTTAAGAAAAATGTATTAATACAGAGAAAGTATTAACAAGCAAGTTTAGATAACTCACAAACCCTCGCCGGCATAAAATCAGCTGAAACCATTTTGACGAAACATAGCTAAGAACACTTTCGACAAATGCGAGTCAGACTCGCCCACCGAAGGTTCCGTACAAACTAGTACATAAAAGGGGGAAATCATATATTTTTTATATTTTCCTTCATAAACCGAAAAATATACATTGTAAAATATTTAAAAACCTGTTTTAGCTTATGCTAATGAAGCTCTTTCATATGATACCCCACATGATAAGGTTAATTCACTTTAAAATTTGGACCCTCATTCCTTGCATAAAGACGCTATTTTTGTGATTAAATTAAAAATGACCAGTTTTCGGATATTTTCCTATATGTGTACTATAACACAATGCTTCTTACCAAATTTCATAGTTCTAGGTCAACGGGAAGTACCCCATAGGTTTGATTCCCTTGTGAGTGTCGAAATGTGCGTTTTTTACGACATATTCGGCTGTAACTTTTTTTTACGAAAACTGAGAAATTTTGTTTTTATTCTGCAGCAAGATACTATTGATCTGCGTATATGGTTTTAACTTCAACTCGATACCTTCACGCGTTCCCGAGATAAAGGTCTTAACACCCGGACGGACGGACAGACTGACAACAAAGTGACAACAAACCTATAAGGGTTCCGTTTTTTCCTTTTGAGGTACGGCACCCTAAAAATAAGTTCGAGAGCAACGATGCCACAGATTGCCAGACAAATGAACAGCAATATCAACCCTCTTTTTGCGTCGGGGCTTAAAAAAGAAAATTATTAAAACTAAATTAGAAATTCTCTGAAATGTGTTCATTAAACACTTTTTGATAATGTTTGAATTTGGTTAAAAAACTGCCACATTGGGTTCCATGTGACGTCATGCACACATCCTACGCTACGATACGCGGAGTCTGAAAAGGTGTTTGTTGGTGCGAGTGATTGTGGTGGTGCTGTCATTTCATACCAGGTGTTTTCCCGCCATACATGTCATCAGGTTCCCTTGGCCCCGGTCGTGGAAATATCGGGAACAGTAGGTTAGTGCGCCAGCTGGCCCTCAACGGATGCTCCACCATAGGTGTTCTCATCACAGCGGGGAAACGCAGCGTCAGGTTGATGTCGTCTGGCCACGTGGTGGCATCTTCATAGCAAGTAATATTATTATTTTTTAAATCCGCTCACAAATTGTACGCTATAACACTCAGGAGGTAAGTAGGAATTAAATAGTACTAATACGCTATCGGATCTGTTGATCTACAGAGCAAACATGGAGAAAACCTTCAAAATGTGTCTCTGTGACAATCTGTTCATAATCTTTATGTATTTTTTTTGTTTATATTTTTTTGGATTTTCTCTTTGTCAAAATACAAAAAATATATATAATCATTATTAACGGGTTATTTACCGTGGTTTGTATTTGAGTTCACGTTATTTCAGCGCAGTTTCATACTCCATGTTCGCGGATAACTGAAGGATGCGGGTTACTGACGGCTAAGAGCAGACATATCGGTCTATCCTCTTTCGAAGACGGTAAATATCCCGTTAGTAATGATTATAATGCAGTGAATAACTGTGTTGCCTAATAAATTGTTTTTTTAGGACCACTTAATTCAAAAGATCAAAAAGTAGGTATTGTCCCCTTTCCATGGACATAGGATTGTCCATTCCCCTTCCTAACAAAAACCTCACTAAAATGGTTTAAAGTTGTCGCCAACATATACAATAACAGATCAGTTACCTGTTATGAGACCCTATTACAGCAAAAAAAAACCTCTTCTGTTATTTGAAACTAATTAAGAATTAAAGTAGACAGATACAAAACACTCACTCGCCATACTGTCGTCGTATTGGATCCCCACAAGTATTTCGTTCATAGCATTTGGTTGCGTGAGAGCCTCTTCCATCTCTTGTGCATTCTTGAAGCCCTTTGGTTGGGGGAGCTCATTCGCATCGAGGAGAAAAAACAAAAAGCCGAGGTTGTCTTCGGCAACCATTAGAATAGCATCTTGGGTGACCTTCCTAGTGAGAGGATTTTCTGGAGAGAATGCCAGTGTGCCCGATCTTCCTGTAGTCAGATTCCCTCTATAAACATAAAAAATAGTGTGGGGTTTTTTATGAAATCGAGTTTCTTATCTGACGATAAGCCTCACAGAACAGTGCAATGGCTTGGTCTTGAATAGTTCGAAGCCCTGTGTTGTGCAGCAATGCACTATGATGGTATATAGCAAATAAACGGTCTATTAATATACTAGCTGTGCCCCGTGGTGTCACCCGCGCCGCGTAGTGTTTAAAAACGGTGATGATGATGGTGATAACCTATGTCCTTCTCCAGATCCTGCCATATTTCATCTCTGTGATATATTTCATAACGATTTGTTCAGCCGTTAAGCCGTGAAGAGGTAACAAACAGTCAAAGAGACAGACGACAGACAAAGTTATTTCGCTTTTATAATAAAACGATTTTTTTGTAATTCGGTATTCGGCGAAATGCAGAATTACAGTTAATTTATTAAATACTATAAAAATTTAAACAACTGACTTCAAAACATACAATTTCGTTTACTTGGACAGCATGCTTATCGTTATTTTGATAAAAACCAAACTACAGAACTGATATTGACTGTTTTTTTTTTCATGGGACAAATCTGAAACATATCCATTCAAATAAAAAAAAAAAATTTCGAAATCAGTTCATAAACGACGGACTTTAAATCGCCTGAGTGCGCCGCTACGTGGAAACTGCGCCCTTTTGTATGTAGGTAAATAAATATGAATAAATAAATATTTGTGGATATTTCACATAACACCATCTAGCCCAAACTAAGCAAAGCTTGTACTATGGAACTAGATGGCTGATAGAATACATAATATATACTTTTTTGTAAATATATAAGTACATCTGATACATAGAAACACCCAGACACAGAACAAACATCCATGCTCATCACACAAATGTTTGCCCTGGGTGAGGATCGAACCCACGACCTACAGTTCAGCAGGTAGACATACCTACTACTAACTGAGCCACAAGGCCAGTCGACGTACGAGGTACGTCAATAGCAAGCATTTCAATTTCATGTTAGACAGAGAGCACACCATCACGCAAGATGACATCACGCATCATGTTCACCGTACAAATTCAATACAAACTATTATTTGGTAAGAAAGGGACAGAGCACACTGAAGAGAGGCGTGAGGCAGGGAGACAGTCTATCCAAAACTGTTCACCGCTGGTTTAGAAGATGCCTACAAGCTTCTGGAATGGAAATGGGTCAGCATCAATATTAACGTCGAGTACATAATTCATCTTCAGTATGCCGATGAAATAGTGGTCATGGCAGAATCGATGAAAGAACACAACACGATGCTTGAAGACCTCGATAGAGTTTTTCAACGGATGGGCCTCAAGATGAACATAGACAAAACGAAGGTTACGTTATGTCGAACGCCCATATAGTGCCCAGTTGCCCACTCAAAAATCTGTGGGGAATCCCACTCTTGAAGTTGTTGATGAATACGCCTAGGACAAACGGTCCGACTAGGCATGTCCAAATTTGTGAGAGAGGTCAATAGTCGAATCCAACTCGGCTGGGCAACGTTCGGGAAACTCAAAAGCAAAAATATACCTCAGAGCCTCGCGTAATAAACATACAAATAAAAAACATAAAGATGAATTGAGAAACTCCTACTTTCGAGAGTTGGTTAAAAATGTATCTATATGAGCTTTCTTTAGAATGGTTGTAAAACACTTACCTATCCTTCTTGCGTTGTGTAGTCAGGTAACAAGTAGCCTTATTTAATATTTCATACTCTATGATAATTATGAGAAGGCCAGTCTATACCTTCACTTACTAAATTGAAGTAGGTAATTTTAATTCAGCTTTTACCTGACTTTACAAGAAGGAAGGTAATGGTTTTTAGGTGTAGATACACATGTATGTTTGTTTCTTTACCTCCTCAGCCTAAATGGCTTGATCGATTTTGATGTGTGAGGTATTTTTCATCCATATTCACTTCCAGAGTAAAGCCAAACCTATATCAATAAAATAAAAGTAAACTGTTATTTTACATATAGCCACTCAAACACATGATGATTATAATACAGTTCATTTAAATATATTGTATTAATAAATTATTATATAATAACAATAGCACATACTTTCTAGTGAAAAATATATGCTCAACATCATATCAAACATAATAGTTACAATACTATGAAAATCACTCTTATGCAGTTAAGTATTTTGTTTTTCTTTTTTAAAATAGATATTTATTGCAATTTATTCAAGCTGTTATGTTGTTAAAATTGCTAGAAAATATAAATAAACAATACTTACAAGTTTCGTCCTGTGATATTGAAATATGTTGGTTGAAAGGCTGAATATGAAATATCGGGCTTCGATTTTGGATCCACAAGACATCTTATAAGTATTAGAAAGAGAGAAAATATCACAGGTGATGCTATCTCAAAGGCTGTTTGCCATTTGTGTCTCCGTTGTAGCAGAAAGTTCTTCCATATAAGTAGCTTTAGCTTCTCAAATGAAGACATTATTACAAATCATAATCACCTGAAAATAAAGTAAATATTAGTTTTTACATTTTTATAACATTCTGATAAGATACAAAAATGGTAACTGTGCAGTTAATAAACAAATCTTACAAACAAAACCACTTTCATGTAAACCTTCATTCAACAACAGTCAACATTTTTATCAGTTTTTGAATTCTTTTTAACACACAACCCAAAAAAAAGAGGCTTTATAAGTTTGTGTATCTGTCATTGTATATTTATGTCTATAGTATTGTATCTCTAAAATCTATGGACCGATTTTGATCTAGATGTTTTTTTTTGTTGTTTGAAATAGGATTTGACTGAAAGTGTTCTCAGTTATGTTTCATCAAAACACCATAATTAATTTAACCAGATTGATAGTGCCAGCCAATTGTTTTTTTTAATGTGCTTTATGATTTTACTGCACTAACACATGGCTTAAAAATAATTGACATGGATTATTTAATAAAAAAACTTATTTTATGAGAGTTAGGAGTGACACTGTTCATTTAGACAAAAAAATAATTAACCAGTACTTCTGAAAGGTATGCAATAATAAGAATCATGAAAACATTTTTATTTTATTTTAGTATCTTTTGTTGAATACCAAAACAGAGCTATAGGTAAGTATATAAGTAATTATTTTTCATCAAAAGAAATTATGCGAAAGGGACAGCTGTGGCACCTACACAGTCATTAGATTCAGGCACATGGATATATATTGAATATACATATGTAGGTATATAATAAATATTTGATCATTTTAACAATTAAAATTGTTTGTATGCTGTGTCTTACTACACAATATTTACAAGTAAATTAAATGTATGTTGAGAAATAGGCAGTACAGTTTACAGGACACCAGAATAGGAAATGTTTAGTGTCAGAGTACAAAAACATTTCCATTGTTTATAAATAATTTTTGGATGGTCAAACCTTTATTCCTTTATTTTGATTTAGATTGACAGGTCACTTCTGTATGAATCTGGAACTATATACTGTGAATAATGAAATATTTTGGCCAATCTGTTATCAGATTTAATATTCAGAAAAAAAAGCTTATTTTATATTTACATTTGCAAGTTTTTAATAATGCCGAAATAGGTACATGAATATACATATAAAAACATGCATCTTGAA
Organism: Lycia hirtaria; assembly: GCA_947563715.1. NCBI lineage: Eukaryota > Metazoa > Arthropoda > Insecta > Lepidoptera > Geometridae > Lycia > Lycia hirtaria. The sequence goes on from OX387384.1 coordinate 29,130,050, forward strand.
AACAGATTGACTCATGGATACATATTGTGGCTACATGTAAGTCTTTGCTGCTATGAGCTAGAAAGCCATCAATAAGAATTCAGTTTAGAGGATTGCTCATTTTGTGTCTAGTTTATTCACATTCATTTTTAATGAAAATATTCGAAATCGATAAAAAAAGTTTCACCAAAATAGAAAATGAACTGCGATAGGTATGTAGACGCACAGGAACTCTAAGGTGTTTGATACTCACCAATTTTACAAAATCACGCAGTGATTTACGTACGTTATTTTAATAATTACGCGTATTACTACATTACACAGCAATACAAAACGGGAACCACTGAAAAACTATCGGTAAATTGTGGAGTAGAGTAACTCTAACTAGGTAGGGTAGGGAGTAGGCGGAGCCAAGGGCGACAAATTTGTGTTGCCAACGTTGAGTCAAGAAAAAGTCCAAAATAAAATCAATACTATTCTGAAACTACTACCGATATTCACGACTGATTCAGATTCGACTCAGAATCTTATCTTCCTTTCTTTCATTTGAATGTAAATGATAGAGAGAAAGATGTACGGCCTTACCGAAAAACGTCATGTAACTTCAAGCATTGCTAATATATTTTATCAACTTCTCGATGGTACATAAACGAATAGGAATGTTAATAATAGGTATGTAAAATCACTTGAAACTTTGTTACTGTAAAGCTTTTCTATAATACAGATACACTAGTTTTTGTTTTATTTAAAAATACCAAGTAGTTATAATTTTACATGCATTCAAAGTTCGCATAAAATCTAGTCCCGCTGACAGTCACGTGACTGCGTGTGATGTCATTTTACAACGCTCCACTCTACTTAGTCGCAAGTTGCCAGCTGTAGTACCTATAATTATATTATAGCAGTAGTTTACTTGCGCAGTGTTTTGTTTTGTTTCATCGCTTCCAGTTGTATGAATTAAATTAATAATGGATGAAGGATTCGAAAAAGGACTATCAGATAATCTACCTAAAATAGATGGACTTATGGTTGCTCATTATTTAGCGACAAATAGTGGTTTCTTTGCCGTCGAAATGCGAGGCGTAAAAATGCAAAGGTAAGTTAACTTCCCTATAATATAACTCTCGAAAATAGATATATATATCTGTTCTATATTGTTTTATTGAAGTACCTTAAATACCGAATACCAATTTTTTTTGATTTTTTTTTTTGAATTTTTAAAAAATTTAGTAACAATTTTTTGCTTACTAATATGATTTTTGAACTAGCGCTCATCGTTTGCATGGCCAAGTAAATAAAAACATAGGTAATAAATTGCACGAACGAAGCGAGCGCGATTTTTTTTTATAGTAATATGCTTTATTTCTCGTATTAGTGAGCCAACAGTATATTAAATTCTTCTATTTAAATTAGAAAAATGTTAAACGCGAAAATTTAAAAGGTTATTTAAATTAAATCTTGGAAGTAATTTGATTCATTGATCTTGTTAGCGTGTCCTAGGTTTTTGTGGCCCAGATAAACCATACAAGTATCTGTGTTTAAAGAAAAATTAAATAACCGACTAGATATGAACGACTTTTACGCTATAAAAAAATATAAATATAACCATTTGAATTTATTGATTGCAAATTTAGTATTCCTGATTAAATTTACACATATGACTTTATAGAAAATTACAAACATACCTACAAGATACGCGCTACTTTCTTGGCAGTTGGGAAACAAGTTTTGCTTAGTGTTTTTTTTTTTGTAAATTATTTGATTTTATTAGCAAGTTCACGGTACTTTAATAAATAATACAAATAAACAAGTATATATATTTAAAGAAAAACTAAATACACGACGTGTAACTTACGATTTTGTTACGCTTAATATGTTGTCGAGTCGCAGAACCGCTGTAAAAACGATATATGCACATTATTTAGAATAATTCTAGTTTAGGCTTTCCGTTTAGGCTTGTAGGTGATCTTATAGAAACATACCCACATACATACATACATTTATTCGAATAAACTTAACCCTCCTTCTTATGCGGTTGGGTAAAAATAATATGAAAAAATCAGGCGTGAGCGAAGCGAGCGCGAAAATTTTTGAAGTATAGAATAGTGTTTTAAAGTAATATTCTTTAGTTCTCATATTAGTGAACCAACAGTATTTCTATGTTCAAGTAGTAAAAACGCGAGCGAAGTGAGCGCGAAAATTTAGAAGAGTTTTAAAATTAAATCTTAGATATAATTTAATTCATTGATCTTGTTAGCGTGTCCTAGGTTTTGTGGCCCAGATGAACCAAACAAGTATTTATGCTAAGAGAAAAATTAAATATCCGACAGGGATAAGAACGACTTTTACGTTATCAAAAATTATAAATACAACCATTTGAATGCATTGATTGCAAATTCATTATTCCTAATTAAAAAATATGACTTTATAGAAAATTATAAACATACGTTTTTAAGACAAAGTACCGCTGTAAAAGACTATAAATGCGCATTATTTGCAATAATTCTAGTGAAATCACTTATTTATTACGAAAAAGCTCGTTGGAGTTCTAACGACACCTCGCACATCAGAATCGGTCAAGCCGTTTAGGCTTGTAGGCGATCATATAGAAACATATCCATATGCGCGAGCGAAGCGAGCGCGAATTTTCTCGAAACTTTTTATCAAATTTTAGGTATTCATATGCTGATTTGCTGTTAATATTGTCACAGTACTGAAATGGCTCAAAATACAAAGGATATTAAATAACTTAGAACGATAGGCGAAAATATTCGCTTAACGAACCAGCTGGTTGATTTGCCCTATATTGTTGGCGGCTTGCTGTTCTTGGAAGACGCAGCTCTCAAGATTCAAAGCCTTAGCATAACATGTCAAATAAAATAAATGCTAGTCGCTCGCAACTCCCTACCGCCAAGAATACGAACGCTCAGCTAGATTCGGTAATCTTCGTCCGCCATCGTCGCTGCGGCGGGTAGCTGGCGACTGTAGCGCTTGCTCACTGCGCAGATTTTTATGGCAATAATAATTGCACAGTGCATTTTGCCAGTGTGTACTGCGCGGTTTATTTAAAAGTTAGCAAGGCCCCGTTTACACTTTGATTAGTAATTAGGCGAGTTCATACATTTTCTGCAAGATTTTCAGGGGGGGCAGATGCCCCCCCTGCCCCCCCCCCCCCTGGGTACGCCCATGAATTGACGTATTGAAATAATTCTTTCACTCGTATTTATTATTTGAACGGAGAACACAGAAAGCTAACATGCAAAATTAGCGGAAAAAAGACATAGATTTTAAGACGATGGTTAAAGTTAGTTAAAAAATTCGGTAAGGCCGGTAGATTCTAAATCGAGTCCGAATCCGAAGGACTGTAAATATCTATGCGAGGTACATCCTTGCAACATCACTTCAAGGCCACCTTCCTTTAAGATATAAAACAGATTATTACAAAAACATATTTTTGCCTTTCCCAGTTAAGACTGGGTAATTTTTACCCGAAATAAGGTAAAACTCCCCTTGATGGTAAGACAGGAATAAAAAAAAATTACAATAACTTACAAAATGACTTCCCGCTTCATATTGTTTTTTTAAATTGGATTTGGATCCGCTTAGTATATTGGCCAGTGTCAAGTATAAATAAATATTTTTTCAAGTTTCTCAAATAACACAAGTTATAAAAGTTTTGTTTACAATCAAAGTCACTTCGACAGTCATTTTCAAATTCGAGTCGTGCTTTATTATTTAAAGTAGTGGTAACAACATTACTGAAAGCTTTTTAAAAGCGGGAGTTTTGCCGACAACGTGAAAAGACACGTTTTACTGCTTTATTTCACTTACCCACACTCACGCACTTGATCGAACACTTAATAAATAAAATACCACCATTTTTATCACATTAATATTCGAAATAACACAAGTTGAGGAAAATGTATCTAACAGAGCAACAATATGTCTCATGGAAGTTCCCGCCAAAAACCGCTGCATGTAGTGTATCCCCCCCAGAGTTACAATATTTATATTTGGACTATGTCTGGCTGGGTATTAACCATAAAATATGCTAAATGACGAACAGCGCAATTGACAAAATAAGGGAACACTGGAACATTACCACCCACTGAGAGTTGCGCATGCGCAAGAACACAGAGGGGACGTAAGAGGAGATAAAATAACCTCTATCGTGAACCCAGAGTGGTCAATGGTTCTTTTATTACCCCGGCTCTATTACTTGTGCCGTGAACTTCCGCGAACAGGCGTGAACATAAGTGTGGAGGGTTTTCACGGCGTTCGCGGCCGTTCACGCCTGTTCCCCGATCGAAGTCGGTATTTTGTCCCGCGACAAAGGGTTCGCGGTAGTTCACGCCTCGTTCACGCGCGCACATCCACATTCACGGCAACGTGCCAGTTTGCAGATTGCTCCTGTCTATAGATGCGCACGGACGTGTAATGCGAGCTAAATGGCAGCGCATCGGATTAATATCAGTTGAGATAGTGAATTAGAAATTCGCTTTTTGAAATATTTTCACGCTGAACGTATATTGTGGGACTCGAAGCATCTACATCATATTATTAAAAGTAAAATTATGACGCCTGGAGAAGGATATGTTTTCAAATTAATATCGATCGGTTACAATACATTTTAGTCATCCATCATCATCATGTTCTCCAACGCTTTCGAACGATTTTCTTATTTTGTAGGTGTAAATAGTTCAGGGCCGTAGCCAGGAATTCATTTCGGGGGGGGGAAGCTTGCGGTCCATGTCTTATATTATAGTAATATGCATTATTTCGCGTATTAGTGAATCCATACTACTTCCATGTCATAATAATATGAATGCGCGAGCGAAGCGAGCGCGAACATTTTAGTGGTCTTTTATAGTAGTATGCTTTATTTCTCGTATTCGCGAATCTATTACTTCCATGTCAAAATAATATGAATGCACGAGCGAAGCGAGCGCGATTTTTTTTTAGTAGTGTTTTATAGTAATATGCAAAATTTCTCGTATTTGTGAACTCACAGTACTTCTATGTCAAAATAGTAATAATGCGCGAGCTCGAAAATTTTTGTGTTGTTTTTATAGTAATCAAAATAAAATATATTTTTAAGGTTTTATTTAATTTAATCACTTCCATGATTTAATATTGAATATTAAATCATGGAAATGATTTGATTCATTGATCGTGTTAGAGAGTCCTAGATTTTCGTGGACCAGATGAATCAAACAAGTATCTGTGTTAAAAAGAAATACCCGACAGGTAAAGAGCGACTTTAACGCTATCAAAAATTATAAATACAACCATTTGAATGCATCGATTGCCAATTTAATATTCCTAAATATAAACAGAATATAGAAAATTACAAACATACCTTTATAGAAAATTACAAACACACCTACAAGATACGAGCAAAAATTTTTGGTTATTGCCTATTTTTAGTGAATTATTTGCTCGTATTAGAAAGTTCACGAAACTCAATCATGCGCGAGCGAAGCGAGCGCGAAACTTTTTGAAGCATTTTATAAAATTATTGAAGCCTGGAAGGATTTTAGATCATGGCCAGGATTTCGGGGGGGGGGGGGGGGACCCCCCCTCCCTGCCTGCGGCCTTGAAATAGTTATATGTTGCCACATCAAACAAAGTTAACACAGCAGCAGTTTCGACGTCCGTTTCACGGCAGGTTTCACGACACAAATGAGTGACCTCCGTGAATGTGGAGGGTGAGCCTCTGCCGCGAATTTGCGACGTGAATTCACGGCTCAAGTGTAGAGCCGCGAACATCACAATTTCTTGAAATCTTCATAGACCAAGAATGTATGCGCGAGCGAGACGGTTGATGGTCGAACAACGAAAAAAAAACGATTAAAATGGTATAATTAAATAAAATTGATCTCGATTAATCGATTCCATTTATTAAAATAAACATCAATTTTTAATACCTGAATATAATATTAACCTCTAAAATTAAGATTTTTTTGTAAGAACAAATATTATAAAGAAAATAAACATAATTCATGAAATTCTTACTGCAAAAACTGCTTTTTTGGAGTCAGGTATTTTGTTTTTCTTTTCAACCAATGAAATAGATACTTGTTTAAACGAGGGCGGATCCAGCTTTGGCGCCAGAGAGGGGTCACCAAGGCCGTAGCCAGGAATTGTTTTGTTGGGGGGGATCAGCAAATGGACCATGGGTATATGAGTTTTTAAATGGCGGGGTAGCGGGTGGGAGTGTTTGGCTCCAGTAAATAAACATAGGTAATTATATGCGTGAGTGAAGTGAGCGCGAAAATGTAAATAGGCTTTCCGTTTACGTTTGCCTCCTTACGCAGTCGGGTAAAAATAATAGGAAAAAATTAGGCACAAGCGAAGCGAGCGTGAATTTTTTTTAAACTTTTTATAAATTTTTAGTAGTGTTTTTATAGTAATATACTTTATTTCTCGTATTAGTGAGACCACAGTATTTATATGTTAAAATATTCAGTAAAAATGCGCGAGCGAAGCAAGGGCGAAAATTTTGACGGTTTTTAAAATCAAATCTTGTAAGTGATTTGATTCATTGATCTTGTCAGAGTGTCCTAGGTTTTAGTGGCCCAGAAGAACCAAACAATTATCTGTGTTAAGAGAAAAATGAAATATCCGACAGGATAAGAACTACTTTTACGTTATCAAAAATTATATATACAACCATTTGAATGCATTGATTGCAAATTTATTATTCCTAATTAAATTTAAACATATGACCATATAGAAAATTACAAACATACATTTTTATGAAAAATATGCTCAAAACCGCTGTAAAATACTATAGATGTATAATTTAGAATAATTCTAGTGAAATCATTTATTTGTAACGAAAAATCTCATTGGAGTTCGAACAAATCTAACGACACCTCGCACATCAGTCGGGTAAAAATAATAGGAAATAATCAGGAATCAAATAGACTTTGATTAAAAAAATTTTTTAGCCCATTCCGATTTCGACCAAACGCACAAAATCTAAATATCGGTCTTGGATTGGATTCCTGGATTTCAAGACTCGATCTGCTGCGTATAATCGATCTAAAAATCTTTATCTGATTAATCGATTAAAATCGACATGCCTACCATAAAACAAAATGGCGTATATGTCAGTGACATATCAATGTTTTTCTTTTTGATTTCTTTGTAAAATATTATCTACATGTTATTTATATCAGTCTTTTGTTAATATGTCTACAAATAATCTATCCTCAGTTTTGAAATCATGTTCGGAGAGTGAGCTTATTAATGAAGTGTCTGAATGTAACATGACACAGAAGCAAGTGGAAGGATCCCGATTGAAACGTACTTTTACATTACCTCGCAACCCATTTGGAACAGTTAAGCCTAGTTCTAGTAAGAAAAAGTGTAACGACAACGACAGCAAACCAACAAGTACTACTTCCGTAATAGAACCGCCGAAGGACGAAAACGGTATTGAAAGGAAGTTATTCAGAAGGCCATCATGGAAGAGATTCTTGAACAAGATAGCGCAGCATATGAGCACTGTTCATGTATCTGGCGTAAGTATACATTCGTGTTATCTCAACAGTGTTTTTGTATGCCAATAGGATAAACTGAATATAATATTAAAGACTTGCATATAATGTTAAAGGTCAAATCAACACCCGCGCTTATGAATGGTGAGCGAGTACCATGCAGTGGCGATCCACCATGGCCTCCGGGCTCGACTCCGGCAGCCACTGGTATCAAGAACCACGGGAACACTTGTTACATGAATGCAGTTCTTCAGTGCCTTTCACATACAGATGTCATAGCGGAGTATTTTGTTTTAGACCATTATAAGGTCAGTTTTTACTCTATTTTCCCAATTTAGAGGTATACGAGTAAGAAATTAAGTAAGTAAGCTTCAAGTTTTATAATAGTGCTAAATACACCTTTGAATAAAACTACACTCATAATATATGTATATATCTACCACATCCTGCTTATTTTGAACCCAATGTCAATGGCCAAGTTCTGTTTTATGTAACACTTTGAAATAGTTTGCATAATGTTTTGAATATATAAATAGTATATAATGATGCATTATGTAATAAGTATGTCATCATCCAGTTTATTTTAAAAGTACTTAATTAGTTTGATTGTAATATTCTCACTCAATTTAAAAACAAAAAAAAACTGGCATATCACAATCATGTAGGCTACAACCTCTTTTCTAATGAAATTGAGACCTTTCCTTTACATTTTCAAACACTCTATGGACTTGGGTAAGATAAAGAGCAGTGATGTGTTTGTATTAGAGGCAATGATACGTATTTGCTCTGTATTAAAATCCTTATTTTTAGTTATGTAATATTATTTTCTATCTCTCTAGGTGGATCTGCAAAAAAGGAATAAAATTAATTCAAAGAAATATGGTACTCGTGGTGAAGTTACTGAACAACTGGCAGCTCTGTTAAAAGCTCTCTGGGCATGTCGATATGCCCCTGATATGAGTACTGCTTTCAAGGTACCCACTTATTTAATAATTCTAAACAAGAAATACAATTAAAACAAAAAACAAAAAAAGGCCTGCCTGGATGGTAGCTAGTGAAATTACAGTAGCAATTCTTGCCATGGATCTTCATATGTGTAAATACGTCATCAAAACCCACTTGTTATTTCCCTCTATCCACAGTGGTACTGAATAATACTTGGCTTTCAACAGTCCTTTACTCCCATATTTTTCCCATATATATTCAGCATCAAATCATATTCCAGAAGGTCACAAAATCTAATTTTGAGTCTGATAGTCACATAAGTCAATATTTTTAATTAATCTTGAAATTTGGGTTTTGATCCTATTAGACATCAAAATATGTTGAGTCATTCATGACAAAACATTTCATACCTACAGTCAAAATACTGGTTATTTGGGCAGTTAGGGTATAAACAGTGTTAATGCAAAACCATTTTGTTTGTCTGTCAAGTCAGTATATAAACTACTGCAAGATTATCCTGACCTTGTGCAGAAATTAGACTTAATCACCATCTTGGTAATGTTATTAAAATTGATGTATATTACCATGACAAATTACGATTATATTAAGATGTGATGTGTGATGATGATTTGTGGTGTTTACATTTAATGGTCAGATTGTCTCATGCTAAGTGATAGTGGTGGTCTTTGGTAAAGTATTTTATTAATTACCATATGCCCACATTTCATAAGGAGTGCACTCTCCAAATATTGTCTACATCTAGAAGTATACACTGTATGTTGTCTGTGAGTCACTCGGGTGAAAGTCTTATAGCTATAGGCTTATTATGAACATTTTGGCATCTTAAAAATGTAGCTAATATTTACTAAATTTCTAGTAAGGATTCCGACACATAGTATTTTCATGATCTCAACTTCAATATATGTCTATAATGCTGTTTTTATTGTTTGACAATTGTACAACAATAAATACATTACTCACATTATATTCCATACTAGTTGAGCTTGACAAAAGTACAGCCGGTTTGGTAACTCACCAACTCGGCATCTGGTCTTATGGGTCTAATGACTGATGTAAGTTTTGTATAGCAGTATTATACTTTATTATAACTAATAAATGGTATTTCCTGTTGGACCTGACAAATTTGGAGGGGTATTGATTCATCAATTATTTGCTTTTGTTATTTTCCGATAGTGATGAATTTGTTTACAGTACAGTATGTCACTCTATAGTTTGGATGTCAGGACTAAAGAAACAAAAATTTATGAAATCAAGCCATACATTTGATAACCATATTGTAGAGGTGCATAAAAAATAATAGCTATTTCATCTGTGAGAGTCTACCATAAAGTATTTAGAATGATGTCAATGCTAACCATCCATTGTCATACAAACCAAATGTGTAGGAAAAATTTCAGCTCAATTGGTTGGGCATAACTCATACAAACAAAGTAGGTTAGTAAAAGTTTTAAGGCTTGTAAAAAAAAAAGAGTACTAAGCTGAAATTACAGGAAACATAGTCTTTTTCTAATGTTATATTCTACAATAAGTGTATTGTAGAGTTTACTGAATTAAAGTTTGTAGTATGAGTAGTCAGTCCTGCTGTCAGATTTTTTCATTACTACCATATAGCTAAGCCAAAAGACTTTGCAATATATATAATACTAGTTGAACCCCATGGTTTCACCTGCATAGTGATGCAATATGGTGATGATGATGACAATAAATATAGCATATGTCATTTTCCAGGCCCTAAAGAAAACTGTTGAATTCTCTGTGCCAAATTTCATAACAATTGGTTCAGCCTTGAAAAAGTGACAAACAGTCGGACAAAATCAATTCGCTTTTATAATATTAGTTGGATTAGCAATCCTTACGCAGTTCAACCCACCTATTTGGTGTATTTTAAATATTTTTCATTATTTTTCAGGGAGCTGTGGAAAGACATGGTACCCAGTATAGAGGGAACAGTCAGCATGATGCGCAGGAATTCCTATTTTGGCTCCTAGATAAAGTACATGAAGACTTGAATACAGCTACTAAGAAAAAATATAAAACAATTAAGGTGGGTCTCTTTGTACAGGATAACTCTTTATTAAATGGGCAAAGAAATATATATCACGGTAAATATCCCGTTAATAATAATAGTGTTTTAAAGAAATATATGTTAGGAAAGCACAATCATAGTTGAATAAAGAGCAAGTATAGCTAGCATATATTTTTAGAGTTCCATATGTCCATATGTCCATCAAGACCTTTTTCTCAGGAATGTGTGGAGATATTAAGCTGAAGTGAATATCAAACAGATCTATGGTCCCTTGAAGCTGTAAAATAAATAAATCCTAAAAACTGCAATTGTGCCTTAAATTTTTACACTCAAGTAAAAAAGTAAAAGTAAGTAAAGTAAGTAGTAAGTGGTAAGTGGGTATTTTTCCCATTGACCACCAAAATTCATGGTTAAATGACGTTAAGGCGTGATAACAGTTTTATGGTAAATATGCACTGGTGACAGTTTTTTTTTTAATACATCAATAGGCTTGCACTTGACCACTAAACTAGAAATTGCAACCCGGTATGTTTCTCAACCCGGCCGGGCCCGGTAACATTCGTCGTCAACCTGGGTTGGCAGGTTGATGTGTTAGCGATGAAACTGTTAAAGTATTTTATGAAAATTTGCTATATATGAATGGAAAAGGACAATGATTCAAGGTTACGATTTAATATTTATTTCAAACTAGCAAATCAACAATAATCACAATAATCAGTCTCACTCAAAGTCTGAAAATCTCTGATTGAATACAGAATGGTTGCACACAGTCTTTGGTCGCATTTGTGTAAGTATGAGTGGCGCCTGCTGAAAGAATCGTGCAAATACACACTAATATAATAGGAATTTCCAAAAATACTACATGTAGCTCGTACGCGTCAAATTATTACGACAACTACACTTATGCTTGTGAAGAAGTGGGCTAATATTTTTATATCTTTGTAGAATACATGCGGCAAACCAGATGAAGTTGTAGCAGCGGAAACATTAGCTAATCATGCAAGACGAAACAGTTCATTTGTTCAAGCAGTTTTTCAGGCTCAATACAGGTATTATTTTTCAAACTATGTTTCAAACATCTTTCATTTTCTTTTTCCAATATTAAATTAGAATTATTAAGAAAGTTATATAGGCATGATAAGCTTCAAATAAAACTATTAATTGAGTTTATCCCACCAAAAATATTTAATGTCAAAAACATTTCATGTAAAATTGGTTGCCATGTCTCGCATTGTCATGCCACTTTCACTGACAAAAGATATCAGATGAGATCTGACTGAATCTGAAGAGCCAAGCCGCTAACACTACAATCCTTATCTCTGTAAGCCTTAAATCTTGGCCAAAAAGCATGGCTTGGCCGTTTTGTCAGCTATAAACATATCTCACATAACAAGTTGTACATGTACTTATAAAGAAGAAAAAGAAAGATAAATTAAACTCTCTGCCCTTGAATGTTGTGTAATTGTATTAGTAATGTAATAGATCCATAGTTTTATTTTTTTAATTTAATTTTTAGCTCCACAGACATTGGGGTCCGAGACCTTTATCAATTTTGCTAAATATTGCTAAATACATTGTTACGGGAAGACAAGTTTTTTTTTTTAACTTACCTAACTTATTACTTTATTGTGTGTATACCATGAGCAGACCAGCGATCCGTAAGCAGCACCTGATCACGAGTATAACCATATGTTAGGGAAGAGGGCGACCCGCTACACGACGCTGCCACAAGAAGGAACTTTCGATGGTGAGCATGAATGCTCAAGGTGTACACACAACCCTTATTTCTAATTTTCGAATTGCTTTTTTTTTTCTTCTGTGAATACAGTTACTAGTAGAGCCCGGTTTTAGACGGGGTTCCCAGATAAGTGTTCTAAGACTTCAGGAAGTACCCTATATTTTTAAGACGCTCAGAGAGTATACCCATAAATAGGGATTGGAGGGTGAAAATTACAAATGTCTTAATTTTTTGGGTTCCGTACCTCAAAAGAAAAAAATGGAACCCTTATAGGATCACTTTGTTGTCCGTCTGTCCGTCCGTCCGGGTGTCAAGACCTGTATCTCGGGAACGCGTGAAGGTATCGTGTTGAAATTAAAACCATATACGTAGATCCATAGTCTCTTGCTGCAGAAAGAAAAAGAAAATTTCTTGTTTGAGTTTTCGTAAAAAAAAGTTACAGCCTAATATTTCGTAAAAACGCACATTTCGACACTCACAAGGGAATCAACACCTTTGGGGTACTTCCCGTTGACCTAGAACTATGAAATTTGGCAAGAAGCATTGTGTTAGAGTACACATATAGGAAAAAATCCGTAAACTGGTAATTTTTTATTTAATCACAAAAAATAGAGTCTTTATGCAAGGAATGAGGGTCCAAATTTTAAAGTTCTTTAACCGTATGATGTGGGGTATTATATTAAAGAGCTTCATTAGCATAAGCTAAAACAGCTTTTTAAATATTTTTACGATTTATATTTTTCGGTTTATGAAGGAAAATATAAAAAAAAAATATGATTTCCCCCTTTTTATCTACTAGTTTGTACGGAACCCTCGGTGGGCGAGTTTGACTCGCACTTGTCCGGTTTTTTTCGTTGTTCATGTGTAAATATTAGCTGGTATACCAAATTTTAGCTTTCTAGGACTTCAGACCTTATATTTTTGGTGAAAATGAGAGAGTACCCCCCAAATACGGGTTACAGGGTAAAAATTACAAATATCTTAATTTTACCGTTGTTTGTGTGCAAATTGTAGCCTATGAATTTGGTATAAATTTCAGCTTTTAAGGACTTCAGCAAATACTTTATATTTTTGATGATCATCAGTGAGTCAGTGTAAAATCGGCGTATTTTAGCTATCAATAAAATCGAAAGTACAAAAACTAGATAAATGAAACTTTTTATATTTTATAAGTCCGTCGACCTCACTTGATCCTGAAAATTTGAACTCTCTAGTGTTATCGAGGCCGAAGCTATGAGCGTCCAAAAATACGACGAATCGTTTCGAGAAAAGGTAGTCCCGGCGTGCCCGCTGGCTTACATGGCGGGGGCACGGGCGTGCCCCCACCATGTTATACTGAAGATTGTATGAGACAGATATACATACAAAATGTATTTTAATAATAAATCAATAATCATGTTTGTCTCTAGTATAATCAAGTAGTGTAATAATAACATATAGTTTGAAACAAATAACTAAATTGAAAATAATGTTAGTGTATGTTTTGATTTTCAGATCGGCACTAACATGTGCGAAGTGTGATAGAACGTCATGTACATTCGATCCGTTTCACTGTGTGAGTGTACAGCTTCCTTCGAGACCTGCCACTGCGCAACCTTCGCCACTTCCTGTCAATGTAAGCAAAATTTGATTAGCAACAAATGAAAGAGGAACTTCGCGATATGAATAAAAATATTTGTTGATTTCAATGGTTTCAAACAAATTCGATGATAATTCTTTTGTTAGAAAATTTTGTAGTTTTTTTGTAAAAACGAATTTGATAGCAACCATATCGCTCTTAACGTCATTTGTACTCTGATTTGTACATGCAGCCCAATTAACACAGTTTTATTGCTAGTTTTTTTTCAATGTTTTCTATAAAATAATAGTTATACGAATAGTAGACCTCGCGAGCACAAGGTCTACCACTCATTTTGGAAAATATTGTTCAAAATTAAGTATCAAATGTTTATGTGAAATAATAATAATAATATCAAAGTTATCAAAATCGGCCGAAATGAATGGCCTTTACGTCAGTAGTAGGCCTGCAGCAAACATTCCCCCTTTTTGGGGGCAATTCCCCACTTATTTTTTTTTAATAATATTGAGGAACCTGTATACCAATTTTCGTCAAGATTTTTTATAATATTGAGAAACCTGTATACCAATTTTCGTCAACCTTGGTTGAAATATACAACCTGTACGCGAGTATCAACAAATATATTGTTAGTTGATGCAAAGACCTTTGTTCACTTCGCTGACTTTGTCAATATGTAGAATTTGTTCTGAAACATAATTGACATGGCATTGAGAGCGTTTCTGTCTTTATTTAATTATTTTGCTCCACTGCAAGACAATCGAGATATCAGTTTCTATTTTGTGCCATGTTAGTTCCTTTTCTAAACATACTCTATTATCAATAGTACAAAAATATATTATGTAGAGCAAAACATTTGTCACAAGGTCTATGCTCTCAAAAAGTCCCACCTCTCAACTCGCAAGATATGAATAATCATTTGCAGACGATTTTAGATTTCCTGGCATGTTTCAGGTGGTGTATGTTAATCAACAACCCAGACAAGTACGAATAGGTGTAGAGCTTACTCCCAATGCAACTATGGACGATTTACGCACGTCCCTACACAACGACACGGGAATCGAAAGGGAACATATTATATTAGCTGAAATCAATGAAATGGGTAAGAAATATAATTATTACGAATAAAATCCAATGTACACTTTGTTCTACGGAACTAAGTGCCCTGATCATAGACTCGATCTAGAATGATCTACAATAAGGCTTGTTGGCTACTCCTGAACTAATTTTCCATATTTATTCTGGATGTTGGGCCGAAGTTTCGCGGGACACCCCGGACAAAAGTGCGCAGTCAGATGTTTGTCCCCCATGGACAAACATCTGACTGCGCATTTTTAAAAGGAGTATAGAACACAAATCAAAAACAGGTAATGAGAAAAGTCATGTTACCATTCTGATATTAGGAAATTTTATAATCTGAGGAATGCATCACAGACTTCAACATTTAAAAATCATGAGATATTTGGTGGTTGAAATGTCTATTTTTCTTGTGACTTCACCACCTGGGTGTGACCTCAACCAGGTCGACAATTTGTAATATTAACAAGATTATAAAATTGATAATTAAACAAACTTACTTGTCAAGTTTTAACATAATTTATACGAAGATCACCGAAGAGATTGTTTTAAAGAAAATTGAATATTGAACCATAATACCTAACTACCTATATGTTCGTTGTAGGTTGGTGCAACGCCCGCGCAGGTTGGGAGCACGCCGGAATAGATTTTGGCGCGCTCTATTGCGTGGAAGCGCCGCCGCTACTACAGACTCCAACCACGCCATATCTACTCATACTCTGGGTCAATTTGCTTGACGGAGAGAGATTTGGTAAGTTTCATATTAATAGTATATGTATAGTTTCATATTAGTTTGGTAAGTTAGAAAACTTTTATATTCATTTATTAGCATTCCATAAGGTCCATCCATAATTTACTTTTAAGTTTCTGGATGAAGATAACAGAGATTATGGTTTTGAAGTGTATTTTTGTACAGAACAGTGTTTGACTGCAATTTTTATGAAGTGTGTAAGCTGCTCATGCTAAGTTTCATTATTTTTCGACCAAAACACTTTTTTAAACTATCACGGTCATTCATTAAAACACTATTATTATTAACGGGATATTTACCGTGGTTCGCGTTAATTTTGAGCTCCCGATATTTCGGCACAGTTACATGCACCATGTTCACGAGCGACTGAAAAATGCAGGTGGATGATATGGTTAAGAGCAGACAAATCTGTCTACCCTCTTTCTTTGCGGTAAATATCCCGTTAATAATAATAGTGTATTTTTCGACCAGCCTTTGGACTTTAGCGTAGACACTATACATACATTCTCTTAATACAATATAATGTATTATTTTTATATTTTCATATCACAGGGTCACCATACGCGATGCAAGTGCCCCGTGAGATCTCATACGAAGACTTACAGAAGCTGATGTTAAAAGAGATGTGCCAGATCATAGCTGAGCGAGTGCTGGAGAGCGCGCAGGGAGCGGACATATTCCGCGCGCGGATAGCGGAGGCGCATCGACCGAGAGACCCCGCCTACCTGCAGCCTGAGGTATTTCCCCCTTATCACAGAATAACATTAAGGTTTTATTTAAATATTTGTGGATATTTTTACACAAGGTGGTTTGATTTCGTTACAAAAGTATTTTTACCAATTATGGTCGAAAAGAATATAGTTTTATAATGAAGTAATTGTCATTAGCTTTAATATCGGACTTTATTAGCGGCAAATCACATTTGTTGAAGAAATAAAGTTGAGATTAATAGAAAAATGTCAATTCAATATTTATCCATAATTTACGAATAAAAAAATAAATATTTGAATAAAATTTGTCATTAATCTCAGATTTTCTTCAACAAACATGATTGGCCGCCAATAATATAAATAACTTACATCTTAATACTTAAATTATAAAATATCTACAATATACATATATATATATATATATAAATATTATTAAATAATAGAATGTGAATACAGAATGAACACAGAGGATACAAATATTGACAGACAGTGTCAATGAAGTAATAGTAACTGTGAAAGGTAAAACTTCTCTACTTGTACTTAAAATACGGCAACGGATGGGGCTTGTCTGATCGAGACTAGCATAGAATTCCAAAGCTAGACTGCTTGAAAAGCAAATGATTTGCCATATAATGTTGTATAATAACTGTTGTGTTAATATTTTTTCTATATGTTGTCAGCTTCCACATCCTCTGTTCTCTCTGGCGGTGGAGCAGGCATTATGTGCTCACGATACCCACCCGCATCTGCGATTGGAGCTGCTCTGGGACCACGCACATAGAGACAGGTGAATATGAACCTTTATTACCTAGATCTACTTAAACAGAAAGTTGATTACGTATAACATTCTCGCCCCAAATAAAGTAAGTTTGTATCCTTATCCTGATATGAATTACTGTAATAGAGCAGTGTGATTGTGGCGCCACCCCTTAGACAATGATACACCTGCTCGTTTGCCCACTGTGCCCTTATACCTGCACAATGAATGACATGTGGGAGGTCAATACTGCTGCCATCTCTGTGGCTTCCTACAGGTCAAATACAGTATTATTTTTTTTACCGTTGCCACGAAAAGAAGAAGACGCATACTAACATTTTTGAAGATATAGAATGACTGAATTAATTTATGAAAAAAATACTCCCACAGAACACTAGAAAGGAACATCATAAGTTTTGATTTAAAAAAAAAAACATTTTGATCCAAGTTAAGTTTCTTAAATAAAAATGGTTATTGATAATTATTTTTATGTATGGTACTTGGATCAAAATGTTTTTTTGTAAATCAAAACTTATGATGTTCCTTTCTAGTGTTCTGTGGGAGTATTTTTTTATAAGTTCATTCAGTCATTTTATATCCACGAAATAATTGTATGCGCAAGCGAGTCGGATGATGGTCAAACTACAGACTATTAATCAAGAAAATTTCGAAGAGATTAAACTATTTTGTTATGGAATTTAAACTCCAATGTGTTTGTAATAAGGTTGAATGTGTTGTGCAGTATAATCCGGTCTGTGGGCGAGGCGTGCGAGGTGCACGTATCCGCGGCGGGCGGCGCGGCGCCGCTCACGCTGCACGCCTGCCTCGCGCACTACACGCGCGCCGAGAAACTCGCGCAGGAAGATGCGTGGAGGTAACTATATTACGTTGAATATACTTCAAATACCATACTTTCTTTTCGAAAATTGTCTTGCTCTTGTCCGCTAACTACACTACGCTACGCTACTGTTGTAGTCTACGCGAGCGTGCTTGCCTAGAAGGAATCTATTCACTCGTGATTTAAAGATACTCAGAGTATCAATTCGGAGAGACCCATTCAGGAAGAGTAATCCACATTTTGGCGGTGCGTAAAATAAAAATTGTAACTAAAAGTGACTGGAAGCACTTTTGTCAACGGCCTGGAACTTTGCTCTTAGTATCATCGAAATAGGCGTACTCGATTATGACAGACGAAGTCAAAAAATATTCCGTGCATCAAGTGTACAATGAGTGACACCTCATCCAGAATGAGAATAAAAAGATGTTACAATACGAATAAAGGCCGAAAATCTCGAATTACTACATAGTTAAAAAAAAAAAAACTAGTAGTAGATGCCTATATTTTGTTCCTTACTTTGACTCGCATATTCTCAAAATAGTGTATTCATAAATAAATGATAAATAAACGATAAATTCGTTTATTGAGATAAAAACGGAAAAATACCAATTACAATTATCTCACAATATTCAAAAATTATTCTTAAACAATGTCTTAAACAAATGTCTGAGGATTACAAAATATTCATTATATAAATACAATATCATTTAAAATGTCAATACAAAAATGTCAAATGGGCAATACGCCTAGCATGTCAATACAAAAAAATTATTATGTCATACAAAGTAAAATATACCGTTCGGGTAAGTACTCAGAGTATCAAGTCAATAAACTCAAAGGTTATCGTCAAAGTCCAATGAATCATCAGGCTTTTTACACCTGTCCCATTGATCCAATAGATTTTCACAATAAGTCAAGGAGGTACTTGAAATAGTCTTCCAGTTATCACAAAAGATGTCACAATCAGGGTTGGCAGCAAGGAGTGCGTTTAAGTGGCGACGGGCACGATTCAGAGGCGACATAGAACGTGCTACTGTGCGACCGCATAATTGCATTAATAACTGCATTATTTAATTTTAGATTTCTAAATTTACTTTTTTCTTACAGATGCCCTCAATGTCAAAGATACATGCCGGTCGTCAAGACGCTCGGACTATGGTCTCTCCCCGATATACTTGTAATACACCTCAAAAGATTTCGACAGTAAGTATGGCCTTAGGTTTACCAAGTCTACTGTAAAATTAGTTAACTTTGAAGTTACTCAAGACAGGGTCGTGAAAATGTATCTGACTCTTACATATTTTCCAGGCAAGCCAAGGGTCGTTCGAGTACTAAGCTTACGACGATGGTAGAATTTCCATTAAATGATTTCGACATGACTCCGCACCTCGCCAAACGCGACTCTCAATCGGCCGACTCGCCGGGACACTCCAAATCACCACGCAGAAGATCTTCCAAAACTCACAACACCAATC
Organism: Lycia hirtaria; assembly: GCA_947563715.1. Lineage (NCBI taxonomy): Eukaryota > Metazoa > Arthropoda > Insecta > Lepidoptera > Geometridae > Lycia > Lycia hirtaria. The sequence goes on from OX387384.1 coordinate 29,149,448, forward strand.
CTCAAGACAACGTGTACGACTTGTACGCGATCTGCTACCATCACGGAGACGATCTAGAAACTGGTCATTATACGGCCGCTTGTAAGAACCCGTACGACGATCATTGGTACAAGTTCGACGACTCGCGAGTAACGCCAGTTGACGACGAAAACGCGTATACGGAGCTCGTCAACAACACTGCATATATGCTGTTCTATAAACGGAAGAAACCGATCGTCGCACATTCGTACTGTACAGACGAACATAACGACCACTGGGCGTTACGCATGCCGAAATACGTGCGGACGAGCGAAACGCTCGCAGAACTGTCAGAAGTCAAAGAAGAGACCATCGAAACGAAAATCGAGACCGAAAAGGAACCGGATTCAGGATCGGACGTGACCGCTCTAACGCACAGTCCGTCTCTTTCTAGAAGCGTCGCGAGTCTACCGGAAGACACTGAACCTTCACCGAGACATACAGCGCCGATAATACACACGTCGATAATCCAATCGCCAACCTTACAGCGGCCTTTGATCGTGGAAGTAAATGGAAACGTAACGAACAGTGATAATGAAGAAAATGAAACGAGTGTAGCCATCGAACCTTACATCCATAAAGATGTCCACGTGAATCCTAAGATGACCCCCGTAGACTTGCGCCGGCCGCGCTCGGTAGACTACCCTACGACGCGGGACGCTAATAGGAATTATGAGAACTCTCCGCTTGTGGCGAGCATCAATGGGCTGGAGTACCACCCCACTACGGAAGATTTGATGCTGTCGATGCTGCAAGAGACTAAGCTGATTGTTCCGAGGCACTCCGATCGGATCGCGGGGGAATCTCATAGACCAGGTTAGATTATGTTTGTAATTTCCACAATTGTATACATTACACAGGTAAATAAATTTAATATTGAACTTTTCCCGTCTGGCTGCTTTGCTGTTAAATAAGTTCACAAAATAATTATAACAAGTATACAATATACACGCCACTTAAAAATGTCATAAAACTTTGATACATATGTACTTTTATTATTTACTTTTTTTTTTTTTTTTTTTTTTTTTTTTCATCTACATCTCTGAGTACGGAGTTTTGGCATTTCAACGAGAATTATTGGTTTATTAATAATTCATTAAGAGGCGAGGGCTATTGTTTCGATTTAAACATTTATGTTCATTTGAGTTTGTTTCTAATTTGACACGAAAATACAGCACACAGCTGAGATAGATAATAATATTATAATTATTGTTCCGGCTTTACATTTGTTAATTCGTGAATCTTCTTCCGCAGGGGAGAAAGCAACCGCGTGGAAAACTCGAATATCGACGTGAAAGCGGGCCACGGTCTCGGAGTGTGGCGACGCTCGTCCTGCGCCCGCGTCCGCGCCCGTGCCACACTTGGGCCACACAGATCTGAGGTGTTCAAGTAGGTGACGGTATGAGCGGTTCACTTTATATTGTACTAGTGCGCACGAATCTAGGAGGCTTATTATCATAGTAATTTATTGTGATTATTGGTTACGGTATTTGAGAGGGTTGTTAAGTGCATATTTGTCCATACAGTGTGACAAAAATGATTTTCTAATTATATTATCAGATTTCGATGATTTATTATGTTAGTGGTAGACCATGACGTGAATAACTAGGCTTGTATTTTACATTTTATTATAATTTTGGAATTAAATAAATAATAACATTGAAAAAAAAGGAACACTCCAGTATCTGTGTTAAAAGGAAATCAAAATACCTGACTGCAAAAGACTTTTACGCTATATTTTTTTTTTAATACAACCATTTGAATGCATTGATAGCCAATTTATATTCCTAATTAAATTTAAACCTAAATGTAATTAAAATTAAATGTAATCTCCTTTTAATTTTCTTCATTTTAATATCCTATTTGATAGGTTTGGTTAAAATAATATTAGCAACTTACAATTCAGCACCAAAAATCCTCCATTTTATTTTTTAAATACCTATGTAAGGACACTTGGGTTTTTGACACGAATCTAACGATACCTTAACTGACGAAATCCATCTAGCCGTTAGGAAGATAGGAGGTAATAAAGAAATTTACAAGATACGCGCGAAAACCATAACCTTTCCTTGGCAGTCGGGTAAAACACAGTCCACCCAGCCATTCATAGTTTCAATAACAAGAAAGTCATCACAGTCAAGGATAAATATTAGTTTTCTCCTGTTGTATAAAAAAATAGTCAATTTGCGCTTCGCAAGCCTCTTAATAGAAAAGAAATCCCAAGTCTTCGAAATAATATTAAACAAATTAGTTATTCCCATTATTTGTTACCTCTGTCGAATAGAAACTAGTGCAAGTAGAACTTTATATCTCTTAGATGTTTACCACCCGCCAATATCTGTTATGTAGCTACCAAAGATTGGTTAATTACAATACTCAATGTGAGGAAGGCACTACAATCGACGGGATCATTTGTGTAACCTGTTTTAAATACGTAGAAAAGAGGTCATTGTATTCGACTTTTAAAATCATTTTTTAGTGTGGTCACAACTCCGAAATCGCAAAGGAAAATGCCTTTTGTTCTAAAACATGCTTTATTATATTCCGTTGTGCGATGACAGCGTGTCGTGCGCCGCGTCCATGGGACTTATTTTACGAGAATCACTCTAAATTATTTCTTAGTTTTACAAGCTACAGATAATAAAAGTGGAGAATGTGACGTCATTTAGAAATGGCGTTGTGTGAAAAATTTCCAATATTTATATAGTGTTATAATGATGGCTACAATGACCTCCGGCTTACTACAGGAAACACAAATAACCCTGTTTATTATAAATTGTCGTATGAATTCGCATATACCCGTGAATCTGTAATTTTTTTGTAAATTTTCTGTCAAGTGTAATGTCTTTTTAATATTTATAAGTATGGAGATTTATAAGTGAAATAGAAATTTGTACCTAATTATATAAAGCCTTTGACTTCCTAATGAAAATAATGATTGATATAAAGAATTTAATAGAACGAGTGTACAATAGTAAAACATGTTATACTATAAATATGAGAAATACTTGAAATGTAGCATCTGTATAAAACAAATAAAAAAATAATGTAGAGATAGAGGGCGTAAGTAATTAAATTCACGATAAGAACACATGTGTGCCTTTGCCCTAAAGTTGTGATTTAAAATTATAAAATACATTTCTGTATGTGGATATATTTGTATAGCGATTTGGATATACTTTTGTGCATTCGAATTTAGTATTATTCATTTATAGATTTTTGTATATTGACAGTGTTTTAATTTTTATTTATGTTGCTTATGCATTGACCGCTATTATTACAACTGGACAAGCAGCTGTCATATTATATTTGTATCTATTTGATAATGGCCATGTTGTCGCTGTAAGCTCCGCTGTAGACAGATGCGAGATTCCGTCGACCTTAAAGATGACAGCAAATCCATGATTAATTATCTGTATTAGTTGCCAGGAAATCAGCAAGGGAAATTTCAAATTATCATCATACAATAGTTCAGTCCTAATAAAAGAAAAATGTGGAGGCCAGGCGTAAACTACTGAGATAACGGAATTTAATTCAAGGACGTATAAAAACAACTGCACCGAATTTTCGCCGTCTGCAGTAGCCGCAATATGAATATATTAGTGTTATGAAATATGCCGTATATTATGCAGGGTAAAGTTGCGTTTACACATAAGTTTGTTATCTTACAGGGAATTGTATTAAAAATATAGTCTTCAAAATTTCTTATTTTAAATTATGATTTAGTCAAATAAGGATTTTTGTAGCGCTCCATTGTAGACTGTAACGTCGGCTAGCATCGGACGAGTTGGCGGTCAAACGTACGTAATGAAAAAACCTACGTTGCGGGATATCTAGGTATATGGTCTGTGGCCATCATCAATATGAGTAGATATTTTAGTTTTGGCTCAATTTAAGGCTAAAGTTAATGAAACAGCCGTCGTAGGACGCCTGACATGTGAAACATCGAAACCATTTCGTGTAAACATACATACTTCTCATTCTTTTGTAGAGCACTTTCTCTGTTTTATTTAACAATCTTGTCGGCCCCGCTGGTGACGTGTCCTCACGTCAAAAGATGTTTGTTGTCGCATATAGATATTTCACGTCACAAATTATGTAAACGATATTAACCGCGGCGGTTTTATAACGATCGCAGAAATTTGTGGGGAGACTCGTGCACCGCGGGAGAGGCAACCGATTTGGAAACAACAATACGACGCGTCACTTCCCCTGTCAATAACTCAAACAAGAGTTTTGGCGGGAACGTCTATGTAACGTGTTGTTGCTTTGTTTTATTTTCCTAAACTTGTGTTATTTTGATCATTAATGCTATAAAAATGGTGGTGTTTTATTCATTAAGTGTTCGATAAAGTGCGTGAGTGTGGGCAAGTGAAATAAAGCAGTAAAACGTGTGATTTTACGTTGTTGACAAAACTCCATAGAAGCTTCTAGTAAAGTCGCCACCACTTTACTGAAGCAGGACTCGACTTATAAATTGACTGTATACGTGACTTAGATTGTGACTAGAACATTTACAACTTGTTTTATTCAAGAAACTTGAAAAAATCCTAATACTTGACACTGGCAAATGCTTTAATGCGGGTCCAATACAAAAAAGAAGAAGAACTCAAACACGATTACTGCTTATTCGATTTCAGGTCAGCGCTATACAATAGTAACGATACATGAGCGATACTTGCGAGTACCTGTTTTCTCGTCACAGTCAAATGTAATATGACAGTTTCAGTAGTGACTAATTTCTAGGCTTGTGTGACCGAGCCTTTATTTATTATATTTCTGAACATCATACATCATTTTACTCTTGCATTAGAGCTTAAACAACATATAATTATGTAAAAAAATCGTATGTACATAATTTATATTTAATTTCCTTATTACGCTGCACCTAGAGTAACGGTGCACTTTATATGTGATTTATTTTTTTTATTTCGTAAAAGACGTTACTATAGGTCCATGATGCTTGTATGGAGACCCTAGATGGCCTAAACCTGTGATCCATTATGACTGTATGAAGTTTTGTTACAATTCTTTGTGCATTCAGTTTTTTAAAGAAAAATACCTTTGTTCTGCCACAGAATATATATATAAAGAAGAATCACTCTGTAACCACATTAATTAAATAGCGATTTGTTTTGACGTAATAAAGCGCAATTCAGCTTCACACAGTTGTACAGGCGATCTACTCTTATATTAATCTACAGACACTTACATACATCTCAAACATATTCACAATGGTTGTTATAAAGAAGTATAATTTTCAGATTACATAACATGAAAGTGATGTTAAGTATCAATTTTATTTTTAGATTGTATTTTTTTATGTGACCTGGAATCTAATCTATCTCAGATTGTAAGAATGCTCATAAACATGCGTTTTATGTTTAAAACTTTTCACTGCAAACTTTTTTACATACTGAGTAATTTATATGGCTATTTCAAAATGAACGGACTGGTAAGCAACGAGACTCGAAAATAGAGCTCTTTGATAAAATCAGCGTCTCACAGGTACGATGGCTTAGACTAAGCGGGTTCTAGATTACTTTCAAATCAATTTAGTAACTAAATACATATAACGTAACAAACACCGCTAAATTGTGACAGTCATCTCAGTGTCGTATTTCGTACGTGTAACATTGAATGCACAAAGTTTTGTAACAATGTATAAATATAGAATAACTCGTAATATTGTGTAATAATTATTCTGGAAAGTTGAAATGCTAATTCGTAATTTATTTATAAGCGCAAATGGCAGGCTCTCGAACTTAAACTTCTAATTTATTAACGCTACCAGACGATACAATAAGGAATTGTTATACGTTTATATTTTTACCAAATCAAGTTCAGTATAGCGTTGCGGTTCATTTTTAACACGCTTTTATTAGGTCGTCCTGTATGTAATGAAATCTAAGGTAACTAATTTAACCATCTTCCAAGGATCGTAGCGTCATGAAAATTGGCAGCTGTATGTAGTTCTGATGACAATACAATAATATGGTACTGTCGAACTTATCTGATGATGGAGCCGGAAGATATGAACTAGAACTTCATGATGGAAAATCGTATCATAGCTGTGTTTGGATTTGCTAGAAAAGTCTTGTAATGAACTTTGACCACAATAATTTGTAGCGTGTTTTTTAGTTTTTTAAACTGTAATTTATTGTCTCCTTTTCTTATACTGTTAAGTTAAGCTTTGAAATTTTAAATAACCATTGACTTGTATTAATTCGTAAGGATATGCCTAATCAACTGCCAATAGTACCGAGTGTCTATTATGCGTGGCATGCTTTAACAGTCTGTTTTAATTAGGCATGCCATTGATATAGAATATAGTAGAGTAATAGGCACGCTAGAAAGAGACAAGAATATCACAACAAACTAAAGCGTTCGATTTATTTCGATCTAATCCATGCTATAACACGGCCATCAAAAATATCTTAGATTTTGGTCTCTTTTAGGCTGCGTCCTTATAAGATGAACAGTGAGCGTACACTCTTAATGGCCTTACCGAAAAACGTAATTTAATTTTAAGCAATGCTTAACATATTTTGTCAATTTCTCGCTGACACGTAATGATACTTGCTGAAAGAAGACAGAGAATTTAGGACGTTCATCAAAGTTAAGTAATATTTTTCGTCAAGGCTGTACTGTACGCAATTTGCAGCGCTTCGCTTGCAGAATTACTCAGCAGTTCGCCGCTCACCCAATACGTTTTGAGTTTGCCGATCCTTCGGTTAGAGTCAATCAGAGGACATTGAGCCGCTGATCGTTCGCCTAATGGAAACGAAGCCTTAGGTTATCTCGTATGTAACCTGGAATCTAGTACATTCTACATCTATGAGGCTTACTTAACATTACCAAGTTATGTGTTCCTACATACATGTCAATGGATACAACACTAAATTGTAAAAAATAAGAATCAGATATTTAAACATAAAAATCTTTAAAAGAAAATGTGTCATGTCAATCCAAGGAATTTCAGATTTATAACATTTTTATACATGTAGATATATCTTCGTAATAAAGATACTATATCAATTTTTTCGCAAAAAAGCTCCAATAACGTTAAAATATATATTATCTAAATACAATTTTTAGATTTAGCGTTTTTTTATTTTGGAAAAATAGATAAATAGTGTGTTTTGAAGTGTTAATTTCGCAATAGTAAAAAAGTAAAGTTTTCAATTACCTATACTGAAATTGGTTCGATTCTGTAATAAGTTAAAATCTCTGGTTATTGTGTATTTTGTTTGTTGTTTTAATTTAAAGATGTTTATTTTAATTTCACCACGTTATGTTAAAATATAAGTGTTATGTCCACATCAGATGTGTTTTAATATTCAGTGATTAATCACAGTCCTCTTGTTAAAGTGTCAATAACTAACTGTATGAATTAATTGCAATGATTGGAACAAACCCAGACTACAGAAAGTAGCTTGCCTTGAACGTTTCAAATAAACGTCATGTAAATGGTATAATAATAATACAGGATTTAATTAGGGTGATTGGCAAGTCTTGATATGTTTTAGCAAAAACAGATCAAGACTTGCCAATCACCCTAAATAAATCCTGTAAAAAGAAAAATACTTTTAAATTGCTGTTAAGGTGCTCCCTCATCGGAAGTATTCACGTGTAATGTAACATTACATTACACCAGTGAGGGAGGAAAACCGAGCATTACAGCGCACACCTTGTAATGATACAATACATCAGTAAAGGAGGAGAACCAATCATTACAATGCGCACCTTATGATACAATGTCTCATAGTGTTGCAAATTGTAACACTATTAGTGTTTTATTACTAATCATATTACAAATTTCAAAAATGTGAAAAAAACATGAAAAAATACTTGGGGCCCTTGTTTTTTTTCAGAAACAAAATGTATAATTATTGTTTTATTTTTAAGTCTTACATTGACATAACGGTATAACTTTCATCAGCACTACTACTACCACAATCTGTACCGGAATTTTCCGATTCTTCTGTCTCAGTTTCTTCTAGGTGTCTTTTTCTGGTGGTTCTTGTGTTGTAGGACATACCAGGCGATTCAATCATAGTACAAAAAACCGGGGACGGCCGGGTGACGCAAGATGGATATGTCGCTTACTATGAATAACAGATGGCAGCTCTGCATTATCTATTTATCAATAAACTGGTAACTTTTAAATAAAAAGTACTCTGTGCTGGTTACTGGTAACCCCAATGCATATGTCTGCCAAAGAGTACTTTGTCCGCCTTAATACAAAACGTAGACTAACTTTAGTACCAGGATTAATTCATGTCCTAAACAAAGTACTAAATATGTTACATAACACGTGAATGCTCGTCGGTCAGGGAGGTAGTATTGTAATGTAATGCTCAAAGTTGAATCTATAATGTTATATTACACGCGAATGCTCGTCAGTCAGGGAGGTATTATTGTAATGTAATGCTCAAAGTCGATTCTATAATGTTACATTACACGTGAATGTTCTCGGTGAGGGAGCACCTTTAGAATTAACATGCACTTGACAGGTTTATTGCATGCAAAGCTAGGTCACGTAAAAAGTCTAGCCTTATTTTATTTATCATAAAATTAATCTATTTCGATTGTAGTGCATTAACATACCGAAATAATCGATCTAAATTTTATTCTAATGCTAGAATTACCAAGGTGAGATTGCAGAGCAGATACTAAGTGGAGATGCCAAAACAATATTTATATTTCAGTTTATTCCGACTGCATAATATGGGGACAGAGCTTTTCGAAGGGACCGACCAGCGCAATGAATCGTTTGTGGAATAAAATGTAGAAGCTTTTTCTAATTTTTCTTAATTGCTATTTGTTTTTACGATGCAGTATTTTGATATGTATTATATTGAATGTATTTCTTCGCAAGTAAGAAATATGTAGTACTATGAAAATCTTCTGTGCTTCAGTGGCGATTATATTTACAAGTTTTTTGGCTAATTACAGAATAATGAAACAATTCGTTGCAAAGGTTCGCTGCGCTCGCGTATTCATGCTATTTTAGGGTTCATCTTTGTTTCATTAAAGCTCTTTTTAAATCTCTTATTTTTCTTGAGAAAGGGTTTGAAAGGGGCAGTAATATTCATATTTATATCTTTGGTAATCTTACGTTCTTGTTCTTAATCTTATCTAAAAATTAACGGCCTCTTTATCAAAAATCCACGTTACACTACTGGTAAGGTATCGAAGGAAAATTCATATGCCACTCGGATTCTTTGCTTGGACGTTCGGACTCGTGTTGCTTATGGCACCTGCATTCATATATCACTGATTTATTGTTATAATTTGAAAAAGAAACCGTAAAAAATCATTATTAAAAATAATAATGGTAATTAATAAAATTATTATTTTCATACAAAAAATAAAATCAAGCAAATCAATCAACCCGGTCTGAAATTATGCGCTTTTTATTTAAGTATTTATTTATTTAAGTCCATCAACATTGTGTACAATAACAATATTCATAGTTTTACATACATACATAAAATTATATATTTTTTTGTGAAAAAATAAAACGGGTCAATTCTGTCACATGCTACTAAATTGGCAGACAAAACATACCCACCTTTTCTAAGTGCGATAGTAACAAAAGGAGATACTATTTTAGTTTTGTCAATTTAAGCTGAGTAAGCATTGCACAATTGACTCCAAGGCATGCATATTAGAATTTGTCAATGAAAGTAATTTTATGGTAGGTAGGTTGATTAGTATACACTGTGTCAGCATAATTAGAATCAAGGACCAGGATAACATGTTTCAAAGGATCAGCGGCGACAGAGGTCGATGTGAGCCTGGGCCCGGCTGAGTGAATGTTCTTTAAGTTGGAGGAGTTGTAGCCTTCTCTCGTGTCCCATGAGAGCACATCGGAGCATTCAGCGTGACGAAGGTACATGTGGCGAAGGTCTGAGCCTAGGAGGATCACTGGCTTCGACTGCTCGCCGTACACTGGAAAAAATATGGTATTTACCTTTATTATTATTTTTTTAAACTGAAATAACCGACTTCGAAATACGTAATTTCGTTTACTTGGATGAAATATATTATATCTTCGAAATTGTTGTTATGTGCGAGCGAAATAGAGTATTTACTCCTTTTTTCGACTCCTTTTTGAAGGGGTCGTTGACCTGAAACATCTAGCACATCTATTTCGGCTGAATCATTTTTATTTCGTCTAAGTATAGATACCATATTTGATCATATCGACACTTTACGCCTAGTCCACAAGTATAAGTTCAGAAAACTCAAAAACCCCCCGACGAAAAAAAAAACGGCTGAACCGATTTTGATGAAACAGCTAAGAACACTCCCGACTAGTACACCTTTCAAACAAAAAACAGTTCATACGTTTGGGAGCTATGACGCTTCAGACAGACACACAGACATCAAACTTATAACACCCTGTCGTTTGCGTCGGGGGTCAATAAAAATGGTTTCCCACGCCTAAAACACATTCACGACGATGCATTTCTAGGGAATTTATTGTACTTTAAGTTCCTTTAAATACGAAATTTATGAATAAATTGCTTTACAGAACCCTGGGAACGGAAACCAAGTCTGACATGATGACTGAGTTATTGGACTGGATATTAAGATTGAATGGATTTATTTGCGTTACTCGTCACCTCTATAGCTAACTGAAGAGAAAATCTGCGTAAAATGCGTGAGTAAAATTCTTATTTATAGCTTCCGCTTCTTATTAGATATAAGTACGTAAGACTATTTCTCGTAAGAAACTCGTACTTTGCCGGATTTATTCTTGTTCACTCGATTGTTAGTATTAGCGTTTTATTCGTCGTGGCGACGATTTTGTTGCTTTTGATAAACAATTGACATTCTTCAATTCTTACGCCAATTAATTATATTTTTCATGCAGTAGGTTCGTGTATTAATTACAGTGAATTGCGATAAAAAATATTATTGCTTTGCATACTTATATATCAGGCGAAACAAGAAAATATAGTAAAAATACTGTCTATTCGATAGTCATTATTTATTTTGTTTAAGAATGAAGTATTTGTTTTGTTTAAGAATCTATTTTTCACATATCATTACTAAATTAGATTTACAATTTCAAGGGGAAAATCTTGACGACTTCACGAATTGACGAATCGAACACTGAACTTTCGAGGTTTCGAAAAAGTATTGCCACCGTGATACTTCATAAAATAATAAATTAACCGTTATAGAAAAATGCACACTGACACAAACTAGTGAATAATCCCATAGTTTGCAGATTTTATCACGATATTTTCCTTTAGTGGAGAAAGTGATGGTCGCATAAACTCCATTATATGAACCAGTTTAGTGTACAGACTCGCAAAATAATATCCTTTACATACTAGAAAAAATCGTAAAATATCCTCGAGTGGCCACTAATTCTCTTGAGATGACTTCGCTAACAATTTTCCAGTCCACGCACGTATTAAAGTTACCGCTTTACGTTCATAATGTATTTTAGGCAAACTGCTTTACAATGTATTTTAGGCAAACTGCTTTACAAGTAATATAAATTTAAGCACACTTTATTTATTTTTTTATAAAATTGGTGAAGCAAAAAGTAGTCGGTTTGCTTGATGGTAAGCGATAACCGTCGCCTATGGACAACTGCAAGTCAATTTCACAATTGAGGCAATTTCGATTCATTGGCATCTCTCGTTTAGGGCAATAAGCTTTTAGACAAATATCTTATTTAGGTATAACAGCTTTATAGTCATTTCGAGTTTAAGGTAACTCGATCAAAAGGGATTAATAAGTCCAATCATATAAAAAAGATTTTTCGAAATCCGATAATATTTAGGGATGGAAAACAGTTTTATTCTGTTTAATAAAAAACGCGTATAATGTAGGTATGTAAAAATTGCCGCAAAGACTACGCTTTTAATTAATTTGTATGAAGCCAACCTATTAGCGGAGCGACAGTATTCTTCCGTCTCAAGGAAGCGGTATCCAACTCGATGATTCCAGAGTGGTGTTGCCTTATGAGTATGATTGAATGCGCCAGCGGTCGCTTCACCAGGGCGAACTGTAGGCTTAGTGCGGGAGCGCAGCACAGTACCGTCCACTCGGACCCTGTAGACGTTTCGTGGACGAGAATGGCGCCGCGAGAAGCGTCCGATACGTACCTGAAAAACCATACCATTTTTACTTCTTTGTATACTAACTGTGTCCCGCAGTTTCACATGCGTGGTGATAAAGATTTGTGATGGTGATGTTGGTCAAATATAGCCTATGTCCTTCTTCAGGGTTTCAGCTATATCTACCTATTGAAAATTATATCATAATCCGTTAATCTTGGTATTTTTTTTATAATTAATAGTATGTTTTATAAATATTAGTGAACATGCGTACACAACGCCATCTAGCCCCAAACTAAGCAAAGCTTATTCTATGTGAACCAAATAGTTGATAGATTACATAAAATATACTTATTTCAAACACATACTTATACATTGGTGAACCACGGGTAAGAAACCATAGAAAAACACAGACACAAGACAAACCTACATGCTTGTCACACAAATGTGTGTACTAGGTGTGATTTGAATCCACGAGTTCTAGCTTAGAAGGCCAAATGAGATGGGAACCTTGTAAATATTGAGGTATTGACATAGCATTCTGTGCAACCAACGGTGATATAGTTAGGCTATGATTTTAATTTGAAAGAATATTGTTTTTTTTTTAATATTCTTTAAATTTTTAGTGGTGTTCTAGTCGTGTCTATTCATGTGTTAGTGGCGCCCTCTTGCTCTGTCGGTCACACACACTAATAGCAATGAAAGTGCAGGTACACTTTACGTCCACATGATGGAAAGTCATTGGCTAAAGGTTCGTACGTGCTTGTGAATTGAAATCTACTATTTATGCACCTAGGCGATGCAGCGCTTTAGTCTAGATATTAATTTAGTTCGTGCTAACGCGAACGCGTGCGATTATGCAAAGTTACTTGTCTAATAATATAATAGTACGCCCTGCCCTGGAATGTTTACAATTATACATACTTGGACCATACAAATGGACAGTGAACGAGCACTCTACATAACTGTTTTGTTGTATTTACATAGCAGATAATAAATATCTTTAGTAAAAGAAAAAGAAAATACCCGACTGCAGAAAAGTTGTTTTTGTAGTCTAACTTACGATTTCGTTAGGCTTGATTCGCTGTTGAGAGTATGTTTTTTGTGAAAAAGTATGCGTATAATTGCTATGTATGTATGTATGTTTCTATATGTTTGGATACAGCCTAAATGGCTTGACCGATTTTGATGTGCGAGGTGTCGTTAGTTTCGTTACAGTCGAATATGTCGTAAAAATGCACATTTCGACACTCACAAGGGAATCAAAACCTATGGGGTACTTCCCGTTGACCTAGAACTATGAAATTTGGCAAGAAGCATTATGTTATAGTTCATATATAGAAAAAAAACCGAAAACCGGAAATTTTTAATTTAAAAATAAAAAAAATAGTGTCTTTACGTAAGGAATGAGGGTCCTAATTTTAAAGTGAATTAACCGTATCATGTGAAATAGCTTAATTAGCATAAGTTAAAATAGGTTTTAAATATATTACCATGTATATTTTCCGGTATAAGAAGGAAAAAATTTAAAAAAATATATGATTTCCCCTTTTATCTACTAGTTTGTGCGGAATCCTCGGTGGGCGAGTCTAACTCGCACTTGTCCGGTTTTTTATTTTAAACTTAAACGGTAGCAGAAACCTAAAATGTCACGACATTGATCAAAATGCGGAAATCGTGTGCAATAATTGCTTTATAATTGTTTACTAGTTAATTTCAGTTGCAATGACAAAGCCATGGGGCATTGTTAGATTATTGTTTGATAAATAATGCCATTGTTATTATTATATCAAACAACAATTAGGATTACTCACATGTAAACTTAATTAAGATTTAGATTATCTCAATAAGAAATTTCGCAAGAAGATTGACACCAGCCAGAAGGCTAGGTATCTATTTTTAGAGCTTTACATCGCTCATTGTCACTTTTGATATCTTGTTATAATGAGAAGTATACATTACGTTACTTAATAATACTCCGGCAGCTAGTAGTGTCTATTGGGGCGGAAAATGTAAATACTTATAATTATTAATACATATTCATTGATATTGCTATAACAAAATTGAGTAGGTAAGTATATTTTTTTCTCTATAGGCACGTGCCTAACCCTAAACAAAACTTTTCACCACTAAATGGTTGGATGGATCACGATGGATGATCTGATGTAGGGATAGCCATCCCCAACGTACATTGCAGCCGAGTATTTTTTAGAAGATTTCCCCCTAGTAAAAAAAAAAAAGGGGACGGCACCCCTATCGGATTCGGAATCGGGTCGGAAACTATATATCCATCTCTGTCATTTCCATATAGAATGACAGAAATGGAGATATACGAGTGCCGAATCCGAATGATTGTGAATAGGGGTAGAGTAGTGTCGCGTGTGGCAGTCTCACAGGCGTTCCCGGGCATAACAACTTCTTGGAGGGTACTCTTTTATCAAAATTGAGGATCATTATCACGGAAATGACTCTTTATAGGAGTCATTTCCGCGATAAAAATCCTATACCACATTTTATGTATATTATTGATCACGACACTTCATACTTACACGAAAGGTTTTCCACCCAATCCATACTCAGTGACAACATTTTGCAACACCGACGTGGGTTCTGTCAATGAAGAGAGCTCTATTCGTTTAGTCAGCTTGCTCAGGATTGTGCTGATTGCCACTACTTTTGGGGGGCAAGTGCAGCGAGGAGATTCCATCGTGTCTATTATACCAGTGTCCAACACCCACAGGATACCCTGAGGGAAAAATAGTTACCTATTTATTGTACTAGGCTAGAAAGTTGCATTTTAACGTCTATAGTATCTGACAGTTGAATCCAGAGCAAGCGAAGGATTCTAGGTTTGAACCACGAGTAAAGCGAGTGATTCTAGTGTAGAATCCTGAGTGCAGCGATGGATTCAAGAAGGCACGAGACAAAACAACTTTACAGCTGAGTGTAATACAATTTATTCGTCTTTACATAGCGAGGAATATGTTTAGCTTATCTATTTGTGATAGAAAGATCTGTTCTGCATAATTTGCAACCAGTAGGTTCCTATTGGTCCTAAAATTATATTATCATCGTGTGAGTTTACTTGCATGTATATGTATGTGTATTCTATATTTTATAAGTTTATGAATCGTACATCAAAGTGTAGGTACATTACATTACATCAAAGTGTAAATTACACCATTCAACCGAAGTTTTTTATTTTTTTAAAAGGCTTTGCACATTTGGCACAAATCGCATATCTACATAATATTCTTCACATGTTCTTCACCTTTTTCGTGTAAAAAATATTGTAAAACTTAAAAAAACCGGACAAGAGCGAGTCAGACTCGCCCACCTAGGTTTCCGTACAAACTAGATGATAAAAGGTTTTTTTTTTTATATTTTCCTTCATAAATCGAAAAATATTTAAAAACTTGTTTTAGCTTGTGCTAATTAAGCTCTTTCATACGATCCCCCCACGATAGGGTTACACTTTAAAATTTGGACCCTCCTTCCTTGCTTAAATACCCTATTTTTGTGATTAAATTAAAAATGTCCAGTTTTCGGAGTTTTTCATATATGTGTACTATAACACAATGCTTCTTACCAAATTTTATAGTTCTAGGTCAACGGGAAGTACCAAATTGTGCCATTGGTTTTGATTCCTTTGTGAGTGTCGAAATGAAAGAGATAGTCAGAAAGTCGGCGAATTACCACCCATTTCTCGCTGAAATGGCAAAAAACCGTACTCAGCGATATTGATCCACATTCCTGTTGCGTACTGCACAAGAATGGAATTCTTTGTCTCTGTTTCCTGAGACCTATCTTGGAATTTTCAAAGCTAGACTGAATAGATATCTTCTAGATCGACGAGCTCCATCCTCGGTCACACCGTCGCTTAACATAAGACGAGTTGGTCGTCGATCGTAGATCTATAATGTATAAAAAAAAAGTGTTTTGACGACATCACCATCATCATCATCTCAGCCATAAGAAGTCCACTGCTGAACATAGGCCTCCCCCATGGATTTCCAAAAAGACCGATTGGAAGCGGCTTGCATCCAGCGTCTTCCCGCCACTTGTACCGCTTGTTGTACCGCTTTTTACGACATATTCGGCTGTAACTTTTTTTTACAAAAACTGGGCAATTTGATTTTTTTTTCTGCAGCAAGAGACTATGGATCTGCGTATATGGTTTTAATTTCAACACGATACCTTCACGCGTTCCCGAGATACATGTCTTGACACCCGGACGGACGGACGGACAGACAGACAGACAGACTGACGATCAGACGGACAACAAAGTGATCCTATAAGGGTTCCGTTTTTTCCTTTTGAGGTACAGAACCCTAAAAACGGCTTCGAGAAAATAAATTATACATTTTTGGTGAAATTTATGTGAAATCACAAAATTTGTAAGTAATTTTAATATAACAATTTAGTACTTTTCTAAGCTATGATAGCAACCGCCTCGAATCGAACTATTTGTATTCGTTTTATGAATGTATTGTACAAAGAAGTTGGAAAGTTTTATTGCTGAAAATGTGTAACTTCGTGATATTCGAATTTTGGATTGTTTTCGAGCTAATAAGAATAAAATGTTTATCATCAATAGAGCGGCTAGTCGCTCGCCTTACCCCGTATGGGAAAATAGGTGTGATTTTTATGTACCTATGTATGCAATGACATTCAAAATAGGTGAGATTTTTACATAGATGAAGAATTTTTCGCTACGGTCAATTGATGTAGGTATTTCACTCCGTGTTCACTATTTATTGCCAATAATATATGGAAATATGAAAATTTCGGACTCGCGCACGAAGGGTTCCGTACCATCATCTATAAAAACGGCAATAAATCACGATTGTTGTAATATTAATTTAATTTTAATTTAATTACTACCTCTACCTGTCTACCTGTTGCCGTGATGGGAGCCTCCTTAAATATTAATTTTATTCTGTTTTTTAGTATTTGTTGTTATAGCGGCAACAGAATTACATCATCTGTGAACATTTCAACTGTCTAACTATCACGGTTCATGAGATACAGCCTGGTGACAGACGGACGGACGGACAGACAGACAGCAGAGTCTCAGTAATAGGGTCCTTCCATTGTGATTCAACTTCCTTGGATGTTTATGTATGTATGCAATGATATATATTTTTTTTATCAGCCCTGTTTGTACAAACTGTCCCACTGCTGGGAACGGGCCATCTTCTCATTGTGAGAAGGGTTAGGCCATAGTCTGCCACGCTGGCCAAGTGCGGGTTGGCAGACTTCACACATCTTCAAGATCATTGAGAACTCTCAGACATGTAGGTTTCCTCACGATGTTTTCCTTCACCGTTTGAAGTTGGCGGCAATCAACAATACACACATAACTTCGAAAAGACAGAGGTGCGTGCCGTGGGATTCGAACTCAGGACCTGCGGATCGCAAGTCAGACGGTCTCACCACTAAGCTGCCGGGAACTTCAATGATATTTCTGCAATGATATGTTGATACTTTATCAAAGTATGTATGAATAAATTATAAAGGAGTTTGCGAAATTAACATGTCGGAATCAGTGGGTTATCTAAACATGTTATCTGCATCTGAGGTCTGCATAGTTTAGATATTAGTTTTATAACTGATGTTGAAATGTAATAAATACGTTATAGGTTTTCGGAGGTTAGGTTGGCTAAATTTAGCATCATATTATATTATTGGCCCGGTTGCATGACATTAGAGTGCCTGTAATTTCGTAAGGTGAACAAGATCGCTCGATCTGATTATACTAACAACATAATTAATGCAGCTCTTAAGAGGATCGTTTAGCATGCAATTGTTAAATTATAAAAAAGGCAATTGTACTTTTTATTCTTAAATAATGTATAAAATAAAAAAGTAAATAAAATAAAAAAGATTGGATTGAATTGAAATAAATGTTAAATGATAGCAGAAATTTTCAAATTCACTATTTCAAAATTTAGTCAGTACATTGAATTAAAATTTTGTATTTTTTTACCTGATCAATATCTTTCTATATATGATTGAAACTACGAAAAAAATATTTTTGCATATTAATAATGAAACTTTGAAAATCTACAGTAGAAATTTATATAGTTATAATGAAAAAAAAAAAACAGAAACCTTTCGTGGTTCAAATCAAATTAAAAAAAAAACGAGGCGGATAATGTTAAGGGTTACAATAACACTGAATAAGTACTAAGGTGTAGGAAAGAGAAGTATAGAAAAGTGAGTTTTTGGCGGGAACGTCATGGTGACATGTTATTTTATTTTCCTAAACTTGTCTTACTTTGAACTTTAATGCTATAAAAATACTAGTATTTTAAGTGTTTGATAAAAATGCTGGTATTTTAAGTGTTTGATAAAAATGCTGGTATTTTAAGTGTTTGATCAAGTGCGTGAGTGTGGGCAAGTGAAATAAAGCGACGAAACATGTCTTTTCACGTTGTCGGCAAAACTCCATAGAAGCTCCTGGTGAAGTTGCTACTACTTTACTGAAGTACGAATCGAATTTGAAAATGACTGAATACTTAGATTGATACTTTAGAATGACTTAGATTTAGATTGACTAGAACATTTATGACTCGTTTTATTCAAGAAACTTGAAGAAATCTTACTTGACACTGGCAAATGCTCTACAGTAGTTTTTCTAATTAAAAAATAATAAGAATATGAGTGTATCTACCATAACTGCGCACGCGGCGATGTTTACTACATATTTTATATTAAAACAAGATCGCTTTATTTTTAGCACTAATTGCTTAACACTCGACAACTTAGTTTAATCACTCGGGTGTTGCAATGTAGTGCAAAAATACGTATCCGAAGCATTTACTTCCAAGAGGTCGAACCCACGATACCTCATTGTCTGCTGTGACTGCATTGCTTAACCGAAGTTTTATTAAACATGGAAACCAATAGCACAGTGTGTTTCCACACTACACTATGTAGTCGTAGAGAATGTAGGAGTATCTATATGAGATTTACAATTTTGTAGATAGGTTTATTTTATTTTTATTTAAAAATTTGAGCTCCACAGACTCCAGGTTCCGTGCCTTTTTAAAGCTAATACATTTTATTTTTTTACTAAGTTTAAATTTTTTTTAAACTAGCATACAAGAGGAGGTGAGGAGGAGGGATAGTTCAAAAATGTTCAGCATCCGAGCGACTGGACTTGAATTCCCAACATTCCAATCTTTCATTTTACCTGGGAATCTTTACCAATTTGACCACGGATGTGTCACGTGGGTATGTGGGAAATTATTGAACAGTGTTTCTGATTCCTCTGTCGAGCCGAGTATTATTTATTTCGCATAAATTCAAATAAACGGCTCATAAAATAACTTACTTTTAGTTGAGAGTAGTCTGATCAAAAACAGTTGAAGCGACATCTATAAATCAAATTGAATTAAACACATTTGTAATAAATTAGAATTAAAATAATCGTAATGTTTACCGATCTGCGGAATAACGAGGGTAATGTTTTTAAGATAATGTATATATGTTTGTAGGTATATGTGCATGTTTCTATATTACCTCCTACAGCCTAAACGGTTTGGCCGATTTTGATGAAGTAGGTGTAGTTAGATTAGTCTTTTCTTTCCGAGTGTCATAGGCTGTATTTCTTAAAAATAATACCGCAACTATCACGAAAAAGTACACTCAACATCATAAAATACGTATCAGTAACACTACAAAAATCGTTCATATACAATCGGGCATTTTGTTTTTCTTTTAATATTGTTGTTTAATAGTTTTGTATTTAACCAAACCGTACCTAAGTAGGTTTGTAAATATAATGTAAATATCATGTATGACACATTCATAGTTCTGTAAATTATATAACATGGCGGAAATCACAGTCCATGTAGACCACAAACGAAATAGAGAACTATTTGTAGACTTGGTTAAATATGCAGATAATGCAGCTTATCTAGCTAAGTTTATCGTTTATTAGACCATATTTTAAGACAGCTAGTCAGAACCGTAATCGTTTAATCGTATCAAAGATACGTAGGTACATGAAATTTAATTCCTATATTGCCTCTTGCTACGGTCCAAAATTATTTTACACTAGTTGCTAGAACCACAAAAACCAATTATTTATTTGTAAAGTATCTAGTAAAATGTTGACAGTAGAATCAAATCCACCACCGAGGCCGCCATACTTGTTAACCGACTTCCAAAAATCAATATTATGTATCAACTTACGAGGTGATCCAAGTAAAAGTCCACCGCGTTTTGTATTCCACTGCAGTCGTAAATTTCATGATTACGTAATTCTGGAAACGGCTGGAGCTCAACTCCTTGGCTTCCGCGAACAACTAACCATACTGTAGCTAGGATACCGTGTTTCATCCTGTAAAATATTATTATTATTGTTAAAGTAACCCACGTATCACAGACTAAAAAAATCTCGACTCGAATTTCACTTAAGTTAAATCGAGTGAAGTGAAAAGTAAGGAATAATACCAGGTGAGATTGTAGTAATAGGATAGATGCTTATAACGTATATGCATCTTGAAATTGAGCTTAACTAGTCCACATATACAAATAATATTGGCTGCGCCCCGCGGTTCCACCCACGCGGTTATGAAAAGCGGTGATGATGATGATGATGACGATAAAATGGGGGGCGGGTTTATGTTTGTAGGTGGCAGAGCAAACCTATTCATTATGAGAACGAAACTAATTTGTAGCTAATAGTAAAAGTAAATAAATAAATTATCTCTTATCTGTTTGTTACTTTTTCACGTACAAACAACTAAACCGATCGTTATGAAATTTGGCACATAGACGGATGAAATCTTAGAGCAGGACATAAGCCACATTCATCATCGTCAACGACATTATCAAGCGGGTGAAACCGCGGGGCACTGTTAGTACATAATAACAATAGGTATTCTAAGCTGTTTCCTTTGAAAGTGACATTGTTCCGTCATGGTATGTCGTATTAAAGTTTTCGATTTAGCTTGTATTGGTCCGGGTAGTTAATCTATTAGATTTTCTCATCAATCGCAACGTCTGACGTAAAGTTCATTCCTTTGAACGTCGAATTGAATTCAAAGCCGGATCTTTTGAAGTTCCTGACAACATTGGTTGAGTTTTTTTAATGAAAATATAAATAAATAAAATACCTCGGGGTAATAACAATTATGTCATCCTTATGAGTAACGGCTTTGATAGCGATCACATTTTCCTTCACGTAGAGCCCACTCTTGTACCATACATCTACTCCGTGCTCACAGTTCAAGTGCAGCGGACCTCCGTTCCAGGCTAAGTTCTTCGGATGACCTCCTAACACGGAATTACACAACAGAAAACAAAACAGAACGCGATAATACATGCTGCTAACGAGGGCGCGTGTGAAGAATAGTGCAGGTTTTACTTAGCTGAGAATTCGCTGTAAGTACTGCATACGTGAAATGTTTTCTGAGAATGCCCGATGGGTCGATGTCGAAAGTTACGAAGAAATTTATAGTCCATTGTTTAAATTTATGAATTTGGCTGGATCAATGACCAAGTTCGAAGTCTAAAGCGATTAAAACACACATATTTTGACAACTAAACGCAAGTAACCTAATTAGGTATAGTTGTACCCTGCGGTGAAACCATGGTAATGAGAGGTGGAAATGATAGCGAGAAAATGCAACATATATCTGTCTCCAGATTATTTTGATTGATTCGAAGTTTGTCAGCGCAATTTATATAATAACTATCAAGTTGTAATATAAATTTCGCTATAGTATAATAATAGAACTTACTACATGCCAATTTTCTTCAAAATAGGTGCAGCAGGTTTAGACATATTTCGAAACTGCGAAACTGAATTTAATTTTATGCAAAGTGATAACTAATATATACAAAAAAAAAACTTAATGGACCAGAAAAGTAAAACAACAATAGATATGATGTGTTAAATGAATATTGCTAAAAACTGATTGATATTGTGAAAAACGTGATAGCTTAAAACAAAGGATTTCATTGCTCAATATACATCTACTTATCGTTAAGTTACAATTTAAAATGAATGCATATTGCAATCTCAACACTCAGGTGTAATATAATAATAAAATATATGAAAGCTAAGACAGGTAAACTAAGTATCTTGTAAATATTAAATTAATGTTACTAAATATACACCTAAGTTTCGAAATGCAGTAACAGAACCCGCGCAAATGGATAACGAAAATACGTTCCGGTCTGATTGTTCTAGGAACATGATCCAATTCTCCCGATGGAGGGATTGGTTTCCTGCTGCTCTCACAGTTTATAGAATGCTCTCATTATATTGGTAGAGGACAAAAAGCAGCGATTGTGCACTGCATGGGAACTATCGGTGTTGCGGAATTTACCTACAGGTAATAAACAAATTAGAATTCTATTATCCGGTACTGCTCACCTACATATCAATTCAATTACTAACGAGTTTAATGGTTGAATTGCAGGTTTCTTGATCTATTATCTTGGAGGTCACTTTATTTATGCGTTCCATATTTAAGAACATACAATAGGTTAATAGGTACTGATGGAATAATTTCCATGCTCCTCCGTCTTCTACCAGGGTTTTATCTCGTTGTACGACCTGACATTTGTCTACTCTTTTGTTTGTTGTAGACAGTTTGGTGGCTACGTTTAGCCATCAACACGTCAGACAGCGATATTTATAGATGCTATAAGAACTGAAAGTACTTATTTTGTTCCATGAATGTTCTTTTCACGTTTGTTTAACTTTTTTTGTCTTAATTTTTCCTTTGTGATAGTCTTCATAAATTGGTCATATCTTACATGGTGAATAAACATTTTCTCCTCTTCAGATTTTTATAACTGTACTTTCCATAGTTCTTTTTAGACAACTTATTCGGAGGTCATTATATGAAAATAATATTATGAAGGACAAGTATATCGCTTACATACTAAAGGTAATTTCATACCTATTTCAATTCGATTTGCTACAAATACTTCCTTGTCAATTTTTTGTCGATGCTTAGTATTTTGCATTTATCATTACTATATTTTGGGCTTCACATTCTAAGTGCCTTCGTTGCAGTTTATTATCTACCGACAATATCTAGGTCGGTGGATTTAATTTTAATCCAGACTAATATTATATTCTAGCGAGGGCAGAACTGAAGTCGGGGTAACCTTGACATTTCCTGGCTCAACATTCGTAGTTATCACGAGCAGCAATCACGCACCTTGGTAATAGAATAATGCTGTGTCGTATAGTCACGGCTCGGCACGCCTTCGGGATCGACCACTTTTACTTTTAAGGTATTTGTTGTAGAGGGGCTAAGAGGGGAGGTAATTCGGTGCGGTGGTAATGCTGCAGTCCAGTGTAGATTGCAGGCGCCGCGGTGAGACACGCTCGTATATTTTCACCTGCGCCTACGCACGTGCTCGGACCGGCTACTGTCTACTATCTAGAGTACTGAAAGTGTAGTGATATTCGACTGACTCGTGCAGTGAGGGGTCCAAGTACGTTCCACGAATTTAGGTAAATGCAATCGCGATTTTATGTTTAATTTTTAATTAGACTCGTAATCTGCATCTATAACAGTTATGTGACTGAATTTCGGACTTGATAACAAAAAAGCTTTTTGGGCATGATTATATTACACTTATAGTACAACATTACTATGTAAAAATTTGGCAACAATATCTGATACTACAATTTTAATTGATATAATTTTAAGTTTGCATTTTAATCATAGGTATGTGATATCTAAATCTTTAATTTTTTTTGTGGTTGCGGTTCAGATTATTATTATTTGACTGGCCTTGTGGCTCAGTTGGTAGTGTGTTTACGTCTACCTGCTGAACTGAAAGGTCGTGGGTTCAATCCCCACCCAGGGCAAACATTTGTGTGATGAGCATGGATGTTTGTTCTGTGTCTGGGGTGTTTCTATGTATCATATGTATATATTTACAAAAAAAAGTATATATGTATTCTATCACCCATCTAGTTCCATAGTACATGCTTTGCTTAGTTTGGGCTAGATGGTGTTGTGTGAAATGTCCACAAATATTTATTTATTTATTTATATACTTACTGCTTCTTGCATTGTAAATACTAGTAAGTAAGTTGGTATAGACTGAGTGGCCAGCCCTCATCATCGTCATCATCTCAGCCACAAGAAGTCCACTGCTGAACATAGGCCTCCCCCATGGATTTCCAGAAAGACCGGTTGGAAGCGGCCTGCATCCAGTGTCTTCCTGCCACTTGTGTGATATATTCTGTCCATCTTGTGGCTAGTCTTCCTACGCTGCGCTTCCCGCCTTATTTCCCTAGTAATTACCAGTACTTAATTATCATTAGAAATAAATGTACTTTTAATTTAAAATTACTTCTACACATGTTGATAGACAAATGAGTATGATTATGATCCGTTCTTTAATTAGTAAACACAGGTTATTATATCCGTAAGTTACAATAATTACTTAGATATGAAGTGTTATTATTAACGAATTTATTTTATTTCTAGTGATAATTTACGTACAGAATGGCTTACATGTCAGGATTGACGGATCTTGATTTCATTTTGTTTCTAGTGACAATTTACGTACAGAATGGCTTACATGTCAGGATTGACGGATCTTGATTTCATTTAGTTTCTAGTGTCAATTTACGTACAGAATGGCTTACATCTCAGGATTGACGGATCTTGATTTCATTTTGTTTTTAGTGACAATTTACGTACAGAATGGCTTACATCTCAGGATTGACGGATCTTGATTTCATTTTGAGTGTTTGTTGTTCTGGTCGTATTTCCTATCCAATTTTTGATGAATCCGATTTTTGTTTTATTTCTTTTCGCAGTAGAAGATTTTTGGATAGTTGAGAGGGCAATTTCTCCAAAGAGTTATTATGAGAAACGAAAAATGCTCATTTTTAAGTAGGTACTTACTTTTTCAGAACTGAACACTTTTCGGTTCTCCTTGTCAAGAAAATATTGAATGAGAGGGATAAAAAGTAGTAAATAGTTAGCTAACTATTGATGTCTTATACCCAATGCTTATACCAAAGAAACATTATAGGACAAAAATATACCTACTTACTCTATATCACATAATATTTAACGTAACTACTGTCATCACCATTACTATTTTAA
Source organism: Lycia hirtaria (assembly GCA_947563715.1). Lineage (NCBI taxonomy): Eukaryota > Metazoa > Arthropoda > Insecta > Lepidoptera > Geometridae > Lycia > Lycia hirtaria. Next base: position 29,174,655 of record OX387384.1, read on the forward strand.
AGATATAGATCAGTACACGATTATGTCTAAAATAGCTTAACATTGAACAATTTAATCGGTTTGATACATATTATGTCTGTTTGGTTTGGTTAATTAGGTTTGTGTCGTTTTAATAATGTAGTACTTGGGCGACCGAGCTCCACTCGGATTTTTATGACTGAAAATACGAGCAAAACCGGGTTCATTAAAAATGAAACCTAGCAAGATCGATTTATCGTCCCCTAATCTACCTACAAACCAATTTTTTTTATTCGTTCGTTTTTTGTTGGAGCCGTTTCAGAGATTCGAATTATATATATTTACAGATTATATATATTTTATTATATATTTTTCCAGATTACATATAGAAGAATTGCTCGTTTAAAGCGCTAACAGAGCTTTAAAGAGCTAACAGGTTGTACGTAAAATATGTACAAGGGGCCTTATTTTTTAAGATATTTTTTTTTGAGTATTTTCTCAATAGCCATATAATGCTTAAAAGTAGACATTGAACATTCGACTTCAAAGTTGAAAGCTGAAAGTGTAATTTTCAATGTCAACCCTAACGCTTTACGTACCCATTGGTCATGAAGAATTACCAAGGTGTAACGAAACGGTAAAATAATACTTATAAGTGTCAATGTTATCAAATTGAACAAGAGGTCACGAAAAAAAAACAGATTTTCTGAATTTTTTTTCAAGTTTTCAACATTTCGAGACTGGTGCCATAGCAAAAGTTCTTCAGTTTTATTAGTAGACTGGCTTGAATTCTTTAATGGTTCTAAGTAGGTATACTGTTAACATCCTCTATAATAACGAATTCCTGTTCTTATCTAATTCAAAACTTTCACTTTGAGCAAGTATAGTAACAAATGCTAATATATTTATATATATATATATATATATAATATAAAAAAACGATAAATACGAAAAAAACACGTTTATTGTATGGGGACCCCCCTTAATATTTTTTTTTTTTAATTTTTAGTATTTGTTGTTATAGCGGCAACGGAAATACATCATTAGTGAAAATTTCAGCTTTCTAGCTATCACGGTTTATGAGATACAGCCTGGAGACAGACAGACAGACAGACAGACAGCGAAGTCTTAGTAATAGGGTCCCGTTTTTACCCTTTGGGTACGGAACCCTAAAAAACATATCAGTACCACAAAAAAATACATTTTAAATTTTCGTGTGGAAATTGACGAAAACACTCGACGCAATGTGGCTGACGTCACATGGATAGTAAACAGATACCTATACTTGTAATGAGATGTCATTACATCAAGTAATTAGATGTTGATTGTTCAGTTGACACTTCTGTGTAGTTTATACGTATGACGTAATATTATGGCGGCTTCCGTTTCACTTGGTAAAAGAACAGATAAAAAAGTAATAACTTTGAAATTCATTATAAAAATTATTTTGTAATTTTATGTACGAATTGAAACTAACTTTTTCTGACAGTCTACGCATTTATATATTTTTGTTTTTTAGTAAATGCCCTACTAACGATTAACTGGGATCTTGGGATCTTATGTGTTTACGGTGTCCCATCTGATACACACAATTATATAATTCAAAGCACTGTAATTGTGTGTTTCCCAAGAAATCCAAATCGAATGCGTGAGTTGGTAAATAATATATGTCAACAAGAAATAAAATACCCGACTGCAAAATGCAGCCTGTCGCACACATCAAAATCGAACAGGCTATAATAGGTTAGTTTAGAACCATTAATATATATATAATTATAGTATATACCGGAAAAATACTTAGATTTATAATTGCAACTTCAACTGTTTTCTGTAAGCTCTATGAATATTATTTGATTCCGGTAATACCGCGACACGCAGCTAGTTTTGCAGATAATTATACATCGCTACAGAGAATTACCAAGTATTGTTAGATATCGGTGTTTAGGCAATACCTATAATCCTCGCTTAACAATAGTTCATTGTCTAACAAACCCAGCAAGAATTTACAAACACATTTCCACAGCCACTGGAATGCCGGAGGATGTTTTCAATAACTGCACTTACTCATAGCTTAATTGCGTGATTTTAGTGAAAACAGGACAATTAGGATTTCGATTAGTGTTCATGATCATTTATGCTAGTCAGTCATTGGAACGCCAGACTAGTTAGTGACAGCGTTGCAGCTTGCTTCGCAACATGCTTCCTAATGACAAGTATTTTTTTCCGTACGCCGAAGTATAGATACAAAATATTCGACTGCATCAGAGCGGTTTTTGTAGTGTAACTATTACTAATACCATAACTGATACCCAGGGAGTATAGATGAATCTATTAACACCTCTAACATCTAAATCGGTCAAGTAAATATCCGGCCTGGTTGTGTATGATGATTGTTTGTTTTTTTCTTGACATCTCAGTGGAGAGCACTGCGTGTAAATTATAGCTATTTTAATTTCGGTGTCGCAAATCATGAGTTTTATGTAGAAAAATGCTCTCTGTTGTATAAAACGAGTGATCGAAATAATATAAAGTTATAAAAGCGAAAGCTAACCCAGCGGTTCATGATACGATGATAAATCATTTTGTATGGAGATCAACGATATATAGACATAGGTGAGATTTTGGATAATACAGGACCACTATTAACGTGGAACCAAAGGCACAGTCAGTAACGAAAATTAAAAAAGTAGGTATTTAATAGTCATTTACAAATACCCATGTATTTAATAAAATCAGGCAAGTATTAATACGTGACATTAATACATGTCAACGAGTTCCATCCTCAGTCACCATGTCGTTAAACATATATAATGTATATACAGGCCTTTTTTGTCACTTCTTTTTTGGGGCACGCTAGTTCTCGAAAGTTATAGGTCAAGATAGACAGGAAAGATACATTAGATTTTGTATTAGGATAATTTAGACCTATTAAAAAAATTCAAAGGTTTATTAAAGGTTACCAAAAAAAAAAAAAACATTTTTTAAGATTTATGGCAATTTTTCGATATTTTCGAAATTTCCTTTGGGGGCATTGCGTGGTCCTATGTGCCCCCACAAAAAGCCCTATGTAGTCTATACTTTTGTTTTAGTAGACTGGTTTAGTGGAATTTTATACTTGTATATACATATATTTATACTTACCTCCTTTGTCAGGTAAGTACCGCGTCATTCAATCTATCCAGGCATCTAATGTTCTCACGGCTTCTATGGCCACCTGTTGAGAAACTGATATTTTTATACACGTTCGACTCTGACACAGTAGAGAAGTTATTTGACACACCTCCTTTAAATCATTTTAATCATGATCTTATTCTGTTACTAACAAATTGCTTAAATTATAAATTGAATGTTCTGTATTTATAGAAGAAATATTTACCATGGTTTGTTTTGATTTGAAACTGATGTACAGTTTTTTGCGAGCAAATAAAACCGGTCACAGGATCAGACTGCTCTGTTACGGGCAGAATAATATTATGTAGGTGTCTTTAAATCGGGAGTGAATCTGTTTATAATAGGTAAGCACGCTCAATCGTACATCGTAACGTCACCGAATCGTCGTCGGTCACGTACGAGACTTATCATGAAAAAAAACCGGCTAAGTGTGAGTCGGACTCGCGCACGAAGGGTTACGCACCATTATCTATAAAAACGGCAAAAAATCATGTCTGTTGTATGGAAGCCCCCCTTAATTATTAATTTTATTTTAATTAAATTATTTATTTTTAAAGTGAATAATATAACTCAATATTCTGTGAATATTTCAAGCGTGTACCTGTTGCCGTTATCAATATCGAGCAAAAACGAGCAAAAAAAACACGTTTGTCTTATGGGAGCCCCCTTAAATATATATTTTATTCTGTTTTTTAGTATTTGTTGTTATAGCGACAACAGAAATACATTATCTATGAAAATTTCAACTCTCTAACTATTACGGTTCATGAGATACAGCCTGGTGACAGACGGACGGACGGACGGACAGACAGCGAAGTCTCAGTAATAGGGTCCCGTTTTACCCTTTGGGTACGGAACCCTAAAAAAATAAAATATAAACAACTATCATAGCTGAAAACAACGTTTTATAAACAAGTTCTAAAAATATTTTTTACTATGGATAATTTTATGCATTGGTAACAATTTTGTCACATTATTTACTCAAAGTCGACCCTATACCGTAAAGCAATAAGCATAAATTAAACCGCTGATTCAAATTTAGAAAACTAATGACTTGTACACGGTTTTTTGACAAAGTATGACAAATATGCACGATAACGTATTCTAATGCGTGTTTTACACGTTCACATGTACTTTGTGACACATAATTTGACATTTATGAATTAACGGTTCCTTTGTTAGTTTAAACTGAAAGTAGAGTTAATATAGCTAGTTATAGTAGTTTTCATATATCCATATGTTAGTACATATAAAGGATTTGTCCTGAGTGAGTAGGTAAATTGTCGGTAATAATTAAATAGGTAATGTGCAGACTACAACGGTGTTATACAAAGACATAGAGGGCGCTATAGATGGGAGCGCGTTGAAGTCTTTTGTTAGCACAATAATACATTTTAATAACAGTTAAGAATTGATAGAATGTATTACTAAGTTTGTGCCATTTTCACTTTAGTAATGTTTGTTTAATTTTTAGAAAGTGTTAATTATAATTGAAAGCTTTCATGTTTCTCAATGATAAATAAATTCAAAGTAGGATCAATGTAATAGGTCATATTTGGCTCTTTTCAGTACCCACATTCAGAATCGTTCGATATCGGATTCGTCTCAAAAATTATACTTTCTACTTACTCAGTTATCTTACGAATGACAGAGATCGAATTTACACCATAAACTGTGATCTGACAGGTTTTGAATAGCCCTCAGGAAATTACGTCTGACGTTTATATAAAATGTCAGAACTATTCACAACCGATCTTATGGAGTTTTGGCGGGAACGTCTTAGTAACGTGTTGTTGCTTTGTTTTATTTTCCTAAACTTGTGTTATTTTGAACATTAATGCTATAAAAATGGTGGTGTTTTATTCATGAAGTGTTCGATAAAGTGCGTGAATGTGGGCAAGTGAAATAAAGCAGTAAAACGTGTGATTTTACGTTGTCGGCAAAACTCCATAGAAGCTTCTAGTAAAGTCGCCACGACTTTACTGAAGCAGGACTCGACTTATAAATTTACTATATACGTGAGTTAGATTGTGACTAGAACATTTACAACTTGTTTTATTCACGAAACTTGAAAAAATCCTAATACTTGACACTGGCAAATGCTTTAATGCGGGTCCAATACAAAAAAGAAGAAGAACCGGTCTGATGTAAATTCAATAGATTCGATCTCTGTAATTTATATGAGGACTGAATAAAAGAAAAGTATAATTTTCGAAACGTATACGATTGCGAATATGGGTACTGAAAAATATTATCAGTATGAATTGTGATCTATTATATTGGCCCTACGATAATTTATCGAAGTATGCAGTTGTAAAAGTTGATAAGAATATAATAACAATGACTAGTGAATGCTGTAATAAAGATTAAGGTACGTTACACACGGATATTAATGATGTTTAGATTTAAGGTCAACCGCTAGCCTTTCTCGTATAATAATTAGTTAACAATCTGTCAATCACGAGTGTTATTAACTTGGGCACAAAAAAGTATAAATGTAATTACTTAACATAAATTAAAATGCAACTAAACTAGCGTAAAATAACCGACTTTATCATTTTTTTTATTAGGGCGTAGAGTCGGGTGGGTTGCTCACACGCCTTTTTAACGCCCGACGCAAAAACAAAAGGGTGTTATAAATTTGACGTGTCTATCTGTGGTATCGTAGCTCTCGAACGGATGAACCGATTTTGATTTTGTTTTCTTTTGTTTGATAGGTGAATTAGTCGGGAGTGTTCTTAGTTATGTTTCATCAAAATTGATTCTGCCGTTTTTTTTGTTCTATATATAAATATATAAAAATGAAACCCGTTTTCCGTTGTCACGACATAACATGAAAACGGCTTGACCGATTTGGCTTATTTTTTTTTTGTAGTTTTCTAATACTCTCTACAAGGTTCTTACGGAAACAAATATTAAGAAAATCTCTCAGAAAGATTGAAAAATATACATTTCATTTTGCATATTTTAAAAAACGCGCGTAACGAATGTCAACGTCATTCAATTTAAAACAAAAAATCTGAAACCATCAACATTATTTATTTACGCGCCAGAACATAAAACTAAAAATATAGTTTATCAAAAGCATTAGAATAGAGAGAAGCAGGTGAAGGGTATAGAGGCTATTAGTTGCTTTCTAGAGCGCGCGTGGTGTTGAGCTCATTTTTTACTTCAAAATGTAAAGTTGTTCATTAGCGATTTGTAAAAATATGAGTGAAATTGAACCCTATGGAATAAACACTATTATGAAAATATATATGTTGTTTTTTTATTTAATAAAAATTAGTAAAGTCCTCAGGTATGGCGAGACCAGGGAAATAAGGATTCATTTTTATATGGAGGATATTATAGATTCCAGTTCAAATTGAATAGGTACTCATACATAAGATAGGTCAGCTATACAAAATAAAGTAGTGCATCAAAGCTAGGTTAAGGCGGTACGAAGTTCGCCGGGTCAACTATCTGAAATAATTTGACATGATAGACGTTTACGTAAACTTTACAGGAAAAATAAAACGATGTCTCTAGGTAGCAGCACTCTTGACAATTATATGTACTTGATTGACGAAATTTTGTTCAGAACTCTCCGACTCTCTCTTGGTCGGTTTTGTGACTATTGACGATGATTTGACATTCGACTTTTAGGCGAAACGAAGTTCGCCGGGTCCGCTAGTTATATATATAAAATAGTTTTTTTTTATGGGCACATGCCTTTATTAAGTACAACTAAACAATATACAAACTACACATACTTAACTAACTAAACGACTACACAAAAAGTAAATCGATTGCTCCAGACAGATAAAGGTCTAAAGACAATCCAATTGCTCAAAGTTCAAACCCACTACCACTTGGCAGCGTACCTAGCATGCTAACACTATTGTCACGTTGAATGGCAAGTTGTAGTATGGTTGTATGTACTTTAGTAAATATGAGTATTTTACCCTCCTTAGAACATATTACAATGCTAATATTTGTTATTAACACGCTTTTATTACCTTCACCTGTATGCATGTTTGTTTGTTTGTTCGTGTTTATCTATTTATTACAGTCTTTGTATACACTTAATCAACTTGATTAATCCTACGATTATGATCTATTACTAAGTTTTAACTTAGATTTATGTAATTAATATTCTACAAGGTGAAAATACTAGTAAATTAATTAAAAGTTCACTCGTTAAAGGTCTACAACAATGATTGCCCAAGAATACATTGAATAATTTTATAATGAAATTAAAATAGTTTAGCTTCTTTTTATGTTTCAGCCGATTCTAATGAATATACTTTTGGTTATTTTAAATATAAGGCGATGCGCGAACGAAACGCTTTAATTCAACTTTCTTTGTGCGGACTACTAAATTGTGGAAAACGCTTGCTGAGATACTTCTCCGATAGTTATAGTCTGGGTGTCTTTAAATCGCGAGTGAATTGGTTTATTCTAGGTAAACGCGCTCCATTGTAGACCGCAACATCATGTAACATCAACTGAGCTGTCGGTCAAGCGTAAGCCTATTACAGCATAAAGAAAATGTCTCGCAAAAAATTACCTTGTACCCGACTGCTTAAGAAGGAGGGTTGTTTTACGAGTGTATGTATGTTTGTATGTGGGTATGTACGTTTCTGTATGATTACATACAATCTAAACAGCTTGACCGATTTTGAATTGCAAGGTGTAGTTAGATTCGTCTTCACTGCGTTTTTTTTCGTAACCTCCAACGAACTTTGTCGTAACAAATAAGTAATTTTACTAGAATTATTCCATAGAGTACTCATTTATAATTTTTACGCATTCATTCTTACAAAAACGTATAGGTACTCTAGAGCCACTTTTCTAGAATCGAGTATTTTGTTTTTCTTATAATATAGATACTTGTTAAATATCAGAATCAAAATATGGACGTTGTTAAGTTTAAATTTTCAACTTATAGCTTTGTAATAAAAGGGCTTGTTTAATTAATTCTTAATTAGTGATCAGATAGAGAGATATATGTAATATATTAATACTGTGTTGACAAAAATCCCGCGACCTCAAAGTTCATTTCCCTGCTTCTTTAACTGATTCTATAAAAGTAGGTGCAGTTTTTACAAATAGTTGTTTTTGTTTCGTTGGTTAGTTGACTTCCTCTTACATACCCAGTGAACGCACTCTGGCCTTGTTACTGCGAATTCGCAATACCTATTGTACTGTGTATCCTATCTCGCTCTAGTTATAGCTGTATCTACTTACCTTCTCACTTTCGTTTACGTGAAACATTAATTTATACGCATGCGTGTTGAATGATCTATACATAATAATTTAGAATTTAATTAGTGTGTCGATTTATTGATTGCTAGCATAATTCTTCATCATCATGTTTAGCTTGATAACGCATACTACTGACAATATTTCCCTTGTATTCCACCACTCTTCTTGGTTCATCTCATCTCGGCTCTATACCAATTTTGTTTTGACTAGGTCCGACTCGCGATCTTTATTTCTGCTATAACTATCTGTAAGTTCTGTTTTGTTAAATAAATAAAATAAAAACTATGTTTATTGATCTAGAGAGCGAAGCATGCGAGTTTTTTTAATGAAACTAATTGACGAAGTGAAAAGTTGTTTTTACGCTCGTCCGTATAATCCAATGCCACCTAGCACTTTGAATTTCAATAGTCCACACTCTTCTTGACAAGACAATGTCACTATAAAGACATTAGGTATTAAAAATAATGTGCACTTGTCACTATAAAGACATTAGGTATTAAAAATAATATGAAATCTGCAAGTGAATGAATTCGCTATTTATGCAATTTGGTAGACAACCATCGCTCTGAACTTTATATCAAGTTTACCTTTGCGACCTCTACTTACGTTGAATAGTGTTTAGGTATTCTAGATAGTTCCTCATTGAAATTTCACAATAGTCATATATTCTATTCAATAACATTGGAAACTGTTCGAAGTGTCAGATCTTAAAGTTATAAATAAATATTGGAGGACATTTTCACACAACACTATCCAGCGCTAAACTAAGCAAAACTTGTACTATGGGAACCAGATGGCGGATAGAATATAACTAGATTGTCTAATATGATAGAAATGATAAAATATTGCACGATAAAGATGCATAATTAAGCAATATATTCATCATACAATGATACAATGATTTTATTTGTCTATGAAACTAGGTTAAATAGATAGATGTGTCATTCTAATATATAATTTATATTTTATAATGTTGAAATTTTCAGATCGATCTAAACGTTTTGGTTAAAATATTCAGTTGCAACAGGTCATATTGGTACATACATTCTAGATATAAAATTTTAATAAATTCATAACCCTTGAGGTTCATATTTTTATGAAAATAACTAACGGCAGCATAGTTGTTCCAGAAACATGACAACATGACTACGTACCTTTATAATAATTTAATATAACTAGTATCTAAGTAACATTAGAATCCCGATTACAGCTTGACAGTTTGAGTGCCTCGACGACACATAAATTGCATCTTTCCTAACTAAATTACGGCAAAATAAACTACTTACCAAAGATGTTGCGCGAATCTTTATTGTTTCTCAAAGTAGTACTGTTATTTATTATTTCTATTTAATTTAGATACGTAATGTATAAGCGAAATATAGCAAGCTAATCTAACTTCTATATCTTCTATACATATATTATGACTGTAACGGGTCAAATTCTTAATGAGCACAAACTTTTAAAAATGATGCATCGTCGCAAATTGCACTTAGCTTGTCTAATGTTTGGCGTCGTAAAATTTAAAACTCCGAGTTATCTATACGACAAGTTGTCATGGAAGTCGAGTAGCAGAATTCCTCGCCAGTGCACGACACAGCTTCTCACGGAACGTCACAGTTCAGCCTCTTTTAGAGGCAGTTTCCGATATGCTGCGTCAAAGTGTTGGAACAATATCCCTCCACCAATAAGAGACCTGCGAAGTTTACATTCCTTCAGATTTCACTTAAAAAAGTTTGTTTTTTCTCTTCAAAAGGGCGAGGAGATTCTAAGAAACGACACAAGCGTTCTCTAAAGCCGGACACACAGTAAAAAGTAAAGTATTAAATACATACCTGTACAACACTATTAATATTTCCACATTGTAAACAATATTTATAGTATTTGTTGCTCGTCTATGTGGGTGGGTATATTTGAATGAAAATGCTTGCACGCGCACTGTGCAGTGCGTGACATCATCTGCCGGATCCAGCGGAATACCAGCGCCGGTTGGCAACAATCGGCAGCATGCTGAGCTGGAGCCGGCTTGTGGCAAAAACTTAGTTTTCAGTTTTTAGGTTTAAGTCATGTAAATATTTAAGTTTTTGTCACAATAAAAACATTGTCTATTGTCTATAAATTCTATACATTAAATTTTTTTGAAAAATTTTGTAGGATGCCTTCCTATCGATACAGAAGCCAAAACAGCAATTTTTAATTTTTTTGTCTGTCTGTCTGTACGGTGTGTCCAATGGACGCCGAAACTACTGGACGGATTTGGACAAAATTTGGCAGGATTATTACTTACTGTATAGAAGGATCTTGCATACTTTTTATCCCGAAAAAATTGATAGTTCCCCTGGGATATAGCATTAAACTACATCATTCATCATTACGAGTATTGCGTTGCTCATCACTAAATCTCAAAAACTACATAAGCTACGAATCTGAAATTTGGCATGTATGTTACTTGTAGAGTAAGTAGGTCCGCTAAGAAAGAAATTTGCTACATGACTGAATTAAGGGGTAAAATTAGGGGGTAAACAAATGTATGAAAGTTTCTGAGTTTTGATGTTAGGGGCATGAAATTTGGTATTTGGGTTACCTAATAGATATAAATAAATACTGTTACTATATTTCAGCGACAGGGATGAATTAAGTTAGTCAAAAGAAGGTTGAAATTTTGTATGAAATTTCCTTAAATTTTATGTTAGAATCTTGAAATTTAGAATTTGAACTATAAAATGAACCCAAATTATAACTACTTAAGTATAATAAAAAATAAAATAACAGGGATGAATTAAGAAGGACAACATAGGATTGAAATTAATATTCACGCGAACAAATAAATAAGAACGAACACTCTTATAATATTTTGCGCCAGGGACGGCTTAAGGTGATAAAAAAGGGGGTTGACATTTTTATGACTTGTTTCATAAACAGACTTGCAATTAAAGCGAATTGCTGATTTTTTTAATCTTAGCTTGATAAAGACGGAAGCCGGACTGGAGGGAGATTAGACCGGGGCGATAATAAAGTTCGAATCCCAACGTGAGGGAGTGGTTCGGAACGGGAACGAGTTGTGAGCAAGCTTTAAGTGCGGCAAGTAGTATAGGTGTAAATGGGACAGGTGTGACCTGGAAGCTGAATTAATGTGGAGCAGGAATGAAATGGAACGAAGTATGGATTGAGATGGGCGTCCAACAAAGCATCTAGGTGGGTGCGGGACGTAAGTGGTAAGGGAGCGAGGCGGGAGCGAAATGGAAGCGAGAAAAAAGTGCGGTGGGAGTGAAGTTGGAGAGGGAGAGGAGCAAGGTGTAAGCGCTATAAGTGCGAGGAGGAAGTGAAGTGGGAATATGCCAGAAGTGGATAGGGCTGGAGTGGGAGCAGGTGACAGCAAAACGGGAGTGCGATGGGAGCAAGGTTGACGTGGAAAAGATGTGAGGTAGGAGTGAAGTAGAAGCAAGGTGGGATCGAGACAGAAGTTGAACGTAAGCAGGGCTGGAGCGGGTTAAAAAGGGGACGTGAGCTTATTCTCCATTTAAATTAAATACATCTACGTTTGAACACATACTCAACACAAATATATTGAGTCGGCAGTTAGGTTCGAGCGTACCGGATGTGTTTTCTTACGCGTACGAAGTCGCGGGTACAGCTAGTAAATAAATATGAATATGAATAAATAAGAAACAGGTATGTGACATATTATATCAATAAGTGATATAATTAACTATTATGTGACTAAGACATATAGGGCCTTACCGAAAAAAACCTGTCTGAAAATCGCTTAGCATCATCCTAGCTAACCGATGTTTAAACTCTTATGCAGTGGCTAACTTTTTTTCACCGAAAAAACCGATACACATCTGGTTAGACGTATAATACGTAGAAGACGCACAGAGAAACAAAATACATTCGGTCAGTAGAGATTATGGATAGAATAATCGAATAAAGAACGATATCGGAAGGAAATCTTATCAAAGTTATCAATTTGACGTCAGGTACAATGAAATTTCATTGTTATTTGACGTATAACTGTCAATTCCATATCGCGAAAACATAACATGAAAATAATTAATTCCCCGTTTCCCAGAGTTTAGGTTTATTTCTTTCAGGCAGAGTTGTATTCATATGAATCACAAGTAATAAGTTGAAGCTTTTTATTCCAAAATGAAGTAAACAAAGAAAAATCGTTCTCAAATTCGACGGAAGAGGAAAAGTTTTGTTGTGTGAATATCGAGGTTTGTTATGCTGGTTTAGACGAAGTTGAGCGCTGACAAAACACGGTGATGATGATAAAATATAGCCTATGTCCTTCTCCAGGTCCTAAAGAATCTCTGAGCCGAATTTCATAATGATTGATCCGATAGCGGTAACAGACAGACGATAGACAGAACTTTCGCTTTTATAATATCAGAGATTTAAAGGGCATTGGGCATTGCAAATTGTTCCCGAATTCTGTGGCTTCTGCATTCAATTAATATTAGTTGAATGCAGGAGCCACAGGGTTCGGGGTTTGAAAAATAACATGTTAGTATATACTAACATGTTATTTTTCTAGTAGGTGGATGTAAGAGAATAAAAATGGATCTACTAACACCAAGTATGCTAAAAAAATAGCTGCAACTAGTATCAATATTTCTAATGCATTACGTTTTTACAGATATTAACTAAAAGTGCTGAATTCCATGCTATGGCATGATAATCCATGCCATGACATGATAATGAAGTAGATAAAATATAGAGAGGCAATTATGCATCAAGAAAACAGTCCATGAATGCAACACGACAAATGAGAGAAACGCATGGAAATGATTTAAAGACTATTATATATCCGTGAAAACATACTCAAGAAGCATACTATTGCAGTCCTGGTGATGAAAGGAGAATTTAAGCTTACTGTTCGCATGCATGGAATACTCATAATGAAAAAATTATTCATGTTTGTAAACAGTTTTATTGTGGTTATCAAAGCATACATTAAAGAATACAAAAGTACATGTTCACATATTTATTTCTTTTTTAAAATATAATTATGTAAATAAATAAATTTTGATTTTGACAAAAGTTTCAGTAAATTTAAATGATATTACTAAATTAAAGACACTTTTTACAAAATGTGCCTAATCAACAAATATCAGTTAGGCTCTAGTACATAATACAAAAACAAATGTTACCTGTAAATTTTCTCATTATTATTTTTCATTTATTTACATTATTATTTTCTGTATTCTTGGACAGTTGGGTAAAAGATAGGGTTTCCAGTAACAGGGCAGAGCTTGATTTCTATCAGGGTAATGAACAAACATTGTATATGCATATAATAACCATTTGATACCAGCTGTGGTCCAGAGTTTGTTAATATATGTTATAGCCTATGTCCTTTCTAAGATTCTACACTATCTCTGTACCAGATTTTATAACAATCAGTTCAGGAATTTATCTGTGAAAATAAAAGTAACTCTGAGTTATTCACTTTTACAATATTACTTATTTTAAATTATTTCCTAGGTAACTGTTGTATCAAAGTCATCGATTATTGTAGAAGATTCTGTACCACTGCCAACTTCTTCATAATCCAGAGGCACTGCACCTAAGAATAAATATAGTAATAGGTATAATTGAAAGAAAACCAATATACCCAACTGTAAAAAGAGGTTTTTCTGTGAGTGAGGCAACGAGCTCGTTGGAGTGAGGTACCATTTTTTTAAAGTAGCATACAACACTTGGAAAGTAACCTTTTTTAGCTTACAGTAGGTAAAATGGAAACATACACAGCCATCACATACACCAAAATATCCAAATAACCCTTGACCCAAAAAAAGGAGTGCCGAGTGTTCTAAGTAAGATGTGTATATCTGTCTTTTATGTGGCATCGCAACTCTCAAACAGATGGATAGATTTTAATCTAGTTTTTTTGTTTCTAAGAGAATTTAATCGAGTATGTTCTTAGCTCTGTTTTATTGAAATCGGCCTGTTTTTTATTTCTTTCGGGGTTTTTGAGTTTTCTAAATTTAACGTGTTCAATCAGATATTCAAGAGATACCTACACACCTGTTTCATCTTTATGAATACCTAATTGCTATACCTATTATGGAGCACAGGACAGGCGACTTGGGACAATTGTACCTTTGATAGTGGCGTAGGTAGCTCTTTCATGGGGGTACACATGACACAAGTATGTGTCATAATTACCCCTTCTAATATTCTGAATCTTTGCTTCAAGATCAATTAATCAAAAAATTAATTATATCAAAAACATTTGTGTGTTCATTGCTTAAAACGTTCCACTTCTTCAGTGTTAGGTTTCTGAACCGGTGTTATGAGATGAGAGATATATGGGTAGCCGGTATTATCGATGAGACTTCCTATAAATTACAGCTTATAGTATATTTTCTGGAGCGATGCCTCAGACGAAATTCGTCGTCGGTAAGGTCTTGAAACGGAGTATTTCTAATCTTCTAAAGTTTTCTTCTTATCCTCAAAGACTGAATTGTCGTAATTTATCGACTTCACTTCGAAAATGTTTGAAGAAAAAAGTTCAAATATTTGCGCTAGGTTAAGTACTAACACAATTTGGCACATAACAGCTGGGAAAAAGCCGCCATAATGGCTTTTAGCGATTTAAACAACCTCCCGACGTTGTTTAAATTTGACAGCTAGTTAGCATATGCTGGGCATATTTATAACTTTCCGAAGCGTTTTTCGGTGAGATTTTCGCTAACCATTAGTCTAGCAATTGGCTAACTTTTTAAAAACTTTTTCCGGTAAGGCCGATAATGTTTTAGTACTTTGGTACTTTGACCTATTTTAGATTAAGAAAATATATGAGTACATAAATAAATAGGTATATAAATATATAACATATTTGTCTGATAGATTTTTTGACAATTCTGACATAGTAGCTAAAGGACAATAAATCTTATCTTAGCAATTTCCATCAGGAAGTTGCAGTCTGTAAATAACGGTTCCACCATCAGATCAGCTCCATGCATTGAGTTAAAACTAAATAAAAGCTGGTAAAAATTAAAAATAATTAGGTACTCGTCCTCACGGACGGAAGGAAGGAAGGAAGGCAGCAATAACCTCGGCTCATGCAAAAGTTAGCACTTCCACTTTAGGATAATACATAAAATGACGATAATGGCGAATTTATTGCAAGAAAGTCAAATGCAAATATGGACGAATTTATTGAAGCACGCAAGAAAGTTAAAAGTTTCACTACCTACCGGCCACGAGGAGGTCTACACATACCTACGTAATTTATGTAACTCCACGAACTGTACAGTTGAGATGGTCCGTTTTTGGAGCAGTGAGAGTTGGTAGCCTGCTATTACGCACTCTACGTGCTAATATACGCGTCGTATCTAGTATGACGTGTAATTTGCTTGTTGTGTAAAACTAGTATGCATAACATTTTAAGCGACATTTTTGAGCAATGATTTATGATCGTCGCTTTACGATGTTTACAAACGTAGCTAGTATTAGTTGAGCTTTCTCTTTAAGCATAGGAATACTTATAATAATATTAGAGATTACTTACCTACTAAGTCTCATGTAATATGTATACTGTTTCTAAAATAAATAAATAAATAGTATGCATGACAAACAAATATAGCTGTGGAGGCAGTAATATGTTTCCAGAGATTTGCTTTTAGCTATACTTATATTATAGTGGTCGACAAGGCGTTTTTTTAAATTTTGTGTGCTGGGTGCGTTTCTTCAGATATCATGTTTTGTTCAGTGCTCTTAGTTGCTTCTATTTTCTGTGTCATTTTCATAAAGTAATTAAGGGTAAGGCTCCGGCTCCATCCCAAGGGGCCGGGCCCTAATTTGTAACTCGGCTACATTTTTAACAACACAATTTAGATAACTTTAAACCTAAACTCCTAACGAATTACTATAACACCAAACGTTTGTTTAACAGGTAGGTACTTATGTAAGCACAGAATGCATGAATAATATTTTAGAAAAACCGGACAAGTGCGAGTCAGACTCACCTACCGAGGGTTCAGTACAAACTAGTAGATAAAAGGGGGAAATTAAATATTTTTTTTATAATTTCCTTCAAACTGAAAAATATACATCGTAAAAATATTTAAAAACCTGTTTTAGCTTATGCTAATGAAGCTCTTTCATATAATACTCCACATGATACAGTTAATGCACTTTAAATTTTGGACCCTCCTATCTTCCAAAAAGACCCTATTTTTAAATTATATTATAAATATTAATAAAAAAACCTATATTAAATTATAAATGTACAGTTTTAGGATTATTTTTATGTGTACTATATGACAATGCTTCTTGCCAAATTTTACAGTCATAGGTCAACAGGAAGTACCCCATAGGTTTTTATTCCCTTGCGAGTGTTGAAACATGCGTTTATTTGTTCCTCTGTAACTTTTTCTAAAGAAAACTGGGAAGTTTGATTTTTCTCTCTGTAGCAAGAGACTATAGATCTGCGTATATGGTTTTAATTTCAACTCGATACCTTCACGCGTTCCCGAGATACAGGTCTTGACTATTTAAGGGTTCCGTTTTTCCTTTTGAGGTACGGAACCCTAAAAGTAAAATTATCTTACAGTTTAATAGTTCTGTAATTCATAAATAAAACTGATTGATGACGGCAATCTGTCTATGAATTCATTCACTCGAGATAAACAAGCAAAACGAAGTCACGAAGTGTTGAAGAGCGCAGCTCCACGCTCGCCGGTCGGAAGTGACCTTGACACGACGAGAAAAAGTCGGTCGTGAGATTCTACAGGTCATTAACGAGCATTTTGTTCTACTATTTATGTCAGAGCATCGTTGCTTATTTTGTTTTTTACAAGGTTTTATTTAGTTTCACCTATCCGATGTTTGTCATCAAATCTTACAAATTAAATTTCATCCACTTCCCGGTTACCGATTGAGCTGAAATTTTGCATACATATGTAAATCGCGTGATAATGCAATAATATGATGACATGATGCTGATCTGATGATGGAGCTAGAAGGTGGTCATAGGAACTCTGTAATGAAACGCCGCAAACTCATCGAGTTTGGGCTAATTTGAATCGTCTTGACGAGTAGTTTGTCTTTCAATTGTAACCAGGATCTGATGATGGATCTGGAAGGTGGTCATAGGAACTCTGCAATGAAACTATGAACCCCATCGAGTTTCGGTTTGATTCGTTTTGGCGAGTACTTTATTATTAACAAGAACATACCTAATAAAAGCTAGTTTTTAAAAAGTTTTTTTAAATATAGATACTTGTTAGTTAGTTGAGCACAATCTCAAATATCTTAGAGATAAGTAGAAGGCGAGCCTTAGATTATGATTGTCGTTTTCACTGCTTGCATTTTTATTCAATTAATAGAATTTTTCAAACACATCTACGTAAATACCACTGATGTTGCAGCTATCTGTACACGACGGTTATCGCTTACCATCTTTTGTTTGTTTGCAGCTCTATATAAATTATAAATAAAAAAAAATGAACAATTTAGATAGAGGAATAATTTTATTTATATTTTTTTTTTATAACTACAACCAAAAAGCGCGTTTAGTTTGTACATAGTAGCAAAGGTAGGAAGACGCACTTTGCAATCTACTTGGGGAAGGACCACAAATTAGCTTATTATTCAACAGCTAAGTAGTAGTGTTTTCTAGATTTAATGATAATATTTAGAATGCAACATGTAGATGTAATTCATAACGAGATTTTAATATTTTAGGTGACGAGCGTAGTGAATTGCCACAAAGTTGGGAACTATCAAAGTCGTGATTTGAGTGAAATCGGGTTGGAATCGTGGACAACCGCAGGCGACTTGCTTGCCATTTGTACATAGGTATATGTAATATGTACATATGTAATAAAATATTAGCCAAGATTTATATTATCTATGACAAAGTTTCTTAATTACCCTATAAATATAATATGTTACTGCTACTTATTCCAATTATTTATATTATTTTTAAACGGTATTCTTGCCCTACCAATTAGTAACTAAATGGTAAGTATTTTTCTTTAAATTACGAAAGACCATTAAATTAAAATGCGTTACCTAATATAGAACATTTCCACTGGAAACAATGCTTATAAAAATATAATTCAAGGGCAAAAATTGCGCTTGTGTCCACTATGAGTATAATGTGTAGCAATTCACTCAATGTCAATGCTGCGGTAATTGAGGGTACTCGGAGCTAGGTGGCGTTAAATTTGATGTAATTATGATTATAAATGTGTAATTTATCTTATTGCTTATATAAATGTTTATGCAAAGTAGGAGCTTAGCCATAAAATATAACGTTGGATAACAATATCGGTTGTTTTTTGAAGAGACGCACGGTACACAGTAAAGGTAGAGATAATAATAGTAAATACGCAGGGGCGGCTTTATGTACACCGCGTACACCGTTGTTTCCCTGGGGCTAAATGAGACCCTTGACCTCCAGTTTGCCTTAATTGGCCGGCTGGGTGGAGGAAACTGCAAGAGCTTAGCTCCAGGGTGGAAGTGTTAAAGGGCATAACGCCGCGAATAGCGTTTAGTGAAAGCGCAGCACACCTTTCGACACCCTTAGCCACCCACACCAATGTTGCTTCTCCGGCGCCAATATGATAATATAATAATTGTTCGGGCAAATCAAATGTTTGGCTAACAAACTTATGGAATCAGAAACTCAAGTCTATTCAAGTGACATATTTGGAATCAGACAGTTCATGAAATGGATTCGGGGAAATAAGATTCATAGAAATGTATTTCGGGTTATAAATAGGTTACTTACTAAATTACTTACATAATGCGAACCGAGTTTTAGTTTCGTCTGTTATCGAGTTCTTAAACAATTAATTAAAATTGCAATGGTCTACATCAGCTCATAGAAGCCCAATACCTACAGAATAAATTAGAGACCAATACCAAAAAGCCATGTTTAGACTGAGGTGCACCATTGATTATTTAATTGAGATAATTGAACTGAATATAGAGACCTCTCAGATAGCTGGTAAGAACGACGTATTTACTTATATGTACGAAAAAACATTATTCATCACTCGGGCAGTTGGCGAAGGGCAGCTTCTTATCAAAACACAAATCAAATCTCTCACTGTAAAAGTTTCGTAAGTATTTGAGTTATGTAAATGTTATATATTTGTTTCAGATAAACCATGAGGAGTCATATAATCACTTTCTGCGCGTTACTGGCGTCAGCTAGCGCATCCCTTGAGGTGGTGAACCAGTGGAGTCTCCTGCAGTTTGACTTCCCCCCAGACCCTGTGCTGCTGGAGAAGTTCCAACCAGAGAATACGGTCCCGACGGGGCTCGAGATCGGCTGGGACAGGATATATTTGGGAATCCCGAGGCTGAGGGCGGGAGTGCCCGCTACTTTAGCCTGGGTGCCGAGAAGCTTACCACCTGGTGTTAGCCCCGTTTTACAGGTATGCAGATTTTCTATTAGCAGCCAATTTTAGCTTTAGTTGTTATTCTTATTTTTTTGTTATGAAAGCAGCCTATGTCATTCGCCGTTTTTAAAACAACACGAAATAAATCACGTTTACTCTTCATTCTGAAGTTAAATATTTGTATCGCTTGAAAATTATTCCTTATGGATATATATGAGTTTTTTCAAACGATATTGGAGGTTGATCGTTCGCAATCATTCATATCACTTGCTAACGCAAGGAGTGCTCTCAACCATTTGAATTTTAATTCCATCAACAAAAATCTATCAAGATATTGTTGATATTGTTCGGAAATCTCGAAAATTCATATGTGAAATCATGATTGCTACATGACAGAGTAACAACCTAACATTTCGACTTTTACAATAGGGCACAGAAATGTATGGTTCCGTTAGAAACTCGGATATTTTAGTTATACATTAAATAATATGATCGAGGATAGTGAACATTGATCCAGAATAAATTAATTCATTGTACTCTTGAAGCTTTCTAATTAAATTCTAAATACATCATCTTTTCGCTTTTATAAATGTTCCATTCTTTGGCAATTTAACCTTACCTTACCTTCTTATTGTGCATGTGGAACAATGGTATTCAGATCTATACCTAGATACCAATTAATGGCTTTTTTCCGAGTGACTAAGACACTGGTTCACAGAAAACATACAGTCTGAACTGCGGGATAGAGAAACTTTAATTATATACTTAGGGTTCTTTATGCAGAAGCATAAAAAAATTTGCAAGGTCTTCAAAAAAGGGTGAAAGTCAATTAACAAAGAATTGACATGAAAAAATATAACAAAAAAGTAATTTATCCCACTTTACACATAGGGGAGAAATCCCGAAAAATATTTTTCAAGATTTTATTCTACGACTTTTTCGGCGTAATTAAAATGTATGTTCATGCCAAATTACAGCTTTATAGTACTAATAGTCTTTTACCAAAGTCGACAGACACAGAGACGACAGACTATAAGGGTTCCTTGTTTAAAATGAACTCTAAAAATATTGCGAGTTGGCGGTCAAGCGCAAACTTATTACAACAAAAAAATGTGGGTAAAGTCGGGAATATGCCCAAGTAATATTATGGCATTAGTGATAGAACAAGCTTTAAACTTTTAAAACTTGTTTGTAAGAGTTATCAATTTGTTCGCAAAAGCTATAAATATAGGGTTAAACGTCAAAACATGGTTCAGCTAATAACTATTTACTGGTATGGCTCGAATAAAGTAGGTTATTAATGTCTACATAAATGGTGTAACAGAACTGTGTAGCAATGATGAAGATACATCTACCCAGCAAATTAATTAATCTTATGGACCGATGATCGATCTTGAAATTATGAAAAAAAACCTTAGCTCTTTATAGGTACTCAATGACTATAATAATTAAACTTAATGCTCAATGACTTCCTATAAAATGCATGAAATACACGGTTTTTGGCAATTCGGTTGAAAACTTGTTTATGTTCATCCTTGTGAGATTCGTTTATAACAAGTAAGTTTAGGAAACTAAAAAATCCGCGGTATTAAAACGGCTGAACCAATTTTGATAAAACAGCTAGAAACACTCTCGATCAAATCCTCTAACAAGAAAAAAATAACCGGCCAAGTGCGAGTCGGACTCGCGCACGAAGGGTTCCGTACCATTATCTATAAAAATGGCAATAAAATCACGTTTGTTGTATGGGAGCCCCCTTAAATATTAATTTTATTTTAATTTATTTACTTATTTTTAAAGTGAATAATATACCTCAATATTCTGTGAATATTTAAAGCATCTACCTGTTGCAGTTATCAATATCGAGCAAAAACGAGCAAAAAATCACGTTTGTTGTATGGAAGCCCCCTTAAATATTTATTTTATTTTATATTTTAGTGTTTGTTGTTATAGCAGCAACAGAAATACATCATCTGTAAAAAATTCAACTGTCTAACTATCACGGTTCATGAGATACAGCCTGGTGACAAACGGACGGGCGGACGGACGGACAGACAGCGAAGTCTCAGTAATAGGGTCCCGTTTTTACCCTTTGGGTACGGAACCCTAAAAACTAGATCAAAATCTGTCCATCTAATAGTTTAGCATAATTTGCGTTTATAAATATTTAGCTTTTAGAGTATCGCGTGTCCTAAAACCACACGGAAGGTTTATAGGCTTAATTAAACCAGCTATTTCAAGATCTAATATTGTGAAATTGAAAGCTAGCTGGAAATACGTAAGCTAAATTATTCAGAGTGTTGAGCTTGTATCTGTGTTGTTGGATATTGTTAAAATCAATATTTTAATCAAACGCCGAATCGTGGTAAAACAATGACAGTGCTCATCAAAATCCTGAATATATTAAAAATTTGATATTGAAATTTTGATATAAACTAAGGTTTGTCAGCAGTGACAAATATTAGGTTTTATAATCTAGTCCAGTTGACTACATTTCCTATAGAAAATAATAGAATATGTTTTTATTTCATAAGAAACCCAATTTACCAATTATACATTTCCTATAGAAAATGTTTTTATTTCATAAGAAACCCAATTTACCAATTTTTTTATACAACTGAGTGACGATATGACTTTACGTATGCTCGTAAGTATTATGCTAAATTAGTAATTATGGAAAATATATTTTAAAATCATATTCATATACAAACTTTGAAATCATATTTCATCGTTATAATTCATTTGTAAAACCTAATCAAACCTCCAGAAGCAAATTTTATCATAAATCATATATGTGTACACTTGTACAGCCTTCGATTTATTCATCTAAGGGTACAGATATTTGATAATATCAAGGATCAGCTTAGTTATGTGGAATTAATTTATTATATGGAAATTTTAGTTACGTCAAATTCACACTTTTAATGAAAATTCTAAGATTTCCTTAAAATCCTGCAGAGCAACATTTACAAACTTGATAGCCTTCGTAAACTCGGATAGCTGTTATACAATTAGGTTCATTGTAATAGCATGAACAGGTATAAGGTTGGCCAATACGCCTCGCCGTAGGGACGATTAGTGTCACTACCTAGCCTGCCGGCGGTTTTAACCTAAATGTCAGGCTAACTGCCACTTGTAGACTCAACGTGTTGCAGCTTATAATCAATTATAATAACCTGTCAATCGAAATTCTTAAATAGGCGCTCGTACTTAGTGCTTGTGTTTTTTACTGTTTTTACCCGACTACGCTAGAAGGAGGGTTATATTTTTGAAGTGAATACTTTTTTGCGACTTTTGGCATGGGTAAAAAATGTTAAACTCGCGTCAGGACACGTGACCTGATCGAAAATTCGTAAGACGGTGCAGGGCACTTGCGCGAGTTGCGTGTGTGTTTGTACTACAGCCTGCTACGCGCATCCACGTATGGTGACTGCTGATGGCTCGACCGTCTGTACACTTGTAAAATTCGTGTATATAAAGTATTAAAAATATGGAAATTGAATAAAGTGCATCTATTAATGAAATATACGGGAAATTAAGCATTTAACCACATAAATTATAGTACTAGTACAGATTAATTAATTTGACATTCTAACGATGATTATTTTTACATTATAAGGATAGATTTGATACCATAATTAAGATTATTCTACTTAATAGTATAACGATTGTGATTAATTTTATTTGTAAAAGTATTTTAAATGATATAATATTGAATGCTCGATGAGGGTAAACTGATAGTAACTTTATTGCATCAACATCTTCGCAATACAACATTGTAAATGTATCAGTTAATCAATAAATTATTTCTATTCTATTCTATTCTACTTTTATACTGATAAATAAAGCAATTCGTGCGAAATTATTCCCTAACCATTAAAAATATTCAAAAATGCACAACGCACTCCCGGAGTGCAACCCGTTGTTTTTTCGAGTGTATGTACATTGGTATGTATGTGGGTAGGTATATATTTATGTTTGTTTCTATATTACGTACGACAGCCTAAACAGTTTAATGGGAAGCCCATGTCCAGCAGTGGACTTCTTATGGCTGAGATGATGATGATGATTTTGATTCAATAGAATAATTCTAGTAAAATCACTTATTTTTTACTAAACATTTATTTCGAGGTTATGTACTTATATAATTATAAGCGCATTATTTGATAAAATATAGCCTATGCCACTCAAGGAGTGAAGAATAATCTAAAGACACCATGCGAATATAATCAATTGATTATATAAGTACATAACCTCGAAATAAATGTTTAGTATAAAATAAGTGATTTTACTAGAATTATTCTATTGAATCAAAATCATCATCATCATCTCAGCCATAAGAAGTCCACTGCTGGACATGGGCTTCCCCCATAGACTTCCAAAAATACTAACTGGAAGCGGCTTGCATTCAGCGCCTTCCCGGTCTAAAGAATGCGTATTTATAACGTTTTACAGTAATTTTTTGCATACATTCTCACAAAAAGTACACTCAACAGCGTATCCAACGTAAAGAAATAGTAAGTTAAAATGCAAAAATCGCTCTTCTGCAGTCGGGTATTTTGTTTTTCTTTTAATTGTAGATAGACTTAAATATTCAGGAGTTGCAATTTAGTTATTTTGTCACGGACCAATAGGAAATTTATTCATTTATTCACACGTAGGTAAAGGCGAAGGCAGGCGAAAATCGCAATATTATGTAGAAAAATTTCCAATCCATGTATAACTGACACCTTAATTTTTGTGTCACCCAGATGAAAAAAAATTTCAAGTCAATATAAAAATTTAATCTATCGGAATTCTTATTCTTTAATTAGCGAAAGTTATTCTCTTATAGACTTTTTGAAAACTACATCGTGTCGAACTTACATGTATCACGCCTAATATTAATTATATATTGACATTTTAAATTTATTATTTATTTTCCAGTATGTTTGCACACCTACTATAAGGTTGTTATTGGTTGTACAACTTTAATAATAAGAGCTATGTATTAACCTTTAAATTTAAACTTTAACTTTTACCCTTTAACTGGCAAATAAAGCACTGAATTGATAATACTTAGCAAGCACATAATACTGACTATAAAAAAAATCAAGGTACCGTGTAGTAAGTAATAAACGACGTTAATTACTGCTCTGCTCTGTTACTTCTGGAGAGCAATAGAAACTGCCATATAAGGTACTCTACTCTGCTCCTAGAGTCTGAGAACTGAAGTAGTATTGAAGGTGCTGCTGTCCTTATTTCATTATTTATTTCGAATTAATATAACCGACTCCCTTCCCTCCCTCCCTTCCCTTCTCACAATGAGAAGATGGCCCGCGCCGTCAGTGGGACAGTTAGTACTGGCTGATAAAAAAAAATGTACAATCGAGAAATCAGTTACCAATTTTTGCCACGATTACTCTTTTCAAACATACTTTATCAGTCAGCACGCATCGGTCAAGTCGGCCGGATGCCAATAATTGCCAATGAATGAAGCTACAATTCGCAAGTGACTCTCATGCGAAATTGGATTACGTAGTAATTGTCCAGTACATAATAGCCAACATTTATAATTTCTGCGAAATTACGTACATAGTAGATATGTACGCGTGACACGCGAAAGCGTGAAGGGCACCTCGCCATGCTGGCCTTGGCGCGCCGGGCTCGGTGGCTGCTCAGGCTCTAACACATTCTTGGCACGAGCCTCGTTCCGTCTCATTCGATTACATCGATCGTGATGCATTTATCACTAACCTACTACAACAAAAGTAACTCTCGGTCTGTTTGTTACCTTTACACGGCTAAACGGCTGAATCGATCTTTATGAAATTTGGTTCAGAGAGCTGTGAACCTATGGAGACGTACTTAAATAAGCTACTTTTATCGTCCGGCGCACTGCATTCAGCGGGTGAAATCGCAGAATGCAGTTATTGATAATATACTTTTCTATAACAATTCATTGATGTAATCATAGTGATACTAGCTGCATTGAGTTATACCATATAAATACAGCTGTCTGCAGTCTTTTTGAACTGGGTTATTATCAGTTATGTATATGTAATTAAGACGCACTAATATTTTCGGTGGCTGGCTTCTGCTGTGAATATTAGCGAATAACACCGGGTTCTCCATAACCGGGATCTTATCTGTGCCAATTCTTTACCGGAGGCAGCTTTTGACACATCATCTAATTATCAGTAACTCTACAACGACGCAGGCAGTTTTACGACCTGTCTTTTGTAAATAACAAAAGCGCAACAGCGATTAATGAATGCTCTTACATGCAAAATTTCGCTCTCTTGGTTTGAAAGTCCACCATTGTTTACTTTACAAGACAGATGCCAGTGTTATTTCATCATTGAAGTACCTACTGATATACAAAATACTTATTCTCTTTTCGCTTTCTCAACATTCTTGATAATTCATGTACGCATGTCTATAAAGTGATTACTCAACTGCCCAAAATGACTGAAAGGTTTTTATGCGTGCGTATTCAAAATGTCTGTGCCACTTTCTCTTCTCAAAATATCTAAAAAGATTTCAAAGAGCGAGATTTCATTATTTTTATTTCATTTATATCAAGGGACTGTGTAATACCTATACTCCTATAGCACGTTTTTTGATACACCTTCAATTATTATTTTTTATTATTAATGGTGTGCGTTACTTTAAACGTGTCTCGATTGCTTCCTACACGTTTTATAATGATCATTACTTATTGTAATCGCTCGATCTCAATTTAACCTGTTTATTTTGATTGCATGTTTCATTGCTTGTATTATCGTGTCAACGGTCAATACATAAAGGTGCGTGTACTCATACAAATCTGGTTTATGTATGTGTGTTGTACCTATAGGTAATTTTCCAACAGGTGATACAAGGCCAGTAAGAAAGTTGTTTATCGCACACAAGCGAGTTTAATTACTTAATGTTACTGTTGTTTGGAAATCTTTACCTTTAAACCTTTACACTTCACCTGTTACAATATTTACGAATAAAAAAAATTTTTGTATTCGTTCAGTTAAACAACTTTTTCGGCATTGAGGGCGCTGCTGTCCTTATTTCATTATTTTGTTCAAAGGCGTTAGCTCCTCTTTTTTGCCACGATTGAACTTATACCTAAGTAAATAGAGTCTAACTCGTATTTCTGCGAACATTAGACCTTGCAAGCGCAAACTTACCGCAACAATTGTGTTCAGGCCAAGCAATCATAATATGGGTGGTGCAATCATTTGTACAGCTAAAAATAGACGTATTTTTAGCTTCTGGCAAGTAAAATCATATACCTACTGCAGACTACTTTAAAGTAAGAAGAACTTATAAAAATAACGATTGGTCCGTGTGAACGAAACTGGTATTTATTATTTATCCTTTGTATAAAAATTAATCAGTATGCTTCTCAACAAACGTTTTATTGAATTTTTCATTTTATTTTTAACACACAAAGAATGATAATGTCGATGACAATAACTTGCAATTTTTTTTACGTGATATAAATATTTTCGAATGTTGATCAGAAACATCTACCTTTGTAAAGGCGTGGTGTAGGTATTGAATACCATAGAAAAACTAATAGTGAAAAAAAAATATTGACAGTTAACATAATTGTTTCATCTAATATTTACAACAATCCTTAAAAAAGTCCACGTGTGCAAGCTCATTCAATATAGATAATTTTAGTAAATCAGCATAAAACGAAAACTATAAATAAAAAACCGGACAAGGCGAGTCAGACTCGCCCACCGTGGGTTCCGTACAAACTAGTAGATAAAAGGGGAAATTATATATTTTTTATATTTTCCTTCATAAATCGAAAAATATACATCTACATATTTAAAAAACCTGTTTTAGCTTGTGCTAATTAAGCTCTTTCATATGATACCCCATTTAAAATTTGGACCCTCTTTCCTTACTTAAATACCCTATATTTTGTGTTTTTATTTTTATTTATTTTTTAATTTTTTATAGAAGATAGATCTACGATTGACCACCAACTCGCCTGATGTTAAGCGACGGTGTGGCCGATGATAGAGCTCGTCGATCTAGAAGATATCTATTCACTCTAGCCTTGAAAATTCCAAGATTGTAGGTCTCAGGAAACAGAGATGGCAGCAACGAATTCCATTCTTGTGCAGTACGCAACAGGAATGTGGAAATGTACAGTTTTCGGATTTTTTCCTATATGTGTACTATAACACAATGCTTCTTGCCAAATTTCATAGTTCAACGGGTCAACGGGAAGTACCCCATAGGTTTTGATTCCCTTCTGAGTGTCGAAATGTGCGTTTTTTGCGACTTATTCGGCTGTAACTTTTTTAACTTGAAAACTGAGAAGTTTCATTTGTCTCTCTGCAGAAAGATACTATGGATCTACGTATATGATTTTAATTTCAATTCGATACCTTCACGCGTTCCCGAGATAAAGGTCTTGACACCCGGACGGACGGACAGACAGACAGACAGACGGACAACAAAGTGATCCTATAAGGGTTCCATGTTTTTCTTTTGAGGTACGGAACCCTAAAAAGCAATTTAGTGTCCAGATCAGCCCTTTTTATAAACCGTCCTACTTTAGTTAAGTGCGGCTTGGCAGTATTCATAAGAAGGTTAAGAACTTATACATATATACAGGTTGTCTCATTTTCCGTTTGAATTAGGCAGCGATTAATAAATTGTTTTATTAGGGAAACTAACGGTTGTTACCATCTTTAAAATATCTTACGGGTTACTTACGTTTATTTCTGAGTCAAAATCTCCGACTAAAAAAGAAAAAGACGACCGTATACGGTTGAAACTATAGTCGGAGATTTCGATAAAAAAATAAACGTGGGTAACCCATACAATTTTACTAATAAGTAGTTTACCAGCTACAATATAATTATAGTAGTGTAGTATTGTATTGTTGTTTATTTATTTCATTGTTACACCAACAAAGCTATCACCAAGACAAATCATATAAAATTAAGGTACAAAAGTGAGATACATATTGAGTGGTTGTTTATAATTTACAACTTTGACAAAACAGGGGAACGTGGATACTTAGATCTTCCAAACTAGGTCGCTAAGAGTTAATTCTATTCAAACATCAATTACATTGAATTGATTCTGGACTCGATTGACACAGTATCGAGGCAGATGGCATGATAAGAGGGAGGCCTAAACCCAGTAGTGGGATAGAGAAGACTGTGGATGATGATGATGATTAATTAATAAATATAGTTACAATTATATGTATACCAACAATATTTATGATTTTCCAGGCCTACCCCGACTGGTCATGGCACACGGCCGGCCGCGGCGACATCAACTGCACCGGACTGATCTCCGTGTACCGCATCCGCGCCGACCGCTGCAACCGGCTGTGGGTGTTGGACGCAGGCGTCATCACCAGCCTCGACGACTTCCGCCGCGTCTGTCCCCCCAAGATACTCATCTTCGACATGGCTACTGACAGATTGGTGAGTGGAACTTAAAACTTCCAGAATATTTTTGTTTATTTGTGTTGATCAAAATTTCTAACACAAGTAGCGGTTGTCAAGCTTATCTTGTGTTAAAAAAAACACCTTTTATTTCACATTTATAAGGCAAAGATTGTTTTTGTCCTAAATACAGTAGAGATCTTTCCTTATAAAACTGTACGCCCCTCCATGTCTACAAAACTTTCTCGCTCATTATTTTTTTCGGAACTCTGAAAGCGCTATTTCTTTCTACTTAGAGGATTGAAAGATCTTCTTGTGTATTACGTGTTTACTACTTGTGTATCTCTGTATTCCGTTTTTGATGCTCACGTTTGTATGCCTTGTTTGCGTTTGTTTGTTGTTTGTATGATTGGTGTAGCCTACTGGTTTATAATAATAATCTTCTTGTCGTTGATGTAAAGTCTTGTCTTCGTCATAAGTCGTCTTATGTAAAGGTATTTGTAAATAAAATGTGAAATATGTTCTTTTATCATTTATTTTAGTCAAAATGTATAGATATTCGTGTAAAACAAGTAAGTTTCGAAGACTTAAAAACTCCCGACATAAACGACTGATCCAATTTTGATGAAACATAGTTAAGTAAGCTCTCGATAAAACTCTTTCAAACAAAAACAAACTAGATCGAAATCGGTCCATCCGTTTGAGAGATAAGTCAAACGTCAAACTTATAACACTTCTCTTTTTGGGCTGCGGGTTAAAAACAGGTAACTACAGTGAGTGCAGCGAGTGCTAACCTAGGTGAGGTTACAGAGAGAAGATATTATAAGAAACACGAAATATCCGACTGCACAAAAACAAGTTTGGTATTCTCAATGTTATGCTTGATAAGACATTAAAATTTAGCGTAAGATACATATGTAGGAAATGAAAACCAATATAAACACTATATGCTATACAGGTATAAGTTTAGAAAACTCAAAATTCCCGACAAAGAAAAAAGATGAAACATAGCTAAGAAACTGTCGCTCAAATTCTCTGTCAAAAAAAGTTTGACGTGTTTTGTTCTCTGCAAAACAAAACACGTCAAACTTATAACACCCCTCTTTTGACTCGGTTAGTAAAAATATAAATAACTATATTCGTACACATCCACATGCGTCCGAAAAACATTTCCCTTCTTGCAAAATCACATTTAAAAAAACCATCTCATTTAGCCTAATATACTACATTTATCACGCTATTGTTTACTTCTGAATTCTATAAAGTGTTATTTAATTAATGTAAGATAGATGAAACGAGATAAAGGTGAGTTTACAGATGATTTTTGAGATATTGTGATCATTATTTTCGTTATCTAGCCTGTGGTACGCTAGACTAGGCTGTGGTGTGCTCAATCAACACATTATTAAGTATGTCTAGCCGCATCAGTTCCAGCTAGTTATTGTGCTCATTTACCCATGACATAGGAAGTGGAAACATTATTAGCTTGCATTCATACAACATGCATAGTGCATACTAGTTTAATATCTATTACTATCTACTAAGAATTAATTACTTGTTTATTATCATGTAAGCAGATGTTTAAGCGATGAATTTTGTTTATCTATTAAATTGTTTACAATAGGACTAGCTGAGTCCGATAGACGTGGTCCTGCCAGTTAGGCTTGGTACTAAGGTTACTCGCTAGCTCGGTCTTGGTCTCGCTAAAATAGTTCACACAAAAAAAGTTTTTATTTTATTTTTATTAACGCATTTTTTACACAATTTTACTTAGGTCAATAAAAATGTCTTCTCTAGTAATAACACATACTGGTCGTAAACTTTCTACTTAAGGGACTGAGGTTTATTGGACGAGAAGACGCTTTTGAGCTTCCCGGACACTGTCCAGCCGAGTGGAGACCACGCACCGGCAAGCGCAGCGTAGGAAGACCAGCCACGAGATGGACAGATGACCTCATACAAGTGGCGGGAAGACGCTGGATGCAAGTCGCTTGTAATCGGTATTTTTTTAAAATCCATGTTGGACTGCTATGTCCAGCAGTGGCTTCTTATGGCTGAGATGATGATGATGATGAAATAAAAATGATGGTTAACTCACGTAACTTAACTAACTTATGTCTATTTTGGAACAAAATTACCGACTAGTGTCAAGCAAGATACGTCACTCCCGGTCGTGGAGTAAGACACGCGTCGCCAACCGGCAACCGGGTCTGTACCGATCCTTTAAAAAAGATCACCAAATGCCGTTGAAACTATAGTCGAGGAAAAAGCACTTTATAGATTTGATAGAATTTTCCAGTTCATGTGCGACTTTTCCAATTTCCTCCTTCTATAACTTTATACGGACAAGATAATATGTGAGTAAAACTGAAATGAATTAACTATTTATTTTTTACCCGACTGCGTAAGAAGGATTGAGGTTATGTTTTTCGAGTGTATGTATAATGTTTATATATGATCGCCTACAGCCTAAACGGCTTGTCCGATTTTGATATGCGAGGTGTCGTTAGATTCGTCTTCACTTCCAGAGTGTCATAGGCTATGTTTTTGTAAAATTAAAAATACATTTCCCGCAAAAATAAAAATAAACTTGTTTTGCGTAATCTTCAACAAACTTTTTCGTAATAAACAAGTGCTTTTATTAGAATTATTCTAAAGAATGCTAATTTATAATCTTTTACAGCGATTTTATGCATACTTTTCACAAAAACGTACACTCAACAGCATATCAAGGGTATCGAAATCGTAAGTTAGACTGCAAAACTGCTTTTGTGCAGTCGGGTATTTTGTTTTTCCTTTAACATAGATATTGTTATTTTCATTGATTCATGACTTTTCAACGTATATGTATCCTTGCAAGATTTCACCGTGATTTATTGTATTTAGAAATATAATTTTTTGTTGGTTTGCGTATTATCCCACGATTACTTCATCCAATCCAATAGTTCATAAACATTAATAAAAAGTTTGAAACCAGTTTGAACTAAGAAGTGTATTTATTCTGTAAATATACTTGCTTTAGTTTTTTGTCGCGGTCTTGTACGTAGAAAAAGCATATCTGGCCGTGTACGTATCTGGTCATTTGCGTATCTGGTTAAATGCGTCTATTGGCCTCTTGTGTTCCTGGTCATATGCGTCGATCCCGAAGAAGCTTCCATTCTACTGTACCTTTACGATATCTACCACTCCTGTCCTACCCCATTTTTGATAAATTTGTTTAGACACCTACATATTTTAAATATTAATATTTAAAAATACAATATTTAAAATACCTTAATTAAGCGTAATAATATGCGAAATTATAATATTTATCGTTTTTTTTTACAATTTTTGAAATCAAATTCTCTAGCAACTATTTATTATCTGCCAAACAGACAGCCACGTAACGTCGAAAAATGAAAACACGATTAGTGTAAAAAATTGACAAGCTCGGTTTTTTCTTTTCGTGACTCTGCTCTCTGTCATGCAGTTTTTTTTTTTTAATTCGGAATTAGGCTTGCGCTTGACCGTCAACTCACTGTTAAGCGACAGTTACGGTCTACGATGGAGCGCGCTTGCCTAGAAGAAACCTATTCACTCGCGATTTGAAGCCACCTAGATTATATCCAGTCGGAAATACCCATACAGGAAGCGCATAAAAAGAGAAAGTAGTTTTGCTTCTATAGTCTTCTCTTCCTACGTTTGATATAAACCGAATTCGGCATGCTACATTATTAACTGCCAATAACCCTGGTGAGACCTTTTAAAAATAAAAAATGCCGGCTTTGTAATATTATTACACAATGTTAGTTCGTAATAATTGTGACTTTATTTTCACGTTGAGTTAATGCAACAATAACTCGTTCTTTGAGTAAATTAAGCTATCGTATATGAATCTCGTTGGACCTTTTCACGATTGCTTAAATTCGTGCAGTAAGCATTATGTTCAGAATCAGAGATGAAGTAAACTCTACATTTGCTTAATTAATGCCAATTCTATTCAAATTTAAACTATGTGACTTTTGTCAATGACTTTTTTTTTATCTGAATACCTATTGTCATGATACAAAGTGCCGATTGTCTGCACTTTTTATTAGTGTGTAAATACTTTAATTTTTTACGCAACTTCACTGCTAATATGTTTATTCGACAGGTAAAGAGATGATGGTTTTCAGGTGTAGAATTTCTTCTATTTTTCTTACCGCTATCTGAGATTTTATTATGTAAACAGTAAAAGTAAAGTAATTATGGTATGGTTTGTTATTTTTCATAATATTTGTACATATATCGTCGCTCGCATGACTAACTGTACTATCTCATTTTTCCAATAATAAAAAAAGGTATTTAGAAAGCAAATACATTAAAAGTACAAATGTGAAATTAAAATGTAAGTAACCTATATGAAAGCTAATATCATAAGACGACATTGATCATAAGGTATACAAAAGATCAGATTTTTAATATTTTTGACAAATATCAAAAATCTAATCTCCGAACCGAAAAACGTTTGGCCTGAACAATTGACTGAAATGAGATGGCAATTAATCATGTCAGCCAGTACTTAACGAGTTTCAACATTTAGATTATTCATATTCACTTTATTCGTAATTATTTATACGCCATCATTAGATAATTCATCATATACTAATATAATTCTGAGGTACTTATATACCTATCCTCGTATGATTATCTTTAGATCTTCATCGATCTGGGGTAATTTGTTTACTTTTTGTGAAGTATTTTAGGCAGCTCAGTATATCGAGGGCATCATTCCATAGGGGCGTATGAACAAAAATGCGTTTTTTTATTCCATCATTGGAAAGTAGATCCCCGGATCTATATACTGGTAAAACACACATATTTTTAAGTTATCCCATTTTTTTTATATTCACTTAAACGTAATAGGCGTAATCATTGCAAAGTAGATCCCCAGTTCTATGTACTGGTAAAACACACATATTTTTAAGTTATCCCATTTTTTTTATATTCACTTAAACGTAATAGGCGTAATCATTGCAAAGTAGATCCCCAGTTCTATGTACTGGTAAAACACATATTTTTAAGTTATCCCAGTTTTTTTTATATTCACTTAAACGTAATAGGCGTATATCAAAAATAAAATAATTACGTCATGGCATAAAGGCATATGTTAGGCGTATAGTCACTTCGTTGGATTTATAGTTGCACCAAAGAGGCGTAAAGAGTTGGCATCACTAGCATGGTTATAAGCCTTTATAGCTCGGTGAATTCTTTTCTATTATCAGATGTGCCATAGAGTGATAGAGCAGTACGGGCGTAAAGTCGTTATTGCTTTTGATCTTTTCATTGATTATGGATGCTTATCCCACTCCGAACTCGCACAATTCTTAATCGCATCTTTTTAGGATTCCGTAGTAAACAAAAAACCTTCATTGTTTCGCCATATTCTGTCTGTCTGTCCGTCTGTCACAGCTTTGCTCAATGAGTATTACTAAAAAGCTGTAATTTAGCAGAACATGAATATGTAGATTGTATCTATTTTGTGATAGTTTATATTAGTCTATGAAGATAAATCTATGACGACACTTCACATTTCATAGATTTATCTCTATGTATAGAAGTAGGTCTGTCTGCTCTTGTTACACAGTTGCACTGTCTTATTTTTTAAAGATGACCTTAACATTTTTATAAGTCGAGAGAGTTAACCTTTTGACTCTTTCACATTGCGTTCAAAACCAAACTTTACAAGCAAGGTGACCACGGATAGCATTACCGTTTATTGTTTCCTTGGTTTAAATTGTTACAATCATGATTTTGCTATTTATTTACGGGCGCAAAAAAAAGTGATTACTATAGCAGTGAATTGTTGTTAATTTACATGAATGACATTGAATTTGGTAATCTATTAAATTGTTGATTGTAAGTATGACTTAGAATGCAATAAATGCAATGAATGCTTAAGTTACGTGTAGGGATAAACAATTTCAATCTTTTGTCGAGTGAAAACGATATTTTCGTAATCTTGTAATGCCACTATTATTAAATGCGTTATTAAGATGGTTTGCGTAAAACAGAAAATAATTTAATTTAAGTTCCATTAAGTAAGTTAAGTACATTCGAAAATTGTTTTGAGGTGAGTTACGGAAAGAAAGTATGCATTTTTTGAGTTTAATTATTGACCTTAAGTGAGGTAAGATTTTTGTGGTGAAATACGAACGACCCAGTGAAAAGGTCGGTTTAATCTGAGTTGACAGACCTGTCTGACTCACTGACTTATGACTTACGTTTATCCTTTATCATTACGCAATTTCGTTTACTTGAACGACATATTTTTCCCAGTTATTTTGTTTAATATTTTAAAATTTAATAATTTGGATAAAAGAATATATTGGACCACCACTCTAACGTATTACCTACTAAACAAAAATGAATCATCACAATCAATTTATAATTGGCGAAATAATCGCGTAACAAACCTATTCTTATTTGGAAGTCGGTTAAAAGTAGGCATCCGCTGTCGGTGAAAAGTAGATCACGAGCAAAACCGCGGAAATTATTAGCTACTCGTAATACTAATTATCTTAGGCTAACAAAAGTATTAATATTAATATTATAATTATATGTTTTTAAAGTTGTAAATATTATAATAAATCTTTAAAAATAATAATTAAACTCTAGGAACTTCAAATCACATAAATGTTAGAGTAAAGTTAGATTAAATTCTATTTCTAATGATAATTTAATTATGAGGTCATAAAGAATTAAAGTGTAATTTACAACCAGTGAAAGGTTGCGTTCATAATTAAAAGTAGCGTACGTAGTAGTGAGTAAGTACTTCAAGACTAGAAAGGAGATAAAATCGGTGGTACAGTTCCAAACTCACGCACAGTCAGGAACCGGAATGGACATTGCCAGCTGTTGTTATGTTGCGACATTTTACTAAATACTAGAGAGAACGGCTTGTTGTGAATTAATAACTCTGCCATAATAAATAAATAATAATAATAATGAGTCTTGCCCCGCTGCCGATGACACCCTAAGTCATAAGTCATATCTTTATTTGTAAGTCCTAGGTTCAGGTTTATGTGTTGTATACATTTACCGTAAAAAAAACTTATAAAATTAAGTGAATGTAACAATAATAATAAATCGGCTCTGAATTAAAAACGTGGTAAATCCGAAAAATATTTTTTAAAATTATTTGTTAATTAAAACCCAGCGGTTTTAATTAACAAATTATTTTATTTTTCAAAATCATGTGGTATTTTTTGCGCGTGAAATAGCGAAGCTGAAGGTAAAAAAGACAGCACTGCTGTGTTGTCAGTTTACAATATCACGTTGTCTCTTTTTCCGGAGAGCTTTGTTTTAAGAAGAAGCAAAGATGCGAAATATTGGTGGACATTTTCACATGGCACTATCAAATCCTGAACTAAGCAATGCTATGGAAACTAGATAGCTGATACAATATTTCTTTCTTATGTAATTACACTTATGATACCTTTAATTAAGCATATAATATATAGAAAAACCTAGATACAGAGCAAATATCCATGTTAAATATACATATATTTGTCCTGAGTGGGGATCGAACCTACGACTCGCACCTTAGATGGCAGGCATACAATTTACTAAGGCTTGGCACCAGATCATAAAGAATTGTAAATGTCTATAATTGTAATAAAACTGTATGGCTCGACTATGACATCACGGTATTATACACAACTTGTTCATGCCTATAACAGCAATATTATAAATTTATTTATCTAACTCCATTTAGAGCAAGACTGACTCGATTGGCACAAGATCTAGGCAAGTGTATGACAACAGAGACTACTATAGTCCTCTAAGAATCAGCAGCGCGATAGGAAATCCTGCGGATAAGTTAGGAATATACTTTTGAGTAGATTTAATAAGTTTTCGGGATGTTTTGTGAGTAGGGCCTCTACAGAAACAAGTATCATTTTAAGGTTTTAATATTTAAGGTTTATGATAGGTATCATTTAAGAAGTATCCTATATTAAAAGAAAAACAAAATACTCGGTTGTAGAAAAGCAATTTTTACAGTTTAACTTACAATTTCGTTACACTTGATACGCTGTTGAGTGTACTTAAGTTTTTTGTGAGAAAGTTTGCGCAAATTCGCTGTTAAAGGTTATGAAATAATGCTTATTATTTAGACTTATGCAAATGCGGGCAAATGAAACTAAATGTACTTATATTTCGGATTATAGGAGGGTTCTGATGATGTAACTAAGTACATACTTACATCGAAAAATACTACTCTCCTTCACCAGAAGTCGGGTAAAATCGGAAAACGTTGGTTCCGCGTAGAGAAAAAGTTAGGATCCAAGTGAAGATGAAAAATAAAATAACTTTCGAGGCGGATGTTATTCTAATTAAAATGATTAAATATAAGAATGTAACCAAGCATAGTAATTCCGAGGTCATTTAGTTTATTTGAAAGGGCGCGGCTTGCCCGCAGTCGAGTGGGCCAACACGCACTGATCTGGTTATAGACGACCTAGTACAGCCGTTCTTAAACTTTTCGTGATAAGGTCCACTTGCAAGATTTTTTTATCATAGGCCTTTAAATAACTTTTTGTTGCACATGTATGGAACTAATTGAATGCTACTCTGTTTCTTGAAAGCTATAATCTTGGAATTAAGGCTAGGGTGAATGGACATTATTTAGTCACAATAAAAAAATACGGAAGTTGATGTTGATGAAATTGTTTTTCAGTGACTATTTCTGAAGTATCCTTTTTTGAATAAATAATGAGAATATGTACATACATATAAAATTAAATTACACAGAATATACAGATATAAAAAATCAGTCCAATCGAGAACAATAGAAATTTATTTTTGAAGTCTGCTAATAATTGAATGACAAAACGACATGTAATAATTTAATTATTACTTCGTGGATCACTGTATTTAGTCCCAGTGATAGGTTCATATTTACCTGTGGACCATCAATGGACCGCGGATCATTAAGAACCACTGACCCAGTAGGCATGAAACTGTGTCACGTAGATCTGACCGCGAGTTATTATTTTTATTGAAAGTGCGTAGACTATTTACTGTTCGGAGATAATTATCGAGGTCGATTCCTTGTTCGGTTTTATTTGATTTGTTTTGTTATCAGTAGAGTAGTTACGTGTTTCATATATCTAAAATAACTTACGATTTTTTTTGCTAAGCTGCGGTTCCACAATTTTCCACAAGTCTCCAAATTTTTAAAAAATATTTAATGTACAGATTTAGACCCGTAAGTCTTATTATATGTATATATTAGTTTGGTTGTATTTGGAAATCGGTGTCTAAATCGGTAAAATTGATACAATTTGTTGTTAGAATCATGTTTATTTGTAACTGAACAAAAACATAGCAACTGTTAGGCTGGTTTTAGAGTCACGCTGACCGTTGGTGCTGACAGCCGAAACGTATGAACTTTTAGGAAGCGTTTTAGAAAAATGCGTAGCTATCAGCGCGTGCGGTTCCTAGAAGTTCATACGTTTCGGCTGTCAGCACCGACAGTCAGCTTACGGTCAGCGTGACTGTAAAACCAGCCTTAGACTTTACTATATTATCGATATAATAAACATATATAGACATTTTACGTATAGATATTTTGACATATAGACATTTTACGGTTTACAGCTTACAAAGTTTTATTTCTTTTTTTTACATGTGATAGATCTACGATTGACCACCAACTCGCCTGGTGTTTAGTGACGAGTCGCTTAAGCTCCATCCTTAGCCACATCGTCATGACGGTGACGGTAAAAATATTTATTCACTAAAGCCTTGAAAATTCCAAGATTAATCTTTTATCCATTAACTGGTTTATATGTAGTTCTTCAGTTGTATGGTCTATTTATCCCTTCACCTCTTTGCCGTCTAATCGTTTTACATTTCGGAGGAACGACATACCTGAATTCTTATAACTGGCCTAGTTACACATTAAGAAAACAAGTATAAGCTTCAAGCCTAGACTGCTGGTTTAAGTTTCAATTTTGGACTCCAAGGCGTTCCAATAGAGATTGGGACGCAGTATTGTGTTTTATCCTGTCTCTTAAATTGAATATAGTGACAATTGCCTTCATATCTCTTTTCAGGTGCGCAGTGTGTACTTCCCACGGGAGCTGCTGCGGCCGAGCTCCCTGCTCACCAACCTGGTGCTGGACGACACTCGGTCCACGTCTCGTGTCTCCGCCACCTGCGACCACATCTTCGCTTACATCAGTGATACTGTTGCCCCAGGTATAATATTCACAGTCCTGAGGATACACAATGTGTCCGGTTCTCCGGGAATGGGGTTCAATGAAACGAGTGTTGGAAATCATGGTGGATTGCAGAAGCGTGCTCGTTGCCAGTCCCAAGCAAGATAATTCAAATTATTCCTGGATTTTTATTGGGTAAACCGTCATGAAATTCTACAACTACCTTATCATCCCTGAAGCCGAGGGTATTTTTCTTTTTTGCACAGGGAAAAGGTAAAAATGAAACTGTTTTTTTCGCGTCACACACAACATATGAGTCACACAAAAAGTGGATAATTGGAGAATTATACCTACTCAAAATACATTAGAGACGCTTACTTAACCTAATGAAATATGTGACAATTTCATTCGTTTTTAATATTAAAAATCAGCTGTTGTTCGGAAAGAGAATCAACGTGGAAAAAGTTAAGGACTGACGTTTCGAACGTCTGCGAGTCGAATAAAAAATGAAATAGCCAATTCTCCAATGCCACATAAGTTTTCTTTCCGAACTGTTCCGAACAGACTACGAGTATGCCAGTGTTGGTGTAGGTATATAATATAATAATATTTTTTTTGTGGAACTGCTGATTTTTTCGCGACTTCAGGGTTAGTACCACGTTTAAAGTTGTCCATAATGATAAGTACAATGACCGCTTAAATATGTACGTCATTCACATTAGAAAATATTATAGGAAAAAACAGCTTAGAAACTAGCCTTATCGCCAAATCTTCATATTCAAGCTGTTTTCATTGAAGGAAATGATTCGTATTGGTTAACCAAAGTAAACTAGTTAATATAAAACAAACAAAGTTATAGTTGCGGAATAAATTGTAGCTTCATGAATTATTTAGCCCATTATTTGCTATAATTTCAAATTTGGTAGACCTAGTATCGGCTGCCTAGAATCCAACAATGTAACGCTTTATATATTTTTTGCATTTTTTTTATACTTACAAGATAGATCTACGATTGACCACCAACTCGCCTGATGTTAAGCGACGGCGTGGCCGAGGATGGAGATCGTCGATCTAGAAGATATCTATTCACTCTAGCTTTGAAAATTCCAAGATTGGAGGTCTCAGGAAACAGAGATGGCGGCAAAGAATTCCATTCTTGTGCAGTACGCAACAGGAATGTGGATCGATATCGCTGAGTACGGATATTTGGCATTTCAACGAGAAATAGGTGGTAATTCGTCGACTTTCTGCTAGTCCTGTATTGAAATGGGGAGGGTGGAATTAGGTCGTGAAGCTCTGGTAGAAACTGGACTGTGCTTTAACAAGTATTCACATAGGTAATTAACGGCGGAGCCGAATACTTTGTGAGATCCAGTTTTTTAATACAAGTGACATACATAATAATTCATGTCATATATATGGTTACAGAAAGGTTTTCCGAATTTATAGATCCACGTACCTATTAGACTTTCAAAACAACCTTAATAGATATAAGAAATATGATATTAAAGTATTAAAAAAAAAAGAAGACGATAGGATAAGATATACCTATGGTGTGGTATTTTATTAAAAAGAAACTTAAAAGAGTTTTGTGCTTTCTTTTTGTTTATCTTATAATAAGCAATTTGGGCTTGGTTTTTGCGGACATTTGGAGCAATTATGTCCTATTCTTAATTCAGATTAGCGGTCGCCATACTCGCATTATACTGAACATTGGTTCAATCGAGTATTGCATTTGAGATTTTGCCTCTTCCCCCATGCGATAAACTGCTGTACGCCGAGTACGTGTACCCCCTTTGAGAAACCCACGTCTTACAGAATATATACCGTATTATAGCAATATTGATGCATGCAAAGGTTACAAGACGATCGAAAAGATGTGACAGACCACTGAGAGAGAAAGAGTTTTTCTCTCGTTTGTGTGATAGAGACATGTAAGAGGAAACTCGATTTCACAGAGTATTAACTTCCATTGTTAATCATTTTAGGTTATAGGTTGACTTACTAAACTTGTTGACGAATGTAAGTTTGAATTAACTAGCGTGTTTCAATTCGTATTGATTTTGTTTAATTAGGTGTTATTCGCTAATAGTTCGATATTTTCTTTGAAATGGAGTTCTTGCATTATAATGTAACTAATTGATAAAGCATCGTACGGATACCTAAATAACAAGACAAGTATAAAATTTTGAAATGAGTTTAAAATATAACCTAATAATTTTTAAGTCGATTTAATAGTTATTTGTTATACAAGAGTGCAAAGTTGCTTTTTAACCGCGTGCTCAATTTAATGACCGAGCAAGCGAAGGATTCTAAAATTAGAATCCTGGGCGTTAGCGAGGGAATCAAAAGAGCACAAGGTGAAAAATCTTTGCACTCGAGTGCAACACGTAACTTTCCATCCCACCTCAGCGAGGAAATTACTAAATAAAAAAAAAATTACAATCACAAGATACTTTTATTTCAGTTTAGGTATTAACTACTACATTATGATAGGTAAGTATTACAGAATAATCTTTAAATTATAACAAATAATACTTAGGTTTAATGGTTGATGACCAGATGAGACTTTTTTTAAATGCCACTAATTTAGGATAGGTGTCGACATCTATGTATGTCTTTTTTCATCTTTATTGTTGCTTTTAGCATTGAATACGTGCTTCATAGAGTGCTTGATTTCTTGGTCTCGGATAATTCAATAAAATATGCCAGCAAAAAGTTTTCGGAGAAAGTTTTGGCTCCTTTAGCTAGTCGCCACGTGTTAAACATATCGTACTGTTTTAAATACTTCTCGCGTGATTGTTGTGGGAGAAAGTTCATTTGCGCATTAACAGTTTCAGTAAATTCTGTTGGCGTCAAATAAACTTCTTCGTCGCTAGAATCACTCATTTTAGGTTTTTCACTTGTTTACAAATTCATTGTTTTTAAAAGGTTTTAACAATATGTCGTGAAAAGAAAATGGCGCGCGCATAGCAAATTAAAAAAAAAAAGTACACCAAGAAGTCTGAGTTTTTAACAAATTAAAAAATGTTGTATGATAAATTCGGCACCAAGGAGATAGAAGTAAATAGGTTTAATGATGTTTTGAATTCACAAACTCAGTGCACACATGTTCTAAATTTGAATTTACTTTATCCTCTAGAGGATAAAAACGGCTTTTGCACTCAGATATGGAAAATCAGCAAAAATATAAAATAAAATTATAAATGAATTATAAGGGTGGTACTCCATGAATAAAAAAGGGATGAAAGTTTAATAAAGAGGCGATGTTTTTTTTTTCAACATCGTGTGTTTTATCGTTGAATAGATCTCTTAAAATAAGACTAAGGGTCCATTTATCATTTTTTTTTCTCAGAGATTTGTGTGAGATATAGAAACACCCAGACACAGAACAAACATCCATGCTCATCACACAAATGTTTTTCCTGGGTGGGGATCGAACTCACTACATACAGCTTAGCAGGCAGACATACTACCAACTGAGCTGCGAGGTCAGTCAAATAGTAAAAGTATTGCCCATAGAAAAAAAAAAAAGAGTAACTATGACTTCCTAACAGCTCTCCTTTCAAAAAAAAAAATAACAGTGCTTCTTGTGATTCCAGGTTTAATAGTGTATGACGGACGGCGCGACAACGCGTGGCGAGTGACCCACGCCTCCATGTACCCTGACCCTGACCTAGGCGAGTACGACATCGGGGGAGAGAGGTTCACCCTCATGGACGGCATCGTCGGTCTGGCGCACTCGCCTGCTCAGGGCTTGCTCTACTACCAGCCGCTGGCCACTGACAGGTGAGGAGAGTGGAAGATCTGAACGAAACGTTTTATCGCGCGGACTGCAAAATTGTAGAGACTGTGTAATTGCTTAAAATTTGCTCATTATCGGCGTCGTTTTTTATACTTGTTATATTGTCACTTTTTTTAACACGAATAAGTTCGCGCTTGACCACCAACTCGCCTGTTGGGAAGCGATGATGTGGTCATAGATGAAGCACGCAGACTTAGAAGACACCTATTCGTTCTGATCTTGAAAATACCAACGTTGTAAGTCTGGAACAAAGAAGCCGCCAATTTGTTCCACTTTTCTTATCGGAACAGCGTGCTTCAAACTCAAGAAAACTTCAAAACATTCTTGTACATAACGATTCTCTCCGGTCTAGAATTGATGATTGTCCAATCAACAATTTTTTTATTTAATTTTTATCTCCACAGACACCAGGGTCCGTGACCTTTGTCATAATTACAAACTATTGCTTACTAAGTACTTATTACTATGTTGCGTGCATACCACGAGCAAACCAGCGACCCGCAAGCAGCACCCGATCACGAGTATGACGTATGTGCCAGCCATCGCCCTCCTCAACCATATGTTAGGGAAGAGGGCGACCCGCAACACGACGCCGCCGCAAGAAGGAGCCTTCGATGGTGAGCATGAAATGAATGCTCAAGGTGTGCACATAACTCTTATTTCTAACTACTGAAATACTAGTATTTCTGTGAATGCAGTCACTGGTAGAGCCCGGTTTTAAACGGGGTTTCTAGATTATCTGTTTGCCCTCGGTTGATCGGACTTTATCAGTGACGGCACAGCACTCACATCGCCTAATAACTTTTTTTTTTTAATTACAAATCTATCGCCTACTCTCGGCCCAGGGCCTCCATCACCGCCGTATTCCGATCTTTAATTTTACTCTCTGATGGTCTGCGGTGAAGCAGCCGACGCACGCCACACGAATCGACTGATTGCATCATCTTCGGTATCATCAGCGTAATACGTGAAGGACCCGGTATGCCGCGATATCGAACAACCGCGTGTGTCCCACACGCGGTTGTTGTCTCCACTCTCGTGCAGCTTCATTTTTGCCTTGGTCTTGATGGCTATAACCCACTCGTATGTTAGTCCCTGAGCTTCATGGATTGTAAGGGTACGTGACCCCGCGCCTTCCCCATAGCCCTGGCTGATAAGGGTCTCCTTTTCTTCCTGTGTATGTACCAAGAGGGTGTTGGGGAGGGCGCTGGGTATTTGCGCACCCTTATACTGTCTCTGCTCTAGAGATCTTATACGGGGAGTTGAGGAATATATACCGGAGTATATTTCCCTCAGCGCATACGCAACGTATATAGTTGTTTAGTAGTTAACAAACCATTTCTCATTGAAATTAAATCTTTAGCTATCAATTAAATCGTTTTTTCCTGTGGTGTTGTTAAATAAATAAACGTATCTTATTGGTCCTTGACAGAGTTTTTAGCGTATCCACAGCAGTGCTGGCGTCAGGTCCCCCAGCTGAAGGCACGGATCTGCCTGTGAACCTGGTAGG
This sequence comes from Lycia hirtaria, assembly GCA_947563715.1. Taxonomy (NCBI): domain Eukaryota; kingdom Metazoa; phylum Arthropoda; class Insecta; order Lepidoptera; family Geometridae; genus Lycia; species Lycia hirtaria. The sequence continues at coordinate 29,219,294 of OX387384.1, forward strand.
GCGTAAGTCCTCCCAGGGCCTCGGGCTAGCTGTCGACCCCCGCGACGACACCATCATCTTCAGCCCCATGACGGAGACCGCAATTGCTGCTTGGAACCCCGTCACCAACTCGCACAAGTAAGTCTTGGATGCTAGAGAACTGGATGTAGCGTTGAGGCACTGCTGTTCTTATTCCATTATTTTGTTCAGTCGAGACCACAGAATACCATAGTAGTATCATTGAGCTGTATGTACTTACGTACCAGAGGAGCTATCTGAAGCAAAATTATTATCACATTTTTTGGTAAAATATACAAAACAGCTTTACAGCGCTGGAATAATAATTACCTACATCGTTTACAAAACCTATAGGGTACTTCCCGTTGACCTATAACTGTGAAATTTGCAAGAAGCATTGTCATATAATAGTAAACATAAAGGAAAAATCCGAAAATTGTACATTTTTAATTTAATCACAAAAAATTGGGTTTTTATGCAAGGAAGGAGGTTCCAAATTTTAAAGTGCTTTAATCGTATCATGTGGGGTATCATAAGAAAGAGCTTTATTAGCACAAGCCAAAACAGGGTTTTAAATATTTTTGCGATATACATTTCTCGGTTTATGAAGGAAAGTATAAAAAAATATATCATTTCCCCCTTTTATATACTTGTTTGTACAGAACACTTGGTTTGAACACAGTTTTACTCGCACTTGTCCGGTTTTTTGTGTGATAGGTGAAGGAGTCAGAAGTGGTCCCATGTAAATTTTATCAAAATCAGTTCAGTATTTTGGTTTTTCAAAATAACTGGAAAACAATCATTCAAGTAAACGAATTACGGATTTTGAAGTCGTTTTTTTCCAGGATTTTGAACTATAATTATTTATTTTTTATAATTTTTATTTATATTTTAATTTGTTTTGTATTATAAAAGTTCAACGTACAAAACTTCGTATTTTTGGATACATTGACTTTCGGCATTTTAAACCATTTGCAATTTTTATTTTCGGCATTGTGAACTTCAATATATAACGTAAGTATTTTAATGTTCGATATTCTAATACCCATATTGGTGATGTTTGTCAGAGTGCTGGCCCAGGACCCGGAGAAGCTGCAGTTCTGCGCGGAGGTGCGGTGGGCCGAGCGCGACAACGGAGCCGTGTGGGCGCTCTCCACCAGGTTCCACAAGTACTTCCGCAGAGCCGTCTCCAAACACGAGGTACTGCTTACTTCTCCTCGGTCAAAGACTTCAACTTCACATAGCTCAAGAATGGATATGGCTTAAAGCGGTCGTAGACATCTTTTATTGGAGCTTATATTAAATGTTGAAGATTTCGAGCCATCGAATTGGAGATTTGGAGTGCAGTCAGTGATAAGACGGGATCTAGCATTTTAAACTATTATGAACAGCAGCAATTTTTAATCAACTTTCAAAAAGAAGGAGGTTATCAATTCGGTCTGTATGTTTGTTTACCGATTACTCAGCCAGTTCTGCATTGATTATGATGATTATTTTTGTATTTGTTCTAGTATCTATCTAGTTTTTTGTCGGGGGTTTTTGAATTTTCTAAACTTGTCTTCTCTTGTTTCATTCAGATCAACGTGCGCGTGATTCGCGTGGTAGAAGGCGGATTCCTCTCCCTGCAGCCGCATGTACTGCGTCGCGCGGCGAGACGCAGCAACGCAACCGTTTACTAAACTACTACCCTCATTTATATATTTTAACACTGTAGGCTGTGTTCCATATTCAAAGTATTTCCACCATATGCAATTCTGAAATCTCAAATATGTAAATAAAAAAATAAAAAATTGTTTAGTATGTGTAGATATTTTATATATTGTTTCCATATTGTTTTTGTACTCTCTTTAATAAAAAAAATATTACTATCTTTTAATGATTGGTTTTAAACTCGTTAAAATCAATTAATTAAAAGTTATGGTTCTTTTTATATTTAAAATAGATTTTGGTTTGTCATTATTAAACCTACACAAGACAATGCTAAAAGGCACAGTTGCTTTAATTTTGGATATGGAATTATATTTTTTCGGACGAACAAATTGGAGGCTAAATTATTGAGTTAATTTATCATTGTGCTAGAATAGTCAAGAATAAGAGTTAGATATTTGGTTGATGTCGGTTTCGTATATTTCATGTGAGAAAATGTCATTTAACGCATGAGATTTTATAGTATTTTTTCTTTTTTCCCGAATATATAATATAATCTATATTCAGTAAATGAATTTAAAAGTACACACGATTTGATCAGCTTGGAGCAAAGATGGAGCAAACCTTCAAAATTGTTCGCTGGACGTCATAGCGTAGCTTCGAACTATCAATCATGTTCAAGGAATTGCTCTCCACATGAACGGATCTAGTTCACTCTGAACGATTTTAAAAGTTCATTCTATCTTCGATTCATGCAGATCCAATCATAAACGGCCTTACTGAAAGGCCTTACTTAACTTTAAGCAATGCTTAACATATTTTGTCAACTTCTCGCTGACACGTAATGACACTTGCGGAATAAAAGACAGACAATTGAGGACGTTTGTTAAAGTTAAGTAACGTTTTTCGGTAAGGCCGTTTGTGTGTACTTTAAAATGAGGTCGCAGTTACATCGATGTTAATATATTAATATCGAAATAAAAATAAGACAACCTAACGTTGACGTTGCTATGTATAATCCATATTTAGATCGTGCAAAAATAATAGGTAACGTGTGAAGTATTTTTACCACAAATTACTTCTACTCACATAAGCCTATAATTTATGCCAATTATGTCAATATACGCCAGTAATTATTGCCATGATACAATACTGCCCAATTAGGTATAGAGAATAAGTTAAAAACCAAGCGTTTTAGTTGATAATGACGAGAAATTATTGTACCAAAATAGGCTGTTTATTAACTGAGTTGTCAATTTTGCTAGTTTTTCTAGAGAATTCGTGGATATGAAGGTTTTTCCCCAAGGTTATAAATCTTTTTCGTAATTTTGTATCGTTTGTATTAAGTTTTTTACAGTTTCCAGACAAAGTAGTAATTGCTACGGCGTTTTTATTACGTTAACATGTAGAATATACTAGGTTCTGGGGGCTTACCACAATCGTAATAGCAATCTTATTTCAATATTACATTATCCTTTATCTTGCTCTCTAACTGTAGAAAGAGCGAGATAAAATTCAAGGTAATATTGAAATAAGACTGCTTAAATGCTTGTGGTACCTGTTCTATTTCTATACAAAATGATAGGCAAAAACTGGCTGGGGTTTCTTACTTTTATTTTTAATGTTTAATTATCTGAGAAATGATAATAACTTTTTGATTGTTGTATCTTGGAATTTTCAAGGCTAGAGTGAATAGATATCTTCTAGATCGGTTACACCGTCGCTTAACATCAGGCGAGTTGGTGGTCGAACATAGAACGATCTTGTATAAAAAAAAAATTATTTGTGTTGCTGTGATTATAATCGAGTTATTGAGGTCACACTGAAGAATTATAAATATCTGCACGTTATCTAGAGTTGGACTGTGGAAATTTAAATATCGGTATGCATTCTTGTCTTTCGTTCCCATATCTCAAGTTTTTAATAGAAACTAGTTATCTATTAAAAACGGCTTCAATTTTATTAATCTAGTATATTCTACATCGATGTTTACAATGAAGCGGAGTTTTTTTTTATAAGATTTAAACAATACCTATAAGTACACCGAGATGTTTGTTTATAGTAAATTCTTACAAATGTTAAAAAATATCCCAAAAAATTGCTACTATTAATAAAATTATAGTTTATTTGACTAATGAACAAATTTTATGTTGGCATGATAAATATTCTACTTAATTTTTTTTTATAAAAACACAGATAAATAAATTTTGTTGGCAAAAACAAAAGGTCCAGGTAGTACTTAAGCTGTAAAAAATATTTTCCCAGAAGTAAATAGGTTTATATTTCGAAGCTATACGACAGCCGTGCGTCCGCGAGGTATTAATGTTATGTAGGTAGATATAATAAAGTTGACAATTAAACAACAAAATATATAATGTGTGTCTCTCAGTCTATTATAGGAACAGTGAACAATTTTTATTTTGTAACAGTTAAGTCAAGCCCATAACATACTTTGTACTTACTTTCTGGTTCTAACTTATAACATATTATCTGCCAATATGTCATATTTACACCGAGGTTTATGCAAGCAATATATACTTGCATTTTCAGTATCTACCTAGTGCTTATTACAGCCGTGTTTCAGATTATTTTATTCTGTTTAAATAATTTTATTTTATAGATTTTACGACTCAAAACCGTGACCCGAAGTTTTTATTTAAAATATGTGAAAACCACGTTAGTTTCATTGTAAAATATTTTATTCTTTTGAATTAGTAAAATCCGTTTAGATATGATGTATTTATTGAAGTTTTCTCTTTAACCGCCGACCCAAAAAGAAAGGGTGTTATAACATTGACATGTGTATCTGTCTGTGGCATGATAGCTCTCAAACGGAGAGACACGTGAGGTGAGTGAGCGAGATGATAACTACGTCACGATAGTATGATGCCGTTTCACTTGAACTTCTTTCGCGGCCGTTTTCGCGTATTTTGCGATTTTAATATTTTCTCCTTAGAAATAATTGGATTATCAATTACTTACTAATCTTACTATCAATCAATATGTGAATATAAAAAAAAATACATGAACCTCAATATTATGATTGTCGAAAGCTGGTCAAAAGCCTCTCTCCCCTCATCTTTCCACATTTTGCATTACTGGAAATCCCGTACAGTCAGGTTCTTACGCTCCTTCCTCCCGCGAACAAGCAAAATGTGGAATGTCCTTCCTCGGAAGGTTTTCCCGCCGAGCTTCAACAAAGAGCGTTTTAAAAAGGGTGTCTACAAGTACTTTTCTGGGCTAGCATAGCAACAGTAATGTCACTGATATTGCAGTTGTCCATAGGCGACGGTTATCGCTTACCATCAGATGAGCCGTCTGCCTTTTTGCTGCACCTTTTTAGAAAAAAATCTTTCCTTCTCATATTTACAGCTCTCAAATAAATTATGTGCATTTTTTAATTTTCGGTTCTTCTGCCTTATTCATCTTTATATTAATGTACAATTCTACATGTCCTGATCTGCCCCAATAAAATCCTTAGTAGGTATAACTAAGGATTATATTGGGGCAGATCAGGTTTATATTTAGTCTACAAACGATTTTTGAAAATCTGTTTCTTTGGGAATTGGCATTGGTGCCGAACATTTTTTTTTTAAATTTCTAATAGTTTATTTATTAATTCCGATTAAAAAATGATGAAACTAATGAATAATAATATTGTTATGGACTTGGCTTTTGTAAATGACTTATATTATAATGTATGTACGTCATTGTAAATTCTCTATGTAGTAATATGTTCTTTATGGTAGGAATTCGTAATGAAGTCTTTAGGAATCATTTTTTATTTCAGAATTTACATTGACTAATTTACCTGTATTTTTATATAAATATCAATTGTGTATAAAATTAAGTAACATGGAATTCCTAGTTACAAAAATTATATCATAGTGCTTTTTTTGTTAAACAATTTTTAGATATACTACTTAGAAGACATATTTAAATATCAAGTGTATACTAACATATTAATTGACCTAAAAGTACCATAATTACATATTTATGTTAATAGGTACACAGCGAAGTTAACATTTTAGTAGGTATACGAGTATAATACTTCGCTTTTTCAGGCTAGAGAAAAAATAGATGGAATGCTCAATACTCTGAAGTGAAGCTTCATCAAACATAATTAGACAGAACTCATGGGTCACTGGCCTTGTGAGTGTAGGTCCGTAGGTTCGACCCCCACCCAGGGCAGATATTTTCTGCTGAGCATGGACCATGGGTGTTTATATGTATCATAAATATGTATTTACAAAAAAAGTATATAATGCTTTCTACCAACCACCTGGTAATAGTACAAGCTTTGATTAGTTTGGGGTTAGGTGGTTTTGTGTCAAAATGTCCTTCAAAATCTATAATAAAAATATTTGTAAATTACGCTAATACGTAAATTCGTCTATAGGCCGTACTACAAGGCCGTAGCCCGTAGCCCGCGTTCAATCGCAGTTTGTTTCAAAGGTAAAAAACACCACATCACGCGCTTTTCAGCGCTCTAAGTGACGCCCCGCATATTTCTGAACGAGTCCTTAGTATTTTTTTTGTTCAAATTACATAAATATGATCTCATAATTTATCCTTCTTCATGAAAGTTGGCTTTACTCTTGTTCTGTGCCTTTCGTCTGCCTTTTTCACTAGTCTGAGTTCGCTTTGTCCATTATTGGTTAAGTAGTAAGTACCTACTTACTTTTTTTTCTATCGCTTGTGTAAATGCTATATCTTATTATCTAAGCCTTTTTTATGTATTTTATCATACTTAAGGACTTAAATTAACGTAAGTGCTATGTCATAAATATTTTTTTTACATTTTGTAAAAATAAATATAAATTATGAAATAGTCGATTATGTTTAATTTCTTTAATTTTTAGTCATAGGTAATTTTTTCCTTCCTAATGTTATGTTCTTATGAAACAGCGGGTTCCTGACGAAAAACATTGCACTGGAAGTCTAAGAAAACGCTGGCGTGACGATCTTGACGCAAGAGACAGCGAAGAACCGCGATTAGTGGAGAAAGTGGGGGAGACCTTTGCCCAGGAGTGAGACAGTATAGGTTAATACAAAAAATGGTTTCTTATGGCATGTATAGACTATGTGTTCCAATGTACGCGTAGTCTAAGTACGATTAACACGAGTACATTATGTTTGGACTGAAGTGAACCTGAGCGCTTCAGTCCATTTAGCTCATTTAGCTGAAGTAGGTAGGATAGGTTAGGTATAGTTCCGTACCTCAAACGTCAAGAACATGAACCCTAATAGCACGAGTTAAACTAGTATTTAAACGGTTTTTTAACTCACGATATGCTTGCTCTTGACCGCCAACATGTGTATGGGTCATTTCGTCATTCGACCGCGCAAGCTAAATTAGAGCTCCTTATCTCATAAATACTGCATATTAATAAGCATGTTATGTCAATGAAACATCTGGTAGGTAAAGTACCTATTCTTGTATTATCAGCTGTTCCAGATATGGCATGTAGGTAACTAGAGTAAGTACATAGTTTTAATATATTTTTTCCTGTCTCAGTTTTGTTTCCCAAAATACGAGAAGGACGTCACGTACACAATATCAATATGTATTGTTTAATGATGGAGGCATCGGTTACTAGTAATGTTTAAGAGGATTGTTGAGTACAAATATTGCAGCATTGAGCATTTTTCTATGCAACTTTTTTATGACTAATAATGGTCTGATTTATGACTACAACGAACGTCTGATCATAATAGGCTAGTTGCCTAAATTTGAAAACTTGGTTAATTATATACTTTATTATCTATTTTATCCCAAAAAACCTATATTTTAAAGAAAAAGTAATATTTACATTACGTATTTTGTATTAGATTTCCCTTGAAAACGATGAATAGTGTCATCTTGAATGACGTCACAGTGTGCGAAATCAAACTGTTTACATCTGTGTCAAGTGTCAAAACAATACGGAGTAACCATAGTAACCTGCTCTGTTGTAGAAAAACGTCAACAACAAATTGCGGCCCGTGACGTCACACTTTGTGATTGGTGTTCGCTATCATGTGACTTAATGCCTATTTTTTTAAAATATTTTATAATTTTTAAAGAATTTTATAGATGTTTAATATCGTTACGAATACTGCAAAAGTTTTTAGTTAACTAATTAGGTCACAATTTCGTATAACTAGTTGAATAAATGCTCCCATAGATAGTACCTACTTAATTAAATAACCGACTTGGTTTTACATAAGATCTCACAACTTTTTGTGGTAGATGAACTGCGTTGTGAGACTTGGGTTTTTTGTACATGCTATGTTTTTGATGGGATCTCATTTCTTTTTGTTGGTCTTTTTTTCTTTTCGTGTATCATATTATTTTGTGCGTCAACTGCGGAGTTTTTCAAAACCCACTCCCTGTCTCTGTGGATTTTTCGTAGAGGCTTTGATGTAGGTACTATCTTATCTTACACATAATATGAACTATTTACTTATTGAAAATACCAAGATAATAGTGTCAGGAAACAGAGTATGGGACAAAGAGTTCTACATCTGTACAGTACCTATCAATAATGTGGACCGAAATCGTTGTGTATAGAGTTTGGTGATTTCAGTGCGAAATGGACGGTGGTGAGCTAATGTGATTCATTTAATACTTCATTGTAGTGAGCTGACTTACTGCTTGTCCTGTAGTGGAATGGATGGAATAAGGTCGTGAAGCACTTGCGTACACTCGATGAAACGGGTCAAATCCAAATCGATAGAATATAGTCGCAGACATACTACTTTACGTCGATGCTCGTGACTAAGTAGCTTCTTTGCAACTAGTTTATTATCACCTGTTATAACATCTTGTCGAGTTCGTGTCTCCGATAAACGGACTCCATTTCTAATCTTCCAGCTGATGCTTGCTTGCATCGTAGAAAAAGTGGCAACAATACTCTTACTACATATGACCGGACTTGTTGTGTCTGATATCTATATTTACCTAACTACTTACCTATCAATCGGCTTAAGCCACAATTTTGTGGTTTAAGCAACGAAAACTCGAATGAACCGCAAAATTAAATTTGTTATTTTAAATAAATGTATTAAATTACAAAGTTACTTATGCAGTTAACATATCTTGAGAATGGGACTTAAATTGTTGTATTTCTTAATTTTTCCTTACTTTGTAAGCTAAACACTAATTGTGTTCAAAATTTCAAGCTTATATATTTGCTAGAAGTACCTTAGAATTTTGATGATCGGTGAGTGAATTAATGAGTGTGTCAGTGACAAAATCTAGGAACTTTGACTTGCAATATTTCTTAAACTACAAATTTGGAAATGTACTTAGTACTATTATATTCTCTTTGTCTCCAAAATTTCAGACTTCTAGCTTTATCCACAACAAAGTTACAGGGGAGTTGAAATTGCTCTGAATGGCTTCGAGAAAAGGATGTAACGGCGTGGCCTTTCCGCTCGACTTGGCCGGGGCCACTGCCGTGCCCCCAGATTAATAATCTTTAACTTTTATGAGAAATAGACCGTTTTTTTTCTTATCTACGTCTTTTCATTTATAGTTATAAAATATAAATCAAGCAATTTGTAATTAGTGGCAACAAGCCTATTCAACTGATGATTTTTTTTATTCGATGATAGGCTTGCGCTTGACCGTCAATTCATCTGATGATAAGTAACAGTTACGGTCTACGATGGAGCGCGCTTGCCTAGAAGAAACCTATTCACTCGCGATTTGAAGACACCTAGATTATATCTATTCGGAAATACCCATTCAGGAAGCGCACTCCATATTTTGGCGGTACGCACAATGAAAGTGGAGCCAAAGCGTTTCGTACGTGTTTTCAAAAAAGAAAAAGAAGATTGAAAGAGATAATGCGATCGTCACTTACTTATGAGATGCTCAAGAGTATAGGCATATACTCTTGTCTTGAAGAGATGTAGAATAGACGTAAACTGTATTTATTAGGGCTCGCTGAGGCAGGAAGTGTGGTCCATTCCTTAGCAGTTAAGTCGTTCCAAAATCGGGCGATTTCGTGCGGGTTTTTTAAAGTTCTCTATAAAAAGGTTGAACAATTATTGCTGCGATGATCTATGACGGCATATGCTTATAACAGGTCTAACGGGAAAAAAAGAGGATTTTATCGAGAGTGTTCTTAGCCATGTTTCAACAAAATCGGTTCAGCCGTTTTTTGGCGGGATTTTTGAGTTTTCTACAGTTTTTGTTTGTAATGGTATTTCTTGCTTATTATTGTTTTTAACCCCCGACCAAAAAGAGGGGTTTATAGGTTTGACGTGTGTATATATATATCTGTATATCTGTGAGTATATCTGTGCCATCGTAGCTCTCAAACGGATGGACCCATTTTGATCAAGTTTTTTTGTTTAAAAGCAAAGATTTATATATATATAATAACGTACTGAAAGAGAATTTCATCGAGAGTGTTCTTAGCTATGTTTCATCAAAATCAGTTCAGTAATTTTTTTGTCGGGGGTTTTTGAGTTCTCTAAACTTATACTTGTTACTTGAAATTAACAATATTAAAGAAAATAAAAATAAAAACAAAGTATGTAAGCAAGTACCTACATGTAATCATCTTTCCATAGAAATAGTCTGTTATGCTCTGACAAGGTGCATGGACAGCATAGTCTACATAAACGGCGGATTTTTTCACGAATTATGAGTGGTACCAAAAAAAAAATATATATATATGTTCATAATTAGTAAAATGACCTCCTTTAGGACTAGAACAGTGTAGGTACCACAATAACCAACTCGAAATATGCGCGATGTACTGACAGTTTTTGCGCATTCAACGACCATCTTAAGTTTTAGGGCTTAGGCATGGTTTAGGGGATTTTTTAATTACGCATGCCGCTCTTCGATGACTCATGTAAGCGTTAAAATTTGATTAGGTTTATTTTGATGACGTTGCAAGCTGGTATGCGCATGCAAAAACCGACAATCTCAGTTGCCTAGCGAGAGGTAACATCCGAGATCGTGACTAGATAATATCTTATTCGATTACAATGTGGATGATTTTATTTTATCATTGGATTACTAATATGGTTATTTCCATTTAAGAATAAAAAGGTTAGTAAGGAGGTTACAATGATTCCTGGAGGTGGGTAAGATTTTGTGTATTTTTGTGTATTTTGTGTATTTTTTCTCAACTGTATAGTAACCATATACTAAATATATTAGTGTGATAACTGATAAGTAAGTGAGCTACCAACATGTTGGACTGGGTTTAACCGCTGACCTCTATTATTATCACTGGATTGATGACTAAGAAATTATTGTTTGCCTTTTAATAGCTACATTGTTTAATGTGGGCAGCCACTGCCCACGCTGCAATAGCGAATTAGACATAGACATAGACATAAATTTATTTGTGGAAGACACAACACCAAAAATACATAGAATATACAAAAATAAATAGACAAGAAAAACTGTGTCCGCCACAAATCGGTTCCAGCTCAGCATACTGCTGGCTGCGAACAGCCGGCGCTGGTCTTACGTTGGAACCGACGGTGACGTCACCCACGGCTAACGCACAAAATATATAATTAAAAAGAAATACAAACTATCTATAACACAAGTAAGAAGACTAATACAAATAATACTAAACTAAAAGACAAATTAATTAAAAAAACAGAAAGTAACAAGTAACAACACACAACAACAACAATTCATAGATAGATTTATGTATTTATTGCCACCGTTTAAAATGTACGTCAATTAATAAATTAATGACACATTCGCACGTGGAGATTCAAGTAAGCGTGTCTATAAGCTGTAAAATTTGTATGAAAAAGCCAGTTTAATACTAATAAAAAACTAATAGTTCTACGAACAGTAGACCTCGCGGCAGAGCTTATTTGCTGCTCACCTTGGATCATCTATACATAATACCTACATAAAGTGGGCTTAGGAGGCCGTATATACAATTTTGGCCGATTTCGCAATTTTAAGTGATTTTTACAGACGTTATTTCACGGTTTTTTTTCCCAGAAGTTTAAGCACCTTGAAAGATCAATTTAATTTTAATACACACTTAATACAAAAATAGGATATGTTTAGATGCCCTTAAAACAATGTATATTCTTATAATAACAAATAATAAAAATGGAGAAAACGTAAAATCAAGAAAATTATTCAGCGCTAAAATGCATCAAGCACATCCACGCGCCCTCACTGTTACACGTAATCTGAAGTTGGTTCATATCTCGACAACCACTTGACCAATTCTGTTCATTTTTACTATAAATTGTAATAATTGTGTACTTTACCTACCTATCAAATATCATTATAATCGGTTGGTAATTAACGCCGCAATAAACTTCCCCCCTTTTTATGGGAACCACCCTTCTTATCAAAAATCGCCGACGACAAACATTTTTTAATCATTCATAGAACCTATATACCAAGTTTCATCAAAATTGGTTCAAAATTACGCCCTGTACGCGTGTACAACAAACAAACTGACGAAAATTTGGCCAGTTGATGCAGAGACGCATTGCTCGCTTCGCTCGCTCGGTCAATGATGCAGAGACGCTTCGCTCGCTCGGTCAATTAAAACTTTACAGTAAATTTTACTATGGAAACTAACGTGGCTTTCACACATTTTAAATAAAACTACGGATCGTGAGTGCCCCGTAATTTATTTAAAATTTACAGTAGATCTATAATAACAAATAAACAAAATATAAGTAACGTCAACAAAAACAAAAACAAAGAGAAAAACAAGTTATATTTTAATTTAAACCCAAACTGCATGTAATGATCCATAAATATAATGTGTTATAGTTGAAGACTAAGAACACGATAAAATATCGATCCCAGAAAAAGGTTTGTTATATCTGACTATTTTGACTGAATGCCATGAGTGGCACTTTGACAATAACTTATCATGACATGTCTTTGTTTACAAAAATATTTTATAATTAAAAACCAGAGTATAGCTCCAATTGTATGTTTATCTTTAATTGTAATGGAAGTCTGTGGTTTCAATTTTATAAATTGCAATTCTTAAGTAGGTACGTACCTACTTAGATTAAAAAACCTAGGTACTGTTGTGGTTAATACTAACCATTAATCAGAATTTATATCAGTAGGTACAGGTTCGCAGTTTGTTTATAATGATAAAAATAAATTAATCGATTCCCGGGAATTCCTGGTCATCTAGGTGACCGGTCACGAATTCCTGTGAGGGAAAATGTGTGTGTGTGCGTGTGTGTGTGTGTGTGTGTGTGTGTGTGTGTGTGTGTGTGTGTTTGTGTGGTGAGGACTGTAGCTACAATCCTCACCATATTCTCAAGAGTAAATAAAACTTATAGATAATGTGGAACCGGACCCAATAGCACGAACCGAATTAATGAGAGGATGCTATAGAAATAAGTTTAGTAGGTTATACAGAAAGGGTATAATCCGTATGGAAAATGTTGTAGTGCAATCTTCCTTTCGGATTAACTTTGCTTGTTTAATTGTTTCATCACTGACGACTACTCTTCTCATTATGAGAAAGATGAGTCCATAGTTCACCACGCTGTCTAAGTGCGAGTTGGCAGTCTTCGCATATCTTCAAATGCGTTAAGAACACTCAGACCAACATAAAAATAAAAAAGTGGGCATTGTGCTACCCATGTCTTGAACTTGTTGTAATCTCAAGTAAGTGTGACAGTAGGTAAACAGCGACCGACGAAATAATTTGTTTCAGAAAATTGCATTCTCACTCAACAAAACGTAATAATGTATGATTTTTCCGCAGTTTCATGGTTAGCTCTATAAGAATTAATAACATACATAGAGTTTCCCAACGGGTGGGCCTCAAAATGAACATGGACAAAACGAAGGTTATGTCGAACGCCCATGTAGTGCCCACCCCAATATCTGTGGGGAACTCCACTCTTGAAGTTGTTGACGAATACGTCTACCTAGGACAAACGGTCCGATTAGGCAGGTCCAACTTTGCGAGGGAGGTCAATCGTCGTATCCAACTCGGCTGGGCAGCGTTCGGGAAACTTAAAAGCGTCTTCTCGTCCAATATACCCCAGTCCCTCAAGTCGAAAGTTTACAACCAGTGTGTGTTACCAGTGATGACATACGGCACTGAAACGTGGTCCCTAACTATGGGCCTTATAAGGAAGCTCAAGGTCGCGCAGCGAGCTATGGAGAGGGCTATGCTCGGAGTCTCTCTACGAGATCGAATCAGAAATGAAGAGATACGTAGACGTACAGGAGTCACCGATATAGCACAGCGGATTAGCAAGTTGAAGTGGCAGTGGGCAGGGCACATAGCACGTAGAACTGATGGCCGATGGGGCCGAAAGGTTCTCGAGTGGAGACCACGTACCGGCAAGCGCAGCGTAGGAAGACCAGCCACGAGATGGACAGATGACCTCATACAAGTGGCAGGAAGACGCTGGATGCAAGCCGCTTCCAATCGGTCTTTTTGGAAATCCATGGGGGAGGCCTATGTCCAGCAGTGGACTTCTTATGGCTGAGATGATGATGATGAATAACATACACGTTACAGGTAAGTCAGAATTACACTTAAGATAAATTAACTAAACTTTATAATAAATACCTAATAGCATAAATAAAATGATATATTCGATTTAATTTAAATTATATAGATATTTTAATTATATAGATAGAATTATATTTATAGGTCTACAGGTGTATAGTAAAAAATAATTGTAAAGGAATATCAAGAAACCTCTTTTCGGCTTACGTCATTTCTGTCTAATCTTGTATAGTAAGTCTAATATACCCATTTAGGACAATACATTCGCTATAGAACAGAATAACAAAGGTAAGCTTTTGTGACTAAACAAGTAATTTTCCAAAGAATTAGCCGGCATGTATGTAGGTGATGAACGGCGACGTCGTGACTTGATGTACGATATAGCCACAACCAGCTTTTGTGCGGGGAAATACGCTCTGCATCACACGCAACCTATTACGCAACCTGCACGTCTGCACGACTTGAAACATGTGGTGTGTGTACTATACCGGTTATCGAGTCATCTTCATTTACACACCTCTCGGACAAACAATTAGGAGAAAGTTAAAACAAGGAACGAGGAAGGAAATAAATTAGGAGGTTTTCGACACTTTCCTTTTAGAAACCTATACCTACTGACAATTTAAGGCGCAATTGCAGCTTGACTTAATAATTTATAAAGTCTTGGAAAAAAAATAGAATACACCATTCACGCCAGCGCCACGCAATCATATAAATTGTGCCTAAAAATCATACAACCGAAATAAATCCCTTTTAATAATACAAGATGTTTGGTTAGATGATATTTATCATTATACCTAAAAGGAATGTAAATAACATTATTTTTCTTCTTCGTGATCTATGTACACAATTAGAAGAAAGTTTGACTGTCGACACACAATAACTGATGGTAAAGTCAGTCTTACAAAATTGTCTGAAGGTACGCTCCCATACAAAATAAAATACAAACAAGTATAAGTTTAGAAAACTTAAAAACTCCCGACGAAAAAGGGGATGAAATATAGCTAAGAACATTCTCGTTGAAATCCTCTTTCAAACAAATAACTAGATCAAAATCGGTCCATCCGCTTGAGAGCTACGGTGCCATAGACAGACACACAAATACACAGATACATAGATATACTTATACATAGTAACAGATACACATATATACAGTAACAATGGTATAAATACAAATACGTCAAAAGTTATAGCACCCCTCTTTTTAGGTCAGGGGTTAAAAAGGAGACTTATTATGCTCTTGTGTACATTTTTATGAAAAGTATATACACTATCGCTGCATTTTTATTTTTATATAAATTACCTGCTAGAGGCTTTAAAATGTAAGTATTTAATATAAAATATTGACGATAAAATATAGTAGGTATAATTTGATTAGATGTGAGAAGTCGTTAAATTTGTCTTTATTTTGTGAAAAACTATGAAACATACATACATATATTTTACAGTTGGTTTTTCATTTTTTTTAATATTATTCTTAAGTAGTAATCCTGGTTTTTTTCTCATATTGCCCGTCGTTTATCCGAACACTAGAACACTAAGTATAATACTACTTTGATTTGTGATAGAGTTCATAGTTTCATATACTTTTAGCATTGTTTTGTTCAATTGCGATTGTCTGGTAGAGTTTTTTTTATGCGACAGGGTAAAATAAACCGCCAAGTTGCCAACTACCTATCATGTACAACTCAGACATCTTATTTGCAAATTATGTATTTACTTACACCAATGTGTATACAATTATAAACGTTTTTGCTATTGGTATCGGTCTTTAAAAACCTTTAAAACGAAACTTATATGAGTGTCCTCTGTGGACGACTTTATTGTCGATACGCATTAACTACAGGTAAATAGGTGGTACATGGCACACTCACTACAAAGGAGAGATAGAGGTAGAGCTTTCATAGTCCTAAAAAAAAGAACGAGAGAGAAAGTTTTGTAGACATGGAGGATGGAAAGGTCTCTACTAGGAATCAAAATCGACATGTATTTATTTTCTTTTACCGCTATTTAGACATTTTTATCAAAGTAATGGAAACGCAATCGTTTGAATCAATTCTTTGTTACATTTTTTTCGCAAGCGTACACTTACAATCACATTACCAAACAGTCTTTTTATAGGTATGTTAGTTTTACTTTTTTATGCAGTTTCATTCCATCCGGCAATTGTTAATTATCTCTTGAAACCGTATACAATTCTATGGCTATTTTTAACGTTGTCATAATATTGTGTTGGAGAGAGGCATTCGTTCCAAATCACGAATGCTCCGATTTTACCTTTTATTCGCTACTCGTGCTTGGTGTGAAATTTCAGTTAGTGATTTTTTAGTCTGCGATATTATCGATATGAAATAAGTTACATATTTTTTTTCCTTGATTTTGGCATTATTTGCTTATTTTGCTCATTACTGATTTAATAACAAAAATAAATAAAACAAGATATTGAACATAGCAGGTTGTTAGGTACATTCTAATTTTTTTTTATCTGATGAACTTCAATATTTTGAAGAGTACACAATACGTGTAAATCTTATTTAAATTTACCTAAATCTCTTTCAACCTTTACTGCTTAAGACTGAAATCCACAACCTATGTGCTCTATCTTCGACCGGATCGTTGTTTCTCTGTCAGGTAAGATAGCGGTCAAACTATAAGTTAGACTTATGTAATGAAAAGAAAAACGGACTGTAGAATTTGCTGCTTATACTAATGCTGTGTTGTCCTTATTATAGGTATGTTTAAGCCAGAAATAAGAGTCATTTTTGAACTGTCTTTAATAGATAAGTGTGTAAAACACTCAAATTTAAGAAGACTAAATTACAGAAGAAAATTTATTGCAAGTTATTACTATCAAAAGCCCATTATTATTACAAGCTTTTTATCAATTTCACTGGTATATAACAATAATGTTTAGATAAATGATAATGTTTTTAATGTTTTACTTACCTTGCAAGGCACATTTGAAACACTTGCACATTACACGTGTATGAAATTTTACAAGCTTCCATAATTTTGATGACAATACAATGAATAGTAAATGAATAGTGATGCTGTATCCAGGTCTATCTCCTTAATGGATAAGAAATTTTGCCAAATAGGTAAAAATTGCAAAATGAAAATATGGAACAGTTATAGGATCATTTCGTTGTCCGCCCATGTCCTCCCCGTTCTTTGTCTACGATATATCATGACCTTTATATTAGCAATGCGTGAATGTATCGAGTTGAAATTTATTAAAAACCTAAGTCTACGGTCTCTACCTAGAAACTGAAATAAAACAAGCTTCTAAGTTAATATAATATAGAGAAAACCATATAAATAACCATCTTGATCATACATTTTGACACTCGCAAGTAAACCAAAAGCTATAAACTATATTTTGACCTAATCTCAAGGATTTAGCAAAAAGAAAATTCTTACAGTATAAGTAAAGTAAAATACCAAAAATCTATAATTTGTAGTTAAATCCCAGTTCGGAGGCGTCAGTAAAGGTTTTAGATAAGCACAAAAGAGTCTGATGGCTCGATGTGAACTTCTTTAATTGTCTTTTTCATTTTTCGCTTTATTTATTTTCTCTCGTGAACTTCTTTAATTGTTTTTTTTTACGATAAGCATAAAAGAGTCCAATGGCTCGATGTGAACTTCTTTAATTGCCTTTTTAATTTTTCGCTTTATCTAATAATTTTCTCTCGTGAACTTCTTTAATTAACGAACGTTTTTATATATTAGTACTAGCCATTGCATATTATATAATATGCCATTGTTTACTTACTACCGAAAAAATATATTTATTAATTGTAATCCTTTCTGGCTTAATTTCTAATTAATATAGAAAATTGTGCTTAATAATGATTGTTAAAAAGAGCATCATAAGAGCAATGAAATGAAATCCGTTAACCGGACCCCAGACAAGATAAGACACAAATTGCGATTGCAAATTGCGAGAAACTTCCTTGTTTTCAACTACACTACAGGACTAGCAGAAAGTCGGCGAATTACCGCCCATTTCTCGTTGAAATCCCAAAAATCCGTACCCGGCGATATCGATCCACATGCCTGTTGCGTACTGCACAATAATGGAATTCTTTGCCGCCATCTCTGTTTCCTGAGACTACAATCTTGAAATTTTCAAGGCTAGAGTGAATAGATATCGTCTAGATCGACGAGCTCCATCCTTGGCCACACCGTCGTTTAACATCAGGCGAGTTGGTGGTCAATCGTAGATCTATAATGTACAAAAAAAAAAAACTACAAAGTTTAGTTTGGTTTTCAGTTAGAGCCATGTTACCACGGTATATGAACGTGAATATGCGCACGGGAGCGTCGGTCTATGAAATAAATTCATACTAGGCTGGTTTTCTTTATCCAAATTGTTGCAGTAATTCTTAAGCCATGGAATTTCCAAAAGAAACAAGTATAATTGGAATGAAACAAATTTTAAGACATTTATCGCGTATATTTTACATAATGAGTAAAAATCGCGAAAACCTTAGAAAACATTAAACAAGTATAACTTTAGAAAACTCAAAAACCCGCGACAAAAAGCTGAACCCATTTTGATGACACATACTCGATGAAATCTTCTTTCAAACAAAAAAGAAACTAGATAAAAATCGGTGCGTTCGTTTAAGAGCTACGATGCCGCAGATAGACATACAGTTACACACATATTATATACACAGATACACAGATAGACACGTCATACTTATTTACCGCCCTTTTTGGGTCGAGGGTTAAAAAAAACAAAATTCTACTTATCAACGTACTTTATTGGTGTCGTTTAACTAATTAAATTTGTTAGTTACGTATTTTTATCAAGTAAGTAATTGAATTTAAACACTAAACTGGCTCTATCTACAAGCGACCAGAATTTGGTTATAAAAAGCCAGTTACAGAATTATTTTTATACTAATACTATATATATCATATCTATTTATTTATTTAAAGTACCTACAGGTAGAGAAGATGGCTAACACGTTTAATTAAATAGCAACTATTGCTATGACGCAATAAAATGCAAGTCCGCTTGGTCCAGGTCAACTACATACAGACACTTTTAGAGTACATCTCGTTCATCGTCGTAGTTTATAGTATAGCTCTTTTCTCATATATTATGGCGCATGGCAAAGCGCTGAAATGTCCGGTCAAGCCGGCTGTCCTTATAATGTACTTGAACTACTACTTACTTACTTGTACTTGTACTATTGTACTTGAGTCATTATACTTAAACTTCAGAGTGCGTCAATTAATTGTCGATAATAAGTCTAGGCAAGGGGCAAGAGCTGGATGAGATCAGTACAGGACCGGAAAGAAGGCTTATCCAGCTGTGGGTCGATCAAGGCTGAAATGATGATGATGAAGTCTAGGTATCAAAGTAAGTGATTTTTTCCTTGTTTTATTGCGAAAAAAATAATTGTTCATGCGTTTTGTCGAAGGTCCTACATTACCTACATAAGTTTCAGTTGATATTTTTCCAGAATTCAGGATTGGTCTCTTAGTACATTATGATACGTGTGTGCTAAGTTGGTCATTACAGTCGAGGCGTAATAGAGCCGAGAGTGTAATGACCATAATGCACACGCGATTCATACGACGTTTTTCAACACACTTGTGAGGAAAAAAACACCCAAAAAAAACATATAATAAATAAACACTATAACTGAAATATTTAATTTAAGTAAAAACTGTTGAAATTAAAAAAAAAACTGTAAAGTAAAGACACTAGTGCGTAATAGAAAAGTCATAAGCACGGTTTATAGCTGAAATATTTAATTTAAGTAAAAACTCTTTGTCGAAATAAAAAAAAAACTGTAAAGTACACTAGTGCGTAATAGAAAAGTCAAAAGCACGCGTGTTTTATAGGATACTTTTCGGCCATAAAAACGGTTCAATAAGGGCCACTTTACGAGCAAGTGTGTTGAAAAAGTATTTTTCATTACTCATACTCTCATAGGTCTGAAGTTGCCTGAGGAGCGGGTTGAAAGTAATACTTTCAGCCCTAGGGAGAATCGCTTTCAACTGCCAGCTGTCAAATAAAAAAAAACATATTACTTCACATATTTTCTACAGTAGGTATAATCTGAAATGTTGCCAAGTATTTTTGTTAGTTAGCATCTACAATACCAGTAGATACAGTTGCAAAGCTGAAATCCACGCCACGCGGCAACGGAATGAGAAGCGGAAGAGGAAGGGAGGAGAGGGGAATCGGACCGCATTTACTACTTTGACTAATATTTACCTGATATTATGAATAATATCCGGATAAAGTGATTAATTTATTATATTATCTAGAAAATTTTGTAATTACATATAATGACCAGTCATTATGTATAATATTCAATCTTGGCCTTGACTGGCCCTTGTGGCTCAGTTGGTAGTATGTCTACCTGCTAAGCTGTAGGTCGTGGGTTTGATCCCCACCCAGGTCAAACATTTGCGTGATGAGCATGGATGTTTGTTCTGTGTCTGGGGTCTATGTAGGTATCATATGTATATATTTACAAAAAAAAGTATATATGTATTCTATCAGCCATCTAGTTCCATTCCATAGTACAAGCTCTGATTAGTTTGGGCTAGATGGTGTTGTGTGAAATGTCCCAATATATTTTTTTATTTAATCACTATGACTGTAACATATATACGAAACAGAACCATACTTAGGTCTTAGTTTAATTTCCGATTTTTCTATACTTACTGAAAATCACATCTTGTATATACATGACTGTAATTACGTATTAGTTAGGTGCCGTATGTATGTAGATGATAAAACCTAAATTTTATGTTGAAAAAGTAAATTAAAGAAAGTCGTTAAAGAGGTCAATGTACGATATACCGTATACCGCGTGAAATTAACTTGCCTATGAACTTTTACTTACTACTACTACACACATTCTTTTTTAATTAATTTAATTCTATTAACCCGCACTTGGCCAGCGTGGCAGACTATGGCCTAACCCTTCTCACAATGAGAAGATGGCCCGTTCCCAGCAGTGGGACAGTTTGTACAAACAGGGCTGATAAAAAAAAAAAAAAATTCTATTAACTACAACAACAAAATTATTCACTGTTCTGCTCAGTAAGAATTTTTACTAAAAATACAATGAGTAAAAGTCATGTTTTGATAGAAAAGCATTTTTTAAGTTTATTTCATCGTTGAAAATTTAAAATACTATTAAGGGTATTAATACAATCACACGGGAGTTTGTGGATTCTATAATCACTCTAAAATATTATTTAAAAAAAACGATTAAAAAAAAAACGGAAAATGTCACGTACCTATGACATTTTAGATTTGCAACGACGATTTCTAACAGGCATCGTGGTATGCGATAAGCCCGGGTAGGTGCCGTTTCCGCTACGCTCAAATACCTACCATGGTAATCATTATATCACCCTACAGTAAGTACCGGCATCGCTTGCCGTCTCTCGCTACAGTACCCGCTCGTCTGCACCAAGTGACGCTAGTGCTATCATAATTTTATTAAAATAACATGTTATTATTCTAACCTCAGGAGACTACACCAATTCTTGAGAACACGGCACGACGCTACAAACAAAGGTACGTCCAAAATTGCCTTGAAAATGTCATAAAGTCGTAAGTAGGCACTTTAAGCTGTTAAGATATTCAAATGGTGTTTTGTACAATCACAACATTTTTGTTAGAATGTTACATACATTGTAAATGACGTTACACGTCATGGTCAAGTTCAAAGATTCATTGCAGTGTAATTAAGACACAACAATCGAGAATTTGTATTTTTTTCTATCAGCTAACGGCCGATTTGGTATCCAAAAAAAAGCAACAAATTGGTATCCAATATATAAAAAACGCAGACCAGGCAGACCACACAAAAGATGGAGTGATGACATAACCAAAGTAGTTGGAAAAGAGTGGAGTAGAATAGCCAGGGACAGGGAATTATGGAAACAGATGGAGGAGGCATTTACCGCCAAGAGCGGCCCTCTCATTCAAAATCACAAATAAATAAATAGCATTATATAATATATCATAATATGTAGATTACTAAAACTCTGTTTGGAATTAATTTAAGGGAATAAAGGCTTATTATTATTATAACGGCCGATTTGAACATTTGATCTATGTTTACCATATTGAGATTAATATAAAAATCTATTTATAGAAGAAAATTGTAATGACATATATATACTTAAACTTAAATAAAACTAAACTAAAATTAATAATACAACTTAAATAATACAGATATACAACTTAAATATACTAAAGAACACTGAATTTTTGAATAATATTTAAAAATCAAATATGTGTTGGTGCCCTTGTGGTACAGTTCCTAGAACGCTGTCTGCATTCCCTAATGACATTCTTTGTGCGAGGAATGAATGAGCCAGCTCTCTTTTCACCAGAGGCGTCGACTAAACGAGCTGATATTGTTTTTATAACTTTTTTGTGTGATCAATATTAAAATTACACTATTACAATATTTCATTACTACACTATATTTAAAACAAAAGTCTTACAATCAAATTACTAGAATATTAATTTATAGGATATTAATAACTTAGTTTTTTTTTAAATTACTAATCTATTTTTTAAATTATTCTATGCTACTTATCTAACAATTTAGGCTGTAAAGCGTATCAAAAATGTGGTACCTTTTCATAAAAACATTACCCTCTTTATATAATACACCTACGCTTTTCACTACTATTACCATAATTTACCAAAATATTATCTCAGTGGGAAAAATCTAATCATAGGATTCTTAAAAAAATAGTAATACAACAATCTCTAACATTATTTTAAATATTATACCAAAACGTAGCTTGACGAAAATATTTATAAATACAATCATAGCTGAGATAACACAACTATTCCTAAGGTCATAGTTCAAGTGACTATAAGTTCAGTAATTATGCAAAATAACAATATTACCGACGACGAACTCGCCCACGTTTGTGTATTAATTATATTGTTAATACTTAATTATAGAGATAACACGTTTTACACAGAATTAATTTTTCGCATTTAAAAATTCAAGATTATTACGTTACATTATCTATCTATTATGTATAAATTACATTAATATAAATAATAATACGTTAATAAATAATATAGAAGATTGCATGAAGAGGACATAGCAATGTTTTATGTAGAAGGTGTTTTAATGAATCCTAGGGATTCATGAATGAAGGATTCTAGGATTACGAGTTAAATCTCGAGCGAAGTTAGGGATTTATGGTTACAATCCGGAGTTTAGTGATGCTCTAAAACATATCGCTATTCCAGAGGCACACGGGAATAATCGCATACTTTATTCTTACTCCTCCTGAGAGACAGTTTTTACTATATCCCAGAAGGAATAAGATTAATATATGTTTAGCAACACTTTCAAATGTAAGCATGCATATACCGACACCTATATTCTGTAGCCAAATTTTGATGTACGAGGTGTCTTTATCAGATGAATTCAAATTATTATAGACACATTGAAGTGTCAAAAGTTATTTTATCATCATCTCAGATATAAGAAGTCTACTGCTGGATATAGGTTTCTCATGGATTTCCACCAAAAAGACCAGTTGCAAACGGCTTGCATTCAGCGTCTTCCTACCACTTGTCTGAGGTCGTGTGTTCCAGCTCGTGGCTGGCCTTCCTAGGCCGGTGTGAGGTGTCCACTCTATAAGTTTTGGGCCCTATCGGCCATCAGTTCTGCCCACTGCCACTTCAACATGCTAATGCGCGTGATATATCGGTATGACTTTCGTGCGTCTGCTGAACTCTTCATTTCTAATTCTGTGTATTCTTCTAGTATTTTTAGAATTTATGTACATTCAATACATAAATACATATCCATTTATTTATTAGATTTTTTTACAATTAAATTTATAAAAATAACGTACATATTTAAAAAAACTTAGAGATATATTATATCAATTCTCTTTTTTAAACTATCACGGTCATTCATTAACACACTATTATTATTAACGTGAACCACGGTAAATATCCCGTTAATAATAATAGTGTTTTATATCAATTCTGTTATGTCATATTGGAGGACTTATGGAGATTATAAATTTGACTGCATTTTATAGGATTGGTTATTACTTATAAATCAATCAAATCAATATTATACTTATTACTTATCATTATGGTCGCATATAAATAATCATGTCGCTAGGTCTACTGTTCGTAGAACTACTAGTTTAAATATATTATATTCCTTGTTGTCGGTATATATAGTAGCCTCAGCACACACATCCGTCCAGCCGTTTACGAGTTGAGTGTGATCTGTGAGTGGGTTATACTGTTATACACATACACATGCAAACTTTAACATTTCATAGCGATGTCACGTTTTAATGAAACGTCGCTCTTCATGCTCTTCTAAAATCTTCATTCGTTATGCATATAGAGTCCTGATTGGTTGTTTTTTTCGTATATTTGTGTATATTAAGAAACAAAACCAAACACGGAAATCATTAATAATAATCATTATGTCGAACGAAGTTTTTGGACAATTTGGAATTCTCGTGATATGTGAGTGACTTTCAATAGGTGCATACGTTGACATTTTTTGAATCGTCATTTTGGTGAGATTTATGGTTTTAATTTAAGTCCATGGCTACGCTATGCAAAGCGTAGAATGAATAGGTATTTGCATGCACATGTATAGGTAAAGCTAACGTGTTACATCTATAAATTCATCAACACTGGATGGGAAGTGTTGACACATAGACAGGTGAGGTTGTAGTCAAACGCAGACAGAGTTTGTTGCAAAAATCTTAAACGTCACTATTAACTCTGGTTAATATTCAAATATCATAATAGAATTGAGTGACACCCTGCTGATCAAAGGTAGCTCAGCACATTTTGGTCCTTATACACGCAGTTTTTGAATGATTTTTTAAAGTTTTGTAGTGCTGCGATATCATAAGTTTCGCCTAGTACTTTTTGTATGACCACTGATACAACAGAATAGTTTTGTCACCTGCAGACTAAAGGCCACACAAAAATCTGTCATAAATCTATCTGTAAGAATAGTTTGTTTTCCAATGCACGCATACTATCTTCGACTAAGTTAGGTACCGCAGCTGCGTCTTTCTTGCACCTGACACTTTTTTACCCGACTACGCAAAAAGAAGGGTTCATGTTTTCGAGATAATGTATGTATGTATGTGTGCGTAACGCTATTAATGTTAACTTTTGTTTCGGAATTTAGTTGCAAAAAAAAACCGCGGCTTACAGTCTGCGGTTGTCGGAACCGTTTGCTGCTAAGGAATCACGCTCGAGTGAGTTTAAGCTCTTCAACCTCAATTGTGAGCCCAACCACCGGAAAAACCAATACCTTTCTTTCTTATGAGTTTATTTTCACTTGATGATTGTTTTGCTTTAGTTATGTGGTTTAGAAAGCCCTTAGAAATAATTAGATGTTGCGTAACTTTTTCATTAAACTTTTTGTTCATTATACTTATGGTGCTCTCATTTTGGTATTATGGGAAAATAAGTTAATTAGTATCATCCGTTCATTTTCCGTTAGTCTTCAGACAAAAATAAACAAAATATAAATAAATACTAAAGATTTACGGCCTTACCGAAAAACGTTACTTAACTTTAAGCAATGCTTAACATATTTTGTCAACTTCTCGCTGACACATAATGACACTTGCGGAAAGAAGACGGAGAATTTAAGATGTTGGTTAAAGTTAAATTAGGTTTTTCGGTAAGGCCCTTAAAATAAATGAAATTCTTAAATTTAGATCTTCAACTCAGAGAACAAGAATAAGTAGGTATTACTCTTGTAAAAGAGTAAAATAATCGTATATAATGATTATACATAATAGCGAATATAATGAAATTTCTATAAGACTAATCTGAAAAAAAAAAATATACTTAAATAAATAACTTTTAAAATCGGTCCATAAATTACGGTGTTATGCTTAACCTAACACACAACAAAAATATTAGGTACTAACTTGAAAACCTTCCCCGTTTCTGAAGGCGGTTAAAAATATACATCTAGAAGGCTTTGTTCTAAGTGATTGATATACTAATAACCCTTATGACGTTGCAGGCCGTCTTGGTACTTGTTAAATGAGACGTCAAGTGCATGCGCGATTTTTTTTTTGATTATTGCAGCGCGCTATTAAAAAATAAATCAAAAATAGAATTTGTATGAAAATTATAGGTATATAAAATTTATATCACTGTAATCGTACTGAATAAAGCTAACTGAAGACAATGTGCAGCTCAAACTGTTGGTCCTAGAGATATGAAATGAAGTGGGAGTACACCTTATATGCAAGTAAGAGCGCGGAATGTGGTTAGTTTCAACCGACTTCAGAAAGAAGGAGGTTACTAATTCGGCTGTTTGTTTTATGTCTGTTACCGCATAACTCCGTCATTTGTACATAAACCGATTAAAAAAATTCTATTTTGTTTGTATCCCATCGAAATCTCATCAAAATCGGTTCAGTTATTTGGTTTTTAAAATAAAATTGCGCAATTATAAGTATAATATAACTAAAGTATAACTATAATTATTTGTGTAATTATAATGACGGATATATACAAAATTTACTATGATGTCTATATTAAAAAATTAAACAACATAATCTTAGTTACTCCTGGTTCCAATCATTAAAAAAATCGAAATCTTGTAATTTTTAGAGCTAGAAATCAATTATTACCTATTGTCTAAAAAATTATGATAGCCAATAGCGATTTTACATAGGCAAATAAACATGATAACAAAATCTTCCTACATTACGTCGACACTTAAATAAACACATTTAATATTTATATCGATAATAAAAATAGCACTTGGACCTTTTTGTTTACGCCATACCTTTTATAATAAATTAACTGTAATCCATTGTCTTAGTCCTGAAATAGATTCTTGTGAAATCTATAAGAGAAATTACGTATAAGTACATTTATTATCGGTTGCATTAGTCACGTGACTAATTGCTACTAGTAGCAGCTAGTAAGTTCTTCCTAGACTGTTGAGTAAAACCCTAGTTCAAGGTTCTAAGCCTTAGGCTCAGTCAATTATATTGTCAAGCAGTATTGCGCTACTATTAGAAGAGTCATGTCGTAAGAGTCTTGAAATCGTTTGGACCACCACGAGATTCAATGCCCGCTAATTTGCGTATAATTTTTCTGTGAACCGAAGGTGAAAACTCTTCAGTCTTTAGTTGCTTGAGTGATATAAAATAATGATTTATTTAAAATTTAGTTTGTGCGAAAAATGGGCGGAGAAAAATTTGCAAGAACTGAAGAATAAGGAACATGATATGTTTGGATTTTATTCTGGTATGTTTACGTTACTGGTATTGATTTTAAATTCATTGTATTCTATGTACGGAATTTATATTTACTTCTTAGAAATGATCGTACCATATATAAATATACTACTATAATAATAATAATTGTTTCTTACCAAAAATATTACATACACATTTCGCAGTTACTATTGATATCTAAATTAGACTGTAACGCCTGTGTTTTAGAGTTCAGAGTATGAGTAAGCAAAGTTTGACTACTAAGTCTTAGAAGTAAATCAATTATCTGAGAAAATAATTAGGTATTAAAAGAACTATACAGATGAAACTATTTGTTTGCTATATGTTAGTAGGTATATTAATAAGAATACTCATCTCATCTAGGTGTGCTTGTAGTTTTTTAAACGTGAGCATTGTGGTCAAAAATGAGCGCGTAGACAGATAATACCGATTCACTCTGAAAATAAAAATACATTCCACTCCTTAAAATCACTTAATGTATTTTTATTTAGTTCGATAGGTACAATTTAGAGTTCTTAGTTTCAGGACAACTTTTGAGCACGTTTATTATTTTGTATTATCTGTTCAAAGTCAACACAATACTTTAATATAAAAGATGACTTTAATCTAAGTACAACAAAACAATAAACTACTACACAAATAAACACCTAATAAGTATTTTACAATTTGATTAAAAAACACAAATATTAAAATTTCATTAAAAAATCTATAAGTATATAAGTGAGGTGTTTTATTCTAAACCACATCATTACTAAACGTCGACACACAATACTTTATAATACAAAACAGGATGTAGTATAATGCAAGCAATCAAAGACTCATCTTGAATTAATTTTTAGCGATTAAAAATCTTGAATAATTTATTTTTTAAATATTTTTACTAGCAGCGTCTAAGCTTTAGCGTCAGCGTTATTAATAACCTTAATAGGAAGAACTGGATCTAATATAGCAACATAATAAAGCGACATCGTTATATGGTTGCTATTCCGAAAACACGTACGAAACGCTCTGGCTCCACTTTCATCGTACACACGTACCTGTGGAATGCGCTTCCTGAATGGGTCTTTCCGACTGGATATAATCTAGGTGTCTTCAAATCGCGAGTGAATAGGTTTCTTCTAGGCAAGCGCGCTCCATCGTAGACCGTAACTGTCAAAAAAAAAATATATTTTTAGTTATAATTCAAATTTTATTTTAGGCATCGTCTCGCGTTGTTTAGCTTTCTGAACGATTTATTTAAGTTTTTATTTGAATAAAATAAATATTGAAAGACATTTTCACACAACACGACCTTGTTACAAACTAAGTAGAGAAAAATGTTTCTTTTTTACTAATTCACATTATTTCGCGTTGCTATCGTGTTACGAGAAGGAACAAACAAATGAATAACATAGATTTTTGTGTTAATTTTATTTGATTCTGTGAGCAACTAGATTTCGCGAGCACATGAAAAAGCGTGTGATATAAAATAGTTTAATATGTGCTCGTTATTAGTTATTAAGCCGCCGAAAGGCCTTATAGGTATGTTATATTTTTATGGGTCTTCTCGAAAAATATTACTCAAATTTGAGCAATGCTCAGCATAGTTTGTCAACTTCTGATTTAATGAAATGTGACATTCTTGGAGAAAAAAACAGGGCATTTGAGACGATGATCAAAGTTAATAACGTTTTTCGGTTAGGCCGTAAATGTTTTAGTTATAAGCTAAGGTCTTACCGAAAAACGTTACTTAACTTTAACAAACTTCTTAAGTTCTCTGTCTTCTTTCCGCAAGTGTCATTACGTGTCACCCAGAAGTTAACAAAATAGGTTAGGCATTGCTTAAAGTTAAGTAAAATTTTTCGGTAAGACAGTAAATAGCAACAGGAATCTGTAATCTTCTCTCAAAAACGTGCAACAGCCGGCTAACCGCAGTTGAGTTATTAGTAACATGTTTAGGTATGAATTAGCATGATATCAAAAACAGGTTTAAATACCTCTTGAACATTATGATTTTGTGAGTGTGCGGTCAATCAAGTTCAATGTCATAGGCATGGTTACTTACCTACAATCAAATTGCTGAATGTATAGTCAGTGTTTGTTTTGTATTTTTAGGTTTATTTGTGGATTTTCCGCATTTCTCTCGCGGATCTTCCGCATTTACTAGGTAAAACTGTCTGGTCAACTAACGCGACGCTCTAACTTTTCCCCAAACAAACCAACGAAAGTAAATGGAATTCATAATTTTGCGCAAAAAATTGTTACTTAATGAATAAAAAATAGTGACAGGGATGCATTTATTCCAAGAACGGGTATACCCGTATAAGTACTAAGTATTTACTATGGAAAACTAATACATTATATTAATTCTAATCTAAAACTTTTTAGATACCTACCTATTTTTTTTTAAATGTAGTGAAAACCGACAGAGTGAATTGAAACATAAAAAAATTAAAGGCAAGTTTCATCATGATCTCAGCCGCAAGAAGTCTGTTTTTTGCACTGCTTGTGTTTTTTACTGTTTTTACCCGACTACGCAAGAAGGAGGGTTATATTTTTCGAATGTATGTACATTTGTATGTATATATAATTTATGTTTGTTTCTATATTACGTAGACAGTCTAAACAGCTTGATTGATTTTATTCGCATGGTGCCTTTAGATTATTCTTCACTCCCTGAGTGTAATAGGCTACATTTTATCAAATAATGTGCTTTTATATAAGTACATAACCTCGAAAGAAATGTTTCGTAAAAAATAAGTGATTTTACTAGAATTATTCTAAAGAATCAAAATCATCATCATCATCTCAGCCATAAGAAGCCCACTGCTGGACACAGGCCTCCCCCATTGACTGCATTTATGTTGGCTTATTTAGAAAATAAACCTACAAAAATACACTCGTGGATCCAACCCTCAAAAAAGGTTTGACGGCTATTCGAAAATAGGTAAATTTAATGCATTGTGACTAAGAATTTCGGGGGGTGGGGGGTTGAACCCCCAAAACCCTCCCCTAGCTACGCCCATTTTGCCAGGGATGCTACTTTCCGGCGATGTTCGAGACTAAGTAGCTTCTTAGCTGATCCAAAAATATGGAAGAAGTACTCCAGACAAGATCGGGCCTGTGTTTGATATAGGCTCTGACAAACTTGCTCTGAGGATATAGTTAGATGAAGCAAATGCCCCGGCCAGAAGAAACGCTTAACTTTACTGAGGATGCCAAGTGATTGCTAGTTTAGACTCATTATAGAGTCGATGATAAAAATTTAGATCAACGCGTAAATCTTATACTTAAACTTAAGCCCCTCTTTTTGGGTCGGAGGTTATATAACAAACTTCTCGGCTGCCTGCACATATTCAATCCTTTCCAGAAAAAAAATTAAAATCACTCATTTATTATGAAAAAGTCTGTGAAGTGAAATATAATTTTTAATTTTGCATATTACATACCTACCTACTTACTTACTTACATGCATTGCACAGTCGGGTAAAAAAATGGTATTTGAGAAATCTTGGTCTCACCAAACAAACAAATTCGTAACTTGTAAAATTTACATTTGTCTAATAGGTATAATGTAAGCCAGAAGTTCCAGTGTTCCGGCTCCATTATCAGACCAGTTCCATATCATGTTATTGTATTGTCATTGAAGTTACGTATACGAAATCCTAGTGTGATCAAAAACTTCGTGAACTTAAATAAAAGCTTAAGCGAAAAGTGTCCAAATTTAGAGCCGTGAAATAATCAGTAACAGAATCACAACCGAGATATACAATAAATTCCGATTCTTCTTACTCACGGTGATGCTCTATCGTGAGAAAAACAGAAAGATATTAATTACCTTTGTCGTTCGTGCTAGTCAGAAAGACCGAGCCGTAAAGATAACTCTCTGCTGAAACTCAAAAACATTACTGTCGGCAACACTTTTTTACGCAAGATAGATCTACGATTGACCAACTTGCCTGATGTTAAGCGACGGTGTGGCCGAAGATGGAGCTTGTCGATCTAGAAGATATCTATCTATTCACTCCAGGCTTGAAAATTTCAAGATTGTAGTTCTCAAGTAACAAAATGTAGCGGCAAAGCATTCAAAGCATTCCATTCCTGTGCAGTATGCAACAAGAACGTAAATCGTTATCGCTGAATACGGATTTTTGACATTTCAACGAGAAATGGTATGGTGATTCGTCGACTATTGCTAGTCTTGTAGTGAAATTGGGAGGGTATAATTACATCGTGAAGCTCTTGCGCACAATCCCCGAACTGAATCGTGTAGAATATAGACAGATATGCTACTTTACGGCGGTGCTCGAGACTAAGTAGCTTCTTGGTAACTAGTTTAACGTCACCGACCTCATTGCTCGCCGGTCCACTGACTCTAAAGCTTCCAGATGATGCTTGGCTGATCTATCAAAAAGGTGGCAGCAGTACGTAACGGTGAGAAGTAACGCCTAACCTTATTGATGATGATGATAATGATGTCCTCCTTGACGTATCCGTCAACGGCGAACCCTGCTATATTCGGTTGTGCGCCCGTATGTGGCTGGCAAAACCAAATTTTGTCTTGAAAATTCTATTGCATGGCGCGCAGTGCAATAGTCCTTCAGCATTGTATGTATAGTTGTAGGAAGGCTTCGGACGGGTCTTCTTTAAAAGGCGTTTAGCATCTAGGTCTTGTTTGCGCTTTTCTTCAAAATTTGTAACAGCCTTATAAACAGAGTTGCGCCATTCACGTCTCTGTTGCGCGAGCTCTTCCCAACCTTCACACGGGATGTCACATGCAGTGAGATGGCGTTTCAGGACATCCTTGTAGCGTAAAAATTGGCCCCCAGGTGTGCGCTTTCCCTCCTTCAGCTGTGAGTAGAAGACAGCTTTAGGCAGCCTGGAGTCATCCATACGAACCAAATGTCCACACCATCTCAACTGACCTTTTATCAGCAATGCTTCAATTCCGCACAGCCCAGTTCTTTCCAATACTTCAGAGTTAGATACTCGGTCTTGCCACTTTATTCGAAGTATTGATCTTAAGCACTTCATATGGAAAGTATCGAGGCGCCTGATGTCACCTCTATAGAGACACCATGTCTCGGTGGCATACAATAATATGGGCAAAATTATAGCCTTATACACAGCGATCTTTGTGTGCAAGCGCAGATCATGCGAGTCCCAAACTCTTTTCCGTAACATGCCAAAAGATGCCGCAGCCTTTGCAATTCTTGAGGAGATTTCAGTTTCTAGGTGGTTATCGTTATCGTATTATTGATGATGCCAAGCTATTTACTAGCCAGTATAGTCTTAGATTCAAGGTAGTCTTAAAGTCCATTGTTATACTTATACAGTCTAATGTAATTTAAGAAGTACTGCATTTATTTTGTTGTTGCTGTGTACACATGTTTAGGAATACAATCTAGTTCGTATGTTTTATCGTATTTCTATTGTTAATATTCCAATTGTATTCTGTTTTGTGTGCCTAAATAAATGAATAAAAAAATAAAATAAATAAATAAAAAATTAAATCTCTGAAGGCACCTTAATAGGCATATTAGCTAATGTAGGATATTATTATAGTTAGATCTAATTGCAAGTTGGTGACGTCTATTCTTTGTTAAAGCAAACAATGCTTGTCGGCAAACTAAAGACAATTAATAAGACAATAAAGTCAATTTGCGATGCACTCGTATGTTGATATTTCCTTCTTTGTTCACTAGGAATAATGACGGCTGCTCGACGATAAGAACGATAAACCAATTAATACAAACAGTAGGTTTATTATATTATCGGTTATTTATTTACATATTATTCAATAATATTAACAACATGATACCGAGGATAAATTGTAAAAAGCTGAATGAAAATATTTTTTGAACTATCGGACGCGTCAGTTGCGAGTTACGGTCAATTTTAGCTATGTAATGCATTTACATTTGATATGATATGATATGATATTCTTTATTCATAATTATAATAAGTTACATGTCAGTTAATCAGAATTAAAATTAGCATTACAAGAGCACAATTAATGTCATAAAATAATAAATATTAACAATAATGTCGACACTCCTTCATAATATCACATGGTATTAATGTAATATTTCAACAGAAAAATATCAAATTGTAAAAATAAAATCATAGTAAATATTCGAAGATAAATTAAAAATGTCAATGTAATATAATTTTAAATGTCATAATATAGATGCAAAATCCAATATAGGCCTGTCCTACAATAGAAATAAAATAATACAAACAAATTATTAAATAGAGAGGTAGTTATTCTACGTTCGGAATGAGCTCCTCGACGGTATATGGCGCCATGTTAGACTATTTACACTAGTCTGTATTTATATTACGTCGCTTACCATCAGGTGAAGTGATGGTCAAACCTAGATCTATTTCGTATGAAAAATCTGTCATGTTTACACGACAAGTACACAGTGAGTCACCATTTTCTCTATTTTGTCAGTCTACCAGCAGACTAAAATCAACAATAAAAAGTGTACATTCGCAGAAAATAGAGTATACATACATACATAAAATCACGCCTGTTTTTCCTTAGGATAGTTAGGGCATCAAAGACCAATAAGGCCCTTTGACGCCACATTTGACCGTGATTAGAGGGTTAGATGAAGGGGACAGTGTATTAGAGGGTTATAAAGGAAAATGAATGATAAATTATTATCCGTATCGTAAGTATGCAGACTTGCATCTCAGGCTGAATTAGATATTCCTTTAACTGATGTTGTATTTTTTTGCTGATTGTACCTGCGATAGCCAAGGCGCATCTCATGAATTTTCCTCAAGTTAAAACCCTTTAGCTGTGTAAGAACTTAACCAGTTACACATAGAACCATTGCCCGTGCGCGTGTACTTAAATATTGCTTTCACTTTATTTTATTTTAGAGTGATTGTGTATACATTCGTATGTTTCCTACGTACATACGTTCCTTACGTACTTTATGTACCTATATACATACTTTTGTAATAATTAACCATCAATAGCACAAAAATAAATTCATCAGTTAGTGGAAACAATATAATTATTTACAACCAAATTAAATTCACATACCTGTGAATTTTACCTACTAGGCGTTTGTGGCACAAAATAATGAAGTATTTTTTGCGGTCATTGAACTATGTGGGGGAAATAAGGACAAGATAGTGGCACGTGCAAAATGTATTGTTTACATTTCTACATTCTCGATCACAAATAACAAAATAGTTACAGAAAATATGTGCACAAAAAACAAACGTTTCAGTTTCCGGTTTCATTTTCTATTATATAACAGGTATATAGCAGGTTACCGCCATCAATTAAAGAACTGCCGTATGGAATATTTCGAAAAAAGTAAAAAAAATTGGTTACTGGAAAAATGTTTTTACAATATAGACGAATTATTGAATAAGCACAATATAAATTATCCTACCAACTAGTTATTAAGATTTGACTTGATTGTTTAATTTTGATTGTTATTAACTTATTCTGACTTTGAAAAAAGTTAATTCCACATGCCAACAAATGGCAAAATAGGCCGGGCTGAATTCGTTTTAAGATCATGCTTGTACCCTATTTTTTGTGGATTAAATCCATTTCATTTCATATTAGCTTTATTGTGTCCGTTTAATAGAATGATGCAATTAGGTATTACAACTTAAGTTATGTTTATTTCAGCGCTATAGTTAGCGCAAGTTGGTCTATAGAACATTGTCCTAGGCCTATATTTATATCTATTGAAGTTTCCTGTTTATACAAGACTGTTTAGGAATTAGAAACATTTTGCCTTCATGATTTTTGTTTATATTACAGGGTTTTTCATTTATGTCAATGCTTTAATAATACAGATTCAGGTTATTCCAACACAGATTTATATTTCAACGCCATCAATATAAATACAATACATTATTCAGGTCATCTTATATTTTTATATATAATTCATAAATACATGTGAGTAAGTTGTCTATAAAAACAAACAATGCTTACGTAGTATGTCCAGTGTATTTCGATACATATGTATTCATTACAAATGATGTACTGATAGTACAATAGGTGGAGGAGAATATTTAACAAGAGAATGATTTTCTATAACATCATTTTATTAATGTTCGTATACATTGACAGACAAAAATACTGTTAGATTTTTAAAATCGTGATGCATATTTCATGCTTTTTGAAACATACAATAAAATTCATAAATAACGCAATCTTATATTTTTATCGTGAATATTTGATTATGTTAAAATTGCCGTAATTTTTGATTTGATAGTGGAGTGAAGATAGCAGCTAACTTGTGACATTCACTTAACATTGTTTTGAATCTGAATTAACGCTCATTTTAATAAATAAACAATTTTTGGACACGCCCAGCTTAAACATGGTATAAAAATGCGGACAAGCGTAAGTCTGATACCCGCAGCGAGGATTCTGTACAAACATATATTTGTGTTTTATTTGTACATCATTGGAATCATCTAGTCATGACAATATTTTTTCAAAAATAATTTCGACATATATTGATGTGATTACTAGTATTACTTCAATTATAACTACAATTCAAGAATTGTACTGTAAAATCTTTATTTGTGCTATAATAATATCTTGTTTTCTCTAATATTTGTTATTCTACTTCATTGGGAGGCAAGGAGTTTTTGTTTTGATTCAGTGTCAAAATAAACGGTATGAGTGGTTGTATTTTCTGATCGTTTTAAACAAAGCATAAACATAAACATGCAGCTCGATTTTTTAAATAGTTTATTTAGTAATAAGCTTGACCAATACATCTAGTTTTAAGTGTGTAACTATTTTTTTAAATGCAAATTAGATCTACGATTGACCACAAAACGAGGCTGGACAGACAGAGGATCAGATTTGCAACGAAATGATCACATAACGGTTACTTTTTGAGGCACGGATCCCTACAAATGATACGAATGCCGTTATTAACGGCTCTGTTGAATTCACCAGCAGAATCTATTTAGTTAGTTCCATTATCAAATAAAACGAAGTCGCGTTAACTTAATCTCGCATTTTTTTTCTTATTTTATAATTTTTCGAATGTGAAATAAAAATACACACATACGTATAAAACTCTATGCACCTCTGTTGAAGGCCTGACGTACAGAAAATCGGTTGTCGTCCTTCGTTCAAGTAACAACCTCAGGACAAATTTGCCGCTTCTTCTCACTTTGTTGCAAAAATTGCCATTATTTTATTACTTTTCGCAACTTAACTACTTTTTACTGTAAATGGACAGGCTAATAAATAAAGCTTAGTGATAAAGGTTTCGTTATTCCATAAACTTGTGTGTTGTGTGAAAAATGACGTACGGTGCGTATTCTCGGGCGTATATCCCGAGTAGCTACGATTATGTTCGAGAAAATTCAAATCCAAGACAAAATGTTGGGAACAACTGTGGAGCCTTGTTGAAACAGTATGGTTGGTATAATTTTTATAAATTCTGTTTTAATTTATCATATTTTACTATATTTATATCTGTATTGTATTGCTTTACTATAAATAATAATATTTTTAAGCGACTTCAAGAAAGGAGGAGTTTTTTTTTTTTTTTAAGTTTGTTACCTCATAACTGTTTCATTTATAAGCCATTTTGAAAAAAATAATGTTTTGTTTAAAAGATATAAGTATTTTAAGATTTAAAATGTAATAATTATAGTGTATATTATTATCGTGAATTTGCGGGTGTACTAGTGAACATGGTACAGATTTAACTGCGCTGAAATAGAGTAAACTTATTTTCAATACAAGTGATGATAAATATCACGTTCAAAAATCTGGGAGGGTGGAATTAGGTCGTGAAGCTCTTGTGCACATTCCCCGAAATGAATCCTGTAGAAAATAGACAGACATGCTACTTTACGGCGGTGCTCGAGACTAAGTAGCTTCTTGGCAGCTAGTTTATCGTCACCGATTAACCTCACAGCTCGCCGGTCCACTGATTCTAAAGCTTCCAGCTGATACTTGGCTGATCCATCAAAAAGGTGGCAGCAGTACTCCATACACGATCGGACCTGTGCTTGATATAGATGTAGCAGTTCTCCCGGTGAGAAGTATCGCCTAACCTTATTATTGATGCCAAGCTTTTTACTAGCCAGTTTAGCCTTAGATTCAAGGTAGCCCTTAACGTTAATTGTTGGGGTTAACGTGAAGTAGGTATAGGTAGGTACTTACTTTATTAAATTATAATTTTACCTATTCCTACAGTAAAAATCAAATGATCTTCGCTCGTAAACGCAACTATTCAAAACTGATTAAAATTTATTTAGAACTAATTGAAATTATTCCTAGGAATATTTTTATTTTAAATTTGTATTTTCTTTTAAATATGTTTTATATGACACATAACCAGTTTTCATTCACAATCAAGATGTTTAAGAGGAAAGCAGGCCGGCAAAACTTTCGAACGTATTTTACTATATTTGTATTTATGTATATGTTAGAATTATTAGAATATAAAACTTGTAAGAAATTACAGTGTAGAAAATTAAAAAATTACAAATATTCATAGATTTATAGCACATTTTGATAATTGATCCTGTTTTCTGTGTAATATGTTGCATGGGAATACGGAAGCCTCAGTGTAAGAGTGGAACACGTACTTTGCCGATTTTTTCTGGCTGTATATAGTGTATAGTGTATAGTTTCTGTGTATAGTGTATACCTATGTATTAGTTAAATCCACTCTTACCCGAAGCCGCTCGAACTCCAACGATGGAAGTGTGAACGTGACAACTTCAGTCCGGAGTTATTTATGGCACGTTTTTTTTCAAAATTATTAAAAAAATATGTCCATGTTTTACCTTTTATTTATATTTTAAATATTCGTCAAATTGCTGCTAGGGAGCCCAAAAGACGGCGAAATAAATTGGCCAATTTTAGAGAGTTTGAGAGGTTCCTCGTTCTAATAATAATTTATTAATGAAAGAAATCAAAAATGTCAGACACTGTATAAGGATTAATACATTTTATTATACAAAAAATTACTCACTAGGATCGTTTCCCAGGGAGGGAACATGGGAATTCGTTTGTACTTATGGTAAAAACGCTACCCTGTCTTCCTCTTAATAACATCCTTGCAGTAGTGACATCATTATTGTCTTTTAACACTCGTATAATGATATGTACTTATTCCTTCTATATATACACGTATTTCCGTAGTGTATATTATAATATATAGACGTGAATATGTTTTATGTGTATATTTATCCAAGTAACTAGTGGTTATAGCTAAATATTTCAAATCGTAAAATATAATTGATATTATGTGGTTGACCGGGCAAAAATCGATAAGTTTCTCGTTCTAGTTTTCTTAGATTGTTTTACTTGAAGCACGTCTGTCGTCGGAAAAAAAAGGTATACTTATTCTGAAAGAGTCAAATACATCATGATATAACATTGATTAATTTAGATACATTAAAACTAGGTGATAATATATGTAATTACACTTGTATTTATAGTCACATAATAGTGATGGTGGATGACATTTTCTCAGTTATTTTGTTATTAAAACCAAAGTAAATTCATTATTGGCGCAGTAATCGCTGATCAAGCATACAAAAAAAAAAAACAGTCGAAATAAGAACCTCCTTCTTTTTGGAAGTCGGTTAAAAATAAAATATATAAAGTTTTTTGTCACGAACGTTATGGTTTAGTACAAACATTTAATTTTGTGCCTACAACCAAAGTATGTTACATAAACTCGACCAATGGCAAATGTGGAAGCATGATGCCAACATCAAGAAAAAAAAAAAAAAAAAAAGTATGTTACGAATACACTATCACAGTGTAAAATTAAACTGTGAAACTATGAAACTATTGAACAGATTTCGAAAAGGTATCGTATGTTCGCCTTCGATGTATACGAAGGCGGACATAGGATATTTTATCGTCTTTTTTTGATAAAAAAATCAGAATATTGTTAAATATAAAGTGAACGTACGACATGTACGACGGCACATTGGGCGCATACTGTGACGCCACAGTGTACGCAGTAATTGTAATAATAATAAAACAGTGTAAGTAATAGTAACTATGTGGAATGGATCATGTTGGAACAGAATGCACTCGGGTAATTTACGTAAATTTTGTATGTTTGAATAATGTGTAGGTAGGTTTAATTTAAATATTCACATGGGTATTCATTTATTATCTTTGATTTTTTTTGTCTAATATTTTTTTTGTCAAAATGGACGCAGTATTGCGAAATAGTAGCAAGAAAACGGAGTTCTTGGTTATCTTACAATAACCAATAGACATTTACTTTATTGTGATAAAACAAAACGAAAAACATATTTTTTTTTTTCGCAAAAACAAAAAAAGGTTCATTTATCTTCAGGTACAGATTGATATTTTTTCTTCTTCTTCAGACCCACAACTGCTTGATCGGTTCAAGTACGAGATGTCTCAAGGCGTAGAGCGGTTCTTCCTTCTGTCGTACTGCCTGGCGTGCTGCTGGCCAGGATTCAGTGCCGTCAGCAGCCTGCGCGTGGTCCGCCAGTGGGCAGAACTCGAGTTCAACTTCCCCAGTCCGCAGGCCGAGCAGATCGCTAGGGATAACAGATACTATGTGCCTGGGAATTCTGTACCTATTGATGTGGATGTACACCATAGAAACGGTTAGTATCAATCAGTCGTTGCCATTTCGTCACACAAATCTCACCTTTCTTGTGATCAGTTAAAGAAACTCAAAAAATATTACCTATTTGTTTTTTGTTTCTTAACTCATTCAACGATTTTCGAGTGTGATCGGTTATTGATTATTTATCGATCTCAATATTCTGTGAAATATAGATGAAGCCAATTTCAATACAATGTTTTTCTATTGCTTGTATAAAATACGATGCTAGTTGATATGACAATACTATTTTAAGCGCTATAGTGAAATAACAAAATCTGGATTTCATAGAACAGTCGGAAGTGTTGTTAGTGGAATAAGAAGCGCCATTTTAAAAGAACTTTGAGCAAGTAAATCTTCAAATAAGTCTACGTATGTATGTATATATTAACATTTTTTTTTTTTTTTTTTTTTTTTATCAGCCCTGTTTTTTCAAACTGTCCCACTGCTGGGAACGGGCCATCTTCTCATTGTGAGAAGGGTTAGGCCATAGTCTGCCACGCTGGCCAAGTGCGGATTGGCAGACTTCACACATCTTCAAGATCATTGAGAACTCTCAGACATGTAGGTTTCCTCACGATGTTTTCCTTCACCGTTTGAAGTTGGCGGCAATCAACAATACGCACATAACTTCGAAAAGACAGAGGTGCGTGCCGTGGGATTCGAACCCAGGACCTGCGGATCGCAAGTCAGACGGTCTCCCGACTAGGCTGCCGGGAACTTCATATATTAACATATCTTCTTTAAAATCTCCAGTGTCGATAATGTCCAATGTCTTATATTTATTGTTATATATTAAGTACATATTTAATTAATTTTTTATTTAGAACACGATGTTAGTTGATATGACAATGCTATTTCTAGTGCTATTGTATTGAAATAAAAAAAAACAGAATTTCATAGAACATTGGGAAGTATTGTAAAAATGACTGAATTTATCTTGTGATCTTGCATACTTTAATCATTTTTTGGTTATCTTTTATTTCACTAGTTTTAATTGATACCATGCACCTACAACAAATAAAATAGTAAATATTTAAATATTCAATTCAAGGATTTCGACTAATTATTTATTTATCAAAAACAACTTTTGAATCCAAGCTTTATCGGTGTTTTTCCTGGTTTTTCTATTGTTAAATGCATTTAATGTCAGTTGTATTTTTTTAATATCGTTGCTTAGCACTAGGATTATTAGTAACCGGTTATCACAACTTTTTGGTGATTAAGTCTTTTTATTATTTTAAGTAATTTTCGTGGTCAGCTTCGACGCAACATGTTTTTCCTCACTCAATCGCAGTTGCCATGTCATTTGCGCATTCAATACGTTCGTAGTATTTTTATCATAAATACAACAAAATAGATCTATGACTAGTCACCTGACCAACTATCTTGACGATAAGCGAGTATAGGACACCCTTGTTTAGTTTTGGCACGTCATCTACCGAGAGTGACGTTTGCGCTACTCCTTTGAAAAAGACCGCCATTTGCGGTTGAAACTATAGTCTGATTTTCGTCTCAAAACAGACGTGAGTGATCTGTAGGTTTTATTTAAAATGTGTGAAACCACGTTAGTTTTCATAGTAGAATTTAATGGTTAATTTGAGATTCGCATCAGTCCTGTTTTCATAACCTGTCCCACTGTTGGATGTGAGCCATGTTCTCATATGAAGAAATGCTAGACTAGCTATATCACGCTTAGCGAGCGAACTGAAGAGCGTCAACAACTCTAAGACATGAAGGCTTTCTCTGAATATTTTTCTTCAC
This sequence comes from Lycia hirtaria, assembly GCA_947563715.1. Classification (NCBI taxonomy): domain Eukaryota; kingdom Metazoa; phylum Arthropoda; class Insecta; order Lepidoptera; family Geometridae; genus Lycia; species Lycia hirtaria. The sequence continues at coordinate 29,261,070 of OX387384.1, forward strand.
CTGTCAAAGTTAGCCGCAAATAAAAACGCACGTAATTGCAAAAAGACAGAGATGCGTTCCTTGGTTGATTCCACGTTTAGCAATACAAATCAGAGAGTCTCCGAACTAGGCCACCCGAAACCTTATTTGTGATTAATCTAGATTACACATATAATTGTGTGTTTAGGAGGCCAATCGTCCCGTATCTTCGTGACGATACCGCGGTTTGACGAAGGACGGCCAGTGACGCTCGGCACTGTGGACCCGCAGGGAAAGATATCGGGATACCCGAACTATTCCTGGCATGATAACCAGGGACAAAACTGTGATGGACTCACTTCGGTCTTCAGAGTCGCTGTAAGTACCTAGATTTTAAAACCAACAGATTGTAACGAAAATTAGTGGATTATTGCTTGCCGAAGGAGTCCAGAATAAATAATTTATGTATAATATTCTATAAGTTTGACAGCAGCTGTAAATAAATTAAGTTCAGATGCCAGCTGTCACTTTGACACCTGTCACGAGTTTTTTATTGCAACTAAACTACTTTAAAATGATAGAGGTAACCAAGAGTTCGACAAAAACTGCTTAAACAAGTGGCAAACGTTTCAAAACGCTTTTATTCCTAAGAACGCTGAAGCTTTGAAATGCTATGTAACATTTCAAACAAACATAGCATTTCAAAGCGTCAGCGTTCTTGATGTGACGTCATAATGATATTTTGTTGCTACCAAATTATTTTCTTTATCTTAACCGGATTTCTGCTAGTAAAAGAAGGTGCTAACACTTCTATGTTCTCCTTCTGTCTTTTCTCTTGTTGATTAGACGGCATTTGACGTGGTAATATATTATAAACTAGGCTCAAAATGAATGTGAGTACTTTGAAAATAATAATAATATGCTTCTTTCTCTGAGGCGTAAGTGATATTTTACGTAATATAGGTGCATTCTTTACGTAGACTTATTATATTCTGCAACGTATTTTAGTAGAATATGGATATACGGCCTTACCGAAAAACGTTACTTAACTTTAAGCATTGCTTAACATATTTTGTCAAGTTCTCGCTGACACGTAATGACACTTACGGAAAGACGATAGAGAATTTAGGACGATGCCTAAAGTTAAGTAACGTTTTTCAGTAAAGCCGTTAATAATCTCTTTGATTAGTATAAAAATACGTTCGTATTTTTATACTAATCAAAGAGAGTATGTTCATAATCGTAATCTTAACCCACAATACGAAACATGCTTTGAATTATAAAGTACCGTTTGATCCGTTATAATTGGTGTTTATGGTGTGTTACACCTGCTTATTATTTTATTTAAATATTTATAGGTAAATAAAAATCTAATTGAAGTCTGGTCTAATTGACTGTCATAATATCGTATAGTCTAAATATCTGGTTCTGGAGACTAGAAAATGGGATTACTTGCAAAGTGGAGGCTGAATAAGTTTCTTGTTTGGAGTTGGTGAGAAATAGATATATAATAGTAGTATAGCCATGTTCACATGGTTATACTTAAAGTTTTATACCTATATCTGTAGTCCTTCCTGTACATACCACTCTGAACATTTACTTCTAAACATAAAAGGGATAGAAACTTTATGGCATATCGAGCATTTTTTACGTTTTCGCGCGCAATTCAAGTAAAAGGCTTATTTCACTACCCGCTTTCTCGGGCCCTGTCTATCGGGTCCCTGTCTGGGAAGTATGGAGATCGGGACAAAATCGGGACTCTATCTCTTATTACACTACGCTGTCCCTGACGACAGGCACGATAAATAAGGTGGTGTAAAAGGCCTTTAATGTTATAGGTAGGATACACTTCTACTAACAAAACGTCAAGTAATAGGTTTCTTACTAAGTAGATCTACGTTTGACCATCAACTCGCCTGATGGTAAGCGACGATGTGGCTGAGGATGGAGCACATAGATCTAAAAGATATATATACAAATCAAAATAGGTAAAAATGCAATACGATACAAATAAATCTTTTATTGTTCTCACATCTTTACCTCCAAATAAGAATAATCAGGAACGTGATTATGTCACAGTCTACCAAATTATATAGAGGTTCTTAATTCTATTGTTTGTTTTTTACAAGCTTTTATTTAACTTGCAATGTTTGTATGTATGCATTTATGTGAGTTCGGCATGAATCTTGGACAAGTTAAATTAGAACTACTTCTCGACGTCTAATTGAGCTTAAATTTGGGGTAGGTACATGAATATAACTTTGGTGACAATACAATAATATGGTACCATGAAGCTGTTCTGATGATGGAGCTGGAAGACGGCCTTAGGAATTTCTGAACTATACAAGATAAACCCATCGAGTTTGGCTCGATTGTTTCGTTTTGAGGCGAGCACTTTTTAAACATCAATTCTACACTAAAATAAAACTTTGTTTGTAATAAATAAATAAATAAAAGCTTATTTAATAAAATAAAAAAAAATATTTTTAAAATTAATTTATTCATTTTAAACGTAGTAAAACCTGAATTATTATTCTGGCGGATCCTGAACGGTAATTTTAAAAGATTAGGTATACACAATGATATAAATATTTAAATTCGTATTGAAATGGCATCCTTGCACGCGGATCACGTTTTTTTTAACATCTATTATCGAAATTAACGAATCAAATTGTGAATTGAGAATTTAATAACCATTTAAAAAATAAATAATTTAGCTATCTGAGCATGTACCAAGGAACCTTGTAATTCTTCTTATTTTTTTAAAGATTAATATATTTGTATTTATCATATTTTACATCTGACTATACGCATTTATGTGTGTATGTACCTACGTCTATGTGAATGTATGTAGGTCATTGTAGGTGTGTATATAAATATATACATGTCACATTGTTTGAATGTTTATACATTGTTTGAATATCTATTCTCTTCTCTTTGATTACTTCTTTAAATTAAACATTAGTATATAAATAAAATAAGAAAGACCTATTATTGGCTAATTTATTAAGTGAAGTAATTGTAAATACATTGTAAATTGTTTTCTGTTGGAATAAAATACATATACACATACATGCATAGTGTGCACCTATGAAATTTAGCACACGTGTTTAGAAGCCTATATACACTAACATTTGCGAAAATTGCACAATTGTAATAATTATATTATATAAAAGAATTATTAGAATTATACATACATATCATTTTTGACAGTTTGTTCGAAAAATTGTTATTTTCTCTGGTACATAATAATATACGACGACGTCCGAGGTCCACTCGGATTTTTTTGGACTGAAAATCCGGTTTCACTAAAAATGGAACATATATACCTACTAACTTTATAGGCCTACTAAATTACTTAAAATCATTGGAACGGTTTCCGAGAACATTAATATTTAAAATTATATGGTAAAAATTCATTCATTGAGTTTTTTTTATATTGGATCTTATATTATATTAACACTTAAACAAAGCAAAAGCTATCCTATAATAGCTATCATTGATGCGTGTCTTCATATAACAAGACAAAAAACATGCTCACATGAGCTACGAGTATTATAATTATGGCCAATTTTATCCACCATAATAATAAATTAAGCCACTTTATTTACCTAATAAGTCAGAATAATGTTGACGTTAATATAAGATGCATCCTTTGGCATTGTATCGCATCGCCTTGAACCAACCATGAGATCATCTCAGTAGGCTTCATAAATAAAATCTGTTTTCCATGTTTTAATGTCTGGTTGTTCTGCGAGCAGTAGACCTCGCAAACACAAAGTCAATGTCATGTATGACAAAACTGTTTGAATACAAACAGTTAAATGTACACTCGCTAGAAGTAAGTTGAACGATTTACTTTACAAACTCAATGAATTCGCAGTTTATATCAAAATAATAATAATCACTCTTTGCATTTCTAAGCAGGTAGATACATATTAATAAAATCCTTACAGTGACAATAAATCTCTAAAAGATTTTGCTATATTTATATCCAAAATCTTGAATAAGTCACGATTTTTCCCGATAGTTAACTGTTAACGTTGGTCCAGAAAACCTCATATACCTATATAAAATTTTTCAGAGGGTAAGATCCATGTAATTTACCTTTCATTTATATTTTTATATTGCAGTTTAAAGAACTAAAACAACTGACGACAAAATACGCAATTCCGTTTATTGTGATCATATATTTATTTTTATTCCATTTATTTTGTTTTAAGGTTAGGATCAATCTGTAATGCCGGGACCACACGCTTGCCAAACCTCGGCAAGCTTTCACAAATTCAAACGTATTGATAGTTCGTTTGCTTGATTTCCCAAGCGTTTGCGATTCATCCACATGTTTGTGTGTAGTCAATATGCCTTATGCACTGGCGGCGAATGGAAATATAATACAATATAATATAAATACTATAATAAATAAATAAGTAATATAATATCATATCATAGTAATGTAATATCATACAATATAATACAAATACGCAAAACCAAATCTTAAAGCCGATACGAGATCGACGTCCGTCATGCTTACTTAATACTAACGTTCCTATACTTAGTCTGGCCATAAATACTGTTACAGTTAAAAATAAGAAAGATATTACATTTGAATTTGGAATCTGTCATTTTTATATGATTGTTCATTGTGATTTCTAATTTTGGCGCCAATACATTGTACAATATTTTGCGATATTAAAATGGAGTGGGGTGATAAAGAGAACCGAATCGCTGTGATTGCATTACACAAAGTTGGTATGGAGCCAAATGCAATTTTTAAAACTCTCCATACGCTTGGTATTAGTCAAATGTTTGTGTACCGGGCTATTAATAGGTACAATGAGACCTCCTCTGTTTGTGACAGAAAAAGATCTGGCCGTCCACGTAGTGTTCGTACGAAAAAGGTGGTCAAAGCAGTAAGGGTAAGAATTCGAAGAAATCCTGTCCGAATGCAAAAGATTTTATCTCGGGAGATGAAGATAGCACCCAGAACCATGTCGCGTATTTTAAAAGATGACTTAGGACTTGCAGCCTATAAGAGACGCACTGGTCATTTTTTTACTGATAATTTAAAAAAGAATAGGGTGGTAAAATCGAAACAACTACTGAAGCGGTACGCAAAGGGAGGTCACAGAAAAATTTTGTTTACGGATGAGAAAATCTTTACAATTGAGCAACATTTTAACAAACAAAATGACCGTATTTATGCTCAAAGCTCTAAGGAAGCTTCCCAATTAGTCGACAGAGTGCAACGTGGGCATTATCCGACTTCAGTGATGGTTTGGTGGGGTGTTAGCTATGAAGGAGTGACTGAGCCATATTTTTGTGAAAAAGGTATCAAAACATCGGCACAAGTGTATCAAAATACCATTCTTGAGAAGGTAGTTAAGCCCCTTAACTACACCATGTTCAATAACCAAGTATGGTCCTTCCAACAAGACTCGGCGCCAGGTCATAAAGCTCGGTCCACGCAGTCTTGGTTGGAAGTGAACGTTTCGGACTTCATCAGAGCTGAAGACTGGCCGTCGTTTAGTCCTGATCTTAATCCGCTGGATTATGATTTATGGTCAGTTTTAGAGAGTATGGCTTGCTCTAAACGCCATGATAATTTGGAGTCCCTAAAACAATCCATACGATTGGCAGTGAAGAATTTTCCCATGGAAAGAGTGCGTGCTTCTATTGATAACTGGCCTCAACGTTTAAAGGACTGTATTGCAGCCAATGGAGACCACTTCGAATAAGCTTTTATATTTTAAATTGTTTTATATTTATGTATTAAACTAACACACTGTAAAAGTAATAAATATTATTTGCAATACAAAATAATTTTACAAAAATATTTTTTTTTCTTCGTGACAATATTTATGACAAGACTAGGTATAGTACAGTACAATACTCTTTGACACTAACGCTCTCGCAAGCGTGTGGATACCGACCGGCGTTTATCCAAGGGTTTGAAGGAGTTTGGAGTTTGTGGCAAGCGGCAAACGTAGGGCCTCGGCATAAAAGGCAGTATATCCATTGAAATAAAAAAATACCAAATCGGTTTATAGGCCCAATGAACGAAACTAATAAGAACGTAATGAACAAAAATCATAGAAAAATTGTTAATATTAATTAACTAATATTAAGTTTTTTCTATGTCGCAAGTTGCGGTCTACGATGGAGCGCGCTTACCCAGAAGAATCCAATTCACTCGCGATTTATAACACCCAGATTATATCTATCGAAGATAACACACAACATGATTTTTAAGTTCTCCGCAGTTTTACTCGATTGCCGAAGGAGGTAACGTTTTTCGAGCGTATGTGTGTATGTACGTTTGGCATGCTGCATGTGTCATTACATTTCTTCGACGAAGTGATCTAAGGTACCAATATTATTTACCCGACTGATCATCCGCAGTCGCATTATGTTTTTCTTTTAATATAGATACTAGTTTATTAATGGCTTTCTGCATTACCGTCAAGTTGCCTTACTTAACAATATTTAAAAGCCTTGTGGTTCTTCATGAAGCCAGCTTATTTAGGAAAAAACCGATTCACTCGCCATTTAAAGACACTCGAAATTCTATGAATATTTATTAAGATACATCTATGAATATCTATTAAGAAATATCCACTGAGGAAGCGTAGGTATTGCATCTCACAAAGATATTTTTTTTTCATTATTAAAAATAGTTTACCTAAGCGTCAAAGATAAGCGTGATATTTGAATTCTTCCAGATAGACGAATGCAACCGTCTGTGGGTGATGGACGCGGGGAAGATCGGCGATACCCAGGTGTGCCCCCCGCAGCTGCTCGCCTTTAACTTGGAGACGGACCAGCTCATCTACCGACACGTCGTCAACGCCTCTAACTATATAGGTCCTTCGTTGTTCATTACGCCTGTAAGTATTAATCACTTAGCTTTTGAAGCGAATGAGTTGCTCGTATTTTTTTTAAAGGTACATAGTCTACAAACACAATAGGATAAGCCGAAATACGCTACAATACCATCCCTTCATAGGCGTTATTCCATCAGCTCGAAGCAGTGCGCTTTCACCTTCCTAATGCGAACCGCTTGGCAGTGGAATGCTTTACCGCCATCCTTGTTTCCTGAAAACTATACCTAATCCAGGTATTTCAAAGTCTAGAGTGAACTAGAGCTATTTTGATTTAGAACACATCCGTCAGATTCCGCTTTCGTCAGTAAGAGTTTTTACTATTTTGCTTCAGTTTCGTCTGAATTTTGGAACTAGTAACGAACTTCTTTAAAAAAAAGTCTGAAGAATTTAGCATTTTCCGCCGTGTAAAGTTATTTTCTGCAGCAGCATTGACTCATGATTAGTAAAATAATTTAAGCGAACGACGTTGCGGTCCAAAATATGGAGCTTAGATATGAAATAATAAAAATATATAAGAATCGTATTCACTCGTGATATAAAGACATCTACATTATAATTATCTACCTACTCAGGTCCCACAGCTATCCTTAAATTCGATTAATTCATTAAATTGTTTATCAAACATCTATTAACATATTTTTTATATTTGTTATATGATAACAACGTTCAATTAATAGGTTAGTGTCAATGTCAAGTGAACAGCTATCTGTATTTTCATTCTAATATGTTATATTAACGTACGTCTATTCTTTTTTATGAATTTATCCAAGTCTAGAATTAGATTTAATTAAGTGCTGAATGCAATAAGTATCTACTTACGTGTTTTAACTTGAAAGAACAATTTGACTTTAAAAAATTTGAAAAGTACACATATGAAATTCGGCAGGCGTACTATCGTTATTGCGCCTCAATAACAATAAGAAGTAATAGAATGACAACAGACAATCAAATATTATTATTAATTAGGTGATAGAATTACGGTAGACCCCGCTTAGAGCATGTATTTACAAGATTTTCCTAATAGAGGAAGCTATATACCCTCGGAAGGAATAAACTTGTGATTGCTAATTTATATTTATTGCACATAAATTCGCTTTATATCTTATAAATATACAAAAACGGCGGAAGGTCGAGTGTGGGTGAAAACGCATAATAAGCATATATGTAAATACATACGTTAGGAATTTTAGATCATTTGCAAATTTTTATCATCCCGATAAAAGAGCAGCAAGGTTTTTCCCTTGACATACAGTCATATACAACGAATAAAACACAACTCCCTAATTTTGCAGGCTTAACACTTTCGTGTTTCCTATTATTACGTGGCTGCCCGTACATACAAATATTTGTTTTGTAGTTGCGTATAATTTTACAACTAGTTCTGGAAACTGAAAGATTTTTTTATTTAAGTGGCATCGGTTTCTTTACGCCCGCATTCCTTCTTCGCAGGTGGTAGACGTGCGAGGGCGCGGTACAGGTGACTGCGCGGACACATTCGTGTACGTCGCTGACGTGTCTGGCTACGGTCTGCTGGTGGTAGACGTCGCCACCAACCGCTCGTGGCGACTCACGCACCGCTTGTTCTTCCCCTACCCTAATCATGGCACCTTCACTATTGATAGTAAGTAAGATTCTCTAAAGACTATACTCAAAGTCTCTCTGGCAGATGGAGTCAGAATGAAGAGATCTGTAGATGTATTAAAGTCACGGATATAGGACAATGGATTAGCAAGTTGAAGTGGCTATTGGTAGGGCGCACATAGCACGCAGAACTGACAGTCGTTGGGCCGAAAAGTTCTCAAGTGAAGATTACGCACCGGCAAGCGCAGGGTAGGATGCCCAATGCCCATCTATAAGTTATTATGCCGTTATTATACAAATGGCAGAAAGACGCTGGATCCAGGTCGTTTTCTACTGTTTTTTTAGAAATCCTTGTGTGGGCTATGTCCTTTTATGGACCTGTGGCTGTGATGATAATAAATATTCTTATGATTCTATATGGTTGATACGCTAGATGTTAGACTACGGTTTGACTATTTTTGAGGTCAAAGATAGGAGCATCTTCGACCACAACATCACTAAGAAATTATAAATATTTTTGAAGTGATTGGATTTCGGTATTGACAGTGTTATAGAGAGTTAAAAAAAATGAATCTGTACTTGATATGCTTCGTAATAATTCGGCCACAAACGTGAATCTATGGGGAAAAAAACTGAAGTCTTTTTCGCTTAAACCAACCGAGTAACACATGCTTGAAGCATCTATGATCTAATTACTTAAGTGGACCCTTTACAAATTCCTAAGACTGACGTGAGGTAGCATACGGTGAGGTATACTATACAGCTGTATTTCAATAAGCAGTAGTAGTGCTACCACTTCCACTAGCAGTGTGTCGCGCAGATTTTCACATACTTACTAGACTTTACGTATCATGTTTTTCAGATGAAAGCTTCGACCTGATGGACGGCGTGCTCGGTATGTCACTGTCCCCGTACCGCGGTGCGAACCATAACCGCTACCTGTACTTCCACGCGCTGGCTTCCACCACCGAAAACATTCTCAACACGAATGTGCTGCGAAACGACTCGCACTTCGGCGACCCCAACCTGGAGCCGCACCTGGTTTACGTTAGTATGCTTTTTGTACATTTTTTACCTGACTGATATATAATATTTTTTTTGTTACAAATATTTGTGGTACTTACAAAGGAAGGTGAAGGTGTATCTAGAATGAAGAATGTAGTGTATTGCCATACAAAGTTTGTCTCACCTATGACCACAGACGCTGCAAAGTGTTCGAAACGTCAGGTCATAAAATGATGTAATATACGCATATTCATTTCAATTAGTTTTAAACTCTTGAAATCAAAACTTCTGGGTGGCACTGAACTGCTATGGACTATAAAAGCAAACTATAACGCAGTTATTTATATTCCAGGTGTTCCCTCAAGAACGCCCAAATCAAGCCGCAGCTGAAGCGATCGATCGCGATGGCGTCATGTACTTTGGTCTCATGGATCCGCCCAGCATCTGGTGCTGGAACACAGGCACGGAATTCTCTCAGCGTAACTTCCACCAGCTAGCCATCGACCAAGAAACGCTGCAGTTCGCTAGCGGTGTCAAAGTCGTCAACAATCTACAAGGAGAGCAAGAACTCTGGATCCTGACTTCGAGCTTTCAGAGAGTCATGACCGGCAGTATAAATTCCAGCAGAACAAATTTCAGAATACACGCTGAAAAGATAGCAACTCTAATGGCGAATTCTCCCTGTAAGAAGCCCCCAAAAGGACAGCGCCCTGGATACCTCTCAAACTTCCATGCGCAGACGGACCACTCGAATCGCATCCACTTCAGATATGGAGCTGTATCGTCTCTATAGAAATTCGTGCCATCGCCCTAAATTCAAAGGGCCATTTCGTATGGGATGATCAGGAGTAATTTACATAAATTATTTTTAAACCGTTAATGTAAGTTAAAATTAAAAATAGTTATTTATTCCAGTGAATTAAATTGTCTGTTTTAAAATATCCGTGTACATTTGAACTTTTCTTGAAATGCTCATATCGATATGTTTGTCTTCGACACCTACAACCATGCCGCCTATTATGGAAGGGTCTACTTTTTCCGTAAGTTGAATCTTCTTGTCACCCTTGACAAACTTCTTAAGTGCATCCATGAGGCTGGAGCGGGTGGCATCGTCGAGCGGTTTGGCTGTGATTACTTCGCAAGGAGCTTCGTTTCGGTGCGCTATCATCACCATGTGAAACATTGTGATCATGCGCCGTAACTTCTTCAGCCGACCATTCTCGGCAACGACTGACAAAAAGTTGATAGCTGATTTTGACATACCTACAAAAAAAACTAAAAATATATCTAATAAAATCCAAAGCCCTCTAATACCTAGTCCTTTCTATTTAACCCTTTAATCTAAGCCAAATGTCGTCAAACGGTCTCATAGTTTTTGATATTCTATCCATCCCGTAAGAGAAACTAGGTGTGGTTTCATGTAAATATGTAATATTCATTTTGATAGAAAATAATTATAGTTTAAACAAGTATCTATATTTAAAAAAAAAAACTTTTTAAAAACCAGCTTTTGTTATGTTCTTGATAATAATAAAGTACTCGCCAAGACGAATCAAACAAGCCGAAACTCGATGGGGTTGCGTCTTTTTATTACAGAGTTCCTATGACCACCTTCCAGCTCCATCATCAGACTCTGGTTACCATTGAATGAGAAACTACTCGTCAAGACTATTCAAATGAGCCCAAACTCGACGAGGTTGTGTCGTTTCATTGTGAAGTTCCTTTGGCCACCTTCCAGCTCCATCATCAGATCAACACCATGTCATCATAAGATTGCATAGTCACGCGATTTACACATGTATGCAAAATTTCAGCTCAATCGCTAACCGGGAAGTGGATCAAATTTAATTTGCAATATTTGATGACAAACATCGGGACAGGTGAAACTAAATAAAACCTAGTAAAAACTGAAAATACCGACTCCAAAATATCCAATTCGTTTACTTGGATGACATTTTTTCAGTTATTTTGTTATAAAAATGAAAGTACTAAACCGATTTCGATAAAATGTATATGGGAGCACCTCTGGAGTATCTCCTACCTAACAAAATAATCATCAAAAACAATTCATAATTGGCGGAGTATTTGCGTAACAAATATATAAAAAAAAAAAAAACAGTCGAATCAAAGACCTCCTTCTTTTTGGAAGTTGATTAGAAATACCTTTGTCTTTCTAATCGACTATTTTTCAAGGAATATTTTTCTAGTCGTGATTCTTATCAGTTACGTAATTAAATAATCAGTAATCCAAAAAAAAACGTGTACAAGGACTAAAAAATTTTTAGTGAACTGTTTTTTATAGTATTAGAATTTGTATCTACTTTTTACCCGACTGCGTAAGAAGGAGGATTAATTAACCGCGTCCTAGTTTTAATAATTACAACTACCTTTAATGATTACATACCTGCTTCCTTTCCCACTTCTTCCAATAGTTTGGATTTAGCGGCGCGCGACAACAAGCTTGTCTCGATAAAGTCTTTCAGTGCATCCTTGTGGAGAAGTGGCAGTATGCTTTGCAGTTGGTCATCTACTTTATCTAGTTCATTCGATTGACTGGCCGCACTGTAGAGAGCAGATACGTAGCGCCCTTCTACACCTGATGGTGTATATTAGCTATACTGATCGTGTATATTAGCTGTACTGATGGTGTATATTAGATGTACTGATCGTGTATATTAGCTGTACTGATGGTGTTTACGGAACTAGATGGCTGATAGAATACATATATAGTTTTTTTTTGTAAATATATACATATGATACATAGAAAAAACACAGACAGACACAGAACAAACATCCATGCTCATCACACAAATGTTTGCCCTGGGTGGGGATTGAACCCACGACCTTTCGGTTCAGCAGGTAGACGTAGACACACTACCAACTGAACCACAAGGCCAGTCAAAATGAAACCTAGCAAGATCGATCTATTGTCCCCTAATCTACCTACAAACCAAATTTTATTAAAATTGTTGGAGCCGTTTCCGAGATTCAGATTATATATATACAAGAATTGCTCGTTTAAAGGTAATAAATAAATGTAATTTAGAGAACTATACAATACAAAAACATTAACAATACTATTTGTAACCATTCAGCACAGATACTGGGACCTCAAGCCTCTCATAACATAAGGACCTTTAATACACATAATCATGGCGACATTTCAATGTGTCTGTTGGACTATTGGCCCTAGGATTTATAAGTAGCCCTAGGACTACTTAGGCGTCACCATTTTACGAGATCTCCCGCACCCATAATCCACGGGATAGTTTATACAAACAGGGCTGATTTAAATTAATTTCAAAATAATTCCTTTAATCAATCATAGTTAATTACTTACCAAATACCGATATAGGTGGCCTTACTTTTATACTATAAGTAGACATGGTTCGTATAAACATGCGAAACATTTTGAGAATTTGTTCATTCAACAGCCCCTGTAATTTAAGGTTAAATCTACCAAACTTTATTTTATCTATTATCAAATTATAATATCTAAATATTTCAAATATGACATCTATGTGTCATTTGCAGAAAAAAATGTCTATGCATTTTTGTGAATTAAAAACTCATTAACTAGTAGTTCTACAAACAGTAGACCTCGCGATCACAAACTTTTTAAACAACACTTGCTGCAAGTCTGTACTCTCAAGAAGATACATAGAGTAACATCAAGATAGTCCAAATTCTTCAAGTCCAAACACTTACATTACCCAAGCTTGCTACAAAGACACAAACGGCCTTACCGAAAAACGGTACTTAGCTTTAACCATCGTCTTTAATTCTCTGTCTTCTTTCCGCACGTGTCATTACGTGTCAGAGAGAAGTTCACAAAATATGTTAAGTAATGCTTAAAGTAAGTAACGTTTTTCGGTAAGGCCGAAAGTGTTTGCAATTTGATTTCCCGCCTCATGTCTACTGTTAGGCACTTAAAGAGAATCATCATCTTCATATTCTGTCACTTTGATCCCCGTATTTACTCATTGTTTTTTTTTTTTTTTTTTTATCAGCCCTGTTTGTACAAATTGTCCCACTGCTGGGAACGGGCCATCTTCTCATTGTGAGAAGGGTTGAAGGGTTGAAGGTGTGGAAGGAAGGCCATAGTCTGCCACGCTGGCCAAGTGCGGGTTGGCAGACTTCACACATCTTCAAGATCATTGAGAACTCTCAGACATGTAGGTTTCCTCACGATGTTTTCCTTCGCCGTTTGAAGTTGGCGGCAATCAACAATACGCACATAACTTCGAAAAGACAGAGGTGCGTGCCGTAGGATCATTGTTGTTGGCAGAAGTGAATCCAGTCAGTAATAATATTTTTAAATGAAATAATTAACACTAAATAACTAAAATGATTATGATTATGATTTGACTCATAGAACAGGCGCTGTTAGCCAGTTAAAAAAATGACAACGGATATTTTAAATCATCATACATACTTTCTGAATTAAGAATTAATTTAAAAATCTGTTACTTTCAAAATCCAACTTTATTAACAACATTATTTATTTCAATATAATATAGTGTAAGTGGTAGGTTTTGCTACCATTAATTTTATTTTATTTTTATTTTATTTAAAGCTTATCGAGCTAAATCAAAACTCAGTGGAAGACATCATACTGAAAAGCTTGGTCGGTCTCCAACAGAGCCCTGACGTACATGACCAGTGAGCCGAGAGCCATCGCAGAAGTGAGCGAGTTACAGGCACCGCCCTCTGAAACAGCGGCTTTCTTCACTCTGTACTCCTCCTGAAGTGACATAAAATAAAGATTTATTTATTTTATTTTTATACAAGATAGATCTACGATTGAACACCAACTCGCCTGATGTTAAGCGACGGTGTGGCCGACGGTGTAGAATCCGCGCCAATTCGCCTATAAGATTATTCTGTGTCCCGGCGCCCAATAGCGGACCTGTCCAGTTTAGATTCAAAATTTCGCCATCGGACTTCTGTGGTGGCGCGGACCATATAGTAACTTACATATACGGGAATAGAGATATCAGTGAAATTTATAAGTGTGGGACTAGCTAGCGTAATGTCCCTAAGTTAAATGGCGCGGACTCTAGCGTTCATTTTATAATTTCCATTTTTCAGATTCTTTGATGAAAAAGGACGTTCTTGATCCCGAAAATTCTATGTCCTTCTGTGATGATTTGTATTATTAACCGACTTTAAAAAAAGGAGGTTATCAATTCGACCTGTATGTTTGTAATATTGTTAGAATCGCACAATTATTTATATAACAGAATTCAATATATCCATATAGGCCATTTAGTCGTGAAAAGCTAACAAACAAAGAGACAGGGTAATATTAATTTTTAACCGACTTAAAAAAAGGTAGTTATCAATTCGACCTGTATGTTTGTAATATTATCAGAACTGCACAGTTTTTGTATATGTTAGTCTATACCAGCTTCTAAACATGTGTGCCAAATTTCATAAGTGTATGTATGTCCACGAAACTAGAAGTCATATTGCAATAATTATTTATATCTATATTGAATGAAGTAGCTTTCAACTTAGAAGTCGCCGTAAGTTTGATTAAAATCGGTTCATTAGTTTTCAAGATATGGACTTTTATAGTTTAAAAATATGAGCGTTTCAACGACGCTATACAAAGTACTGGACGGATTAGGACGTTTGTTAGTTTATTTTTTATCACTCATACTATGTGAAAGGATCTGGCATACTTTATTACGCAAAAATTAGGGGTTACAATAGTAGTGAAGTGTGTTTGAAAATTAAACGAACTTATCCAGTGAAGCTTTGTGAATACAATTTTTAATTTCAAACAAAACGAGTAAATAATAAATACTAAATGAATAAATAAAAGTAATTAAAAAAATTAAACCGAATTCAAACTGAAAATACAGAAATAACACGAAGAAAATCAATACTGAGCGTTTACATAAGTAGATAGGTACGTAAACTATCTATTTTTGAGGTCTATTTATAACATCTATTAGGGTTACCTGTGCCCCACGATTTCACCCCCATGATAAATCATAATAATGTCAGTGCTTTCAGATGATGTATACTTACTCATTTTTGTCGTGGTATCTTTGGCCATTTTATCGTGAAACGGTAATAAATAGAAAAAGAATAGAGAGATAGAGAGTTTTTTTTTTGTTTTGTATATTATAATCTATTTCAGAGTTAGAATTTTATCACGCAATTTTTTTTTATTTTTTTTTGCACAATATTTGTAAATAGTCCTTAAACTATAATTAGTAAGTTCGGTGTTTTTGTAAACGGGGTTACAAAAACCCCGTTGGGGCGCTGCAATGTAGAAATTTTGAGACTGAAGCCTCGGTGTTCAAATCAAGTTGGTAATTTGCCATTTTTATTATAAATATTGTACTATAGATACCCATAAATATCTTTAAATTACAATGTTCAAGGAATTCAAAATCATATTAATAACACAGATTGACTTGTGTTAAAATTAGTAGTAGCTGCTATCTGAATATCTTATCGCAAATTTAAGCACTAATTTACATTATTCGATTACAAAATGTTATTTTAGCAATGTAGATAAATCTATCTAATTAAAATCCGTTACTTCAAATAACATCTAAAAATAAACACAAGTGTGTCAAGAATTTTAACTAACATGTTAAAGTGAAGAAACATAGTTCGTTTTAGTGCTTGAGTTTTTCTAGATTTAACAATTAATTATACATGTAAATATTTATATTGTGAAATAGATCCACATTTTGGCCACTGTTTCGTCTCTTATCTAATAACAAAGTTGAGTGACTTAAATGTAGCAATGTAAATTTCGTGCTTAAATAAAACTAGTAATGCCTCCTGTTTCCCCCGCTAATCCATAATTAATTATAGCTTATTAGTATCGAACGAGCTGTTTTACTCATGTCAAGGAAACACAAATAAAATCAGAGCATTAAATAGATAAGTATTCGAAAAATATATAAATATTATTATGTTTCATTTATTCCTAAAGGTGGTAGTTCTAATGTCCAAAACATGTATTGTACAATATAAGTCAACATTGTACAAATTGTCAATTTACTAAAATTAACAAGTCAATAATTGTGTTTAAAATGTAACAAACATAATGTCAAAAAATATAATCCCTATAGACATGAATTCCCTCGCGTGTGGAACCTTGGGGAAAAGTACCCATTAAGTTCCTCGCTGGATGGCAATAGAATAAGTATAATATAATATATGTTATAGTATAATATAGGGGCATCACATGGTTAATATAGGTATCCAATTTTAGCAAACAATTCGGGAACAGTTCTTTCGCTATAAATTTCAACTTAGAAGCAACTCCAAAATATATCAGCTCTTAGATGCAATATTCGCTGACACAACGAACAGTCTCAGTACGTTTTTATACTCACCAGTTGGCGCCACTGGCAAGTGAGGCTCTATCAAAATGTATTATTACGCACGTGGAAACAGAGTAAAATGTGTTGTGGAGTTCCGTTTTGTTCAGAAAAAAAGAAAGACATACGTTTCCGAAAGACAAAACTCTCTGGTTAATAGCGATTCGCAGGGACAACTATACCCCTTTAATACATTCGCGTGTTTGTAAAAAAAATGGTTTTCTGTAAAGTCGGTTTACGGACGATAATTTTACGTGATAAAGATGCATCACAAGCCGAACGCTTAGGCCGATCGTGTCTCTCTATCGCTTGTTATGCGCTCTCGCTTGCACGCTCGGCTCAGGCGGAACGTGACACTTTTTCGTGCGTGCAGACGGCGTTTATCGATTTATTCGTTATCACGTCAAAAACATTTCAAGCCTGACGATTATGCGTTACCTAAAGAATCAAATAAGTTATTTCGGAGACCTTCCGCTATAAACCAGCGCCTCTAGTGGCAAAATCAAACGCGGTAGCACTCATCTTTCAGCATTATGTATTAACAACCAAACAGACAGATCCAAAAAACACAGACTACCACAAATGTGGTAGTGAATATTAATATATGTGGTAATGAATATTATGTAAATACATATTATTCATTAGTCTGATTTCAGAGTATGAAAAGTAAAATAATGAGGACATTTCTGTTACAAAACTGTTTTGTTCACTAGACTGTTTGGCAGGACTAAAAATGATGACTACTTTTCTATCGATTTTCAAAAAGAAGAAGGAGGACTTCTAATGAGAAGATTATCAATTCGGTATGTATGTTTGTTCACCGATTACTCTACTCAGCCAATAGGCTTGTTGCCACTAATTACAAATTGCTTGGTTTATAGTTTCTAATTATAAATGAAGAGACGTAGATATGAAATAAAACCGGACAAGTGCGAGTCAGACTCGCCCACCGAAGATTCCGTAAAAAACTAGTAAATAAAAGGGGGAAATCATATATATTTTTTTCCTTTTTATACCGAAAAATATACATCGGGAAAATATTTAAAAACCTGTTTTAATTAATGCTAATTAAGCTCTTTCATATGATACCCCACATGATACGGTTAATTCACTTTAAAATTTCGACCCTCATTCCTTGCATAACGACACTATTTTTTTGTGATTAAATTAAAAATGTCCAGTTTTCGGATTTTTTCCTATATGTGTACTCTAACACAATGCTTCTCGCCAAATTTCAGAGTTTTAGGTCAACGGGAAGTACCCCATAGGTTTTGATTCCTCTGTGAGTGTCGAAATGTGCGTCTTTTACGACATATTCGGCTGTAACTTTTTTTCCCAAAAACTGAGAAATTTTATTTTTCTTTCTGCAGCAAGATACTATGGATTTGCGTATATGGTTTTAATTTCAACTCGATACCTTCACGCGTTCTCGAGATAAAGGTCTTGACACCCGGACAGACGGACAGACGGACAGACGGACAACAAAGTGATCCTATATGGGTTCCATTTTTTCCTTTTGAGGTATGGAACCCTAAAAAACAGTCTATTTCTCATAAAAGTTAAAGATTATTAATATTTTTAGAAAATAAATTCGTAAAGAATAGGCATAGCGAACACCAATCAGAAAGTGTTACGTCACGGGCCGCAATTTGTCGTTGACGTTTTCCTACAACAGAGCAGGTTAC
Source organism: Lycia hirtaria (assembly GCA_947563715.1). NCBI lineage: Eukaryota > Metazoa > Arthropoda > Insecta > Lepidoptera > Geometridae > Lycia > Lycia hirtaria. The sequence goes on from OX387384.1 coordinate 29,279,535, forward strand.
TACGCCATGACACTATTCATTGTTTTCAAGAAAAAATCTAAATTGTTTTTTTTAAATACAAAATACTAACCCTAATGTAAATATTACTTTTTCTTTAAATTATAGGTTTTTTGGGATAAAATAAATATGAAAGTACTAACCAAGTTTTCAAATTTAGGCAACTAGCCTATTATGCATCGATTTTGATGATTATTTTTGTATTTGGTAGACCATACTTCAGAAGTAGTCCCATATTTTTGTCAAAATCGATGCAGTGCTTTTATAACAAAATAACTGGTAAAATATCATCCAAGTGCCTGTAGAAAAGTGAACAGCAAGTCGCGTATGAACGCGACTTGCTTATTGCGTATTTTGATGTCGGTTTTTTCAGTTTTTTAACTATAATTATTTTTAATACGGGGGGTATACAAAGATTATAAAGGATATAATTTCTTCAATGTCTGACCTCTCTGTCTTTCGAGGAGGTCGTGGAAGTTGGTCCCACGTAACCGGTGAGCTTGAGGAAAGGCTGTCTGTCGTCCGAGTAACAACCCTTGGGCTCCTGCCACGACACGATCTTGTTCAACCAACGAGGCTTTATGAATTCTCCGTAACCTTGCGATGAGCAGTATAGAACTAAATGTGAACAGAAGGAATTCATAAAAACATAAATTATAATAAGATTGGTTAACTGCAAGAGTGAGAAATCCGTATTACAAAAAAAATCGCAGAGTTTCTAAAGCATCTGAAACTGAATCAACGATTTTATTTATGTGCTTGAATTTATTAAATGTTTAACATTTTAATATTTTCATAATATCCAGATAGGATCAACGATACACACATACCTTAGAAATTCCAGAAGCAAGTTTTAAAAAAAAAAGCTTAAAGGAAACAGTTTATTAAACGAAAACTTTAGGGATTAAATAGCAAAAAACTTACTCTGCTGAAAAAACAAAGTCCTAGTGCCAGCGGGATGGTCCCAAGCTTCAATCGACTTCGTTTCTTTATACGTTTGTATACAGAGTTTATAAATATGCGCCGTCAAGTCCACACCATCCATACAATCAAATAGTTTAGCGAGCATGGCTGCTCTCAACCGGCTCATTTGCTGGTAGGCCAACCCTGAACCCTGCATTAGCTGCGCGGAGCATTCAGGCGTCAACTCGCAGGACCCGTCAGATTGCGTACTCTGAGTTTCCATCGCCGAAATCAGCATTTGCATCGTACACGCATCTGTAATCAGTGATCTTGAATACAACTAGGTTAAATTACTTTCACTTCATTTTGCTGCCAAATAGAGTATAATACGCTTAAAAAAATTTACGCGGTTGGCCTCCTAATTTCAATAGTTTCCATATCGTGGTGGTTGACATAGTTAGCGGCCTTACAGATGTCGATAACTATAACTCTGGAGCCGTTAACGATGACAAGTACTTAGAACATCAGTAGGGTTCTTCGAGCAAATTGACGCTTTGAAGGAAAGACAGAAGTGATATTCATAACTATATTATATAGACGCAGTTTAAAGTGTGGTTGAAATAAAGTTCACAAGTAAGTTATCACATATACATAGTATATCAGCTATAATTATTTTCGATAGGCATAAAATCAGTATGAAGTAATTTAGCTGGCTTGCCGGAAAAGAAAGTGGAAGTACTGATAAATGCTGATATTCGATTTTGAAAGTGTTTTTTCTGTCGAATAAAGTTTCTTACTGCTGAGTGGCATCTCTTCTACAAGAACGGTAAAAGGTGTTGATCAAGTGTGGTTTGGTAGTCTTCACCGACATTCAAAAGTATTAACTATCAGACATAGAGTTTTTACCCGACTGCGTAAGAAGGAGGGTTATGTTTTTCAAGTGTATGTATATGAGTAAGTATATATGTATGTATGTTTCTATATGATTGCATACAGTCTAAACGGCTTGACCGATTTTGATATGTGAGGTGTCGTTAGATTCGTTTTCACTCCCTGAGTGTCATATGTTATATTTTTTTGTAATAATAATACATCTCTCGTAAAAATAAAAATGCGATTTTTCGTAACCCCCAACGAGCTAATAAACATGTTATTTTAAAGATTGCGCATTTATAATTTTTTACAGCGATTTTACTCTTATTTTCTCACAAAAAATCGTAAGTTAGATTGCAAAAACTGTTTTTCAGCAGTCGGGTATTTTGTTTTTCTTGCAACATAGATACTCTCCTTGGGATTTAACTTCATATCAGAAGTCCCTGTCCCTGTCTCCCAAATAATCTACTGTAATATCTCCATCACTCACTATATAAAAATTAGTCACGTGTCATGAATGGATTAACGATAGACAAATTTATACTAAACGAGGGGTGTCCCGCGTCTGTCTACAGATTCTATAGCTTAATAATCAGTTCATCCGTTTGGCCATGAAAAGGTAACAAATAGGCAGAGAGACAGAGTTGTTTTTACAGTATTTTGAAGGATTAGAATATAAATTAATCGGTCCATCGCGATGAAATTTATATTTAATATGTAATTTATTGTTTTAATTTATTAAACGCACCTGCTGCTTTCCTTGTTGGCATCTTAGTCCTAGCTTCTTGTACGTACTGTTCGAATGAGAACCGGTACGGTTTCTGTGTGCCCACGGTACCCACCGTGATGGGTTCCATCACCGCTGACAACACATCCAAGTTTTCAAACATTGCTTTAGCCACTGTTGACGAAAAAGTAGAAATCAATTGATATGTAGTTTCACTAAATATTTGAACTTTGTGAAATGCACGTTTTTTTTTAAATGACAACTTAACAGTTTTCAACATAAAAGTAAATAACTAGAAAACCGCAAGTGAAACTGCAAAACGTAGTACTTAAGCTATATTTTGTGTCAGTAATTATTTTTTAACGGATGAAGTGATGTATTTGGTCGTATCGTTACAATACTACCATCGATGTGAAATACTATTTCGTGTGTTTCTATTCAAAATGTGAAAGTTATCAATGGCAATTTAAACAATTTACCAAAAAGTTTGTCGAGTAAAAACGCCGAGTGCCACTATTATCCCAGATCATTATGGTTAATAAAAAGTACGAAGTGTCGCAAGAAAATGTTGTAAAACGAGGTATTTGTGACAACTATAATTAGGAAGGAAATCAAATACGACTGGAAATGTAATAATAACGCCGAGATAATACTAGAATACGAAATCATTCAGGTAAAAGAAAAAACATTTCCGTCTTGCTCTAGTTATGGTCCTACCTCGCATTCCTGTCCCATTCTCCTCCTGTTCTCCTTTTTAACCGGCTTGAAAAAGAAAGAGGTTCTATGTTTGACTGTATGTATTATATTATATACCTATATCTATGTATTATATTTTATACCTATATTCAGTGATTTGTCCGTTAATTTTGAATGATTATCTACGTCGATATCGAAAATTTATAGTGCGTAGGTGGTCTCATAAAAATTGTACTTATCAATTTTGAGTTTAGTAACCGGCGCGCACATCTGTCTTTTCGAAGTTATGTGCGTATTGTTGATTGCCGGCAACTTCAAACGGTGAAGGAAAACATCGTGAGGAAACCTACAAGTCTGAGAGTTCTCAATGATCTTGAAGATGTGTGAAGTCTGCCAACCCGTACTTGGCCAGCGTGGCAGACTATGGCCTAGCAAGTATAAACAGGGCTGACAAAAAAAAACACCCTCAATTAATATTTTGCTCGAAAGAGTGCTGATTGAAGGTGGCTGTTTCATTTTTATAAACTTATATAATACTTGTAGTAGATCTACCTTAGAGCAATGATAGATGCTCTAAGAGATCTACTATAAAATTTACATTCTTTATATTATTACAATCCTACCAAGAGGTAGTAGCATACGAAAGACGGTTAAAGCTAATTTTTCTGAGAAAAAATATCTTTATAATCTCAAACCTGGATATTACCCAGAGTTATCAACGTGAAAGTAAAATGTAAGTAATCTATATGAAAGCTAATATCATAAGTTATGCATCCGATTTTTTATATTTTTGAGAAATACAATCTAATTACAGAAACGAAAAACGTTTGTCCTGAACAAATTCCTGAAATGAAATGAAATATGTCACTGACAGCTATACCTATGTATAGTCATGCGAGCTACGATATTATAAGGATCTACACATATCATATCAGGTTATTTCAACATTACTTTTTCGTAAAAAAATAAACACTCACGGATTACGTAGCTTCATAGTAAGATTGTTTAATCAAATCGTTAGTTCCAGAAAACACACTTACAAACCATAATCTCTTTACAATTTAGCTGGGATCGCGATTGTTCACACACCAAAATAAATTAAACAAGTCGAAATCTCACGAACTCGCATGAAGATGAATATATTGTGATTGAAAAATAATAACACGAGAATAACCTTAATTGAATCTCATGCCGTTTTATAATTGATTGATCAGTGAGAAATTATACCAATAATAGGTGTGTTACAAAATTAATTTTGCAATCGCTTAGCGGAAAAAGTAGACAGACGAGGTACGCATACCTAATTATCCGAGACGGCAATATATCTCGAACGAAGATTGGGTAACACTACGTGAACTGATCCTTTAAATTACATTTTTAAAGCTAAAAATGTATCCATGTTACAGGGTGTTATAAGCTGCAGACATACCTTTAAAAGTCATTGTGTTCGTAATTACTTATAAATAATTTTACTTATAGAAAATTCCGTGATATGGGACCAAAAGTGCAGGTTTACCACATCAAATAATAGAGTTTTTTTAACCGTTGTATCAACCTCTTAGTGCCATTAAATTTAAATAAATAAGAAACATATTTTTTTTTTGTTTATTATATAAAAAAGAGTATATTTAACGACCACTAACTAGATGATAAAATTGGCAGAGATGGCATTTGTGTACTTTCTATAAGTGCTAATATGCTAAAACCTTAAATAATCAACAATTACATGCATTTTGATGAAGGTCAATATATTTTTACAATAAACAGATATTTCTTCTTGATTTTAGAATTGCTGCCATATTAAAAGTTGTTATAATAGTATAAATCGTTGATTGTTATACCCTGTATGCCAACCAGGTACTATTGCTATTTTTAGGTTTGTAAATACTGAGTTACTCAATAGCTTGTCGTAACGTAAGTGCGTGCTCCGCTTGTTATTAAGCCGGTTAAGCTTTTTAAAGAAAGTCTTAGCACATATCATGATAAAGCAGTTTTGTTCGGATATTTTACAAGTCACATCACGATTAGATGAGCTAAGTTGATACCGATGATTATGCAAAAAACTTGCATAATAAAAATCTGCCAAGTGCGAGTCGGACTCGCGCACTAAGGGTTCCGTACCATTATCTGTAAAAACGGCAAAAAAATCACGTTTGTTGTGTGGGAGGCCCCTTAAATATTTATTTAATTCTGTTTTAGTACCTATTTGTTGTTATAGTGGCAACAAAAATACATCATCTGTGAAAATTTCAACTGTCTAACTATCACGGTTCATGAGACAGACGGACGGACAGACAGACAGAGGAGTCTCTGTAATAGGGTCCCGTTTTTACCCTTTGGGTACGGAACCCTAAAAATGAATCTACCTAGATATAATATTTTATTTTATATATATAATGTTAGTATTAAGATCTAACCTTAAAGATTCCAAGATTGTAGTTTTATTGTTTTAAATATAGGGCTGGGGAAGGTAACTCCTCAGTCCGTGGTAGACGTGGTACCTTTCGAGGGAACACTTCCGCGCGTGCTGGGAGAGGAGCCTCCCACAGCATCCTTTCAGAAGGAAGACCAACATTGGTGACCTCTCGGGCACCTAGCACTGGCGTGGGTGGCGGGCTGGCTGTAGATTCTAGACCTACTGGTTCTGGGCCTGCAGCTATACCGAATGCCCACGCTGGTGCTGCGTCGACCTCCTGGAGGAAAAAGAAGCCTAGTGGTGCGCAGAAGAGGAGGCGTGCACTGGAGAGGCAACAGGCGCTCACTGACGGACCCGCTAAGAGAGTTAGGGAGGTCAGTGATGAAGCTACTGACCCATCTGGGATCAGTAAAAAGCCCAAGTTAGGGTCATTCTCCTACAAGGAGGCGCTGACTGTCCGGAGGATGGCCATCATCTCCGAAGAGGGGTCAAAAATTACGGCAGACTCACTTAAAGAAGTGAAGGGTGCCGTTTTCAACATGCTTGAGGAGACTGTCGATTACCTACCAAGGGTGGAGGCTGGGGCTCTCATTTCGGGAGCCTTGAACTTCACCTGCAATACGGACAGGGACGCAGAATGGCTTTACGGCCTCAACGGTAAAACCGTCGGAGGCATCAAACTGAAGGTTGTGAACGCTGGGGACTTACCCAAACCTGTTAAGTTGGCCTGGAGAACGAGGGACAACTATAACAGGGATGTGTCCCGAGTTTTATCTGTCATGCAACGTTTTAACCCGGAGCTAAACACGGATGAGTGGAAGATTGTTAGCACGGAGGAAGACACGGTGCGTGGGAGTGTCAGGAGGATTGTCCTCATGGACCAGGCATCTGCGGATGTCATCAAAGCGCAAGACTACAACATTTGTGCGGGCATTGACAGGAGTGTTTTTAAGCTCCTGGAAGAACCTGCGGAGAAGCCCAAGCGCATTGGTGACCCGAACCCGGACGTTCTGGCGGAGAAATCTGTGTTGCCGCTGGTTGAATCCGACGTCACATCTGGAGGCGTTGAAGGAAAGACCGGTATGACTGCTACAGATATTAGCGAGACTACTGGAGGGTGCACGGAGACCTTTCTTGCGTCTGAAGTAGTTAAGATGTGTGGCGTGGTTGCTGGATCTTCAGATCGAGCAATACCTGAGGAGGCCGTGGACTTAACGGCTCCTGCCTCTAAACGTGCGGGGGGGCTTGCGACTGCGGAGGGCATCTGCCATCTGTCGGCCTCAGCACCCTCTCCGAGGACGGACGATATCTTGGATGACCTTGAGCTCGGAAATCTTGAGTTGCTGTCCTCGCCGACCTCCATGGCAGAGATGGAGGACATCGCGGGCGACCACTAGTGGGCTGCCCAAACATCAATAACGCCACTATGGAGCTAAGGTGCGTACAGATCAATCTGCATCATTGCAAAGCAGCTGCAGCCCTTCTGGGCCGGCAGCTCAAGGAAAACAAATTCGATGTCGCCCTAGTACAGGAACCTTATATATATAAAGGAACTGTCTCGGGTTTAGGTAGACTTAATGGCTCTGTATTTTACCACTGTTCTACTAATGATACAAGGACCTGTGTTTACACCAGAAATGGGGTAAACGCGGTTCCTTTATTTGATTTATGTTCCAGGGACCTTACTGCGGTTAAGGTCTTTACGGAAGGGCGGGGAGCAGACAAGAAGTGTGTTGTTTTGGCGTCTGCATACCTGCCTTTCGAAGACGAAGATCCAGCCTCTAACACGGTAAGAAATCTCGTTAACCACTGCATGAGTAATGGCCTTGATCTTATCATTGGCAGCGATGCTAATGCTCACCACACTGCATGGGGGAGCACTGGTGTGAATAGGAGTGGAGAGAGGCTGCTGGACTTCATTCTCAGTGCACCTCTACAGATTCTCAATTGTGGTAATAAACCTACGTTTATTAACTCTAGAAGGACAGAAGTTATTGACGTTACGTTGGCAACCAACAATGCATATCGGAACGTCAGTAAATGGCATGTATCCGACGAAATTAGTGGATCGGACCACCAGTACATCTGTTTCAGGTACAGCATTGGTTTTCAGATGCTTTACGCAATGAAGAGGAACCCACGACATACGGATTGGGAGCTCTACGAAAAGGACCTCACGGTTGAACTAGGCGCGGCTAAAGGTAAGCTTAACTCGATACTTGATATTGAGTTTGAAGCTGACAGTATTGTCCGTGCTATACAAACAGCATGGACTCGGAATTGCCCCGAAAAGAATAATCCGGGGAAAAGGGCACATTGGTGGAGCCCGAGATTGGAGAGGTTAAGGCGTGAGACGCGACGTGTTTTCAATGAGGCAAGGGCAACCAATGATTTTGCCGGATACTCACGTGCTCTGACCTACTACAACTCGGAGATCCGGAAGGCTAAACGCAGAGCTTGGAGGAATCACTGCGAAGCAGTCAACTCTGCCCCAGAAGGCATGAGACTCTCGAAGGCCATAACTACATCCAAAGTGCAACAGCTTACCACTATAAGAGATGATGGGGGAAAGCTAACTGAGTCCGGCAAAGACACTCTGACTATGATGTTAAGTACGCACTTTCCGGATTGCAAAATTGTTAATGAAGGTTACACGGAACCTATTGGTGAAGCAGAGCTGAGTGTTCACACCACCAAAAGGGACTGGGACACCGCAAGGAAGATGGTTGATGAAATTAAAGTGGCAGGGGTGATTAAGGGATTTCAACCTTATAAATCGCCAGGCCCCGACAATATTTATCCCATCCTACTGCAAAAGGGTCTCAAAGTCTTGAGACAACACCTCTGTAGACTTTTCCGAGCCTGCATTGCGTTTGGTCATGTCCCAACAGTCTGGAGACATGTTAAAGTGGTATTTATACCGAAGTCAGGCAGGAAGAACTATGAGGAGGCGAAATCATTTAGACCGATAAGCCTATCTTCTTTTCTGTTAAAAAGCCTGGAGAAGCTGATTGACCGTTACGTGAGGGAGGGTCCTTTGAAGAGGAACCCTCTCCACGCACTTCAATGTGCCTATCAACAAGGCAAATCTACCGAGACTGCACTTCACTATGTTGTCTCAAGGGCAGAACATGCAATAGATAACCAAGAGGTTTGTGCTGCGGCATTCCTTGACATAGAAGGAGCATTTGACAGAACTAACTTCGATGTTATCAAAAGAGCGGCTGTCAACCATGGCATAGAGGGCACTCTAGTCAAATGGATCGACGGCATGCTTCGGAAGAGAATTATTACAGCATCCTTACTTGGGGATGTCATATATGCATTAACAACAAGGGGATGCCCTCAGGGTGGAGTACTATCTCCTACCCTATGGTGTTTAGTAGTAAATTCTCTTCTACAAGATCTTAACACTGGTCCTTTTTACACCGTTGGTTACGCGGATGACTTAGTGATTTTGATCAATGGCAAATTCCCAGCGACGGTGTCGGAAATATTGCAAGAAGCTCTTCAGAAAGTTGAGAAATGGTGCTCAGAAAACCAATTATCCATCAACCCCAGCAAGACAACGCTGATTCCGTTCACTAGAAAAAGGAAGCTCAGCAGTCTCAGGAAGGTGTTTATGTATGGACATGAGCTACAATGGTCCACAAGTGTGAAATATCTTGGAGTATCCCTAGATAAGGAACTGCTATGGAACAATCATGTGGATCTAAGCATCAGTAAGGCAACTCGTGTCTTCAACATGCTGAGATCTGCTTATGGAAAGACTTGGGGCTTGCGGCCACGGGTCGTTCACTGGATTTACACAATGATTGTTCGGCCCATTCTAACTTACGGTAGTATAGTCTGGTGGCCAAGAACACGGCTAGGGTCTTGCCAGCTACAGTTATCGAAACTGCAGAGAATGGCTTGCCTGGCAATAACGGGCGCCTTCACATCAACACCAACGCGCGCGATGGAGTTGATACTGGACCTGAGACCTCTCCACATACAAATACAATCGGAGGCGGTGAAGGCTCTCTACAGACTCAAAGTCAATGGTTCATGGAACCTCGATAGGCCAAAAACTAGGCATACAAATCTTGAGATCAGCTCTGATCTCCACAGGATTATGTGCATGGGCAGCGATAGAATGCCACCCATACATATCTTCAAAAAGAATTATAGTATACATGTCCCAGAAAGAGACGAATGGCGTCATGGCCTGAAAAACTTCGGATCGGACACTTTACTGTGGTTCACTGATGGCTCCAAGACACCGTGCGGCACGGGCGCCGGTGTCTATGCAAAGGACTTTAGTGAAAGTTACAGTCTAGGGCAAATGGCAACTGTCTTCCAGTCGGAAACATATGCCATAATTGCCTGTGCTCAAGAAAATATTAACAGGGGTGTTAAAAACAAAAATGTCTATATTTTCAGTGACAGTCAAGCAGCTCTCACGGCCTTGGACTCTGATGTGGGGACCTCAAAGCTGGTGCTTAACTGTGTCAAGACCCTTAATAAACTGGGCTGCGACAACAGGGTGCGCTTAGCTTGGGTACCAGGGCACTCGGGACACATGGGCAATGAGTTGGCTGATGAACTGGCCAGAATGGGGTCTGCGCGAGCACTGCATGGACTAGAACCAGGTATAGGACTTCCCCTATGCATTATAAACGATGCTATCAGAGCTGCAGCCAGGGAGAAACACTGGAATGAGTGGATAACCACAGAAGGGCTCCATCACTCCAAGGCCTTCATTGGCAAAAACACTGCTACCACTGCAAAGTTTATTTTGCGTGGGAGCAGACGCCGGGCAAGGGCACTTACAGGCGCCCTGACGGGGCACTTTACCACAGCAAAACAACTATGCAGATTAGGACTAAGCCTAGATGACAGATGCAGAGCCTGTGGGAATGAAGTGGAAACGATGTCACACCTATTATGTGACTGTGATGTCCTTGCTGGTAAAAGGATGAGCATCCTCGGAATAGCTTATCCTAAGCCGGAGGACTACAGACATACTCCTTTGCACGGTGTATTCGACTTAATCGAGTACATTTTCCGCTAAGGGTGTGGTAGGGTCTAGGGGTGTACACAAAAGATCCCCATGGGTCGAAGTGTCGCCAACCAGTTTGTTGGCCCCCGCTGTGACTATATACAAGATAAGATTGTTTTAAATTAAATGAACTAAAACCGACAGAGTTTGATTATTTTTTTTTAATTTTAGATGGCATATAAAATGTAGCGTGCAAAATAGAGAATCCTACCTAAATACTGAATGATCAACTGATTTTATTCATAAGTGCAGTCAAATAATAAGGCCTTGCATAAATAAGGCCTCAAATTCCGTTAGTGCAGTGTACTGTTTCGACATTGTTTTTGGATACATTTGAATATTTCTGTTGCAAAGTATTAAAAGTTTATAAGACATCATCTTCCGATTACTAAATTAAAATAAAACAAGTGTGTATCGTGCAACGCGCAAAGAATGGTTCCGTAATTGCACATTATAATTTATGTGAACTTAAAATATATACTATGAACATACGAGTTAACATAAGTTAGTTTAAACGAAATTTATACGAAATTTTCGTTTATTACTTCTCAAAATACATTATTTAAACTGATCAACTATTACTCGAATCGTTAACTTGTAAAGCCTATATAGCCGCGATAGTTTACTTTTTAATTTCATCATATTTATATGCTAATATCATGATTTTTTTCATATCTCCAAAGCCAACCGTTTAGCTGGTAGAGGGGAGAGGGACACGTGACTAACAAAAATTATCCCTTCAAAGCTTAATATTTCGCAAACGGATGCCTAAATTGAAAATTGATTTTCGCACAACCCCAATATTTTTTGATTACCTATCCAACGATATCCCACACGATGAGGTGAGAAAAAATAATTCATCCCCACTTTACGCGTACGAGAGGTACCCTAAAACATTTTCACAATTAAATTCTATGGCTTTCTCATTCAGTCTAACGAGATAATTATCATTCAACAAAACTATCCCACATGTTTGGGCTCTAGAATACCAGAAATAAACATAGATACATAGGCCGATAAACTCATTCTGGGATCGGGTAAAATATTGCGTCCGTGCTGCGGCATTTTTCCTCAGCATTCCTTTCGCATGGCTGAAGCGTTTTTTATCAATGCTACAAACCATATTCGTAATCTTTACTCCTGTAGACCAATCTCGTATAGTTAATGTCTTTTCTTATGCGGTCTATGCGTCTCGTAATGTTCTGCAAGTTTTCTTTCAGTTTCTCTGGCACTGATTTATCTAGTTCGTTGATTGTGTACTCCAATTGACCTGTTTCATAAGAAAAATTAGAGAAACATTGAAAAATTTAAGTAACCTTTAGTGTAGTAGCACAACGGATTAGCAAGCTGAAGTGGCAGTGGGCAGGGCACATAGCACGTAGAACTGATGGCCGATGGGGCCGAAAGATTCTCGAGTGGAGACCACGTACCGGCAGGCGCAGCGTAGGAAGACCAGCCACGAGATGGACAGATGACATCATACAAGTGGTGGGAAGACGCTGGAAGTAAGCCGCTTCCAATTGGTCTTTTTGGAAATCCAGGGAGGCCTATGTCCAGCAGTGGACTTCTTACGGCTGAGATGATGATGATGAAGTAACCTTTAGTAGTTAGTAAAGTAGCCTTTTTAGATGGTTCTCGGTTTTTTCCCCAATAGATTAGTAGTCAAATTACTTGATTAATTAATTTACTGTCATTTTGACTACTAATCTCTTGAGAAAATAATCGAGAATCTTCTAAAAAGGCCACGTACAATCTTTGACGCAGAGTTACCCACGTTGACAGTATCTAAAACATATAATCGTATTGCTTCACTTCTATTTACGCAGTTGTCATGTCATGATTTGAATATGAGATTTGAAGGTTGAAGTTTCCAGTAGCCTAGTCGGGAGATCGTCTGACTTGCGATTCGCTCATCCTGGGTTCGAATCACGTGGCACGCACCTCTATCTTTTCGAAGTTATGTGCGTATTATTTATTGCTGCCAACTTCAAACGGTCTTCACATCTAAGAGTTCTTAACGTTCTTGATGATGTGTGAAGTCTACCAACCCACACTGACCAAGTGCGGGGACTAAGGCCTTACTTTTCTTACAATGAGATGATGGGTCGTGCCCAGCAGTGGGACAGTTTGTACAAACAGGGCTGTTTTTCTTTTGTTAATGAGGTTCATTCTAACTCGAATGCTGTATTTGTTTACTGAATATGAAAAAAAGACTGAGCACTAGGGTTTTAAAATGCCTTATTATCTGCGACCAGGTTACCATATATTTCTTTACATAATCAACAAAAAATAAAACCAGCCAAGTGCGAGTCAGACTCGCGCACGAAGGGTTCCGTACTATTATCTATAAAAACGGCAACAAAAAAAACAGTTTTTTGTATAATGGGAGTCCCCTTAAATATTTATTTTATTCTCTTTTTTGTTACAGCGGCAACAGAAAAACTGTGAATTTTCAACAGAACAGAACAGAATAGAAACAGTAAAATTTCAACTGTCTAACTAACGCGGTTCATGAGGTACAGCTTGGTGACAGACAGACAGTTTGTGCGCAACTTTTTTTCAAATAAAAAGAAACATAAATATATAAAAATAAATGTGTTTCTTTTATATTTTGGTGTTGGCAAAGATCTAGCTTGTACATAAATAAATAAATATTTTTACAACGAAGTATTTTTAGGGTTCCGTGCCTCAAAAGCAAAAAACGGAACCCTTATAGGATCACTTTGTTGTCCTTTGTTTGTGTTCGAAATAAAGTTACAACCGAATATGTCGTAAAAACGCACATATCGACACTCACAAAGGAATCAAAACCTATGGGGTACTTTCCGTTGACATAGAACTATGAAATTTGGCAAGAAGCGTTGTGTACACATATAGGAAAAATCCGAAAACTGTTTTTTTTTTATTTAATCACAATAAAATAGGATCTTTAAGCAAGGAAGGAGGGTCCAAATTTTAAAGTGCTTTAACCGTATCATGTGGGGTATAATTTTAAAGAGATTATTTAGCACAAGCTAAAATAGGTTTTGAAATATTTTTACAATGTATATTTTTCGATTTATAAAGGAAAATATAAAAAAATATATAATTTCTCCCTTTTATCTACTAGTTTGTACGGAACCCTCGGTGGGTGAGTCTTACTCGCTCTTGTCCGTTTTTATTTACCTATTTATTACAGATTGTGATCAATTTAAGGAATAAAAGTATTTGTAGGTCTTTCTCCCTTATAGTGATCAAAATAGTATTGTAATAGTAAACAATTTCACAGTAAACTTAAACTAAATATAGTATCTATTTATCGGTTGTTCCAATATTTTAGGTACTAATTATGTAGATTACTCGTAAATAGATAAAATAAGTGCTAAAATTCGAAATAATCAATTTCACCACTGGAGTATACAATAGTCCAATGTCTTATCTGAGATATTAAGAACGCAATTTTTAGTTGCGTATAGCAATTTCGGAAAATTAATGTAGCGCGCGTTGATGTCTTTTATTGTATCACTTTTGGACCTTACGCTAAACATACTTAGTCAATATTTTTACAAATTTTTCATACTGAAATAAATATATACTTCATCATCATCATTGGCCTGTATACATCTACATGAGATGATACTATGTAGCGTCCGGTTGATAATATCTGCGCTCTTAGCCACGAGCCAATAATAAGCCAATACGGGAGCCACAGGTGCGGTCACATTTCACATTTCTCATTTTTTTATACTTATAACTACATAATTACTTTATGACCTTAATAATGTTTTCGCAAAATGTTCTCTAAGATTTTTGCGATCGTTACACATTGAAAATAAACAATTTGTGATGGAATTATCGCGTATATTTTACATAATTTATGATCTGACGTTTCGAACAGGTGAGGTGAGACTAGATGACAGTTGTCTTTTTTTGTTATGCAATATATATTACGATAAATCCGTAAAAAAAAAATTATTTCAATGTTTTCACAAGCCATAATAAAATAGTAATATAATAAATTCAACTTCAACATATTACCTCTAGCTATGCCCAAAGCAATATACCATTCAGGGTCTTTAGATGGCTTCTTTTCATAATATTCCAACAACCTATCGAGTGTAATAGAAATCCGAAATACTTTTGGAACATTGTATATAAAGTCCTGTGTATCAAAGTATGGATATATAGCTAATACTACACTATTTAAAGCTATTAGAAAACCAATATATTTCACCCACATTTTGCGAGAAACTAACTCGATTTTCTAAGAAACTAATAGGGATCGTAAAATGTTACAATGGCCACACGGAAGTCGTTGATTGGGTAGAATATGTAGGTTAATATTTCTGTACATGGTACAATAACTAACTACAAATAAGATATGCCGCTCTAACCACCGTGGAAAATAAATTCAAAGATAAAATTTTGCGTAACCAATTTTGATTGACTCATAAATTTTGCAATGATTACCTCGATATCTTGATGTTTTCTACTTCCATAAATATATAAAAATAGCAACTTTATTATAATTTTATACATTAATATCTATTTTAGTCATAATATAATTATATAAGTGTCTAATCTAAAGGAAACAACTTCACAGAATTAGACTGTGCTAAGATGACACATGCAAATATAATGGGAACTGAACAGATTTTTTGTCACAACTACGGTGCAGTGATATTATGCGTGCAGTATTTTCCACTATATAGAAGATATAAAAACTTTCAAATATAAAAGAATAAATTATAAATAGTAAACGCTTCCATGCTGAACTGGGAGAAAAAGAAAAACATAAAATATGCCAGCTGCTTCTCTTCACGCGCATACTGTAAAAGTCAGTTAAGGGACTTCAGGGAAGTTATTGTTTATGTAGGTGATAGGCGAACCCCCTGTCAGCGTAGGCCAATATTATATCTTTCCCTCCAATACCTAGTAACCCTCTAATACCACCTTCTTCCCATCTAACTCCTTAACCAAGGTCAAACGATGGCATTCTAAGGCCTCATGGTCTTAGAATGCCATCGTTATCGTCGAATAGCTATAAAAGGGTTGTGTGAAATAAATGCTGCCCGTAGCAAAAATCACTTTATAATAGGTCAGCATTTCTATGTTTTTGTCAACTCACTGTTTTTGGACATTATTAATATGATGTCCAAAAACGTAAAGAAATGAAATGAAATGTCCATCATATTAATGATGTCCTCTTAATAATTATTTCTTTTGTATATTATTCGCTACAATAAATAATTCGAAAATTCAAATCCGTAAAATAATTAATTGCTTACCTTTAAAAAAATACTACTTGATGCGGTGTATTTACTTATTACATATGTATTCCATTATAAAAATAATCAAAGATAATGTAGATAATTACGCATAGAGTTTTAAAAAAACTGAAAAACCGACTTCAAAATGCACAATTTTGTAATAAATATCATACTATTGAACCGATTTTAGATAAAATTTGTATAGAATCAATATGAAAGTATATAAGTATTCTTTCAAACATTTTTTTTTCAAATCGGTCTATAAAATTACGTAGTTACGCGGTAAAAAACATAAAAACAGCTGAATTGTTAACCTCTTTCTTTTTCAAGTCAGTAAAAATTTGTCGGTTATGGTTATTTTCACTAAAAACTACTCAAGTAAGTATAACACAACAAAACAGTCCCTTCATTACCAAATGAGATTATACTGATAATACTATCTATTGTATATTATAAAGTAAACAATCGAACTCCTCTCATTTATTACGCCATCTAAGCCTGCCTAGTGGGCAAGTGTAATAAATTATAGTTGAAAGCTCAGCCTTCTAGCTCAGATGATGCTCGGAGGATACAAGCATATAAGAGGGGGCTAAGAATATGGGAAGGGCAAGTTTGCGCGCCCCGGCAGATCACTTCTGCGCTCGTACTTGCGCTAACGCATTCTCTGCAATGCGGGTGCCGAAGAGCAGATTACTTATCTCTTTCAAATCAATGTGCAGTGCCAAGGTTGAGTGAAATGAAAAACTGTGCTTAATCAGTGTCGTAACTATGGCGGTGTCGCATCAGTGGTTCATACAATGGTCGGAGCCGTCGACGGTCTTCGCGGACATTACCAACAAACATGACAGTATTAACAATTGGAATAATTTTGAACGCGTGCCAAGTGAACTCGAAGAATATCATCACAGAAATTACGATGTTTTTAAGAACAAAAATGAGCGGTTAAGAGTTAATAGCTTTGTAGATTCTTCGGACAAATTAAACTATGGTAAGTTGATTGGTATTTCATAATTGGAAGTGAAAATATTGAGACTAGCATTATAATTTTAATTAACAAAAAAAGCCATCAAAGCTATAGATTCTATATAATATAAATTCTATAATTAAGTTTATGAACAAATTAATACGTTTTTGAGGTAAATTAAATTATGAAAGTTTTTGCTATTCATTCATTTTACTTACCTAGATATAACATGAAATCGTTACGGAAATTGTGGTTTTTTTTTCGAGAAAAACAAAACAGATTAATGTCCATAGATAGCTTATTCGGTTCTTCAGATAACTTAAACTATGGTTAAATAGATGGTGTCCAATTGAATTATGTATACAACAGTATATTTATAAAAAGCGATTGAAAATCAACAACGGATTAGTTTTAGTGACCCTCCAGACAAAAAATAAAAGTATGGTAAGTGCGAGGTACTTCATTATTTTAAGTGTTATGTAACTTTCACTAACAAAAAAATGCCACAAACGCAGTTAAACTATTAGTTGCGCCAGGTTAGGTTTATACGTTAAGCAAATACCCCTTACTTAAGAGTAGGTACTTGAATATACTATCTATCTAAATAAGGTGTGAATTATTTATATTATTATTTATTAATTTAAATATATTTTTCACAAGGTTTTACAAAATCGCTTTAGGCAAACCGAGCAATAAAAAAAACTACAATATTATTATTGCCAAATCTTTGATACAAATATAGGCGTTTATTAACAATTATATTTATTTCTTAACGTTTCGTATACTCATTTCTTAACTGAGTAGTATGGAATTATTTTATTCGCATTTTCAAGTCATTATTACAAGTCGAATTATCATAATTGTTGCATTTTTACGCGTTAAAAATAATTTTTAAGTGTTAATCAGGGCAAGTTCATTAACGCAAGTATTTTTACTGACGCGTGACAATGAGAAATAACAACACAACACCCAGACAAGCAGTTGAGGCTGTTATTTCAATGGTTATTCAATCTTCAATGGCTGGTATATATTGTCTAATTGAGCCTGTTTGGAGAGCAACCCTAGCAAAATGGAAACTAATGTCTCAATTGAACAAAATAATGAAATAAGAACAGCAGGGCCCATTACTTCTCTATCCGAACAAACTTTAACAGATTTATAAACAGAAATCTGGTATTGGACAACATTTGCCAGCGATTGAAGATTGATTAACCATTGACTTAGCAGCTTCGACGCCTAGTCTCGCCAGCTAAGCTCTAGTGCTAATTTAGTTAGTTAGTAGTCTAATTTAGTTAGTTAGTTATAGTTATTTTAATTCATCAATTAACGACTGCCCGGATGGAAATCGAGTCCGGAATCCCTTCTGTTCAATAGGCGGATACACCGTTAGGTTTACAACATCCACTGTGTCAAAGTATCTAATGAGCTGAAATGTGCATTTTAATGCGTACTGATTAGGAGTCGAACTCTCAGCCCCATCTATTCCCTGAGCCTGAGAATCTTGATATTTTCAAAGCTAGAATGAATAGATACAAGTATCTTCTAGATCGACGTGTTCCACCCTCGGTCACACCACTAATAAGTAACAGTAAATCTATTTCATAAAATAAAAAAAAACATAAAAAGTGTCAAGTGATCTATAAAGTTCAATGTGCCATAACGTCAAGTGCTTTATTATTTAAATCAGTTAGTTTGTAGTCCGTGAATGTAAGATGAATTTGAATAATAAAACCACTACCACATAAGTTAGGCACTTCCTGTAATGTATGACACATGCACTACATTGTAAGAAATTCATGCAAACTAAAAAAGACGAGGTGAAACCTTAAAAAACTTTGCAAAATTGTTCTAAGATTGAACAATTTTGCAAAGTTGTGTTAAACTATAAGGCTTTACAGAAAAACGTTACTTAACTTTAACCATCGTCTTAAATTCTCTGTCTTCTTTTCGCAAGTGTCATTACGTGTCAGCGAGAAGTTGACAATATTATGTTAAGCATTGCTTAAAGTTAAGTAACGTTTTTCTGTAAGGCCGTATATCTTTATGATTCTCAAAAACTCGCTATAACTTTGGACATTTTAGCAGGTGGACTAGTTGAAGACAATCACACTTATTAAAATTAAACTTAAGAGTTGGTTTCTTCTTCATTGTAAATCTCAAGCTGAAAAATCATACACCAAAATGATCTATCCTACATTACAACATATACTACGTTGATTGTTTCTTACCTGGTGAGGTGGTTCTACTTAGATCCAGGCATCTGTTCCTACTGATATTATAAAAGCGAAATTAACTCTGTAACTACCTCTGTTTGTTTATTATCTTTTCACGATTAAATGGCCAAACATGGTGAAACTTGGAACAGAGAGAAAGCTATATAGCTAAACAAGTATATATTATATTAAAATAAAAACAAAATACCCGACTGCAGAAAAGCGGTTTTTGCCATTTTGCAGTCTAACGATTTCGTTACGCTCGATACACTGTTGAGTGTACAGTTTTTGTGAGAAAGTATGCGTAAAATAGTTGTAAAAGATTATAAATGGGTATTTATAATCTTACCGCCATGCCGTGGGGTACCGGCTTAGAATAGTACCTCCCCCTCTCTTCCCGTGGGTGCCGTAAGAACCGGCTAAGGGAAATACTACCAGAGATGGGCAGCAGCATCCTCTGCGGAAAACGCCATCTACTGCGCTCGCCAACCCGCATGCCAAGCGTGGCGAGTAATGGCAAAACCCCCCCCTAATGAAGATTAACAAAATAACCAGGCACCCAGTCCCCGGCAGCTCCGCTATTCCGGGCTACGGTAGCGGTCCCGGTCACGGCGGAACAAGGGGTGCTAAGAATCTCCGGAAGAGATCCGGCTACCACCCCCTGCATAAACGACGACTGGCCCTGGTAACACACAATATTTGCACGATGAGGACAGACGAGAAGCTAGCTGAGCTGGAAGAAGAAATGAGTAGGTTACATTGGGATATCCTGGGGTTATCAGAAGTCCGACGAGAGGGTGAGGACACGATAACCCTGAAATCCGGTAACCTACTCTACTACCGGGAGGGCGACCAACCGTCCCAAGGTGGTGTCGGGTTTCTCGTCCACAAGTCCCTTGTTAACAGCATTCTTGCCATCGACAGTGTATCGAGCAGGGTTGCGTACCTGATACTCAGAGTATCCAAGAGATATTCGTTGAAGGTCATCCAAGTATACGCACCGACCTCGGCACACTCGGATGATGAGGTGGAGGTGATGTATGAGGACATTAGTAGGGCCATACACACTTCTGAGACCTATTTTAATGTTGTTATGGGGGACTTCAATGCGAAGCTGGGCAGGAAATGCGAAAGTGAGTTGAGAGTGGGGCAATTTGGATATGGACAACGGAACCCCAGGGGACAGAGGTTGGCCAACTTTCTGGAGAAAGAGGGACTCTTCATGATGAACTCTCTCTTCCAGAAGCCACCTCATAGGAAATGGACATGGTTGAGTCCCGATGGTTCTACGAGAAATGAGATAGACTTTATCCTGACCACCAAGAAACAAATATTCAATGATGTCTCTGTGATCAACATGGTTAAAACCGGAAGTGATCACCGAATGGTACGAGGCACTTTGAATATTAATATCCATATCCATCCCATATCCAAAACCCCGAAAGCTTTCAGCTCGAACTATCAAATCGCTTCGAGTGCCTGGAGAGCTGCGCATCAGTGGATGAGATCAATAACAGGTTTGTGGAAACTGTCCGTACGGTGGGCGCGAAGTTTTATAAACCCCACCGTACAAATAGACCGCAAAAGCTCTCGAGCCATACCCTCGACCTCATGGCTGAACAACGCTCATTGCAACTGCAGTCTTCCGGTGACGCAGAGTCATATAGGCGGCTCAATAGACTCATATCAAAGTCTATGCGACACGACATCCGTACCTTTAATACTAATCGTATTAAAGAGACGATAGAGCGGAATAAAGGCTCCAAAGTGTTCGCAAAAGACATGTCTATTGGGCAGAGCCAGTTGACGAAGCTGAAGATGGAAGATGGCAGTCTAGCGTCGACCAAAGCAGAAGTCTTGAGGGAAATCGAGAGGTTCTATGGACAGTTATACACATCGGTCGCAAAACCTGTTAGCAGTTTGGGCAAAGATCCAAGAGCCAAACTGACTCGACATTATACCGAAGATATCCCGGACCTGTATGAGATTAGGATGGCCTTGAAACAGCTTAAGAACAACAAGGCACCGGGCGACGACGGAATTACATCAGAGCTACTGAAAGCGGGTGGAACACCGATACTAAAAGTCCTTCAGAGGCTCTTCAATTCCGTCCTGCTTGAAGGTACAACGCCAGAAGCATGGAACAGAAGCGTGGTGGCGCTGTTCTTCAAAAAAGGAGACAACACTTTGCTGAAGAACTACAGACTCATCTCGCTTCTGAGCCATGTCTATAAGCTGTTTTCAAGGGTCATCACGAATCGTCTTGAACGCAGGTTCGATGACTTCCAGCCTCCCGAACAAGCCGGTTTCCGAAAAGGTTATAGTACCATAGACCACATCCACTGCGGCAAGTGATACAGAAGACCGAAGAGTATAACTTGCCCCTTTGCTTAGCGTTTGTGGACTATGAGAAAGCCTTTGATTCGATCGAGACCTGGGCGGTGCTTGAGGCTCTCCAGCGATGCCGTATTGACTATCGGTATGTCGAAGTGCTGAAGTGTTTGTACAACAACGCCACCATGTCAGTCCGAGTACAAGACCAGAACTCAGAGGCAATTCCATTGAAGAGAGGCGTGAGGCAGGGAGACGTTGTCTCTCCGAAACTGTTTACCGCCGGTTTGGAAGATGCCTATAAGCTTCTGGAATGGAAAGGGCTCGGCATCAATATTAACGGCGAGTACATCACTCACCTTCGGTTCGCCGACGATATAGTAGTCATGGCAAAGTCGATGCTCAGTACGATGCTCGAAGACCTCAATAGAGTTTCCCAACGGGTGGGCCTCAAAATGAACATGGACAAAACGAAGGTTATGTCGAACGCCCATGTCGTGCCCACCCCAATATCTGTGGGGAACTTCACTCTTGAAGTTGTTGACGAATACGTCTACCTAGGACAGACGGTCCGATTAGGCAGGTCCAACTTTACGAGGGAGGTCAATCGTCGTATCCAACTCGGCTGGGCAGCGTTCGGGAAACTTAAAAGCGTCTTCTCGTCCAATATTCCCCAGTCCCTCAAGTCGAAAGTTTACAACCAGTGTGTGTTACCAGTGATGACATACGGCACTGAAACGTGGTCCCTAACTATGGGCCTTATAAGGAAACTCAAGGTCACGCAACGAGCTATGGAGAGGGCTTTGCTCGGAGTCTCTCTACGAGATCGAATCAGAAATGAAGAGATACGTAGACGTACAAAAGTCACCGATATAGCACAGCGGATTAGCAAGTTGAAGTGGCAGTGGGCAGGACACATAGCACGTAGAACTGATGGCCGATGGGGCCGAAAGGTTCTCGAGTGGAGATCACGTACCGGCAAGCGCAGCGTAGGAAGACCAGCCACGAGATGGACAGATGATCTCATACAAGTGGCGGGAAGACGCTGGATGCAAGCCGCTTCCAATCGGTCTTTTTGGAAATCCATGGAGGAGGCCTATGTCCAGCAGTGGACTTCTTACGGCTGAGATGATGATGATGATGATGATTTATAATCTTTTACAACTAATGAATGGGTATTCATTACAATAATTAAAATAACTTGTTTATTACGAAAAAGTTCGTTTTAGTTTACGAAATTGAATTTTTTGTCGAAAATTTGTGTTGTTTTTTAGTTTCCTAAACGGTGATTTTTAGGGTTCCGTACCCAAAGGGTAAAACGGGACCCTATTACTGAGACTTCGCTGTCTGTCTTTCCGTCCGTCTGTCACCAGGCTGTATCTCATGAACCGTGATAGTTAGAGAGTTGAAATTTTCACAGATGATGTATTTTTGTTGCCGCTATAACAACAAGTACTAAAAACAGTTTTTTTTAAGGGGCTTTTATACAACAAACGTATGAGCGTATGAGCGTAACGTACGAGCAAAAAAATATTTTGTTCGTTTTTGCTCGATATCGATAACGGCAACAGGTAGACGCTTGAAATGTTTATAGAATATTGAGTTATATTATTCACTTTAAAAATAAATAATAAATTAAAATAAAATTAATATTTATTATTTAATTAATATTTATCCCATACAACAGACATGTTTTTTTTTTGCCGTTTTTATAGATAAATAGTACGGAACCCTTTGTGCGCGAGTCCGACTCGCACTTGGCCGGTTTGATTTATAAGTTCATTCATTCATTTAATATCTTCAAAAATTTTGGTATGCGCGAGCGAGACGGACTATGGAAGAACTATACTAGAAGCGATACGCCTACTAAAAAAACAAAAATTGAAATTTAATATAGGTACTTAGTGAAACTTATAGAGCCGCTGGCATCAGACAGCAAACTATTTTTTTTATCTGCCAACAAACTATTTTATAGTTTGCAGAAAATTTATGTATGTAATATAAGTATTTTTTCTGGAATAAATGCTTTATTTATTTTTTATCTAAAATTTAAACTAATGTATGTACTTATATTGTCTAGATTGTACATTGGCGTGCGTTTATGCAGTTATTGCCGCTGCATGTGAGTGCAGCTCTTAAGCAATACCGAGTAAGACTTCGGTGAAAGTAAACGATTGACCATAGTTATATGCTCAGAAACGTGCGTAGGGATACACTTGGCACCATTTAACCGTTTAGTGAATTGCGAGAGACGTTTGTTACAACTCGATAGTTTATTAGGCTTAACATGTGGTCTTTAAAACTAGATGAAAGGGATGACAAAGCAATTAGAGTGGGCACTTGAATGTTGGAATTATTGTACCTTTAAGCGAAAACTGTTTGGCTAATGTGTTCGCATTAATTTTATTATTTACATTAAATAGCTGTTAGTTTTCCATCTAAAGTAAAATAAAATATAATTATTTACTTACTTATGTGTTTGAATACTTACATTAATCATTAAGTTGCTATACGAAAGGAGTGCGCTGTTAGCTGTTTTTTCTCACAAATCTCTAATTTTTTGTTATTTATACATTTTTACAACAAAATTGTATCTACCTAAGAAATCTCGACCGTAACATGTATCACACACACACAATTCCATTTCCAGCCTACACGACAGCACCCTCCAAATTCTACTAGTCTCCAGTCTATTTCTGTCTGCCGATCATTTAGTTAGGTATATAATCCTTATTTTTTTTATGTAGAAATAGGTTTGCGCTTGGCCGCCAACTCGCCTGATGTTAAGCGACGTTGCGGTCTACAATGGAGCGCGCTTACCTAGAAGAGATATATATACCTACGCTTATATAAGTATATAGAATAAGTATCCTGATTTAATCCATGTTATCCAGAGAGCTATGAGGTTAATCGGTGACGATAAACTAGTTGCCAAGAAGCTACTTAGTCTCGAGCACCGCCATAAAGTAGCATGTCTGTCTATATTCTACAGGATTCATTTCGTGGAGTGTGCGCAAGAGCTTCACGACCTAATTCTAACCTCCCCATTTCACTAAAGGACTAGCAGAAAGTCGGCGAATTACCACCCATTTCTCGTTGAAATGTCAAAAATCCGTACTACCACATATCGATCCACATTCTTGATGCGTACTGCACAGGAATGGAATTCTTTGCTGCCATCTCTGTTTCCTGAGAACTACAATTTTGGGATTTTCAAGGCTAGAGTGAATATATGTATATGTATCTTCGAGATCGACGAGCTTCATCCTTAGCCACACAGTCGCTTAACATCAGGCGAGTTGGTGGTCAGTCATAGATCTACCTTGTGTAAAAAAACATCGCTTAACATCAGGTGAGTTGGCAGTCAAACCCATCTTGTATAAAAAATATTGCGTTCTGCAACTAAGGAACCCTACACTTCATAGTAGCCCAACACTCATTTCGCCGGTTTTACGTCGATTACCGATCGTGTGTTAGTACTTTGAAATTTTCAAAATCCACGGGCCGAAGCTAATTATCAGACGTAACTGTTTTATTATGAAAACTATTTTATTATGAAAACTATTTTATTATGAAAACAATTTTATTATGAAAACTAACTCTTTTTTATTTGAACAAACGGGTTACTAACGTCTATTTTTGGGCCGATATCTCGGACTATAGTTAAAGGCGTAACTATTACAAGATTAATTCAGAAATGAGGGTAATTGTAAACTCACGAACTATCTGATGATGTAGAGTGATGTAATGTAGGTAACTGGCGAGGATGTTACGGGCCGTGCCCACAGCCCACAATAAAGTGATCAGTGCAATCGACCATAACGAAACAAATTGTACACGCGCATCCACTTTCAAACGATTTGAACAAAACTTTATACTCTTTATATGATGAATATGTATATAGTATGTTGAACTAGAAACACGGGGTCGGACTGAATAGACAGATAGATTGATCCTGAATTAAACAAGTTAGTAGTAGGTGAGTAGAAAACATAAAAACTCCCGCCATAAAAAAAAAATACAGCTGGACAGATGCTGTTGAAACCTAGCTAGGAACATTTTCGATCAAATCTTTTGTCAAACAATAAAAAAAAATGCAGTTTGGTTCTTTCGTTTGGGAACTATGATTCCACAGGCAGATTTACAGATACAAATCTCAAATTTTTAACACCCCTCGTTTTGCATCAAGAGTTAAAACGGAAAAACGAAATAAAGAATGTAAGAGGAAATGAAAAACATAGAATGTGCCTGATGCTAGTTTGACAAGTAACCTTGCAACAACCGGCTATTCATTTAATTATTTAATTAATACGGTTATCATAAATTACACTAATTCAAATGATTTGAGGAAGTGATCCAATTGGGAATTCAAAAAATTATAGTTTAAGCAAGTACTTACTTAAAAAAACTTTTTTTAAGTTAAACAGTTTTATTGAAAATAAAGATAATGATGTAGGTAATGTATTTACTGTATCTTACTAGAAAAGCCTTATAATTTGATACCCATATTGTGGAATTGTGTTAAAATATGAAATCCGCCATTTTGTGGCAGCGGCCATCTTGGATTTACAATAATACAGATTATACTAAATTGTATTGTCATCAAGACTAAAGGTGTATTCCAAATTTCAGATCGATCCGTCACCTGCAAGGGGGTAAAATTTCAATTACTAAATTTGACTCAAACAAACAAATAAACAGGTCAAGCTAAATAAAACCGTTTAAAAACTGATAAGCCGACTTCAAACTGTGCATTTCGCTTACTTTAATGATTTTTTTCAGTTATTTTGTTTTAAAAACTAAAGATTACTGACCCGATTTTAATGACATTTATAAGGGACTACCTCTGAGGTATTACCTATAAACAAAAAAAAGAATCATTAAAAACAATTCAGAATTGGTGGAGTAGTCGCTGAAAAAACATACAAAAAGAATAAAACATATAGTCGAATTGAGAACCTCCTTCTTTTGGAAGTCGGTTAATCGGTAAATTTATTTAAAATAACAATAGTAATAGTCTTCAGTAGAATATAAACAATTAATGAATTATTAAGAATTCATCATCTCAGCCATAAGAAGTCCACTGTTGGACATAGGCCTCCCCCATGGATTTCCAAAAAGACCGATTGGAAGCGGCTTGCATCCAGCGTCTTCCCGCCACTTGTATGAGGTCGTCTGTCCATCTCGTGGTTGGAATAATTAACGTCAACGAAATATCTCAAACATTTAGTTTAGGCATTCACGCAATCCTCTCACAGAATATCAGACACTCAACTTTCTTTCATCTACAATACATCACAACAAACTTAAGGTTATATTGTATTTATTGCCTACACGGTAAATGGATATAGATTTGAGTATAATATATATTATATAAAAATGTGTTATATACCTATATGTATAATCAAATTTTAGCTACCTATATCCTTTTCTTTCAAATGATTTAAGAAAAAGAAAACGATATTTTAACTCATAAATAGTTATAATCAGGGGATTGAAAAATTAGCCCTTAGTGTAATATCTTATTTTCTAGTGTCATTCAATCAAAATCAGCCCTGCTTGTATAAACTGTCCCACTGCTGGGCCCGGGCCATCTTCTCATTGTGAAAAGGGTAAGGCCATAGTCTACCACGCTGGCCAAGTGCGAGTTGGCAGATTTCGCACATCACCAAGATCATGGAAAACTCTTAGACGAAGGAAAAAATCGTGAGGAAACCTATGTAGGATTTTTTCCTTCACAGTTTGACGTTGGTGGCAATAAACAATACGCACATAACTTCGAAAACACAGAGGTATGTGCCGCGAAATTCGAACCCAGGACTTGGTGATCGCAAGTCGGACGGTCTCCCAACTAGGCTGCCTTTAACTTTTCACCAAAGTGTCATTATGTACATTTGATTAAATCAATAGTTTTAATTCCATTAATTTTGCTTCCTATGTGATCAGTAGCATGAATAGCACAGTGTTCATGCAATCGCCGCACAACATTTTTCGAGTCGTGTAACTTGCCTGGAAGAGATCGCTCTAAGCGATAAGGCCGCCAACTAAAACACCTAGCTGTAATATTATTCTCTCTGTTCTGTTATTCTCTGTATTTGTGTTTCTGTATTGTGGTCTTTTAGTAAAGTGTTATCTATATATCTACCTATATCTATCTACAATCAATATAATCTTTCTTGAACCGATTTCTTCCCAGTGAGAACTAAGAATAAACTAAGTTGCGATATTATTTATAAACCAGTCATTATTTTTATGCAACGTTTTCGGAACTAACTTAAAACAATTCTGATTCATCGAGTGATGATCACAAAGCTGAGTGTTCTCATAATATTTTACCATTGTTCGATATACTATTTACTGTTATTAAGATTTTCGTTTAACACTAACCAAAAACTTTAATAATCGCTGTCTGTGTTTTAAATCAATCATTTTGTTCCGGTACTTGAGGAGGAAACATGTATCTACTGTAAAATTATTTGAACTATATAAAAAGTTGTGGAATTGAAAAGTTTTAGTACTTATTCATAAATTTATTACGCGGTTACTAGTGTTCTAAACAGGATGACTTTTATTTTTTGTAAGTATTGCAGTATTTTTTTAACTATACGATAGATTATAGTGTTAGTGCATTGTAGTGTAATGACACAAGGGGCTTAAAGTCACTCTAGAAAAGATGTTCATAAGTCCAAAAAGCATGTGGTTTCATCGAGCAATAGAATCAGAAAGGAGAAGTGAATCAATTTAACCAACATATCCTAACCCTAAATGGCTTACGAAATCGCTACACTCGAGTGGCAGTTGCACATTGCTCATATGCTCATACCGGCATCGCTAGGACGGACGGTTCTAGAGTGAAAACCACATTCCAACAGACGCAGCACATGTAGGCTTCTAACGTAATAGACCAACGATTTGCGAAGATTGGAGGAATTCGCTGGATTCGAATGGCACACTGACCTGTAGTTATGAGGGTTATTGGAAGAGGTTTAAATACGCATCAATACCCATTGATGAACCAATGACCAGAAAATAATATCTACCTATATCTGACTGACGCCCGTCTGCTAGTTATAGAGATTATTTTCTGGTCTGTTGAGTAAAACAGTCAAAACTACATTTGCTTGTTTCCGTATCCTAATGGTGTGACAAATTGACAAACGTGAGGTTTGTTATTAAAATTTAGATTTATTACCAGATTATCATGGGTTGAAGTCGCATAATTTGTTTTATTTTGTAATGATATATGTTTTGTTAGAGGATAAAGGCTAAATGGATAAGGCTACATTTTGACGAAGAGATCTGATCACAACCTGCCGTGCGTAATTTTAGCGAATAAGTCAATCCAATGGCGCATACATCGCTGGCTAGCTAAGCCCATCAGTTAGGCTATAGCCACCTATAGTGAGCGACATTTGAATTAATCGCACATTTATTTATTTTTAGGCTTGGTAAACATCACTGGCCAGTCTCTCCACAACCATTTTGTTTTGTACGCAAATGGCTATTTCATCATCATCATCATCTCAGCCATAAGAAGTCCACTGATGGACATAGGCCTCCCCCATGGATTTCCAACTGTCATAAACCCCTCTATGACAGTTGGAAATCCATGGGGGAGGTCTATGTGGCCATTAATCGCCACGCGCTCGTTATACAACTTTTATAGCGTAATTAATATGTATAATTGTACATTCATCCCAAATTACAGCTTTCTAGTACTAATAGTCTTTGAGCAAAGCCGCGGGCAGACAGACAGACAGACGGACTTGACGAAACCATAAGGGTTTCTTGTTTACTACGGAACCCTAAAAAAGTTAGGGTCAATGGTTTTTTTGACAAAACTGACCGGCGAAAAAAATTCAAATAAATATAAAACCCAAAAAAAACATTTTGGTAGCATTTTTAACAAAATTCCCTAATTAATTCTATAATTTAACTGAATTTTTAATATATTAAAAATATATAATATTATACTACGATATATTATGCGATTATGATTATTTTTTTTCATTATAAAGGGGATATAGTACATATGTATAAATAACCTTCTGTTTCTAGTTCTAATTAAATGAATATTTTTTTCGTCGTTCCAAGTCAGTGTTTAACTATAATTTTATAGATTTGCGCAATGTTAATCTCACATCGTTTAAAAGTTTTACGGTCGAATGATCGCACCACGGAAGCAATAATTAGATTTATTATTCACGCTCGCTGTGAAGGGTCATGACTCTGCCATCTGAAACTTTCTCACTTGATGCTTACAGTTCCGTCATTTATTCGTTTTTAGACTTCCATCATGTCCTAAGAGTGCGGGAGCCAATTTGTGAGGCTACAGTGTCTGTCTGTCTGTCCTACACTTAATAATTTTATTGTTTATTTATTCTTTTTTCTTCACTAATGGCCAGTTTCATGTTAGCGTAGGCCTGTATTTTACAACTTTTATTAATACAGTTTTTGAGTTTTGACAATTTCAAGAGAACTATACGGGTTACGGCCACTATTTTGCATTTAAATTGAAGGTAATTAAATTAGTTAAAACTTAATATACAATTTTTCTCTTAACATTATCGCTTATGTCAACATTTGGCTGAAAACTTAAGCAAAACTTAAAACTTTTTTTATATACGTTATAGATCTACGATTGACCACCAACTCGCCTGGTGTTAAGCGACGATCTGGCCGAGGATGGAGCTCGTCGATCTAGAATATATCTATTCACTCGAGCCTTGAAAATTCCAAGATTGTAGGTTTCAGGTAACAGAGATGACGGCAAAGAATTCCATTCTTGTGCATTACGCAACAGGAATTTATGTGGATCGATATCGCTGTTTTTTTTTAAATCTCATATCTCAAAAACTATTAGACATACAAAACTGCGAGTAAGTTTAAATTTTATGAAACATATACGTACCTACTTTAAAAAAGTTAAAGCAACTACTGCCAAACAACACAGTTTTTTGTCGAAAACTTGTGATGTTGCTTTCTAGTCTTCTATAGGAAGATTTTTTAATAAGATCATTGTGTCATTTTATATCCACAAAAATGTTTCTATGCGCGAGCGAGACGGACGATGGTTTTGACCTATTTTTGTCTATAAGCTAATGACACTCTGGAAACAAAGACGAATCTAATGATACCTCGCACATCAAATTCGCTCAAGCCGTTTAGGCTGTAGGCGGTGTGGGGTATGCATGTAAGTGTCATATAGACACATACATACATACCCACATACCTACATACATATATTACATACATACACTCGAAAAACATAACCCTCGTTCTTACGCAGTCGGGTAAAAAATAATCAATGAAATTCTTAGGATAACAATTTTATTTCTGACCCCGTTTTATTTGGACAAACTCGTGTTAATTGAAAAACGATTATTGTTATTATATTTAAGTAGCCAACTTTAAAAGAACGTAAACTTAATCGTTTTCATAAAACATAAGTTAAGCGATAGGTAATATCTGTCTGTATAAATAAAACAGGGCCTCGAATTGTGTGACCTGTCTATTCCGTGATTCCTACATAATATATAGATACCTATTTTATAGAGAGCAGCGGAAAGAGTAGGTGATATAGTGCCACCATATACGATAGGTCAAGTCTATTCATATAAATAAATACAAGTTGTTTTTTGAAAAAGTGTCTTTATTTTCGAGATATGCGACATTTTCAAAATTTTGATATCCATATTTACTTCGATAATTCTTTATTCGATGCCATGATCTCAAATCAAGGTATTTTCGGTATCTGTTTTTTTGAACAAACTTCTTGGACGAACTTTCTATTAGACGCAAACTGAAATTTTTGTGATTCTGAACAATGCAATCAGATAATTTCGATTTTTATACATAGCTGTAGATAATTAAAACATGACTAAAATTTTACTTCAAGTTATAGGCTAGCAATACAACAATCACGTGGTACTATTGCTATTGCCAACTATTGCTATGAGCTAATTCGAAGTACCTCATATTATACGCCATATGATAAAAAAAATGTATTATGATTTTTTGTCATTAATCGCAAAAAGGAGTAAATTAATTTCCTAGCGCGCGTAAAAATTGTAAAATAGGAACATCTGCTCTGGGCTCCCAAGATACCGGCCTAGAATGAAATTTTGTAAAAAGTAATCAGGGACATTTGACGCCTTTAAAGACGTCGATTAGGTAAAATTACCTAAAAAATAATGAGAATCATTCTAAAGAATGTTAAATTTAAACAAAAATATACGCTAGTGACTCTGAATACACTTTCATGTGAAAAAGGTAAAGTCAACATCGTATCAAGCTTAACAGATAGGTACACTACGAAAATCAATCTTATATATTATACTTATGCAGACAGATTTTACTTGTCTCTTTTAAAGTCCCCACTTACGTCCCGTCAAAAGGTCACGTCAAAGCACGCAGCTATCCCTCTCGCGCAACACAACATTTTTAAACATATAAAATATATGAGTAGGAATATTACAGAAGAAACAAACCAACCCCAACCCAATATTAATATACCAAAGAAAATATTACCTACCTAATGATAGATACTTATTTGATTATATAATATAGTTTAACCAATGAGATTTTATCTATAGAGAGGTTATACTCATTGAATATGAAGTAAATATTATAAGTTCCTAAAATGTAAATTATAAGCTGTTGGTCTTAAATAAATAAAAAAAAAACATGGTAAATCTCAGATCTCAGTTTTCAGCACTTTCACGGATAAGATCACATCCTTAAGGCCTTTTAGTATCTTGGCCTTATATATCTTGGTGTTGCACTTTCTCAACAAACAGGATGCACGCGTCTAACAGCGTTGCCCGACGTGTCGCGACTGAAGACGAGTCGGGCGATTACCTTACTTGAAGTTTGCCACGCAGAGCCGTGGTAAACCTATCTACGTAAAATACAACATTAAGTTTAACATATATTGTTAACATTTCCAGACCGCAACAGGGCAGCGAGCATAACACTATGGCTGACGATGCTCGGCGTGGCTCAACCGGAGTCCACCCCAGTGGACTTGGACACCCCGCCTTTCAACACCCTGTATAAATGGAAGCTGGTCGACTTCGAGTTCCCCACCATGTGGCACAGAGAGTTTGCAATCACAACCAGGTATTTATAAATTAGGTACTTATCTAGAATAAGAATGTTTTATAAGGCTTTCAAGATTATTACTCATTGCAATTAAACAATTTTAAAGTTTTTTTTTACAATCTAGAATAAGAGTTAGAAAACATACACCTATGAAATGTGTCATGCGATCTCCCATATAAATAGGATAAAACTGTTTTCCACCACTAAAGGTTAACTGAATTCGATGATTCTTTTTTATTTGATTTAAACATGATTTAAATCATAAACATTTATGCTTTTATTGTTTGCTTTTTTTCAAATTTCGAAGTTAAATATTGTACATTTAAATTTTGATGAAAAAACCGCAGAGACATTAATGGTACTGGTGATGTATTAAACGTAGATAGGTTTTCCTGGACTCTGCATGGCAAGCCTCAAATAAGGTTCGACTAGTCTTCAGTCGCAACACGTCGGGCAACGCTGTTAGACGCGTGTTGTGACTTATCAACAGTAACAATGCCATCCTGTTTGTTGAGAAAGTGCAACACCAAGATATATAAGGCCATGATACTAAAAGGCCTTAAGGATGTGATCTTATCCTTGAAAGTGCTGATAACTGAGATTTACCATGCTATTACTTCATATTTTATGAGTATACCCTCTGTATAGATAAAATCTCATTAGCAATAACCATATAAAAAAGAATGATTGAAATGTGTTGTATAAAAAACGTGTAATTTACTGTAAAAAGATTGCGCGAAAACACTTTTCTTAAATTTGATACAACAGATTTACCACGACCTCTTGCCCTTGAAATATGTGAATGTTCACTTAGATAAACGTAATGTTATCAGAAAGTTCATACCGGAGAACGTGATGCCGCTGGGTCTGGAGGTGTGGGGTCCGCGCGTGTGGGTGACGCTGCCGAGCTGGCGGCGCGGAGTGCCCGCCACGCTGGCCACGGTGCCGCGCGCCGGCGGCCTCGCCTCGCCGCTGCTGCGACCCTATCCCGACTGGACCTTCCACAGAGCATTCAGTTAGTATCAACACCAAGTGCAACACACACTTTATCTTCAACCACAGCAGACATTAACAGTATTATATACAGAACGGACACTACGCCTCCGGCTAATCCCGCGTTCTTCATTCGCTCTGTCGTTGTCGGAGTTTGGCGACACGGTTGTCAGTCGAGACAAGAGTTGCGGGCTTCAAGCGCTCGAATGCCAATTTACGTGACGAGCGAGCGGAAATCAGATGTCAACCAAAACTTCATATCCATGTGCGTGTCTGTGCTTTGTATACAGACGTCAACTTACTTATGTTTCACTGATTAGCGCGCCATTGGAAGGAGTGTCCGACAGTTTATAAAGTTACTAGCCCCACGATTTCACCCGCGTAGTAACGAAAAACGGCAATAATGTTGAAATGTAATCTATGTCTGTCTCCTGGTTTGTAAGCTATCCCTGTACCAAATTTCATAACAATCGATTCAGCCGTTCAATCGTGAAAAGCTGACAAATTGACAGAGAGGCTGAGTTACTGGTGATGATAAAATATAGCCTAAGTCCTACTCCAGGTTTCAAATAGTCTCTGTTCCAAATTTCATATCAATTGGTTTAGCCGTTTAGCTATAAAAAAGGTAACAAACAGAGAGACAGAGAAATATTAGTTGGACTAGTAAGGACTACTAAGGATCAGTCATGATTTATTTCAGCAAGTGCGTGCAAAAACTTCACAACTTTTTCCACCCTCTTTCCACGCTTCCACTACAAGACGAGTTGAATGTCAGCATACTAGCACACATTTCTCGTCAAAATGCCAAAAATTATATAATATTTTACTCTACATTTGTGTGTATGTTGTACAGGAGCGGAACTCCCGGTTTCCTGAAAAAACTGAAATATTAGAATTTTCAAAGTGATGTTCAGAAGAACATCACTTTTACTAGAATTAATTGACCATCAACTTGCCTGATTTAAGATTGTTTTTAGAAAATATAGAAGGCTGCAACGAATTTCATTCCTGTGACACACTCATCAAGAATACTCAGTAGGGATTTTAGGCTTTATAATATGTGTAAATTTGATAACAGACATCTATAATTTGAAGTATATATGTATGTAATTACTAATCAAAATCACTCTATATTTTCAGATAATGGAAACAACTGCTCCGGGCTCACTTCAGTTTTCCGAGTAAACGCTGACCCTTGCGGACGGCTGTGGGTCTTAGACTCGGGACAAATAGACTCACAAGATAACCCGAAACAAGTGTGCCCACCGAGCATCGTCGTGTTTGATCTTCGTACTGACAAATTACTCGCACGGTACACAATCCCAAACAGGTTTATACTACAAGATTCACTATATTCAAACATCATTGTGGATACCCGAACCGAAGACTGCTCTGACCTTCACGTCTATATAGCAGACACGTGGCGTTTCGGCTTGCTCGTCTTCAGGCAAATAGACCAACAGTTCTGGAGATTTACTAACCCATTTTTCTACCCCGACCCCCTGGCATCTAACTTCACACTGCACGGACTCAACTTTCAATGGGCTGATGGAGTGTTCGGCTTAGCGTTGACTCCGGTCCATCAGTTTAGAGATCGAATATTATTTTACAATTCCCTAGCGAGCTATAGAGAGTTTTTCGTGCCAACATCCGTTCTGCAAAATCCGTCGAAAGTCAATGATAGTATGACAGACTTCAACCTTCTTGGAGAGAGTAGAGGACTGAACGGGCAGGCTTCAGCGTCAGCCATCGACAGAAGAGGTGTTATGTTCTATGGTCTAGTGCTGAGAGATAGCGTAGGATGTTGGGATACGAGAAAACTGTATCGAAAACGAACACAGGGTGTCGTGGCCTCGAACAGGGAAACGATAATTTTCCCAAATGATATAAAAGTGGATCAGGAAATCCAGCAGAGTGTGTGGGTGATCACGAATAGATTACCGATGTTTCAGGCAGGTCAATTGGACTCTGACGATTACAATTACCGAATTATGTATTCAGATATAGAAGAAGCTGTAAGAGGAACCATTTGCGACCCCACGGTGAAAATACTGGATAGAAGACATGCGCGTAAACAAATGCCATAAAATTGTATCTTGTCATGTAAATATGTAAAGGAACTAATAGATTTTTATATAGCTTATTAATTGTAAGTTTTATTTTTATTTTTAAGTATTCAAAACTAGGTTAATTGTCAATAATACTAAACTTACACTTATTATTTCTATTTTCTATGTTCCTCGTTTTTTTTTCGATCGGTATAGTAAGTATGATCCGAGTTCGAAGATTGTTTTTATTACAAAAGGAATACCTACTTCAAAGTTGGTTTCACAAGGTTATTATTTTCTGTGTTTTTTTTATTACTTTTACAATAATTATAATGCAAGTTTTATTGCGACCAGTTAATTGACGTTTTTTTAAAGATTTGAACTTAACTTAGTTATTTTAGAATGATTTATTTGTGTGTCTAGTACTGACTGATTCTTACTCACAATTTAAACCTAAATATTAAAGTAAGTACGTAAATTACAAGGTAACATTCAGACAGGTCAACATTGATAAATTAATATACCTATAGGCAGGAAACGGATTCAAGTTATGTGACTTTGCACGTGTCCTCGAGTCGAGAGCTCCTACCACATTAGCGAAACAGGTTACTAGTATTGAATCATTTTTGAGAGTATTTCATTTTAATAAGGAAAACATTGAACTAAATATGCAGTACGTGGTTTATACTCGTAGTTGTGGCGGAAACGAGGAAAGGATTTGATTACAGATCTTTACAGATCTTCTTTAGGAAGATCTGTAAAGACCGTCAGGTCTACAGGAAGACTTTTCACAAGGGTGTACCTTATATCGTGTAGCAAGTGTTCATTATTTTCAAAAGACAGAGACAAAGATTTTTTTTAAATCTCCGTTACAAAATCCTTTATTTCAACTATATAAATTATCTGAGTTTGATCTTTTTGACCGAGTGATTGTGAACAATGATCTCTGCATCTTCTTTCTTCTGTCCACATGTTTGTTGATACTCGTGTACAGGTTGTATTTTTTCAACTAAGGTAGGTATAGTTTTAACAATTTTGTAGATATTTTTTGTAATCGGGTATTTATGACTAAGGGGGTATTTCTCTCAAAAAAGGGAAGTTTTCTTTGGCACAATTTAATAGACTGCCAGTTTTGATAATATTTGCCAGAATCATTGGTTACTAAATTTTGAATATGAGCGACCACAGACTTTTTTCAACTATTAATTTTGCAAAAGTTTGTGATCGCGAACCGAAATCGAAAGCCAAAGATTTTTTATTTGTATGTACATTATTTATATTTTTTATAGATTTGACCACCAACTTACTTGATAAGCGAAGTTGTTGATGTAGCCGCTGATGGAGCTCGTTAATCTAGAAGACTCGCTAATTCCTTTAAAATGTGAGTCACGTTACGACAAAAACTATTTTAACTACTTACTCCTTTTGTCGTGCGAAAACTTGACAAAGCTAGAAAGATGTACCACGTCTACTTCTAATTCGATACTGTAGAGAAACTAGATTCTGATTCAGATTTTTCCTGCCATTTCTCTAACCATCGCTTGCAATAACATTGACCTCATAAATAACATCTCATTCTGTTCAAACAAAAGCAATGATGCTTATTATGGTAGACGTAAACTATACAGTTATTACAGAATATTGGGATCCCCCATTAAACGTCATTAGTACTACAAGTACCTGCATATTCATAATAATTTGTTTCAAATACATATATAAACTAGTTTGATACATAAATTACACTATTTTACTATACAAGACTGATACATTTATGAAATAACGTGTTTAAAATGCTAAAACTGCTTATGTAATGGACACATCTAATAAGGTTTAGTTCATGCATAACAGTTCTAAGCAGGCGACCGAGTGGACGTGGTTAGATTATGTGCGAGTGATATTGGAGGATATTGGATTAACATGCGACTGGTGAGTACTAAATCCATATGTTAATTTAAAAAAAAAGTAATATAGTAAACCTAAGGTTTATTCCTATCTATAATCAAATGTTTATTTTAAATTTATGATACGAATATGTAACCGTGTTTTTCAATATCGTTCCAAAAATACATAGGTACTTACTAAACTACGTTTGATAATAACACTAATGGTTATCAAAAATTAGTGATACGATATTGATAATCACAGCAAGCATATTAATATAGACGAAAAAGTCGCTCGTCTGATGGTATGCTTCATGCTTGTTTATAGCCATGTTATTTCACATAGAAATTTTGATTTCAACAGTTTGAAAGTCTGTGTGACCGTATGTGAAACCCTATGCTCGTCAATCTGATAAATTAAATTTAAATCTCTTTAATGAATTGTAATTTCGTTGAAACTTACTAGCTTACTCTGGCTGTTAATAACAATAAATAGATGGATCAGTGTAGATAAAATTCAGTAAGGTAGATTGCCTCATAACAACGGATAAGCATATAGGTAATATTGTATGCAAATCGCGGGGAAATTGCGAAAATACGAATAAAAGAAGAGTACTCATTTATGGACTTAGGTACAGATGAACTTATTTCAATTTAGAGTGAGTAAATGAATGTTCTAGCATGAGATTAGAAATAAGGATATCTATATATACTTACTGGGGGCAGTTCTCAAGGCACCACTAAACTAAAAAAAAACGAAGATCAAAAATATAATTAAAATTGTATGAGAATAAAAATAGTAATTCATTTGAATGTAGTTCTTTTAAGAATATTAATTAGTGGTCCCTTGAAATTGCCCTCATTGTCCTTACTTATATTATAAAGGCGAAAGTAACTGCATCTCTCTTTCTGTTGCCTT
Organism: Lycia hirtaria; assembly: GCA_947563715.1. Lineage (NCBI taxonomy): Eukaryota > Metazoa > Arthropoda > Insecta > Lepidoptera > Geometridae > Lycia > Lycia hirtaria. Next base: position 29,317,888 of record OX387384.1, read on the forward strand.
TTCACGACTAAACAGCTGAACTAATTGTTAAGGAACTTGATACAAGTATTAAATGAGATCCTGGAAATGGACTTAGGCTATATTTCAACATCAACATCGTCGTGGTTTTTCATTATTGTGCCAGAGAAACCGCGAGGCAATGCTATTATTATTATAAAAATTGTTTGGGAAATGCCGCAACATTTTAGACCAATATACGAATTGATTTTCAATGTAATTGAGTATGGAAATAATTTTATTTTTATAAGTGTTATACAAAATATTGTTGTGACTTTTAAATTCTTACTATTTTGATATCATTGCATTATTTAAAGTTTTTTTAGTAAATATATATCTGGCAGTGTATAAATTCGGACAAATTCTTTAAAAAAAATGTACTATTTACCTAACATTTTGTAGATATAAAAATTCAAATGAGGTCTATATAAAATGTTCCACTTTTACTTATTCAAAATACTAACGCAATAGTTTACAACGCAACATTTGAGTTTTGCAATACATGGCCATCGACAAAAGCTTTCAAAGTCAAAGTACTAATCTGTACAAGTTCTTACGGCGTACGACATTATTCCAAATCCAGTTTACTCCTTCGCATGTCTATAACTATTATATACTATACACTAAGTATACTATACACTATACTATACTACACTATACTATGTATAGTATACAGTGTAATATAACGGTATAGCGAACATCAATACTCAAGGATACCTTATAATCTACCTATTTAAAATGTGAAAAACTTTTGCTATTATTGGTTAACATAATGAAATAAATAGATTTATCGGAAACATGATTGATTTCGTATTAAAATTTGTTTAATTTGACCATTTTACCATTGGGTAATTTATTGTTATCATTCTGTCGCACGATCTGTATATTATGTAACTTCAAAAACTATAGCCAAAATTCATTCACGTAAGAATTGTAATATCACTTACGCATACGTAGACGACCTTCTGCGAGTAGACACTTTTCAATGATATCCACTCGAAATTTTTGTTCGAAACAAACACAGAGGTCAAGTAATCAAGCCTATTTTTGAGAATACTAATGAATACCTTACTCACATGATAACAAATTCATTTAAACCAATGGTTAACCTCATTTGCGCACATGATCGAGTCAAAACCTTAGATAACTAGATAGGTAACTAACTTTTATACAGTATACCCTACTTATGTTTCACTAGTTGTATCCTGTGATTTTACATACATAATGTTGAAAAAAATTATGAAATATAGCAAATGTCCGTCTTTGGGTTGTCATCCATCTATACCGTATAAAATTTTAGGTTCAGCCGTTTGATCGTGAAAGGTAACAAACAGACAGACGCTTTTATAATAATTGTCAGAATAAATAACTCCTAAATAACTAGTGACTCTACGAGCAAGATAACTAACGCTAGTAGTTCAATAAATGATAATAAAAAAGCTTGGAATGTCTGTGTTCCAAGCTTTTTCATTATAGCCGAATAAAAAAACATTTATTTTTTGTATATATTCTTAAGGAGACTCGCCGAGTCAGTAAATTGTTTTGTATAGTAAAACCCTGATTAGATTCTTTATAAGAGGTTTTATTCTAGATTATGAGCTCAAATTTACGACTTAATGTACTGATGATGTAGCACATCAAGTTAGACCTCATTACGGTATTTTAGTTTTTAGTATTTTACTGATATTTGCAATTAAGGACTTTAATAATTAAACATTAGCGTTTTCAGAAAACTGTGGCCGTTTACGGCCTGATCCTATCGTGCTTCACGTTGAGTCGCGCACAGGATGGATCTGCTAGTAAAAAGTCCATAGGCACTTTGTACAGATGGAAACAAATCGACTTCGCATACCCCACAGCAGAGGAACGACAAGCTGCTATAAATAATGGGTGAGTTAACTAAAATCTTTGATAGTATTGTTTTTGATACAATGTCAAAATTTCGCCTGATAAGAAAGGAAGAAGATATGGGAGCGCATTCCATAAAAGCGGGGCTAGCATGGAAGGTAGAGAAATAGTCTTTCCACTATTTTATTCGCCTCTCAGAGGAAATAAAGTATGGACTGACATTGACAACTGACATAACAGCGTAGATAAGTATTTATCTATCTACCTTTCATGCTAGGCCAGCGGGGCCGTTAAGATGGAACGGAAGCACTTAGTGCGTCTGAACCGATTTTCCACCGTAAAAGGGTGTCTCCTGTTTGAACATCTAGTAAATAGTGAAGACTTAATTAGGTCATATATTTTGTGCACACCCGCTGAGTTGTATTTATTCTATAGGATATCGACAAGTAGGCAATCTTAGCGCCGGAGAGACAAGCTCTTAAGCTTAAAAACTTTGTGAACCGATAAAAATGTTGAGGATCTGGACATACGCGAAAGCAAATAGAACGCTGATAACGCAATATGGAATATTCAGGAAGAGACATTTAGAGAGAAAGATAGAACAGAGAGTAGAGCGTAACGAGCTTGCCAAAAAGTTAATGCATAGAGACCATCTTTAAAATTTTAAATTAAAATAAGAATAGCTCTTCCCATATAACTTGTAATAATAGTATATTGTTATGTTGTATTGTAAATGTTATGGAACCCGGTATTTGTGGAGCGGTGTAAATTAAATAAATAACAGTTTAAAAAACTAAAAAACACGCTACAAATTATTGTGGTCAAAGTTCATTACAAGACTTTTCTAACAAATCCAAACACAGCTATGATACGATGTTCCATCATGAAGTTCTAGTTCATATCTTCCGGCTCCATCATCAGATCAGATCGACAGTGCCATATTATTGTATTGTCATCAGAACTACATACAGCTGCCAATTTTCATGACAGTACGATCCTTGGAAGATGGTTAAATTAGTTACCTTAGATTTCATTGCATAGTTAGTTACATACAGGTCGACCTAATAAAAGCGTGTTAAAAAATTAATTAAATGTGTTACTTATTTACTGTTTTCATGTTTAAAATGTAGATTCATTGTTTTCCAGAGACTTCATTCAGGCGAACGTGATAACGTTAGGCATAGAGCGCTGGAAACACCGCGTATTTGTCAGCACCCCGCGCTGGAAGCGGGGAACACCTGCGACGCTGTCGTCACTGCCTATCGTTGGCGAGTTGGAATCACCACCGCTGCAGCCTTACCCTAACTGGGACTGGCATAATGCAGGTAAAGTCACATACTCACATGTCATAACAGATAATATAAGGACATGAACGTAAACTTTTCGTAATCTTTGTGACTTGTGTGATGTCTTGCTTTGTTTCTCGATTTGACTAATTTATATTTTTTCCTAGTTGACTACGGAACGTTAAAACTGAAATAACCAATTTCTAACAGCACACACTCGAAGAAAATAATTATATAATTGGAGATGGTTACTAAGCTACTGAAGCACAGTTAATAAAAATATTACGGAACCGCCTGAAAGCTGGTAGTCTATAATGACTCCTAATCCTCATCCTTTTTGAAGTCGGTTAAATAATCAGACGCTGACTAATTTATTGCGATAAAGTGGGGATGACATATTTTTTTAATGAGGGTTTACTTAGAGTAAAAAAGAATATATACATATACAATAAATTTACTTACAGTTAATTGCACCGGCTTCACATCGATCTTCAGAATGAGCGTCGACCACTGCGGCGTGATGTGGGTTCTGGACTCCGGGCAGGTGGAAGCGTTCGAGACTCCTCGTCAGCTGTGCCCACCGACACTTATCGCCATAGACCTGGAGACCGACACTGTCCTAGCACGATACCCGATACCCAGTGAATTTGTGCTGCAAAACTCACTGATTACAAACATTGTTGTCGACTCGAGAGATGCCCGCTGTCGTGATCTCCACGTCTACATCGCTGACGCTTGGCGATTCGGCTTAATAGTCTTCAGAGCAGACGATGGAGCTTTCTGGAGGTTCAATCACTACAGTTTCTACCCGGAACCATTATTATCTAACTACACATTACACGGATTGAACTATCAGTGGTCGGACGGTCTGTTTGGTATGTCGTTAGGCAAATTCCATCAAGGCGACCGTCCACTGTATTATCACTCCATGTCCAGTTCTTTAGAGTTTACAGTCAAAACATCGGTTATTCGCGATCCTACGCGTGTCAACAATGCTGTGAGTGAATTCGAGCTACTTGGCGAGAGTCGCGGCGCCGACGGGCAGGTCTCGGCTGTGGCAGTCGACCGCAACGGTGTCATGTTCTTTAACCTGATTTCCAGAGACAGTATCGGATGTTGGGATACACGTAAACCGTATCTGAACAAGAACTTAGCGGTCGTCGCGCAGAATAATAGGACCATGATTTTTCCGAACGATTTGCGTATAGATCACGAGATACCGCAAATTGCGTGGGCTATCACAAATAGGTTGCCGATGTATCAGTTCAATCTTATAAATCCAAATGAGTTTAATTACAGAGTTATGTACTTAGACCCTTTGAATGCTGTTGAAAACACTGTGTGTGATCCGCGAGTTTCTGTATAATAAATGTATTGTGTTTTCGGAAAACTTTATGTTATAAATAAATTCTTAATCTCAAAATATAATGGGTACCTGAAAAGTGTTTTTATTTTATTTTATTATTATGTATAGTATATAGTAATATAGTCTATTAATGTTAAATTGAGACATCATAAAAGTATTCGTTTACTATACATATACATAAGTATTGTTATTCATTTTCAACTGACTTCCAAAAAGGAGGAGGTTATCAATTCGACAGTATTTTGTTTTTTTTTTTATGTTTGTTACCTCATAACTCTCGACTGGGTGAACCGATTTTGATGATTCTTTTTTATTTGAAAGCTGGTGCTTCCCGTGTGGTTCCATTTCAATTTGGTCCAGTTCTGACAATGGCATTCATGAGAAGTCGGTTGCTTCAGTTTTTTAAACTATAATTATTCTTAAACATATTCGTTCATTCGCTATCACGTTTTTTTAATTACCTCACCATATACGACAAAGTATGTATATCTTATGTGGAAATTACACATAATGAACTTACGTCAATATGTCGCCACGTCTCATATTTTAACGACTATCAACACCATTAGTACTTATCTGCTTCGGGTATCAGTAACATCTCTGCTATGTATTATTTCATGAATTCTGCTTTTTTAGTACTTCTTATTTTCAGTATTTCAGAATCCACCCGATTTATATGATTGTTCCTTTTGCTTTTGTATTTAGTTTCTGTCACTTTGTTCTTCATTATTATTTTTGTTTTCTTTATTAGTTGAGCTACTTTCATTTTCTAGTTGAGCTTTTGTTATCTCAGTCCTATAAGAATTATACGTCGTATCGCTATCTGAATGTTTAATTTGTATTTCTTTAGAACTATTTGCGACAACTTTGGAACCATTTCCGATTTCTTTAGAGGTAGTCGGATAGAGCTTACGTCCATCATGATTTTTATCATCAGATATATATTTTCTCTGACTAACTACCTTTTCTACGTCAGATGAGATTATTTCTTTTGACGAAACGCTGACAGAACGCTTATGACTTCTCGTTGTATTCCCATTGTCTTCATTTTCTTGGTGTGCTTGCATTGTTGTAGATTCAACCTTATAGTCAGTTCTAGGAACGTCACCAGCCTTCTTCATAAATATTTGAGGATATTCTTGTAAGTACGATGCCGTGTTGGCATTTCTACTGCTTCCAACATGAAACGGTGTATCAGTAACATCTGTAGCGATTGACGCACAGTGCATATCGTCATAATTTGACATCTTAGGATGATGTGACGAGTTATCACTGAAAGCTTGCGAATTCAGAGGTTGCCTTTCTTCATTATCCATATAAATTTTAATTCGTAATAACATGAGGGCAAATTGCTCTAAGATACGATCGCAGCCGCGAGGAAGCATTACTTCGCTTCCAAACCAGTCTTCATAAGAGCCGGTATCGTACAACCGATTGGAACTGAAAGAGTCTGGTCGGACTTCTTCCGGATCAGATCTGAGGAGATCAATCACACTGGTATCCGTGGAGTGCGTCATACGGGAAGAGATTCCTATTTTTGATATCTTTACCGGTACTTCGTCCACAGAATTTTGTTCGCCGTAACTGAAAACAAATACGAATATGAGTATTTGTATGACACTAAATAAACGTAGATAGTAACTGTGTAACTGTGTTCATACAGACTAGCCACAATTTTACTTCTGAGCTGCGCTTCTCCCAATAGTGACTTGGTTCGCCGCCTTCGTATAGCCAGCTCGAGTCCATGGTCTTGGTCACCTGGTAACACGGTGGAGAATGTTTTGTACGCTGAGGCTATTTTTAACGAATGATAGTAACTGTAACAAATAAGTAAGTCGGAAGAATTTCAAGATATGTAACAAAGGCTTATTAATATCAAGATATGTAAGTACAAGTAGTATCTAATACTTTTAAACGAGCAATTCATGTATATATATAATCTGAATCTCGAAAACGGCTCCAACGATTTTAATGAAATTTGGTTTGTAAGTAGATTAGGGGACGATAAATTTGATCTTGCTAGATTTCATTTTTAATGAAATCTATTTTTAATGAAATCTACCTAGGAGTTTGCTCGTATTTTCAGGAAAAAATCCGAATGGAGTCGGTCGCCCAGGTACTATATTATTATTAGTAGTATGTAATTGAACACATTATTAGTTATAATAATAATTATAGTTTCAAGTAAATAATTAGAAAAATAAAATGTTTATTTAACTATAACAAAATTAAGATTCGTAATATACTAAACACTTTAAACAACAACTGACTACTAAATCGTCCGATATTATTTAATGGTAAAGTGTAAGTATGTTGCACTAAGTAAATCACGAAAAAAACTGATTGAATTCAATTTGCTTAGATCTGTAAGTAGTTTCAAAACAAGAACGCCCTAAAAGTATCTTCAAAATTGTGTGTATATACTACTACGAAATATATGATCAACATCGGCATAGGGGAGATGCCGTGACGCAGAAAAGATTATTAGAGAATTTGCGAGTCACTTTGCAGTCACACACTGGGACAACTTTGTGCCATTGATCGCTTTGAATAAAAAGTACATTGTACTTATTCATATTATTTTTAACAAGATGTTTTATTATTCCGTTCAGCTTGAATATTTCGTTATTAGGGTAAAAGGTAATAAGGCTATAGTGATTACCGTGACAGTTTAAAAACGTATTGTTTATGTTTACCTGAACAGAAGCATCCACATGTAAAAGGAGGGCATGATAGAGATGAGCTTGATGATGAGGAACTTAACGCAGGGCGGTCTGGCGGGCCCCAAGAGGACGCAGGTGCCCAGCCCCAAGGCCAGGCTGGTGAGCTCGCAAAGCAGCTTCCTCACGGCAGCCAGGAGCAGCCACGGGAGGACTAATATTGGCCGCTCCTCCTATTTCAATAGTTACTTTAAATACTTCAGTATCATAGCTACATGTAAAATATCAGCTTTAGCACTTTACTTGATTACAGAAGAAGATTCAATTGTCAAAAATAAAATTTAATAAAGTATAGGTCAACATTGTTTCGAAAAAGTCAGATTCATTTCAGCTGAAAATAAAAAAATGCGTTCAGGTTTGCACGTACTTAATGGAAAACCACCACAGGCCACCACTCAGGCTCCGATACCGCTAGAAAGATGTGATGAAGAAGAATCTGCTGAAGATTCATTCAGTATCACATGGCAGGAAACTGCGGCCGATGGAAGAAAGTGGTATCGGAGGCCTGAATCTTCCTTAGATCGACGTGTCACCCAATCCAGTAGGTATCCGTAAATGTTACGTAGACTACTAATAAGAGCTACAATATAATATCATAGGTAAAGTACTTAGTAACTGACCAAAAACACCGGATACAGTAGAACAATGTACGATGCGAGGTAGATGTAGACCGTGAAGCATTGCACGAGAATCACCCCGGAGATCATGGTGCGCAGAACTCTTTGCACCGACATGGTCAGTTCATCGGGCATCGACATCTGCCACACCTACAGCCAATCGACATGGCGGATTTAGATATTGATGTAAGTTAAAATTATATAGCGATGTATAGTAGGTATATAGCATGGTGTTGTGTACGCAGAGACTACGTATTTCTTTTTTAAGCGCCTTCACTTATCATGGTTTCTAAACTTTGGTCTGTTGTTGTTCGGAAACAAGCGGACTGTTATAAATGAGCTTCTTAGCACGCTTTTCAATGGACTGTAACTAACTGTTCCGGTGTAAAGTACCGACGCGTCTTCGAAAGGATACCCAGCTTTTTACATTATTATTCTAGCATTTATACATATAATCTACTAAAGACCTCATTATATCTAAACTATATTGAATAGAAAGTGCTATAGGCCAAAGTGTTTCCTCTAGCAATCTCTAAAAATCAAACTTCATAATTTCATCACAATTTGACTTAGCTTATACCGTAGACAAAGTGTGACAGACTGACGAAGCCTTTTTTTAATTTTATACTTAACGTTTAAAACATTATTGTTAAAAAAAATTAACAACTACTATGTTTGACAATATTTTGGATATAATTATACTTGTACATAATATAAATTAACCGGAACAGTCTAGTGGGCATTGTCTCATACAAATCATACAAAGATTTTTTTTTGTATGTGTCGGTACAGTTACTGTCGTGGCAAGCGACGGTCCAGTGGGCGTCCACCTTTAAAATTATACGGACATGCTACGAAATCCCATTGTTTACAGTTTATCATAAACAGGGAAGGGAAAGCATTGCGTTTGTTTGTTTTCATAGGCACGATTTTGTAATTCTCCAGAAACACAATTAGGGCAGTTAATTATAAAGTACATAGTGCACCTCGTTTGTACTTTCTACTTTATTGTTTAACGGTAAATTTTAAACAAAATCTCACACAATGCTTGAGCGCACATCTGGATTCAGTTAATATAAACAGCTCGTTCTTGTACAAGTACAGTGAAGTTGTATAGGTACTTACTTGTAACATTATATCCAGTAATATATTTTATAATATTCTGTAGGTATTGCCGATTTTCTTCTAGGTTGCTCAACATCAGGTGAGTTGGCAATCAAGGCCAAGCCTATTACTGAATAACAAGTATAAGTTTAGAAAACTCAAAAACCCCCGACAAAGAAAACGGCTTAACCGAAATTGATGAAACATATATAAGGACATTTTGGGTGAAATCCTCTTTCAAACAAAAAAAAGGAGTTCAAAATTAGTCCATCCGTTTGAGCGTGTCTGTCTGTGGCATCGTAGCCACAGACAGACACGCTGAGACACCTATACACACTTCAAACTTATAACACTTCTTTTGGGTCATGAGTTAAAAAGAAACTATTTGATTTGACCTACGGAAATCAAATCAACGAATAATGTTTGACATCAGCGAGCATAATATGTACGATCGGGATTCGAATTCGATTCGGAATTTACATCTTTCTCTTTATTTACATTCAGAGTGGCAGAGAGTAAACTGTATGATGGGTGGGTGTGTGTGTGTAGTGAATACCAATTTTGCATGGGGAAAACATTCACACATTCTTGATGTTTACTACACAAAAATGGAATTCCTTGCCGCCATCTCTGTTTCAAGGCTAGAGTAATCTCTTAATCTATATCTCCGTCTCTGTCATTTCCATAGAGAAAAACAGAGACGGAGATATAGATTCCGAATCGATTCCGTATCCGAATGAGTTCTGCATACGAGGGCAGAACAACCAACCCACATCCTACAAGTCGAAACTCGATCGATTAGCTGTTTCTGTTGTTACGTTTTCACGACCAAACAGCGATTGTTCTAAAATTTCGTACAAAGTTAGCTGAGATCCTAAAGACGGATATAGGCCACATTTTATAATCATCACCGTTCACCATCAATAAGTTTTTCAACACTACGCGGGTGAAACCACGAGGCACAGCTTGTTGTCTGTAAGATTAGACTTATTATGTAAATACTCCATCACCATCACACCTGTTTAAGATTAGCATTCACGCGGAAGAGTGTAGCGTCGAAGATGGTCCGTACAAGGCCCAGCAGAGTCCAGAGACATACCTCCGACCGCACGTTCATACCGATGTACGACAGTACGTTGATCATGTTGTACTCTATATAGCTTCTTACTCTGTGGTCGTGGGATCATTGAAGTTTATTGAATGTATTTTGGGGGAGTTGAGTCACATTTTGTTTCGATGTTTTTTGGTTAGGCTTAAGTTATTGTTTATGCATAAAATGTCAAATATTACGTTGTCATGAAAGATGTCAGTCTAATTTTGTAATCAAAAGTCAATCAAGTCATCGATATGAATTATGCCATCAAAAAGTATTTAATATTTCATACATTGCGTACGTTAAAATTTTACATTGTAATCATTATTAACGGGATTATTATTATTATTATTTTTTTATCAGCCCTGTTTGTACAAACTGTCCCACTGCTGGGAACGGGCCATCTTCTCATTGTGTGAACGGAATTATTTACCCTGTTCTAAAAAAAGTTTTTAGTATTTTTTTTAGCAAATCCTTTAGTTATAGTATTTTGTTCTTTTCTGTTATTTTTGATACCTATATCGCAGGGGGTGCATAACAAATAATAATTGTTCCGCAATCCTTGGAAGTCCACCTTTAATTGTAATGATGGCATTTAGCTATTACTTAACTATTATATTTCTATGCTAACTATACAGTCATCCAAACCAAAACTTCAGCTAAATCGGCTGCCTGAATTAATATTTATAACTTGTAAAAAAACAATTAGGTAGGTACACTATCATGATCAACGGTGGATTTTGTAGCATTAGAACCTATTTCAAATTACTTAATGTATGACAAAACAAATTTAGCTAGAGAAATCACAATTTTCTTATGAAGTCCATTGGTAAGGAAAGCGGAATGTTAGATCCTTGCAAAATTATGACTTGTTTATGATTTCAAAGCGATTCAAATAAGAATATACATCCGTCTCGAGTCAGTTGATTTGAAACGAGTTATTTTCTTTGTTTCAAACAGTGCGGTTCCATATCTGAATATTTCCTTACTGGCTTTTACTATTTTTTGTCTTCCGTACCCAAAGGTGCCTGTTCTCTCTGTCATACTTTTAAACGGCTGTATAATTTGAATCGTCATACGCAGGACATTGAATTACCTATATACAGATTACCTATGTGACTTGCAGCCCAGGTTTCGTACAAAATGACCTTTTATAATATTTTTTTTCAGTAGAGCGTTCAAAGATGGTTGCTACTAGCTTTAATAATACTAATTTACTTATAATAAGAAAATAGTGCAATTTGTACACAGCCCCAGTTCAATGTCAATGGAGTTAGAAGCTTATCAGTGATGCAACCACTTAACTATAAAAAAGGTATTTTACAGTCTCCGACACGACTTTATCTTTGTAGTAACAAACTCACTATTGTCACACCAAGTCTTCGCCAGCTGTACGTAGATTTTCCCATTTCTCAGAGACCTCTATATTTATTTATTTATTTATTTATTTATGCATATACATAAATACATAAATACATCGGTACCATCAGCCACCATGAAATGCTGCAACAAATATAGTGATACTAACATCAACCCGCAGTTTTATCCGTGATCGTCATTGTTTTAGTAATTTGATTACATATCACATAGAAACACCCTCCAAATTTCGACTTTCCAGCGAAAGAAACACCTTCCAGTAATATTCTAGTTTTATTTCATGCTCAACTAATTTAAGAAATGCTCGCTTGGTGCGCGAAGCTCGGCTGATTGGCAAAAGTAAATTCAATTACTTGTCGGTATCATAATTACTTCAGTAAATAACTTGATGTCAAAAATAAATTAAATATATAATCAATAATAAGTGCGAGTACCAATAATAATGAAACCCTTTTTGAAACTTAGTTGCGTACATGGACAGAAGCGATTTTTCTTAACAAATATTTTATAATAAACCGTTTTTTTTTTACCTCAACGTAATTTGATTCAAATTAATACTATCAGACGTTCTACTAACATCAAATCAGCAGAGAAATCCTTCATCACTTTCAATCAACGCAGAACACCAAAATAGTTTAAAAATTGTGACGCATAGTGTAAAAATACCATATTTAGTGTATTCTAAAGTAGTAAGGCGAGCCACTGTGACGACGCGCGGCCGCGAGAAAAACAGACCAAGTTCGACAAGCGAGGAGGGACGCCGCGTCTCTACATAGGTACTCGTACAAACACTCACGTGCGCTCGGAAATCTACATTACTTTTGTTGATGTGTGGTGAAATACGAAAAAAAAACAGTGATCGGAAAAGTGCTATTGTGTCCAGTTTTCTACGTTTAAGTTTCTGGTAACTAATTATTACTTTTTTAATACCCACGTCTTCTTTTGTAATTTTATCTATTTGTTTCTTAGACATTGATTTTTTGATATTTTAATGTGTTTACTCGACTTTTTTTGCGAAGTTTGCGCTGCATGGGGAGGCCTTGATTTTGTTTTAGACAACCCAATATATTTGGGTTGCGTCCTTGCCTTGAGCGGCGTGAGTCGCAAGTTATTTTTAATAATCCTGTCTTTACGTAGCGCCACTGTGTGTTTTTTTGAAGCCAAGATCCGTGAATAAAAACACGTTTGTTTAGATCTAGATCGTGTATAAGTCAGTTATTCAGCGATGACGCATAGTAGTAGCCTGCCTGCAGCGATTACAACAGAGCAAAGTATTACAATTGAATAATTTCATGAAAGTCATGTTATATAATTTTTTGAAGATTTTTATAATTTTAGCAATTAAATAGAGTACTGAAAAAGTAATTACTTCAAACAGCTAGCGCGTCTAAATAGTCTAATTGGAAAACTAAACCGATGTTTCGAAAATTTTATGAGATCATCTCTGAACTTTTCTAATAAAAAATATAACTCTATGATTATTTTCCCCTTGTAATTTTAAACCGAGTTTATTTACATAATATTATGTTAACCTAATTTCATTTGTTTGTTCATGAAAATATCTCTCTCATTTTGACTATTATACGTTGATTTACGATCTATCAAAGCCACAAAATTTAATGAGTAAAACTACCATTTTTTTTTTAATATTTATAATAAACACAAACAAATCTTTACGTTCTTTACTTCGTTTTACTATTGTTATTCTTACGTGAAAATGTTTTCGCTGCATGTTTAACCTTCTTGAGCTTGCTGCAAGGCGAGGGCAACTGCGAAGTCAGGATGATGTCATTCTGCTGTATAAAATCATATACCTACCAACCTATTATTATTACTATCGAATCGCTCTCAAAGTTAACGTAAATACATAATAACTCGGTTTCTTTATCAAACAATTAGGCTGGTACTCTTAGTCATTGGTTCTGATGGTGCTTTATTTCAACACCATAATGTATTTATTATAAGAGGAACACTTTGATTCAACATTAATTCTATTATTTAAATTGTGGAATAATTTGTATATGAGAGTATTTTTTATATCAAGTAGGTAGGTTGCTTATATTATTATCCCGTCAATTTAATTGTCAATAATGTAAATTAATGCTTACGTAACCCTAGGAGTCACTTGAAATTAGAACAAGTATCTGTGTTTAAGGAAAATCAAAATACCCGACTGCAGAAAAGCATGGAGTCTTTGTTTAGCCGATTCCGTTGCGCTTGATACGCTGTTGAGTGTATTTTTTTGTGAGAAAGTATGCGTTAAATCGCTGTAAAAAATTATGAATACGCATTCTTTAGAATAATTCTAGTAAAACCATTTGTTTATTATGAAAATGTTCGTGAGGTTACGAAAAAACGCATTGTTTTATTTTCGCAAGAAATGTATTATTATTATTACAAAACAATGTAGCCTATGACACTCGGGAAGTGACGAATCTAACGACACCTCGCAACCGTTAACCAAGATAGATCAAACCGTTTAGGCTGTAGGCAATCATATACAAACATACATACATACACTCGAAAAACATAACCCTCCTTCTTACGCAGTCTAGCAAAAAAGTTATAAGTAGTCTTGTTCATCATGTTACTTCGTTGTATTTATAAAAAAAAAAAAAATATATAAAAAGAGTCACAAAGATTAGTTGATAGTTCTAGGCGTCGAGGCTGCTATTTAAATAGTTAATCAATCTTCATCATCATCATCACTATCTCAGCCACAAAAAGTCCACTGCTGGATGGATTTGCCTCCCGCATGGATTTCCAAAAAGACCGGTTGGTTCAATCTCCAATCACTGGAAAATATTGGCCGATAGCAGTCTTGGATTTATAAATAGAAAGCTACTATTGAACAATCTAACAGCGATTGAAGATTGAAATACCAGCCTCTATGCCTAGGCGTATCTAGATACTAACATCGATTTGTTGACATGATATAACCATCTTTCTATTTATAATCTACTACCAGGGGCAAGTAGTGTGAGTCTGAGTTCTGACACCTACGCCATTCAATTTGATGTGACTATTATGAATGACTACAAATTGTATTTTATTTTAGAATATGAGTCAGTGAGTCAAAATTAAGAGCATTTTGTAGAGACAACAATTACATTTATTCAACTTGTAGTATGTAAGTAGGTAACTATTTAAATGTGCTAATAAAGCAGAATGACCTTTATATCAAAAAACCGAGTTTACAGCTGAGTTAATAGAATAATAATATGCAGTCTCATATTGAATATTGCTCCCACCACTGTGGCCGTACCATATACCTATATGCGTTCAAGCAATCTTATTTCAATATTACTTTGACTTTTGTCTCGCTCTTTCCACAGTTGAGAGAGCAAGACAAAGGTCAAAGTAATATTGAAATAAGGTTGCTATTAAGATTGTGGTTACCTCCTGGAATGGCGTACCTGCTTATCAACTTCGGCTTCTCGACCCTCTACCTTCAGAAACGAACCATTAGAATTATTGAAGATCCCAAGCTTACAAACAAGCTAAGCCCACTTTACGTAGAGATATGGCATCCCTTTGCATTTTCTACCGCTTGTTTTTCGGGGAATTCTCTGAAGAGCTTTTTGACCTAATTCCTGTTTCGGAGTTCCACCGTACTTCACGATACCGCCAACAATTTCACCCCATATTTCGAATATTTGGAAATCCCATACAGCCAGATTCTCGCATGGACAAACAAAATCTGAAATGTCTGTCTTCTTCGGATGGTTATCCCGTCAAAAGCGTTTTAAAAGGGGGTATTTAAAAGTACCTCGCCGTTTTAGCAAAGTAACAGCGATGCCACTGATGTTGCAGTTGTCCAGAAGACGACAGTTATTGCTCGCCATGAGGCGCGCCTTTTTGCTGCTCTTTTTATCTGAAGAAAAAGCCTTTAGTTTTAGTTATGAACGAACATGAAGAAAAAGTATGTCCAGTGAAAAGTTGGTTTCTTTCTTGCTTTCAGCTCGCCATTCTACTTATTTTAAAATCAAAATCTGCTATGAAACACCCAACGGCGTGTTCAAGTAGCTTTGCGTGACAGTAAATTTCCAAATTCTGGCTAGATATGCTTACCATCTTAGACCACACAGACCACGGTTTAATTAAACGTGAACTTTGATCAAATGACCTGCAAGCAATAAAATACTATTCCTTATAATATTCCAAAACTCCATAAAATATAGAGAAGTAGATACCTAGTACATATGAAACAAAACGTGAAAAATGTTTGTTTAATAGAGGAACGAAGCGAATTGTTCGAGATGTGCCGAGCGTCACGATAAACTGCGGGAACTATTTTTAAGTAATTATTTTTATTTTTGTCCACTACGGTTCGTTTCGATTTAGGTATCCGAGATAAATTGAATTCGAAATATTTTTCCCCTTTATTCTGGCAGCAAATTGTACATTCATCTATAGGTAATATAATAAAATCGTAACCCACTCCGACTTTTGATAAGGTTCAATAAAAATATTATTGTGTCATGTACTGTACGTATTTATTCGTAAAAATATTCATATTACTGAAGTTGTTTAATGAATTTCTGAACCAATATAATTGTTTTTATGGCTCCTGTGAAGATAATATGATACGGTAACTAGCCCCGAGGCTTCGACCTCTTTTTAACAAAAAAAAAATAGATTCAGTAAATAAACCATACACATATTATATATATCTACTCCTTCTATGAAATAAACGCAATGAAAAACAAGTTAATGTGTTTCAAAAGTCAGCTAACTATCCTGAGAATTTGGGCTCTGTAGCGTTCCATCCATCTATCCAGGCCGAAGCTATATAATAAGAGTCCGATAAGTGGCCAAGACCGTGTCAAGACACGAATATAATAGGCTTCCGTTGCTTATACTGCAATCTATACAAAAACAATTTGGCGAGTATTGTTTGTTGAGACCACTTAGCAAATGGGACAAATACCTCTGTAATATATCGATCTAAGTGTTTTACATATTAATCGCTATATCTCAGAAGAAAGTGTTCGTATAGACTCCAAGCCAAGATTGGCCAGCCCTATTGTCAGAGTTATTAAGCCGCCGAAAGGCCTCTGACTTGGCTTGACGATTGCTGAACAACCGGGACCTAAAATTTAACGTGTAATCCGACCCACGGTAGCGCTCAGAAAGAAATGCCACTCCACGGTCACCCATCCGAAGACTGACTGGTCCGTCCGTTGCTTAACATTGGTGATCGTTCGGGAACACTTAGTCAAGCTACGCCACGAGCGCTACATCTATATTTTTTACTGAAAGTTTTTGATATGGTTTACTACTATAATCATGAATTCCTAGGTTTAATAGTTTAGAAATACACATTTTAAACTTATTTGCGCTTAAATAATATTAGTTAGGATTTACTCATTTTACTCAGTCAGATCAGATTAAAGTACCCACAACTGACGAGCGTGTGTATAGTTACGTTTATAAACACTCATAAAAGTGGGGAAATCGAAAGACATGTGTCAGGATTATAGCAAGAGGAAAAATATAGTATCTGCCTACCTCAACGTGAAATAGTCGTGATTGTATGGACGTACTCAGTAGAAACAAGATAGATTTCCAACGGTACCTTTTTCTTCGGAAAAAGCTCACCGGTCTGCTAGCCACTAAGCAGTACTGGATTGGATGCCTGTCACATAGCCTGATGTACGTGATAAATCGCGAGCGCTATCCCGCCCCATACATGGAATGACTGCATATGGGAGTGCTAACATCGCCCGGTAGTCTATCCTCGATTTCCAACGCTTTCTATTTAACTTTGGAAGCAGTAAGTACCGACACACGTCTTCTGTACATCACACACTACCGTGTAAGTACACCCACATATTTTGTATTTGCATATGAATACAGCTATGGAATAGGTCTGCCTGTAAGTAGACGTAGGCAGCGAAGACATGTGTTAAAAATATAATTATTTGTTGATCACACCAGAAATTACAAAAAAAATAAAAGTAAGAAATTAGTGTAACTAGAAATAAATTAAATAGACAATAAAGCTTTATACGATATCTTCCAGAAATTACCAAAATACCAAACCGTAAAAACCAAGTATTATTTTTAAAAGAAGAAACGAAATACCAGACATGGTCTTAATTTTAGACCATGAGGTGAAGCGAAAAGTAAAGTAATTTTGCACATCAAAATCGATCAGCCGTACGCGAAAACACCCGTAAACACATAAAATAAAGTACATTAACATACTCAACAAAGAAATGGTGAAATAAACTAGTACTGTGTGGGGTAGGTAGTCTAGGTAGTTTATCTAGCCTTATTAATGATACATTCATTAGTTTAATAAGTCACCTACATGTGATTGCCTATTCACTTCAGTTAGTCATTGAGAAACGTCACGCGGCATAGGCAGGTGACACTTACCTCCATTTCCTTTTAGGAAATAAAGTCTCTTTCCCTAGTCTCATACCTAGCCTACCCACAATAATACATTCATTAATGTACGGCTTTACCGAAAAACGTTACTTAACTTTAACCATTGTCTTAGATTCTCTGTCTTCTTTCTGCAAGTGTCATTACGTGTCAGCGAGAAGTTGACAAAATATGGCATTGCTTAAAGTGACGTTTTTCGGTACGGCCGTTATTCTCTAATACATCACGGAGTTTTGGCGGGAACGTCTTAGTAGCATGTTGTTGCTTTGTTTTATTTTCCTAAACTTGTGTTATTTTGAACATTAATGCTATAAAAATGGTGGTGTTTTATTCATTAAGTGTTCGATCAAGTACGTGAGTGTGGGCAAGTGAAATTAAGCAATGAAACGTGTGATTTTACGTTGTAGGCTTTCACTTTACTGAAGTAAGACTTAAATTTGAAAATGACTGTTTACGTGACTTAGACTATGACTAGAACACTATATAACTTGTATTATTCAAGAAACTTGAAAATATTTCAATACTTGACACTGCCAAATCGCTAATCGCGGGGTCCATACAAAAAAGAAGAATTACATCACGAAAATGTATAATGACAGTTCTGCCAAAGTGTATATAATAGCAGTTTGTAGGCTTAAAATAATGTCTCATTCACAATAACAATTTTGTTTGTAGGTGATTTACAATTTTATGGCAGATAGTGTTGTTTTTTATATACACATACGATAAGCTAAGTAGCTACGTAGCTAAGAAGTTACTTTTCGATGTTTGCCTTTAGGATTTCATTATTCATATACTCTAGAAGATACTCTAGACTGGAGAAGCAGATAGAATGAAGATAACTCGAAAGTGAAGCGACTCTTACAAACGAATCTCGCCTCGATCGACTCATGCTTTTGGTTACAAATTAGTATTTGGCCTAAAATACACAACGGCTAAGTATCAGACAATCATTTTTGTACCCAAATGCCCGTAATACCATTTTACCCGTAATTTTTTTTTTCTTAGTACCTACACTGCATAAGGAAGGTAGGAAAACCAACCATAAGGTGGATAGATAGACCAGAAGAAATGGCAGGGAAGACGCTGGATGCAAGTCCGGTCTTTTTGGAAACCCATGGGTGAGGCCTATGTCCAGCAGTGGATTTCTTATGGCTGAGATGATGGTGATAACAAGGAAGGTACCATCCAAATTTCTAAAACCAGCGGTTTAGTACCGCCGTAAACGATAAGTTGTTATCAGTTCATCAGAACAAATATTTTATATGTATGTACATACATACAAACAGTAGAAAATTATTAGATTCTCCAGTCTACTAAGAGACTGCAGAATCTAATAATTTTCTAGCCTCAACAAAATTCAAGATTGTATTTTGCTTATTTTTTTTTTGGATCCAATTGAGTTTTGTATTCCATCTGCATTTTTCTCTAATCTGAGTTCATACATACCTTCACAGACAGACAATTTTAGCACATTTAGATTGCTAAATTGAGTGCCAATTTGTAACTGTGGTTCAGCAACCGTATTCTGACTAATTCTGAGTACCAAAACTCTAGCTTCGGTTTCGAAACGTTAACCTCTCCCGTATTGTTTGGTTATTAACAAACTGATTGAACCCATTAGGGCTTGTGGAGCAGTTACAATGATGCATTGTTGGTGCTCGGGAGAAAGAATGGGGGCTTTAATTTATATAAGGGCATCGACCGGAACGAGTTCGGTGTTAGAGATAATGTGTTAAGAACGTACTATGAAATAGTTCATTATGGGCGTTAATTGGCTTACACAAAAAATAATTGCCTTGCAAGCTTTATGATGAACCGAATTTCATTAAACATAAATAAGAATACTCCCGATGAAATCTTCTTTCAAACAAAAAAAACTATAAATCGGTCCATCCGTTTGAGAGCTACAATGCTACAAACATACACAGATACACACCTCAAATTTATAACACCCCTCTTTTTGGGTCGGGGTTACAAATTGGTCAATAAATGGCGCCACAGCAAACTTCACCCTTTTTGAGAGAAATATCCCAGTCTCAATCAAAAGTCACTTGTACACAAAAGTTAGTCTTCGTAAAGATTGGTTGAAAAGCAATGCAGAGACTTTTGTTCGCTTCTCTTTCGCTCAAAAAGAAAAAAATGAATTGGTGTGATCAAAGTACTCTAACCGATTAATATGAAGTCTGATTTTAACACAGAAGGTTACAAATATTTACAGAATTAACATAACAAATTATTATTTCAAATTGAATATACGCAGTCTGATTCCTTAGAATCGTGTAAGGTCTGTTGGTCACCCTCACAGATATCGTGTTGATCCCGTCACCGCGCACTCTCGCCCCGTGACTCACTCCCCTGCATATTGGATTACGCATAGCAGTTACTCTGCTTCGATGATCTCATACTATTCGTAATAAATACGTGAACTTGTAGCAAACTATACGGTGGATTCGATTACGAATTCTTCATAGAGAGTATAAAATATGTGTTCGACTAAAAAATAAGCTAGAAATATAGAGCAGTAGGTAATTATTATAATCCTATTCATTATTGTTGAAAAAATACATGCATAAGATATAAAATATTGTAATCTCTATCGTTGGTCAGCACTCGTATGTTTGAAATCGAAAAACTTAATTCAAAAAAGTACTTTTTTGTGCGCAATAGGCACTGCAATTTACTGTTGTTACATGAGTAGGAAATAAAACCTAATACAATAATATCAGCTAAGCCA
Organism: Lycia hirtaria; assembly: GCA_947563715.1. NCBI lineage: Eukaryota > Metazoa > Arthropoda > Insecta > Lepidoptera > Geometridae > Lycia > Lycia hirtaria. The sequence continues at coordinate 29,338,426 of OX387384.1, forward strand.
AGGTTGCAGGAGGAATTATGAAAAAAACCCTTCTTTCTGGACACTCAAGTAAAAGTTTGTGGTCTGAAGAACTTGACAATTTTTTATACTTCAATGTAGATCTGTAGATATTTATCTTAAGCTACGTTTTGCACTCGGTCAACTCGTTTTTCTAGCGATAATCCAATGGAATCTATTAAAATGATCTATAGTTACATATGAAGTTCGTCTTACATCCACGCGGAATACATAAGCTTGCTAAGTTATGTAACATATTCAAGGCTACGCCTAAGCTATCGAGATGAACCTCCAAATCACACATGTTTAGGTACCTACCTGCGTGAGAGACAGGTTAGTGACGTCATGATGACGTCACGGATCAAGACCTTGACCGTACTGCGAGACAAGTTATTGTCGAACCATCTGATCTGACATTGTATGTTTGAGAAGGCAAAAAAGACTATACACAATTATTTTAGACAAATAATCACGAAATCTCTACAAAAATTTCTATACAGCGAAGAATTGTGAAAAATTATTTAATTATTTTACAAAAAAATCTTTTACAGCCTGTACATGACACGTTTTTTACACAATGCGACAAAATGGTATTCTCCCCCTATGTTCTACATATTTTTTTTTTTCTAATTTCGAGGCTTCTTTTTTATATGATCGGAACTATAAATTCACGGGTTTCCTGTTGTTCAAATTTTCACTTGTAATTATTTCTATGATTGATCTCTTCGAAATCCGATAATGTTTAAGGGTAGAAAACAATTTTCTCTTAATGTAAGCATCACAGGTGCCCGGCAACTTTTCTTTTAAAAGATAAAGTAGCAATCTGGTAAATAAGCTATAATGTGTAACTTGAACTTATCAGATAAAGGTTAATGGGAAATACTTCAAGTTTTTTGCAAAGGTTTATGGTATGTGGATAACCTTGAATCTCGACTTCAATGTTGAGGTTCATGACACATCGTAAAACAACACTAATTTACAGAAACCATAATCTGCTAACTAATAACTTATGGCCAACTAGAAGTATTTTGGGAAACTAGATATTTTGGCCCACTGGACATTTTGGGACTTGTCTTTACGGCCCTCTAAACATTTTGGCTTACTAGATATTATAACCTATATAACGACCTTAAACGCCAGGGTCATCTTACTATATTTACAACCTTGAAATCTTTACATTTTATTTACAACACTGCTTCATAGAATCCATAATCTGCTAACCACCGACATTGAATTTGTTATTGTGTACAACTCTATTTATACTAGAGTCATCTTAACGAATAATAACGCATGATTGAGCAAATGGTCAAAAGCATAGTCATTTGCGAATTTATAACATTTGTATTCATATTATTCTCTATTAACAACAAATGTGACCTCAAACGGCCTCATGGTCTTTGATGCTCTGCCTACCCCGTAAGGGAAAAGGGCGTGATTTTATATAGGTACTTAAGTTTTTTTTTTATCAGCCCTGTTTGTACAAACTGTCCCACTGCTGGGAACGGGCCATCTTCTCATTGTGAGAAGGGTTAGGCCATAGTCTGCCACGCTGGCCAAGTGCGGGTTGGCTGACTTCACACATCTTCAAGATCATTGTGAACTCTCGGACATGTAGGTTTCCTCACGATGTTTTCCTTCACCGTTTGGAGTTGGCGGCAATCAACAATACGCACATAACTTCGAAAAGACAGAGGTGCGTGCCGTGTAATTCGAACCCAGGACCTGCGGATCGCAAGTCAGACGGTCTCACCACTAGGCTGCCGGAAACTTTTAACCTATGTATGTAATAGTCTAATTTGACCACAAATCAACAAGGTTATAATTACGTATTCACAAAGTTATTTTTAGGGTTCCGTACCCAAAGGGTAAAACGGGACCCTATTACTGAGACTTCGCTGTCTGTCTGTCCGTCCGTCCGTCCGTCCGTCTGTCACCAGGCTGTATCTCATGAACCGTGATAGTTAGAGAGTTGAAATTTTCACAGATGATGTATTTCTATTGCGGCTATAACAACAAATACTAAAACAGAATACAATAAATATTTAAGGGGGCTCCTATATAACAAACGTGATTTTTTGCTCGTTTTTGCTCGATATTGATAACAGCAACAGGTAGACGCTTGAAATATTCAGAGAATATTAAGTTATATTATTTATTCACTTTAAAAGTATAATAGTTGAATTTAAATAAAATTAATACTTTTACCCTTACATCTCCCATACAACACACATGTTTTTTTGCCGTTTTTATAGATAATGGTACGGAAACCTTCGTGCTCGAGTCCTACTCGCACTTGGCTGGTTTAATTTACAATTGTTTATTGCAAGATAACTTCAAAACTTAGCTTTAATTTGAAGGACCACGACCATGACACATCACGCTTACTGCATTCGTAGAATCCACTATCTGCTAACCACTTGACTGACATTGACTCTATTATTGTTAAGTTTTTAACTCCACTCAGTCATCTTACTCATTTTAAACTTTTCAAGGGAACATTACTCATTCCAGGCGTCTGTCTTAATAAACAAAAGTTAAGATTATACGTCTGGTAACACTCCATAACAAAAAAGCAGCTTCCAAACAAGGCGAGGAGATAAACGTATCTGTTAGCTCGGAGTGATCGTAATGTTTACTGTTTACATACATCTAGACATGTATGTGTGTGTCACAATGTAGATGTGATTCTGATTACGTCACGCCACCTTCTGTGGTAGTCGATTGTCGACCTTCTGTCCATAGCGAGGCAAAGATACTCGTGGGTGTCAACGCTTTATTAATCCTGTAAATAAAGACTATTATCTCTACTTTGTTTGCTGGAGAAATCCTTTTTTGGTAAAAAGAAACTAAATTAAGTAAGATTATCACGTGAGACGAGAAATCGGTTCAATTTAAGCGTAGAGCCTTACTTGTATTCAAATTAATGCATATCTGTAATAATGTGTTGAAAAAATGTTGCGTCAAAATTTTGATAATATTTTCGTGATAAAAATAGCTAGAAACAAATAGTTGGCACAAGATGACTGTGCAATTAAAATATATAATAGTGTCTCATCCATGTTTGATTCCAATAATACTCTATCCGTGAAGCGTCAAACTGCCTCATGGTCTTTGATGGTCTGCCTACCCCACAAGCTAAATAGGCGTGATTTTATGTATGTATTTAAAATAATATATATTAAAATAAATAAACAAATAATGAAGTAATTATTTCAAGTTTTTTTTTTTTTGTGTAAAAAGTTATTGAACACACATTTTTTTTGTTGTTGTATTTAGCGACATACGGATATTTTTATTATTCATGTGTAGATATGATATGGATTATCTGCTGCAGGTTGTAAATTGGAACATCCTACTACAGAACTCTATATTATGGTACGTAGTAGTTAGACACAAGGTATGTCTACTAATTAGTCAATGACAGTGACTTTGCTCCACAAATACTAGTGTCCCCTTTTAACCTTGCATTATGTAACTGTCAATTTGTATAGTTAGGTATATATTTTGCCTCTACCAGTAACAACAGTTATTGAGTTTTTTATGCTGAGTATGCTGCGTGGTTTTAAACGATATTTAACAGTATTTCGATTTATTCAGACGTAAAGTAACCAATGTGCAAAACTTTATGCAAGCTTCTGCTCTCATAAATTTAAGTTTCTTCTTAAAAATGTATGCATTTATAATACTAATGCGGTAGTGTGCCTAACAATGTGGCAGTTAGCGGGCTGTAGGCTGTAGCAAAAAGATACTTCGAAAATATATTTAATATTCAGTCATTCTGAATATCCTAATTCTCATTTAGAAATATTTAGGGTTCATAACACGTTTCATTTATTGTGCATTCGTAAAATAAATGAGGTTTCATTTACTTATGTTTGTTTCGAAAATTCATAGCCCTTAGTCAATAAATTCGAAACAATAACAAGCCCAGACTGCGTAACATTAAGATTAAATCTACAATGGGTGATGCAGTGGACTGCATCTGGGAACAAGGCGGGAGCGTAGGTTCACACAAACGAAGTGGCAATCGGATCAATTGCACACAGATGCCTCAGAACGAATGGACGTAGGTACTAAGGAAGGCAACGAGGGCCGTTAGCCCCTTAAATACAACTATCTCGTATCGATCGGGCCTACATATTCGACATCAATTAGTATAGGACGGGTTGTGCTTAAATTTGATGAAAAGCAGTGTTCTACTATAAATAAAATTCAAAAATCAGTATTTATCTAGAACACTTATTCATGTATAGGTAAAGCTTGTATGTATGTATCTACAATTAGGGGGAAGTAAATACTCAAGCGTATTTACTTTCTCCTAATTTGGGCCCATTAAGGCTCTGTAAGGTCAACTACTTCCTTACCCATCGATAACCACCAACTTATTAGTCATTGTAAAAAATTCAAATATGCAATAAAAATTTTGATTTTGATTTGGTTAGAAACAATGCTAGAAGTTCTTATCCATTGACAAACGAGACCTTGAGTGTAAAATATTTGGATGGTCGGGCGGAAGCTTAAAGCATTTAATGTGGCTTATTCTGAAGGAACCACGTAAACTAATTACATTTATTAAAACAACAAAATTCAAATATTGGACGAATACGATTATTCTTCCGTTTTTGAATCCAGTGGTTTTAAGAATTTTATTTAATTTAGTTGGTGCCTTAATAATTAAACACAATATAAGTTCAGAACATGACACACACCCCTAAGTAAACATAAGCTCTTTAGGCACCTAATGCACTTGTCCTTACTACGTCCCATGGAATAAAGATTTAAATTGGGCTACATATCAGCGGTTTACAGAATTGAGTGCTACGAGTACATGCAGGCTGCACTAAATTGTTCGATGGCACATTTAGATAAATTGAAGTTCTGTGTTAAGACTTTAATGTTTATTGTATATTAGATCTATTACTGTGCCTTTAGGCTGAAACATTACCTATCACAAGTTAAACACCTTAATCATTTATTGTACTTTGTAAAAACAATAATAAGTTACCATAGGGGAAAAAATATATCTGTATAAATAAATAGTGTCTGCTTACCTGCATTGCAATTTGTATTTACCTGTCTGGTAGAATCAATAAGAAATTGAAAATCTCTTATCTCTAATATCTATACTTACTGTACCATTATGTTTTCACACTTATAAATATATATATTATTGTTAAATAAATGCCTTTATTAACTACAGCAAAACAATATACAGACTCAACTAACCTAACTACGACACAAAAAGCACATCGCTTACCCCAGACCAATAAACGTCTAAAGACAATCCAAATGCTTAAACCCACTACCAGTTGGCAGCGTACCCAGCATGCTCACCGCATTGCCTCGTTGAATGGCAATGCTTATGCGTTGGGCCAGAAACGCGCCAGCATTTTGGTCACGCGTCGCATCGATCAGGCGCTAAAAAATAAATAAATATTTATTTATTAAGGCTTCACAATGGTAACTAGATCACATAAACACCATAATTAACACTTCTCAATATTAACTAAATGTGTTACCTTTTAAAGGAAGCACAGCATGCAAATTTACTTTAAAAAAACAAAGAAGAAGCTAACCGTTAAAGATACTTAATTTGATTTTAATAGTATTAATTAGTGACAGGATATATATGCTAAATGTATCTATATGTTGAGAAAAAATAGTACATAATATATTGTTTTCTAAGATTTTCACTAGTGATACCTACTCATGGAAATCGTCATGTCATGTCATAAAATTATGTAAAATAGCGACAAATCCGTCAAGAGTTATTTTATCTCAGCGACATATTTGCTTATTTATAGAGTTAGAGAGACTCCTTGTCTATGTCGGTATGTCGGAGTCGGCGGGTCGGTCTTGGTTGTGTTGTATTGTCCACTTACCACTTATTCCGAATTAATATACTTAGTTTGTTGCCAGACTAAAAGGTCGGTATACCTTTTTACACGCTTCGAACCTTCACGCCGCATTGCGTTAAAACAAAAGGTAAGTCTGAACATAATCTATAGATAGTGTATATTTGAATACCCTAAGACTACGAGTACCTAAACAATGTATACTAAATAGTTAAATACCTATTTGTTTTACTAGGTTGGAAAGTTGTATTTTACCACGAGTGCCTGACAGTTGGGGTTTTTGAGTGTAACAATAGATTCAATAAGTCACGAAATAAAACAATTTTATAGTCGAGTGAAAGAGATTTTTAACTCAACGAGGAAATTTTTCATTTATCTGCTTACCTGGTAACTGTGGTCCTAAAATTATTACTTCAGTGCGGAAATCAGTTTATTAATTTTAGGCAACAAAAAACATTAAACAAAATATCAACATTAAACTAGATCAACAAAATAATCTAAACTTTAATAATAATTAGGTAATTTGTAAGAATATTTTTTAAAGCCGGGATCCAAGGGCGGCTTTACGTTTTACATGTAGAGCAGATTACAGATAGGAATTTTACTAAAGGGTCAATATATACGATCAAATCAGTTATTTTGAACTTTATCATAATTATGTTATATATATTATCTCAGAGCAACGAGCGCAGTGCGAGTTCCTATATCGTCTCTCAATTTTATAAAAAAACATTTCAAATAAATTATTTGATTATGTGTATCAATTACCACAGTTTAAGTATTTCTTATACTGTGCAACTACCAAGATTTCTTCTAATACTCGCAGCATCTCCGTACCATTTTATTTCCCGATAACATTTCAATGAAGCACCGGCACAGTAAGTAATAATAATAATATTACTTACAGTGCCGGTGCTTCATTGAATTGATATATCTATATGTATATATAAAGTATGTTATCTGTACTCACGGTACCCCTCATACTAACGTCACACTGTAGTGACAGTGACACACAGTGCAATTTTAGCATCCGCCGGCCTTCGGGTGTTTAACGACCGAGCCAAGAACACTGGGGCTTGCCAAATGTCACTTTCGATGTTTTGTTTGTATTGAATTGTGAAATCGACCTACTTATAAGTTAACACTTGACATCATCTTTATTTCTTATCGCAAAACAATTTCTACGACAAAACAACCCTAGACCCTAGTGTTGTCTAGTCTTACTAAAATAGTATTTCGGTGTTCTAGGGCCTAAAGCACCGAATTACTATTTTCGGTGCTTAATGCTAAGTGCTTTTACATAATAAATTAATACCTACTGATACCTGTGCTCTACGTTTTCTAGATTCACTAGTGTTCACAGGATTTTTTTTTCTGGATAATATAATAATAATATATAAATGAAGTTATAATTATTTAGAGTCTGTCCCATCCCACAGCTGGGCAAAGGATAGGGAAGTCTTTGCCTCCTATATTATGAAACAATTTTTAAACTTCACTTATGTCAAATTTCAACCAAATCCTAGAAGCCTAACCCCAAATCCTAAAGCCGAGATCAGTGGAGATACCTTATACCTTGACGTTGAATAGATATACTAGATTGCAGTTAACATAAAATATGGTAATTTAAAAGAAGTCGAGACTCCGTATATCTATCAATTTGATTATTATTTTGTATCAATTATATGATATTTTTATAAATCAACATTACCAGAATATGATTGTAATTACTAACATATTAATTTACAATAGATACGCTCGCACATACCAACATTTTTTAATATATAAAATGAATGACCGAATGAACTTAAAAAAAATCGTTTAGTGCAATAGAAATTTTAACGTAATAATTTCTAAAAATCATTTAGACTTTAGAAAAGAAGATTTAGACTTGTAGTTCTACTATAGGTATCAGTATATATTCAATAACTCTACATCGATAGGACAAACGTATATACACACTCACGGACTTCCACGTTTGAAGTTTCAATGAGAACACATAAAGAATATAGAACCGTGTAAAGAATATATCACTAAAGTCAAAACATTTACAAATAAAACAAAATATAGCATTGGTGAGCTGATTTATCAAAGCATACCAACCGCCTTAATCGTACCAGAAACATACCCACCATGCCACACCTAGACTCCTATGTACAAGCTAAGTATAAAAAGATTAATGACCTTCCTTCCAAGCATAACAGTTGGTACAATTTACACTACTCAAAGACGGAACTGGAAAAAACTGTGACATGTGTTCCACTATTACGCAACGCTAACAAAGACTGTGTGTGCACACTTGAAACTACATACAAATCTGTGTTCGTACAGATTGTACAGTCAAAGAATAAATTACGTTAATCTGAATAGAAACTATATGTTAATCTATGGCTTTCACGTACTAACTGTGAAATAATCTGTTTTAGTAGCCACGTGCCACTCCCGTTTGGTATCAAGTGGGCACCGCATTTAGATGGGAACTACGCACTACTATTAGTTTGATGACGGGCCCAGATGAACTGATTAATATATTGTTTATGTGCGTCAACTAGTAAGAACGTTTTGATAGTAAATTAATAGTGGAGGCTTGTCCTAAAGACGCAAGGGAATTAGGTCGGTGTACAATATGAACATGAACTAAGTAGGAAGTGGCCAAGCTCGTGACTTTATATAATATAAGCATAAGTTTAGAAAACTCAAAAACCCGCGACAAAAAAAAAACGGCTGAACCAATTTTGATGATTTCATTTTGATAAAGTGTCAACCTCGATTAAATCCTCTTTAAACAAAACAAAAATAGATCAAAATCGATCCATCCGTTTGAGAGCTACGATGCCACAAATTGAAAAACCGATACCTGCACAGATATACAGATACCTACACATTTCAAACTTATAACACTAAGTGTAACAGTAAGTACTGTTTAAAAAAAAAAGATGGAATTTAGTTGTAGTATTTTAATCTGAATAGTTTAGACATGATGATGACTATGTCTTTGATATATTTTCCGAAATATACAAATATTTTTCACGTAATCAATTCAGAAAGTTCACATTGCCGCTGGAGAACTAGGGCGGAAAATCCATTTTTACCGGAGGATTGGAAATCCGGAAATAGCGGAGTTATCCGCTATTGCCGTATATCTCCTTCTCTTCAAAAAACGTAAAAAAATATTCAATTTCTGCTTAGATTTCCAAATGATTTATTTTTTATTGAAAATTAGCTGCAGCTTAGTTTCACTCGCGATACAAAAAAGTAATAATTGTCAATTATAATATAAATATGTCAATCTTCAGGTTCTCAAGTATCTTTGTACCAAATTTCATTACAATTGGCTCAGCCGTTTGTGCATGAAAATGTAGCAAACAGGCAGAGTTACTTTGGCTTTTACAATATTAGATAGGATAATAATTAGGACTAGTTAGGATGATCTTTGAATAACTTTGTGTAAAAAGAATCCACATACAAAAAGGTACTTCGCAGGTGTAATAGCTAAAAGCTTGCGAAGGTCAGTACTGGTAAAGACAGGGGGTTACAGAATGCCTGGGTGCGGCATTTAGCCCCAGATGGGGGTGGGGGGAGGGGAAGTTTGCTTAACTAATGGGGCCGAGAACTAAGTTTCTATTTCCACGATTTTTTTACAATCAATGTTAACAAATACTAGTAGCTCTAATGAACAGTAGGTGATACTAGTTGTTCTATGAAGAGTAAACTTCGCGAACACATACTTTTTACAACAATACTTGTTGCAAAAAAGACTTTCATTCATAATCGAAATTCTTGTTCAAAATTTTATATCGAATAAAAATTCTGTCAAATATATGATCAAAATCGGACAACTAAATAATGGCCTCATAGTAAACTTCTCTCTTTTAGTCGAGATTTCACAATGTTTTGTCTCAACAACCTCTTGAACGATTTTGCTTATTTTTTATATTAGATACGTTTCTAGCATATATTATCAAATATCAGTCAGCAAATCGCGCCATACCAAACTTGCCTCTTTTTGGGGGTAATAATCAATGATATATAATATGGTATAATGGTAATATATGGTATAATTTAAAATCCCCGTAGACTAAATAGTTTTAGTTTCGTAAAGATTTCTTGAAATATACCTGCACAAAAACATCCGGACACAAAAAAAAAACGTTAGTTGATCCAGAGACTTTCGTTCCCTTCGATCACTTGGTCAATAAGATAAAATTCTCAAATTAGACTACAACTTTCGACTGACTGATAGATAATAGAACCAGCAATCCACCATTCCAATATTTTTCTGCTGGATACAACAGAAAAAAGTAAGTGAATGTGAATAATAATTATAGTGTTAAATACTCTTTAAATATAAAAAAGACGTGTGGCACTCGGAGACTGCCGCGGTAAAGCTATTGCATAATAGCTTTACGCGCGGTGTGTTAGGTTATTTTCGTTACGGAATTTCTGGATTCGGTCTCCACGCTCAAGGCCCGCGATAGAAGCTATGCAATAGCTTAAAAATATGTGTATCAATTTTTACAGAAAGTTAATACCTATCCAGTTAATACCTATAAATAGACTCTATTCATAAGAAAATCATAACGATAGACACGATAGCCCCAGTGTATGTGGGTCAGGCCAATGTCAGGCTATCGCTACTGACTATAGTGACTACACGGACGAAAATAACCCGAGATTTTAATACGTTCAGTATTTACTTGCGCTAACTACGTATAACTAGAACACATTACGATAAAACGCTCTCGAGAGGCTGAAATACGAGAAACAGGCGTACTATCTTATCCGGGTTGGTTGGTACATCGTGTAATTTTCTATGCAAAAGGAAAATTGTTTCTAGGATTCCTTAGTACTTAGTACAATAAGGGGTCCTTATAGTTTCGTTTTGCTCGTCATGTCAGTCTGTCAGTCCTATTCTTTTACGACCCTGGGACTTCTATGTTTCTAAAAGTGTTTACGTAACTCTTTTCTTTATTAAAACTGTAATTTTGTAATTTCAAAAAAGGAGGAGGTTCTCAATTCGACTGTTTTTTTATGTTTGTTACCTCATAACTTTCGACTGGGTGAACTGATTTTGATGATTCTTTTTTTAATTGAAAGCTGGTGCTTTGCGTTTGGTCCCATTTCAATTTGGTCGAGTTGGTCCAGTTCTGAGTTCTGATCCATGAGAAGTCGGTTGCTTCAGTTTTTTAAGCTATAATTATAATTATAGTTTGGTACATGTTTTTAAACAATAGAAACTATGAAATAACTAAGCTAAAGCTATTTTTTCTAATATAAAGTTTTATTTTTTAACATCAAGTCGTTTGGTCAAATCAGATTGTTCAAATTACATTAAAAAGAACCATCGAGAAGACAAATGCGCATTAAATGATCCACATAAGGGCGATTAGGTATATATGTATATATATACTGTTAATAGTGGATTCTTCAATCGTGGTTCCTTTAGAAACCTTTTAACCGAGCGTTAAAAACTTAATTATCCATAAAATTTTAATCGCCGGATGTGAGCTGCAATATCCCGCCGTTGTTTGTCAACAAGTTTGTATCAAAGAAAAGAAATAGGGAACTGGGACATTCGTATTTAAGGCCCCGTAGGCTCCTAAATTTGATTGTGCACCAAAAAAAGAATATAAGTGACACAAACATACAATCTAATTTAGACATTATTTACAGATTTTAAGTAGGTATTAGATTTTAATTTAGTTAAGTATTATTTTTTTAACTTAGGTATAGTAGTATTTTTAAATGCTCGAAGAATTATAAAATGCTTTTTCGTTTATTAAGTCTAAGAAGGAGATCAAATGTGTTTATTAATTTTACAATTTGGTTAAAAAAATCTTTGTTTTTTTTTAACGTGAAACATATAATAAAATAATTCATATAAATTATAAAAACCGACTTCAAAATACACAATGCGTTTACTTGGATAACATATTTTTCCAGTAATTTTGTTATAAAAACCAAAATACTGAAATTGATTTTGATACAATTTCTACCGGACTACCTGTGAAGTATACTAAACAACAACAAACTACTTTCAAACAAAAATTATTTTTTCAAATCGTTCTGGACCGATGAGACGCCTGGGCGTCTTCGAGTAATCGGGGAACATACATAAATAAAACCGGACAAGTGCGAGTCAGACTCGCCCACCGAGGGTTCCGTACAAACTAGTAGATAAAAGGGGGAAATCATATTTTTTTATATTTTCCTTCTTATACCGAAAAATATACATCGTAAAAATATTTAAAAACCTGTTTTAACTTGTGCTAATTAAGCTCTTTCTTAAGATACCCCACATGATGCAGCTAAAGAACTTAAATTTGGACCCTCATTCCTTACGTAAAGACACAATTTTTTTGTGATTAAATTAAAAATGTCCAGTTTTCGGAGTTTTTTCTAATGTGTACTCTAACACAATGCTTCTTACCAAATTTCATAGTTCTAGGTCAACGGGAAGTACCCCATAGGTTTGATTCCCTTGTGAGCGTCGAAATGTGCGTTTTTACGACATATTCGGCTGTAACTTTTTTTTACGAAAACAGAAATTTGATTTTTGTTTCTGCTGCAAGAGACTATGGATCTACGTAAATGGTTTTAATTTCAACACGATACCTTCACGCGTTCCCGAGATAAAGGTCTAGACACCCGGACGGACGGACAGACAGACAGACAGACAGACGGACAACAAAGTGATCCTATAAGGGTTCCGTTTTTTTCTTTTGAGGTATGGAACCCGAAAAATTAAATAAAAAATTATTCCGACGAACTGAGAACCTCCTACATTTATAAAGTCGGTTGAAAATATTAAATGAATAGATCGGCTGTAACGCGGGACCAGCTGTCGGGTCTGCATACAGACACGCTATAAGTTGGTGTGTTTGGATCTACACGATAGTTAAAACAGAGAAAGTGCTTTGAGAATGAGAAAGGAGTAGGTATGCTTATCAGAATGACTGTCAGTTTCACATCCGCCGTCCTGAGACAACTCATTATTTTTTCTGTGTAAAAATTAGAGTCATTTTTAAAAAAGCACATGTGAGCCTTAACTGCATTCGGTCCACAATCGATTCCTATTGAGTAATGTCTAATTCTGGAACGGCAGGAACGGCGACCACCGGGCGGTCAATCAAACGGATTGTCGTTGCGAAATATTTAATGCACATTATTTTCGGAACATTACGTGATATTACGTCAATAGAAACAGTGCTATTACACTAGTGTTCGAAACAACACGTTTATAGAAGTTTAGAAATGTTTTGAGATAATGTATAATCAATTGAAGATTGAAGTGTATAATTTGTTTCGTAACGAATTGTCAGACAAATTCTAAAATATATTAGCATTATAATATCGTAAGGGATGAGTGACGCATTAGTAAACTATGCTCATGCTTGTAGGTAGAATTATTTTATACCTCATCATCATCATCAGCCTTTTCTATCCCACAGCTGGGTATAGGCCTCTCTCTTGTCTTGCCATTTTGTACCTACAGTAGGTACCTAAACTCAAATAGTAAATGTAAAAGTACTCCCAAGTAATAGGTGCAAGACTGTTCGAGATTGAAGGGCTATATAACCGGTAAAATTTCCGGGTATCACCTACGAGATTTAACATCTAATATCTCAGAGTGACGAACGTAATGCATTGTCGCACATTTTTAAGGTTCATTCAGAAAGTTCAGTTTAAAAAAAAACGTATTTGAGACACTGTATATGCTAGCCAATCTTACTGTTGAATATTATAAGTGTTTTAAAAATGGTAGTTATCTAAATCGAGAGAATCGAGCGACACAACTAAGTGAGCCATATTTTTATACATATATAAATATAAGTGTAGAAGACTAAAAAAACCGGTCGAACCGATTTTTATTAAACATACCTGAGAAATACTCGCGATGAAATCCTCTTTCATACAAAAAAAACTAGATCAAAATTGGTCCATCCGGTTGAAAGCTGCGATGCCACAGACAGACAGACACAGATACACACGTCATACTTATAACACTCCTCTTTTTGGGTCGCGGGTAATGTAGTAGGTAAAAAAGTAATAAAGTATACTCATTTGCGTGCGATAAAAGATACTGTAAGAAAGTTGATAGAAATGGTAAATATTAGTCAAAGTCAACGCTATCTATGCGCTAATTAAATAACCGCAGTCTCTAGTCGGCGATAATGATACCATCAAGCGGTGAGCGGTGAGCCACGGAAATATAAAACCCACACGAAAATAGATACTCGTACCTACACACATACCTATGCACAAAAACTATGCTAATAGATAAACTAGTCGGCGCCTTGCCCGACCGAAACACTTGCTACTTTTGCAGTATTTTAGCTAGTTATGGCTTTTTAACTCTTCGTAGCAACTTGAAAAACATTCTATTAGCTAAAATGTAGCTAATATTTCTGGGAACTTTTCATTGCTGATCAGAATTCTGACAAAAGAGCAAGCAATTGTAGACTGTATACTTAAGTGTTATGATTTACTTAACATATTGTAAATAATAAACTGCATTTCGCTCCGCAATTTTGTTTTGTCTTAGATTTAAAACAATAAATTAATTTTAAAAATTGGTCCTTACTTAGGTATATATTTAAATTCCAACTGTGTTTTATTTGGTAAGCACGCAATGGAGCTACCTCAAACTAACCAGTTATATCATCATCATTCATAGCCTGTTTCTTCCATAATCTCTTTCTTAGCATGCTACCCTGTTCCCATCTTGTCCTGGTTCCACCTAAGATGGTCACAATATCGTCCACCCGTCTTGAAGCTAAACGGCCCGTAGGTCGTTGAAAAGTACGTAGTGGAGGTAGAAGCGGAGTGTACCCCGCTCTTCTTCTCTTGTCTACCACTCCTTCGCACCTTATTTCCCCTGCAGTCATCAGCCTAACAACATGGCTTGCCCAATTCCATTTTATTTTCGTTACCGCTGGAGTTTGGTGTTGTGTGATATGTCCACAAATACTTAGTATTTATTATTATTATTTATTATTATTATTATTTATTTGTTTTTATTTTTACAGAACAATTTTATTGCATATTTAAGAACTTGTTCTCTATCCACCTATTGCAAATTTGACAACAATGAAATTCATTCGTTTTTCGCTTCATTCGGTTTTTCGTTTTAATTTAGATTAGGTATTACTGGTTACCACGGTAGCAACACTGGTTATACAAGATAGCTGGGTTATCTAATGGTATTAAAATTCACAAAGACTTGTGCTACTAGAAATCAGATGTGACGCGGCGTCGCGTAGTCGCGGAAGAATAACGGATCATTCCAATACCAGGCGGCCCACGCCGAATTTCACACTTTACTTCACGCCAGCGCACTGTCCGTTTATCTACGCTCATTGAGCTCTGTGCGTTCTATTGTAGCTTTAGTTAGCTGTGTCATCGCTTATCTGTCACATTTATATGTCTTAAGACGTTTAGACACTCAAATAGTTCTGATAAAAGGTGAAGTCACTCGATTCCTGCATCTAAACTTGATTCAAAAACAAAATTTTAAAATGATTAACTGTAATAAATGCACTAAAAACAGTTGAATCGAGAAACTGGAAGTTCTCGACGATTTTTTTTACTATTTTTTTTTGTAAGCTTTCTTTAAGCTAAGATTCTTTACTCCTAAATGTTTTTTTATTTTTTTTATAGAAGTGAGTAAATCAGAAGTTTCCTTATAAAAAATCATCAAACTTGGTTTTGTAATTTCTTCCAGTTGTGGGCTGCCAATAAATACAAACTACAATATAATTTGTGAACCTACATTTATATTGTTTTGCTTAAAGAAGTAAAACTAGTAAGATATAAATTATTTTACTTGGAAAGTATGTAATCTTGTAAAAGCACTGTTTCTTATTTTGAAAAAAATTTAGAAAGTTTAAGACGTAATCTAAATAGGTAAAATCAATTATTATTTTTTGTCTTAAATATGTTTCCTGTTATTTCAGTCGTGATGCAACGGTGAGAGTCTCTGAACCCCGTCACACCAGAAGTTGAAGATGAAGCGTCTCCAGACGTGCTGTTGCTGCGGCTCCACCCGCACTGGCTCCCTTATCACCGCGGTGCTCGGCATCGTCCTCTCCATCGTCACCATCGTCCTCGTGTGGGTCTTGAGCAAGCACAGGATCGCATTCAGCACCTTCATATTCGATGAGGAGTTTGACAGAAAGCTCTCAGATTTAGACAGTAAGTTGATTATCGCGAATTAAAATTAGGGAATATGCATGATTTATTTTTATTTGGTCATAAAAAGACAAACAAATAAATAAACCTTAAACAAATAGATCCATTCCACAAAAACAAAATTGAAATATCTTCAAAAAGAAAGTAAGAAGCATTTTAATTTCATGGTAGACAGAGAACACACGATCGCGGAAGATGTCGTCAGGTATCATGTTCGCCGTACAAATTCAGTAATAACTTATTTCGCGAGAGAGGGAGAGAACATCCCTCCACTAAAACTTTAAATGTTTATCTTGGAATGTTATTGACCGATTGAAATTGTTTTTTTTAATACTTACTTATAATTATATTACATTTTAGTATGTTATCAATTAAAACTATTATTCCTATGAAATAAAATCCATATTCCCTATTGATAATATTATCTCGCCCACTTAAGTCCACCACTGGATATAAACTCCCGTTGAAAGTAACTCAGGCCGATTTGCAATTTTTCGTATTCAGCCTCTGCCAAACTATCAATAGGTACACATATTCGATATGTGTTTTAGGCACTGAAGTACCTACAAATTTAACTATATTTTATTTTATTTTACTACTTTAATGTTTTAAATTTCTTTTTGTATTTAAATTGTTTCAATTATTGTTTTTTTTTTTTTTTACTGTATTAATTCGTTTTTTTTTTCAGTTCCGAGAATAATATTGACGATCAATTTATGCTTCACGATACTGATATGTGCACTACTCATCATCGCCATACAAAAGGTAAGAAATGGTTTTGTTTAAACATTACATTTTTAACCGACTTCAAAAAGGAGGATGTTATCAATTCGGTTGTATATTTTTTGTTTGGTAACTCATAACTCTGTCCTTTGTAAACTGATTTGGAAAATTATTTTTTATATAAAAGACTTTCAGATTATTCCGATAGATATATTATCATCAAAATGGGGTCAGTGCTGTAGTTCTTAAAATAAAATAACTGGAAAAAATATTTCATTCAAATAAACGAAATTGCGTATTTTAAAATCGGTTGTTTCTGCTTTTTAACCGACTTCCAAAAAGAAGGAGGTTATCAATTCGACTGTGTTTTTTTTTGTATGTTTGTTCACCAATTACTCCGTCAATTGTGCATTGATTTTGATGATTCTTTTTTTGTAACTGATACTTCAGAGATGATTCCGTGTAAATTTGATCAAAATCAATTCAGTACTTTGGTTTCAATAACCAAATAACTGGTAACATATATTCCAATTAAAACAAATTGCTTATATTGAAGTCGTTTTTTTTTCAGTTTTTAAAACTATAATTATTAAATTGATAATTGGATCTGTATTTTATAATTAATTTTGACCAATTTATTTTCATGCTGATCAGAAACCATTTTCGGTAAGCTGAAATACGATTTCTTCTTACATTACGAAGTAAAATATTTGCATTTGAATAAAAATGTATATATATTATACACACTGTTCTCATTTACCCTCTCAATTCCTAAACTATAGGCGTCCCAAACTTTTTACATATAAAAGAGCTATTTTGGCTGTGACATACGGACAAAAACGGACGTGGTGAATATTTATAAGGGTTCCTCGTAGGTACATAGCCGTACGATACATTTTTAGGGCTAACCCTAAAAATGTATGTTAGATATTTAACTTTAATTAATTACTTTATTTGATTCTATCGTGTGCATAATTATATAATATCGTCTCCAAACCGGCGATGACATAAGACTCGTCTAAAATTAAACAACATCGTTTATTATAGGAACGTAGTATTACCCAGACGTATACGAAAATCCATATTCATAAATAAATGACCTATATCAGAACCATATCACGGGCCACATCAGGAAATCTATGGTTTCAAATTGTGTGAGAGCTTTAAGCTCGTTTAAAGCTTCAATAATTATTAGAGTAGCATAGTAGAGGGCTCGTGGCGTAGCTTGAATAGGTGTTCTCGAACGATCACCAATGTCAAGCAACGGACGGATCGGTCAGCCTTCGGATGGGTGACCGTGAGTGGCATTTTTTTGAGCGTTACCGTGGGTTGGATGACACATCAAAATTGTAGGTTCCGGTTGTTTGTTCTTAAAAACAGCAATTGTCAAGCCAGGTTAGAGGCTTTTCGGCGGGTTAATAACTCTGACAATAGGGCTGGTATATACGAACTTGCTTGCTTGCTATTAATAGAGTAAATTAATTCAAGTCTACTGTTGCAAGCAATGTTATTGACGATGTTAACGATCTTGACGATTTGTTTTTTTTTTATTTTTGTGCCATTTTTCCCAGCTGGTTAAAAATACTGGGATAGCCTAGAGATTTTGTTAGTACTTACAACAAATTCAGATAAATACACATATGTAATTTGGCAGGTGCAACTATGTTATACCTACTACTTAGTAGTGGAAAACAGATGACTGTGAATTCATTAAAACCCTTCATAAAATTAGGTAACAATATAAAAAACGGCTCGACTGTTTTTTTTGTAATAATGTAACTACGTTTCTTGCAAAAAGAAAAAAGAAAAGGCGTTTTGCCTAACTTCCTATGACCTTTTTCTTAAAAGTACCTAAATGATTTTACTAGAATTATTCAATAAAGCGCATTTATAACTCTTTACAGTGACTATGTGCATACTTTCTTACACAAATGTACACTCATCAGCGTATCAACTGCAAGAAAATCGTAACTTAGACTACAAAAATCGCTTTTCCGTAGTGAGGTATTTTTTTTTTTTTTTTAATGTAGATAAATAACCATGATAGTTAAGCGGTAGGACCTAAGAAGGTGTGGATGGACTGTGAAAGATTTGATAAAGATAAAGATAATTTATTTGCGTATGCTATGTGTGTGAAGAATATGCATGACGAGAGACGTCTGGTAGAGTGAATTCAAGTGACGAAAGGATACGAGCTGCGCCGACCCCACATAGTGGGAAAAAGGGCATGACAATGGTGACTTATAAACTTATAACCATTATAATATTACTGTTCAGCGACGGTCATGGCTAATGCTGCCATGGGTGGTGCTGGGCATCGTGCTGGCCATCGGACTGCTGATCAGCGTGCTGCACACCTCCATCACATACTACCTCGACGATAAGGAGGACCACGCCATCTTCGCCACATGCATTCTCGTCGGCGGACTTATCTACTTGTGTAAGTTATTCTAATACCATTCCTACTAGAGTCAAATCCAATCATGACTACAGTTTTTTAAGCGACTTCAAAAAAGATTTTGTATGTTTGTCACAGTTTTAAAATTACATTTGCAATTGCATTTTGAATTTGAAATTCGGTTATTTCAGTTTTTTTAACTATATTTATAGTAGTATTTAAGTGGACTGTAGTATTTAGTCCCGTATTTGAATTTGTAATTATATATAAAATTATTTGTAATTTTAAATCCCAAAGCAGCTTCTAAAATTCCTTGTGTCATGATCAGAGGCATTACAAAACCAATCACCATGATATTATTTAGTATAGATAAAGGTTTTTTTTTAAGTAAAGTAAAATTTAATCGTCATCACCATCATAACGCGGCTGGAATAGCTAAGAGTTTGGTAAAAAAAACTAAATATACTTAATATTTATATTTACATCGTTCCATTTACATATTCCTTATTTTTGTGTGTATTTTCCTTCCGGCCATATTGAAATATATAGTGTAATTCTAATTAAGTAATAACTCGTATCCGATTCAAGTGTTATCGGCTGGTAAAGCAAACAAAAAAATACAAAATCATTGGGGTTTTTATTCAAGTGTAGGTACGGTTAAATTCGTCATACTTGACGTTGTTTTCAGTATGTAATTTATTATTTATTATACTATGTATTGATAAAATTTCAATGCCTTATCGCTTTTAATTTAACACACGATTAATACGTTTGCGAATAATTACTACGTAATTATTTATTAACACCTACGTAATTTATGTACGTAGGTAAGTAGATTTAAAAAAAATGTAACAACATCATTAAATTCAATTTTTGCATGTACCTACTTTAGAGTCCCATGTGTGTAATGCAAGATGAAGATACGTAAGTTTGCTCTGTCCAAACCCAGATGATGACACGATGGAAATTCCTGTCATTTAATGAAGCATTTTGTCATGACCGGACAAAATTTCTTAATTCATTGGAATCCGTAACAGATTCGATTGAACGAAACGAAGATTGAGCAATGTCACTAAAATATATTTAAGTACCTACCCAACTTGTAGTAAAATTTATGTTTACGTCAATGTTTTGCTGATATTTTTACCCGTGGACTAACATGTTCTACAATTGTATCAAGAAATCTTTATAAAAATACCTACTTAGTTATAACAAGTATTTTTTTGCAAATACAAAATTTTTCGAAAATTTGTATTATTTTTACCTTTATCACTCCCTGTTTCTTTTCCAATTGCGTGACAGGTAACTCCTTTGAATCGAACTTTTCACTCTGATTTGATGATTTTTGATGATGTTTTTAATTTTTTGCATTTTTTTTTATTCCAGGTCTGTACCTCTACCTGTGGGCAGTGGTTTTCAGCCACTACTTGGACGTGCGTGACGAGGAGGAACGAGGTCGATACCGCAAAGCTCCTTACAGGAGATAAGGAGCCCTTGTGGCAACCCACCTTACACCATCCCTTCTTTTTATTTTTGTTTATGGACAGAGTTCCCATAACGTTAACGTAGAAAGAAAAAACAAGCTACATACTAGCTTCTGAAATTTCATAAATTTCAATATGTAATTTAGCTCTGTATCTAAACATGGATAGAATGAAAGAAAAAAAATAAAGAATTGGACAGAAAAATATTTTAAAATATAATTACGATTCTAAAATAATTCTATTTTATTATTTCAATTATGAAAACGTGAATATTTGGTAGATTTTAATACATTGCATAAAATAGTATCATTCAAGCGTATTCACATATATTGAGAACTTGGTCATAAATTGTATGCTTGAGGTAGTATTAGCTTCACTGGTAGCTGGCTAGTACTTGAATTCAAATTCAAATCATTTTATTGCAGTTTGTAGGCTTGCTTAGGTGTTTTATGCGAGGTGAGTTGGCGGTCAAGCGCAAACCTATTACAGCATAAAAATGTGAGTAGGTACTAGCAAATATGTAACTATTTAATAGTTGTATCAACTCCACAATGCAATTATATTGAAAATCATTGCATTACATTTTTAACATCAGTTTCCAAAATATTTGTAGGCTTTAGAATTCAAAAGTGCCTTATTAGTACTTTAAGAAGTCTTTGTAAAAAAGGTATATTTAAAAAAAAACTGCTAAGCAATAGGAAATAAGGTTATAATTTGTACGATAAATGTGATAGTTAAGTATTTGTATTTTTGAATCTCGAATGCAAATTATGTATGGTCAAAATGGTCGTAGTGCCTTGAATTTTCTACTTTGTGTCTAAATCATGCCCAGTAAACGTTCGACTATTGTATAAGTACAAATATGTGAAATAAATGTTATTTTGTCTTGTATTTGCGTTGAAAAATTCATTTTTCGAATATGCATGTTTGTTATTAACTGAAGCTAAATGTAGAAGTATGTAGGTAAATGTACCTATGCGAATTTCTGAAGATAAATGACCAGTCTACGCATTTTAACATCTAGATATGAATCTATGTCAAAAGTCTTTAGATGGCACAAAAACTCAAACTTCAGGGCTGTAAACTTACTTTTTTACCTCCACTAACTACCTACTTATTAAAATGTTGTTTTATGGGTATTAATATGTTAATATCTAACTTATTTTATCATTAAGGAAAAAGAAATGTATCGATACACGACCGTTACTAAGAATTTTAATATTTATAAAGTTTAATAAATGTTTAAGTAATATGTGTCGTGATTATTTTTTAACAAAAATAAAATCTAGATACGTAACACGCAAATAAATAAACACATCTCACATTTAGCTGACACCAACTACAGAGTCTAAAACATTAACACACTTTATTATGATTCTAATATATAAAATACTTGAGTTCATTAAATTATTATTATTATTGCCCTTTTTCCACTAGGTGGGGTCGGCACAGCACGTTTCCTTTCGCCACTTCACTCTATCAGACGTCATCTCTACACTTACACTTTTCACACGCATATCATCTTTCACACAGTCCATCCACAGTTTCTTAGGTCTCCCTCTTCCGGCCCTACCGCTTACCATCATGTTTAGGGCCCTCTTGCATACATTGCTATCCTCCCGTCTCATGACATGCCCATACCAGGACAGCCTTCCACTTCTTAACTTTTCGGTGACTGGTGCTACTTTCAGGCTTCCTCTAACATACTCATTCCTAATCTTATCCAATTGTGTTACTCCACACATCCATCTCAACATTCGCATCTCTGCAATGTCATAGATCTCTTATAGTACAGATTTCATATATTTTGCAGCATGCCTCATCGCATGAGCCAGCACATTCATAGCCAGTGCCATCTGATGGTGAGCGCACTCTTCATTGAGGTGCATGTTCCTGAGCCGCCTCATAGTCTTGGCGGCCTTAGTGGTGTTTGTTCTAGAGATGTAGAGGCGGGTCCTGTTCACCTCAAAGTTGCGGAACTCTTCCATGCACCCGTCTTCGTCGATCCAACTGGCGGACTTCTTAAACCACGTGGTGCGAAAGAATTCCTCGTAGCCGAGAAATCCGCAGATGGCGACTAAGTATAACAAGAAAAGCAATACTAAACAAGATAAGACAAGAGAAGCTAAGTTCATATAGCGTTTTTGGTACTGCAGAAGTTGTATAAGTTGAATGTTTATCGTCAGTTGTGAAATCGTAGAACGGTCTATGGGTATTATGAATTAATATTATCTACAAATCTGTTATAACACCAGGCCAGACGCACTTTGAAAGAGTACTAACGTAGTAAAAAATTAGAACTGACTGATTCTGTTGCTAGTCGAACAAAATAATGAAATAAGAACAAGAGATTGACTTAAACAATGGATTCAGCATTTGTCGGATCCATCAATGGAACCATCCGCGGGATCCAAGTGGGCGGTGAGTTAGAAAGTTCCACTGCTATGCATAGGTATCAATGCATCAAGAGGAATGATTAGGGAAATTGTTGTGTGAAATTTTACCTTTTTAGTCGGTAATACGTGGTAGTAAAGATAAATACATACTGTGTTCCATAAAAAGATCCCTGTAGAAGTACCCTCGCCGAGCTAAGTACACTGCCTCTCTGTACATGTTGGCGCACATTATGTCCATGTGCATTTGGTCTACTGCTTCTGAGATGATGTAGCACCGACGTGTCAGATCCACTAGAGCGATGTACAACATTCTACAAGACACAAATAACACGGCTTTATGCATGAAATATATTTGCATTTGATCCCCAAGCCCCCAACTTGCCTGATAGTAAGCGACGCTGTGGTTCAGGATGGAACACATCCATCTAGAAGAATCTGTTTGGCCTTGGAAATTCCTAGATTGTATTTCTCAGAAAACAGGGAAAACGTCAGCAGGAAAGTAAATTTTAAAGTGAATATTATAACTTTCTATAATAACCGAGTGTAGCCTAAACGTCTTGACCGTTTTTGTTTTGTGAGATGTCATCAAATTTGCATAACCTTCTGATTGTAAAAGGAATATATGTTTTAAAAAAATCTAATAAATTATACGGTATTGTACATTGAAACCTTCATCGAAGCGCAGCGCCGAGAAAAACAGCTCAACACATTTTGATTCTTACACGTGTAGCTGGGTTTTAACTGACTTCAAAAAAGGAGGAGGTTATCTATTCGTAGGAGGAATTTATCCACCATCGCACCACCACCTTCCACCACCACACCACACCATCGCACCATCACGATTTATGGAGGGAAGCGTGGGAGACCTATTTCAGTAGTGGGACAGTAAAGACTAATAAAAAATTGTACTCGACATACTGACTGCAGTGGTCAATGACGTTCTCAGCAACGGTAGACCCTTTTGCAGAGTCCGTATGAAATCTTTCATACGGACCATCATTCATCTTTGATGATTCATCTGATCTTTGTCAGTTATCTAACCGCCAGTAGCATTATACTAAGCATTCTATAAAGTCAAAGTTTCTAGCATTTTTTTTGGGTATAATGAGATTTCTGTGACGGGTGCAGTGCCATATCACATGCGGTTTTGATTAGTAATCCCACAGCTCTTGGACTGTTATTGGTAAGCATGATGATCAACATTACGCTAGCATATTGCTCTTCTTGTCATTTAGCAGTATAGAAAACATATAATTATTATTAGGTGTAGTATGTTGGCAGTAAAACATAGGTACCGGTGGCTCAACGCATAAGCAACAGAAGGCATTTCGAACACTTTCTTCTCACAGAAGCGGTCACGACGGCAGGATACCATCGACGCGTCTTTCCTCAAAGGCATGTGTAGCTTCGCAATCCCCGCTAAACATATGTCTAGAATGTAAACGTAAACATATTTGTAGGTATAGGTATTTAAAAAAATAACAAAACCAACCAGACGTTGTTTTGCTTGTCAGCATCTTCTTCAGAAATCATGAATATTTATTGTATAACTTAATACTTGTATATATCATCTTAGTACCGTATTTACAGTGTATACAAGGCCAGTACACAATAATCGATTATACTTTTAAATCCAAATAATTATAGCCCTGTAATAATTACTGTTACAGTCGTCTTCCAGAATATACATACTTTACGCACTAAGCGCGGATATTTTGGAGTGATTAATGTAAAAGGCTGGTTCCAGAATATGCTGTGATATTTCACAATACATACAATTTTTTTTTTTAAATGTCGTAGACAACTAGTTTAATTAGCCGTACAGCGTAACCTTTTTAAGTGACTTCAAAAAAAGAGGTTATTAAACAATCAATATTTTGTTTGAAGAAGAATAAGTATATATGATATATTTCGGTTTAATACGCATAAGTGTACATAATCATAAATACTTATGTTGGTTTCTATTTTACTTTTTTTATGGCCTGCTACATACACTTAACCACCTACTACACAAAAAGCAAAATAGATTACTCCAGACCGATAAAGATCTAAAGATAATCCAATTGCTCAAGCACACTACCAGTTAGTAGCGTGCCCAACACGCTGAACGGCTTAACCAATTTTGATATACGAAGCGCCACCAGCACCACCTCGAGTGTCATTGGCTACGTTCTATATTATAATAATTCTTATACATCGCTTGAACAAAAGAGAAACCTACTTTTTTGCCTTAACTCATATAATTATAATATATTATCTGAGATATTTTGTTTCTTGTACACGCAGTTATTTTCAAAATGAATCATTCGTAAAACTTATCCGATACGAATATTATCAGGCGCGAATCCAGCCTTAAAAGAGTTTAAAACTTTAAAAGAGATCTCGTCATAGGTAGTTTTTTTTTATAAGAGCTTAAGTAAGGTTTGCGCTTGACCACCAACTCGGCGATATTGCGGTCTACAATGGGGCGCGCTTATCTTGATGAAACCGATTCACCTGTGATTTAAAGACACCTAGATTGTATCCATCGGTATAATATAGATCCACTCAGGAAGCTTATTCGACAATTTAGCAGTCCGTAAGATAAATGTAGAACTAAAACGTTTCCTTCGGCCTTTTGGAATATCCACCATGAAACGATGACGCTTTATCGTGTTTCTAACAGTCCGTAGAAAAAAATGGCTGGAGGGAATTTTTATATCACATGCCTCAATAAAATTTACAAAAAATCAATAAAATGCGACCTCAGGGTTCTAGGAACCACACGGGCACCAACACATTTTTTTTTTTATAAAAAAAAAATATTCAAAATTTCAGTTTTGTGTAGTTTATTTAAGTTGTACCTACCTATGTCTTTATTATTTAAGTTGTTTGGGTTATTTTAGTTTAGTTTTATTTAAGTGTATATGTAATTAATATTTATTTAAATAAATTTACCTACACGATAGACAAAAAACAGGTTCAATTCTTACCGGGGCAGCCCCGTATTAGATTAGACTCAAACTTGGTTGATTTATGGTCGTCGTGATCTCAACTTTTTTGAGGACTGGAGGCGTACCTGGATGAGGTGACGTAGGTATAGTAACAATCGGGGGGTCGAACCTGGACACGACTGGCACAGGACTGAGGAAGATGGCAAGATAAGCAAGGCAAGGAGAAGCCTATACCGAGAAGTGGGATGTAGAAGGCTGTCATGTGGATGATGATGAAAACTAACCCGAATCAGCAATTGGATAGTATAAGTCCATGTCGATCACCAGCTCCACGTATTTCTCCTTGGGCAGCGTCAGCGTGTCATACTGCTCTGTAAACTCGCTCACGTGGAGATTAGAGGTGATCCACTTCTGTAGCGCATTCTTCTGGAACTTGCCGATAGACAACACTAGAGACTCGTCGTATCTGAATATTTGGCTTACTGAAAGATATGAATTTCAAGTTAATTATATCCATAAACATAAAAATTATTTTATCATCAACATTACTTAGCCAGAAATATCAAAATAATATAATAACATTTTAGAATAGAATATAGAATGGAATAGAATAGCTAATAAATACGATACCTATCCCAAAATAAATTCGGAAAGTACGAGTTTCACTCGCACACCGAGGCTTCCGTACGCAACATATTAACACAGAAAACGGCACTAATTAGCAAACTATGCTAAATCTATGAATATTTGTAATTTCACATATTTTCTATACAGTAGAAATATTCTGAAATGGTAGGCATAGATATATATGGAAAATATTGATAAAAATGCGGCGTGCGCCATTACATGCCTACCTAAAGTCTGAAGTAAAAATATTAACACCGTAGGCTCACGAAGCCTATTATATATATTTACAACAATAATACACTTACGATAATGTCTATGTTGCCTTTGTAAGCAGGTGCGAATTTATAAAGAACTAAAATAACATTTCAAAAGTCTCGTGGCATTTGCAAGAGGCGAGGCTATCTAGCGCTATCATATATTAATTATAATTTATATATATATTAATATTAATTATAATTTATATATACATATATTAATAATTTTTGATAAAATCTATCTATAGTTAGTAGTAGAGGTCAGTGAATACTATCATACTACTACAGGCACTACATACAACCAACTTCGATTTTGACAAATGTAGACTTACTCTCATTCCCTAGATCATCATCACCATATTTTAAACTGTCTGCAGCGTAATGTGATATGACATCTTCTCCTTTGAATATCATTCTTTTCATAATGCTCTTTTCATCGATATTTATTTTGTCGCTGTAGTCTATCAGTATCCTTTTTAGTACAGCTGAAAAAAATATTTAAACGTTCCTATACAAATACAAATATTTATGTATAACTCCATAGTTACAAGTCAATAGAAACATTAGAAACACGTGTTATCACGTGTGCGTTTATAATAATAAAAATAAAAATAACTCATTGATAAAATGTCAAATTAATAATATACTTACCTTAAAATTAACATTAATACCATCGAAATTATAGAATATCATCAGATTTCACAATTATTATAGTAATATGAATTATTAAATAGCATTTTATAACATTGCTGGCAGTTTGTAGAAGACGTCATTGTCATAAAATAATTGCTCAAGGAGCCACGTCTTCAACCTAATATTGAAGCCTTGAAGCCTTACATACCAGAACTAATGTCATACCTAATGTGATAGCGGGTAGTTCAGTTCTGTATAAATCAGCAAATCTTCTGTTACAGACAAAGCGCGAGCCTACTTCTAAGTACTTCTCATCGCTAAGAGTTGAGCGTAACCCTGTTGCAGCCCTGGGCCCGGGGATGGTCGGATTTTGATCTTCCATTCCACCGATTCCGGCCATATCCGGACAAGCGAACATCCACATGAAGTAGCTCCTGTGGTCGTAGGAGGTGGAAGACAAAATACCTTCTACCAGCGCTGGTTGTTTACAACTAGCATTATGCTGAGCTGGGGCCGGATTGTGACAAAAACATTATAATTATGGTTATATATTTTGTGTATGTTTTTTTTCTCTGTTGTATGTCCCTTGTTACATTATAACTACTTATACTTGTTGCACTTGTTACATTTATGTCTATGTCTAAAATATGTCTTTTTGGGAAAAACTTTTGTTCCAACCTACCAATTAATTTGTTAATTTTATTTTTAATTAAATGTGTTAACTGTACTATCTGTTGTACGTTCTTGTCACAATAAAATATATATGTCTATGTCTATACTAGTTATCCCGGGAATAAAAAAAGATTTTTCCTAATCGGTGTATAAAAAAAGGAGGTAACAAACAAACTTTAAAAAAAGAAGAAGTTATCTTATCTTATAAATTACCTCTTTTTTTTTTTTGAAGTCAGTTAAAAAAGTATGATTGGTTTGTAAAGACTACTAAGTACGTTTGATGACACACGATCTCCACTAATTGATTCCATGAAAAGTATGATCGGTCCACTGCAACTTCAGCCAGATAAATAATCAATACGGTGTGCCTTGTAGCCCTGGGTGAGACATGATTCACGATGAATTGACGATATACATATAACACAGTTACACAGTTATAGACAGTTTGAAACGGAAAAAGATAAAGAAGAGCTGGAAGCATTCTAAATGTGGTGTTGGAAGCGTATTAAGCGAATAAGCTGGACAGAAAAGAGAACTAACCAAGCAGTATAAGAAATCGTGAAAGAAAAAAAGAAAGATTATGGAATACATAAAGACCAGAAGAGGAATGTTTGGCCACCTTGTACGACATGACCAATTAATGCATGAAATACACCATAGAAGGGAAGATTGAAGGGAAAAGAGACAACGAAAACCAAGCAAAACATTCGCGGAGAAAATAAAAGAGAAGGTTAAAGTCATGACGCACAGGGAGGTGAAAACGCTGGTGGAGGACAGGACCATGGAAGTTACTCCACCAACAAAAGCTATGCTCATAAATAATGAATGAATGGAACGGAATGGATAACTGAAGATAGAACTAAATTGTGTTCAATGGTGTGCTCTCTGTCCAGCAGAGAACTAATGTTGATGATGATGAAGAAGTAAAGTCTTATATATCCTTACCTTTCATCAAATATGATCCTATAGCCACATTAGGGTTAGTATCGTTTAGTTGAAATGCGAAATAATCCACTACACGCGATAATGTATTCATATAATACGCGAAATCTTCTCTAGTAGGTACCACTCCATCCGAAGACAAAAACTTTTCAGGGAACTTTTCCCCGCGGTAACTATCATTTTGACTATAAATATAATAATAGTCATTAATGTCTTTGTCACACAAAACCTCAACCTGATAAATTGTGAAAATTATAAATATTTTAAATAACATTTTAATAACTTTGACTCGATAGCGAGTTTCAGACTAAAGTTAATAGCGATGTGTTAAAAACTTATCGGGCAGTTATAATCGATTTAAAAGTAATTGTGAATGTAATTGTTTGCCATGTTTCTTATTTCATAATACATAAGTACGAGTAAGTAGGTGTTATGAATTTTACACAAAAAAAGACTAGGTAAGGTAGGTGTATTGAATTTTTTTTTTTTTAATCAATAAAGGGTAGGTTAATAGCGTCAAAGTAGTTTAGGAAAGAAAAAGATTATCTTGTCGTATTGTGACTGTACTACGAATAAGGTGCATAGCATTATATTAAAGCAGAATTATCCCAGATTTACATCTTTACCAATCATTTTTATTAAGTACTAGTCAAAATACAATATATTAAATATATTGTATTATGATATATTAAATATTGAATATATTGCTTGATCGTATAAACATCCGAAACAATGTCGATTGTAAGTCATGCTATGTAGTAGCTAATTAAAAATTAAAATGATTGTAACAGAACACAGACAGGCACATTATAAATAAATTTTCATATAACTACAATGTTAATTTAATAAAAAATAAAACCACTCAATTCAATTCAATTTCAAAAGATCTTTAATCATGATAATTATAGATAAATCGTAGATAATTAAAACCACTAAATCTGCTCACAGAGCCTCCCTCCCGCATTATTACCGCCATATTTTGATAAATTTGACCTTAGAAGATACAATTTTCGTGATCAAATTTGAATGCTGCTCAGAACTCGGATCATCATAGTCTTACGAATTACGATTTCGTTACGCCTGACATTGTACGTTTCTGTGAGAAAGTACGTGTAAATCACTGTAAATGAGTATATATGTACATTCTTTAGAATAATTATAGGAAAATCACATATTTATTACGAAATAAATCGTCGGAGGTTATGAAAAAATGCATTTTTAACACGCTTTTATTAGGTCGACCTGTAAGTAGGTAATGAAATCTAAGGTAAGTAACTAATTTAACAATCTTCCAAGGATCGTAGCGTCATGAAAATTGACAGCTGTATGTAGTTCTGATGACAATACAATAATATGGTACTGTCGAATCGATCTAATGATGGAGCCGGAAGATATGAACTAGAACTTCATGATTGAACATCGTATCATAGCTGTGTTTGGATTTGTTAGAAAAGTGTTTTAATGAACTTTGACCACAATAATTTGTAGCGTGTTTTTTAGTTTTTTTAAACTGTAATTTATTTTATTTTTGCGAGCGCTTATTATTATTACAAAAAAATATAGCCTATAACACTCAGGAAGTGAAGACAAATCTATCGACACCTCACACATCCAAATCGGTTAAGCCGTTTAGGCTGTAGGCGATCAGTAGGCGACGGCCTTAACCTTAGCCAACCTAGCTTAGCAGCTAGGTTGGCTTGGATAATGATGCTGGTGGGGGAAATGCACAATATACCCCAAGCGGGAACTCGGTGCAGACTTATCGCCCCCATCTCGAATAAGAATAAGAGATGACACAGCGTCTAACAGCGTTGCCCGATGTGTCGCGACCTGTCTGTGGTCGCGACTGAAGACAAGTCGGGCGATTACCTTACTTGAGGCTTGCCATCCAGAGCAGGGGAAACCTATATACGTATAATATATCGTTGCAATTAATAGATCCCTCAATTGGCTATATACAAGAACAATAAAACTGTTTGAAATTCGAAAATAGCGTCGCACGCGTATCCTCTAACCACGGAATTCGTGGCCTTATTTTATACCATAATAGTGAGTAAGTTAGTATCGACTTATCTCTGTTTGTACTCCATAGTCTTCTAATTCATCATTATGTATTAGATGATTTATTATACAATATAAATCAAGTCTGCTGTTGTTTTATTTAAATAAGAGAAGAAGTATCAATGTTAAAAGAAAAACAAAATACCCGACTGCAGAAAAGAGGTTTTTGCAGCCTAACTTACGATTTCTTTACGCTGTTGAGTGTACGTTTTTTGTGAGAAAGTATGCGTACAATCGCTGTATAAGATTATTGCGCATTCTTTAGAAAAAAATCTAGTAAAATCACTTGTTTATTACGAAAAAGTTCGTTGGAAGTTACAAAAAACAAGCTTTTTTTTTTATATTTGTGAGAAATGTATGACACTCAGCAAGTGAAAACGAATCTAACGACACCTCTCACATCAAAATGGGTCAATCCCTTTAGGCTTTAGGCGATCATATAGAAACATACAGATAAACATATATACCCACATACATACATACACTCGAAACACCCCCCCCCCCTCTACCTACCCCTCGCTTCTCCCCTCTCTTTACCTTAAAACACAATTAAAATGGTACAGTTGTCGGTGATTTTTGAGGTAGGAAATAGGTTTAATCCTGTTTTACCCGTTCCCGCGGGAATCCCGGGATAAAAAGTATCTTATGTGTTAATCCAGATTATAAACTACCTGTGTGCCAAATTTCAGCCAAATCCGTCAAGCCGTTTTACCGTGAAGAAGTAACAGACACAAACTTCGCATTTATTTTATACGTGTGAAGTGTGATGTGATTTATTAGCATTTCCTAATCCAAACTCCATTAAAACATATACGTTATATATATATTCGTAATCACTGATAAAAATTCTGTATTTTGATACCACACTCGATGTATTTTGAAAACATAATTTTTTTTTGAGATTACTTTTTGCCGCCAAAAATCCTTAACTTTATTTTTTTTTAATTTTGATGTACCCAGTGTCACTCTCACGACTAAGACGAATCTATTGACACCACTCACATAAAAATACGACGAGCCGTTTAGGCTCTAGGGCGTGCCAAAGAAATATACTTACATACATACATACATACATACATACACTCGAAAAACATAACCCTCCTTCTTTCGCAGTCGGGTAAAAACAACGTAATGATTTGACCTGCGGTGCCAAAGTTTTAATTATTTTTTTTATATTTAACGGCTCTGGAAACTGTCAGTAATATTCTATTCTATGTGTCATTAATTTTGACACTGACATTCTCTGGGCTGCCAGCTTGGTACTTGTAGCATTATATTTAGTATTTATTTTCTCTTGTTTATGGCACATTAATTATACAATAAACATTTTTAAAGAAATCTAAATCTAATAAGGATATTCAAACACATCATGCGTGTGGAAAAGAAACAGCGTTTATTTAAATTGCAATCAGTGTTTTAATTTTTTTTTATCTCACACAAGCAATATTTAGGGGCCATTCATTTATTACGTAAGACGATTTAGGGGAGGAGGGGGTCAACCATGTCTTATTTTTTCTTACAAGGGGGTGGGAGGGAGTCTTGATAGTTCCTACGTAAGATCACAAAAATTAAAATAAAAGTTAAAATTATACTTTGAAAAAGCGCGGGCAACCGCGCGAGTGCCGAAGTGCGCTCGGATGTGTATAAAAGTACAAATAAACATTTCTAAAAATTGTTACTTTGAAAAATAAACATAACAATAAACCAAACGTGTATAAATTTTTCCTTTAGATTCTTACGTAATAAATATTACACAGGGGTGGAGGGGTTCGGCCTATTCTTATTATTTCTTATATTGGGGGGGGGGAGGGGTCAAAACTGGCAAAAATAGTCTAACGTAATAAATGAATGGCCTCTTATCAGTATATGGGTGGGGAGGGAGTGAATAGGGATGCACGACTAGGTTGGATTCAAAATCGGGTCGAAAACTATAATCTCAGTCTTTCTCATTCTATATAGAAATGATAGATTTGCAGTTATCGTTTTCGAACCTATTCCAAATCTGACAAATTGTGAATAGCCCTACTGAATTTAGCATTTTTGCTCAAAAGTTTACTAAAATATCCAAGTAGATTAATAATGTTTACTTATATTTATTAAATTATTTCGTGGCGAAATGTAAATATTAAAAAAAAATTCAAAAGCATGACGTATTTGTTTACAATTTTCTGGGGGGGTTTTAAAAAATCCTTACTTCGTACGTTGCTCGCTAGGTGGCGCGTCGAGCGTTCCATCTAATGTTTTTAAAGCCCCATTTTAATTTTATAACACACTTGTAAAAATGCTATTTCAAAGAGTCCCTAGTAACAATGAAGAATGTATTTCCTTACAATAATTAAATGTGTATGGCTGTATTGTAATTTAAGCATACGGCCATGGGTTTGTAATATTTATGAATTTTACTTTATAAGAAAAATTTTAAAAATCAGAGAAAATATACTACTAGGTCAAACTGTTATTTTTATTCATTTTTTTTAAATTCAATTTATTGAGCTTGTAATAAAATAGTTCATTGACCTTCTTTGACACATTTTGAGTTTTTGAAGGTTTCTACCTTAGAATGCCTACATGGTAGGGAAGGTATGGGTAATTTTTTTTTCCAAGCAGATGGCAACATTTATTCTAATTTAGCAATTAGCATTTTCATTTACAAAATTACATGAAGAGTTAAAAGAAATACTTTTTAAAATTTTAGATAGCCGTCTATTGCTTGAATTACTTGTTTTTTGTCTTCATTGTCGAAGCAACTCGTTTCTGGTTTGTGCATTCTTTTGAGGTAAAAGGTAAAACTCAATTGTTTATCACAATTGCAATGGAAATATCATTCAAGGGGAAGAGAATACTTGTTACCGGTGCAGGACAAGGTAAAACTTTAATATCAAAAAAAATTAAATTTTAATATTTTCAATAGTGTCTATGCCATTGAATAGATATTAAAATGTGACCCCATTATTTGTCATTTACTTGTAGGCATCGGTCGCGGTATTGCTGTAGAGCTATGGCGTGCTGGCGCTAATATCGTGGCGTTGTCTCGAACGCGGTCACATCTGGAGACACTGCAAGCGGAATACCCTTCTATCGATATTGTAGACGTCGACGTCAGCGACTGGGAGAAAACTAGAAAAGTAATCGAATCTTTAGGACATTTCGACGCCCTAGTGAATAATGCAGCCGTTGCTATCTGTGAACCATTCTTGGATTGCTCGCCTTCTTCCTTTGATAAGTAAGTATATTTTATCGCAAGGTATACGTGCTATCAAAATAATATAAGTTATTGCAGCCCAGTTCAGAGACCTTTGACTTCCAATCTGTATATCTGAGCTCATATCCCATGACAAGTCACTATGATTACATGACATGTTTTTATTTATTTAAATTATTTTCAAATAGTTTTTAGATTCAATCTCTTAACAAGCCAGGACTGTACTTTCAGTTAATTAAGATACCATCTGACTTATGATGTTACGAGGTTAGTCAAACCACACTTAACCAACTTAAATCTAAGTATATCATTACTCTTTCAATAGGAAAAGAGGCCCTCACCAAGCAGTTGCACAGTTAAATCATTGCTGATTAATACCCAGACATATCTAATGAATTAAATTTAAAAATTGGATTCAATCTTAAAAATGAGTAATTTTAACTTTTCTATTTCCAGGCAATTTGATGTCAATGTGAAAGCCGTGCTGAACATAAGTCAAGTAGTAGCTAAAAAAATGGTTGAGAATAAAACCCATGGTGCGATTGTTAACATATCCTCTCAAGCTTCAAAGGTAATTTATGCAATAATGGTTATCAGTATTATGTACATTGTTAAAGTTATGATATTAAAAATGTGCAACTTATGACTTCTCTACTTTATCAACCTCTTGATTGATTTTGGTTAAGAGGTGTCAGGATTAAAGGTGAAAGATGACATTATAACAATTGTCTTAGGGGTCTATACTGCTCATATTGAAATTCTTGTTCAGAATTGAGTGTTATAATGTTTACACCAAATATCATCACCAAATATTTGCTTGATACATTAGTGATCCCATTGCAAACTTCTCCTTTTATTAACTGATATAACCTTTGTCATGATATGCTCTTCACCAATTTTGCTCATATTTGAAATTCTTATAATTATATCATTTAGTACTGAGTACTAAATATTTCTGCCAAATATCTAAAGCGGTCAGTAAACAGTGCCTCCTCAATGAAAAAAAATTGCATAACATTACAGAACCAGTGTTCCAAGTTTTGTCAAGATTGGTTTAAAAAATAGCACATGTAAAAACAGTACCAAAATCTAAACACAAAAATAAACATTTGGACAGATAAAAGCAAATTTTATCAATCAAAGATCTTTGCTCATTTGATCAATATATTCAAACAAAAAATTACAGCTTCATGTAGATTAAACTAACATTTTATGAGCTCCATTATGATTGGTACTTGTACTTACCAGCTTATATACATTTTTTTCCATGCAAATTTATTAGAATCATTATCCTGTAGAGTAACTTATAACATTCTATTCCTATAATGTCATATAAGCTGCAAGAGATAAGAAAACACACAACATTCCTACATAAAAGATTATTTACTCACTTGGGAGTCACCTATTAAAAACAGCATTATTGCTGACAAGTTAATGAGTCTAGAATCATGATTTCAGAATTACATGTGTAATCCTGTTATCTTCTGATTATATAGGGTTATGATTTACAAAACATAATGTAATTAACATGATTATGTTATTGATTATGTTATTTCAGGCTGCGTTAACTGACCATGCTATCTACAGTGCATCAAAAGCAGCCGTAGATGCATTGACTCGTGCAATGGCACTCGAGCTTGGACCTCATGGGATACGAGTGAATGCTGTCAACCCAACTGTTATTATGACAGAAATGGCTAAAGTGGGCTGGTCAGATCCATCAAAAGCTAATGAAATGCTATCAAAAATACCCTTGAGAAGGTAACATGTGTTCATATAAAACAGCTCTAGAATATTTTAAATTCAAGATAATATTAGGCCCAGTTTATTATATCTGTTATAAAATATTGTAAACAGGCTTTAATATTCTTGTGTTGATAAACTTTGTGTCAAAGATTACACAGTTGTAAGATAAGAAGAGTACATTGCTTAAGGATATATTTTTAACCGACTTCCAAAATAAGGAGGTTATCAATTCAGTCTGTATGGTTTTTTTGTATGTTTGTTCACCAATTACTCAGCCTATTGTGCATTGATTTTGATGATTATTGTTGTATTTGGTGGATCATACTTCAGAGGTAGACCCATATATTATTTTATCAAAATCGATGCAATACGTTGGTTTTTATAACAAACTAACTGATAAAATATCATCCAAGTGCCTGTAAAAAGTGAACAGCAAGTCACATATGTATTGTAATTGTATTGCGTATATTGAAGTCGTTTTTTTTTTGTTTTTTAAACTATAATTATTTTCATATGTATAAAAAAAATACAGAAACAAACTAGCTCCTAGAATTTTAGACATGGTTAAACATACATATATATTCCAGACTTCAGTAAACATGCATCCATAATCTGTACCAATAATTTTATTGTCCTGAGTCTTGAGTGAGAGGATGACAGCACTTAGCTCAAACTACGGTCCTAGTTACATGAAATTTGGAGGGTGTAGTCACCTGTGTTTTTTTTTTTGTAGTAATTGAAAAAAAAATTAGTTACTGTGCAATAATTTCTTCATAGCATGTAAAACCACTGGATGCTGCTAGGTATATATTACCACCTGCGTACCTGCGTATGCATGATGATCATGTTTTTTTTTTTCATACAAATATAAAAAAAAATATTAAAATTTGTCATGCACAATTGATTTTTATACATAAGATACATACATTTTTACAACACTGGGCGCTATTTTGTTTTAAATGGAATTTAACTATAAATTTAATGATTCATATCCAACTGTATAATCCCCAACCAGCGAAAGCAACTCGTCTAAAAATCAAACTGATTATAATGAAATTTAACTACACATATATAAATATATATATGTGTAGTTAAATTTCATTACGTACGATACTTTTCCACTGAGAATTACGCCAAAAATGAACTGGTATTTTAATTAAATATTTAATTAATATTACATATGGTATTTTTACACTGTAAGTTTTCGAAAAATTTAAAATGTAAAAAAAAAATGTTTTTCAGATTTGGAGAAGTATCAGAAGTGGTAAATGCTGTGGTTTTCCTTCTGAGCGAGCGAGCCAGCATGATTAACGGCGTGGAGTTGCCCATTGATGGAGGATTCCTTGCTACATAAGCAATTTTACTATTACTGCCAAAGGCATACTTACTAAAAACAAAGTATATATAGAAATATAACTCAGTCTAATAATTTTCCCTGCAGTTAGGTTACCAATAGGTAGCGAACAGTGGAAATTAATAATCACGCATTATTTCAAGAGGACAATCGTTAACAGATTTCATAAGGGTGGCTGTTAGTTGAGAAAGTACTGTACATATACATGTATCCGATCCAATTTATTTAACAAATGGTTATGCAAAGCAACCAAAACTATCGCTATCATAAAATACTAACACTGAAAATAGAATTTAGTGGAATATGCTTTACATATAATCAAGAAATAATTTTAATCGGTTAATAATCTGAGATATAAACATTTAAGTTTTTGGTAGGGGGTTATTCTACGCTATCTCGCAACACAAGTGTTGCATTAAAATTGTATGGCGCAGCGCAACGTCATAGAATATGACGCGACTTTATGGTGTACATCATCATTATCAATAACCTAATCGAGATTTGTTAAATAAATTGGGGTAAGGTGATGATTTCTTTGACCACTGCTGGAGGACCACACTGTAGGCCTCACAAACGAAACACCATATTGCACGATCTTTTGCTTTACGCATTCACTTGCCACCAGATTTTCGCTCTATGCTGGTTCAAGGTGTATTATGACGTCATTTCCCATGAGTTCGCGTTCTTTATTTAACATGAAATGACGCTTTCTTTCATAGAAGATATTTTCCATAAATACCTTGTTTTTAGTATACTCGAAATGTAATCTTAATGAATGACTATTAAATTTAAGATAAAAATCATGTATGTACTTTTATAAGTAAAGATCAATCTGTTAGTGAAGTTAACCAAAGAATGGGTTTCTTATATTATTATTATTACCACCATTTTTATGCCATACATTTGCTGAAATTTATATTTTCATATGAAAATCTTAGGAAATTTATTGTAGGCACTATTGAAATGTACAGTCACTGAAAGTACGTCAGAAAAGTCCTATAGCAGTCTCAAAACACATTCTAAAAAAAAACGTTTTGTGGCCTTATTCTGTAAGTCGATTCGCACTTATTGTCATATGACGAGGTGTGTTTTACTGCACCACATACACAAATGTCATAAGCTACTAGACGATTAATGAGTTTAAGGTGATAATGGACTTTGGAACCCTGATCGTACACAAATTATGAACGCAAGTATTGCACGCATTTTTTATAATCGTTAAAGTGCTAAAATAAGTATCGCAGCTGTTCCGCTCGCGTGCGGTGCTCTTTTTCTAGATATAAAATAATTTTCGAACATTGTCAGCTTCATATCAAACAATAGTCGCTCGTAAGCACGGTAGCTGCGACACCTACCTCGGCACATAAAAGAGCATTTGACTTGTTAAAATATTGTGATAAAGAAAATTAAATCTAAATTGATATAATTTCAAGCTCTAGTATAATTTTGTTTTTCTGAATGATTAAAATAATGTTTAATAAATGACAAGATTATTGTTATTATTTTTAATAGTAACATAAACTAAACTAACTTCTCTTAAGTACAATTTTAAGTTGATCGCCTTTTTCGTTAACTTGTAAAGTCTACTTAGCCGTAATAGTTTTCCTTTTAATTTCATCGTTGCTATTAGCATTTTTTCACATCTCCAAAGACAAACACGTTTAGCCGGCGGGGGGCACTTTACTCAAAACTTATTATTTTGCAAACAAATACTTAAATTGAAAAATGGTTTTCGAACACCCTCAATGATTTTTGATTTCCTATCCAACGATACCTCACACGATGGGATAAATGAGAAAAAATAATTCACCCCCACTTTATATGTAGGGGACCCTCGTCCCTCCTCTACCGGATATGATAAAATTAAAAGGAAAACTATCACGTTTAAGTAGGCTTTATATGTTATCGAGTTGTAGTCGATCGATTTAAAATAATTACTTAAACAAGTCAAAAATTAATATTTCATTTTACTTAAAATAAGATAACTCATATTATTATGTTCGTAGTATCAAACAAGAAACCCTGTTTTAAGGTCACATAGGTACATTATGGTATGTAACTACGGAACACTACATTGCGCGTGGCACGACACGCACTTGGCCATTTATTTAAAGTTGTTAAAATGGACCCACTCGTTTGATCTACATTGCCATGAAGAAACAAACATACATGTACTTATTTATACATAAACTGATAAACGTATTACGAGCCATTGCGTTGCACAATCGGGTAAAATGGCCCATCGCGGACGCCTAAGTCGCCTGACAGATGTTAAACATCAAAATCTATTTTGTAAAGAAAATATGCATAAAATATTTCGATACTGCGCATTAGGTACATGTTTACATGATACATCAATTTAAGATTTAATTTTTATTTACGTAGGTACCTACTCACATGACTATCTATATATTTTTATGAACATTATCGAAGCATCAGTTATCAGTACATAATTATGAATCGTTATGCAACCATTTATTTGTATAAAAACAATGTCTTATCGCATAACAATTTCGGTCGAGATAGCGTCGTTGTGAAGCGAAGAGCTGGGTCCCTGTCGTCCGACCGTGCTTTAGTGTTATTTTAATTATTTCCTCCAATATGGATAGCGGATTTAAAGGGAAAAGGATTCTAGTAACGGGAGGGTGTCAAGGTAGGTGACATACACAGAAAACGAGGCCCTATCCTATTGGGCATCGAATTTTGACGAAGTCTTTGTGACTACGAAACAAGAAGAGTAAACTGGGTAATTTTAAGTAGGTAGATATGGGTCTATATTGACTCTTCCATCATAAACGGCTTCTTCAGGCTTGATGTGCGAAGTGATGGTAAAGTTGTCTGTATTTCCCGAGTGTCATAGGCTACATTATTTGTAATAATTTTAATATAACACTCGCATTTATTTTACATGTACCTACGTAGCCTCTTGTTCCAAATAAGAAATTTTACAAAAAATATCCTAAAGAATGTTCATAACGGCTCTGCACATAAAATCACATTATACCTACGTATTTAATTCCTTTACAGGCATCGGAAAAGGTATAGTGTTAGAGCTATGGCGACAAGGCGCTACAGTGATTACATTATCCAACCAACCAGAAAATCTAGAGAAGCTGAAGAAGGAATATCCTTCTATAGAAATAGTTTCCGTAGATCTCAGAGACTGGGATAAGAGTAGAGAATCCATAGACTCGCTCGGTATCTTCGATGGGCTTGTAAACAACGCTGGAGTAGCCATCATCGAGCCTTTCATGGAATGCAAACCGAATAGTTTTGACGAGTAAGTTAAAATAAGCTATTTGT
The DNA here is from genome assembly GCA_947563715.1 of Lycia hirtaria. NCBI lineage: Eukaryota > Metazoa > Arthropoda > Insecta > Lepidoptera > Geometridae > Lycia > Lycia hirtaria. The sequence goes on from OX387384.1 coordinate 29,379,197, forward strand.
TCATGGGCGATAACCATACTTGACCACAGCTTCTCACGATAAGTAGAGTCTGAAGAGAGTTGTCAAGTCACTGTCACATTAATATCTACTGCCGAAACACCTAATGCTAGATAGATGACGATGTGGTCGAAGACGGTTAACAATGCCAAGAATTAATGAATGACCGATAAAATCGGCAAAAAATATAACTCAATGATTTCGCATCAAATTATATAGTTTTTATTACTGAAGCATGCTAAAATCAAATCCAGTTTAGTTTGGGCTTGCAAGTTTATTATATAAGAACTATGTAGGTACTACCTATAGCCTGTGGCCGTAGGGGAGAGCAGGTAGGATTCGTACACGGGGAGCATTCGTGCAGTAGTTACATCTCCAACACCCAACACATAGAAGCGCTTGTATTTGTGTGCGTGACTCTCACTACTAAGCATTGGCTAACCGCGGAGTGGCGCGACAGTACGGCCGTTGGTGTCCTTGGAACACGTCAAGACGTGTATTTGCTCTGTGTAAGTAATTTTATATTACATCTTTAAACACGTCTAGCTTGTATAAGTTTTGTGCAAATTGTAATAACAATTTATTATTATTTTTGCATTGATCCCTTAGATAATTATGTCACTATTAGTTTTAGGATAACCTTAAAGGGTTTTTTTATTTCTTTGATTTAAATTTATTGTTTCGGTTGGGGTACCTTCGTACAATCATGAATGGGGTAGATTCGTACTGTACGAATGCACCACACCACTAAAGTTTAGGATCTTTTTTATTACCAAAAATATTTTTATTACAGAATTATGCCACGAATATACATAAAAAAGGGAACTAGAACGGGAGAGGTAGATGAAGATGCAATGCAGTCTGCGATGAAAGATGTTTTAGATAAAACTTTATCTATTAGGAAAGCCGCGCAAAAATATGGCGTCAAACCGACGACTCTTGAAAGTCGCTTAGTAAAGTTGCGTAAAACAGCTGCTGTCGAAAATAGAGACAACATCCCAGTGCGTGCTTTCAGTTCGAAGTTCACGTCTAATCAAATATTTAGTACAGATGAAGAGGCTCTCTTAGAGAAGTACATCATTATATGCTCTAAAAGACACTATGGATTGACAATAGAACAAACGCGAAAATTGGCATATGAATTCGCAAAAGCAAATCATTTGCGTTATCCATATAGCTGGGACCATAACAAAATGGCAGGAAAGGAATGGTTGGATAGTTTTCGTAGGAGGAACTCAAATTTAAGTCTCCGAAAACCAGAAAATACCAGCGCAGCAAGGAGCTTTGGCTTCAACAAGACGGCTGTTAACAATTTCTATGAAAACTTAGAAAAAGTTCTGACAAAATATAAGTTCACAGCTGATCGCATTTATAACTTTGATGAGACGGGGATATCAACAGTGCTCAGCACGCCAAAAGTGTTGGCTGAAAAAAACCAAAAACAAGTAGGGCAACTTGTTTCAGCAGAGAGAGGCGAGCTTGTCACTTTCGGAGGGATTATATCGGCTAGTGGTAACACAATTCCACCCCTATTTATTTTTCCGAGGGTGCATTTCAAGGATCACTTTATGGCGGGTGCTCCGGAAGGTAGCTTAGGAGTTGCTAATAAGAGTGGTTGGATCAATTCCAGTATTTTTTTGGAGGTACTGAAACACATTCAAAATAAAACGTCCTGCTGTAAAGACAACCCCATCTTGCTGCTGGTAGACAATCATGAAAGCCATGTCACAATTGCAGCTATTGATTACGCTCGTGATAATGGAATCATTTATCTCTCTTTCCCACCCCACACGACACATCGGGTCCAACCCTTAGATGTGGGAGTATTTGGACCTTTTAAGGCAAAACTGAAGACAGCATTCAACGATTGGCACATAAATAATCCGGGAAAAACTTTGAATATATACAATATCCCAAAATTGGCCAAAATTGCTTACTTCGAGTCATTTCATTGCAAAAACATTGCAAGTGCTTTTGAAAAAACCGGGATTTGGCCTTTCAACAAACTGACTTTCAAACGTGATGATGATTTTGCACCCGTCCAAATTTATCAATCAGATTTTATAGCAGGCTCAGATACACAACCAATTATATCTGAAAAAACAAACCATGCTCCAGATCTACCACCAAGACCGTCGACATCACCTTCTCTACTGTCGCAACCATTTGATTCTCCATCTATTTCAGCTGTAGGATTAATAACACCAGAAATTATCCGACCTTATCCTCAAGTGGATAAAAATGCGCTCAAAAAAACAAAAAAGGGAAAACAGCCTGGAAAATCAAGGATATATACAGATACTCCCGAAAAAAATAGATTGGAAGAAATAGAAAAAGCTAAAGAGGCTAAGAAGCAAGAGCAAGAAAGAAAACAAAGGGCAAAGGAAATGAAACGCGCGTTACATTTACTGTCAGATTCGAATATAACTACTAAGCCAAAGAAACAGAAACAACCTGAAGAGACTGATAGTGAATATGAGACTGATATGAGTTTTCGAGAAAGTTCTTGTTCTCCTATGGAAGAGATGTCTGAAGAGTCCGACATTGAAAACGAAATTCCAGTTATGACAGAAAATATAAAAGAAGACAGTTTTGTGCTGGTGAAGTTCGAGAAGAAAAAGAGCATTTTACATTACGTTGGGCAGGTAGTAACAAAATACAGTCCTACTGAATACAAAGTTTCATTTTTGAGAAAGAAGCCAGGTACTTGGAAATTTGTTTTTCCTATTACCAAAGACGAAGGCACAGTTTACATATCAGACGTGGTCTACATACTGCCACAATCCAAATCTGCTTCTACAACAAGAACAGCAAACATATTTAGCTTCGAAAAAGATCTCTCTGTGTACAATGTGCAATAATTAGATCTACTACCTATTACATTAGTATTTATGATTACAGACTGATACCCTAATGGTTCCTAATAATGTAGATTAGTTTCGTTATGGATATACGACGAAAAATATAAAAAGTGTTCGACTAAGTATTACATAACTAAAGTTAATGTTATTAAGAATATTATTTTTATTAGTACCTACTGCATTCAAGTCTGATTTTCTGTACTTTGATCTCAATAAATGTTAAGATTTTATATAAATATCGTTATTAATCACTGTGTACGGAGGCTCCCCACTATGTACGAATCTTCCCCGTACTATGTACGAAAGCTACCCACATGTGGGGTGCTTTCGTACGTTTTCCATTTTTTGGGAAAACCTTCGTAGCTTAACCATGTAACTAAATATCAACATAGAATTACATTTCATTAAAGCCAGATAAGTAGACAATTTATTAGCATTGAAATTACTTCCAAATAGCTATTAGTGTTTCTTTGACAGAGTTTTAAGTAAAAAGTGTACGAATCCTACCTGCTCTCCCCTACCACAAGCTTTCAAGCAGATTATTTCAATATTACTTTGTTTTTTTCTCGCTCTATCTACTGTTGAGAGAGCAAGACAAAGGTCAAAGTAATATTGAAATAAGGTTGCTATTAAGATTGTGGTAACCCCCCTGTAGTGATATGGGCTCGATTATTTAACTAGTTTGATTTTTAGAGTATAGGCTCTTTCTATACCTATTACCTACACAGCATAATATGTATTGTACTTACATATTCTGTTTTTTCACCCTAGTTAGTTGATAGTCTTTATTTTTCAGGACGATTTCAGTGAACGCGAGGGCTATTATCAATGTCAGTCAAGTTGTGGCTAGAAAAATGATTGAGAACAATATAAAAGGTTCCATAGTGAACATATCTTCACAAGCATCAAAGGTGAGTCAGATTAAGGTTGAGCTCAAAGTGCGCAGCTCTCTCGCGCATCACATTTTTACACATCAGCTCGCTATGTGCTCATGAAAAATAAGTACAATCATAATGCTCGCATTGTCTTGCGTTCGTTCTAATTGAAGTAATTTTCTCGAATATAAGGCGCGTCGCTCACGGGTAAGTCGAGGCGTGGTGTTTATGTTAGAGCCGAGGCTATGCTTCCTTCACACATATTTATTTATTTATTTTTTGTTTACAGTGTAAACTGTAAACACGTTTACGCACGAAACAAAATAACAAAATGGCGGAGTCGCGGCGCGGTCGCGCACTGCACCCCTGCAGCGACGCCGCCGCAACCGCGCCTCGACTCCACGTCGCCTGCAACGCGGCTCTAGTGTGTGGGCGCACTGCCATTTGAAGGAAACGTAGAAGCGGCGCGCCGCTTGTGCGCCCGTGCCTCGACTCCAGCTCGTGTGGGCGACGCGCCTTAGAAGTTACAAAGCAACTTACGTTTTATAGCTTATCTGAAGTATTGAAAATCACTGAGTGGGGAATTAGAAAAGTGAGACGTTTTGTTTATTTCGATAAGAGAAATATTTAAAAAAATATTTATTCAGTTATCATTGATATGGGCGATGACGGAGTAGTGGAAAAACATATTTTGCTACTTCTTCCAAGGTTGGTTGCTTCCGAGTTAAAAGATATTGAAGAAACTCTTTTTTTTTTAAACAGTTTTCTTTTCTAAACAAACAAAATCATCTCTCTAATATCCCCCACTTAGTGATTTTATATGTATAAAATTGTTGTGATAATCGAAAGAAAATTAGCTAAATTGAGCCCAACCTCAAAACATCCGTAAATATTTACAAACATACCGTACAAAGAAAATTGTTTTAGGTAGGTAGCTAAAGTATTATTAATAAAAGCAGAGACCATGTTTTATTATACACAACTCTGAATTCCCGAAAATAAAATCAGCTGTTTCATAGAAAAAAAATGTTTTGTAACAAAAATGGAACAGTAATTTGTCTGTATTCATTCCAGGCTGCACTCAAAGATCACGTGGCGTACTGCGCTTCCAAAGGTGCCGTGGACGCCATTACCCGTGTGATGGCACTAGAACTAGGCCCGCACGGCATCCGTGTGAACACGGTCAACCCCACCGTCATCATGACGGAGATGGGTCAGAAGGTCTGGTCTGAGCCTTCCATCTCACATGGAATGCTCTCTAAAATCCCGCTGGGAAGGTGAGGATATCTTACTATCGTCCATGCTATTTTGCCATAGTCCATAACGAGGGAATAAATAAATTAATGACTAAAGAACACAAATTAATACTGAAATAAGATTCCTATAACTACACTGGTGACCAATGACAACTCAAACTGTTTTATTTTACCTATCATTGAGTTGATATTGAGGACATGGTGGAAATAGTGAATATCTCAGTGGTAAGCGCAATTCATTGCCAGTTTTAACGGATGAAATCCAAAGTTATGGGTGACATTAGACTATTATGGACAGGTAACAAGAGTACCTAAGTCGCCTAATGTTAAGCCATGAGGCCTTACTTCTCTTGTTACACAAAAAAACGACCTATTTCAGGTTCGGCGAAGTGCATGAGGTTGTGAGTGCTGTCCTATTCCTCCTGAGCGAAGACGCGAGCATGATCTCCGGCGTCCAACTACCCATCGACGGTGGATTCTTAGCGACGTAAACAAAAAAAAAATAAGCCGATTCTTTTACTCAGTTTATTGTGCCAAAGGAATTAATTACATATTGGACATAGAAAAACAATGCAAGCATAACAATTTGTTTTTATTGCTATTATAGGCTAGCATATTATGTATTTTAATGAGAAAATATGTATAATTATGTTAGGAAAATAAAATGCGAACACTGAATAATACAATAATATCGTGGTACGGCCATTTACTCGCATCGGGAGGGAACAAAACTGACCCTAATTTATAAATGTTACAATATTGAATGAAAGCCACATTCCTTCTCTAAATACTTGACTCGTGCTAACACTACTTACTTAGATTTATTCCCTCCTTTATAATATGAGTAAACTAATGAAGAAATATCCAAACTCCTTTCAGTATGTGAAAAAGTCTACAAGATAAAAAGATTACTGCCAAATAATAGATGATTATTAACTCTACAACAGTTATGATTGTATTTTTTTTAATTACCTAGGATATTGTAAAAAACAGTGAGTCTGCTTAACTATTACTTAGAATTAATATGTACAAAATTAAGTCCTTAGTCTTTCGTCGTTTAGAGCGTACACTTAATTTTAAGAGCAAGCCACGACCTCGCTAGAAGCACTTACAGAGATACACATACATGTCACTCCACACACCGACGACAAGCGTAGGACTATCGACGCGACACGCCATGTGGCGCCACAACACATCACACAGGACATCTGAAGAATGCCATGACATGACAATATGCTAGTATACATGTAATTAAAAAAACACCATAAGAATAAGTAACACAATATCATTATTTAATTTTGGGTACTCGATGAAAACTTCTACTCGCAAAGAAAACATGAACTAACTTCGTCAACTATAACATCAAGGGCCTTGTCACTGCACAAATTGTTCTTTAAAATAACATTTAACTGCATGAATGTAAAAAGTGAAAAAAAAGATAACAGAAAATGCTATATAGGTATATACCCTGTCGTCTAACCTAAACATTTGATTTTTTAAACTAAAAGTGTGTTTACATACATTACGATAACTTTATTGGATATGGGAAATCGCGCTAAATATAAAACTAAAAAGGAGACTTTAATATTTAGAAACCAATGTGATTCATGGAACAATGATTGCCTTCAACCTCTATATGCAACATCGAGAGGTTGTTTTTTAAATCTACAAATTTGCAATAAAATCACTTACATACATTAAAACTAGTTTAAAATATATTTACAGTATAATTGAACCTAATTCTCAGTCATATTAGAGGCTGGTCCTTCCTCTGGAGAAAAATACAAATATTCCCAATTTTGGGGGAACTGAGAATCCAGCGTATTAGTTGTACTTACAATTTATAATTATTTACATAAACTGGTAGTAAGATTTGACAGACAGTTGGTTTTCAAGAAGTAAACTCAGAAAAATCATTCTAATAAATCCAAGATTACAAAAAAGCAGATAGAGCTCACAGAACTTCATAGTGAATCCTATATTAAGTTTTATAAAAAAAAATACAAAATTGTATTTAGCTCAAACAACAGAACTATCTGATAATAATATTTTTCAATGCAATTCAGTGCTTTATTTTCCAGTTAAAGGGTAACATACATAGTTCGTATTATTAAAGTTGTACAGCCAATAACAACCTTATACTAGGTGTGCAAACATACTGGAAAATCCATAGATAATACATTTAAAATAGTTGTCAATAATCAAATATGAAGAATAATTTTGATATTGTATTGTTTATCAAACTTAGATATAAATAATTATTTTTTTAAACTATGACGGTCATTCATTAAAGCACTATTATTATTAACGGGATACATACCGTGGTTAGCGTCAATTTTGAGCTCCCGATATTATCCCGTTAGTAATAATAGTGTTTAAAAAAATAATTGTTCTCTATTTGTATGTATCCTTTGCAAAAGCTAGCTTTACTTTTGAGTTTTGTATGCTCTACCTTTTTTTCAGTCTGAGTAGTAAACATAACATGATTGGAATATTGTAAATGGTAACCGATAGTGAAATACATCTTAGAAATAATAACATGACCATAAATACATGACACCTTTACATACATATTGCGGAATTTTGCAGAACTAATCACTTTTACCAACAGAAATATTGGTATTTTAAAATTTGGTAATTTACATGAGATCATCAGATTTCGCAAGCACTTCCAAGAGTTCCAGTGTGAAGTGACATTCTGGAATGTCGGATAACAATTTTGATTTTAATGCATATCGGGCCAAATTATTTTTAATTGAATGTTTCATGAATTAGTCAACCAGTAATTAGTCAACCATTTATTAATCATATTGAATGCTCAACATTCAACGATATGCCCACAATATATATGTCGACGGTTGCTCAGATCAATAATGTATGATGCCCATACAAATTATGAACCTAGTCCTATATGTTGTTCATTGCTCTCTACAAAACCCAGAAAACATAATTTCACTGCATTTTTCCCTCTCATTAAAATATGATTATTCAATTTGGAACCAAGAGAATATTATCGCCGCCATATTGTTTCACATTAGCTTATAAGTCGACCCAGCGAAGAAAAATATCACCCACGGAATGTGGAGGTAGGTAGGGCAACATGATGTCCAGATGTTAAGGGGTAGTAAGTAACCAAAGTCAACATAATTTAAATGCATCTGACGCATACATTTTTTACATGTTCGTGACTCTTTAGGTATTGTAGGATAATGCTTTCAATTTGAGTCTCATTAATTTTGGTAAAGGATAGTAGGTAGTGGTTATAGCGTGATAGAGAATCTAACGTATCATCGATGGTAGAAAGATTAATTGTTAAACAGTAATATATAAATCTATGGCAGTGGTTATTTTAAAATGTGTTGAATAATTATTGAATACAAAGAAACACTCATATAAAACTTGTATGGCTTACGACGGTGAAGTACGGACACAGTAACAATTATGTTAAGAGAATCGTAGTCCCGTGATATTTTGTCAGCAATTTACGCGTTTTTCATACAACAGGAGAAAACTGTTTTCTACCCCTAAATGTTATTCGACTTCTATAATTATTTTTTTATACGGTTGGAACCATAAATGGCTATGCCTCTACTGTTTGCTTTCTACAAATACACTTTTAATTTTTGAACTTGGGAAAACAAACCATAGAGTCAGACATTTATGATTCAAATCATATAAAAAACAAATAGGTTAACATTTAGGGGTACCAGGGGTAAAAATAGTTTCCTCCTATTTGTACAGGAGATCGCGCGAGTTCTCTTTAACTATTCTTCCTCATTATTTATTTAGCTGATCACTAACCTGAATTTTTAGCAATTTTTCAAAAAACATCAATATGGAACCATATTGATATTTTTTTGATATTGGCAATTTGAAATGCTATGTGCGAGTGTCCTGTTCAAAATAATTTGATGTACATATAAAATGCCTCCCACGACACACATAATAATGTCGATTCACTTCTTGGGTTTGTGGCCTTTGCGACTATTGTCACAATTCTGCATGCGTTCATTTTGTAATAGCTTTGTAAACGGCGTCTTTTTACTGATGTCGCTAAGAATATGTCTGCGAAATGTCAAAGGACACTCTCATTTGATTACATCGCTAAAACAGTTTTATTAAAAAAAAACATGAATATAATTTGATTGTAGGTCATCGTGTAAACACTATAAAACTTCATAGCCTGAAAATAATAATAGCAAACCAGAAGACGGAAGTGTCATATTAGAACATGGAAGACGCAATGCTAAAAGGAGAATTAGCATTTAAAAAAATAAAATAAAAATAATATTGCACTACTACATATTTAATAAAATTCTAAGTTAGTTACTTTCAGATAGCTTTAAAATACACTTTTAAAAGGTTTGTTCAGATAATGTACAAAAATGGTACAAATTAGTCAAACAATAATGAAAACTAATAGCATAAAAAAATAATTTCATAGACTTCATTCTGTGAAGCGAGCATTCGTTCACACCGGAGAACACTGTTTTTATTCCAAGGGGAAGAATAGAAAACATTTTTCTGGTCATAAAATTCATCAGCATCGAATAATATTAAGATATTACGCGATTTGGATGTTTCTTTCGATTCGGTGGTCAACTGAGCCCGCAGGCTCACTTGACCACTTTCTGTTTTAGAGGTTAGCTCGACCCACAAGTCGCATCTCTTAGCCCGCAGGCTCATTTGACCACTCTCAATCCTATAAGGACAACTGAGCCTGAAGCCCGCGGGCTATTTCAACCATTTTCTACTATTTGCGTGGTCAACCCAGCCCACATCACATTACACTACCGGTTATTCTATTCAGGCTGAAGCACCTATGCATTATCTTAAGTGTTATTGCATACATACTATATTGTATTATTTTTCTTATTTTTTTACCGACTTCAAAAAGGAGGTTCTAAATTCGACTGTATGTTTGTTAAGCGATTATTTCAAAATAGGATTATTACCTTCCGGACACAGGCTCATATCTCAGAATCTATTGATCCTAGACTAGTGTTTTCATTTTTGATGAACATGTATGTAATGTATGAAAACGTACTAGTTGTTACATAAGTGATGATAATGCATAAGTGCTTCAGCCTAAATAGAATAACCGGTAGTGTAATGTGATGTGGGCTGGGTTGACCACGCAAATAGTAGAAAGTGTTTGATGGAGCCCACGGGCTCAGTTGTCGTTAAAGGACTGATAGTGGTCAAATGGTTCCGTGGGCTAAGAGATGCGACTTGTGGGTCGAGCTAGCCCCTAAAAAGACAAAGTGGTCAACTGAGCCCGTGGGCTCAGTGGGCTGCAGGCTCAGTTGATCACCAAATCGTTTTTTCATGTGGTTAGAATAAAATTGTTGTTGCCTTTTTAAATTGCATCAAACTGCACTCGAAATAAAAAAGTTAAATTTGAAAGAAACACAAAAAATAATCTATTCCAGCCACTCATGATTCAAATCACGTGATATCAAAAACAATCAAAAATATCGATATCAAGTAATATTAAGAAATTTTCATCAGTTAAGGCGTAAGGGTGGGTATTGCAACTGTCTTACTCGCGCTTTTTAGATATCAAATTATTGAATGTTCTTTTGAATAAATATATGCAAACGACAACCTATTAATTGACTGGCCTTGTAGCACAGTTGGTATTATGTCTGTCTGCCGAGCTGTAGGTTGTGGGTTCGATCCCCACACAGGGCAAACATTTGTGTGATGAGCATGGATGTTTGTTCTGTGTCTGGGTGTTTCTATGTATCATATGTATATATTTACAAAAAAAAAGTATATAAATATGTATTCTATCAGCCATCTAGTTCCATATTCCCGATAGCTATGGGTGTCTTCAAAACACGAGTGAATAGTTTCTACTGAGCAAGCACGTTCCATCGTGGACCACAGCGTCGCTCAACATGAGGCGAGCTGGCGGTCAAACGCAAGCCTATCCATGTATTTTAAAAAAACTAACGAAATATAAATAGTCCTAGAAATAAACGCACACAAGGGATTCGAGAGCAGTAAAGTAGTATAAATAGTAGCATAACGGCAATTTTCCGTCACGGCATACGACTTAGCTTCACTGCCAAGGCGCCAATAGTAGTTTCACATCATACTTAATTAAAACTTGAAATGGTCGTCTATAAAGACATTTATTTACGAATGTACCATAGAATTATAGAAATAATATTCAAATAAAACTTGTTCTGAATAATGTTCTACTATGGTTTTTATGAGTCTTACATTAATTAAATGCATTCACAAATGTTATATCTAAAAAGTAGCTACATTGCGATGAGGCAGGTGCGACACCCACCCAGACGACTTAAATGAAAAAAAAAGTACTGGCAACAAATACGCGCTGCAAGACTTCCTTAAAACACCAGATGAATTTGCGCATTCTATATCAATATTTACAACTTTGAATTAATGGTTTTCATTTCAATATAATTTTATATCGCTCTTATATTATTGGTGACAATATTTGGGGACCATTTAGTCGGTATTCGTTGAAATGACAACATCTTACGTCTAAATATAACTGAGCATAAAGTACAACGGATGAGTAGGCCTGATCGTGTCGAACAACCGCGTAGTATCATCAGGAGCCCACTCAACACTTCTCTTAAATCTACAATTAAATAATTTATACAATAATATGTATGAACGTTAATATGAATGCATACAAAAATTGTTGTTTTATCTTAGCAAGAATGTTCTTCCTTCACGCCTCGTATCTACCGAGCGATTCGATCGTCGAGATCAGGGTGACACCGTCGTGATAGTCCGATGTATTACAGCCGCACTATGGTTTGCACTGTGCTTTCACCGCAAATATTCGCGCAATAATTTGTGGCTGACCACGCACTACTCTCCTCGCCATAATATCGCCTCATTAAACAACAATGTATCAAACACGTCCTCTCTTTGCGAGCGCTTGATGCGGACTGCGTAACCCGGGAATGTGTGGCTGGAATTCGTTCGTCATATTGCCCATGATACTGCCGTTCTTTGAGTCTCGTCTAAAATCTGACAAGCGACAAATCTATGGCTATGATGAGAAGCGTGGCGAGTAATACGGCTACACACACTTCTCATGCCATTCGTGGAGTGTGTGACAGTAGTATTAAAGGCCGTGTTCACGAGTCAATTGTTTGTTCTCTTTTCGTTATCGCGCGGTTGTTGTGCGAGTGCGAGGGGGATGGAGCACACGATCGCGCGGGGGCGCGTATGCGCGTGCGCGGGGCTGCGAGACGCGGGCGCCGGCATCACTCACCGCCACTCTGAGATGGCCGCTACTGTAGTGCTGGGCTGACCTGCCGCGCCCGCCGCTATAAACATACATCATATAAATATATACATACAAAGTCTCAGAAAGGGTAAGTAAATTTTATTCACCAGTGATTGAATTATCTGATACTAATAAATAATTTGATACTAGTGAAGACCTGTAGTCCAACTGGTTGAACAGCGCAGTTGGACCACAGAACCCAGTCTGGGGCAGTGGTCCAACTATAAAAATAGTTGGACCACTACCCCTAGTGTAGGCCCGTAGTTCAACTGGTTGAACAGCGCAGTTGGATCACTGCCCCGTACCGGATTGTTTACTCACTAGTTTCTTGTTCCTGATTTTGCTCGTGGCGTCTGAGTGTGCGGTCATTACCGCTCGTCTGGTAGTTACCGCGCGGTCCTCCTGTAACGGTCCAAATACAAAATAAGTACATATTACAAGCCTTTGGAGCATAAGGCTAGAAAATAAAAAAGTCTAATGTACCAGTTAATACTATCTACTAGAATAAATAGCTATTATTTAGTTTCAGCATAATTATGACTTCGTAATGTTTACAAAACTCGTTTTCACTTTAGAGTACTACACATTCCATCTAGACTTCTCTGATCTGAATTAAAGCCAATCTTCTACAGTTGGATATATATAATTAGTGAGCAACCACGCTTGTGCCAATAGGGTGTGTAAAATATATGTTTTTAAACATTTATTTTATGCTTTTATTCCAAACTTTGAACTATTTTCAATATTTTTAGAGTTTTGCAGTGGGGCCGATGAAAAGTCACAAACTACGCCATACTATATAGTTTCTACCCTTTTATTCCAGGGTCCATTGTCCCGGAAAATGTATGTAACACAATAACCAACTTTTAACATCATATTCCATAGTAAATAATTATAGTTAAAAAAAATGAAAAACCGACTTCAAAATGCGTATTTAAATCTTGTTTTAAAAACCAAACTACTGAACCAATTTTGGTAAAATTTCTATGGGACCTATCTAAAAGTATATCCTTTCAAGAAAAAAATAATCTTTGAATTCGGTTTATAAATGACGAAGTTATGCAGTAACAAACATAAAAAAATAGTACAGCCGAATTGTTAACCTCCTTTCTGAAGTCTAATAAAAGTTAAACCCGAATGCGTAAGTGAGGTCTGGTTAAACTAAATGGGATCATCAGTCAAAAATGCTACATTATCCATAACATTTAAAAGCAATGCTTCATAAAATAAACATCACAAAGGCTCACTGAGTGAGAAGCTCACATTTAACAAGTGAGATTACTTCCAACAACATCATTTATATTCAAGGCCGGTAAACATGCTGTTATGGTGATTGAGAGGTCAAGCCATGCTTCAACTATGGTTTCACATTTCATACTCGGCTTCAAGTTCATTGGAAATACTATTGTTTGTTGTTCTAGGTTTAGGTAATCGCGACTGAATAGGTTTCTTCTAAGAAAGCGCACTCTATTGTAAACCAAGTATAAGTTTGTATATTACATTATTTAGCTTAAAGCTTATACATAATATGTTAAATTGGATTTCAAATCAAATCAAATCAGTTTATTGGTAACTTCCTAGTTACACGTCATATTTCTCTTTCGCTTATCAATATTTTTGAGAAAATTAAATCCCAGATTGTACTTAGGAAACACGTGATAAGATGATGAACATCATTGAGTTGTTATAATTTTTCTAAGTATTAGTGATTTTGTTGATTACATTTTACTGACAAATATATTGATGTATTGTTGTTTTTTTATCAGTTGATTAACTATAACAAAACACAGCATAAACTACCTAAACTAATACAAAATAAGTAATCAGATTTGATCTAAAGATAATTAAATTATAGGTTGACTGCACAATAAAACTAAATCAACCACACACAGCACGGGGACGTCTGTACTGTCTTCAAGATTCTGCTTTTCTATATTTTTTCTTAAGTACATTTTGAGATTCTGAGTTTTTGTTTTCGAAAATATTGATGAGCGAAAAAGCGGTCTGATTCACCGTTCTGATTCACATGTTAACCCGAAGAACGTAAAGCTGAAGCCAAACGAGCGCATTTTTTTGAGTTGTGAATCGCGTAATTTACGCTACATTCGTTTTCAAACAAGAGTCCAGGGCCCTGATTCCGTATAACTATCGGCCACATTACATTAAATTAACGTGAATGTGTGAGACAATGGAAATTAGACTTTAGAGTTTTAAAGTATAATTTTCATTGCTAACGCACCCACGTCAAGTTCACGTAACGCAACCGATGGTCATACGGAATAAAGGCCCTGTTTGTACCAAATGGTGACGAAAAACGAATTGTCTATTTAAATTGAATCTAAATGATGTAACTGAAAGAAAAACTGCAACTAAACGAATAAAGACATTATCTTACCAAATTTGAGCATATTCCAATCGAATACATAGTCGTAGGTGAACCCCTGTCGATGGAAGAGCGTACGGAACAACTGTCGCAGGTGGCTGTAGTCGGGTCTCTCCTCGAAACGGAGCCGTCGGCAGTACTTCAGGTAAAGTTGGAACTCTATCGGATGGTTCTGGGGAAAAATAAAATATTTTATTCTCATGTAATGGAAAATGATAGACAGCAAAAGTTGTGTTAACCATTCGTAAAAAACAGGACAAGTGCGAGTCATATTCGCCCACCGAGGATTCCGTACAAAGTAGTAGATAAAAGGGAGTTTTTTTGGTTCACTTTTGATGTTGATTTGCGCAGGTACACTTCAACCTTCGATCTTGTATCTTGTTGTTGTCTCTTGTTTCGATTTTTAACCAGCATTTTTAGTTAAAAGGTGCCTTCAGAATAACCATAATATCTAATTAAATAATAAATAAATATTTGTGGACATTTCACACAACACCATCTAGCCCAAACTAAGCACGTCGCTTAACATCAGGCGAGTTGGCAGTCAAGTGCAAAGCAAACCTATGTGTACTTAAAAAAAGAAAAAAAAACAGCTTCCAGAATAGACTTGCTAACCTGCTTGATTTCAAATGGCACTTAACTGCTGGGTGCAGGCCGCTTCCAATTCCAACCCATCTTTTCGAAAATCTATGGCCTATATCCAGCTACAGACATCGCAGAGTTGATGATAATAATTAATTATTCACTTACTTTGCACAATTCGTCAAAAGGTGTAGAGAGTTTCTTCTCGGATATCCTCTCGTACTTCTGTCGCTTGGTGGCCGCCTTGAGCCCCTGCCACGGCAGACTACCCCGGTTGAAGTACATCAACACGTAGCCCAGAGACTCGAGGTCGTCGCGCCGGGACTGCTCGATGCCCAAGTGAGTGTTTATCGACGCGTATCTCGCGGTACCTGGAATTTGCAGGTACACTATTGCAAAACAGGAAGAGGCTCTCTGGTACATTATGTTCTTTTTAATCCCCGACGCGAAATGAACCCCTCATTTATTTAGTAAGTTTGACGTGTATTTATATCTGTGTGTCTGTCATTATTGTTCCCAAACGAATGAACCGATTTTGATCTAGTTTTTTTTCCGGTTCGAAAGCGGATTTGATTTGAGTGGTCTCAGCTATTTTAACGGAATCTATTCAGTCAATTTGTTGCTGGGAGTTTTAATTTATCTGAACTAGTTGAAATATAAGCATAATTAAACAACTTCAGTTTGGAAAACTTAAAACCCCCAAAGAAAACTTAAAAAACATTTCATGATGTATCAACAATATACATGCTTTCGATCGAAATTTCATTTTTTTTTTAAAGTAAACCATAGAAATAGAATTTGTAACTTTAATATATTATGATCAATAAAACGAATAAAAAAATAGAGGTCTCTGTGTGACTCATATTACTATTTATAGACATATTTAATCATATTTGTTGACTATTGTTGTATTTAATAAGTAGGTATAATAACTCAAGTAAATGATGTCTTAAAAAGAACATACGTGTTTACAGGAAAGTAAATGAAATAAACATGTCACAAATCAGATCATCCACATAAACACAACAATGGCTTATTAAGGTAAAATGAGAGGGTTTCCTCTTCTATTTGTATTACATTTTGCTGTGATAACAATGCAATCTTATCAATAATATAATATGTCCATTGTAATTAAAAGAAAAACAAAAATACCTTGATTATAAATGCTAGTAGCTATTTTTATTTAGGTCATAATAACTCTTTTTAGACACTATTTGTAAATAAATAATATAGTATATCGCTCTCATAACAAGGAATATGCATGTTTTTTTTTATTTGATCATAAAAATGGTAACCACAAATAGATTTGTTCTTCAAAAACAAATATCTTGAAAAATAAACTTACAAACATTTCAATATCATGTTAGAGAGAGTACACCCTGGCGGAAGATGACGTCATGTGTCACGTGTGCCGGAGAAATTCTATATAAACTGTTGGTTCGCGAGAAAGAGCCAGAGCGTCCCTTACAAAAACCTACCTTTATACATTTATATCTTGGATGTTTATTGACCGATTAAAATTAAACTATTATTTCTATGAAACAAAATTCATGCATATTTCCTATTGAGACAAATAAAACCTTGTTTCTATCAGTTTAGGCTGTAGAGCTTTCCAAAGAATTACACATATATCGGAACATAACTAGAGAAACAAAACCTTCCTTTGACATTCAGAACAAATATCAATTGATGCATTTTTGAGCTATATATTATTGCAAAATTTATTATTATGCAATATATATACCTTAAATTGCATGCCATATTTGTTTATGTAACATGTTGGGTGTATACAATACGTTTTCTTCTCATTATGAGAAAATTAAGACAATAATTCCAAAATGCTGGTCGGCATTCCAAATCATTATGAACCCAAAAATGCTAAGTGAGGGTGTTATAGTTATTTTCTCCCAAATTAATAAGACTTGGTTCTTAGTAAGTTAATGTTATTTAGTAGACTCTATAACTGATAGAAAACCGAAGCTACTTATTTATGACGCTGATACATGTTACTCACCTGTTAGATTCTTGTTTTCTCTGTAGGGGATATGTTGCAGTGTGCGAGGGTCTTTATATTTCTTAGCTAACCCAAAGTCTATTATATACACTAAGTTTCCTTTTTTACCTAAGCCCATAAGAAAGTTATCTGGTTTGATATCTCTGAAATACAAAAATAAATAATTTAGTCGCTTTCGATAACAAATGTAAATAAGTGCAATATTAAAAGAAAAACAAAAGACCCAACTGCATAAGAGTCATTAATGTAATATATCTGTTACACTTAATATGATGTTGAGTATACGTATTTCGTGAGAAAGTATGTCCAGAGCCATTGAACATTTATTCAAATGAGTATTCTTAGTTAAAATAATTTGACAAACTAAATTTTTTATTCTTTGTGAAAGGGTATATTATTATTATTACAAAATAATATAAGACGAATTAATTGATACCTCATATTTTGTAATCAGCCATTGGTTTTGGCTGTTGAGTGTGCCTAAAATTCAGATATACATACATTAAGAACATAACTCTTTGATTGTTGGGTTAATATATAATAATCATTATTAAAAACACCTTGCAAAAGTAACAAAAGGAAAAAAAGTTCTCAATCTATTCATCGTAATATTTATATACATATAGTGTATATTTCGCCATGTCTGTCTGTCTATCTGGGACCATTCTGGGTGCCTCTACAGTTTGCTTTTCCAATATTCAAGGTTTTAATTTTTTTACTTGGAGATTATATCAGAATTTGAAAAAGCAATCCATAGAGGCATAGACATTTATGACTTAGGAAGGCATTATTATGTTTAGGGGGTTAAAGTTTTATCCTATTTGTGTGGGAGATCGCGCGACAACATTTCTCTTTAATTCTTCTCTTTCATTAAATCAGATTAAAATACTATTAAGTGTCCATAGTACGACCATCATCCATCTCGCTAGTGCATACCCATTTTTGGAGATATAAAATGACTGAATGAACATATAAAATAAATATTAACTTTGATCTAAGTTAATTAAAATCATTTTTGCATTAGTAATTTCTAAAATGATTTTTATGTACGAAAATTAACTTGGATCAAATTAAAATTTTGATGAATATTTGTGTTTTTTTTTTCTAGTTTTACAAACGATGATTTTTTTGTAAGTTCATGCAGTCGTTTTATATCTTCAAATATGTGGGTATGCAGGAGCGAGACAGACCATGGTCGTACTACGGGTTCTTAAAACAAAGTTACTGAAACAAACCGCAAGAGCTTAACAAAGTATTCATATGCATATTTTATACAGATGTTCATTGATTGAATATATTTTAACAAAAATGAACATACAATTAAGCACACCTCGTTCCTGTTGAGGTAGGCAGACTAAATCTTTTCACTTACTACAAACCTAACAAATGAAAAGTACATGTAAAGCTTGTCTTTATAGAATTGTAAATTGGCAACATTTCATAGCCCACATTTATGTACTTATTTATTCCTCTGTTTATTTGTATCATAAGATAAAATATTTACTCACAACATATGTTATCTATTTGATTAACTCATTAGATTTATGAACTACACACATTGATATGTAGTGTAAGATAAGGTAAGTACAAAGTAGCAATGTGAGCATAAACTTGGTTATATTGGTTTCAGCTATCTGACCTAGGGCAATTGGTGTCTTGAAGCCACAAATAAGCATAAAGAGAATATGAATATCAAATTATAAAACTATGTAGTTAAATATGAAAATTTTAACATCTGGTCAGAGTTAATAGCTAATTTAATAAAATATGTCAGAGTAACCAGTTTCTTTAATTATTTAGGTTGATAACTTAATGTCATTTAAAGTATTAACAGACGGATAGATCAAATATAGCACAGATCATTTGCAGACCAACAAATGGGAGGTAAATTAAAACATGTTGATTTTTTCTATCTAATTTATCAGAGTGGTTCAGTACCATATTCTTGTTGTTTGTTATTACTATTAGTCTAGAAATGTAATAAAACATCAAGATTGTACATTGAAATATATGTGAAAATGGAACTTAGTGATTAAAGACTAATGATCATTATTTTAAATAACAGTCATTAAATAATCTATCGATTATACTGTATAAAATCTTACTTCAATCGGCAGACACCAGAACAAAATATTCATATGATTGCAACTAGTTTAAAGTTACTGAACCAGTTACTAAATCATTGCCAGGCCTCATGGCTCAGTGGTAGTATGTATGCCTTTTGAGATGCAGGTTGTGGGTTCAATGAGTTCGATCCCCACCCAGGGCAAACTTTTCTACTGTTGTTTAGATATTTGTTTTGTGTCTGGATGTTTATGTGTATCATATGTACATATGTAATTACAAAAAAATTATATATGTATTCTATCAAGTATCTGGTTTCTATGGTACAAACTTTACTTAGTTTGGGGCTAGATTGTGTTGTGTGAAAATGTCCGTCCTCCAATATCTATTTATGGGACCACCTCTGATCACTTTCTGATAAAAATGAATCATCAAAACTATTTAGAAATAGTAAAAATATCGCATAACATACACAAAAAAGAAATACAGTCAAATAAAGAACCTCAATTATTATTTGTTGTAATTTTTTATAACATTATATACAAAAAGGTATGTTACCTATGGATGAAGTTTCTGTAATGTATGTCTTCAATACGAGTGATGAGTTGATCTGCGAGGAGCAGCACAGTCTTTAATGAGAAGCGTCGGGAGCAGAAGTTGAACAAGTCCTCAAGTGATGGCCCGAGGAGCTCCATTACCATTACATTGTAGTCTCCTTCTGATCCGCACCACTTGATTGCAGGGATGCCAACTGGTAACACAGATAAACAACATTTTTAATAGGCACACTCACTTCTAAAAAAGTAATACAGTTAAATTATGATTCAGAATGTTGTTAACAGCAAAGTAACAGCAAACACTAATCAGGATATAATATTGTGACATATCTGAATCAAGTTAGTTGTCATATTAATATTTATTTGTAACAAAAATAAGTTGCATATACGAGGGGAGGTCCAAAAGTTCGTGGAATGAAAGGGTTCAAATTAAATGAAACAATAAATCTATTTTTCCTTTTCAATATAATCACCCTTAAGCTGAATACATTTATTGGATATATGAATTAATTTTTCTAAACAGTCGAAATATTTTTTTTTGTCTTTCGCCTCAAAATGGGCCAAAATTGCCTCCTTCACCTCATTGTCATCGGAAAAATTCCTTCCCCTTAAGTCTTTTTTAAATTGGGGAACAAATGAAAATCACTAGGGGCCAGGTCTGGACTGTAAGGTGGGTGGACTACTGATTGGAAGCCGTGCGTGTGCAGAGCAGCCATCATAACTCTGCTCTTGTGAACTGGTGCGTTGTCTTGCAAGAGCAACACACCCTTAGCCAATTTTCCTCGACGTTTTCTTTGATGTCCTCCTTTAATTTCTCTAGTATCGATGCGTAGTATTCTCCGGTTATGTTTCTTCCCTTTTCTTTGTAATCAATCAGTATTATCCCCTCACAATCCCAAAACTGGCCGTCCAGAGCGGGAGTCGTCTTCAATCGACTCTTGACCATGTTTAAAAAGACCATACCACTTATAAATAATGGATTTACCAGGGCAATCCTCCCCATAAACGGCTTGCATTTCATTTAAAATGGTTTGGCCATTCTTTCCTTGCTTGGTAAGGAATTTTATCACAGCACGGTGTTAAATTTTCTCCATAGTTTCAGTTTTCTTCCGGATTGACTTGTTTAGCAGGTGAGTGTTCATAAACGAATGACGCAACAGGGCTGAAACTCTATTTATATACTAATGATGAGTCCCCAAGTAGTATGACATTAAGCGAGCTCCCCTATCCCCACTCCATCCCCTCCATTCCACGACATTTTGGACCTCCCCTGGTAAAATTCCCGTAGTTATAGTCTTTATGAACTTATGCCTGGACCTATGGAGACATGACATTGGTTTCTATAGTAACTAATATAATAAAAATGAACAAACAGAGATATGTTCATCTGTTACCTTTCATAAAAACAAACAGTTGAACCAATCATAATGGGTTTTGGGTACATTTCATCATAATCACTACATAGGTAAAACCACAGGGCAAAGCTATTATTTAACAACTGACAAATATTTTGTGATTATTCAAGCAAAATACAAGAATTCTACAAAACAAAATTTTATAAATTAAATATTTATAAAGAAGCATAGAAGACAAAGTATGGCTCACAAGGTGTCTTTGGTTGATCTGATCTATCTATTGATTAACCTTATTAAATCAATGTGATAAACACACACAGTACTGTTAAAATAACAAGCATTCAGTAAAATTAAATTATTAAATAATTATTCAAAAGCATGCTTGCCAAAATAAAAACAATTAATTATATCAAAAAATATATCCAACTCTGTATGGTTAAAAATTCTCACAACTCCTATTCCTTGCTTCAATTCTGTTTTAATCAAAGATGTACTCACCACCTCCTTGCATAAGTTTGTAGAACTTGCTTTCTATGTGTAACTGTGGGTGTCTTGTTTTGATGCATTCTAATTTGATAGCTACCTCTTCTTTAGTGACGATGTTTGTTCCTGGAATTGCATAGTTGATTCATCATTGCCCTTTTGTCTTTTTAAGAGATAGAAGTACTAATGCAGATAGGACCTAATGCCTTGTAAGAAACAGATCTGCTACAGTGCCTAAATCTAAATAAAAGTGAATTAATAAAGTTGAATTTGACACTAGATTTTGTGATGAGCCCACACGACAGCTGAAGTCATGATGAGGAAACCACTTATTTCGAAACCAAAAAAATTGCAGCTGGCCCACAAGTCACCATTTTTCTTTGTTTACAAAGATACTTGTCAGTACTCACCCAAGTAGATGTCTCCAAAAGAACCTGAACCAATTTTACGACCAAGGCGATATTTATTTCCAACTCGTAGCTCCATTTTGGTATTGTACATGATACGAAATCACAACAATATCACTGACCACTGATTCATTACAGGACGGCCATATTGAGATAGACGCAGTACTGATGGTGTTGGAAATGTTATCTTGGGCGTAATATAACTAAACAATTTATGACTTTTAATCTCTCATGGTTATAGTTACTTCGTCACAAGGGAAGATACATGAAATATTGGGGAATATTCAAACTGAAACAAGATTTTTCTAAAGTACTAAGAACAGTTCAGTCCACACGCACATGAGGTTTTTTTTTTATTTCTTTTCTTTTTTTTCTTCTATTCTTCTTCTACATTCAATAAAATAATGTAACCAATCCGCAAGATTGTCATGATTTTTCCACCAATCAGACCTGAGTCAGGACCATAGATCTAGAATATCAAGACTAATATAATAAGGTTCAATTTTACAGTGCTTTATAATCTATGGTCCACACTTCTTCAAGTGTAACGTCAACCATTAAATACGTCAATTTATGTTTTTACTCTGTAACGTTTGAAAAAAAAAGATGACAACACAATATTGGCGAAAAACGGAAATAGCTTATGATTGACTCAGGCCATAGCCTTTCCTGACCAATCAAAATTTTGCGGGAAATTTCGTTTTATTTCCAAACTTTATGCAGCAAACAGCAACCATTGAAGTAATTCTGTAGTATATTATATAATTTATATATCATACAACAGAAGTCTCCTTCTACGGCAGCAACGCATCAAATCAATTCAAATCCCATAACAACAAGCAATTTTTGTATCCTTAGAAAAATAACGAGCGCATTGAAACATTGACAACATTTTACAGTAGTTTACATGTTTTATCATAATAAGCATGTCCCTTGAAATAATCTATGTATGTAGAAATTTTAGAATAATTATAGTTAACTAAAAAACCGACTCTAAAATGCGCAAGTTTGTTTTAAAAAACCAAACTAATGAGATTTTGATAAAATTTCTAAGGGACCAATTTGAAAGTACCTATATACTTGTAAAGAAAATATTTTTTTGATATCGGGTTACAAATGACGGAGTCATGTGGTATTAAACATAAAAAATACAACCGATTTGTTATCCTCCTTCTTTTTGATATCGGTAAAAAGCCTGAGTTTTAAGCTGTTAAATATCCTGTGTAATATCGTTTTTTAATTATTTCTTTATAGAAGGTTTGACATAGTGAAAGTATAGACCTATTCTAAATTCTGATAGAAGTTAACTTTTACTTGGCGCCTTGGTGTAACTAGGCACAGGAGCTTGGAATTGCGACATAGACTTTATCAAAATATTTAGCTACCTAATTATTACTAAGTGTAAATAAGCAATTTATTAATTAAATAAAAGTAAGTTTTTGTTTGGATTTTTTATTCATATTCATACAACATTCTTATTAATTATTCAATGAAAATGATTTGTATAATATACATTCTAATTTAAACTTGCGTAAACAAATAAACAAACATTTTTAATCTTAAAATATGCGAAAATGCGGTAACTAGTCTTAACTTAAAATTATTATGGTAACTTATGAGATTGCTTACAATTATAATAACAACGCAATCGCACACTTAATTTTACTGTTTTATTTTATAAAACAACTAAAAGCTGAGCAGCTCGTAAAATAATAAGATAATAAAAATATTTTCAATGCATTTAATTATATTAATGACATTTGAATTGACAATTAAGATCATGATTATAAATAGAATTTTCACGTAATTATCGTATAACAAATACATTTTTATACAATTATGTAAAAGTAGTATTTTTATCTATAATTATTATCTCTTACCTATACAAGTTTTGGCACCAACTTCAATAAAAAAAGTTCTAAGTACTGTCCGCGTGACTAACTTTGAATTGTACCGTGTAAGATTTATGATCAGAGTTGATCAGACCACAAACACAAAAAAAAAAAATATGGGAATGATATTCCATAGAAATGGGCTCTGGGCTTTATGGGTTGATGGTCGGGATTGGTCAGTGAGAAACACGTCAGAAATTTTCGCATTTGACTCCAATTTGACTCTTTGACACATCGAAATTAGTTTCAAACGTCAAAATTTAGCTTTCACTCGTTACTACCCCGATCCAAAAAGCCCCATACTTCGTCATGAAAAAGCCTAAGAAGTACAATTTCATGGATGATAGGTATGGTGATGATTTATTTTAACATTTGTCTGAAGCTAATTAAATCAATAATACCCTGTAAAATTATTTTATTTCAAATATAATTTATTGCGTTTGCAAATGAAACAAATAACAAAGACTTACGATAGAATAAATAAGAAAGAAGTATAACATAGACAGTAGCCACAAAAAAATATAGCATAGGATGGATGGAGACAATAAAAAATTGAGGCAGTAAATAAAATAAGGAAAACTATTTTATAATTGCTGTGTTGTGTCGGTTTTATAACAGACTTAGGAAATACATAGAACTACATTCACTCAAAAGTGAATTCGCAGACTACTTATTCAGTCAATAAAAACGCGAACATAAAAAAATTCGCAATAAGAATATACAAAGTAAGCACTCAAACGTAGCCATGTTCTCTAGTATCCGGTATTGAAATGCCAAGTCTTAATTTTTAGAAATGTGTGAAAGCAACCGTGCAAGTTCCATACATGGGCGTAGCTATAGCAAATAAGTAAAACTAAGTTTTTACAGTTAAGAATCTCCTTCTTGTGTACTTGAATATAAGCTGGCACAGATACGAGTATCATAGCTTCATGTAGCCAGAGCTGGCTCCGATATTTCATTTAAAACGAAAGATTAATTTATTTATTTCTCTTTTATTTTATTTTTTATGATTAGGTAATACATACTGCCTCCTACATATTTATATTGTAAAAGAAATGTAGCGATTAGGCTAGCAGTGACACCAACAATTCTCAGTTCTTTAGTTTACATTTAAACAAGGATTTATTTCTCGCTTAAATTCACATCAGTCTTTGCATCTGTCCTTATCTCTCGTAAATTATTTTCGTCATATCAGTCAGCTGTTAGCCATGCCCTAAAAATTGGTATTTCTGAAAACAGGTAAGTCTGTAAATCGTATATTTTATTCTGACGAGGAGCTACGTTCGCAATTATGTTACAATTTTATTTTTATTTTTTTGCAGATCGTACAAAATGTTCTTCTTTTTTAATAAAAAAAACCATGACTCAAGTAAAGAGGCATTGGTAGTAATAGAGAGAACACGCCGGGATCACTCATACGGGACGTCATTGCCAGTGTAGCCGAAGTCGAACTCGCGTTTACCATAAGTCTTATCCCGGATACTGAAAAAACTCAAGTCTTTGAAGACAAAAATTCCCTAATTTTAAGCGTTTCGGTACGACAATAGACACCTTCAATTTATTTATCTAATAATACGAATTATGTTTCCTGGTTTCCTTGTTTTTGGCAATTCACACCATCTCGCGCGTGTTCTAAATTTTAATTATTATACCTCTACTCACAGAGTTCGTATTCTGGAAATCTGTGCCACTACTAGTGTTATGGAAAAATCCACGTTTTCCTTTCATTCCTAGCTACGCCCATGGTCCCGAGTGAGTTCAAACCGCGAAAGCTGATCTGGTTGCGAGGCGGGCGCTGCGTCAGAGGCTGCCGCGTTGTCGACTGCTTGTGGTCACTTCGTCTTGTTCGAGATCGTCCAATATGTTATTGTTTTTCTCATTTCGGAACAAAACTACTACGGGCTCAATTTTTTCGTCGTCACTGTCAAATCTGAAATAAAAAGAATAGTTGGAAAATGCAAAATTTATTTAACCATCTTGTGTTCATGATCATAATTTAAGGCTACTAGCAGGTTTACCCAAACTTTCAGATTTATACCACGTGATCACAAGTTGATCACAAACTAGACATATAGGTACATGGACGCGGTTCTACCCGCCTCGTGGTCATGAAAAACTGCGGGGATGGTGATGTAGCGGATGCCTATTTCTATGTTCTCAGCTATATATATATATATAGTAAATTTCGTAACTTATCGATTAGATTTCGTACTTAACGATTAGTGGTTTAGTCATAACAAACAGACAGAGATAAAAAGAATTGAGAATTGCATTTGCTTTTATGTTAGTTGGGATTGTGAATAATAGTTTAAAGAGAGGTTTTATAGAGACAGACAAATCCCCATTGCATTCAAAATCAGTCAACCCAAATTTAGGAAACAGATAATAAATACATTTTAAGAAACAGTCGAGTAAATTGCATGAATTTCGAAAAAAAATATCGATATAAAGTGATATTTTTAATGATGATATCTTTCATTCATTCGTCACTTGTAGACTCAATGGAAAATAAGAAATTGTATATAGTCGACACAAATATGTAGGTCGGTACTAGCATTTAGTTAAAAATAATTAATGTATATTATTTAGGTGTGTTGTAATTTTATATCATTGATCAGGAATACATCTGTATTGATGAGACCCACAGCAATATTCTAGATATTTATGTGGATATATATTGGGATATTCTAGGTTACCTAGTGTTCTAATTATACGCTCGAAATGGGCAGACTGTTGAAACTATTTAATTTTATAATTAACATCTCTGTAAACAAAATATTTTTTTAATTCTTATTCTTTTCTTATTCTTATTCTTTCATACATCAACTTTAGGTATATTTCCCTAAATATAGATGAAGGTGGGCACACTTACTTATAACATGGTTTTCCATTTTGTAACTCATACACCATGTTTGTTAAGGCTTTCACGTAATTCGTTGCTAAAGTCAACGTTTCCAGTTTCGAGAGGCTCTTACTGGGCTTCTTTATGTGCGGAATCACGCGACGTAGACCCTGGAAATACATAATTACTTAGTTAATAAACTGAAATAACCCAAAAACATAATGTTTGTTTTCAAAAATCAAACTTCTGATATTCTTAGAATTTATATCTAACTAATCCATGTATGTCAATAATGTATGTCAAACAAAAATAAAGTTTAAAATAGGTTTAAATTTTAATAAATGACTGAGTTATGCGGTAACAAACATATAATACCTACAATGTAATTGATAATTTCCTCGAGTACAAAATCTTAAATTGTACTTTGTATGAAAACTTGGATCAAACACAACGAGTAGAACTTGGTATAAATTATAAATATTTAAAATAATGACGACGGTAAAGCAATCGGCGCGCTGAAATCGGCTAATTTCACCGCCATTATCTCACCTCAAATGCTCTATTGAGCGAATGCATCCTCATCCGCTCGCGTTCGTTGCTTTCAAGCCGCCGCAGGTTACGCTCGCGCGCCGAGATACCGACGCGGCGCCGGCGGCCCGGGCCCGGCGCGCCTCCGCCGCCTGCCGTCGACGATGACGATGATGCGGCGGCGCGCCGCGGCCGGCTCGCACGCACAGCTAACGCCTCATCACTCGCGCTCCCACTGTCATAGAGTTCTGGAAATAAAATGACACAATATCTGTGATTATGAACAATAAATTTGCATTCGCAGGACACCTAGCACTTGAAGGGTACAGGCAAATAACAGGGAATGTCACAAATTTCAAACAAAAAAAGTTTTTTAGTAGAATCATATCTTTGTCTGTGGTATTTTAAATTCCAATCATTAGAAATCAAGTCCCTTCACTTGTGAAACATCGAAACTATTAGTAGGTATAAAAAAAGCATACGACTTTTGTAGAGCACTTTCTATATTTTAGCAATCTTGCCTTAGTTGCCCGCCTATAGCCGGTCTGACCCGCCACATTAGATATATTGACTACGGCCCAACACAACATTTGCGAAAAAAAAACCAGCAGTCGAAATAGTTCGTTGACACCCGACTATATGTATAATAACCGATACTTTTTTATAAATGTCGCGGTCATGGTAAAAGTTGTTCATAATGATAAGTACAATAACTTTTTACCGACGTTTCGACCCAGTACAGGTCTGGATCGGCCATATTTTATTATAAACTACTTATGTTAGGCGCAGACCTTTTCTCATTTTTAGAAAACCAAAACCAGTTTGAACCAACTGCTAATCCAGCCCAACTTTGATAAGACAGAGGTAGGTTCCTTGACATTTGAGAGGTCCACAAGCCGTGCAGCTGTCAAGTCAGCTAAGCTGACTGCAACTTCGAAATAAACATAATTGATGATACGACATGATACTATATATTTACGACATGGTAACGACAGTTAGGGACATTATCCCTACACCATTTCACCCACTCTTTTTACGGCTAAACTAACAAGATCCATTCTCTCAGTAGGTGCTTCACAGATTCAAATAAAACACTATTATTATTACCGGGATACTTACAGAACAAAGAGAACGGGAGTAGAAAATTCATGTTCTTATAGACAAAGAAAGAGGGTAGACAGATTTGTCTGCTCTTAACCATATCATCCATCTGCATTTTTCAGTCGCTCGTGAACATGGTGCATGTAACTGTGCCGAAATATCGGGAGCTCAAAATTAACGCGAACCACGGTAAATATCCCGTTAATAATGATTGTGTTTTAATGAATGACCGCGATAGTTTAAAAAAGTCAAATAACTACTTAGGTAGTCTTAGACACCACATTAGCACACAAGATGAAGCACTCTCAGTTGGCACGACTTACAGAGTGCAGTCTTTGTCACGATCCGTTGGCAACATCGCCTCACCCGAGACACGGCAGCGTAATCTAATGAACATTTTGTGCAACGAGTCAGCTGGTCTGTACGAAACTTATTACGTGACGCCGTTGCACGCTTGATAAAGTATTTGCGTAAGCGAACACGGACTAATCGATTTGTACGCACGGCTACGGGCGATTTTCGTAATAACCTTATCTGCTTCCCCCTTTGACGGTTGTTTAATAAAACATCGGTAATGAAATAATGTTTAAATCGATAAGTTACGTAAATTAAAGTATTTTAAATCGTACGTTAATACGTGTGAACGTTTGCGTACCTACCAACCGTAGCTGTACTGAATTAGGTATGAACATAGTAACCTAATTCCTGACGTCTTAGAGAGTGATGAAAACGAACATATATAGTTTTGCGAATAAACTCAAACATAATAATACTGATTGAAAATATATGTACTTAATAGACGATTTCTTAACTGTCAAAGAAACATTACAATACACAGACGATATGCTAAATGTCAAATTTGAATTAATGATGAATTAAAAATGATGATATACTTTTCTTCTTTTTTTTTGTTCAATAGTTTTTCCTACACGAACAAAGTCGGAAGTAACAGCTTATATAAGTTTATATGTAGGTATAACTAGCTAGATAAGTCTGTATTTAAAATCTTTCATAAGGCATATTTGCACCCCTAGGGAGCCATAACTCTGCTTCCGAACCCTAGTGAAACAAGATTGATGTTCACATACAACGCCCTAGGACCCCTAGGTGAACTAAGAAAACAAGAGACCGATAAATAAAATCTGTTAAAATAATGTAGCAAGGTTCTGTGTTTCAATGATGGTATTTTTTTTATTTTACTTTTATTATTATGTAATAAAGATAAAATGAATCCTAATACCTATTATAAAAGCAAAAGCAACCTCATTGCATGTTTGTTAATTTTTTAGGAGTAAACTACTGTACCAATCTTTAAAATTTTTGTTCTTGAAATCTCGTTAGTATATCCTAGTAATTACAAATTACAAAGCCGTTATTGTGATAAAATCACGCAATCTTTAATAACTATCAGTGTGTTGCATCCATTTCCACTGGTGTTTTAAACATACCGGGTTGTTCGGTAGCGTCTGCCACTTCTG
Source organism: Lycia hirtaria (assembly GCA_947563715.1). Lineage (NCBI taxonomy): Eukaryota > Metazoa > Arthropoda > Insecta > Lepidoptera > Geometridae > Lycia > Lycia hirtaria. The sequence continues at coordinate 29,409,151 of OX387384.1, forward strand.
TGTTAGTGTCCATGTCGTCTACTTCTTGGTAGAAGACCATCGGTTCTCGCACCGGCGACTCGACGCCGGAGCCGGCGCCCTCACTGTTGGCCCACTGCGGCATTGTCACTGGAAATACAGACAATAAAAAGATCAAACAATGGTAAATTGTATAATTTCTGAATGGGTATTTCTAGAAATAAGTTAAACCATAGGAGAACGAAAGTAGCCGATGCAGCAGAATGAATAGCTAAACTACAAACGTGGACGGAATACTTTGCTCGCACGTGATGGCCGATGGAGCCCATAAATTTACAAGTGGCCTTATAATGGTAGATACAGGATGAGCTGATGCAGTGAATCGAGACTCGATGAAGGTAGTGGGATTCTGTTCTGTGTAAATGGCATACAACAAATTGTTACAACGGTATTTGGAGAGACCTACTATATGCCCAGCAGTAGACTTAAGTCGGTTAATAAAAGAAACAACAGGAAATATATCTAGTTCATGATGTTTTCTTGTCTCTTATGACATTTTTACGACGAAACTGTAGCCTAATTTATATTTACAAATTAGTAGTGTTATAGAGGTAGCTGAATCTCTACAAGAAGGTATAGATTAATTTCATCCACATCTTTCAGGTTGACTTGATTCTGTATATTCCGAAACTCGAACGGTGTTTAGTATTTTATAATACACTTTATGAGAAGGCCTTTTATAGATAGTAAATTATACTTTAACCTGAACTTGAACATTTATATATGTTATATATATAGACTATTACTCCGATGAATGGAATGTTATTCCATTCATCTGAGTATCTTCGTAAATTTCCGTCAATTACAAAATATCAGCTGTCATGTTAGCGTTAATAGTGAGTAATGAAACATAATAACGCGTCAGATGGTAATGCCCAGGAGGCAGGGCGGGCGCTGGCGCCCCGGCGCGGCGCGGCGCGGGTGTCTCCGCCGGCTGGCGCCCACGCCCCGGCGGCGGGCGGCGCGACTAATGACGTCGGATCATCTCGATACATACTATCATTATATATATACTTTGAGATCCTGGGCACTGGAAAACATAACATTTTGCTACACTTACATGGAACTCTGGGAAATAGAAGGAGGATAAACAAAGAACTCCTTTTGTCTAGCACAGAGGCGAATCACGCTTAAAATAACATTTAACGGATACCTAGTGCCGCGGGCACACCAACTACTCATATAGATAAGTACGCAATTGTACATTATCCCGCCGGAAACAATACATACGTAATGTCTGCAGTTTTGGCGGTAAAGTCGTAGAAATATGTTGTTGCTCTGTTTTTTTCCTAAACTTGTGTTATTTTGGAACAAAAATGGTGGCGTTTTATTCATTAAGTGTTTGATCAAGTGCGTGAGTGTGGGCGAATGAAATAAAGCAGGGAAACGTGTCATTTTACGTTGTCGGTAAAACTCCATAGAAGCTTCTAGTAAAGTCGCCATCACTTAACTGAAGCAAGACTTAAATTTGAAAATTAGTGTTTATAGACTGTGACTAGAACAGTATATAACTTGTATTATTCAAACACTTGCAACTCAAACACTGGCAAATCGCAATCATGGCGTTCAATAAAAAAAGAAGAACGTATTGTCTTTTTACATATAATATATATATGTCTCATAACGTAAGCAACAATTACAGTCTAGTAACCGAACGAAAACAAAAGCAGGTTGTCATGGAGCAATTATTTAACTAAATGAAGACACATATAACAACATAGATTTTACATGTTCATCATTAACAAAGGCCAGAAGCGACTTGAAAAGCAAGAAAATCAATCTCTACGCTCGATTTGCCACGTCGATAGATGCTACGAGCGCGCTACGCTTCTACGAGGCCTACGCCGGTAGCTACAATTACGCCACGTCATTGTGTTTCATGAACTCAGTTTTTTTAATACTGTTTTCCCAATTCTTAGACAGATTTGTATCATATTTGGATTTATATTACGTGACGATTATCGACTTGACGGCTCGCAAAGCATTATGTACATATTCAGCCTCTCGATCAGTTATTAGATAAATTTATTCACAGATATATTCAGGGTTTAACACTGAAAGATAGGCATATATTTAGGGGGCAATGTGGTGAATTCTGATGTACCACTGAACTAGTTAAAATTCTTAAGCTCACTAAATTCTAAAAAGGTATAATTGGTATAAAGTAAAATTGTATGACAGTTTCGATAGTTTTTTGAATTTAGTAATTTTAAACATTTTAATAAATGAAGCGGTGCCTTCAGAATAGCTCTTATTTTTTAATTTTTTGTTTTTATTTTGGACAACTTTTATTGAGGGAATAAACCCAAAATCATGAAACAAAAGAAATATTCTTTTGTTTGAGTTTAGTACTATTTTTATCTTGATTTTTCTGCAATTAAGAGTGAAACAAAAGCTCAAATAAATCTACTTTGATTTGTGATGTTTTTTCGCTTTCGTTTTGACTTTCGTGTTACTTGTTAATTACAGAATAAACAAGATAAAAACGGGCGCGTAGCCCCGCGGTAAAAACCGCTGGCTAAATATAGGGAATAACCATGACAGCCAATAAAAAAGTATTTTAAACAATCCTTAATAACCCGGCTAGCTGATATTTTCGCAATTTCAGGTTTGGTGTAATAGTATACTTTATTCATAAAATTAGTACACTAATAATGACTTATTTGGTACAATGGACTCTTATTAAAATGTATCCGTACAAATATTTATATATTTCGTAAGGAGAAAAGTAAGATGGCTGTTATAGTACATCGTAATGAACAATGTGTGTTGTACGATACATATTTGTAAGTGTGAATTGATTTTTTGTACATAGAAGTTCAAGTTTTTTGCGGATTTCTGAAAACCATTGAATAGAATTGTTCGGTTTGCTAAACAGCAAATAAAGCAGCTCTTAAAACGTATCTTATTAAAATTATCCTTTTACATAATTAATAAGTTAAGCGACATGACTGCATAGATCAAGTAATTGGTATAAAACAGTACAAAAGATATATTACATTGATATCAGACATACGTATCACGATTGTGCTAAGTGCAGGCAAAAGTGAGAGGTACTTCTCTACACATACCTAATCTTATTACGTACACTGCTTGAAGAGTGTTGTTTGTGACCTACATTTGAAAATTCCATCTCGCAATAAAAAGGTGGAGCTCAACGCGCGTAGCTATCTCTCTCGCGCATCATAACCTTTTTAATCATACAAGTACAAGTTTAGAAAATTCAAAACTCCTGACAAATAAAAACGGCTGAACCGATTTTGATGAGCTAATAATACTCTCAATGAAATCTTTTTCAAACAAAAAAACTAGATCAAAATAGGGTAAAAATATACAGATACACACGTCAAACTTACAACACTCCTCTTTTGGAACGGGGGTTAAAAATCATTAGTTAGAGATATTAGAAAAGTTAGAAATGAATTTGTTTATTTAGACAGGAGGAATATTTAAGAATGTTTTATTCAGATATCACTTATAATGGCGACGGAGTAGTTAACTAGTGTAAAACATATACTTTCCCACTTCTGAACCAATTTAAAAGATATCAAAGAAAACTTTTTAACACGCTTTTATTTGCTTCATACGTATGTAAGTATGTAACGGAAACTTTAAAACATGATTTTGACCCACTTCATACGGTCAGATTTCATTCAAACTTTGTAGACTTATCGAGAACCGATGACAATACAATATTTTGACGCGTGTTTTTTTTTTTTTTACTTTTCTAATAAATTTTCTCACTTTTCTAATATCTCTACTCGAATGATTTTGTATGTTTACCAAAATTTTGTGATGCGCGAGAGAGACAGGTGCGCGGCGCGCGCATAGAGTAGTTGTCGCTCTAAGTTTCGCCAGTTGGTACATTATTAGGATAATTATTTTTTATATGATTACAGTTATTAATGGATATGCCTCTATGGTACTATATGAAAATTTTAACAATTTTTTTTTTAATTCGGAGTTTTAACGAAATTTTTGAATATTGAATCCAAATATGATTAGTAGATAATAATTATAGCTTAAAAAAACTGAAAAAAAGCTATTATATTATAGTACACATATAGTAGAGATTTTTAATTTAATCACAAAAAATAGTGTCTTCATGAATGAGGTTCAAATTTTAAAGTGAATTAACCGTATCATGTGGGATATTTATAAAAGAGCTTCATTAGCACAAGCTAAAACAGGTTTTTAATTATTTTTACGATGTATATTTTTCGATTTATGAAGGAAAATATAAAGAAAAACACCTTTTATCTACTAGTTTGTACGGAACCCTCGGTGGGCGAGTCTGACTCGCACTTGTCCGGTTTTTATTTTATTTTACGCTAGATAGATCTACGATTGACCACCAACTCGCTTGAGGTTAAGACTTAAGCAACGGTGTGGCCGAGGATGGAGCTCGTCGATCTAGAAGACATTTATTCACGCTAGCCTTGAAAATTCCAAGTTATCAGGAAACAGAGATGGCGGCAAAGAATTTCATTCCTGTGCAGTATGCATCAAGAACGTGGTCCGATATCGCTGCTCTTAGCGATATCGAACTCTTCTTAGAAGATCTTTAATTTATAGTACGTACATTTTCATTATCATCATCATCAACCATTGTCCTCCCACTGCTAAGTATATAGGTCTCCACTTTAGCGAGCCACTTTTTCCGGTGCTGTGCCAGTCTCATCCACTGTCTTCCCACTACTTTTTCGATATCATCTGACCATTGAGTTGGAGGTCTGCCAGGTGCTCGCTTTCCATCTCGCAGCAACCATTGTGACTGTTTTAGTCCACTGTTCGTCTTCCTTTCTGACCAAGTGTCCCGCCCATCTCCACTTAAGCCTTGTGATCCGCCTAATACGTCTTCGACCTTCGTTCGTCATCAAATTTCTACGTTTGGTTAACGGAGAGATGCCCAAAATGGCCCTTTCCACGGCCCTTTGTGCCACTTGAATCTTATTATCTTACTCGCGTATATTTTTGAATGTATTAAATTAATGAGTGGACTTTCGAAAAAAATGCTATGTATATAAGTAAACAAAATTCTTACAAACGTACAAAAATAAATGCGTTTTGATTCAAACATTTGAATCAGAACATAGATTTAATTCCTTTTTTTGCTAAGCGTTTATGACGGTATTCTTTAATATTTTACATATCTAATTTCCTGATTTTTGGTAAGTTGACTCAGTAATGCATTTTTTAAATTTAGGTGTAAGTGAGCAAGACAGATTTACTATATATAAATCTTTAAAAAAACTGAAATAACCGCCTTTAGGCAGCACACTCTCGAACAAAATAATTATTTTAATTAGGGATGATTACTAAACTACTCAAGTAAAATTAATAAAACATCCAGCGCAAAACGGAGAAATCGATGAACATACTTAAAACATATAATATAGTTGAACATGAATTTCTTCCTATTTTAAAGCCGCATAAAAAATGTGTATGATGCGCTCTCAACTGTTAAATTATTTTAATTTAATTTACTTGATATTTTGATTTAGTTTAATTGATATGAATTTACATCTGGAATAAACATCGTACAAAATAACTTGTATGTAGCAAATATTATTGAAACTATTACTGGTATGTACCGATACTCAACCTCTGCTCTGTTATCGGAAGTTGTTACTTTGTCTAAAATAACTAGTGATTCGTTAAATTCCTTGAATGTCCGTGGATCGCGTGATAGCACGTGCGGCCTCGGATGTTTCAGCCGTAATCGCACACAATCTTTTGGCTGGCTTTGTGGCTCAGTTGGTAGTGTGTTTACGTCTACCTGCTGAACTGAAAGGTCGTGGGTTCAATCCCCACCCAGGGCAAACATTTGTGTGATGAGCATGGATGTTTGTTCTGTGTCTGGGTGTTTCTATGTATCATATGTATATATTTACAAAAAAAAAGTATATATGTATTCTATCAGCCATCTAGTTCCATAGTACAAGCTTTGCTTAGTTTGGGCTAGATGGTGTTGTGTGAAATGTCCAAAAACATTTATTTATTTATTTATTTACACTACTTACAGCATACTTAGACTGTATTATACCATAAATTATTTGTTAATGTTCTGGACTGATTGATATACGAATGTACTTAATCTCTAGTTACATGTGATAAAAAATTTAAATATAGATGAATTTTTTGCTAAATTTAACATGATTAATATTCGTTTTGATAGCAACATAATCAAGTGACTCAATTGTTTTACATCTAGGAGTATAATTAAAAAGTGGTCAAGACCGTGTCAAGACACGCACATAGTAGGGTTCCGTAACTAACGCTGTAATTTAAAAGAAAACAAAAATGCCACAGCATTTTGTAAAATCACTCACGGAAACCATCTGCATGCCTAATTTCGTTTATGTAAGGCTGATATTCTGTGAGTAAAATAACTGTGACATAGGGACAGACAGACGGACGGACAAGGCGAAATTATAAGGGTTCCTCGTAGTTATTACGGAACCCTAAAAAAGATTATCTATTTGCACTATCCTTCACACCAGAACAGATACACACTCCCCGAAATGTTTCCTATAACAATTTTTTCATATTAAAAGAAAAACAAAATATCTACCGATTATATATACCGACTTTCGCTGTTACCAACGTTACATATGATGTTGTGTGTACGTTTTCGCGAGAAACTATGTGCGAAGCAGTTGTAACACGTACAGCATATCATGTGACAGAAAGACACAGGGCACAAGCCGTCCAATCCATGATCCCCCATGGATTTCCAAAAAGATCTGATAGAAGCGGCTTGTACCGGCCTGTCTAGCGGTGGACTTCTTGTGGCTGATTTGATGATGATGATGATGAATAGTATTCCAAGTAGTATGAATAGTAATTTGATGATGATGATGTTTGATGTGTGTATAGTTAGTATTCCAAGTACCTACCTACGTGAATACACATAAAAAAGATAACCACTTTTAAAAATAATTTTGTAAGAAAATATGCAGAGTACACAAGAATGTAGGCGGATTTTATTTTAGCCTATAGCTTGTACTAAGTTATATGTATCTACATAAATCACTTTACACATATGCTCGGCTTATATTACTCGTAAACAGGTGTGCTGACCTTCTAATCTAACCCCACCTAACCTTCTGTTCAAGTTAATTAAACGGGATCAACAATGAGATTTAGCCATGTTTTTATAACTTTTTACCTATAAAAATACAAATAACAATGTGTTTACAGAGTATCAATAAATCATTATTTGATTCCGAAACGAAAAATAAAAGAACCTATTGTTTTAAATCATATTATAGACACTGACGTCACATCACAATATATAAGTATTCCACCTGTGACAACAAAGTAAATAATATTGAAGTTGGTAACTTTTGTATTGAAATAAATACCTAAACCAATAAAAATTGAATAACTTGGATCTATCGCACATATACGAGTAAGTATGCACTATGCACATATGGAATTTAGCAAACATAACTTTTTTTATGCATCTAAGTAACAAGACGAGCAAGGCACTCATCTGATTTCAGGAGCAAGCTTAACACAATATAATAACAAGGTACCAGGTATAAAAAAGAAAAAGAAAATATCCGGTTGCAGTAAAGAGGTTTTTGCAGTCTAACTTACGATTTTATTACCCTTGATATTTTTTTTTATAAAATATACTCAAAGTCACTCTATAAGGTTATAATAGTGCAAACTCAAAAACCACCAACAAAAAAACGGCTGAATCGATTTTGATAAATAATAGCTAATCAAACTCAATGAAATCTTTTTTTCAAACAAAAAAATAACTAAATCAAAATTGGGCTATCCCTTTGAGAGGTACGATGTCATAGACAGACACACAGATATACAGATACCCACGTCAAACTTATAACACCGAGGGGTGTTATAAGTTTGACGTGAGAGGTTTTTTGGGTCGGGGTTAAAAATCATATATTTATTACGAAAAACTTCGTTTTTGAGGTTACAATAACGCATTTTTTTTTGCGAGAGTCGTATTATTATCATTTCACTTAAACTTCGGTATTATTATTATTATTACAAATGCCTTTGACACTCGGGGAGTGAAGATGAATCTAATAACACCTCGCAAATCAAAATCTATCAGCTTATAGCCATTTAGGGTGTAGAAAGTAATATAGAAACATATAAACATACCCACATAAATAAATAATAAATATATACATACATACATAAACAGGAAAACATAACCCTCCTTCTTACGCATTGGATAAAAGATAAATGCCCATAACAAATGTTTTGCTTGATTAGAACGTCCATGGGTATTTCCTAAAGTTATCCGGAATATACTTTTTTCGAATTGATTAATGGATAGATAAATTGATATCAAACCGAATTTTACATTTTATCATGAAAGCAAGAAATTCTTATGATGAATATTACACACGGACGTGTCATAATGACCATGTAACTATTATTGACATTGGCCGCGTAAGCTAGTTTACAATCGTGTTCAGCCGTTGACATTTACGTGACATTTCTAGAGTAATGTCACTGATTGTGCGTAGCCGTAGGCCATGAATACAATTTAAAAGATAATATTTTATGCCACACTAGCCCCTGACCAGAAGTAAAGAGAGTGAATAGATATGATCAGGAGTTCCCAACCAGGGGCGCACGCTCCCCTAGGGAGGTGCAACACATTTGAGCTTTTAAAAAGAAGAGTTTCCTAGTTAAATAAATATTAAATTGAACATTTGACTTTTTTTCTAGTTAAGCAATTAATGTAATTTTGATCAATGTGGAGCAAATGTCAGCGTACTTGTATTAAGTATAATACATCGGTAAATAATTCTCTTTTTGCGTAATAAAAAAATCAAAGGAAACATGATGTGCCAACCCCACCTATTGGGATAAGGGTGTGACTATGATGATGATGAATGAATAGGTAGTATTGTTATAGTTCTGAATAATCATCGTATACAAAATAGTAGTACAAGTAGAGAAAAGTGTGATAAAAGTAAGTAAAGAAACACTTCCTATAATAGCACATACAAAATTACAAATAATAATAAGAATAGGTTCGTAATGATTTACTCCTTTGTCACAACTTTAGACCAATATACATAAATTCATCATAATATCAGCCATAACAAGTCCACTGGAGGATAAAGACCTCCCCCATGGACTTACAAAAATACCAATTGTCGCGCGGCTTGCATCCAGCGTCTTCTCGCCATATGTATGAGGTCATCTGTCCATCTCGTGAAACTATAATTGCCTATAATATTGTTTCTTTGATTTTAGATAATTTTATCCCACCTCTATTTGGTCAGACTTCAATATCAAAAACATTGTAAATACATACAATCACGTTTATTTCCCCTTAAGGGCAGAGCATCAAAGAAGATGAGACCGTTTGAGGCCACATTTAACCGTAGTTAGATGGGAGATAGAGGATATTAGAGAGATATAAGGTTTTCGAGGGTAAGATGCAATGGTGACCTGCAGTGACAGGGGTCATCCCCTCTCCTACACAAGCAACAATTCCTCTTAAATCCCTTAACTGACTTTTACAGTATGCCCGGGAAGAGAAGCAGCTGGTACATTCTATGTTTTTCTTTTTCTCCCAGTCCAGTATGGACGAGTAACATTGTAAATATAGGAAATCCTTCAATCTGGCAACTCTGGCAGTGGCCACTAAAAGTAGCACCAAAGAAGGTGGTAGGGGTAGTGGCTAGCAGTCGTGTCGGACGACCTTCGAGGCCGACCACTTTCACACCACTTGCAGATTTAGCCCGCTTGTGATTATCGCCCCCATTGTGCTGCAGTAGAGCAGCTGTTGCATAATACATAGACAACGCGAATTCAGGGCAGATAACGGTATCGCCATGCTAATGTGCTGTATAAATTCCAATATACACACTATAGTTATAGATAACTTCCTATAATTTAGATAGTAATTTTGGTAGTCATTCTTTCAGTACATTTTGAATATATTTCAAATGATAAAAGAGAAAGTAACTCTCTTGTCTGTTTTGGTTAGTGATGAAAAACAGTGATGGTGATGGTAATGAAATGTGGCCCCAGTCCGTCTCCAAGTTAAAAACTATCTCTGTGCTGAATTTCATAACAATTGGCTCAGCCGTTTGGTAGTGAAAGTAACAAACGGGAAGATAGACGACGGGACGGGAAGAGACGTGGTTATTATGAACTTGACTTGTAACTTGGGCGTTATGAATAAATTATTTGTATTTGTATTTGATAAACAGACAGAGTTATTTTTGCCTTTATAATAGTAGTTCGGATTGTAGATTAGTATTTACCTCGACGAATATCAATGGTAAATATCGAACATAAGAACAGATGCAAGCATCTTCCAGAAAAGTTATTATAGATACAGTACTTAGGTACTATACAACGTACATATATAGCATACATAGTAGCCATGAAGTTTTTAACTATTTCCACATTGGGTTCGCAAAGCAAAACGAAAGCATTAGCCATGCAGTATAACTAAGTATATATGCAATAAAACTAGGTTATTTTCCACATAGCAACACAGGTCCTACAACTATGAGCAGTTTCAGATACCTAAATTATTATAAGTATAGGTAGTAAAAGTAAGTATGTTGAGCGCTAGGGCTCACCTGGATCACATACCTCATAGAATACTGAATGATAAGTCTATCATCCACACACTCCATGTTATTAGTAACACGGTCCCAAGTCTATTGATTTCCGGCATTAAGTTTCCGGCAGCCTAGTCGGGAGACCGTCTGACTTGCGATCCGCAGGTCCTTGCTTCCAATCACGCGGCACGCACCTCTGTCTTTTCAAAATTATGTGCGTATTGTTGATTGCCGCCAACTTTAAACGGTGAAGGAAAAACATTGTGAAGAAACCTACATGTCTGAGAGTTCTCAATGGTCTTGAAGATGTGTGAAGTCTGCCAACCCGCACCATGCCAGCGTGGTAAACTATGGCCTTACCCTTCTCACAATGAGAAGACGGCCTGCGCCCAGCAGTGCCAAACAAACAAAGCAGGTGTACAAATAGGGATGATAAAGTATATTTATTCATAAAAACCAGCTATAGTTCATCCATTAACTACAAGTATTAAGTAATAACTAGCATTTACTTTTCGACGACTTTTGACATCACATGGCAAGTTTCTTACAGACTATGGACCTTTCAATGGTTTTCCGATTTTTACCAAAATCTAGCTATTGAAATGTTATTATAGTTGATAGACTATTTTTTTCAAAATGGTGGCAAAATGAAATCAATCAGAGACGAGCGATTAATAGTTGAAATAGCAGCCTTGAGGCCCAAGGATGAGGGACGGACCTGTGGAGTTGGGCTAGATCTTCCCTCTTTGGCTGCAAGAGATGACATGACATAGAAACTTTCATAAATATTCAGATACCTACATATTTACATACACATTCAAGAACATTCAACCTTCGTTATTGGACAGTCTGTTAAAAACGAGCGGTGCACACCAGACCTGCAGGTACGTGAGGTGCGATATATTTTTTATCTAATATTTATTTTATCCATGCATCAAATATCAATATGATAAACCTACAAATAAATGATTCTCTTTTATTCCTATATGATAAAACGCTGGACAACATTTTATCGCGGTAAGTGCGTATACTCCAAGCTAGTAAGTGTGTACAATGTTTACATGTGTATATTGAAAAAAAAAGTTAATAACTCTTTATTTACCTGATAGACGCTATCTAGGTACCTACTTAAAAGTGATAGACATGGTAATATATATTTTATGGAATGGAAACGTGAGCAATTAACGTTGCGTAACGTCCACGCTGATCACTGTTATCAAATCTAAATTCTTTATTAATGCTATCCAATAAACTGACGTAGCTACCAGTCTACCACAAACAATATGCCCGATATAGACAGATGCAGACTAAGACCATCGCAGGCCTGGGGCGATAATATGAGGCTTCGCGGTACATTAAAATTAAAATATATCCACATACCTACTCCTACTGGGTTTTGACTCATGTTTTTGCAGTTTAGTGTATCTGGTGCATATCTAACATAGTGTTGGAGGGCGCCATAGTTGTATATAAGAATGATACTAAAAGAAGGGTGTATACATTTTATTGTTGGTAGAATCTAGGTATTCCAGGGGCAATATCGTTCCCCTAGGTTCTGCTTCGATTACAATATTTTTTATTTAAGATGGTACTCAACGTGCGCAGTTATCTCTCTCGCGCATCACACATTTTTTAAACATAATCTAGGTGAAATCGTTGGTTAGGGATATTAGAAAATTGAGACATGAATTTGTTTATTTAAAAGTTTTATTCAAGTCTTACTATTATATCTAAATTTATTTTAAATCGTCACTTATAATATATAATATGCAAATTACTTATATTGGCAACGGAATAGTGAATCATATATTTTCCTACTCCACAGCCAATTTAAAAGATATCAAAGAAAAACTTTTATTTTAAATATTTCTCATATCTGAGTAAACAAATTCAAATTTAACTTTTCTAATATCCCTACTCAATCATTTTATATGTTTGAAAATGTTGTGATACGCGAGAAAGATAGATGCGCGCTTTGAGTCGATCCTTAAAACATAAGCTTAACACACCGGGGTCTACGTGTTTAAAAGATTAAAATTATTGTTAAAGATAAGATATCGTTTATTGCAGAAACTGTGTACATAATATGGAAATTATATTAAATTTAGACCCAACAGCTTATCCTAACGGACGTGCAATATTTCTTTGTACAAATACAAGAAGAAAAGAAAATATTTATTTTGTTTATAAGCGGTTTATGAATAACTATGATCCACTTGTTGTTGAGCAATCTATTTGTTTACATATTAAATATAGCTTCCACATATCGCAAAAATAGCACGCGAGCGTAGCAAGCTAATATTTTTTGTCTTTCTATTTCTAATGAAATTGTTTTTCCTGATGGGAATAAGACACACATAAAATTACAAGGGATTTAGTAATAGAAGCAGCGGCTCGAGATGGGCCACTCCTCCTACCCTGTCCCCCCTTAGTCCACCACTGGATATAGATATGAACATCAATGTGTATTAATTCTGTTTGTGTAAGGCGTAAACTCAGGTTGTTTTCATTTATTCGTATACCCGAGAGCTCTTTACAATTTGTTTTGTATTCACGTCCAGCGGCTGAGCAAACTGTTGTAAAGACAATCGACGTAATTTTGTTATGGTCATAATTTATTATTTGAATTTCAAGACTGTTATTACTGGATTCATGTTTTACATTATTTTTATGTTAATAATAGCAGATTCACACGTGTGAACGATACCATTTAACGAGCGTAGCAAAGGAGTAAATGACTTATGATATCGACAAGTGATTGATTTAACTTAATTAATTAACTATTTATTTAACATAATCACTTTAGCTAAATTAATGAACTTAATTAATTAATTAAGTTTCCGGTATCCTAGTCGGGGGACCGTCTGACTTGCGATCCGCAGGCCCTGGGTTCGAATCCCGCGGCACGCACCTCTGTCTTTTCGGAGTTATGTGCGTATTGTTGATTGCCGCCAACTTCACGGTGAAGGAAAACATCGTGAGGAAACGTACATGTCTGAGAGTTCTCAATGATCTTGACTGACTTGCCAGCGTGGTAGACTATGGCCTTACCCTTCTCATAATGAGAAGATGGCCCGCGCTCAGCAGGACAGTTTGTACAAATAGGGCTGATAAAAAAAAATTATTAACTAGCCGAATAATTATTTACTTGTCTATTTATAAGTAGAATGACAAATCGACGAATGCTTAATTGTATAAGACAATAAAAATAATTACAATAATAATGTCACGAGACGGTCCCCACTTAAAATTTATGAATAAAGATTAAAAATATAAAATACTACGAAAATCGCAAAAATATTAAAATAAAACGTCAAATAAAAAGTTACTTTACATAAATCAGATGAGTAACAAACTACAATAGTTCGTGAACAATTTGAAAGTGATTATAAAAAAATCGTGATTATTATGTCATTTAGATAAACAAATAAAACAACTGTTAACTCTTTTCATCATTACACAACAATGGAGGGAAGGAAATTTATAACGGTAATTTAAATCTACATAGGTATTAGCGATGCAGACGCATCATTGATTAGCCAGGGCTGATTAAGCAAGACTTAACTCATACGAGAATACTCAAAAATTATAAAATAAAAACAGACAAAAGAACGTCAGAAAATTGTTGAACAAAATATTCACACTAGAGCTTGTTAAGAACTATTACAGTAACAGAAAATTTACGACAACAAAATCCTTATAGGTATACCTAGATTAGGACCGTGAGTTGAAGTCGCCAATAGGGCCGAAAGAACATGAGTGGCGACCACAAATGCAGTGCCCCTAACACAGTGGACGATTCGAAGGAAGCGGGAGGCCACTGATGGTATAAAACCGGTCATCAAGGAGGTCAGAGGTCATTGAGCTGGTGCCCAGATGTGGGCGTTTCATCATTAATAGCTTAACAAGATCCTTTTTAGGGATCAGTAGTCAATAAGGAACCCTTACAGTTTCGCTTGGTCCGTGTGCTTCCCGTACGTGGCTTATCTCAGATACCCTAATTAAATTATAGGTACCCTTAGGTATATTGTAATCACACAGACACAGTGGTCAAATAAAATCTTGAAAAAAAAGAATTTCCGTTTTTTTTTTATACAAGATAGATCTACGATTAACCACCAACTGACGGTGTGGCGAAGGATGGAGCTAGATTAAGGGATCCATTTGCGAGATATTTGTTAGTAATATGTGTCGTCGTCGTTCCCCCTCTGCCAGCTATACGTACGGTGTTGGATATATGAAAAAAAAACAGTAACAGCCACTGCTTTATTATCCTGGAAAATTAAAGGTTCCAAAGAGTTCACAACGCGAGAGAAACCGCGCTTAGTTTTGAATATCGAATGAAGGTTTAAATTCAGATCAGGAAATTATTACACAAACAATGCTCACGGCCTCTAAATAGTTTGAACATGATCGTTGAGTAACACTGTGAACTGTCAGATTCAAGTATAGACGAGCTAAAAGTGAAGGTTCCACTTTCGCTTACATTTCCTCAATGGACGCGCTAGCTCTTGACTTTTTATGAGATACCTGCAATAATCACTTTCTATGTCTTATGCCGAAACTTGGGATCCATGTACAGAATTGATTTAATACCATAGAGTGCTGATTATGTTTTTGTTAAGCCTCCAACGAACTTTTACGTAAATATAAGTAATTTCACTACAATTATTCTAAAGAATATGCATTTTTAACAGCGATTTTACGCATTCTTTCTCACAAAAAACGTATACTCAACAGCGTACTAAGCGTAACGAAGTCGTAAGTTAGACTGCGAAAACCGCTTTTCTGCTGTCGGGTATTTTGTTTTTCTTTTAATGTAGACACTTGTTGCGAGAGTTGTTTTTATTATTAGTATAATAATTATAGTATAGAAAACTGAAGCAACCGACTTCTCATGGATGCCATTGTCAGAACTGGACCAAATTGAAATGGGCCACACGGGAAGCACCAGCTTTCACTTAAAAAATGAATCATCAAAATCGGTTTACCCAGTCAAAAGTTCTGAGGTAACAACATAAAAAAATACAGTTGAATTGAGAATCTCCTCCTTTATTGAAGTCGGTTGAAAAGTATAGGCTATGACACTCAGGGAGTGAAGACAAATCTAACAACACTATTGTTACCATAACTTTTTCATATCAAGTGATTTTACAAATACAGTCCTAAATAATGTTCATTTAAATAAATTAGACAGTAGCTTTACGCATATTTTCTCACAAAAACCTACACTCAACAGCATATCAAGCATAAGTTACAGTACAAAAATCGATCTTATGTAGTCGGGTATTTTGTTTTTCTTTCAACATAGATGCTTGTTAACAAATTACTTCAGTAAGCATTTAATAGAAATTCATACCTACGTAGAAATTAATTAGCTGAAGCCAAAAAAACGTACCTATGTCACGTTTTTTGGCTTCATTCTCATTGTTAATATATGTAAGTACATATATCAAGATTTATCTTTTCGCACTTTGAATTTGTTAGATTTCAAAATATGAAGGATCGTTATTCTTCTTTATCTTCGAAATATTTTGAGCTATTTTTTGTAGTCGGGTATTTTTATAATAATTTTTAAGTAATACCTACCTGCGTCTCGAACCTTTATTAAATATAGGACTTTGAGCCGGCTTTTTGTGGTTGATGATGATGAATACCTACTTCATTAATTATAATCAATACCGCAATTTATACTTTATCAGATAAAACAATAAAAACTTGCTGTAACTTGATCGCGAGGCAAAAATGAGTCAAAAGTAAACTGATATCTGACAAAGTTATATACTTCAAAAGCGGCTATGAAAAGGCACGTCGATTTCATATCGTATTGTGTCGTGCGACAAAAGAATGGCAACACTTCAGCTACTTAAGGTAGAATTGGAAACAAGGAAAAGCAATATTGAATGTGAAGTCAAGAGAAGAGCGTCATAGTCTGGGCAGCGTTCGATAAACTCGGACGAGGCTTCTCGTCACCCATCAGAATCTCAGTGGCAGTGGACCGGTTACATATATCGCAGAGCCTGGAACTGATGGGATGGGCGAGATCTGGAGTGGAGACCACGTATCGGCAAATGTAGTGTAGGACGATAAGGACGTCCCGCAGAGTTAGCATGGAACGTCGGCGCAAATAGTATTTCCACAGTGTTATCCTCCTTTCAGAGGAAATAAAGTATATATTACCATTAGTCTAGTAAAAATAAATCCGTTTGTATGGAGCAGATCGCATTATTTGCAACTGGGGGGATTCTTTGAAATTATGATAGGATAATAACTAAAAATCATAGATCAACAATAATCCCCGATTTATAGACTAGCTGCGTTCCGCGGTTTCACTCGCGTAGTTATAAAAACGGTGATGACTATGACGATGATAAGTAGCTTATGTCCGCCTCCAGGTCCAAAGCTATCTCTGTACTAATTTTCATAACGATCGGTTCAGCCGTTTGAGCGTGTAAAGGTAACAAAGTTAGCATTTATAATATAATTATGAAATTGTGTCAAATGTATTTCAAAACACCAGTACATTCATTTAAATAACAATATACTTAGGTGTCTTTTATGTTGTCACAAATCTTATTTTTATTGCCGTAGTAATGTAGTCTACATTGACAACTGACATAACAACGCGGATAAAAACGGCTAATCTACCTTCCACGTTAGGCCAACTGAGATACGATGTAGACATGATATACGCAAGGCTCTCTAGAAATCTCTATGTATCTAATAGTAGGTTAAATTGGGCTGGTTGATGATAATGACGATTCTACATATTCTGTGATCACATTATTATTATTATTATTTTTTTATGCAGAAATAGGTTCGCGCTTGACCGCCAACTCGCCTGATGTTAAGCGACGTTGCGGTCTACGATGGAGCGCGCTTACTCAGAATAAACCAATTCACTCGCGATTTAAAGACAACCAGATTATATCTATCGGGAAAGAGCCACTCAGGAAGCGTATTCCACGTTCTAGCAGTCCGTACGATGAAAGTGGAACTAAAGCGTTTCGTTCGGGTTTTTGGGATATCCACCATGAAACGGTAACATAGCGATCAAATGCAAAGCCTTATTGTAAAAAACATAGGTTATAAATTTTCTTTACAAATACCTAAGTAGGTTCGAGGACTCAGAGTTGGTATTTAGTGCAATAAAAGTTTTTAAATAGCACAAATAAGTATTTCATGGGAAATAATATTTTTTCCGAAGTTAGAGAAAATCCAATAATTTTCTCCTCTCTGCTCACTACTTGAAAAAGCTATAGTTATTGGAAATATTTCTCTTTTCATCCGTTTTCATTGAATCGGGTTTTCAGTGAAATTCACAGAAGCTTTTACAAAAACAAGTATTTAAGCGATACAGTTCTGTAAAGCAATCCGTTAATCAACGAGTGCATTTAATAAAATTTCATTTTTGAGCACCGTGCATTGTTTGTTACATAAAGTTTTAAGCTGCCCAGCTGCCTTATCGGCTATAATTCATACCCACTTTACGTGTACGGAACCCCAAAAAGTTTTTTTCAAGGTTTTTTTCTACCACTTTCTCGGCATTATTAATATGTATATCTATACCAAATTACAGCTTTCTAGTACTTATAGTTATTAAGCAAAGCCGCGGACGGACAAACAGACAGAAAGTTAGACATGGCGATAAGGGTTCCTTGTTTACTACGGAACCCTAAAAACTGAAAAATCGACTGCAAATGCGCAATTTTGTTTTAAAAATCAAACTACTGAACCGATTTTAATACCCTTTCGGAAAAAAATAATTTTCTAAATAGGTCTAGGAGTCTTCGAGTAATCGGGGAACATACAGCATAAAAATAAAAGATTCCGACGAATTGAGAATCTCCTACTCTTTGAAGTCGGTAATTTAAATATGTGGCACCTAGTTTTAGATTATCAGAAAATTAAGAAACAATAAATACCTGTATTTATTTCGAGCAGGCAATTAATGTAATATGTAGTCGCAAACACGTATAGATGCCTTAGGGGACTTTCACAACAAAAACAAGGCATCAAGGCTGCTATTTTAATAATTAATAAATCGTGTATGAATGTCAAGCAAGCCTTCTATTTTAAATCTAAACCTGTTACTGGAGAAGAATTCATACACATTTTATATACCATTAAATTGACACTGACGGCCAGGGCCCTTATTCCTTATGACCATCGGCCGCGTAACGCGAATTTGACGTATTTGCCTCTACAATGAAAATTAGCCTTTGGCTTCTTAAACTTAAATGCTAATTTTCATTGTCAATGCACCCACGTCATGTTCACGTAACGCGGCCGATGGTCATACGGAATAAGGGCCCTGGCCGTCAAGGCTGCTTTTTCAATAGTAAATAGTCTTGCGATGATGGCTTTATTATTTTTAAAATCCAAGCTTGCTAATGGAACAATAATAATTGCTATTCACAAGATTGAAATAACAATCTTAACGCCTTTGTCGACTATAGCTCTACCAGTTCAATATGAAAGGTATGAAATACATGCATCCCCAATTATTATCACTATTTTTTTTTTCATTATACAAGATAATACTTCTGTATTTAGTATTATCCAAAAATTAAAAATAACAAATACTTGAATCTATTACGATGCAGCCGTAAACAGGTAGAGGCGCCTTAGGGCACTTTCACAACAGGTCGACTGTAGCCCGGTCCCCGTTCGTTCGTTGTGACAAACTTATGAATATGGAGGCTTGTACACTTATTATATCAGATCAGAAGTGGTAACTACTAGAGACCTGATTATATGCAACGTAAAAAGTGAGAAACATGCATGTAAATCGCTGAAAGTCTCAAAACCTTATTAATTGACCGAGTGAGCAAAGCGTCTCTGCATCAACTGGCCAAATTTTCTTTCGTCTGTCAATTGGTTTGTGAGTTTGTATTCGTACTCGCGTAAAGGGCGTAATTTTGAAGAAACTTGGCGTTTATGTTCTATGGATTATTGAAGTGAAAACTCGCGTCAGATCGTCAGATTAAAATTCGTAATACGAAAATTTGTAAGACGGACGTATTACTTTAGTCAGAAACCTATTCTAACGTTCTGCATTTAAAGTTCATTATTGTATGTACAAGTGTGTCCTTCTAGCATGACGTCATTATTTTAGTGAGAAACCTATTCTAACGTTCTGCACTTAAAGTTCATTATTGTATTTACAAGTTTGTCCTTCTAGCATGACGTCATTTCGTTGCGCCCAATGCTTATTTTCGACACATGCGTGTAAGACTCGTTAGCTCAGGAGGTTAGAGCACCGATATAAATTTCAATTTGTCCATCGGGAGGGCGGAGGTTCAAATCCTTCACGAGTCAGTCTTTTTAATTTATTTTTTAGTTTTCACTTCTACCGGCACTTCCGGAGCGCAACGCGTTGTTTTTTTTTGTCGTTGGCGATTTTTGATAGGATGGGTGGTTCCCATAAAAAGGAGGGAAGTTTATTGCAGCGCTTGTAACCAATTTTGATGATATTAGATAGGTAGGATAATGTACTCAATTATTACAACTTGTGGTAAAAATGAACAGAATTGGTCAAGTGGTTGTCGAGATATGACAACCAAATTGAGATTGCGTGTAGGTAACAGTGAGGGCGCGTGGATGTGATTGATGCATTTAGCGCTGAATAATTTTCATGATTTATAAAATTATTATTTGTTAACTGAGAGAGCAAAGCGAGCGAAGCATCTCTGCATCAACTGGCCAAATTTTTTTTCGTCTGTCAGTTTGTTTGTGAGTTAGAAGAAGAAAATATATTGAATCGATTAGCGAACAAAGATAAATAAAGAATAGCGTAATTAAACAGAACGTATACGACGAATATATTATTTATGCAATCCAATTAAGTATACATACTTAGTATACCACTCCCAGAATCGTCCAGCATTATTATGTATTAAAATTAAATTGATCTTTCAAGGTGCTTAAACTTATGGAAAAAAAAAATTATCCGTGAATTGACGTCTTAAAATTACTTAAAATTGCGAAATCGGCCAAAATTTTATATACGGCCTCCTAAGCCAACTTTATGAAGGTATTATGTACAGATGACCCAAGGTGAGCTGCAAATAAGCTCTCTCGCGAGGTCTACTGTTCGTAGAACTACTAGTTTTTGATAACCTATATCTATCTACCGATCCGAAATACATTTATTTGAATCTCATTTACCCGAATCCGTTTCAGACAACTGTCAGATTCCAGATGTTTAATGGAAACGAGTACCTATCTGATTCTATGAGTTTGTTATCATTGGGTTAGGTTCGTTATTATTTAATTATTAAACCTTATTATACCTTATAATATTTAATTATCAGATATATCAATTATTAGATTAGCTTCGTTACGTTTCGTTCAGCACTTTTCAGGTATGTGCTTATGGAAACAAAAAACAGCATCAATCAATCAATCAATAACCATATCAAGTATCACCATATAAAGTAATAAGACAATAAACAGATAATAAAATTGCATAAAAGGCGGTCTAATCGCTAAAAGCGATCTCTTCCAGATAACCTTGAGATGTGTTGGAAAAAGTATATATATATAAAGTTAGTGTTGATTCTAAAGATACTCGTAGACAACTCATATGTCTTTTTTAAATGTTGTAAAAATTAACATCATCATCATCATCTTAGAAAAGTCCGATGCTAGACATAGACCTCCTATATAAGTAGGTACAAAATTAAGTCCACTAGGTTGTCCTACAATGTGCTTGCTGATGTTTAGTCTCCAATCGATAACTTTTTGACCTCATCGGCCACCAATTCAACGGGCTAAGTGTGATCTATCTAGTCCTATCACAGGAAATTACATATACTCGTCATTGCATGGATATATTATGTACATACAATGGCTACTGGTTATGCATATTTTACTGTATGTTTTTGGTAGGTATAGATATATATTTACCGAACTATACTGTGAAATTGTTTGTTGCAATTAACTTTAACAGGATTGTTGGACTATCGTATTTTCACATAAAATGGGAAAAATCTGTTTTCTACATCTGAAAAATATATATTATATGTATAACAAATGAACCCTTATAGTTTCTCCATGTCCGTCTGTCTCTCTGTCCGCGGTAATGCTCAAAGACTATTTACTACTAGTAATAGAAAGCTTTAGTTTGGCATGGATTTGTATATTAGTTAAGCAAAGAAAAATATTATTTATAGAATTTCGATAAACTATTTCGAAAAAAAAAAATTTTGGTACACCTGTACACGTAAAGTGGGAATGAATATTTTTTTCTCATCTACCCCATCGTGTGGGGTATCGTTGGATAGATAATAAAAAAAATATTGAGGTGTGCGAAAACCATTTTTCTATTTAGCGATCCGTTTGCGAAATATTAACCTTTGAAGTGATAATTTTTATTAGAGTCACTGCCGGCTAAACGGTAGATAATTTGGAGATAAGAAAAAATTGTTGCTAGTAGCATATATGATGAAATTAAAAGGAAAACTATCACAGCAAGTAGGCTTTACAAGTTAACGAGTTATAGTCTATCAACTTGTAAAATGTAAAGAACTTAGAGAAGTAAAAAAAATATCTTGAAATTTTAATTTATAGTAACATAAGTAGGTATCCCATTTTAAATTCCCATAAATTATGATGTGCATCTACGGAACCCTACTTTGCGCGTGACACGACACGTACTTGGCCACTTATTTATATCATAGGAACTATGAAACGAAAACTATATATAACTCTAGAAAACTATATTATTCTTAACATTTATATTTCACATTTTGACTTCAAAGATTTAAAATGTAACTAGCTTTTTTTTTAATGGCAAAATTACATTTCTTTACAGAGAAAGCTTCCGTCTATCTGTGTTCATCCTTTTGATATGACATGGATTTAAGATCTGACACTTCTCGGCAGAAAATCGGCTTGAGCACAATAAGCACGTCAGAAAAGCCTCTAAGTAAAAGTAGTAAGACCGATGGTTCCGAGACGAAGCGAGACAATAAAGTATTTTTAATGTTATATAAAAGGTTACTGAAATTAAACAACTTTTAACATATTTATCGGGTATACTTTACGTAATTTACCTGACCTACTTTTTTAACAGAGTTATCGCGTATATTTTACATAATTATAAGACCTGATTTTCCAAACACTTTTCAGCGTCCGTGAAGTTTGAAAAGTTGTTTAATTTAAATGAGTAAAAATCGTGAAAACCTAAGAAATCATCGCATAAAAGGTTTTTTGAAAAGCTCAAGCCGATCTTGCGACGACTATATAGTTCTGTCACTTTTTAATTACAATGATGTTCATAAATCGCATTGCTATATTGAACGGAAATTGAATGGTAATTGTGAGCAAATTAGTGAGATATCTTACTAACAACAGATCTGTTATTAAGATAACAGAGCCGATGATACGGATCCGTTACGGTTTTCTCAAGTGGGTTGCCCAATTCATAGCTTCGAAGAGACATATTGTACCTATACGAAATTTTAATTGTTTACCCCTTGTTAAAATGTTTACATAACTAATATTTCCTTGTACAACAATAACCGCTACGGTCTGTGTCGGAACGATCTAAAAAAGTTAAAATATTACTTTCTTTTTCTTAAGCCATATCTGATCTGACAGATACTTTTATCTGTGGATTGAAATATTAGCCTTAAGTCATACAAACTACAGTCATGGTGTGCGCTGGCCATGAGCGAGTTTCAGTGAGCGAGGCGTCCACCTTCATATACGAATTTGGAATGTGTCAATTAAGCCTTTTCATTTGATACCCATCACGGCACCTTTAATTTTTTTTGTCTTCCAGAGGACGCCACATTGAAGTAAGTGTTACGTTCAATAATAAGAAGTCTGAATAAAACTTCAAAAACATTTTTTAATTTGTAGTAAGTAGGTGAATATTTAGTAATTTAATAAAAATAATTTTGCTTAGTACCCAATTTCAAAGTACTTACGTAAATCACATAACAATTTTTCATTAAATTTTATTTACGTACACCACCAATTTACATTTTTATAGCGACTAAGTCCACGTTTGATCACTAATTGAGTATTGGGAAACGACGATGTGGTCGAAGATGAAGCACGTAGACGTACTATATTTACTTAGGTACTTTATAGTCATTTTACTATTACAAAAATATTAAATACTAATAAAATTTATGAGGGGCAATAAAAATTAACTGATACCACTAGTTTATCACGGCTTATACTTTATATTCAAATTTACTCATTCAAGTGCTACTGATGGTAATTTTGTAAATTCAAAACATAATATTTAGCACATTTTCTTTATAAACTAGAGCTAAGTCCGTACCTAATGTTTTTCATAAGTTTGTTGTGTTTAATTGACTGTTAAGTAACGAATTGGAACGTAAGTATAGAACATCTGTATTTTCACGTTTAATCGAGTTTAATAACTATGTATGTTTATAGGTCTAATTATGTATGTATATACTTGACTAACATATACATTTTTACAATACCTTATTATGTTTGTCTAAATTTCGTTATATTATTTCTAGTAAGTTTTTATGCAACTGAGTGGAGAGACGAGTCGCTCATGTGATGGTATAGCTTATCTACAGCTTGATACTAACGGAAATACTCTGTGTGGTAATGAATTGCACTCGTTACAGAGATGTTATAAGTATGTTAATTGTCGTTATGCCCGGGAATTTCTATGGAGACAATGCCTTTCAATCCATTAACATAATAATGCTTGTACACTACTGTTGGGTGGTATATATTTTAAGTAATTAAATTAATATAATTTAAGGTTATACAAAAAACAAAAAACAAAAAGGTTATACAAATATTAAATAGGTATGAAACGTTTAATAAATGTTTGTTTGCTAAGTAGTAGGTAGAGCAATTATTTATTGTTAATACACGATCGAAGTAAAATAAAGTACCTAATAGCGATGAAAATAAATGAGCGCCATTACCAATCTATAGATAATATACCGCAGACATTTTAATATCAATGTTTATAAATTGCAGTACTTTAGATAAGATTTTTTTCCGGAAAAATCCTAATTGTTGATTATTTATGAAAATAATTCAGAAAATTTTAGATTTTAATATTTGATCTAATATTTTCTCCATACGTTTCAGGTTAATTATTAGTAAAACCATAAATCAATTTGAGCAATAAAATAAAAAAGTATAAGACATTATCTCAACCGCGAAAATGTCAAGGACAATTAGAAAAACCTGTTGAATACATTTAGGTCAATGTAAAATTATCAAAACTTTTCGATATTCATGCAATGCAAAAAAATAAAGATATGAACAACTTTTCAACTAAAAATTTTACACTGGAATTTGGGCAAAAATAGAAAAGAAACTGAGTACAATCTTAATTCTTATCATAGAGTTAATCTCTCCGCTTTAATAATATGAAAGCCTCAATGAATGGTCATTATACAAAGGTAAAGATCGCGAAAGGACCTTTCGCTATCAATACAAAAATGTATTTGTCAACCGAATCACGTAAATTAACAAAGAGTTCGCCTTTCACTCAGCGTTCGGAACTGACACGTAGTCTCGATTTTGTTTCGGAATAAAGTGTAGAATTAATTAAAATTAAATGTGGACTCACCCGGTAGCGTCTCCGTGTAGGGAGCCCTTCCTGTGGTAGATCACTCCATAGAACCAGCGATGTAATCCAGTTTTGTTAATAAACGAAAGTGTTTCGCGTAGTCGGCACACGTTCACTGGTAAATGCGTCGTGGCACGTGCACGCGCGTTTACGGCCAGGCGCTGAGTGACGGCGAGACACGCCTCCCACCCATGTAGCGGAAGCTGTCATGCCTTCAGGGTACAAAAGCCTCTAAGCCCACGTACTGAAAAGTCACGCACTGAAACAATGCATGTTTTGTGAGACTCGCTTCCTAATAATTCTAATTGGAACCAACCCATTTAAATATTAAGTAATAATTAGACATTTTAGAAAAATAGTATAATTATAGCTAAAAAAACGGAAACAACTGAAACACTATTATTATTAACGGGATATTTTCTGTGGTTCGCGTTAATTTTGAGCTCCTGATATTTCGGCACAGTTACATGCACCATGTTCACGAGCGACTGAAAATGCAGGTGGATGATATGGTTAAGAGCAAAATCAACGCGAACCACGGTAAATATCCCGTTAATAATAATAGTGTTTTAATGAATGACCGTGATAGTTAAAAAAAAATGAAATAACTGACTTCAAAACAATCAATTTTATTTTAAAAATCAAACTACTGAACCGACTTTGATGAAATTTTAATACGACCAATCTGAAAGTATATCCTTCAAAAATTTCAAATCGGTTAATGAATTATGCGGTAACAAACATACAAAAAAAAATGTGCTGTGCAGAATCAAACATAATATATCAAATTAAGACGTAAAATAACAAAAATAATTTTACTATACATGCTCCATTACGTAACAAAGCGACAGACATTACTTTCGCTATAATAAATAGATATATTTTATCGAGAATACATAAAGCTTTTATCATTTTACTCTGTATGGAAACACTAATAGGTTAAGCATGACGTCATATGGCATATCGGACTCTATATAAATACCTATTGATACTGTCGATACTTAGAAATGAAATCTGCAAGGCGTATACTCTCAAAGGTCCCGTCTCCCGGTATACTCTCAAAGGACCCGTCTCCCGGTATACTCTCAAAGGCTTGCTATTCCAAGACTCCTTTGATATCTCTCTCTCTCTCTTCTCTCCAGTATTGAAATCCTTTGGGAGGATATCAATACTTTGTGGCCTTCATCGAAGGGGGATGGAGTATTTATTTGAAACTTTGAACTTTGAAACTATTGTTTTTTTTTTCATTATTTTTGCAAGTGATAAGATTTTAATCGACTTCTAAAGAGAAGGATGTTTTCAATTCGGTTTCAATTTTTTAATGTTTTAAGTAACCCTCATAACTTTGTCATTTAAGAAATATTCTATTTATTTTAGTTTGAACGTGTCACTTAAAATTCTCCTTGAAATTTCATCAAAATCGGTTCAATAATTTGGTTTCTAAAACAAAATAACTGAAATTTAGGACTTTGAAGCTTGTTTTTTAATCTAGTAGGTATAATGATTTATTTTATTTTTAATCGTGCTGTGACGTCACTACGAAAGCTACGCTTCTACTAATCTCTTTGCATAACGTTATTTATCCGTTATGTTAATAAAACATCAAGACATTAATTAATTAATAATATAGGTACCATAATCACATACGCGGTATACTGTATGCGATTTACCGTAGAGTATAATACTTATAAAAAGTTAATAAAGTACATTTTTTTCAGTAAAGGGCGATTATTAATCAAAAGTATTAGTTTGTGACATTATAATTTTCCCCGCTAGAAAAAGCTTCAAAGTATAAAAATAGCATTAATCGCAAAAAATATTGATATAAGTTTCTTAAAATAATTCAAAGTTTATTTGCCTACTAGTAGTGGTTTGTTAGATTAGTTTTAGTTTTTAATCTATTATATATAGTAGTTTAATTATTATTTTTTGTATTATTATATAGTTAGTTTTACATATTGTTATTAATTTACGTATTTAAGTATATTACTGAATTATTTAAATAAGTTTCGAATAATAAAAGCATAAAATAAATTCTAAAGAAAAACTATATCCCATTATTTCCTATGAAAATTGGGCACGTAAGTTGACATACTAAATTACACATTTAACTCTAAAGTCTAATTTACAGTGCTGAATTTTACGCGTTACATAGACATAGTAGACAATAGTCTGAGAATAAAGGCCCCTTACATATTACTTAGTTTTCCGTACAGTACTCCAGTACTCCTACAGTATCTGTCTGATCACTGTATTGCTGCCGATATTTTGCTTTTATAATAATTTTAGGGTCTACTGAGTCCTAAGTTTTACCAACAAACATCACCGCCTTTCCAATCTCCCAATTTCATACATCCTTAGGTTATCTGGATGAGATTTATGTTAGCGATAAAACCGCCCTTTGTGCCATTCTCTTATGGAATAAACCGAATTCAAAGTACGCAATTAATTTACTTGGATAACATATTTTCCAGTTATTTTGTTATAAAAACCAAAGTACTAAACCAATTTTGATAAATGTATATGAGACCACCTCTAAAGTATGACCTAGCAAACAAAAAAAGATTTATCAAAATCAATTCATAATTGGCGAAGTACCTAATCACTGAATAAACATACAAGAAAAACATAGAGTCGAATTAAGAACTTCCTTCTTTTTAGAAATCAGTCAAAAATATGATTCATAGAATATTATAATAATTTCGAATGAAAGTATAAAATAAACACATAAAAACTACTTTCCCAATTGTCGCTAAACACGTAAAATTAAAAATTCCACAAATTAAGAACCTCCGTATTGCAGTCGATTAAATTTATTAAAGTCGATTAACAAAATTGCGTAGATAGCTACAAATCTCCAGACAAAACTTAGCAGTTTCCTAACTTTCCTAGGAACAAACACTCCTACAGTTTTTATAAAGGTCGGCCTGATTGCTTCAGCCTACTGCTTGTCACTATACATTATGGATAGCCGGTCCAGTAGACATGACCTATCAACACTTTCCCTAATATCTATGCATGACTCGATTGAAGAGAGGATACAAAAACACCCACTATTCTTTTTTCCTTATTTTAACACTAGCTGCAAACAGCGGTGTCACCCGCTATCCCATAGGATTTTTTCCGATAAAGAGAGGTAAAAACAGACAAACATACACACACACACCTACACACGCACGCACGTACGCACCAATAATTGTATTCCTTATATACGGCTATAAGTACCTACTGGTTTTCAAAGTTTAAGTTATTTGATCTGATGACCCTTGTGAAAAACAAGAGCAATACATAAACACGTACTGGAACCCAAAACAGATGTATATTTCCCGTCATGTAAAAATAACGCTGGTTTGTTCGTAAACGCGTTCTTTTTACGTGACAGGAAGTAGGTACTAGGTATACTTAGTAGCCCTTTCATATTTAGGGTTTGAAAAAAAAATGTCGGTTGTACAGTATTCATATTTATCATATTAACCCAAGTGGACAAAACAGAGGGTGTTTTTGGAATGTATGTATGTACCTATGTTTCTATTGTCTTACTGCCTATACGGCTTGACCATCTTTGATATTGTGCTAGATGTCGTTATATTATTTGTATTTACTTCTGGAGTGTCACAGGCTCCCTAATAATAAAAGTCTCACTGAAAAGAAAAACTATGATTTTACATTCTCATAGCTCCTTATGACAAATAGATGATTCTACAAGTATTATTTTAAAGAATGCTCAGTTAAACAAAATGTACATCAACTCTGCTATCAAGCTTTCTCATAAAAAACTTACACAGTATCGTATCAATCGTAAAGGGAAAGTAATGTAAGCGTAGTCGGGAATTTTACTTTTAATCCTCGATGAAAAAAGAGGGATGTATTAAGTTTAGCGTGTGTGTATTTGTGTCTGTCTTTGACATCATAGTTCTCAAACGGATAGGCCGAAATAAAAAAATAGGCCAAATTGCCAATTTTTTTATTGAAAGAGAATTTGATCGAGTTTTGGTATCCTTGTTTTATCAAAATCGTTTAAGCCTTTTTGTTTTTATGTAGGGGATTTTTTTTAATCTAAACATACTTGTCGTTCAGTTGATTCACGGTGTTATGATTTATTATAGGATTAATTTCGGAATACATTCCATGCAGAAACTACAGACTTTTAACAGAATGTATGAATGTAACAGCTGATTTTAATACATATTTTTATATTTCGTAATTTTTATGCTCTTTCAACGTTTTATCATATTGAATTTCTATTCTGCGTGAATCTTACATTTAGACTTAAACCGTCTTACTTATAAACGCTGACTAAGCTCATTTTAGTTAAACAGTGTTTTGTTCCGTTTTCGTGCGTGACAGTGCCTGTCTGACCTAAAGTGACAAGTCCTTATTCAGTGAATAAGATTACAACATGTGTTTATAAGTAAGACGGAGACTTAGACATCAGACGTTATTATTATACATACTTATATATTTCCAATAGTTATTTTAGTCTTTACACGCCTTACTAATTTTTCGTGACTGAATGAGTATGTTGAACCCTTAAAGTACGCTCCTTCGCAATTACACCCTAAATAAAATAATAACTTGTTGCACCCCCCTCCACCCTCCCACCGATGCTCAACAAGTGCCCCCCTCTCCCGTCCGCCCTACACCACCCGCCCACGATAGCTTGGGCGGAAAATAATCCCATCGGTCCAAACATCAAAACACGATAAACTTTTCATGTCTAAGGCTTGTTTACGTCATCTTTTATGTTAGGAATTTGCACTATGTTTGAGCTAATATAATACCTATGTTTTAACAGAATCTGTTCAACCGTTTTAAACTCCCGACTAATAAAAGGGGTGTTATAGGTTTGACGTGTGTATCTGTGTGTGGCATCGAAGCTCTTCAACGGATGGACCGATTTTGGTCTTATTTTTTTGTTTGAAAGAGGATTTCATCGCTCTAGCCTACGTTACATTAAAATCTGTTCAGCTGGCTTTTTTGTCGGGGATTTTGTGTTTTCTAAACTTGTTTATGTCGCATATTTAGATACAAACAAATGTGTAATTTGTCAGACGCTACGGGTCGTGTTAGATTGTTAAGATCATAATTTTCACCTGTCGGTACACACAAAATATAATCCGATTTCAACGATATTTTTTATATGGTTGTATGAAACCAATCGTGTCTCTTAGACTTCTACGTTTTGCCTTTTAATTTAAAAAAAAAAATTACTTAATAAATTTTTTACTTCGAATATATAAGAAAATTTGGAAAAAGCAAGCCTTATATGCATTCATGTTTTGTGGTTCGGAATCATCTCTCTCAAGAATATCTTTCTATGATATGAATCATTGGTTCCTAATTTCCTATTCATTGCCTAAAGCACAGTATCGTAAGCGATGCTATAATAACCCCTATTTCAATATTGCTGTCAGTTTCATAGATTGAAATATTTCAACATCTTAGCTTTTTTAATGTTAATTCTTGATATAAATACCTATCCAAAATCTATACATTAGGTATGTAATAATAAATACTGTTATTTACATAAGGATTTTTTTAAATTTAGATTAATTAGCTCATGTAGGTCACCTAGGCTCACCTACCTATATCGCAATTCATCGTGATTTTAATCTTTATTGAGGTTATTATCAGATAAATATTATTATATTATCGTTAATATCTACCCAGACATGTATTATAGTAGTTTACTTTGATCATTTTTATACAAAATATTATAACGGCAACACGTCAAAACAAAGAATTTTTTAAAATAAACACAAATGGAAGCGTTCCTAATAACGTTTATTGTCATAACAATAATTAATTTTTCATTTGTTGTCTTAGCTATTATACACTCGTGGATTGATGGAAAAAGCAAGGTAAGAGCCTGTCGAACAAAATTGATTTGTAATTTTTTACAGACTTTAAAAAAATCATTATTCTGCTAATTTTTCTATTGATTTTTTGTTTATATATATATATTCCATGATATCTTTTCTGGTTGTGATCCGAATTCAATGATTAATTCTTTTTCTTTATTCACAAAAATTCATCAATTTCGATTTAGCAATTTACTAGCCAACTCCAACTAGGTAACTACTTTACATGAAAATTTGGTTCAAACGCCTGGCTGATAGCAGTCTGATTTTAGACTTCCGTACCCAGTCTTTATCCCAGAAGTTATGACTTTAGTATATCGTTATCTTTGTGTGAAAAAGATATTTTGAAAGGTGGATAACTACTACGAAAGTGTGGCTGATTGGATGTTGATTCAGATTTATTAATAAACCACCTACTTGCTGTTAATCGATTTGTTATTTCTTTGTTTTAAAATTGCGAAAATGGTTGAAAATAAAGATATTTAATTAATTTTCTAATGGTTTTGATCATTTCTAAAACTTTTCATTTTTCAGCCTGACAACATGAGGTCGCCACGGTTGTCAGCGGCGTCAGCGATGCTGAACCGTCAACTCAACCCTCGACTAAGCTTGCAGCCACAGGTGACGATATTCGAGCTGATCCGCGTCAGCGCAGGCAGTTCCGCGTACGACAGCCAGATGGAGGGCATTCGAATGTCTGGTCAACAAGGACCCAGGGAGTCCAGAACTAGGACCAGGAGCGTTACCATTAATGAATAGACTTCATGTTAGTCGAAGGATTATTTTTAAATGATAACTTGAGGGAGCTTTCCTAGTATCTAGAATATATTTATAGGCACTTGTTGGAACTCATGGAAGCACTGAACAATATAGAAGCATATTTACTATTGGTACACACTCGAAAATTAATATCCTTCTTAGGCATGGGCAGTCATGTAAAACCATGTTTACGCAGTCTTTTAATATGATAAAAATAAACATACCTAACCTAGCCATAGAGATCGCTATGTACCTAGCTCGAGTTGTTATTGATTAACTAGGTAAAAAAAACCTGAGAGTAAAATGTGCTCTACTGAGGAGGTAAAGTGAATAAGTAATAACATTTCGTTTGTCGAAATTTCAAAGCTTCAAGAAGTAAATATAATAATACAAGTACGTCGTCTTTCTACTAATCCGAAAATAAGTCATACAATGGCAACCTTCATTACTATAGACAAGTAATCGTTTAAAAAACTAATACAACCGTTTTCAAAATACGCAATTCGTTTACTTGAATGACATACTTTACTCCTGCTTTTTGGAAGTCGGTTAAAAAGGTTAACATTGGCATAAATTCGAAATCACAAAAAAAACAGAAGTTTATTCCACAGACAAAAATGGTCGACCCGTAATGATTAGTACAATAACCTCCTATTGGCTTGGCTAAAATAATCTTGATGAGGCTGATATTGATTTTGACGGGCCTTGTGGCTCAGTTGGTAGTATGTCTACCTGCTAAGCTGTAGGTCGTGGGTTCGATCCCAACCCAGGGCAAACATTTGTTGTGTGATGAGCATGGATGTTTGTTCTGTGTCTGGGTGTTTCTATGTATCATATGTATACATTTAACAAAAAAAAGTATATATATATATGTATTCTATCAACCATCTAGTTCCATAGTACAAGCTTCGCTTAGTTTGGGCTAAATGACTTTGTTGTGTAAAATGACCCCAAATATTTTTTTATTTATTTATATATACCTACCGCACCATAGCCCTACTTTTTTTTCACATGAAATAGTTCTACGATTGACCACCACTCGCCTGATGGATAGCGACGCTGGAACCGAGGATGGAGATCATCCATGACGAGCTACAACATGTAGTCAAACAAAAAAGACGTTTAACAACAAACTCACAATAAAATATATTAAAATAATATCTCAGCTCGTTACATTATTGTTTTTACCCGACTCCGTAAGAAGGAGGGTTATGATTTTCAAGTGTATGTATGTGGGTATGTATGTATGATTCTATATGATCGCCTACAGCCTAAATGGCTTGACCGTTTTTGATTTTTTGCGAGGTGTCGTTAGATTCGTTTTCACTTTAGTGTCATATAGGCAACATTTTTTTGTAATAATAATAATACATCTCACGCAAAAATAATATAAAATAATTTTATTTTTGCGTGAGATGGTTTTACTAGATTTACTCTAAAGAATGAGCATTTCTAATTTTTTATAGCGATTTTATGCATACTTTCTCACAAAAAAACGTATATACACTCAACTCAACAGCATATCCGTAACGAAATCGTAAGTTAAACTGCAAAAACTGTTTTTCTGCAGTCGGGTATTTTGTTTTTCTTCCTCATCACGCCTATTCAGAAAAAGAAAAGTCTATTTCCCTCATAAGAGCGCGCGAAAAAAAAAAAATCAAGACTTTTATTTTTAAAAGTTCTATAGAAATACTACAAAAGTTCATCTTACGCCCTAGGGAGAATAAATAACTTTTAGATTCTTTGAATATTCATTATATTTATTTATACCTAAGTAGCCTAAGTAGCATTATAGAGTCAGCTCGAACTATCAAATCGTTTCGAGTGCCTGGAGAGCTGCGCATCGGTGGATGAGATCAATAACAGGTTTGTGGAAACTGTCCGTACGGTTGGCGTGAAGTTTTATAAACCCCACTGTACAAATAGACCGCAAAAGCTCTCGAGCCATACCCTTTACCTCATGGCTGAACGACGATCATTGCAACTGCAGTCATCCTGTGACGCCAAGTCATATAGGCGGCTCAATAGACTCATATCAAAGTCTGTTTGATGACTTCCAGCCTTAGACCACATCCACACGCTGCGGCAAGTGATACAGAAGACCGAAGAGTATAACTTGCCCCTTTGCTTAGCGTTTGTGGCCTATGAGAAAGCCTTTGATTCGATCGAGACCTGGGCGGTGCTTGAGGCCCTCCAACGATGCCGTATTGACTATCGGTATGTCGAAGTGCTGAAGTGTTGGTACAACAAGGCCACCATGTCGGTCCGAGTACAAGACCAGAATTCAGAGGCAATTCCATTAAAGAGAGGCGTGAGGCAAGGAGACGTTGTCTCTCCGAAACTGTTTACCGCAGGTTTGGAAGATGCCTATAAGCTTCTGGAATGGAAAGGGCTCGGCATCAATATTAACGGCGAGTACATCACTCACCTTCGGTTTGCCGACGATATAGTAGTCATAGCAGAGTCGATGGAAGACCTCAGTACGATGCTCGAAGACCTCGATAGAGTTTCCCAACGGGTGGGCCTCAAAATGAACATGGACAAAACGAAGGTTATGTCGAACGCCCATGTAGTGCCCACCCCAATATCTGTGGGTAACTCCACTCTTGAAGTTGTTGACGAATATGTCTACCTAGGACAAACAGTCCGATTAGGCAGGTCCAACTTTGCGAGAGAGGTCAATCGTCGTATCCAACTCGGCTGGGCAGCGTTCGGGAAACTTAAAAGCGTCTTCTCGTCCAATATACCCCAGTCCCTCAAGTCGAAAGTTTACGACCAGTGTGTGTTACCAGTGATGACTTTACGGCACTGAGACGTGGTCCCTAACTATGGGCCTTATAAGGAAGCTCAAGGTCACGCAACGAGCTATGGTGAGGGCTATGCTCGGAGTCACTCTACGAGATCGAATAAGGAATAAAGAGATACGTAGACGTACGAAAGTCACCGATATAGCACAGAGGATTAGCAAGTTGAAGTGGCAGTGGGCAGGCCACATAGCACGTAGAACTGATGGCCGACGGGGCCGAAAGGTTCTCGAGTGGAGACCACGCATCGGCAAGCGCAGCGTAGAAAGACCAGCCACGAGATGGGCAGATGACCTCATACTAGTGGCAGGAAGACGCTGGATGCAAGCCGCTTCCAATCGGTCTTTTTGGAAATCCATAGGGGAGGCCTATGTCCAGCAGTGGACTTTTTATGGCTGAGATGATGATGATACATAAGTAGTCCACTGCTGGCCATAGGTCTCCCCCGTGGACTTCCAAAAAGACCAATTGGAAGTGGTTAGTTTTATAAAATATTTTATTATACGAGGATTAGGATCGAGTATATATGGAATAATAGTTTTAAAAAACCGGAGAAGTGCGAGTCAGACTCGCCCACCGAGGGTTCCGTACAAACTAGTAAATAAAAGGGGGAAATCATTTTTTTTCCTTCTTATACCGAAAAATATACATCGTAAAAATATTTAAAAACCTGTTTTAACTAATGCTAATTGAGCTCTTTCATATGATACCACACATGATAAGGTTAATTCACTTAAACATTTCGACCCTCATTCCTTGCATAACGACACTATTTTTTTGTGATTAAATTAAAAATGTCCGGTTTTCGGATATTTTCCTATATGTGTACACTAACACAATACTTCTTGCCAAATTTCAGAGTTCTAGGTCAACGGGAAGTACCCCATAGGTTTCGATTCCGTTGTGAGTATCGAAATGTGCGTTTTGTACGACATATTCGGCTGTAACTTTTTTTACGAAAACTGAGAAATTTTATTTTTCTTTCTGCAGCAAGATACTATGGATCTGCGTATATGGTACGGTACCCTAAAAACTAAAAAAAACACGCTCAATCTATCAAATTATTGTATTGTCATCGGTCCTCAGATAAGTCTACACAAAGTTAACAAACAAATAATAATAAATGTTAGTGGACATTTCGCACAACACCATCTAGCCCAAACTAAGCAAAGCGTGTACTATGGAACTAGATGGCTGATAGAATACATATATACTTTTTTTTGTAAATATATACATATATATACATAGAAACACCCAGACACAGAACAAACATCCATGCTCATCACACAAATGTTTGCTCTGGATGGGGATCGAACCCACGACCTACAGGCTCAGCAGGCAGACATGCTACCAACTGAGCCACAAGGCCAGTCTATCTGAACGTTTGAAGTGGGTCAAAATCATGTTCAAGTTTCCGTTACATACTAACATACGTACATATGAAGCTAATAAAAGCGTGTTACAAAATTAACAAGTATACATTATGTTAGAAGAAAAACAACTGCATACCCGACTGCATAACAGCAATTTTTTTGTAGTTGTCTTATGTTTGCGTTACGATTGATATGCTGTTTCGTGTATGTTTACGCAAAAAAGTTTGCGCAAATCCTCTGCAAAATGTGTATTTAAATGAACATTAGGATGACTCTTCTAAAATCATTTAATTATTTGAAACAAGTTTGTAGAAGGTTCCGAAAAGGGCATTTTTTTATGTTGTATTATTCTTATTATAAAAATATTTTAATATTTATATTCATACTCATATATATTAGCAAGACACAAACCTTTTTCTTGTCCAGTCGGGTAAAATTGCTACCAACACAAGATTATACTATGAATTTAGGATTACGGAACTTAAATGGTCTACTAAAATAAATGAATAAAAAAATCGTTTGACTCATAATTAGTTTTGCTTAAAATTAGTAACACTTCATTTACAGGAAAAGAAAGAATCATAACTTGATAAAAAGTACTTATATTGATATGGCAAAAATAACTGTGATAAAAAGAAACTAAGATAATATGTAATATGTTATCAATTTAACGTGTTAGCGATTAGTTTCGTGTGACGTCATTGTTCGTGTACATTATTATCTACAAGAATATGACTGAATGAAAAAAAGGAGTACAATATGAAGTGTATATGTGAACAATGTAAGTTTTATCAAAATCTGTTCAGTAGTTTTCAAAATATGGACTAGTTTCATCGACGCAATTGAAACTGCGTACATGGCGGATTTGAACAAAAT
The DNA here is from genome assembly GCA_947563715.1 of Lycia hirtaria. Lineage (NCBI taxonomy): Eukaryota > Metazoa > Arthropoda > Insecta > Lepidoptera > Geometridae > Lycia > Lycia hirtaria. The sequence continues at coordinate 29,446,006 of OX387384.1, forward strand.
GTGGTAGGTTTAATACTCATACTATGTAAAAGGATCTGGCATACTTTATAATTATAATCCAAAAATTAGGTGTAACAATAGTAGTGAAGTGTGTTTGAAAATTAAACGAACTTATCGAGTGAAGTTCGGTGAATCAAATTTTTAGTTTCACGAAAATACGGAATATAATATGTGGTCTTGTATATTTTAGAACACCGCTCAGCATATAACTACTAAGTACATAAAACCTTAGCTCTATTTTCCTCAAATGAGAAGTGTTATTCTTGTTTCGAGAGTCCTTCAATATGAAGTAGCCGCAACGAATATAAATAACATCATGCTCGTTCAAACAAACATGGACACTTAACATAATTATCAGATTTTGACAGATTAGGCATTTTCCACAGCTCGTCTGTTAACCCCTGGGGGTACGCTCAACTTTTATAGCGATGCAAAAATGGCTCGCGCTCGTTTTATCTTGCTTTTTCGGTAATTAAGAGTATGGGACAAAAGTTCTAATGAGCTTACTTTAAATTGTGATATTTTAATAGTCTCTTCCACTTTTGTGTCACTTTTGAAAAAACAAGATATAAACGGGCGCGAACCAGCTTTGGATTACCTTCTATTATATAAAAGTTGAGCATAACACTGCTGGTCCAAGATCGGCACGTAGAACTGATGGCCGATGGGACCCAAAAGTTCTCAAGTGGACACCAGCACCACACACCGGCAAGCGCAGCGTGGGAAAACCAGCCACACGGTGGACAGAAGACCTCCCCTATGTCATACGAATGATCCTCCCCTAAGTCATTTTTTTTTCGTGGACGCCTGAATCTTACATTCTTGTACCCAGTGTCACTCTCACTACTATGACAATTCATAGGACACCTCACATGTCTAGCACATTACAGGCAACATGGCTCAGTGGTAGTACGTCTGCCTTCTGAGCTGTAGGTCGTAGATTCGATTCGACCAAAAATGTTTGCCCTGGGTTGTTTGTTCTTTGTCTGGGTGTTTATATGTATCATTTACAAAAAAGGATATATGTATTATATCAGCCATCTGGTTCCATAGTACAAGTTTTGCTTAGTTTGGGGCTAGATGGTGTTGTGTGAAAATATCCTACAATATTTATTTATTTATTTATCCACCCGTTTAGGCTGTAGAACATGCCAAAGATAGGTACTTCATACATATTAACATACATATATAAATACATACATAGGTACTCTCGATAAACATAACCCTCCCTCGGCAATCGGGTAAAAAAATAGATATTTGAAATATACTTAAAATATAACCTGATTACTGATAAATACGTGCTCGTCGTATGATTTACAGCGAGCATATCAGTGACGCTGTGATAAAAGATGCCCCGATACTAAATAAATACAGCAGCATATGACAATAGGCGAATGTCATCACGGAGCGTGAGACCTCGTGAGTTCCGCCACACAATCCAAAACAAGGGAAAGGAACGGAGAACTAAGCTACTGATAGACACGGACAATGCCAACGCTTCAATCTTATATTATACAAGGGGAACTATTTTTTTGAGCTGTTATTTAAATATTCGAGACGTTATTATGATCAGTTCAAAAACATATTGAGCAGTTATTTAATTTAATGGCGGTTGATTAATTATTGCGACAGTAAAACATGGACAGTAATAAAAAATCAATTAGTCGGTTATTTTATCATACAATGTAATTGAGCAGTCCAATAACTGAATGAGCGGTAAAAATGACGGAAAGTTATCTATGTATATAGGTATAAGCAATAATTTCTTCAGAGAGTTGTTTTTTTATTTTTTTTTATACAAATTTATAGATAATAATTTTTACCGCCCATTTAATTATTTTCCTGCTCAATTATATATTCACTGATCCATTTCATTATTTTTTATTACTCATTTTTGTTTACTTTACTGCTTAGTTTTAACTGGTGAACTAGTTATTAAACGTGCCATTTTTAATTTTTAACTTACCAAAACTGCTATTTACAACTGCCTCTTTAAATCAGTGCCATAAACAAGTAATCGTTTAAAAAAATTAAAAAAAACCGACATCAAAATACGCAATTCCTTTACCTGAATGACATATTATTCCAATTATTTTGTTATAAAAACCAAAATACTGGACCGATTTTGATAAAATTTCTATGGGACCACTTGGAAAGTAAATCCTTTCAAACAAAAAAAGAATACTTCAAATCGGTCCAGGTGTCTTCGAGTAATAGGGGAACACACATACTCGTAAATAAAATAAAAAGATTCCGAATTAAGAACCTCCTCGGTTAGAAAGCGAAAGTAGCTTTGTATACATAATTGTCTATCTATCTCTTTCTCAGCTCTATCTGTCATGTAATCGTTTTTATGATTGAACGGCTGCACGGATCATTAAAATATTTGGGATGTACAATTGGTAATTGGTATTTGGTATACAGATATCTGAATCCTTAGACAAGTGCAAACAATAGAGCAAAGGTAAATAGTCTTATTAAAAAGTTTTTACATATGTGTAAGTAAGTAGGTACAATCAATGTAAGAATCAGAAACCAACTAAAAGTTAAACAAAAATGTTTTTGCTGTGTTTATAATCGGCACCCGTTCCTTTCCAGGGCTCAACGTATAAAAACTTATATTTTTCTTCTTAATGATCAGGATTATTATAATTCATCCGCTTATCATTATTATGAGATAAGGACGAAGCTAACACCTGACGTTTCAAAATCGGTCTAGTTAGGCTACAGCACATACAATAGAAACTAAAAACATACAAGTACTAAAAGAAAACAAAATACCCAAGAGCAGAGAAGCGGTTTGTGCAGTTTAACTTACGATTTCGTTACGCTATTGAGTGTACGTTTTTTGTGAGAAAATTGCTGTAAAAGGTTATAAATTCTTTAGCGCATTCTTTAGAATAACTCTAGTAAAATCACTTATTTATTTAAAAAAAAAAGATTTTTTGCGAGTGACGTACTATTATTATTATTACAAAAAATATAGCCTATAATAATCAGAGAGTGAAGACGAATCTAACGACGCCTCGCACATCAAAAATTTTTTCAAAAAAAAATTTAACATTTCGTTACGCTATTGAGTGTACGTTTTTGTGAGAAAATTGCTGTAAAAGGTTATAAATTCTTTAGCGCATTCTTTAGAATAACTCTAGTAAAATCACTTATTTATTCTAAAAAAAAAGAATTTTTGCGAGTGTCATACTATTATTATTATTACATAAAATATAGCCTATAATAATCAGAGAGTGAAGACGAATCTAACGACGCCTCGCACATCAAAAACAATCAAGCCGATTAGGCAGTATAGTAGGAGGTAATATAGAAACAAACAATACATACATACCCACATACATACCTATATACATTCGAAAAACATAATCCTCCTTCTTACCTTCATTAAAATAACATTGTTTCTTTCTTCGACACTAGTTAAAAATCGTATTGCTTAATACATTATTCAACTGAACTAAGTAGATAGGAATGGAATTTCCGTTGATTTGTTTTAATAACAATTTCACAATTAGGTACATGAGATAGTAAAATGTACGAAATAAAAAGACTCACAAATAATTATATTTGGCATGATCATCATTACGTCACATTAAGTCTACTGCTGGACATATGTAGGTCGCCCATGGATTTCAAATAAGTTTGATTGTCGCCTAGCCTGAACCTAAGCTGTATGAGGTCGTCTGTCCACCTTGTGGCTGCACGTCCTACGCTGTGCCGATACGTGGTCTCCATTCGGCCCCATCGACCATCAGTTCTACCTGATATGTGCAAATACCTACAAGTCCCGTTGGATGTAGAAATTTTGAACTACCTACAGTGGACATGAAGATGTTACGGAGTTTCCTGAACACAGCCTTGCAGAGTTGGATTCGACGATTCCCTTCTTTCAAAGTTGAAATGTAACATATCTCAATAAAATTTAATTTATGCAAGTGGAGTAAGTAGGTAGGGTAGGTAGGTATGGTATGATTCAGTATGACTAATTGATTTCGCGTTATTTAAAAACAGTTTTCGCTTTGGTCCGCTGCCGAGATACGTAGATTTATTAATATAAAAACCATAAATGCAGCGTAAATATATAATGTATAAGAACCGAAAGTTGTTGAGCTCTGTATAAACAGCACTGGCGCAATCTATGGTTCGACTAATAACAGCCATTGCTAAAACATTTTTTTTTTGCGAGAGATACATTAATTGTTTTTTTATTAAAACGGACAAGTGCGAGTCATAATCGCCCACCGAGGGTTCCGTACAAACTAGATAAAAGAACTACCGGCCATTTATTACTATTACCATTGATAAAAGGGGAAAATTATGTTTTTTTTTACATTTTTGGTCATAATCCGAAAATTACACCAGTTTTAGGTTGTGCTAATGAAGCTCTTTCACTTGAAACCCCACATAATACGGTTAATTTAGCTTACTTTAAAATTTGAACCCTCAATCCTTGCATAAAGACCCTATTTTTTATTTTATTTTTTGATTAAATTAAAAATGTAGTTTTCGATGATTTTTTCTTTTATATGTACTATAAAATAATGTTTCATGCCAAATTTCGTAGTACTAGGTCAACGGGAAGTATTCTAGGTTTTGTTTCCTTTGTGAGTGTCGAAATATGTGGTTTTTTGCGACATATACGGCTGTAACTTGTTTTTGCAATAACTGAGAAGTTTTATTTTTTCACAGCTGCAAAGGTTTACAGATCTGCGTATGAGGGTCTAAAAATCCGACAAATTACGAAAATCGAGTCCGGCGAATCTCTTCGTGTAAAGATAGTCCCGGCCGTACGTACCCGCTCGCTCACATGGCGGGGGCACGGCCGTGCCCCCAGATATGGTTTTAATTTCAACTCGATACATCCACAGGTTCCCGAGATAGAAGGTCATGACAGACGGACAACAAAGTGATCCTATAAGGGTTCCGGTTTTTGAGGTACGGAACCCGAAAAATATAGTGATAAGATTATAACATTCAGGTGATAATGTCACTCAGACCAATATAACAACTCCTTATAATACATACCAGTCAAGCCGTTTAGGCCACAAGTGGTAATGTAGAAACATACATACTTACACACATACATGTATAAGAAAAACATTACCCTCCTTTCTACACAGTCGAGTAAAATCTGTCGCTTCTAACACTTCATAAGGCCAAGACAGTGACCGCGGCCGCGCGTTCGGTTTCGATAAAAAAATCAACACAACCGCTTGTTATGAGCAACGCTCAAGCAAGCAGTCGAGCAGTTTTGCTCCGACTTCGTCGCTGTGAAGTGTTTATACTGATTAAAACTAACTTTACGTGTTGACAAAAACGAAATAGACACGATGAGCTACGCTTTTCTGATAGTGGTGTCCGTTGCGATAACTTTGAAATTAATATTTTTAAGTTTTTCAATGTATTACACGATTAATTACATCGATGCTCCTGAGCCGAAGGTAAGTGTTGCGACAATGACATCAATGTCGAAATTTAGTTTTGCGCGGTTGGTATGACCCGCTTGTGAACGAAATTGTTTAATGTGTGTTGCGAAACAATTATGCGAAATTTATTTCTTATTGATATTGATAACGAATATGTACGTGCCTATATACTTATGTACGTTCCGCAGATTCTGATTTATTTATCTAATCGATATCATATCAGGCATGGCCATCTACTGATTTAATTTAATAGACATAAATAAGTATTACCTACATCTATCCAAAATAAGCATTTACCATAAGTAGGTACATATGTAAGACAATTTCGGTAATATACTTATAATTTTTTAGAATTGAATAAACTATAATCATCAAATTTACCTTTCCGCGAATTTGTCAATACAATGGAGGAAATTAATTTCTATCCCTAAACATGATTAGATTTCCATGATTGGAATAAATAGTATCATATTTCGTAATTGTTTTTCTAATGTTTAATTTCTAGATTAGTTTGCGTTCGGTCAACTTAACAAAAAATTAACTCAAAAGTAAGGGGTTCGTAAACGATCAACTTCTCAAACGATCAACGTTTCCGATTCCGTACCTCAAAAGGAAAAACGGAACCCTTATAGGATCACTTTGTTGTCAGGTCTGTCCGTCCGTCCGGGTCTCAAGGCCTGGGCAGCCCCAAAACCGCCCTAAACGCATTTTTGTTATATTGGACCCGGAGGGCGCTGTAGCATTTTTCAGTGTAATTAGCCCACAGGCTGCACGTGTAGAGCGATGTACAATAGGATTTAAATAGTGTGATCTTGACCTCATATGAGCATTGTGCAAACCTGCAGGCTATCATATTCGCTCGTACAGACAGAGCCCTCCTCTCTCGATCTATGTCCGCATGGTCTCTGAGATCAGTCGTGACTATATTAGGTATTTAAATTGATACATTACATATACATTATATAAATACGTCAAAACCATAATTAATTACAATGAATTCAAAATTATTTAAAATGTAAAAGTCAATAATAGTAAAATTAATAACCGTTGAACAAAGAAACAGATTGTCATATTAAAGTAATAAGTGAACAAACAAATTAAAACAATTAAATTAAATTAAAGCAATAGAACAAATTAAAACAATTATTGAAAGAAAAACTTCATACTTACCCGGCTGCAAAATAATCTTTTAGTTTTCATTCGTGTTCAAATGTACCTAATAGATACCTACCTATTACATTTTAACACTAAAAATCATTCCTACAACCAAAACATTACTGCCATCAGGCAGCCTAGCATACAATTTGTGCGTGTAGTAATTGTTCTTTGTGCCATTCATTGCTTGTCGGTTGCCGAAATGACATGTTGTCAATGAACTTATGTACTTACGTTATTTTCCGTGACACTCTCGGCTCGGAGACTGCTAGTTATTACTGTTATGATCCGCGAGCCAGCAATAGATTTGTGTAACCAATTTTCTCCCGAACAATATAACTTGTATAATGCTGCGAGTTGTATCATGGGGTCTCGTGAACGTCAGCACCGGCGCTGTGGGTTATTGAGCAGCAACAGCCTCCCAAACTTGTAGAAAAAAATAATGTTTTAAGTCATTTTCTCCCAATTGAAAGTTGGTTCAGATCAGGGCCGGATCATCCATTAGGCGGATTAGGCAACTGCCTAGGGGCCCCGCACCGACTAGGGGCCCACGGGGGCCTAGTCGATGCAGGCCACACACAAGGCCGTAGGCAGAGGGGGGGTTTTGGGTGTTCCACACTTTGGCTGGCCCACAGGATATTTCTGCGAAATATCCTGACCATTATTAAAAATCCTTCCTATCCTTTAAGTTATTTAATATCCTTTGTATTTTGAGCCATGTCAATACTGTGACAACATTAACAGCAAATTAGCATATGAATACCTAAAATTTGATTAAAAGTTTCACAAATTTGTGATTATTTCCTATTATTTTCAGCAGACTGTGTAAGAAGGAGGGTTATGATTTTCAAGTGTATGTATGTACGTATATGGGTATGTTTCTATATGATCGCCTACAAGCCTAAACGGCTTGACCGATTCTGATGTGCGAGGTGTCGTTAGATTCGTTAGAACTCCAACGAGCTTTTTCGTAATTAATGCTGAATGAATATAAATGAAAATAAACATTAACGGTTATAACCTTTATCTTTTCGGTATGAGACCCCTGGAAGAGAGCATCTATCACATTGCTCATTGCTCTGTTTGGAATAAGTACTATTATGGCACAAAATAATGTAATAAAGACAACAGTGCCCTCCATTCCACATTAGTTTTCTTTCTGATCAGCCTAAGCTTCCTGAATGTCTTCTGTTTTTTCGAATGGATATGGTTGTCTTCAAATCGCGAGTCAATAGGTTTCTCCATCGTAGTCCAAAACGGTCGCTTTATATCAGGCAAGTGGGCAGTCAATTGCAAGCCTATTATTGAATTGAAAATAAATAAAAACAAAACAAATGTTTTATACACAGAGCCAGTTTCTGGTGACCTAAGCTGGTTAAGAAAAATCTAGAAACATATAGTATGTGTGTCTATAAGGATAATACTAAATCCGGTTATGCACATACAAAGTGACTAAGTGCAATAAACCACGTTGGCCAAAATTATTAAACCGGTTACCTGCTAAACATCTTGCCAGGGGCTTGGCCATAGAGTCGGACAAAGTGAATTACCTAAGAATTGTAAGAGTAAGCGAATCTGCCGCGAATACATAATCTTGTCTTCATTGGCATGATAGCACAGAAGAGTTTAAATAGTACTAATAATAGTGTTTTCTATTCTAGGGGTGTTTAATACTGATATACTAGAGAAACATTCATCATCATTAACCTATAATTGGCCACTGCTTGGCATACGCCACCCTTTGTTTATGCCATTCACCTCAGTCCCTTGCTAATCGCCTCCATTCATAACTTATTGTTCTTGTGACATCATCAGACCATCTTGTTCTCGGTCGGCCCTGATTCCGCCAACCTGCACCCGTATTCACATTCTTTCGGATTCAAAATCGGGTCGGAAGCTGTATCTCTTTCTCTGTCATTCTTTATGGAAATGACAGAGACGGAGATATTATTTCCCACCCTTATTCCGAATCCGACAAGTTGTGAATAGCCCTACATGTCTGGACTACCACTCTGTTATTGCAGTACCCCATCTGCCATCACCACGTCTAGCCACATTATTACCTGCCCAACTCCATTTTAGTTCCGTCACCCTTCGTACGCTGTCTACCACTCTGGTGCGACGTCGTATTTCAATGTTCCACGCTCGATCTTGTTATTTGATGCCGAGCATGGCACGCGCCATAATATGGGTCTCTGCGCAATTCCAATTTTGTGCACAGACTTCTCCGTTAGCGTCCATGTCTCAGCTCCATAAATCATGGTGGGCAAGATGCATTGGTTGCAGAGACGGGTTTTCAGGCATTGGGGTATTTCTCTAGATCGAAGAAAGTCAGCAAGTTTCCCTAACGAAGCCCACCCGAGCTGAATTCTTCTATTGATCTCTTTAATTTGATGTTCGGTACTACGTAATATACGTAATCTTCAATTATTTCCAGCTGCTCATACTGCTCACCAATCATAATAGATAAATCTTGGGAGCTAGAAATATTCAACATCATTTCTGTTTTAGACATTCTTAGGCTTAAGGTATAAGTCCGCGGCACTTGCATAGTTTACGTTTAATGATTAAAAACGTGAATCAAACAAGATAACAACAAACCCAACAAAACTTTCATGAAATTTGCATCAAATGATAATTATTGTTCTCGTTTTTTTTTTTCTTTGGAAAAAATGACGCGGAAGATTGTTAATAATGGACTATTATAGAAATACTCGTTTGATTATTTTTGTTAAAACTGGCCTATGATTATTATTTTATTAGCAACGATATAATTATTAACAATCTTCACGATACGCTTCAGGAATATTTAGTTTTTTTCACACAGTTTCATAAAGGCGCTTATCGAAAAAGTATGAAGCAAAAAATAATAAAATTCATACCTATTATTCTTATGATAAAGTACTAAGCTCCGTTTGAAATTTTTCACGGCTAAGCGGCTGGAACGAACCACCTTTGAGGCCAAACGAAAAGAAGATTACGTAATAGGTAGGTACCTACGAAACGAAACTGAATTGTGAACGAAGTAGGAAGAATAAGGATCCCTGTATATACGATACTCTTTATAGGAAGATGACGAAAATGGTAAAAGGGACGAAGTCACTCTGAGCGAGCAGCAGCCAACATACTCTCAACTTTTATAGCGACGCAAAGTTCGCTCAGCGCTTTTTATCTTGCTTTTTCTGCAATTAAGAGAGTGACACAAAAGTTGAAGCAATTATTAAAAATAGCACAATTTAAAGGCTCATTTGAACTTTTGTCTCACTCTGCTGAACTGTTGTGTTTGTGACACTCTTAATTACAGATAAAATAAGATAAAAACGGCTGCTGAGCGAACTTTACATCGCTATAAGAGTTGAGAGTAGGAACCCCGTAGGAAGGACGTAGGTATGTATTATTGAATTAGGTTAGGTACTCTCTTATGGGTGTACATATGTGCTACAAGTGCTACATATTCGTATCTTCACGAGGAATCTTTAAGATCATAAACGTGAGACCGTCATAAACTTTACCGTCACGTCATTTAAGTTTCTCGGCCAAGACATCAGAGACAAAACGTCCTGAAGAAACCTTATGAATAGATCAAATTGTCAATATGAGTACCAGCTTGAAAACATCGAAGCAGACGAGAGTACCAACTAGACGATATCGAAGCGAGAATACGCTAGTCGAGGTCAGATTGTTTCGCAGGGAACTGCCACTTTCATATCTACGCGATACGGTAAAGGTTTTTGCGGCTTCAATTCAAAAACAACTAATCGAATTCCCGAAACGCAGATGGTAGAATAGAAAATTAGGTACTATTGTTCACAAATTGAAAACTTTGAGAAAAAAACAGTAATGGCCTATGTAAGTACCTATGTATCGAAAAACTATTGCTGCGCGTCGTGTCTAAGATGACTGCCTTTTGTATTCGACCCTTGATCCAACTATCTAGTTAGAACCTATTATTATTATTATAAAAAAAAATATAGTCACAGAAATATAGTCAGGGAGTGAAGACGAATCTAACGACACCTTGCACATCAAAATCGGTCGGCTGTATATCATATAGAAACATACATAAAACAAAACTCGAAACCCATAACCCTCCTTCTTACGCAGTCGGGTAATAATGACAGCGCCCTCTGTGCCACGTTAGTTCTCTATGCGAAAAGACTACATCTACATGTCCTTCACTCACGCATAAGTCCAGCTACATAATTATGAGTTTCTGTAACATTTTCCTTCATAGATCCTTAACGTAATCATAATTTTATAATAGGCTAAGCACTCTTTAGGGTGTCATGACATGTACTTATATGCATTTATTTTTGTTTCAGCCCGCTAACCAGACTAAACGGAGTGCCAAGTCACTGCTAATATCCTGGAAACAAATTCCCCGGATATTTCTTCCTCGCTCGCTCTACTGTCCAGAAGTTTCTACCAAGACTTATGTCAATAAATAAATGTTAATTGCGGGTAGCCACGAGACATGTCGCATACACAGAAACTAAGAAGCAGTCAGCGATTTGTATGTAGAAAAATAAAATACATTCAGAAGCTTGACATTTCAAACTTTGTTCCATAAAGGAAAGGTCATACATGTAATAAAAATGCATTGTTTGACTTGAATTGCGTTCTCTATGCAAAATAGGATCATGTTGTAAATTGTTATCCAATGGACCAAAGAGGGTAATCTTTTTCAGGTATAAATTACACCTGAAAAGATTACTCTCAAATAAGTGTGTATTTTTCTGGTTACTTTTTATAGCATAATCCGCTTGAGAAAATATTTAGTTTTTTTACCAAATTTTTGAAAAAAATAGCTTGACCTTCACTTAAATCAACCGTCAATGATTTAAGTGAAGGTCAAGCTATTTTTTTCAAAAATTTGGTAAAAAAACTAAATATTTTCTTTTGATAGTCATGATTATTTATCAAAGATACACTCGACTATTGTACTAGCGATAAGCCACAAGAACTGAGCACATTTCTATTATTTTACACCTAAACTGTTGGGGTTTTTTGTTTATATGTAAATTATACTCGTAGCATGTACACTTAATTGAACTCTACAACAGATTGGTCATACTATAAGATTAGACTTCGAATGCGACAGGTCTCGTGAGAACAAAAGGGACCTATCGATACAATATGTTAATGATGCCTAGATATTTGTATACATATATTGTACCATGTAGTACATAAGAATACACGTTTTACGTTACGTTTACTTATTGATAAATAATAAATAATTCTAATCTCTCTCTTAAGTGGATGTTGGCAGATAAAAAACTGACAATATTATACCCATAAAAATATATTGTACTCTAGTTCCTATAAATTATTTGTACATTTCACAGAATAAATCTTATTTTTCTCGGCTGATATTCATTGGTACATCTATTTCACTAGTACACTTTATCTGTAATATTCAACCAATTCATTTCTCTAGTGTAAGTAGCCCACTTCACCGTCTCTTTCTGAAGATCTAATCTCAATCTCTTTCTCTGATATTCGAGCGCCTTATTTACTATGAGCCTGTTAAACTGATGAACGTGAGGATGGTTCGTGTATTCCTCCACATCCATCCATTTGCATTCCTTCACTTCCCTGGCAGAAGGTATGAAGTTTTCTGACAAAGCCTTCATCATAAGCAGGACGTAAATGTCTGAATTTCCAAACATCATTTTGTGTGAATGCCTAACTGTTATTAGAGAAAGGAATTCCGTTTCAATGCCCGTCTCTTCTTTTACTTCTCTGATTGCAGCGTTAATTATATCTTCACCTGAAATTACGAAACAAATAAGAGTAAGTAATATAATTATTGGACAAGTCATAAGTAAAAAAACTGCGATCCGACTATGTCCTTTTTGCTTCGCAAAGTTGCTAGCGTATCAATACACAAGAAGTACAAGAAGTACGAAAAAGCGACATCAATTATTATGAACCTTGATAAACTTCAGCATTAAACAAATGCCTAAACAAAAATAATTTATTTTATCTAAGCGAGTCATATCTATTATTATATTTTATGATTATGATATTGTTCAAATGTAGTTTTGTTAATTTAATACGATCATTTTCTATACTCTTGACAAAGGTATTCCTAGCTTGAGGTAACAGCACTTTTTACCGGATTGCCGTGAGAGGGTAAAGTTTTTTAGAGCATACATATGTACGTATGTATAATTATGTCTTGCAGCAAATTTGAGGAATACGCCGTATTACAATCCGGAAAGACGGTAACAAAACTGCGATATTTTCTAATACATACGCTGTAATTCCGGATTGTATATATTATACGTATATATATATATATATATATATATATAATAGATAATGAGGGTAGATATGTGTGTGGGTACATATTTTCGCAGTTTGGTATTTTATTTTCTTTGAGTAATAATTGATAATCAAACGAACTTACCAAGTGAAGTTCGATGACAATTATGCGAGCAGATTTATTCGAAGCGATTTATTGTTTACATATTGTAGTTGCGCCCCAGCCTCTACCCTCGCACGGATTTTTTAGAGTGGTAAGTTTCTCTTTGGTAGTTTTTTTTTTTTTTTTTTTTTCTCTGTGGGTATTCATAGATAGTGTACTTATATTGCTATCTACCCACCATAGACATTCTCCTGAACTCTCGGTTGCTAGTTTGAAATCATTTTGTTTAGAGCTATTATATTCACATTTTATTTTATAGGGTTGGGTTTAAAAATTATGTTATTGTTTAAGTTTTAGGGAGGGTATGGATAAATCGCTTCGAATAAATCTGCTCGCATAATTGTCATCGAACTTCACTTGGTAAGTTCGTTTGATTATCAATTATGCTTCGCAGATTTATTCTTTGCGATTTATTGTTTACATATTGTAGATGTTTAGAGTAGATAAAATGTGAAATAAAATATAGATTGGAAATTATAATCAATATTTATTTGCTTGTACATCAATCTTAATCATAATTTATATATTATGTATAATTATGTTCTTAATCATCTGATACAACTAGAGGACAAAATAGTTGTTGCAAAAACATTTGGATCACTAATAATCTGTTTGTTATAGAACTTGGCAAAAACTGAAGAGGACTCAGTCCATCCCGCAGTTTTACGGATGACATCGATATTGACTCCAAGTCTATTAGCTTTGGATGTAGTTGCATGTCGTGTACTGTGTGCGCTATATATAGAGGTATCTATACCGCTTTTAAGTAGAATACTCTTTATCCAGTTCCCCAGTGTCTGTGATGACACTTTCGAATGTGGTTTTTTATAACTAATAAATAAACAATTTGTCTTCCGGAGTGTTTCTGTTTTATTGATATAAGCCTGCAAACATCTTGCCGGGCATATTTCAGGGCGATTATTGAAATAAGGTAACCTTAAAACTGGCTGAATAGAATTTGGTTTAGATGTTTTTATCAATTGCGGTATCATAATTATTATATCTTTAGAAGTATTTATCTTTATATCTTTTAATTTTATTAAGCCGAAAGTTTGAATACGATGCGCAGTTACCAAAGCCAACAGAGTTATAGTCTTTTTGGAAAGACTTTCCAAGTCGAGTTCAGTATTCGGCCATTGCTGTGCTAAATAATCCAGGACTATGCTTGGGTCCCATGTTAAATTATATTTCGGATTAGTGGGCCTCAACTTGAAAACTCCTTTCATAAAACGTTTTACTCTATCGTCGTCTAGGTTTCCTAGTAACAAAGATAAAGCGGACTTGTATGAGTTAATTGTACCAAATTTGGCACCTTTATTAAATATATCCGTTAGAAAATGCAATACTACTGGAACTGAGGCTGAATCATAATCGTAATTGTGGGAATTACAATAATTTATCCAAGTTTTTATACAACCATCATATTGTTTATAAGTCGAATCAGATAGTGACGATAACATAATTTCTACCGTACTAGAAGACAAGTATTTTTTCAATAAAGCTTCCCTGAAAGCTTCGCGGCTACTAGTTTCAGGCTTCGGTGAAGGTGGTGGCTTATCCTGAAAGGCGAAGTAAGTAAATTTATATCTGGTCCAAAATATATAGGTCTTGAGTCTATCAGCTTATGAAAAACAGGGAACTACGGTTGTGTTGGCCAGTATGGTACCACGACTATACCCTCTGCTTTCTCTTTAATGATTTTTTGTAAAAGTTTTGCAACTAAACAAAACGGTGGAAATGCGTAAAAGAACATATCTTTCCATGAAATTGTGAATGCGTCAATAGCCCATGCTTCTAGATCATTTTTCCAAGTTACGTACAAGGAGCACTTTGCGTTACATCTGCTAGCAAAAAGATCTATTTCGGGTAGTCCAAAATTATGTGTAATTTGATTGTATAAGTTCGACCGATACAAAACACGTCATCTAAATATATGACTGAAATCAGATGATGTGTTTTTCTTAGGAATTCCATTATCGGCTTAAGCAACTTTGTAAACACAAACGGCGCAGTGCATAAACCGAAAAACACAGACGACAGGAATTCATCAGGTTCATGTATGCAACGGGATATCGCATTAATATCTAACAACTTTTTTATACATTTGTCAAAATCTTTTCGTTCTAGTTCGGATTTTGGACATACCCTAGGCTTATCCGTTCTATAAGGTAATGATTTGAAAGGTATGGCATAACCTTGTATCCATGAAAGGATAGTTTTATCGTTAGTAATTTCGGCCCAATTATCAAGAAAATATTGGAGCCGGCCAGCGTATTGTACCTGGGAGTTGATTATCTCCGGTGCAAGGTCGATGACCTCGCTGCTTGCTAACGGTCGGTGGGCTGCCGTATATTGTTGCTCGACGATTGCCGTTGAGGGTAGCTGTTCGGCGCTCGTCGACTGTCGTTCGTCTTGTTCTCCATCTTGCGGTGTTGAGGTACATAGTTTAAACGGCCTTTATTATTATTTGTGGGCATTGCATTCGGACGTTGAAACTTGGGCTTTTGTGTATTTTTTAATGCGTCCCCCGATTGTTGAATTGTCTTAGCCACTTTGAGCTTTTCAGAAAGATTTTCTCCGAATAAAAACTTGTCTCTTTTCGATTCTATTAAAGCATCTCGTAGTTTTGTGTTAATTGCACTTATAATAAACCCTCTACGAGTTTTTGTATCAGAATGGTGGTTGTCGCAAAGAATGCGGCAAGCATCGCTAAGTGGTTTTAAAAGCTTTTGTTTCGATGTTTCATTTGCTAAAATTAGCTCTGTAACCTTTCCTAGAGCCGACAGTGCAACTCCCAGCTGTTTTTGCTTGTATGCAAGTGAACCATCCCGTTTTACTAAATTATCGGGCAGGGCCGCTTTTACTTCCGGGTTTAGAGCAGCCGGTAACAAGAGCTCACAGTTACTGGGAACTAAGTATTCCTTTAACAGGTTGTCCTTTACCTCCTTAGGTAGTCCCTTGGCCAGAATATCTTGCCATCTGCGAGACACGTCTTTATGAATAGGCGGGCCGAGAGGTGTTTCTGGCTTAGGTGCATCGCCAAGCAGCTGAAGGATTTCATCATCCAGTTCCAGCTCCTCTGCAGGTTTATTACCATCTGCCGATGTGGCAGGTTGTGGCGGCGGTGACGGATCGGGCCGTGGCGATGACACTGTGTCGGGCGGTTGTGACGCGTTATGTGGTGAAGGCAGCTGCGGCGAAGGGGGCTGCGGTGAGGGCGGCTGCGTAGACTGAAGGCGCGGCGATTCTGGATACGGCGAAGCTTCATCATAGTATTGAAATGTATCCGCCACTGGCGACTCGCAGTCTAACGCCTCCGCGTTGGGAGTATCCAGTGGTAAGTCTGCGAAAAAACCATAATTCTTTTTAGAATTATGTTATAAGCCGTGAGAGTAACAGCCCAAATTTAGCAGTACGCATCACTTTTACACGTGACAGAGGTAACCCAGATGTGGTATCTCGCATCACTTATAAATTTTTGATCAACTTTTCGTGACAGTAACAGCCCATTTATAGCAATACGCATCACTAAGCGATCAACATTTTTTTTAAATATGTCGGTAGATCTCAATTAAGACTTACTGTTTAAATTTTCTTCAGATTCTTCATGAGTCCTTTTTGACAACTTATTTTCTAGCTTTCTGATTTTTCTACGGATTTCTTCGTCACTTTTTTCTGATGTTCTTTTCTTTCCCATTTTGGCGAAAATAATTTTTCAGGAGACGTGCGAAAGGCTTGAGCACGGAACGCAGAATGATTTCAAACTAGCAACCGAGAGTTCAGGAGAATGTCTATGGTGGGTAGATAGCAATATAAGTACACTATCTATGAATACCCACAGAGAAAAAAAAAAAAAAAAAAAAACTACCAAAGAGAAACTTACCACTCTAAAAAATCCGTGCGAGGGTAGAGGCTGGGGCGCAACTACAATATGTAAACAATAAATCGCAAAGAATAAATCTGCGAAGCATAATATACGCAATATCAAGTACTAGATGCCTCAAGAAGCGCCTGACCCTTTTTAGGTAGACTCTGAAATCGGAATGCTTTGGCGGGACGACTTCTTGACCACGGTTCGGCATTGGTGTACTCGTATCTAGAGATAATTTCTAGGGCCGAGTGGCCCCTAAGATCTCTATACACGTAGATAAGTAACACAAAATCATGGGGCGGGCCACAGGCCATTCTGGTGTGGGCCTGGCCCACCCGGCTCGCTCTCATGTACACCCATTGGGTTCGGCATGATTGACCCCTTTCTAATAAAGCAACGGAGCTTAAGTAATATATAGAAATGGTACACTTTAGTTGAAGAATGTTTTTTTTGTCAAATCCCCCACATTTGACAAAAAATCATATCAATCGGGCCGGCCTAATTTCCATGATCTTTGTGTTTTTTGTTTGTATGCAAACTTTACAGTATACTGTTTCCCATTAAAATGAAATATCATACAATTTCAGAGCATGGTTTGTGAATGGACTATCTACAAGATATCTGTTCACTCTAGCCTTAAAAATTCCAAGATTAGTTCAAGAGTTCTCAGGAATCAAAGAAGGCGTCAGAGTTCCACTCCACTTCAAACTAAGTAATATAATTCTAACCACAAAGTAATTAATAATTATATACGCGTACATAATAATATTTATTTTTTTATTTTATGTTAGTTTATTAATGATATACTGACATTTACACATATTACATATATAATTTTATGGAATTTAATCTAACTAATTTATTTTACAACTATAAAAAAGGTAATAACTTTACCAATTTATTAAAACAGAGTAAATTGCTGACCAACGCAATATGTTTGTTCTAACAATGTCTCCGGAGGATGTGCCGGAGGAAATATAGACGGAACTACAAAAAAATTATTAAGTAATATAAATAATAATTGAGATAGAATTCAATTTTACTTACCCCTTTCAACATATCCTCCAGGAAGTTTCCAATGTGGGTACTCATAGTGCCTCTCTGATATAGCCAGTAACTGTTTGTTGGCGTTGAACACCAACGCCCCAACCCCCAGGTTGGTGTGAGATGCTGGAGGAAGGTTCGGCTCACAGTCTTCAGGTAACCATTTGTACATCATCACGAAATCCTCTCTGGCATGATGAAAATTAAAGCCTTTCTAAGGATACCAATTTTTTATTTAGTTGCTATGTAAATTGTACCTATTTATGCATTATTTAATTGTATGCAATTACATTAAAAGGGCAAAGTATCCAAACAGTAATGTATAATGTCCAAACAGTACACTTTTTTTGTACTTAATACTTATGATACATAGAAACACCCAGACACAGAATAAATATCCATCTTATCACATGTGATGAGCATGGATATTTGTCTTATTTGGCCTGGGTGGGGAACGAACCGACGACCTTCGACCTGCTTAGCAGGCAAACATACTACCACCTGAGCTACGAGGCCAGTCATGGTGTTTGCACACCCCTAATGTTTTTTGATTACCTAACCAACGATACTCGACACGATGTGATAGATGAGAAAAAATAATTCATCCCCACTTTGCGTGTATGTACGGGAGTTACGCCTTTTCTTTTTTCAAATAATATTTTAAGACTTTCTCGGGATTACTAATATGCATATCAATGCCAAATTACAGATTTCTAGTACGAATTGTCTCTGATCAAAGCCACGGACGGGCAGATAAACAGACAGACGGACATGGCAAAACTGTAAGTGTTGTAAGAAAAAGTATCAAAATTCCAAAAATATTCTAAAATATTTGTTCAGTTACATACATTGAAGTCATTATACAATTATATTAATATATATTTGTCAAAAGAAATAGACACCACCATGAGTTTCAGCTACCAAATTTCATCATGGTCTATTAGTCAGTAAATTGTGAAGAATTAATAAACAGAGAAAGAGTTGGTCTAAAATAGTCTTGTACTAAAGTGCAATTTCTATACTGAATAAAACAAGTGTTTATATTAAATCAAAAATACCTATATTAAAATAAAAACAAGATACCCGACTGCAGAAAATAGGCTTTTAAAATTTTACTTACGATTTCATTACGCTTGATAGGCTGTTGAGTGTACGTTTTTTGTGAGAAAGTATGCGTAAAATCCCTCCAAATTTTATAAATGCGTATTCTTTAGAATTATTCTAGTCAAATCACTTGTTTATTACGAAAAACTTCGTTGAAGGTTACAAAAATGCTGTATTTTATTTTTATGAGATGTATTATTATTAATCCAAAAAAATAGTTTATGATACTCAAGGAATGAAGACAAATCAAACGACACCTTTCACATCAAAATCTGGTCTTGCCGTTTAGAATAGCAGGTAATGTATACATTTATACATACTTACACATATATCCAGATACATATGTACACTCGAAAAACATAACACTCCTTGTTGCGTAGTCGGGTAAAAAAATTGCTTTCACAAAATTAAATTGTATAAAACCTGTAATCTTACATGAGCCAAAAGTGGAACACAGGCAGCATCCTTTATATTGACTTTGAACCAAATACATCTATTCCCTTCATTCTTCCATTTGTTTAATGAATCTGAAATTGTAATCAAGCAAATATTTAACTAGGACAGGTTTATGTGTGGCTACGAATTTTCCTGATAATAATTCAAGTAGGACTAACTAAGGCCACTAATAGGAGATAACTTAAGCCAATTCTATGATACACTAAAGTACGGACGCCGAGCAGGAAGAATTTCGTACTTTGACCTGATTACCTCAGGTGCCCCCGGCACCTGTGCGAGCGCGATAACAACATAATTACGCGGGAGTGACGTGAATTCAAATGAAGGAAGTAGTGGCTTTGCGTTGTATGTCGGTAAATTATTATTTATTACAATTGTACGAGTATCATTTAATTCTAATCCACGCATCATGTACCAAATGTTTCTTTTTGCGGTCGGGGTCACTAGGATTTCATATAATACTCTCCGTTTCATACAATTGAATGAACTCCAACACTTTTTCGTTACTCCACTGCATGATGTACCAAAAAACTCAAGCACGTTCGTCCCGCATCAATGTCTGGACGACACTGAAGTGACGTAGGTGTAGCCACCCAAGCGAATATATTGTCGCTACAAATCCCTTTGATGCGCGCCAGTTTACCGACAGTGCCCCGATAATACATCGTCTTCGCCCGAATACTACGCGTTGCAACGATCTACCAGGCCACACTCATCACGTTAATATGAATATTCGCCGTAGCCCGCTAATGAAGCCCCAGCATGAGTGTGACACAGAATTATTTATTTTATTTTCATACAGGCAGTATGGACAGTCGGGTTAGTGCATGGTAAAGGTTGGTTCACACATATCTGTGACGACTCAGTTCCAGCACCGTACTGCAACTATTATCATTTTTTCATACATTTTCTGTGAAGGTCATTGAGAGCAATGAGTCATCACTTATACAGAGATGTCTGAATGTATTCACAGAGAAGGGATGAAAGAATAATTGTCATGGTGACAGTACTGTGCCGGAACTCTGACTTCACTGATATGTGTGAGCCAACCTTCAGGTAGTGTTGGTTTATTGCAGTGTTATCGGTTTATGTTTGTCTGTAATAATATGACAAATCAACATAATAATGGAGTGCATATAGAGATAATTTGACACTTACTTACTCTGTACTTACCTGACTGTGTCTATACTGAATCAACTTATCAACTGAGTTTGGTTGTTAAGTTGATTAATATGAAGTCGGGACTTCCAGCCCGGGCTACCTCCTACTAATTCAACAGATCAGTTGAACTAGTATTACTTTATAGAATATCTATATGAATAGTTCAACTAAAAATTATAGCCAGACAGAAAAGAATATATTTTAGAAAAAAATTGGCCTATTATTAAACATACCATACTATAATTTTCAAAATTGCTGCACAACATAATTTTTAGTTTGAAAATTGACTTAACTTAGATCTAAAAAAGTTAAATATGCACTGCAAAATCATTTAATAATAATAATTGTTTAACAAATCAAATATAGACACATACCTTCTAATTTCTCCACAAACACTTCTTGGCTGCAGTTCTCTTTTATGGTGTCCACGGTGATCCCTTTGTATCTATCTATATCGCCATTGAAGGTTTTTTGATAAATTACACTTGAATATTTAGAGAGTGAACCAATTCTGGAAACATGCAATATTCAGGGATAAGTAATTTATAAGTCTAACTAACCATTCTTGTCTTAAAGTTAATGAACAGTGACAAAAAAAAAGCTCCAATATTCGAAATTATCAGTCACCCATGTCATGATCATAATCACGGTCACCATAATCATATTCATTATTACTCATTTTAAAACACAAAATGGTTGACAAAACTATAAGTATGCTTGTATATTATAACCTTTAAAATCGAAATAGCTACTCATGTATAGCATCAACAGGCACATTTCTATCTGTTACAAAATGTGATGAAGACTGGAAATTTGAATGTAGATTGTATGTCTGTTGCTTTCCAGTCATTCCAGAACAGTGTGGTAAGACATTGTATGATCAATTAAAATGTGAAGGTAAACTACAGATGCTAACATAGCTTACAATGCGTAAAATTAACATGTTTAAAGTACTTTTGTTGTTAGTGAAGGATACTAAAAATTATAACCTAAAAAGTAGCTCTATATTACATGCCTTAATGATTGGGATGAAATATAGAGAATGTTATAAGTAGGGAGTTATAATGTAGAACTGCTCTCTTAGATTATAAATTATACTTAGTGTAATTTAAAATAGGCACTACTTACATTTATAAGTCAAGTAAGTACTAGTAGTTTTCTACATTATTGAATGTAGAAAATGCCATAGTAAAAGGAATTTATAATGATGACTTCATCAACCTCCTATACATATGCGTTTCACTCAAGAGTAAATATTATCCCTCTCAAACCCAGTACCAAAACATTAATATTTTAATAAGTGTGTGACTGTACCGAAACAATAATAATTTGTATGTAGAAGTTTACACTTTTTTAACTAACTTCTACAACAACTTACAAATTTATTTACAGTTTATGGCAGCAAATTTCTAATATTTACCAATTTCATATTTCAAAATATAAGGTTGCAGCAAATATCAGGTAAGGAATCGGGGAAATCTGCTCCAGGTAGAATCCTCACAAGATTACTTTTATCACTTCGGAACACTAGAAGGAATTCTTACGAGATTTGGCACGTCGTCTCAGCTGGAGAGGATCGTAACTATATGCTCCATCCAGAATCCTTATTCCACCACTTAGATACCACTTTATCTAATACTATAACTTCTGAATTATGGTGCGGCTAATTGTGTGACATTGCTGGCCAATTATGAGTAATTAACCCCTGTTTTTTGGCATTGTCACAATAAATTTTTCAGTAATATGAGAGGTGAGGATTACAATGAATATAGGAGTCACATTTTGTTTTTATAGACAACGAAAATGCACGAATTTTCTTACCCACTCCAGAAGCTATCGTTACGATGACAGTATTTGCCTAGGACATTGCGGTAAACCAAATATTTTAGGTTTTGCATATTTTTATTTCTTTTCAACACAGTTGAACTATTTATAGTTTTATACTGTATAATTATTGTATTCCTTGTTCATAGCACTGAGTTAACTGTTCGTTTTCATCAAGCAAGACTCAGATTTTCACGACCCATTCAAGTTTCTACAAAAACAAACAAAAGTGTTGCCACACTTGCCTTGCCAGATCGAAATTGTGAAAATACAGTAGACGTAGCGCTAGATTTACAAGAAAAATACAGCAAATCTAAAATAGATGCAGCGTAATTTACTGTAGAATTATATTGTCAGTTAGTCGGTAGTTAAATCGTCTCACGTATTAACGACTAAATTACAAGTTTAGTATTTATTCATATTTGCTCTATTTACGTAACTACATAAGTAAAAAAAAACTGCTACTATTAACTGTGTAAAATTTTATGCTACAACCTAGTAAGTACGTCTTAATATAAAATTTTACATTATATTTTACATAGCATCACTTATTCGCCGTATTTAGTAAGATTTTCGTACATATAGCTTATTCGTGTAATTTGTAATCTTTGTATGTCAACGTGTATGTTTATGTTCTCACTAGACTGCACGCTGCCATCGCATTATGAATGAAATGTTGCTTAGTTCGAATATTATTCCGATGTTTGACAGTGAAAACCAAGGGAAAGATTCAATCGCGTTAAAAATTTTGAAAGCATTTATTAATCGTGTTAATTTTTTACAACATACATCAAATATTGTTGGTAGAAAAAATAAGTACAGTGACTTTATAAACTGTATTTTTTTAAATACAGTGTCCAGCAGATGGCGCAAAAATACAGCCTGCCCCCCGTATTCTGAACCCATTCGGTTTCGGAATCGATTCGATTTGTATATCTCCGTCTCTGTCATTCTCTATGGAAATGACAGAGGCAGAGATATACAAATCGAATCGATTCCGAAACCAAATGGTTTCAGAATACGGGGGCTGTTGTAATTACAGTGCATCTGGCAGCACTGCAGACCAGTAAGAGGATCTCAGTTTTGGCGGGAACGTCATAGTAACATGTTGTCGCTTTGTTTTATTTTCCTAAACTTGTGTTATTTTGAATATTAATACGATAAAAATGGTGGTGTTTTATTCATTAAGTGTTCGATCAAGTGCATGAGTCTTGGCAAGTGAAATGAAGCAGTGAAACGTGTCATTTAACGTTATTGGCAAAACTCCATAGAAGCTTCTAGTAAAGTCGCCATCACTTTACTAAGGACTCACTAACGTGTTAAAAAGAACTTTTTATTATTTCGACTGAAGGACTTTGTTTCCATGGTCAAGAAAAAATTACAACAAGTAAGAGGATTTTGAACGCACGTGTCACCCCCGCTCTACACTTGTGCCGTGAACGTCCGCGAGCGTGAACATAAGTGTGGAGGGTTTTCACGGCGTTCGCGGCCGTTCACGCCTGTTCCCCGATCGAAGT
Source organism: Lycia hirtaria (assembly GCA_947563715.1). Classification (NCBI taxonomy): domain Eukaryota; kingdom Metazoa; phylum Arthropoda; class Insecta; order Lepidoptera; family Geometridae; genus Lycia; species Lycia hirtaria. Next base: position 29,470,003 of record OX387384.1, read on the forward strand.
CGGTATTTTGTCCCGCGACAAAGGGTTCGCGGCAGTTCGCGCCTCGTTCACGCGCGCACCTCCACATTCACGGCACCGTGCCAGTTTGCTCCTGACTATTGATGGGCACGGACGTGTAATGCGAGCTAAATGGTAGCGCATCGGATTAATATAAGTTGAGATAGTGAATTATAAATTCGCTTTTTGAAATATTTTCACGCTGAACGTATACTGTGGGACTCGAAGCATCCACATCATAATAATAAAAGTAAAATTATGACGCCTGGAGGAGTAGTTTTCAAATTAATATCGATCGGTTACGATATATTTCAGTCATCCATCATTTCCTTTTTCTCCAACGCTTTCGAACGATTTTCTTATTTTATAGGTGTAAATAGTTTAAATTTAACGTGGTTAAATAGGTGTAAATGGTGTAAATTAGTAACGCAGCAGCAGTTTCGACGTCCGTTTCACGGCAGGTTTCACGGCACAAATGAGTGACCTCCGTGAATGTGGAGGGTGCGCCTCTGCCGCGCCGTGAATTCACGGTACAAGTGTAGAGCCGCGGTCAGGGAGAAGGAAGTTGACAAAAATGACAGGAATTGGAGTGGCTTCTCGGCTGGAGTGCTGCGACACAAATTTTTTTTAGGGACTCTGAACACTTGTGAGTTTTTTGGTACATCGCAGCGCGACTATTGAGTTTTATTTAATATCGATAAAACATTTGTTCTATCTTACCGTTTTAAGCAATATTTCTTAGTCTTATTTAATTTTACTACGTAAAAATATTGTAAACAAAAAAAGTCAGCGTATTTTCTTTAATTGTGGGTAACATTGACAATGGAGTTTCAGTTAATTATACACCTAATATTGCATTAATAATCTGAATTATTTCACTTCTATGTCTGAAATAGATGTTTTAAGCAATATAATGTGGTCGAAGATGGTAAGCATACATAACACGGAATAAGAATTGGCTCTCAAGTAGGTGATTTATAGTCATGGCATCGTTAGGTGACAATAGCTTTTCCACTTGAGATTATAACTCTTAAGTGGAAAAGGTATCGTCAAACACCTAGGCTGTATAACTAATACTCAAACACCATAAGTCATTTCCTAATGATATTTTTCCTACACGGAAGATTAGCTGTTTATTTTTCAAACGGTGCTTTCCAATATAAAAGTTGAATGCACAACCAACTGCGCTGACGTTGCTTCACTTTAGCACTTTCTACATTTCTAGGGCGTCGTTATCAAGTCTTAAAATAAATTTTACTAATTTATTGGCGTAATTAAAATATATCTTGAAAACACTTTCGATGGGAATAGAGTAATTACAAGGGTACCTCCTTGTAATTCCTCTACACGTAAAGTAGGGATGATTTTTTTCTCGTACACTCCTTGGTGTTGGCTGTAATCGGATAGGTAATTCAAAAATATATTATTAAATTTAGTATTCCATATTTGTCTTCGTCTCTTTTGCAAAATATTAGGCTTTAAAATGATTTTTTTTATTAGGGTCAAGTGTCTCTCCCACTCTTCCAGCTAAATGGTTCTTGTCGAAAAGGTATGCCGAAAAAATCCAGCAATTAATTTCCCTAACGAAATTGTAAGGAAACATATCACAAGTAAGTAGGTTTTACAAGTTAACGAGTAATAGTCGATCAACTTAGCATAACTAGAATTTTCTTAGTATCAAAAAACCCTATTTTAAGTTCGCATAATATTGACATAGACATAAATTGTGATATGCAACTACGAAACCCTACATTGCGCGTGGCCGGACATGCACTTTTTAAAATTGATTTTAGTTAGTAAATACCCGAAAACTAGTGTTCAAAAACCAAACAAAAGAGAACTCAAGAAACATAAAGAAAACAATAGGTATGCAGTTCATGGAATGCGGTGAATCTTTTTTAAATTTGATATTACTCACTATTAATCTTAAAACTTATATTTGATAATGAGGTCATTCAACACTCAAATTATTTCATTAGTAAAAAAAATCAATTAAACTATTTTATTTTTTCCGCTCGCTAGTAGCTCAAAGTTTTTAAATGGCATATCCCATGAAAATGAACATGATTGAATGTGACAAATTAATTTAATTTGATAGATGTATGTTTTTTACATAAAAAAAGTAAAATAAATCCAACCTAAGCAGTAAGAAGCACGAAACAGCGACATCGTTACATGGTTGATATTCCGAAAACACGTACGAAACGCTTTGACTTGACTTTCATTGTGCGTACCGCCAAAATGTGGAATGCGCTTCCTGAATGGGTCTTTCCGAATAGATATAATCTAAGTGTCTTCAAATCGCGAGTGAATAGGTTTCTTCTAGGCAAGCGCGCTCCATCGTAGACCGTAACTGTCGCTTAACACCAGGTGAATTGACGGTCAAGCGCAAGCATATCTACGAATAAAAAAATTACGTAAATCACCGTTTATGAAGATTTTCCGCTATCGAAATGAACGGGAGTCAATTTTACCCACATTTGCGATTAACTTTGACAAATTTAAACGCGATTTTCTTAAATATTTTCTGATACTACTGGACTTGTAAGGTGCTTCTTTACTTTAAAATTGACCACGAAAGAACACGCATAAATATGTAAAATATTATTAGACTCTTAGGGCCTTACCGAAAAAAACCTGTCTGAAAATCGCTTAGCATCATCCTAGCTAACCGATGTTTAAACTCTTATGCAGTGGCTAACTTTTTTTCACCGAAAAAACCGATACACATCTGGTTAGACGTATAATACGTAGAAGACGCACAGAGAAACAAAATGCATTCGTTCAGTAGAGATTATGGATAGAATAATCGAATAAAGAACGATATCGGAAGGAAATCTTATCAAAGTTATCAATTTGACGTCAGGTACAATGAAATGTCATTGTTATTTGACGTATAACTGTCAATTCCATATCGCGAAAACATAACATGAAAATAATTAATTCCCCGTTTCCCAGAGTTTAGGTTTATTTCTTTCAGGCAGAGTTGTATTCTTATGAATCACAAGTAATAAGTTGAAGCTTTTTATTCCAAAATGAAGTAAACAAAGAAAAATCGTTCTCAAATTCGACGGAAGAGGAAAAGTTTTGTTGTGTGAATATCGAGGTTTGATAAGCTGGTTTAGACGAAGTTGAGCGCTGACAAAACACGGTGATGATGATAAAATATAGCCTATGTCCTTCTCCAGGTCCTAAAAAATCTCTGAGCCGAATTTCATAATGATTGATCCGGTAGCGGTAACAGACAGACGATAGACAGAACTTTCGCTTTTATAATATCAGAGATTTAAAGGGCATTGGGCATTGCAAATTGTTCCCGAATTCTGTGGCTTCTGCATTCAATTAATATTAGTTGAATGCAGGAGCCACAGGGGTCGGGGTTTGAAAAATAACATGTTAGGGCCTTACCGAAAAAAACCTGTCTGAAAATCGCTTAGCATCATCCTAGCTAGCCGATGTTTAAACTCTTATGCAGTGGCTAACTTTTTTTCACCGAAAAAACCGATACACATCTGGTTAGACGTATAATACGTAGAAGACGCACAGAGAAACAAAATACATTCGGTCAGTAGAGATTATGGATAGAATAATCGGATAAAGAACGATATCGGAAGGAAATCTTATCAAAGTTATCAATTTGACGTCAGGTACAGTGAAATGTCATTATCATTTGACGTATAACTGTCAATTCCATATCGCGAAAACATATCATGAAAATAATTAATTCCCCGTTTCCCAGAGTTTAGGTTTATTTCTTTCAGGCAGAGTTGTATTCATATGAATCACAAGTAATAAGTTGAAGCTTTTTATTCCAAAATGAAGTAAACAAAGAAAAATCGTTCTCAAATTCGACATAAGAGGAAAAGTTTTTTTGTGTGAATATCGAGGTTTGTTATGCTGGTTTAGACGAAGTTGAGCGCTGACAAAACACGGTGATGATGATAAAATATAGCCTATGTCCTTCTCCAGGTCCTAAAGAATCTCTGAGCCGAATTTCATAATGATTGATCCGGTAGCGGTAACAGACAGACGATAGACAGAACTTTCGCATTTATAATATCAGAGATTTAAAGGGCATTGGGCAATGCAAATTGTTCCCGAATTCTGTGGCTTCTGCATTCAATTAATATTAGTTGAATGCAGGAGCCACAGGGTTCGGGGTTTGAAAAATAACATGTTAGTATATACTAACATGTTTTTTTTCTAGGAGGTGGATGTAAGAGAATAAAAATGGATCTACTAACACCAACTATGCTAAAAAAATAGCTGTAACTAGTATCAATATTTCTAATGCATTACGTTTTTACAGATATTAACTAAAAGTGCTGCATTCCATGCTATGGCATGATAATCCATGCCATGACATGATAATGAAGTAGATAAAATATAGAGAGGCAATTATGCATCAAGAAAACAGTCCATGAATGCAACACGACAAATGAGAGAAACGCATGGAAATGATTTAAAGACTATTATATATCCGTGAAAACATACTCAAGAAGCATACTATTGCAGTCCTGGTGATGAAAGGAGAATTTAAGCTTACTGTTCGCATGCATGGAATACTCATAATGAAAAAATTATTCATGTTTGTAAACAGTTTTATTGTGGTTATCAAAGCATACATTAAAGAATACAAAAGTACATGTTCACATATTTATTTCTTTTTTAAAATATAATTATGTAAATAAATAAATTTTGATTTTGACAAAAGTTTCAGTAAATTTAAATGATATTACTAAATTAAAGACACTTTTTACAAAATGTGCCTAATCAACAAATATCAGTTAGGCTCTAGTACATAATACAAAAACAAATGTTACCTGTAAATTTTCTCATTATTATTTTTCATTTATTTACATTATTATTTTCTGTATTCTTGGACAGTTGGGTAAAAGATAGGGTTTCCAGTAACAGGGCAGAGCTTGATTTCTATCAGGGTAATGAGCAAACATTGTGTATGCATATAATAACCATTTGATACCAGCTGTGGTCCACAGTTTGTTAATATATATTATAGCCTATGTCCTTTCTAAGATTCTACACTATCTCTGTACCAGATTTTATAACAATCAGTCCAGGAATTAATCTGTGAAAATAAAAGAAACTCTGAGTTATTCAGTTTTACAATATTACTTATTTTAAATATTTCCTAGGTAACTGTTGTATCAAAGTCATCGATTATTATAGAAGATTCTGTACCACTGCCAACTTCTTCATAATCCAGAGGCACTGCACCTAAGAATAAATACAGTAATAGGTATAATTGAAAGAAAACCAATATACCCAACTGTAAAAAGAGGTTTTTCTGTGAGTGAGGCAACGAGCTCGTTGGAGTGAGGTACCATTTTTATAAAGTAGCATACAACACTTGGAAAGTAACCTTTTTTAGCTTACAGTAGGTAAAATGGAAACATACACAGCCATCACATACACCAAAATAACCAAATAACCCTTGACCCAAAAAAAGGAGTACCGAGTATTCTAAGTAAGATGTGTATCTGTCTCTGTCTTTTATGTGGCATCGCAACTCTCAAACAGATGGATAGATTTTAATCTAGTTTTTTTGTTTCTAAGAGAATTTAATCGAGTATGTTATTAGCTCTGTTTTATTGAAATCGGCCTGTTTTTTATTTCTTTGGGGGTTTTTGAGTTTTCTAAATTTAACGTGTACAATCAGATATTCAAGAGATACCTACACACCTGTTTCATCTTTATGAATACCTAATTGCTATACCTATTATGGAGCACAGGACAGGCGACTTGGGACAATTGTACCTTTGATAGTGGCGTAGGTAGCTCTTTCATGGGGGTACACATGACACAAGTATGTGTCATAATTATCCCTTCTAATATTCTGAATCTTTGCTTCAAGATACCAAATCAATTATATCAACAACATTTGTGTGTTCATTGCTTAAAACGTTCCACTTCTTCAGTGTTAGGTTTCTGAACCGGTGTTATGAGATGAGAGATATATGGGTAGCCGGTATTATCGATGAGACTTCCTATAAATTACAGCTTATAGTATATTTTCTGGAGCGATGCCTCAGACGAAATTCGTCGTCGGTAAGGTCTTGAAACGGAGTATTTCTAATCTTCTAAAGTTTTCTTCTTATCCTCAAAGACTGAATTGTCGTAATTTATCGACTTCGCTTCGAAAATGTTTGAAGAAAAAAGTTCAAATGTTTGCGCTAGGTTAAGTACTAACACAATTTGGCACATAACAGCTGGGAAAAAGCCGCCATAATGGCTTTTAGTGATTTAAACAACCTCCCGACGTTGTTTAAATTTGACAGCTGGTTAGCATATGCTGGGCATATTTATAACTTTCCGAAGCGTTTTTCGGTGAGATTTTCGCTAACCATTAGTCTAGCAATTGGCTAACTTTTTAAAAACTTTTTCCGGTAAGGCCGTTAGTATATACTAACATGTTATTTTTCTAGGAGGTGGATGTAAGAGAATAAAAATGGATCTACTAACACCAACTATGCTAAAAAAATAGCTGTAACTAGTATCAATATTTCTAATGCATTACGTTTTTACAGATATTAACTAAAAGTGCTGCATTCCATGCTATGGCATGATAATCCATGCCATGACATGATAATGAAGTAGATAAAATATAGAGAGGCAATTATGCATCAAGAAAACAGTCCATGAATGCAACACGACAAATGAGAGAAACGCATGGAAATGATTTAAAGACTATTATATATCCGTGAAAACATACTCAAGAAGCATACTATTGCAGTCCTGGTGATGAAAGGAGAATTTAAGCTTACTGTTCGCATGCATGGAATACTCATAATGAAAAAATTACACTTATTCATGTTTGTAAACAGTTTTATTGTGGTTATCAAAGCATACATTAAAGAATACAAAAGTACATGTTCACATATTTATTTCTTTTTTAAAATATAATTATGTAAATAAATAAATTTTGATTTTGACAAAAGTTTCAGTAAATTTAAATGATATTACTAAATAAAAGACACTTTTTACAAAATGTGCCTAATCAACAAATATCAGTTAGGCTCTAGTACATAATACAAAAACAAATGTTACCTGTAAATTTTCTCATTATTATTTTTCATTTATTTACATTATTATTTTCTGTATTCTTGGACAGTTGGGTAAAAGATAGGGTTTCCAGTAACAGGGCAGAGCTTGATTTCTATCAGGGTAATGAGCAAACATTGTATATGCATATAATAACCATTTGATACCAGCTGTAGTCCACAGTTTGTTAATATATATTATAGCCTATGTCCTTTCTAAGATTCTACACTATCTCTGTACCAGATTTTATAACAATCAGTCCAGGAATTTATCTGTGAAAATAAAAGAAACTCTGAGTTATTCAGTTTTACAATATTACTCATTTTAAATATTTCCTAGGTAACTGTTGTATCAAAGTCATCGATTATTATAGAAGATTCTGTACCACTGCCAACTTCTTCATAATCCAGAGGCACTGCACCTAAGAATAAATACAGTAATAGGTATAATTGAAAGAAAACCAATATACCCAACTGTAAAAAGAGGTTTTTCTGTGAGTGAGGCAACGAGCTCGTTGGAGTGAGGTACCATTTTTTTAAAGTAGCATACAACACTTGGAAAGTAACCTTTTTTAGCTTACAGTAGGTAAAATGGAAACATACACAGCCATCACATACACCAAAATAACCAAATAACCCTTGACCCAAAAAAAGGAGTACCGAGTATTCTAAGTAAGATGTGTATATCTGTCTTTTATGTGGCATCGCAACTCTCAAACAGATGGATAGATTTTAATCTAGTTTTTTTGTTTCTAAGAGAATTTAATCGAGTATGTTCTTAGCTCTGTTTTATTGAAATCGGCCTGTTTTTTATTTCTTTGGGGGTTTTTGAGTTTTCTAAATTTAACGTGTTCAATCAGATATTCAAGAGATACCTACACACCTGTTTCATCTTTATGCTATACCTATTATGGAGCACAGGACAGGCGACTTGGGACAATTGTACCTTTGATAGTGGCGTAGGTAGCTCTTTCATGGGGGTACACATTGCACAAGTATGTGTCATAATTACCCCTTCTAATATTCTGAATCTTTGCTTCAAGATACCAAATCAATTATATCAAAAACATTTGTGTGTTCATTGCTTAAAACGTTCCACTTCTTCAGTGTTAGGTTTCTGAACCGGTGTTATGAGATGAGAGATATATGGGTAGCCGGTATTATCGATGAGACTTCCTATAAATTACAGCTTATAGTATATTTTCTGGAGCGATGCCTCAGACGAAATTCGTCGTCGGTAAGGTCTTGAAACGGAGTATTTCTAATCTTCTAAAGTTTTCTTCTTATCCTCAAAGACTGAATTGTCGTAATTTATCGACTTCGCTTCGAAAATGTTTGAAGAAAAAAGTTCAAATATTTGCGCTAGGTTAAGTACTAACACAATTTGGCACATAACAGCTGGGAAAAGGCCGCCATAATGGCTTTTAGCGATTTAAACAACCTCCCGACGTTGTTTAAATTTGACAGCTAGTTAGCATATGCTGGGCATATTTATAACTTTCCGAAGCGTTTTTCGGTGAGATTTTCGCTAACCATTAGTCTAGCAATTGGCTAACTTTTTAAAAACTTTTTCCGGTAAGGCCGTTAAACTAATACTCTTCTTCTTCTTTTTTGTATTGGACCCGCATTAAAGCATTTGCCAGTGTCAAGTACTAGGATGTTTTCAAGTTTCTTGAATAAAACAAGTTGTAAATGTTCTAGTCACAATCTAAGTCACGTATACAGTCAATTTATAAGTCGAGTCCTGCTTCAGTAAAGTGGTGGCGACTTTATTAGAAGCTTCTATGGAGTTTTGACGACAACGTAAAATCACACGTTTTATTGCTTTATTTCACTTGTCCACACTCACGCACTTTATCGAACACTTACGGCCTTACCGGAAAAAGTTTTTAAAAAGTTAGCCAATTGCTAGACTAATGGTTAGCGAAAATCTCACCGAAAAACACTTCGGAAAGTTATAAATATGCCCAGCATATGCTAACCAGCTGTCAAATTTAAACAACGTCGGGAGGTTGTTTAAATCGCTAAAAGCCATTATGGCGGCTGTATTCCCAGCTGTTAAGTGCCAAATTGTGTTAGTACTTAACCTAGCGCAAATATTTGAACTTTTTTTCTTCAAACATTTTCGAAGCGAAGTCGATAAATTACGACAATTCAGTCTTTGAGGATAAGAAGAAAACTTTAGAAGATTAGAAATACTCCGTTTCAAGACCTTACCGACGACGAATTTCGTCTGAGGCATCGCTCCAGAAAATATACTATAAGCTGTAATTTATAGGAAGTCTCATCGATAATACCGGCTACCCATATATCTCTCATCTCATAACACCGGTTCAGAAACCTAACACTGAAGAAGTGAAACGGTTTAAGCAATGAACACACAAATGTTTTTGATATAATTGATTTGGTATCTTGAAGCAAAGATTCAGAATATTAGAAGGGGTAATTATGACACATACTTGTGTCATGAAAAAGCTACCTACGCCACTATCAAAGGTACAATTGTCCCAAGTCGCCTGTCCTGTGCTCCATAATAGGTATTCATAAAGATGAAACAGGTGTGTAGGTATCTCTTGAATATCTGATTGAACACCTTAAATTTAGAAAACTCAAAAACCCCCAAAGAAATAAAAAACAGGCCGATTTCAATAAAACAGAGCTAAGAACATACTCGATTAAATTCTCTTAGAAACAAAAAAACTAGATTAAAATCTATCCATCTGTTTGAGAGTTGCGATGCCTAAAAGACAGATATACACATCTTACTTAGAACACTCGGTACTCCTTTTTTTGGGTCAAGGGTTATTTTGGTGTATGTGATGGCTGTGTATGTTTCCATTTTACCTACTGTAAGCTAAAAAAGGTTACTTTCCAAGTGTTGTATGCTACTTTAAAAAAATGGTACCTCACTCCAACGAGCTCGTTGCCTCACTCACAGAAAAACCTCTTTTTACAGTTGGGTATATTGGTTTTCTTTCAATTATACCTATTACTATATTTATTCTTAGGTGCAGTGCCTCTGGATTATGAAGAAGTTGGCAGTGGTACAGAATCTTCTATAATAATTGATGACTTTGATACAACAGTTACCTAGGAAATAATTTAAAATAAGTAATATTGTTAAACTGAATAACTCAGAGTTTCTTTTATTTTCACAGATAAATTCCTGAACTGATTGTTATAAAATCTGGTACAGAGATAGTGTAGAATCTTAGAAAGGACATAGGCTATAATATATATTAACAAACTGTGGACCACAGCTGGTATCAAATGGTTATTATATGCATATACAACGTTTGCTCATTACCCTGATAGAAATCAAGCTCTGCCCTGTTACTGGAAACCCTATCTTTTACCCAACTGTCCAACAATACAGAAAATAATAATGTAAATATATGAAAAATAATAATGAGAAAATTTACAGGTAACATTTGTTTTTGTATTATGTACTAGAGCCTAACTGATATTTGGTGTAAGGATTGTTGTTAGATTTACTTTCATTTCTTTGATTTTCATAGGCTATATTTTTTATTTATAAAATACCTACATGATTTAAAAAATAAAATAAAAAACTAATATTTTTTTGGTAATTGTATGACCGAACTAGCTGGCTATACATAAGTGTATAGTATTAATTAACAAATTAAGTTTGTTGATGGTGTTTACTTTAGGCACATTTTGTAAAAAGTGTCTTTAATTTAGTAATATCATTTAAATTTACTGAAACTTTTGTCAAAATCAAAATTTATTTATTTACATAAATATATTTAAAAAAAGAAATAAATATGTGAACATGTACTTTTGTATTCTTTAATGTATGCTTTGATAACCACAATAAAACTGTTTACAAACATGAATAAGTGTAATTTTTTCATTATGAGTATTCCAAGCATGCGAACAGTAAGCTTAAATTCTCCTTTCATCACCAGGACTGCAATAGTATGCTTCTTGAGTATGTTTTCACGGATATATAATAGTCTTTAAATCATTTCCATGCGATTCTCTCATTTGTCATGTTGCATTCATGGACTGTTTTCTTGATGCATAATTGCCTCTCTATATTTTATCTACTTCATTATCATGTCATGGCATGGATTATCATGCCATAGCATGGAATGCAGCACTTTTAGTTAATATCTGTAAAAACGTAATGCATTAGAAATATTGATACTAGTTACAGCAATTTTTTTAGCATAGTTGGTGTTAGTAGATCCATTTTTATTCTCTTACATCCACCTCCTAGAAAAATAACATGTTAGTATATACTATCATGTTATTTTTCAAACCCCGAACCCTGTGGCGCCTGCATTCAACTAATATTAGTTGAATGCAGAAGCCACAGAATTCGGGAACAATTTGCAATGCCCAATGCCCTTTAAATCTCTGATATTATAAAAGCGAAAGTTCTGTCTGTTACCGCTACCGGATCAATCATTATGAAATTCGGCTCAGAGATTCTTTAGGACCTGGAGAAGGACATAGGCTATATTTTATCATCATCACCGTGTTTTGTCAGCGCTCAACTTCGTCTAAACCAGCTTATCAAACCTCGATATTCACACAACAAAACTTTTCCTCTTCCGTCGAATTTGAGAACGATTTTTCTTTGTTTGCTTCATTTTGGAATAAAAAGCTTCAACTTATTACTTGTGATTCATATGAATACAACTCTGCCTGAAAGAAATAAACCTAAACTCTGGAAAACGGGGAATTAATTATTTTCATGTTAAGTTTTCGCGATATGGAATTGACAGTTATACATCAAATGACAATGACATTCCACTGTACCTGACGTCAAATTGATAACTTTGATATTATTTCCTTCCGATATCGTTCTTTATTCGATTATTCTAACCATAATCTCTACTGACCGAATGTATTTTGTTTCTCTGTGCGTCTTCTACGTATTATACGTCTAACCAGTAGTGTATCGGTTTTTTCGGTGAAAAAAAGTTAGCCACTGCATAAGAGTTAAAACACCGGTTAGCTAGGATGATGCTAAGCGATTTTCAGACAGGTTTTTTTCGGTAAGACCCTTAATGAATAAAACACCACCATTTTTATAGCATTGAAAAATGAAAATGAAAAAAACGTACCCGTCAAAACTTCCTCTAATACTCTGATCGTCAAAAATATGAAAAAGTTTATGTAAAGTTACCCACGCTGACAGTAGTATCCAATTTTAACAAAAACTCTTGTGCCGTTCTAAAACGTCGGGAAAAATTCTCCTGAGAGGTATATGGAGTAATTTTTGACATTTCTCGAGTAATATTTACCCGTTTACGAACGCAGCATAATTAATTATCTGTCAATTTTCGTTCTCTTCTCTGAACAAAGAGTACTTACGTACTCTCTGAAAGTCTGAAGCAAGACGAGTATTCGTATAGTAACCTATTAAATTATTATTAAAGTTAAATATTAAAATTAAATTATATTAAAGTAACGGAGACGAGTATTGATGTCGTTCAATGAACTTTTTATTGTTGACTAAGAATTAAAATTTGTGGCGGTAATAATTTAATTTTAAATACAATCATTAAAAAACACCAAATTAGTACATATACAATGGATACAGTTTTTGAAGGACTCGTAGACCGCTATAACGGTGTGACTGTAGATTCCACAAAGGAGCCCTGTGAACCGGAACAGTTCATAGATCGTCTTGCAAGTAAGTACCCACTTTATTACCTGTCATTATTATGTTCTGTGCCTGAACTGTAGCTACATCATATTTTTTCTATTTTATCCTACAAAAAAGGCCTAAAATATGAACCACAGCTAAAATAAACAATTTTGATTACAGAGTCTTTACACAAGTGGAAGGACAGCAGTAAAAGGTGTGTGTGGTTTAAAGTGAATATCAAAGATGCCACATGGGTCCCCGGATTGGCAAATGTAAGCCACTTTATTATACATTATGTGACTGCAAAACTTTGTAGTGCAACAATACATTTTTTTTGGCCTATGCCTATCTTACTTCAAGGCAAAACAATAATATAATGTATTTTACAAACTACATATGAAGCAATCTTTTCTATTTTCATAGGAGGGCTTCAATTTTCACCATGCAAGAGATAATTTTGTGATGATGTATAAATGGTTACCAGAAACCAAGTCAAATTTACCCCCAGCATGCCATACAAACTTAGGGGTGGGAGCAATTGTACTAAATGCCGACAATCAACTGTTAGTTGTAATAGAACAACACACAATAAAAGAACATTGGAAACTGCCTGGAGGATATGTTGAAAGAGGTTAATGAGTTATCTTTATTAGTTAAATTACACCACTAATTACATCAGTACCACATATTTTATTTTACTATTTTTCACTCATCTTAAGTTTACCTGGAAGAGATTGCTTTTATTGATTATACTGCCTTTTATGAAGTTTATTATGTATTTATTTTATTGTTATTTTTGTGCGATGACAACAGTGTTATTGATTGATTAATGTAATCTGTTTTATATGAATTCCAAGTTATGTAATTTATCTTTACGAGTGCTTATTTTATTTTTACCATTAAAACTTAAAGGAATCAACCCATAAATTGTATGATTAAAGAAGTGGTAAATTTTAGACATTTACATGTAATTAAGGAAGACATTTCAAATAATCTTTATTGTTCTGTCTCACCTATATTTTCTTGTATTACTGTACTTTTTGGAATAATAATTATCAGTATAATTTTAACATTTCAGGTGAGGACATACAAGCTGCAGCAGTGAGAGAAGTAAAAGAAGAGACAGGTATTGATACAGTTTTCCAATCAATGGTCACATTAAGACACACTCACCATTCCATGTTTGGTAATTCGGATATTTATGTTGTGGTGATGCTTAAAGCAATGTCAGATTTCATCTCTAAATCAGACATAGAAATTGCTGCATGTAAATGGATGAACATAGATGAATTCTTAAGCCATCCAGATGTTATTGATTTCAATAAATTAATACTAAGACAAGCAATGGATTTAAATGACAGAAATCTAAAACTTGATTTATTAAAAGGGACAGCACATCTTGCAAATTATAAGAGAGATTATACATATCTAGTAATTAATGATATATAAATATTGTACTCATATATTGTATAACAAATTATTATCATGTTATCACTTGGTATTATGATAAAAATGTTATCTGCTCTACTATTGCTTTGATAAAACTTGAATAAACTAGTGGGCCTGTGGGTAAAATATGGTGCAATGAAATATTTGTAGGATTATTTTCATTAAAGCCTGTGGCAGTATCTATAGCTAATTATTGCAACCATTTTCTGCACTACCTCCACAAAAGATGAAGGAACTATTTATAGAAAGTATTTGTCTGTGCCTTCAAATATCTATAACTAAAATAAATAGGCTAACTTGTAAATTGTATAAAAACAAAAATAGTTTATAAAAGAAACTAAAGTGAAAAAAGTTAAGTCCCAGTAGTTCCTTGAATATACTATCAAAAGAAGTATAGTTAATGATTTTCGAAATTTAGGTGTATATTAGTCAGAAGCTATAAACACCAGAGATGGTTAAATAAATAAACATTTTAAAAAGGTTGTTTAATGGATGTTGTAATACACAATGTTATCAATAAATTATTATTATGAAATCTGTTACATTTTATTTTACACACAACTATGTAATGTAATTATGTTACAAAATCATGTTATTTAAAAAAGGTTCAAAATACACCTTCACCTTGACACATGTTATAAGTCAACAAAATAAAATATGGCATAGATAAAATAGTACAGTACCTGGGTGACCGAGCTCCACTCGGATTTTTTATGACTGAAAATACGAGCAAACCCGGGTTCACTAAAAATTAAACCTAGCAAGATCGATTTATCGTTCCCTAATCTACCTACAAACCAAATTTCATTACAATCGTTGGAGCCGTTTCCGAGATTCAGATTATATATATATACCTATACAAAATTTGCTCCTTTAAAGGTATTAGCTAGCTGCTAGATGATAAGCTGACATGGGTCTCAAGGGCATACACAGATCTTTAGTTTATCAGAGAGGGCATAGTTAAAATCATATGAATTCATTTGAGTCTCACTTTATCTGATTTCTGAACTGTAAAAGAAACTAACATAAATGGCGGTCTTGCAGAGCTAACATGCATACCAACCATAAGATATGTAACACACGAATAAGAGATATTTTGTAGGTATTATTATTTACTTGAAACAATATTAAAAATTAAGTAAACTTAACAAAAACCAGTGTTGGACGAGTGATACGAATATTCCGGTAGAAATACTACTTTACTAGAATTTATCGACTTGTTTGAAGAAATAAAGAGATATTGTGAGAAAAAGTAGTAAACAAAATATTCAGTCACGGCTCACTAACTTTATGTAGATCATGTCCTTGGGTGCATTTGGCTATGGCCATACGCTTCAAAACAGTTTCATTTATTGGTGTTTGGGTAACAAATAGAATATATCTATTTTTTTTTTAATATGTGTTTAGTTCTTGGTCCAGTAGTTTTACTGCTTTAATTACTTCTTGTAGAAGAAAGAAAACAGCCTAGAATAATTTTTGATGATGTTTCACCAAGTACAAAACGCCATTTTAGATTTGCTACTATAAATATTTATAATATGATAAATTTTAACCTTATAACCAACATCCTACTTATGACACATAAAATATGTTATCAGAGTAGATATATAATAAAAATGGATAACTAATTACACTAAATAATCATGAAACTTGGTAGATACCTACATAAATACATAACAATATTTTCATCAATTTATAATAAAAGTAGTAAGGCATAACTCAGACTAAAAACAGTTGGATTGAACAGAACTTGAAAGTGAAGCTAACATTATTGCATTTGAGTTTATTGTGTAGTTAGAGCCAAGTAAACACTTACAAATATACCATAAATATATATTAAGAAGTATCTATTTATATCTAATTTCTCACTGATAAAAATTAAACACAAAAAATATTTTCAGTTTTGTATCCGTTTTGTAGTTTGAGTTAAATTATAATTCTGTAATTGGTTTTACTTGTGAGTTCTGTCTTCTGCGTTTATATCTAGTCTGGTGAACAATCAAGTACATAATTACATATTATGTAGTGAAAACAAATAGAAAATTAAGTATTTGTGTTAAATTGATAATTTTTGCATTTTATATAATCAAAGGCAATGTTAATAATATCTAATTTATCACGCATTGTTCCATGTATAAAATTCTATATCCATTTTCCTCAAATTACTTACGAAATTTTCCAAAACCATTTTTAGGCTTTGTAAGAAGAAAGAAGAAGAAGTTACATTTAGCATAGAGCATAGATCATTTTAGTACAAATACAGTCAACGTGGCTAACTTTGACGCTGCGGCAAGCATTTTCCGTATCCTTTTTAGAAGGATCTCGATTTTTCCCCAAAACATTAGTCGTCAAATCACTTGATTAATTAATTTAGTCGTTTTGACTAGGTACTAATCTCTTGAGAAAACAATCGTGAATCTTCTAAAAAGGCCACATACAATGTTTGATGCAGAGTCAAAGTTACCCACATTGACAGTACCAGAAATTGGAAAATGCATGTGTGGTTATTATGAGTTGTTACTATGTTATATTGTTACAAACTGTTAACATGAACTCTGACAACTGTGGACCTAACTTTATATAGGGTTATTAAGGTTACCTGCACTAAGCCATAAAGAGATCATAATCAACTTTCACAATGGATACAATTCTGAAACTGGGAAAAAAGTCGGCTGTCAATCAGTTTTTTTGACTCCTGACAAACAGCTGGTTTATTGAAATTTTATAATGATGAGTAAAGTAGAAAGTATGGTGAACTCCTTTTAGTTTAGTGCAGGGTACCCTAATAACCCATTATTTAAACAAGCAAACAAATAGAACAAACTATGTATATTATTTAATCTAAATCTAGAGTAGATGATACATTATATTCTGCATCGTCGTCTGAACTATCAACATCTCCTATGATGGACCTAAGAAGACCTCCAAACATGGAGTTACGATTCCTATTGTCTGAGGGTATCTCAATTCCAAACCATATGCGTCCAATGGTGTGCAAGTAATCAGAATAATTCGGATCTCTACTTATACTTATTGCATACCAAGTCTTCAACATGTTGAATTTGTTTTGGTCTTTCCTGGAAAAAAAATACAGCAGGATTGAAAGTTCAGAACCTATTGTTTTTAGAATGAAGTTTCTTAAAAAAATAGCCCACCTTTCTCCATTCAAAATTTCGGGTATTCACTATTGGCAAGTGTGTAGCTTAACATCAGGCAAGTACCTTGCTCATCTTACTCAGTCGGGTCAAAAGAGCTTAATTTTGCTTGTGTTAGGTTCTATCTATTCTATGGTGCGAATTATTGTTAAGAGCCCAGCCTCATGTCATCCGGCTTTTGTTTTCAATCCGGCGGCGCCATGCCGGATGACATGGAGGCACATGAGAGCTAGGCTGGCTTGGGTAGATGCTGGCGGGGGGAAATGCACAATACACCCCAAGCGGGATGTCAGTGCAGGACTTATCGCCCCCATCTCAAATAAGAATGAGGGCACAGCCTATGAGCCAAGTGTTTACTAGAGCTGGGTATAAATCCTTCCATGATTTTCCAGTTGTCCATTCCACCTCTGTAATGACATACAAAACAAAAATGTGGACAATTCACACCAACACCATCTAGCCCAAACTAAGCAAAGGTTGTACTATGGAGCTAGATGGCTGATAGAATACATATATATATATATATATATATTTTTTTTTAATATATACTTAGGATACATAGAAACACCCAGACAGAACAAACATCCATGCTCATCACACAAATGTTTGCCCTGGGTAGGGATCGAACCCACGACCTACAGCACAGCAGGCAGACATACTACCAACTGAGCCACAAGGCCAGTCAAAAAAACCGGACAATTGCGAGTCAGACTCGCCCAACGAGGATTCCATACAAACTAGTAGGTAAAAGGGGGAAACTATATATTTTTTTTAGCAAAGTAGAGGCCAGCATTCTGGTCTAATTTAGATAATTTAAATAATCTAAAAAGTCTAATT
This sequence comes from Lycia hirtaria, assembly GCA_947563715.1. Lineage (NCBI taxonomy): Eukaryota > Metazoa > Arthropoda > Insecta > Lepidoptera > Geometridae > Lycia > Lycia hirtaria. Next base: position 29,488,125 of record OX387384.1, read on the forward strand.
TAAATATGTAAATGATTAGATGATCCACATTTTGTCAGTACTTACTGTTCAACTGCTTTCAATAAAAACCACAAAAAGTTCAATAATGGTAACTCATATGGTGGGCCTTTGTTATTTTTAATTGATGGATGTGATTCCACATATTTATTAAATGTTTCTGTTGCCATCTCTAATTTTTTAAGGCACAGGATTTGTAGAACAGCTTGTGCAATAAACAGGTCTATCTCTGACTTTAGACCTTTAGTTGTGTGTAGTTCAATGAGCTTTTCTCCATATACAGCGCCATTACATGAGTGCAGAAAATGTCTGTGTGCTGCAATGTAGTTCTTCTCTCTCCAATATACTTCAGCAATTCTCTGTAAAAGTAAATTAGTCTGTTAAAATCACAGACCTACATTTTGGGACAAGCATGGGATAGAGATACATTTAGATCACATTCACTCTATAAAAGCAAAGATATCAAAGGCAAATAAAATGTGTGCTAATACAACAAACTTCATATGAACCCTTATTACTAATAAATAATCATTTATTGTTATGGAAGTAAAGAATATAATAAGCACTGACCACCCAAAAGTACTTCACTTACTTGCAACTTTTTTTGTAATGTTTTCAAATTGTCTTGAGTATTTTTGATGCAAAAAAATGTGCAGGTACAATTACAAAGAACAGGAAGGATGGTAAGAGTAACAAATAACAGATTTAATTAACTTATTACCTAATGGAACTGCTTAGTTCTACTTGAAGTAATATATTGGATATGCAGAAATCTCACACTCCTACTAACATAATATGTCATAATGCAAGATACAAATAAGGATATATATCAAAGAGCCAATGTGTGGAACAGCATAAAAAAATCTAACTGCCAGATGAATGTGTAGGTAGTGACAGAATAGAGGATAGGAAGGTTAGTTTAAATATTAGGTTAAAATTGTTGATGGAATACTTAGGTAATTAAAATATTTTTAGAGTTAACAAAGAGGCCTATACTCAGCAGTAAGATGAAAAAAGCTGTGGATGATGATGATTTTCAATATAGACCACCCTCTTTGTACTGTTATGATCAGCTTAGTTGCAGGTGGCGGAAAAGAAAGTCATACATTAGACTCGAGAGTTACAAGTACATAATTAAAAGCATTAAGCTAAGTATGCAAAATTTGACATTCATATTATGAGAACTCTCCTGTCACATAAAAAGAACACTAGTTTGTTCGCATTTACAAACAAACCAGCGTTATTTTACGTGATGGGAAGTTTACTAGAATACAAGATGGGGACAGTGCATAGAAAGGATGACTGAACAAACCTGATGCAAAAGAGGATGTCCTTTTTTTTCATTATCCATTGACCATTTTACTGAGTTTGTAAGAAATTGTTCTCGTTCTGGTATACTTTTGCTCATTAGCTCAAATAGCTTTGCGAGATTTTCGATCCATTCTTCACATGGATTTGTGTCTGACTTGACTAAAACGTCTACAAGGAGAATTGCTAAATCTGCTCCACTGCCTTGCTGATCGTGTTGAAGAAGTAATGAAGAGCCTTTATTCAACAATTTCAACAAATCTGTGTATTTCTTCTGATTAAGATATCTAAAATAAACACAAACAAAAATTAAAACAATTTGTACGATACCGCATGACCTTAAAATTAATCTTACGAAAGATACCTGAAATACAAAGTCCTGTACATCTGGTGAGCTTCATAGTATTGGCCTGAGTTTACTGAAGCTTCTAATTTTTCAAGTACTCTACTAACACCTCGTTCTCCTCTTGTAGCCATTGTTTATTTATAAAGAAATGCGTTTTGGGATTTTCAATTTTTTCCACAGAAATAATTTACTCGATTAATGTACTGTACGCCAAAGAAACAATGTGGAACGTCAATTCAAGCCAGGTGAAGTTGTCAACGTCAATAAATTTTTTCATATGTTTGCCCAAAATCTCATTATCGTTTAGCCAACACTTAACTTGCGGGAACGCAAAAAAGTGTCTTCGTTCCGCCAGTAAATTATTGCTGTTCTAACAACTTACAACTAAAGTAGTAAGAAGGGTAATTCAATTACCGGTGTTACTACTAGTAGTAAGATTGGTAGTAACATGGGCAACAAACGAACCAGTGAAGTAGTGTTGAAGCTTCTATGGAGGTTTCATACGAAATAAGAATATAAAAATAAACGTTTCATCTTCATCGCTTTATTTATCTTGCTTATATTAGTATCTTTAAAATATCTTTCGGGCTATTCACGTTTATTTTTGAGTCGAAATCTCCGACTATAGTATCGTCGTCGACGTCACTGCAAGCGTAAAACACAAATTACTAGAGGATAATAAGCGTAAAATACAAATCGTGACAATGCTCATTTGGGACTGGGAGAGTACACGACGGGTCCGCGTCCCACTTTTAGTTCCGTCAGGGAGGCGACTTGGCTTCGGAGTCAAAAGTCAGTCTGATGTTGCATTATATAATTCTAAATCGACAATGGTAGTATTTTTACACTACGCCATTAAATAACACAAATCATAATAAATACCAATCTCTCTTAAGGTGCGCTTATACGGGCAACTAAAATTGCTCAATTCCAGTCAATACTCATCAACTATGACGTCACGACTACATCAAGCAATTTACGGCAACGGCAACAAGCATCAATACTGCGCAATACAATTTTGAGCGATATGGCGCAACTTCATCAACTAGGCAATACTGTCCTACACGAGCATTTCAGTATTCGCTCGCTATGGACGACATTGTTCTTGCTGCGGCGGCTTGTAGCGCTTTTTTTTATTATTCATGAAAAACAAAAAAGAAAGAAAAGGAATAGGCGTATCTGGGTGCGATCGTTTTTGGCAAAGAGGCCGCAATTTTCATTGTGTAAAGAATTAGATGATATATTATTCAAAAACTTTACTAGAATGTCACGAACAGACTTTGAATTACTTTTGAATAAAGTTAGCCCATTAATTACGAAACAGACGACCAACATGAGAGAACCAATTTCTGCATCAACAAAACTGAAGTAAAAATGCAGTCACACAACAAACAGAGGCTGACTACGCGCTGGACTGACGACGCCTTGCCGCGCGCTATCCTACTTCCACCCGACCTCTCGCTCTCCCAGCGGAAGCAAGACGGCAAGCCGCAAAACAAACAAGTGCGAATGAGATATATACAAAAATTGCTAGGAATTTCCAAGCCCATTGGATATTCGTCAATTCGTATCTGCGACATTGAGCGATATGAAATATCTGGAGCAATAAGAAGCAATATCGCCGAAATAATTGCCGCAACTTAGTGAAATTGCTCCATTAATTGCTCCAGATCGGTCCATTTGTGTCGCCGAGCAATTATTGCCCTCGTGTAAGCGCACCTTTAGGGATGGGACACACGCACATGACCGTGTCAAATAGTGATGTGTAAGTGTCCCACAGATAATACAAATATTAAAGAGGTGGTTAACAACCGCCACACTCATATTTTGTCTGTCAGTATTTCTCATTGGACCATTGACCCGGTTTCTTGTGTGATTCCCTTTGAAAAGACAATATCATTAGAACTCGTGAAGAGTGAAAATATTAACGCCATCTTATTAACACCCAACAACCGTATTCACAACTCATTCTGAAACGATTCTCGGGAACAATATATCTCCATCTCTGTAATTCTGTATGGAAATGACGATGATGATAGAGATATTGTTTCCAGTATACAAGTGGGATCGTTTCCGAATGAGTTATCTACTAGTATTTAACAACTAGAGCCTAAAAGGAGTACCAAGGCCGAAGGTAGGGGAGGAGGGTTTGGGGGTTCACCCCTAGAAATATCCGGGCCATTATTAAAAATCCTTCCTCTCCTTTAAGTTATTTAATAACCTTTGTATTCTTGAGCCATGTCAGTACTGACACAACATTAACAGCAAATTAGCCTATGAACATCCAAAAATTTGATAAAAAGTTTCGAAAATTTTCGCGGTCGCTTCGCTCGCGGTGGTTATTGGTAATTTTTTTTAAAGTCATGTTTTTTTTTTTAAAGTATGTGGTCAAACGTATTTATATGAAGAATAAACTGCCGTCCCCTTTTTAAAACCGCTCCAGCACTGATCACGTTAAGCTCCTATCTCGATCCCACCTCGCTTCTACTCAACTCCTCCCTCACATCTTTTCTACGTCCACCTTGCTCCCGTCGCACTTCCGTTTTGCTGTCACCTGCTCCCACTCCAGTCCTGTTTAACTTCTGCCATATTCCCGCCTCGCTCCCACTCTACAACGTCACTTTCATTTTATTTCCTACTCGCACTTATAGCGTTTACACCTTGCACTTCTCCCTCTCCAACTTCGCTCCCACCGCACTTTTTCGCTCTACTCCCATTCCGCTCCCGCCTCGCTCCCTTACCATTTACGTCCCGTGAACCCACCTAGATCATTTGTTGGACTCCCATCTCACTCCATCCCTCGTTCCGTTTCATTCCTGCCCCACACTTATTCAGCTAACAGGTCGCACCTGACCCATTTCCACCTATACTACTACCACTATATACTCGTACTACTTGTCGCACTTAAAGCTTGCTCACAACTCGTTCCCGTTCCGACTCACTCTGACTGGGATTTGAACTGTATTATCGCCCCGGTCTAATCTTCCTCCAGCCCCGCTTCCGTCCTGATCAATCTAAAATTTAAGAAATCACTATATCACTATAGCTACTCACTTGAATTGCAAGTTGTCACGTTACACCTGGAGATCTACCTACGGGTGTAACGGACTGTTAGGCCTAATAGGTGCAGTCCTACAGCAGATCCTGCTTAACCTAATTAGACCTTAAGTATCTAGAAATAAAAAGATGTAAAATACAATAGTAAAGTCAGTTTTATTAAGCGTACAAAATACATGGGTAATATAAAAAACAATTTAGAGTTAGTCAATACAATCAGATGTAAAAAATGTTTAAACTTCTAAATGTTGAGGTTGGAGATTGAAGGACTCCAAATAAATTTAGAAGAGGTTCAGCGGTAACCTATTGAAGAGTCTCCAGGTAGTTTCTCTTTCCAACGAGAGATATTATTAAAATGGATGAGCTCACCATTTATACGTTTTTCCAAGGTAGTAGATGGGTTAACATTACCCAGGGTGGTTAGGTCGAATTACGACACAATTCCTTGATCATCATCTGTGGGGAAGATGACGTGGAAGCTCCCGGACGAATCGACCAGGCAAAATGTACGCCAGGTTTTATAATTCGTGGTTTATTTTTGTAACTGCACTTTTTAGAGCTTGAACTTAAACTTTCGAACTTTACTACCGTAATATATAAATACTTTTATACAAAATCACTTGTGGATAAACACTCTGAAGCAGGAATCAGACTAAAAAACAGACTCAAAACAGACTGAGCTAGCCGGGCCGAGATGTTCCGCTTTTACGCAGATTTCCTGGTTCCATTTACAAAATAGACATGGAAGACATGGTATTAATTTGAAATATATGGCCAGTAAATCATGTGTAAAAGCTCAATAAACCTTTTCGCTATTGATTAAAAACTTGAAATAAAAAGAAAATAATTTTGAGAGATTATCTCTTTGGCACGGCTAAGCTGTCAGAGTAAAAATATTAAAACGAAATCAAAGAGAATGAACATTAAAATATTTTAAATTTTCAGCTTAAATAGGGAAATAGAGACTTTTAGAAGCCAGCTCAGCAGCTCAGCAGAAGAATCTGTAGAAAATGTATATGAAGGCATTAATGTTACATAAACACAAACACATAGATAATACATATACATTACAAAGTCTGTTTATGAAAAAAATTCAACCTCCTTTTTTATCACTAAATATTACAAGAGTCTTCGTTCTTATTTATTTTTTCGCGTAAATATTAATATTAACCTCAACCCCCCCCCCCCCCCCCCCCCCTTAATTCATCCCTGTTGTAAAAATATAATAACAGTATTAGTTCCTGTCTATTAATTAACCTCATCATCATCATCATCTCAGCCATAAGAAGTCCACTGCTGGACATAGGCCTCCCCCATGGATTTCCAAAAAGACCGATTGGAAGCGGCTTGCATCCAGCGTCTTCCCGCCACTTGTATGAGGTCATCTGTCCATCTCGTGGCTGGTCTTCCTACGTTGCGCTTGCCGGTACGTCGTCTCCACTCGAGAACCTTTCGGCCCCATCGGCCATCAGTTCTACGTGCCTACGTAGAACGTTCTACGTGCCTACGTAGAACGTTCTACGTGTATTAATTAACCTAAATGTTATTTAAAGCCTCTAACATGAAAGTTGTGGGTATTTTATAGAATAAAATAATTGGAACCTGATTTGACAACCTTAATTCAGCCCTGCTGTAAAAATATTATAAATGTTTGTGATTATTAATTTGAATACTCAAATACTAAATTTTACGCCCCTGGCATTAAATCGTGGTACTTTCATAGAATATTTCAATCCTCTGTTGACCTCCTTAATTCATCCGTCACAATTTTTTTATTATAGTTGTAATTTGTATTCATTTTATAGTCCAAATACTAAATTTCAAGATTCTAACACAAAACTTAAGGAAGTTTCATACAAAATTTCAACCTTATTTGACTACCTTCATTCATCCCTGTCGCTGAAATATAATGACAGTATTTATTTATATCTACTCTATAAGTAACATACATGCTAAATTTCAGATTCGTAGCTTATGTAGTTGATTTTAATTTTGATGAGCAACGCAATACTCGTAATCACAGAATTCGCCCTATTACATAGGACCCAGAAGGATAATCTCCATACAAACCGCCTTTTAAATTCGAGCCAATTTTATTTTTTCAATTTGACACTTCATTTTTTTATAAATTTATTTTTAACTGTAGATACACGTCCATTTGCCAAATTTATCAACAAAGTTGCCTTTGAAAAGGATCTCCCGATTTGATCGGGTAGTCATGATTAAAGTCAGAATGCTCCATGGGAGATTCATACAATCATATAACTGAAATAATAGTAACTTTGAAGTCTGTTGTTTCAGTTTTTTAAACTATAAAATTATTATATTTGTTATTTTGACCGAAATTTAGGTATAAACGTGAAAATTTTGTCGGTTACACGTTTATCACGGTCAAAATATCACATATAAAATAACAGCTACAGTTAATACATTGTAATAGTGTTCTTATGACTCTGAAAGAAAATCTGAAATCAAAAATGAAATCAGTAATGTAAATAATTTTATATCTATGGGTGCCGCGTGCGAGCGAAACAGGCAGCGGCGCCACTTTCATCACTTTATAAAAGAATCTAACGTATTTTTATTTTGTAAATAAAAAATACAGTTCATGATGATAGTATTTACTAAATAAGTTTATACATGCAATTTACAAATTGTGACGTCATATAACTGATGTCACAACGGCAATGAATCGACTAATACCTCATTCATAAAAAAATAACTCAGTAGCTCAGTAGAAGTCATTCTCAGTTATATTTTTCAATAAACTTCATTTCATTTCAATTTGACTCTGATAGGTCATATTTTATTTTAGTAAACTTTAAGCCGGCCTTAACACGGACTTTGAGTTGCACGATCTGTTGAGAAGAATAAGAGTCAAAGTAATTGTGACTGGAAAGATTATATTTTTATGCTACGGTGAAACATACGTGTATGTGTGTGTGTGCGTGATAAATGTGTACATAATGTAGGTTATGATCACGAAGGTTCTTTTTGCTTTCGCATCAGTTGACAGTCAGGTAAACATATATTACGTTTTTTTTGTTGGAGTGCAACGGTCCACGCCCAGCTATTTCATTCGGAACATTCATTTTTCAAAATAGGATAAAACAGCAAATGTTTATTTTATTATAGCAGAGTTCCTACATTGTGGTTAACGTAGCACTATTTTTTGTCCTTCGTATTCAATTAACACATTACTGCCTCTCGAAATCTAATGGATTTATCACAATACTTAGATAAGTATGTCAATGGTTAATTCGTAGCACCAGTAATGGACCAAATTAATTTGATTAAATTCTACTGAATAAATAAATTTTCATACCTATTTACAAACAATATAGTATAGGTAAATACAAATGATACAGGGAAATTGAGAAAACATATACTGGCAATACTGAAATAAATAAAAAAAAACCTAATGACATTAAGCCAGAGATAGACCAAGAGGTATTAAAGTATCGATATCGATAAGTAATTATAGGTACCAATTTTTTCTTTTGATTTTTTTTGTAATGTTTCAAGAAACATCGTTTTATTAGGGTTCCGTAGTAACTACGGGGAACCCTTATAATTCCGTCATGTCCGTCTGTCTGTCTGTCCGTATGTCACAGTCATTATACTCGGAGACTATTAACCCTATAAAAACAATTTTTTATACATAATTGTGTTTTGTGAGCCGCTACAAAATGCCGTAGTAAAATTTTCAAAAAAAATAAAAATAGAGATTGGGTTTTTCATATATACAATAAAGACTGGATATTTTTTTTAATCCCCACCCTATCGTGTCTCAGATGTGATATGTGCGAGAGCTCGCTAAAGTTAAAAAGTTGTGTCCCCCCCTACATTTCTCAACTAAGACCTAAATAGTAGACCATATTAAATACTTTCAATGAAAATTATTTTGAACATTCCGTGATTCCAACTTCTCTATGGGACTATAAATTTAAATTTGGATAAATGTTATTAATGTCATGATTTTATATTTCAAAGTAACCTTTAAAGGTATTGCTCAATATTGTAAACGCTGGCGCCCTTTTTGTTATGTATTTACATTTATTTTGGAAATTCACTGAACAAATTGTTAAGCGAGAATTCGTTTTCCACCAAGGATCATTTTGACTTCGCTTTACTATATCTGCCCAATGTTCTGCTTGTACAGCATCAACTAGAAAATCTAAACAGAATAGTTAGCATGGTGCTGTGTTAGTTTCAGAATAAAAAAAAACATTTATCGTAAAATCAAATACCATGTTTCACGTACAAAGGTCACCGACATAGCACAGCTGATTAGCAAGTTGAAGTGGCAGTTAACGTAGAACTGATGGCCAATGGGGCTGAAAAGTTCTCGAGTGGACACCACGCCCCGGCAAGCGTAGCGTAGGAAGACCAGCCGCGAAATGGACAGATGAACTTATACAAGTGGCAGGAAGATGCTGGATGCAAGCCGCTTCCAATCGGCTTTTATAGAAATCCATGGGGGAGGCCTATGTCCAGCAGTGGACTTCTTATGACTGAGATGATGATGATGATTCACATATCATAATTATTATAGTTTACAAAACTAGAATAACCGACTTCAAAATACGCAATTTTGTTTTAAAAACCAAACTACTGACCGATTTTGAGATTTGAAAGGAATTTTAAATCAATTTAAATGACGAAATCATGCGGGTAACACATAAGAAAAATATAAGCTAACTGATAATCTCGCTTTTGAAGTCCGTAAAAATAATAATTGTTATCGATAACTTATATTACATCGACCCATCTCTAATTCTTTGCAGTAATTTGTATAAATAATAAAATCAATTTATGAAATGAAATGCATATATGCTTTTTATACTAATATTCGCGAATGTTATTTATTGAAATGAAATAATTTTCAACAATTTCATCGCGTATAGGTATTTCACATAATTTAAGACCCGATTTTTCAAACACTGGAGCATCCGTGGTCATAGGTGAGACACGAACATACGCTACAAATACATAAAAATTTGTTTCATTTCGCTTTTTATACTGTTAGAAATATATTTTTGCTACTTAGAGATGGAAGGTGATAATGTTTTCCATAGTTTTTTAAAGAAGTTTGTAATTTTTACAAGATTGTTTAAATTGTTCACCACCTTGGCACCGTAAGAATTGAGAAGTGATTGCGATGAGATGACGTTTAAGATTAAATGACGTTTGTGACCTGTCATTAGCAAACACCTGATTTTGGTGTTAAGTTTTTGGAACAATATTTTGTATCGCATTAGGAGTCTTGTAAGTCTTTGCTCGTAATGTTGAATATTGTAATTTAATGCTATAATCCCAAGGGAACTATCAAATTTTTCGGGATAAAAAGTATGCAAGATCCTTCTACATAGTATAAGTAATAATCCTGCCAAATTTCGTCCAAATCCGTCCAGTAGTTTCGGCGTCCATTGGACACACCGTACAGACAGACAGACAGACAGAAAGACAGACAAAAAAAAAAAAATTGCTGTTTTGGCTTCTGTATCGATAGGAAGGTATCCTCCAATCAAATTTTTTCAAAAATATTTAATGTACAGATTTTGACCCGCTACAGTCTTATTATATTTTGTATAGATTTGCATTAACAATTTCTAAAAATGATTTTTATGTATGAAAATTAACTTGGATCTAATTAACGTTTTTGACGAATATTTGTGATGTTGTTTTCCAGTTTTACAAACTACGATTTTTATAAGTTCATGCAGGCATTTTATATCTTCAAAGTTTCGCACCGTGAGTGGTTCGAACCGCGGTGCGAATCGCCCATGTACTGTTTCTGAATTACGGACTCTTCAGGAGCAGACGTGAACGAGGGAGTAAAGATTCTATGACAGGTTTATAATTTCGATTTTAGAGACATGAAATATACTTACTATTTGTGTAAATGACTACATATGAATACCTACTGTTATTCATGTTTGTAAAAGAGAAACCTACGTTTCTTTTGGCGTTACCGTCATTAGATAAAATGTACGAGTTCTATCAGACAAATCAATGTGGAATGCGCAGAAGAGGTCAGGATACCTAAGTAAGCGCCTACGTAAATATAATGCTTTATTTACAATACAGTATGGTGAATTTTCGTGAATAATAAATGTGTTAAGGATTGACGTAGGTGCAAAGAAACGACATTGTTCTGGGACGGCCGTCCCAAAGCAAAGGTGGTGTTTGTTTTATTCATAGGAAGTTCGATATCGACTCGTGGCACCTACGTGAGAAGATGTCTAAAGCTTGCTTTTATAGCGTTAATAATTAACTGTGAGCCTACATATCCTTCAATTTACGTTTACCTAAGTGTTGGAATACTTACTTGACATGTTCATAAATATAAGTTTGCTTTTTAAGGTTATTTACTCGTAGTAAACTTTCCCTTGTCTATTCTCACGTGTTTATGAATTAATGTATTCAAGGAACGATGTAACAAATAAAGCAAATGGGCAGAAATATCGTCATTTACCTGATATTTGTATGGAAAAAAATATATACACATTATAAGCCTAGATTTTGCTTATAAAACGATACCTCTACGCGACGATTTGTTTATAGAACTCTGTAGGTCGCGTAGTACTCGTGCTTCTTGACGTACGCTTGCGAGCCGACTACGCTCATGATCCGTGTGCGAGAAGCCTAAATTTGCCCTTATAGCCACGAAGGTATTCAAGAATATTAGCTGACTAAAGGTTGAGACCTTTAGTTGCAGTAGAATATTTTTTTTGGTATTTAGTTTTTCCTTTTTTGCAAAAACGAAAAACACACTTGACTAAATTGTAAGTACTTAATGCAAGTGCTTACAATTTAGTCTCACTTCCTTAGCTTGTGAGAAAAATCATTCCCGGACCCCCTTAGCCCAATACACCTGAACGTACATACATACTTACATAAAAGTACCTACGTTGCATGTTCACATATTTTACCTATTCTTTAGGAACTTGGGTTAGCATTTGTAACTAAGTAGCTTCTAAGTAGATTCTGTTATAGCGAGTAGGTGGTAGGGAGTAGAACATTATGTGCCTTTATTCACTATAAATAAAACCGGACAAGTGCGAGTCAGACTCGCCCACCGAGGGTTCCGTACAAACTAAATAAAAGGGGGAAATCATATATATTTTTTATATTTTTCTTCATAAACCGAAAAATTGCTTGCTCACCACTCGGATCCGAGTGGGGCGGGGGCGAAGAATGTGTTAAAAACCTGTTTTAGCTTATGCTAATGAGGCTCTTTCATATGATACACATGATACGGTTAATTCACTTTAAAATTTGGGCCCTCATTCCTTGCATAGAGACACAATTTTTTTGTGATTAAATTAAAAATGTCCAGTTTTCTGATTTTTTCCTATATGTGTACTCTAACACAATGCTTCTTGCCAAATTTCAGAGTTCTAGGTCAACGGGAAGTACCCCATAGATTTTGATTCCTCTGTGAGTGTCGAAATGTGCGTTTTTACGACATATTCGGCTGTAACTTTTTTTTACGACAACTGAGAAATGTTATTATTCTTTCTGCAGCAAGATACTATAGATCTGCGTATATGGTTTTAATTTCAACTGGATACCTTCACGCGTTCCCGAGATAAAGGTCTTGACACCCGGACAGACGGACAGACGGACAACAAAGTGATCCTATAAGGGTTCCGTTTTTTCCTATCCTATAGTACGGAATCCTAAAAAACAGTAACAAAGCTAATTAAACTATTCAGTACAAAAAAAATATTAAATACCGTAGGCCGACGAATAAAAGAAAAACGGTCTGAAGAAAATAACGAATATCGTAACGTAACTGGATATTAGTGACTGTTTGTTGGAAGTAATTAATTTTATTACATGAAGAAGTAGGACATAGCAGTAACGCCTCGTCATCCCGTAAATATTGTGTGAGACAGCAATTTCCTTTAACGAGCAGTGTTTACGTCAATTTGGTTGCACGAAAACTTCCGTAATTATCGAAATAAATGCTTTGTTATTATACCAAAGTTCAGATAACGAGACTGGAGCAGAATCAAATACTTTTCGATAACAGATTCTTTGGAACGTGTTCTGTGGCTCTTTTATTGTTTTTGCTATGAACAACAGAACGGAAAAATAGTTGTACCCTATGTAATAAGGCCTCGAATTCTGTGTTATAAATATAACTCTTGACTCGCATCTAAACTGGAAGCAACGTATTGAAAAAAAAATAGATTGCAATTATCATAATTTACCTATGCACTCAGTATACTAAAAACTAACACGAAAAACAATTGTGCTATGTCCGCATATCATGCATATGCATATGCTTGCCTCCGATATGACATAGTCATGTGGGGCCACAGCAAAATATATGCAAAACATTTATTTATAGTACATTTAAATGCTTAAGAATAATAGTCAATATCAAACCTACCTGTAAACACTAGCGTATCTAGAGATATTTTCTACGGTGGGCCTGGCTCCTAAGATCTCTATATACTTAGATGGGTAACTCAAAATCCTGGGGTAGGCCACAGGCCATTCAGGGGTGGGCCTAGTGCACCCGGCCCGCGCTAATAATATGGGCGTATATGAGCGCGGGCCGGGTGCCTGTACACCTCACTTTATTAAAGGAAAAATGCTTGCACTATACCATTATTTTATATCTTAGAAATAACCATGTTTGTTAGAAAAAATATACATTTGTTTAAATTTGATAACTTCCCGCACATCCGTCACACGGCTTGAATTTAGGTTGAACGCTATTTCATGCTCAATAAGTTTGAACAAATTTGAAATCGTTTTAAAATGTAAGGGTAGTTTCCAAGGACTAACTACGTCCTTGTTAACAAATTTGACATGGTTAATACTTTGCAAAGAGCTTAATTTGATACATAAAGAATAAATTAATGAATAATAATAATTGATGATAGCATACTAACTAGCCTCTGCGACTGAGGCCATAATTTTGCCACCTAGCTTTTTGAGACGGAAAGGACTTTAATTAATTTTAGAGAACATCAGGATCCACTGCAATTAGGTAAGTACTAATAATATATTATATATAGTATTACGTCACATAATTATTTCCATGGTGTTAGAAGCAGCAATCTGGTATCCGTCGGATCCGGATTGTTTGTTTATTTTATTTGTATGCTTGCCTACGAGTACTTATCCGCCAGCGCCGTTTGCATCGGGTAAGTATAATTTCTTATTTAATCTGCTTTTCATAATTACCCTCACAGAAACCATTTGGGGTTTGTGGGGGCGTTTGGCGTACTCGAAATGAACATAGATTACGGAGATGAAATATGATGTCTGCAAAATGCATATTGCATATCTACTTGAGATTGTTAGAACCTTGTCTGTCTGGAGTAATCTGATTAGTTTCTGTGAAGTAGTACCTACCTACAATAATATAGTTATACATATCATATACCTTTTAGCTGTGCCCGTAATTTCACTCGCTTAGTGATGAGAAAGGATGGTGATGGTTAACGGTAATGATGATGACAAAATGTGAAGCCTATGTCCGACTCCAGGCGTTCATCTATCTCTGTACTAAATTTCATAACAACCGATTCAGCCGATTGGTCAAAAGTAGGTAACAAATGGACAGAGATACTTTGTTTTTGTAATATTAGTTTGGATGTACTCGTACATACATAGGTTTGTTGTAGTTAATAAAACATTTTCCATAATTTTTTCATTCCCACGCACTATGTATGTGTGTGACTATGATACATGTAGGTGTGTTATGTAGTCATGACTAAAATTATTTGGTAATATAGTAGGTAATAAGATTTACTACTATATTAGGTAATGTAGTTGTTTGCTATGCGAGTAGTACATTTTCCAAGCACACCAATTGAGTTACATACCTATTATTACATCTATACGTTGTATTGTAACGGGCATCCAACTCATCATGCTCAAATATTATAGTTCTACGTATACTTCTTACATAGTGCGCGAACTTAATATCTCGGTTTCATAGTATATACGTCCTCAAGGCCGTATACAGGGGGGGGGGGGGGGGGGGTGAATTCGTGGCTACGGACTTGTACGTCCTTATAGAGACGCTCATTCACATCGCTTGTCCACTCATCCAGACCTATTATGACAGTAATTAATATTATCTTCAATTCGAATATGCGTGTATGCATTCGAACATTTATGTAGGTACACTGTGTGGTCAATTCAGTACCTACACGTATACATGTGGATTATGTGGTAGAAAATGTAGTCAGATAAAGATACTTTAAAAAAAAAAAGTATATTATTTATACTTACGTTATGTCAAATGTCTTCACTGATTTACAGTTGCTCGTTAGATAGATTTATCTCAGAAATATCAGCAAACAGACATACGTTATTTTACAGGGGACTTTTAGATTAATAAACTTCCTAGTTATTTATTATGTACCCAGTTCTGCTACACAGTATCGACTGTTACTACAAAAATGTAATGACGGCACTCGACGTCCCGAGTCATAAATTATTTCAGCACAAAATAAGTACTTTGTCCAGAAATAATTATAAGTTTGATAAGTAGGCAAGTAACCTATTTACACAGAATTCGTGGCCCTATTTACTCTTTGCCTATCTACATAAACAAATAGAGAATAGGTTCCAACAAATTGGAGCAGTTGCAGACCTCAAGAAACTTATTCTACGGTGCTTAAGAAAAACGTTGTCGCACCCTCTTCCATACAATTAGAATAAAACTGTTTCCTACCCCTAAATATTAACCAATTTCGATGATTCTTTTTTGTCTGAATCATAAATGGCCATGATTGCACGATTACTGTTTTCTAGTTTACGATGCACAATATAATATAGTCTAAAGAACTGTATCAGTTCTGGAGGTGACATTGACAAGTTGAGGGACAAGCGTTAATATAATGACTTGCTCATCTCACATTTCACGCAAAAAGGCAGGTACCAAGATATCGACTATTTCCCCGTAATAGAATGAACATTGCATGTAGATGCTTCAGTCAGCCGCAAAACCATTAACTTTGTACTATATGGTTAGAGTACCGCGTAGCAGAAACAAAAAGAGAATGTTCAGTATAGATCCATTTTGTCTGGCAGCTCGCCCGGAGAGATTGAAAAGTTTCTATGCAGCTACGCACGTGATTTAGCTTGCTGGCCGCAAATAGACATGCAGCTTATATAGGTCTATATCACACTCATTGATTACTGAACAGGCCTGATGGATGGCCCATTATCTGCCAGCTATTCTCAATGATAGCTCTGGGATTAACGTTCAACATTTCCTCTAGGGATGGGGTTACATATAGGAAACAAAATACTTACCTGCGTAAAGTACTCCTCGTTGAAAGGGTCTGATCCTCGTATAAAAATGATATCATACAGGCCGGTAAGATGTATAAAAAAGTATTATTTGCTTTCGATATCTTTATGATCTGGTCATTCGATATCGATTCGTTCCATATTCTGGTTAGGTTAATATATTTATTTATTATAAAAGAATCACAGAATTCGTGGCCCTATTTACATAGGGCAAAAATATTCTACATATATATTCACTGTGTTCATAATTTATGTTCCACCTGCTTACTTGCGTAGTGATGAAAAATGGTGATAATAATTTAATTTCATACAAATCTTATTTTGACAACCACGTATTTATTTTAATGAGAGAAATATTAAAAAAAAAAAACAAATTTAATTTCTATTGGCAACGGAGTTAGAAATAAAATATGTTTTGGAACTTCTTAGCCAAGTTAACAAATATAATAGAAAAACTTTTTTTTTTATATTTCCTATCTAAATAAACAAATCTGTCTCTCACTTTTCTATTATTTCCACTTGTTTTTTTTTTATTATAGTGCATAAGAATGTTGTGATGTGCGAGAGAGATAGCTGTGCACTTTAAGCACAGCCTTTAAAAAACTATAGCATGTTTATATACTTATTTAATATGCAAAGGGATTGTTTATTTCTTTCTACGATATTATGTGAGTTTCTTTTACGATATTGAAATACCAGCAACGACGAACTTAAATATTTTAATTTAAACTCTACTTCGCCGCGCTAAAGCCTAATTTAGATTGAGAAGTTTAGAGACAGATATTTTGCCGCATCAAATTATATTTCAAATCAAAATGATTCTAATTCTAATAGTGTAAAAGGTGTAAAAGTTTTACTTTAGACCATATTGAGCTCAAACGTTTTTGAGTGCTGACGCGAAATCCGTGTCGATAGTAGGTAATATAGTTGTCCGGACATGTGATTATTCACATGTCCATCGCTCCGAGCGGTGCAAAGCTGCGCTTGTGAATTCAATTTCTGCAGGGAGTTTGAAATGTAAATTTCGTTGCTAGATTTACGGGCATCCTGCGGGTAAAATCTTCGCTAAGGATTCGAAAGGTTTCTCAGCCTTAACGCAAACACCGGCTTTACAGAAATTCTTCATATATTTTTACCGTTATTTGAGAAAAGAAAACCTAACGTGTTTGTGTTATAAAAACGAATGCAAGAAGTACCTATATACGTAAATGAAAATCGAGATTTAGCATATGAAGGGTAAAGATCAAGGGTAGGTAAGTATCAAAGGATATCGCGCACATGAAATTGATCTAGCTATTTGGGCTAGAGAGAAAATTTTAAAAGCTATAGTAGTTGTAGGCATATATTTCTATTTTTATCAGGTACTTAACGATCCTATTGCTATACAACGAGCCCCTAATTACCGAAAAATATAACGCTCCTCCTTCGGAAGTTGGGTAAGAAAGATTTCACTAAATACTGTAACAATCAAAACCATTAATAGTGGGTAACCATGCAAGTAAGTAAGCGTGTGCTTACAGGTGGCGCCACCAACGCTCGGTTTGGTTTAAGCTATTCAGGTATTTTCCACATTCCATTAGACATCTCCGTGACCGAAGTCAGTAACCATCTTACGGGAAAACAAGTTACATCCTAGACTAGATCACCACGTAGGTAGCGAAACTTTACGAGTAGCACATAAAATTAGCAGGTATGTAGGTACATTAAAAGAACAACAAAATACCCAACTGCATAAAAGCGACTTTCTTAGCATAAGTAATTTACACTAGCGTTACGCTTGCTATGATGTTGAGTGTACATTTTTGCGACAAAGTATGCGCAAAGCGATTGTCAATTTATTATTCTTAATTCAATTTAAATAAATTACTTATATATTTATACTGTTTTAATCTCCTTTTAATTTCCTTCATTTTGATACCCTATGTGTATGTGGCTATGTATGTATGTATGAATGTCTATATGACAGCCTAGAGCCTAAACGGTATGACCGATTTTGACGTGTGAGGTGTCGTTAGATTTGTCTGCACTCCCTGCACTCTCTAGGCAGTCTGAGTCTCAGGGAGTGCAGACACATCTAACAACACCTAGACACCTATTATTAGAAAAAAATGTAGCCCATGACATAAGTGTCATGGGCAAAATTTTTTTTCTAATAATAATACGTACGTCTCTTGCGATAATTTAAAATTGCGTTTTTTCGTAACCTCCAACGAACTTTTTTGTAATAAACAAATGATTTTACTAGAATTAACGTAAATAATGCGCATGTATTATCTTTTACAGCGATTTTACGTATATTTTCTCACAAAACAGCGTATCAAGCGTAACGAAATCGTAAGTTACACTGCAAAAACGGCTTTTCTGCAGTCGGGTATTATATTTTTCTTTTAATATACATACTTATTATAATACCTATCTATTTAAAGACACTTGAGTTTTTGATACAAATCTAACGACACTATAGAAATCCATTTATAGACTGGCCTTGTGGCTCAGTTGGTAGTGTGTTTACGTCTACCTGCTGAACTGAAAAGGTCGTGGGTTCAATCCCCACCCAGGGCAAACATTTGTGTGATGAGCATGGATGTTTGTTCTGTGTCTGGGTATTTCTATGTATCATATGTATATATTTACAAAAAAAAAGAGTATATGTATTCTATCAGCCATCTAGTTCCATAGTATAAGCTTTGCTTAGTTTGGGCTAGATGGTGTTGTGTGATTTTTTATTTATTTATTTAGCAGTTTGGAAGATACGAGGTAATAAATAAATTTACAAACATACAAGATGTTATGCGCGAAAATCATAACCCTTCCTTGGCAGTCGGGTAATAAATTACACATTTGTTTTTAACTTCTAAGATTATTTACATTGTTAGCTACAGGTGATGCTAAGAAAGGCGTGTTAAAAAGAAAAAAAAACCGGCCAAGTGCGAGTCGGACTCGCACACGAAGGGTTCCGTACCTATCAATAAAAACGGCAAAAAATCACGTTTGTTGTATGGGAGCCCCCCTTAAATATAAATTTTATTTTTATTATTTATTTTTTAAGTGAATAATATAACTCAATATTCAGTGAATATTTCAAGCGTCTACCTGTTGCCGTTATCAATATCGAGCAAAAACGAGCAAAATAATCACGTTTGTTGTATGGGAGCCCCTTAAATATTTATTTTATTCTGTTTTTTAGTATTTGTTGTTATAGCGGCAAAAGAAATACATCATCTGTGAAAATTTCAACTCTCTAACTATCACGGTTCATGAGATACAGCCTGGTGACAGACGGACGGACGGACGAATAGTAGTCGCAGGTCCCGTTTTTACCCTTTGGGTTTGGGACCCTAAAAACCGACAATTTAAAGCGAGATCCGTAAACTCTGCAACAATACTCGTCAAACTAAACTTTAATGAAATTGCCTGCAATAAAGATCTTGAAGCACCAAAATCCGTTTATTGCCGGCAAAAGAAATACTAACAGACAAAGTGTTACATATAAACAATGACAAGACGGATATGACCCGGAACCTAGGTAAACACCGACCTGCCGTTTATTTCGCTGTTTCCGGCGCCACCCACCCTCGGCTCGCAGGATTAGGTAACATGCCATTACAGTCTCAGGTGACAGATATTGCACCAATTTACCAGGTGTGATTAGTTAATGAAACAAATGATCGTCATCTGTAAACTGGGGGCTACATGAAACTTTGGCAAATAAATTATCTAGCGCTTGTAGTCTCTTTCTTGTTATATATACAGGGGTTTGTAATAGAGCACCTGCTAACCAGCTCTCCAAAATCCAGTTTAGAAATTTCATAGTGCTTATACATACGACAGAATAGTAAATAGCAAAGTATAACTTTTGATTCAACGAATTTTAATTTGTCACACTCGGAAAGTACCTACGCTTGAAATTATTTGAACACAGGGATGAAAACAGTACTTACATAATGACCCCTTTAGTGCTTGGGAAATGATTTTCTCTGCTGTCAAATTATAAACAAGACGCTTCCAACGACACGTCATTTGTCAAATTATGTTATTATCAAATTAAGTCAATTATTGTAGTTTAAAAGTTATGAGGAAATGGATGAACATACATATATACCCTCCCTTTGTTTCGCCAAAGTCGGGTAAAAAACTCATTATTTGCTTTCGCAAAAAAAACCAGAACGATCATCTCTAATCATTCTCCGATAGTAAAAAAATAAATACTGGCTGGTAGATTTCCGCAGAAAAAAAACATTAAAAAACGGAAATATAATAAGAAAGTACTAACACAGACGAATGAGTTTCAGTTTCAGATAGGGATTATCTTTACCTAATCAGGTTTTATACTTTATTTATATTCGAATTGAATTTAAAATTTTAATATTTTAATATTAAATTAATTAATATTTAAAATTTATATTCGTTTACTACGGGTGAACGCCTATTTAGGCACTCGAACTATTGGCAACCTCGAGGTCTTTCGAGCCTTGTGTAACAATCTAATAAAACGCCACATGCTCAAGGCGTAATGCACAGGAGTGGAACTCATGTAGCACTTAGTTTCCTAGGAACTCAAATTTTAGAATTTTCAACACTAAAGTTAATCGATTTCTTTTAGACAAATTGTGTTTATTTGTGATGAATACTCGACCACTCCGTCGTCACATACCATCAGGTCAAACGTAAATCTAATCCGACCGAAAAAAAACCACTTATAATTACCATTTCTTATATTTTAAATATCACTTCACCTCATAGTTAACCATTAGGATTGCCTGAAGGAAAGATCCGAAAGATAAGAGAGAGAGAGAGAGAGAGAATAGAAGCCAGTTAGTCACGGAACACATTTTCACATTCAAACATCTGCCCGTCCGGAAATCGAACCTATGTCCTTCCGTTCCTAAGTTGCAGACGTGCCACCATAGAACCAAGTAGCTTCTCACGATCGGCTTAGTCAGAGGCGCCGGATATTAGGGGCGCCTGGCGATCAATTGCGAAAAAATACACTGATTGTCCGAAGAACAGTATCATAAAAAACAAAAATACTCTCTCGCTGGCTTGTGTTACATCACGGACACCCCCCCCCCCCCCCCCCCCCCTCCCCGTTGATAAGATCATCAGTACTGAAACAGGGGCAGGGCGGTTAAGACTTCTAGTCCGCCTCTGGGTTTAGCCATATGGTCGTGTTAACGAACAGACAGATATACTTTTGATTTTATAATTGCGTGTGCATGTGACATTTTTGGCCCTCTGAAGAGTTTATTCACTATGATTCATAATGGCTGCGTGATGAAAACAAATTAACAATTGAAATTGCTACACACACTTACCTTCTCTTCCTGTGGATATATATAGGCGAATTAATTCTCTGTAACCCACGGTAATGGTACTCTTATGTACGTACTCGTATACATGAAATAGTAATTTGTATTAAAATATAGTACGTAACTTCTGCGAGCATATCTTACACTACTAACGAACCATAGCATTAAACTCTAAAATCTAATTTTGAAATATTAACTCGTTCTTGTTACGCCGCTAAAGTGATCATAGACAAATTCATAGTTAATTAACAGGACGCAGTTATGCCACAAGTTACACAAATTAGAAACGCGAATAATATTTAGGAATTGTTCAGGAAGTTCATTTTAAAATAAGAAAATGATCAAAGCATATAATGCAAAATTTTACTCGGTTATGAATGACCCTAACATAAGGAACTAAAATTACGAACAGGAACAGTGACATTTTATTAACCCGGATTTTCTCATTCCATAAACAACATCGAAGTGCCGGAATCTTTCCGTTGAAAATAAAATACGGGCTTATTGTTAACGCTGAAAAATTTCCCTAGGGATTTAATACTGTTGCGATATATTTTCCCTTCGATGATGTCGGTCCACGACTACAGGAAAACATGAATAATATCTAATGTCGGGAGCGTTTGTTTGTTTTATACGAGTTCTATGCTCGGGGCGCCGCCGCCGCTGCGACTCGCACCCATGTAAGCCTGCTAATAATGACCCACTCCAAATAAAGCGAGTAGCTTGGCAGGAAGATGATGTACCTACGGTACATAAATCCGAAGCATTCCGATAATTGCCGAATGATTCCGAAAATTCGAAAACAGGTGTGACACGAATGATGTCATCACGGATGTTATGATTCTACATAGATGTAAAGTTTATAATATTCAAAGGCAAGATGCCTGTAATATTCTTATCAAATTTATATCTGTTCATAACGGCAGAACTGTTGATAACAATTAATTATAATGAATGTGACACCTCACACCATTATATACCTATTGTTTAATATTTTCAAGTTGATTTAAGATTTGGTCAGAAACGATGTTTTCATGCTTTGTTCAATGCAATATAGTCCATACTTAGGGATCTTTGCATTGGATTTTTTTTAATATGAAAGCGTACAATAACTTTTACGATAAGGCCGCCGGTTGTCACACTAGTTTTGTAAGTTTCTCTGTTTTGTTTTTTGTTTAATAGTGTACAATAAAGAGTTTATCTATCTATCTATATATTATAATTATAATATCGTTGATATTTTCAATGTTTTGTATAATCCTTTTCGTCGTACCTAAATTTAACTCCGCTAAAGGGCTGGGAAAACCGGGTTGTTTTTTTACACAAAATGTTTGGATTTTTCTGTAGAAAAAGTTATCGTTGAGATGACCGCACCTGCAAACTTTCTAACAAAAACATTATTTTGTTACGTCTTTTAAACAGCATAATCGTTGGCTCCCAACAAACAACTTGCTTAAATTCTGTGTTTATTAACTCAGTAGCTTGTCTACATTGAGCTAAAATACTTACAGTGTCACAATCTTCTCCCGACATTGAATGCTCTTAAATGATTATAACACCTATATTCCAGTTTCAATTCAAATTAAATGTTTGTTATTATATACTCAAACTGATTTTTAACCGATGAAAAACGGAAGAGGTTTTCAAGTCGATGCATTTTTTTTTTAATACTATTGTATTGACATACAATTTTGTTACGGGAAGTGGGTATAGGGAAGGAAACAACGACGTTCTTCAAGCACGTTTAATTCACTGACATGTACTGTCTTCTACAGAGCACTCACAGTCTATAACACGAACACCAACGTTACAATATAATTGTTTTTAACGCCGTCCGATCATTTTTTGTTATTATGTGGTGATTGTGTCTCTGTAGAGTGTAGACATTCCATCTCAATGGTTGTCTATATCTTCGCACAACGTTGAGGAGATGACCCGCATAATGAGATTTTTTCACGGAGTTTCGGGTTAATTATTATTTAAAGCGGTTCGTGTTATAATTCACAACAGTAATAAAATAAGGTCGTGATGTTCATAAATATGGATGTTTCTCGTCGTCAGGTCCTTGAAGTATTGGATCGTAAATATATCTTTTTTCCCAATTATCCGAAATAATGTTGGTGAAACAATACATTAAATACGATTATTTTTTGACGTAACAACGTCTAATAAATCGATGAACGCCGGCTGCACGCACGAAAAAGTATGACTCGTTGTCCCGTTACGCGTTACGCTCATTGTCCCGTTACATCGTCATCATCACTTCATCAATGTTTTGTTATGACTTTGTCACGTTAAACTATCGTCCGTAAACAGACTTTACAGACAACCAACTTTTTTCCGAAGAAAGTCTATCTATTATGTATGCAGGTTTTACTCATAATTAATTTTTAATATTTAATTGTTTACCCTCGATCCAAAAAAAGTGTGTTATAAGTTTGACGTGTGTATGTACATCTGTGTGTCTGTCTATGGCATTGTAGCTCGCAAACGGATGAATTGATTTTAATTTAGTTTTTTTTTTTGTTCGAAAGAGGATTTCATCGAGAGTGTTCTTAGGTATAATTCATCAAAATCGGTTTTTTTGTCGTAGGTTTTTGAGTTTTCTAAACTTATACTTGTTTCAAAGTTATTTAAAATAGTTTTTTTTAAGTTAGATAGATCTGCGATTCTCAACTCGCCAGATTAAGCAACGGTGTGACCAAGGATGGAGCTCGTCGAACTAGAAGATATCTATTCACTCTAGTAAGCTATGAGTACATGATATACATTTCAGCACTACTGTAGTTAGTTGGTCGATGTAAAAGCAGAAAATAGCCCAATGACAGAAGTGCATCCAGTAATCGGACTCCACATAAGACGGTTGATATATAAAGGACCATAAAATAATGACCGATATGCATTCTTGAGAAATAAGTGCTAGTGTGTCTACTTTCTGCTAATCATCATCATCATCTTAGACATAAGAAGTCCACTGCTGGATATAGGCCTCTTCCATGGATTTCCAAAAAGACCGATTGAAAGTAGGTCATCTGTCCATCTCGTTTCTGCTAATCCTGTTGTACAAAGGCGAGTGTGGAATAAGATCCCAAATAATAAAACATTTTTTTTAAGAAGCCTCTAGAAATGTATCTACATTCTATTAACACTTATTTATTTATAACTGAATACGAATAATTTGTGTTACAATAAGGTTGGTTGTTCGTGTTAATTTAAATCCAAGACAGGGATATTAACACAACGTTGGCTTCAGCGGAGGATCGTTATGGTGATCACCACCGTGAACCGACTAAATACATATTCAGTGAACACATTACTTAAAGGCGACCTCACAATGACTTAAGCTGTACAGATGCGGATCTCTGATTATGACGGAAAAACGGAGAGAATACCATTTTGGAAAATATGTTTGTTTACGTTGTTCCTGAATAATGAAGGTATAATGTATTTTAAAAAGAAAAATATACGTGGCTAACTAAGGTTCAAACACATGATAAAAATCTTTAGTTGTATTGTTTTTTTTTTTTTACACAGACACAGGCCTTTGTCATAATTACAAACTATTGTTTACTAATTATCGTTACGAGAAAATAATTTTATTTTAATTTAAGTACTTATTACTATGTTGCGTGCATACCACGAGCCAACCAGCGACCCGCAAGCAGCACCCGATCACGAGTATGACGCATGTGCCAGCCATCGCCCTCCTCAAGCATATGTTAGGGAAGAGAGCGACCCGCCACATAGGAATTTAATTATAAATATTAAGGGTAAAGGTTTATCATGATAGGTGCCTAACTTGCGCCGATATTTCGAAATTATAGTTTTTAATTGTCTGAAAACTGTTCTCAGTTATGTTGTTTCTTGTTTACCTACACTGATTATCTTTTCTTATTTTTTATTTACAAGATAGATCTACGATTGACCACCAACTCACCTGATGTTAAGCGACGATGAGGCCGAGGATGGAGCTCGTCGATCTAGAAACGATTAAATAAATATCTTTATAGTCACTCATAAATTTTAAGTACCTAAGTCTGTCAGAAAAAAATGTCAACTTTTAGTAGGTTTGCTTATATATACTTTTTTTGGAAATATATACATAATTATGATACATACATAGAAACACCCAGACACAGAACAAACATCTATGGTCATCACACAAATTTTTGCTCTGGGTGGGGCTCGAACCCACGAGCTACAGCTCAGGAGGCAGACTGAGCGATTGAACTTGAGTCCTGTTGCACGCCCCGTCTGATTAATATTTTATATTTTTCTCCATCCCATGGTTGCCCGGAAGAGATCGCTTTTAGCGATAAGGCCGCCTTTTGTTGCACTAGTCTATTTAAGTCCTTTGTGATTACTTTTAAGGTGTGTACAATAAAGAGTTCATCTATCTATCTATCTGAGCCACAAGGCCAGACAATCTTGTGTAAAAATTTTTTTGTTGGAAAACAATGTATAATGGTAAAAGTACTCTTTTTCCTTCTTGTTCATGTCAGTTTAACTAAATTTTGATAATTGTATGCTTTACATCTATCCTAATCCTAGCTGTATTATAAAAGCAAAAATATCCCTGTATTTCTCTCTGTCTGTTTGTTACCTTTTCACGATCAAACCGCTGAACTAATTGTTATGAAATTTGGTAAAGATTGAAGAAGTTGAGAACCTGGAGACGGACATGTCTACTTTTCAACATAATCATCAGCGTTATTCATCATTACCGTGATGGTGAAACTACAGGGCCCAACTATCATAATAATAATAATTTTTATTCCCATAATAGTATCAGTGTATAAATTACAAATAAAATTATCAATCAGCTTAATATTAATAAGTTAACTACATTGGACCCCAAACTAGGCTAGGCCTGTATCTTGGGCGCCCTTTACCAAGTTGTCGTACTTATCTAGAAATTGAGCGCTGAAAAATTGTACACATTTCCGATAACTACATTAATGTCGAGAGTTAGAACTCAGTTACAAAATTAAGAGATTTACTGGTATCTATATAACATACGCCCAACATTTTGCCAAACATGTTTATGCCACAATAAATTTTAATAGCTGATTGCCAAAATTTGCCAAAAAAGTTATTATATAGAGGAGAAGACGTTGGTTCCCGAAATACAGTGTTAAACTAGTTTGGGAACCAGAGGCTTCAAGTTTACCATGTACTCTTTCTTTGTAACAAATAAATTATTTGATTTGATTTGATGTATGTTTAAATTGTCCAGACACATTTACGTATTTTTTCGGTTGGGTTAAGCAGACATATTTTTCTACTTGTCACGATACGTCCGATAACACACGTCTTTTGTTTCTTCTATTTTCGCGTAGTTCAGCCAAAAATAATACGATAGAGAACAACGAATTCTTAGTACAAATAAATCGTTGATAGAGAAAAAATATTGCCATTTCATTTAGGCAGATATTGTGATGTGAGAACTAAGAAGGTATTTTTTGTCGACAAGTTAAACCACCAGGTGAGTTGACGGTCAAGCGCAAGCCTATCGACGAATAAAAAAAACTAAAAAAAAAACTGAAAGATAGTTAGCAAGCAAAATCAGTATAGGAAAAAACTCTCAAGTGAGTAGCTATTGATAGTAGATTGTTATACAAGGAGCTAAAAAGACTCGTTGTAACGAGCTAGATTTTTACTAGTAAATAGAAACCGAGTTACAATGGGGCTTTAGCGCCGTGTGTTACACTCTACTTTTCACCACGAATGCGAGAAAATAAAATAATCCAATACAATAATTCAAAGTTTAATTTATTAAAAATGAAATGTACAATTCTCGATATTTAACGAGATTTTTGCAAAGAGAATGTAAATATATTCCAAAGAGATTATTCTACTTTTGAATAAAGACTGTTTCGTGTATGTAGACTCTTTGGTATCAGTTTTTTTTTTAAATTACTTTTCCCCCTAGAGCTTAAAATGCTATTTTTCCCCATACTTTTTCCCCGCTTTACCGCTTTACTGCGCTACAATGACGGACTTTTAGAGCAAGAGGAGTGAAAAATACCTTAATCCTTCCCTAAAACATTATCTGATTTTGATATTTTTTCATATAATTGAAATTATCACAACAACAATCCTACAATCTTGGAATTTTCAAGGCTAGAGTGAATAGATATCTTCTAGATCGACGAGCTCCATCCTCGGCCACACCGTCGCTTAACATCAGGCGAGTTGGTGGTCAATCGTAGATCTATCTTGTATAAAAAAAAGTACCAGGCTAACTAACTAAACAGAATCATGTAGCTAAGTCTTTTTGCGCTTTACTTTTTACCCAACTGAGCAAGAAGGAGGATTAAGTTTTTCGGGTGTATGTGGGTATGTATGTATTTATATTACCTCCTACAGTCTAAATGGCTTGACCAAGTTTGATGTGCGAAGTGTCACCAGATTCGTTTTTAGTTTTCGAGTGCCAAAAGCAATTTTTTTTGTAATCTCATTTTTTTTGTTTGTAAATTCAACTGACTTTATTTACGTATTAAAGAATAATTTTACAGGCTATTAACTATTATAAAAAATGCTCATTTAAATACCTACACGTTACGTCGGTTTTTTTGCATATTTTCCCGCGAAAATGTAGGTACACTCAACATATAAAATAAAGCTTAACGCAAGCAGAAGTTATACCTACTAAGAAGATCGCTCTTATATGCAGTCAGGCCATTTTGTTTTTCTTTTATCATAGATATTTATTTGGCTTCTCTCCTTTACGTTTCGAATTTTTAATTACTGTAACACTTACGCGACATTGACTTAATTCTGAATTTCAGACCAGTCCTTTTAGGATTTATCATTTTGACAATCTGGACTTGTTGACCCTGGACCTTTTGGCTCACTGGACCTTTTGGTAGTGGTTATTTTTGGTCACTGGACCTTGAGATTGAACAATATGTGCTCAGAAAACAGCTTTCTACTGTTGTTTGAACAAATGCGCGCTCACAACCCTCTTAAATCAAAATACAATACCCGCAAGTATTCATTTGATCCTAATGGCCGAGCG
Source organism: Lycia hirtaria (assembly GCA_947563715.1). Lineage (NCBI taxonomy): Eukaryota > Metazoa > Arthropoda > Insecta > Lepidoptera > Geometridae > Lycia > Lycia hirtaria. The sequence goes on from OX387384.1 coordinate 29,516,452, forward strand.
AATATGAATACTTAATGAGTTGCGCAGAATAAATATTATGATTCTCTTCTAATTGAATCTTGATGATAGACCATGAATGCCGAAGTCTACCATTAAACCCTTTTTACACGAAAATGATTTCATATTAGGCGGGAACCCGCGAATAAAATGCTAATTACTTTTGCTAATAACTTTTGAATGTTAATGTATGTAAGTGTAAGTAGTTCTTGTAGTATACCTACGTACGAGTGTATCACGTGATCATGACAATAAATATATGAACAAACAAGAAGACACTTGACTATAATCACTTCAACAAACGGATCCCTAAATTGAGTAATAGTTTTTGGACACCCCTAATGTTTTTGATTGCTTATCTAACGATACCCCACGCGATGCGAAAATATTTATAGTTTAATAGACCGAAAAAACCGACTTCAAAATAATAGTATGTGGTTTTAATTTCAACACGATACCTTTACGCGTTCCCGAGATAGAGATCTTGACAGACGGACAACAGAGTGACCCTAAAGGGTTCCGTTTTTTCCTTTCGATGCACGGAACCCCAAAAACTACAGTTATTTAAAGAAACCGATATATCCGTTTTAATCAACATGTTCACAAACAAAATAATATTAAAATTATAAAATTAAAAACAGTTTTCACTTATTGTATCGAAGAAAGCAAATTGTACTACTGAATACAATTGCATGCTCAAGGGTTCTCTCAACTCATAATCATCATTTCAGTCACAAGAAGAGCGCGGGTAGACATAGGGCCTCCTTCATGGATTTCCAACAAAAACCAGTTGGAAGCGACTTGCTTATAGCGTTTTCCTGCAAATTGTATGAACTCGTCGTCAACTATCGTCTATTTTTCCCGTTGTGGCAACTAAGATGTCTCCTACTACATTTACCTACGTACCTATATCACGTTGTATCACTCTAATTGTATCCTGATGATAAGTTGTGATACCTAAACGTCGACCTACCTACCTAGACGACGAGTTTTTACACGATAAAATGTTATAAATTAAGAAACAGATCGGGCCGCTCCATGCAGACACTTAAAATTGCGATACCTCTAATGGGGTTATTGTGTTATTCCTACCAATGTATGTACATAACATAATAGAGCAATAAATGATTTGAATTTGACTTTGAAACAATCGTTTCCTTTCATCCGACCGATATTCTTGTTTTACCTAACAATATAAAGGTAAGGCGTGTCCTGGGCGTATCAAGGTCTCATTAAAACGCACTTCAGGTAAAAGGTTTTAGTAAGTATAGATTTTATGTTTTGCTGTAGATTTATACTTTATTTCTACCGGACAGCGTAAGGAGTGATGTTTTTCGATTGTATGTGTTTATTTATGTGGGTATGTATATTTGAATATATTTATGTATGTATGTTTCTATTACCTCCTACAGCCTAAACAGCTAGGCCGATTTTAAAGTCGTTAGATTCGTCTTCACTTGCAAAAATAATGGCCAAGTGCGTGTCGTGGCACGCGCAATGTAGGCTTCGTAGTTACACATCTTAATTTCTCTTATATGATACTATGAACGTACGAGTTTACATAGGTTTAAGTGAACTATTTATTTTTTACTTTTTTAAGTACAGTTTTAAAGTTAATATACTATTACTAGTTAACTTTTAATGGCTACATAGCCGTGTCAGCTGCACCGCGGACAGGCGGACAGACAGACAGACTGACATGGCGAAACTATATGGGTCCTTGTTTACTACGGAACCCTAAAAATGCGTTTTTTCGTAACCTCCAACGAACTTTATCGTACGAAACAAGTGATTTTACTAGAATTATTCTAAATAATTATAATCTTTTACAGAGATTTTACGAAAAACTACTTTAATTAAAAACTAATTTAAGAAAACGCATTTTTTACAGTGATTTTACGTATACTTTCCCACAAAAAACGTACACTCAACAGCGTATCAAGCTTAACGAAATCGTAAGTTAGACGGCAAAAAACACTTTTCTGCAGACGGATATCATATTTTTCTTTTAATATATTTTTATGGGTAAATGACAGGTAATTAGTTTAGTTATTGACAAATTATTAATTATATTACTAATTCTTGTTTCTAATAAAACAGGTGGATCCAGACAAATCAAACCAGGCGCTGCGTGCCTACATCTCGCCTACATTTGAAGATATACAATTACTGAACAGATCTACGGAAGTTTGGGTATACAAACAAATATATTTTAGCATTATAAGTTTTCAACAAAATTACATTTTTTCTTCTTAAAAAAGTACATTACAAAAATTCCCATTAAGTGCAAACTTGTTTGAATCGAAAATTCTGGATAAACTTTTGTACGCATTCCTCCTGTTTTGATAATAATATTGGGTGACGCCTTTGTCATTTCAAGTAATAATTATGACAAAAAAAATTACCAATCTCCACTACCAATTTTACAATTTATATAATAGTCAATAAAGTAAAAAATACTGAAATCTAAGATAATAATTTAATTTAACTAAACAATCAAGCATTTATATAAATAAATCAGCGGCAGTAACTGATAATGGGTGTGTAAATTTACTTATAACAGATATTATTTGAATTTGAGGTCACAGTCAAGTCAACATAAAGAAATTATGGACGTAGATGTTTTTTCTTGCATTATATGTATTTGAATTAGATTTTATGTTTAGAATCGTCTATTTCATTATTGGTTATTTATTTACTTGTTTAGGTACCTATTTACGCAGTTTTATTACTAAATATCTAACTTATAACCAAATATAGTCATTGAAGTTTTTATCGTCGTGTTTACGAGTAAGAATCTGAAAGTAAGTCACTTTTTCCATTATGAATTCTCCTGCGTGGGTGTTTCAATCAATTTCGATAGGTTTACAGAGACACTAATATTTTAGGCAATATAAGTTATAATTATGTGGTTGAATTAGGATTGTTGTTTTGTATTTTTGAAATGACAAAATCTTAAGCACGCTTTGCACTTTATTTTTTAACTGGCTTGAATAAAGAAGGAGGGTTATTCGAGTGTATGTATGCATGTATGTATATATGCCAGCCTACAGCCTAAACGGTTTGACCGATTGCGATGTGCGAGGTGTCGGTAGATTTGTTTTCACTTCCTGAGTATCATGGGCTATATTTTTTGTAATAATAATTATACATCTCTCGCAAAAATAAAAAATGCTTTTTTTCGCAGCCTCCAATGAACTTTTTCGTAATTAAAAAGTGATTTTACTAGAATTATTCTAAAGAATACAAACAAGAATACACATTTATAATCTTTTATAGAGATTTTACGCATACTTTCTCACAAAAAACGTACACTTAACAGCGTATCAAGCGCTATGTAATCGTAAGTTAGACTGAAATAACTGCTTTTCTGCAGTCGGGTATTATGTTTTTCTTTTACAATTTAACATTTAAATCGTGAACTCGTATATTAATAGTATCAAACAAAAAGCCTTTGTACTGCAATGTGCAACTACGGAACCCTGCATTGCGCGTGACCAGACACGAACGTGGCCGGTTTTACTAATATTATCTTTGACTCAAACTCCTATGCATTAAACCAACGTTGGAAACAAATCTTGCAAAAGAAAATTTAAGCTAAATCCACATGAATAATTCCTTGACGTCAGCTCTGCGGTGTGAATGCGGTCTAATGCTGACGAATGGCGTGCTAAATCAAACGGCTAAGGTTTTTATACCGCTTAATCTCCTAATTAGATGTCGTCAATCCTTCCAATAACAATAGCAAAAATTTTGAAATCTTGAACGAGAAATCTCGTTGGTATAGGACGAGCAAGTCTGGATTAATTATAATTATATAAAGAACATGAATACGAATATAAGTATAACGGACGCCTAATTTAAAAATGATTAATTTGTATAGCTGTAGCAATTTACAGCTTTCTAGTAGCGAGAATATTTGGACAAAGCTGCGGTTCAAGTTCAACTTTATTTCAATTAGGTACAATATTTATACACTTTGAAACGTCAAGGTGTAAGATTGAATAGGAAGTCTATAAATATCACAATCACAATCGACACGGTAATTAACAGTGCTTACCGATATAAGTTGGTAAATGATCGCAAAAAAAAGAGAGCACAACGCAAAATGGTTGGTCGGACAGACAGACAGATGGACCGACATGGCGAAACTATTAGAGTTCTTTGTGGACTGTGGAACTCTAAAAAACTAGATAAAATCGAAATCAGTTCATTAATTGGGACCTACGATGACACAGATAAACACATACATGGAACAAGTTTCTCTCATAAGTACCTCTCGTTTTTCATCGGTGTTTAAAAACAACTAGACACTAATCAATATGTTTCATCATCAGTACCGTAATATCTCATCACAGAACATATACTACATCGTATTATCGACTATTATAATAAATATAAGTTACATAAGTAACATGGCATGCCCATTTCAATGAATGTAAGGACTGAGAGAAAAGCACATAAAACAACGTTAACTCTGGCGCCGCTTTGTATTTGCGATGACAATAGCTGTACGACCTTGAGACTATCCCTGAGACTGGAGAAATCTATTACCTGATTTATTGAAATCAAATCAGACGCTTAGGCATTCCAAAGCCAAGACTGCCGTCTATAGATAGAAAATACCGTAAATTCAGCGTGACTAAGTTATATATTTTCTATGTATAAATAAATATATAATCCGACGGAGAACAAAACTTCGGGACGTCGGAATTACGGTAATTAAATTAAAATGGAACTGGGCAGGACATGTTGCTAGACGCAGTGATGACAGGTGGAGTAAGGTTGTGACCGAATGGTGGCCAAGACAAGGGAAGCGGAGCGTAGGTCGTCCAGCTGCAAGATGGGTGGTCCTTATTATGTCTATCGTGGGTCGAACCTGGACTCGATTAGCACAGAATCGATGATGATGATATAAATAAATCCTAGTCATAATATATATACATATAACTAATATAACTAATAATCTAATAATCCTGAGTCTCAAAAGGATCTGAATATGTATGAATACGTATATATATCGATGAATATACGTAAATTGTGTTAGAAAATATACATTCTCATTTTTGGTAAGTATATAAATATTTGACTGGGAGAGCGAAGCGACTAAGGTCCCCGCACAAAATAGCTAAATTTATTTTCACCTGTACGAATGTTTGAATGCAAGTACTCGCGTATAGGTCATATTTTTCAACTAATCTTTACGAAACTTACAAATATTATTTCAGTTCTATTATTTCAATTTTAGTCTAGTAAACATAAATCCGTATGGTTGGAGCAGATCGCATTGAATGCAATTTGTGGAAATCTTTGGAAAATAGAAAATGCCTAAGAACATTGATTCATATTATATTTAATATAATAAGTTATTATTATGTGCCTTTATTAACTACAAAAGAAAACAATATACACAACGAACTAAACTAATACACAAAAACAAATCGATTACCCCAGATCGATAGAGGTAGTTTTTTTAATTTATGATATTCTGCAGCAGCTGGACACAAGCAGCCCACGATCGCGAGAAATAGAAATAGGAAAAAGAGGCCACTTCCCTGCAGTAAGTCATGGCTATAAAAAAAACATAGTACCAACTAATCTTATAAATATCGTGTATTCCTGTATCCTGCGGAATTCATAAATGTTCGTCCAGTGAGTGTGCCAAGAGGAAGTCCTTCTTCAATTATTTAACTGCACAGATTTGGCTACCAGTCAACTTCGAGTAGGTATTTGCGTGAGAGATTTACAGGGCATGTTATAGGCTAGTTTTGTAGTTATTACAAAAAGTTGCATGCAGCATGCAGGCGCATAAAATTCGAATATTTAGTTTTGCAGTCAAAAAATTAAGTAGTGTAACAATCGGTGACCTTATAGCTGAAGGTGGCCTCTTCTAGGCGACAGTGCATAGATAAAAACACTATTCACAAATCTGATATCTTTTTCAGCGAGAATTAAATAACCATAGATATATATACTATTCGAACTTTCATTTAAAGCTACTGAATGTTCTGAATGCTGCTAATATGCTCCATCCTCGGCTATACGTATTTATATAAAAAAAAACCCTAAATGGAAATAAATTTAATCCATTTAATGTATTGAGCCAATAACTTTCCATCACGTGGACGTAAAATCTAAAACAAAATTCACGAATATTGTCCTATATTGACCGATATTCATTAACAACAATGACGAACTTAAAGATTTTGATATAAAGACTCTATGTTGCCGCGCTAAAGCCTAATTTGGATTGAGAAGTCTAGAGGCGTCTATTTTGCCGGTTACCGAATTATTTTGAAAATCGAAATTATTTTAATCGTGTAACGGGGCTAATTATATCTCACGAGCTCGCACGTTTTTTAGATCTGACGCTACATGCCGTTGATACTTTAAGCCTCGATGACACTGGGCTAGTTTACAAGCTACAAACAAGCGAGTTCGCGAGCAGCTTGTAAACTCGCTCCGTGTCACTGAGCTTTTTTTACAATCGGCTTTTGATTGTGTCACCAACACTCACACTCGCTCACTCGCTAGCTTTTAAACTCGCCGACTAGCTGCTCGTAAACTAGCCCAGTGTCATCGAGCCTTTATCAAAGTATTGAGCATATAAAATAGGAATAGTTAAAGTAGGAATAGGAAAAAAGGAATAAAAATAAAAGAATCGTAAACGCTCCAGTTAGAAATGCACTAGGAGAAATAAGAATTCAGCGCAGGCGATCCTCAGGCGGTGGAACGCGGCGGTGTACAGTGAGTTGTGAAAATATTCAAACACTTCAAGCTCATCGAAGCGAGCTTCTTGTAGAGCACGAAATGTGTACAGTTATACAACTGTAAATTTTCTTGAAAGTACAAGTATTTGCGAGTACCTAGTAAGCAGTCAAACCAAGCCTATTAAAATTTAAATTTCTTCCTCTTGCATAATTAAAAGAAAATGTAAGTAGTTAAAAACTATGTGGCTACAAACTACATATATTAGTTTATAAAAGGCACAGACCCCGAAGTCTGTGGAGATTAATTTTGCCAAAAAAAATATGAGGTATTATCAAATTTATACTATTTATTTAATTGATAGCATAGTACCTGAAAGTCTCTCTATCCGTTTGTTACCTTTTCACAACTAAACGCCTAGACGGATATTGAAATTGGTACAGAGATACTTCTGAATATCCTGATTATAACAGAGCAGGACATAGGCTACGTTTAAATTATTATCAAAATTTTTCATCCCCATGGAAACCAGTTAGTTTCACACGAACATTACTTACATTTTGTAACTGCTTCTGTCCTAGCCACCAAATTAAGCACTTCTTAGCAGCTAGCGGTATATTAAAGGGTCGAAGAAAATTCTTAATATAAGATAGTATTACACATTTCTTTGAATGCAACAAAGTGAGTCTGAACTAGACAGGTCCAATATATCTTGTAAGAAAAACTTAGTAATCTTACATTACACAAAACCTTCTATTAATACGATTTGAAATCGTTATATCCAACATCGTTTTTCATTAGGTGAGCTAAAAGTGAGCGATGATTTCCTAGCTGGTGGTCAAAGTTCAAACGTAGACCACATTTGACTACATTTCACTTTTAACTCACTATTAGGAATTTAAAAAAAATAAAAAAAAACTCAGAATGACTAGCGCAGTGCGTTGTCATACAATTCCCAGAGTTTCAGGAGAGTACGAAGCAATGACACGAGCGTGTTTCTCGTCATGTCACTTAGTTGAATCAAAAACGTAGTATACATAATACAGTTAAATAATATAGTTACATGTATAGGTACAAATTACGAATATATATTTCTTGCCAGTTGCGGCCGATAGCTAATGTCTGGTCACATTACGTACAAGAAGCTGACTCAAAGTACTGCCTTAAGTTAGGGGCACGACGGTTCTTGGCAATCTCTCACAAAAGCTACCAACAGTGAATAATAGCATGTCGTAGCACATTGATGACACTTACAATATTATAACTTATTGACTAGCCACTTTGAGACGACGTCGCGTAGAAGTATTTCAAGAACTAAAATAATATTAATGGTCTAAGATCCCGCTATAGGATGACCTTCACCGAGCTGGTTAATGGTTGAAAAGTATTTTATATTCAATTAAATATGTCAATAAATATATTGCAAATGGGTTGTCTAAAAAATGTCACTCCAGAATGATAAATTAATTTTTATTTAATTATTTTTTTTATCTTTTCACTGGTTTTTGTTAAGACAAACTCCATACCAATCGACAGTATGAAGCCCATAGAATATGCAAACGTTAGGTTGACTATTTTTTTCCCCGTCACAACTCTTGGGTAGGCAGGTATAAACAGGTAAATCGATACTAATAACTTAGACCAGTCTGGTTAATGAATTAAAGTTAAATTAAAATAAAGATTATTTACACATAAATATATTGCATTTGTCTATTAACCAAACTAGTGACTTCATACAAGTGGCGGGAAGACGCTGGATGCAAGCCGCTTCCAATCGGTCTTTTTGGAAATCCATGGGGGAGGCCTATGTCCAGCAGTGGACTTCTTATGGCTGAGATGATGATGATGACGTAGCGCAATCTATATGTAGAGGTACAATCCTTTAGATTTTCAGTTTTTGTCTATGGTTTCATGTGTTTGAATGCTATGAAATGCACACATACAATGTTTTTTTATGTAGAAATAAGTTTGCGCTTGACCGCCAACTCGCTTGATGTAAGAACAATTACCAGCCAGACCCTAAGCAGTTGTTTAAGCTCATCATTCAAACATGTGTCTGACCGGGAATCAAATTAAGGATCTAAGGCATACTTTTTTTAATTGATTTATTTATACATAAAGTAATACAATTTGTTATAAAATCATCTAAAACCACTTTATATCACTGATTCCAACAAGACGTATATTTTTGGTACCATCTAGCGAATACCTCTGGACGATATGGGGCTTTTACAGATGGACGAGATAATAAGGATCAAGTCGCAGGCGAGGTCGACATGTGAGCCCAAAATAGTAGAATGAACAAAAAAGACGCCAACAAATCTCAACAACAACGGACACTGATGAAATATAAATCCCCAGAATAACGCAAGTACATAATCCAGACTAGTCTACACTAACCACTCTTTTTATGTCGTAGCAAAAACACAGCACTAAAGCAATGTTAAATTTTTTGTTATCGTTATCGTGTTTTTCTTTTTGGAACGCAATTAGAACTCGTACAAAGAATGCATTACCACTGACCTTTTTGTGTAGAGAATAGTTGATAGAAAAGTTAATTAAGGGAATAAATGTTACATGCTCGAATCTTGACTTTATGGCTTTGTTTTACGGTCGGACACGGCGCGGCTGGTGGCTCAGCGGAATAAGCTGCTGTTGCTGCAACGACGTGGAGAAAGGAAAAAGATCCGACACAAAAAGACGAAAAGGTGGCGCGTAGTCGGTCTTGAGAACTGACCGCTAGCCACGAACTGCGTACAGTTCGTGGCTAGCGGTCAGTTCTCAAGACCGACTCAAGGTTTAAAAACGTATTTTTAAACCATTTCTGAGCTGTATGCAGAGACTGGGCTATTCTTAAATTAATTAAATTCACTAAACCAAAAAAAAACTCAAAATAACTAAATTAAAATAACGAACGAAACTTGTATGAGATTTTCGTTCTTTTTTTTTATTTAGATACTATAAGAATTATAATTAGTTTAGTGGTGCCTTAACAATAGACCCTAATGTGTACGAAATAAAAAAAAGTTTTTTTTTCCGGGAAACTTGTACGTGGAGTTCGAAAATGGTTGTACGCTGTGTATTGGGGAAGCCTGTTAGTCGAAAGAATATCAAGGTCATTGGTTTGGCTGTTTCTTGAAAATAGGTTATTTTATAAAGTTACATCGGAGGTCTCCCAATTTCTGTTGGTTATTCATTTTATTAAGAAATGCAGCAGCTTTTATGAGTTCTTGAGCTTCTGTCTCTCAAGATTATTATTTACTTTTTGTTATTTTTTTATATTTTGTAAAGGTTTCTAAGTCTCTCTAGTCTGTCTGTAGGTATTGGTATGTTTCTGAAAGTTTTATCACAGAATGTTTAACTTAATATTCTTCAATGTTTTTAAGTATAGTCTATCTTATCTGGCTTCGTAGCTCAGTTGATAGTATGTCTGCCCGCTAAACCGTAGGTCGTGGGTTCGATCCTCACCCAGGGCAAACATTTGTGTGATAAGTACGGATGTTTGTTCTGTGTCTGGCCATTTCTTTGTATTATAAGTATGTATTGTTAGCCGATTGGGACGAGTAATCGGCGTCCCATCTCTATGCACGGGCGCATCCCTAGCTGCACTCGAGTGCATACACTCGCGACCGGCGTCTCGTCAAGATGGCGCACTGTGATATTGTTATAATTGCATAGTCTAATATAATGGCTGGTATTAAACGTAGGAGTGAATTGTAATGCAGTAATCATTTAACGATATAACTACCAATTGGGAGGGATTGGGATTTTCCCTTCCTAACAGTATTTACAAAAAAGTATTATATATTCTATCAGCTATCTAGTTCCATAGTATGCTTCAGAAATGTTTAGACTTAGTTTTAGACTGTAAGTTTCTGAAAGTTTTTTGTATAGGTAAATAAACAAGTAGTTCTACGAACAGTAGACCTTGCGAGAGAGCTTATTTCTAACTCACCTTGGGTCATCTGTGCATAATACATAATTATATAAAGTTGGATTAGGAGGCCGTATATAAGAAAAAATATTCGCTGATTTCCCAATTTCAAGTGATTTTACAGACGTTTTTTCACGGTCAAAAACATTTTTTCCATAAGTTTTAAGCACCTTGAAAGATAATATAAATTTAAAACACAATTAATACAAAAAAATAGGACATGTTTAGATGCCCTTAATTAAAAACAATGTATATTCTTATAAAAATAAATGATAATTTTATAAATGGATAAACAACGTAAGATCAAGAAAATTATTCAGCGCTAAAATGCATCAAGCACATCCACGCGCCCTCACTGTTACACGCAATCTCAAGTTGATTGTCATATCTCGACAACCACTTGACTAATTCTGTACATTTTTATCAAAAGTTATAATAATTGTGTATTTTATCTACCTACCAAATATCATTAAAATCGTTTGATAATTAACGCAGCAATAAACTTCCCCCCTTTTTATGGGAACCACCCCTCCTATCAAAAATCGCCGACGACAAAAAAATAAATAATCTATAGAACCTATACGCCAAGTTTCATCAAAATTACGCCCTGTACGCAAGTACGAACATACAAACAAATCACAAACTAACAAACTGACAGTTGAAAGAAAATTTGGCTAGTTGACGCAGAGACGCTTCGCTCGCTCGGTCAATAAATACAAGCTTTGCTTAATTTGGGCTAGATGTTTTTTTTGTGAAATATCTACTAATATTGATTCAATCAATAATAAATATTACATCATTTATTTAGGCCCAATAATTTAGAAGTTTATGGATAAGATGTTATTTTGTGGTAAAAGACAAAAAGATCAGGTTATTTTTACACACACTCTGTCACATAGAGATAGACAGACAAATAGATAATCTGATAGATTGTGCTTGTCTTTACCTATTTTACAATTAGAAAACTAGGAGTCTGAAAGAGTAACTTCTGTTACAGGGTGTATATTGCGAAAATCCGTAAGTAACGCTTCAATTTTACTTTTATCGTGCTAAAATGAGGAATACATTTCCTGAATGCGTGTTCCTGTGTAAATATAATCTGGATATCTTTAAAACGCGGTACCATCTGAAATGGTGTCATACATTTTCAATAGTGAGAGTATTGTCGTACCGTCGCGATGCACTACCTATAAGTGTAAGCACCACTTGATTTCAGGTGAGTTAACAGTCAGGCGCGAACCTATCATATAATAATAAACAAAAGTAAGTACCAAATTTATAAGAGTTCTTTTTTATTACAACTTTCACAAAAATTAAATAAATTCATATTTTATATATTATAAAAAACTTAAAATATTATTTAGTAGTATATTATTATAAAACAAGTGTACTATGAAGCTAAGCGGATTTGAATAATTAAAATTATACTATGGAAACTAACGTGGTTTTCACACATTTTTAAATAAAAACTACGGGATACTTCGGATAATTCGGCTTAAAACAGACGTGAGTGACCCGTAGTTTATATTTAAAAATTAAAATTATCTTTAAAAACAGTTTTAATAGTGCGCAACCCAGTTAACAGTTCCTTCCACAAATCCCATCACACAATATACTTTGATGTTTTTTAATCAATCGTACAATTTTATTAATTAAATATGTAATGTAACCACAAATCTCCTTATTTTAAATTATTACTTCTATACACCCTAAGGTTGTCTGGAAGAAATCGCTCTATACGATAAGGCCGCCTTTGCACTGTCAAATTCAAATTACTTTGTACTGTCCTTTAAGTGTATTGTTTATTTTTTTAAGTTTACTGTATGGATGTACAATAAAGGTATATATTATTCTATCCCAGGTCCAAAAATACCCAGCACGCTCGCCGCATGGCCACGTTCAGTTCTTATTTTACGTAACCATAAAAAACAACAGGAAGACGACACAGCATGAACGACTAAATCTAGAATCCCAATTTATTCTGTAAATCATTACTCTAAACTTTTGTGGTGACGGTGGAATGTTTTGGTAATCGTTGGTAGACCCCATCTAGCTGGCTGGAATAAAGCCAAACGTTTCAAACGCTACCTAGATAAAATGAGCCGCGTGGCCGGAGTATTCAATTGCTTTTTAGCCTCGCTCCCGTCATAACTTAACGCTCATCTATGTGTTTTTTAAAAACTAACCGTACTATAAGGCTTTGTTTTTAGCTAAAATTAAGATAATAATAATAAAATTATTAAAAATTATCATAAACCAACTGCTATAACAGAATTATGGTGTGGTAAGCATTCTTAGACCCTTCTTCTCACAATGAGAAGATGGCCCGCGCCCAGCAATGGGACAGTTTTTACAAACAGGGCTGATAAAAAAATGTATTTTTAGAGTTCCGTACTAAGAGAAAGAGGCGTTTTATGTAAGTTTGTGCCTACTTCTATATGCATGTCCTTATTGCATAGCCAGTATATTCTTATCGTTAAGTAATTCTTTAACAGGAAATGTAAAGTATAGTCTGCGCAAAATATAGTCTGACAAAGGCGGAAAAATGTGAGAATGTGCCCCTCCCACTTCTGTATTTCTAAGCTGTTAGATCTAGAAACGTATTATCACCTTTAGTAATAGACTGTAATATACTATGCTAAAAATGTACAGATCAAAATACCTTCCAAAACATTTTCTTTAAAACAAATTTAATTAATTTTCGAAAGTGTTTTTCTTGATTACGTAACTGTCCACAGAACCCTATGCCTATTTTAATAAGCATATCTCGTCACTCTTTGGCAGTGCGAGCAACAAGATTGTGCATTTATTTAATTTTTTCCATATTCTTATTTAAATAACCAAGATATTAAGATTAAAATGTCGGGTTCACGTAAAGACTCTAATACCGACGGCAAGTCTCATTTTGTAAATGTCGTAACATCATGACGTCAGAATCACCCCAACATTAACAAAACTTTCTATAGAAATAGTACACAAGGCGTTTTAAGAATAATAACTCGCTAACCATTGCATGTTTACCGTCTTATTCAGAAACCCATAATAAGCTTATTTTAGTTAAATAGTCATTTGTTATGCAAGGCTGCAAAGTTGGTTTTTGGGGCGAGTAGTTGTATTGAAACAAACCTGAGCAAGCGAAGGATTGTAGGATTGAACCACGAGCGAAACGAGTGGTTCAAATATAGAATCCTGAGCGTAGCGAGGGTTTCAAAAGTACGAGATGCAAAATAACTTTGCTGCCGAGTGGAACACAAAATTTTTCACCTCACTACAGCGAGGAAAACGCTAGTCCAGTGCTGCCACCTGTGGCTGGTCAGTGAGATTATTCAAAGAAATTGAAAGAGGTTGGCACACTGACATGAAATAAGTATTTAAAGCATTTTCAGAAAAGTATGGAATAGAAAGGTTCGAATTTTAAAAACTCTTTCCACGCTAGCGGACAAAATGCTCTTTTCCACTCAGATTTATAATGACAAACAGAATCTTCCAAGCTTGTGAGGTGAAAAAGTATTTTGTTCTATTTTCGCGCGTCACAGTTCCCGTTTAACAAAAGTAGACAAATAATATTATATCTAAAATGGGCTTATGAAACGTTTCTGAATAAGACGGTTAAAATACATTTCAGGTGAGTATTTGTGATGTTATTAATGTTCGATAGTGCGCCTTCCTCAAAACTTCACATAAATCACTAGACACGTAGTGCTATTAAAACAAAAAGAAAAATAAATACACTAGAAAAAATAGAAAAATGAAAATCTCGAGGAATTAATATGATCTGGGTGTCTTCAAATCGTGAGTGAATAGGTTCCTTTTAGGCAAGTGCGCTCCACCGTAGACATAAACAGTCGCGTGAGTTAGCGGTTATTAAGCTTATTTTCGAATAAAAAAAAAAATATTTTTCTCAATCAGTCATGCCGTTTAGTATTTTACGTACGATTTCTACCGGATTTCAGATCACTAGCATCAGGAGAGTAAAACAGATTTTTCATATTTTCCTCAGAAAACTCTTTCTTTTGACACTGTTATGAGCGTGAATAGAAAATTATTAGTCTGCTCTATGGGAGTCCACTTGACATTTCAGTGAGTAAAGTGTGCATGGCAATGTGCCGGCTTTCTACTAATCTTGTAGTAGTATCGAGAGATTGGGATAAGGTCGTGAATCCCTTGTGCACACTCGTCGAATAGAATCCTATACCTCTTTATTATATTTATTACCATATAAACTAGCTAACCATACCTACATTTATCAGTCAAATCAAGAATAGCTGGGTTAACTTTTTTTTTTATAAAAATCACTTGCGATATTTGACGTATTAATCGTCAGCCGCAAGAAGTCCACTGCTGGATATAGGCCTCCTCTATGGATTTCCAAAAAGATCCGATGGAAACGGCTAGCATCCAGTGTATTCACATACTAATATGTTAAGATACTCGTAAATACGAGTAAGAGATAAGATGGAGTTTTGGCGGGAACGTCTTAGTAACGTGTTGTTGCTTTGTTTTATTTTCGTAAACTTGTGTTATTTTGAACATTAATGCTATAAAAATGGTGGTGTTTTATTCATTAAGTGTTCGATAAAGTGCCTGAGTGTGGGCAAGTGAAATAAAGCAGTAAAACGTGTGATTTTACGCTGTCGGCAAAACTCCATAGAAGCTTCTAGTAAAGTCGCCACCACTTTACTGAAGCAGGACTCGACTTATAAATTGACTGTATACGTGATTAAGTTTGTGACTAGAACATTCACAACTTGTTTTATTCAAGAAACTTGAAAAAATCCTAATACTTGACACTGGCAAATGCTTTAATGCGGGTCCAATACAAAAAAGAAGAAGAAGAGATAAGATTATAAGATAATATTATTATAATAGCTAATGGTTGAGACCATTAGCGAGTTATGTGAATGATTGAGAGTAAACGAATTCTCGAATATTATCCTAAACAAAGTCATATCCGTATGCGATAACTTTCAAACGATTCAAAAATTGAGCCGCTGGTCTAAAACATAACTTGACTTCTTGGGTATAAATATTACCCTCTTTTTATAATGACGAGTAAAAGATCTCCAGTATTGTCGTATTCCCCGGGAATACGACGGAAGCACGATACCTGATATTGACAGACGCCACACACATATTCAAAACACAAACAGTACAAAGGAATAAAGCCTATTTGTATGCAAAATGGATCCAAGGATTTAAAAAGCCAAGCCGTGCAATGGTTTACATACATTGGAAATATTGTTCGGGAATTTCCTATCCATAGAACTATAACACGGAAAAATGCTATAAAAACCATTTAGATCTATTGTTTACCTTTAGATTTTAATTATTAGGGGCTAAAATGAACTATAATAATAGTGGTATGGGCGAAGAAATAGTGTAATATCTTTTGTACAAACAAAAATACATAGGTATCCAGATACAGAACAAAGATTCACGCTCACGCGTGGACAGGGGATATTACAGTGGAGATCGAACTTACAACTTAAAGCTGGGAACTGACTGGTGTTAGGGGCTGCAATGTTACGTGTTACACAGTGAGCGTTCGTGCAGTCAGTACGGGGAAACGAATAGCTCGCAATGAGCATGTTTACGCGGAATTTGGGCACAGCATAACGTAACGTGCTTGCTACGAATAACATTAAGATCTGTAACACCGAGTACTCAGCTTAAATCTTAAAAGGTAGACTTACCACCAACTGAGTTGTAAAGCTAATCAGTCAATCAGGTCATTATTAATAATAGCTTTTATCTGAAATGGTTATTTTAAAATAAGAGATTACAGTGATTATATAAACAGTTGGATACATTTTGGTAAAGTTTTTGAAGGTGTCACGAAGTTGGACTCAAAATAATCCTTCGAAAAATTTATGTTTTTTTTTTTACAACTGACTTCAAAATTATAATTGATGGAGAAGAGGTAACAAGACATTTAAAAAAATACAACCGAATTGAAAACCTCCACTCTTTTTGAAGTCGGTAAAAAAATGTTAAATAGCGATAATGAACGCTGCATTCAAATTTAAAAGCTATCTTTTGACCATAAACAAATTTCTACCGTCAAAAAATGGGCTCGTACCATGCTCGTAGCAGCTATACTATGCGTCGTAGTAGTCTCGCAGCTAGTAACTACAAATTGTAGCTTTCTGCTACGGCTCGTAACGGAATGCTACGAGTTTGTAGTCATAAAATAACATTGCCCCAGCTTATGCAGCATTTTTATGTCTTGTTCTCGTTCTTTGTTTTCGTCGTAAATAAATCATAATTTAAAAAAAAACGACGTCAATCATTTTTGATTGACGGCGACATAAAATAATTTAATTTTCACATAATTGAAACTTTAAAAAATAACTGAAGCGTAGCTGATATTTTATATGAGACAACTTAGGTTCACACTCGGCAAAGGTTATGCATAAAAAATATAGTCGAATCTTTATTTCTGAAGTTATATAATAAATCTGTAAAAATAACATATGAAAAGTTATATCGGTAAATTACGTAAGTAATATCTACAAACCGTCGATGTCGATTTACATATCGCTAATGTTCAAGCCGTGAATAAAGGCAAAAGAACATGTTTCCTCTCGGTTGATCCCGTGAAGTCATTCGAGTAATCCCTCGCCTCGTAAGCGGAGGCCGACTATCGGTTATCTGGCACCTTACAACCTACGCGCGTGCCTTGACGGATGTGACATCACCCACTTACAAAGTTATCGATAGTTTGCAAATAAGTAAGATAGTCATATATCGATATGATCTTTATTACTGCTGATAAATAAAATAAATCTTTATCGTTATTACTGATAGTGATGGAGACAATAAAAAAAATACTTTTTAATATTTATTAATAAACAAAATAATAATCTAATTTAATTTATATTTAATTTATTATTATTATATTTACATCTATTAGCATACCTTACAGTAAAACCACTTGTAAGTCGCAAAATGGCAAGACGCATTTTCTTGCTGCCGGTATGCCTCTACTATATTGCCCTTTTCGAGTCTGTTGTGTGTGCGTACGCGTATACTATACACTTTGTTATTTCTTTGTGTGAGTTGTATACTGCGTTTGTCTACTTATTCAACTATATTTGACGCGTTCACCGCTTGTGCCGAGTGTCGCGTAACAGCTTACTTTTTTAACAGTATGACATGACAAGATATTTATTGCGATTGGCAAAAATATTATTATAATAACGTAAATATTTTATATATTGTTTTTTTTTAAATGTTAAAATTATTTTTGACACAATTAAAAATTTAAAAACTGTAATAGTTAAAATCAATCAAATAGCCAAGCAAAGCAACTAGCAAGCTACTACTTTTGTAATTATTTTATTACTTTGTTTTACTTTCGTAAAGCACTTGATCTAAAAACGATCACAATATCGATATCACCAATGCTACATCACTACGGCATTTGGATCGAGAAAAAAAATCGACATTTGGTTTTTGATTTATCATCACTTTGCATCTCTACTCACGTTCCGTGACTTGACGTATCTGAATGGAGATACGCATACTCGTATCTCAGATCCTTGCGCACTTGTCTCTATTCAAACGTGCAGATATTTATTCCTAAAAGCTGGTATAAAATGTATGAGCATGAATATTCTCCAAAGAAAATATATGTACCTATTCAATAAAATTATCGAAATAGAAAAGAAAGTGAAGCGATGATAGCTTATTCATTTCGCGTTGGATCATACTGAACAGAGGGAGTTTGTATTCATACGATTCTCCGATGGTACATAGGTGATGAGCTGTTGACACTAGACTATTTTAATTAATATCAATTACAAACAGACCACTAAGATGCGTGACAAAATATCAAAATTAAAAAAAAATTGTTTAGAAACATCCGGACAGAACAAAGATTTTGCTAGTTTATGCATAAATTTCTGTTCGTTTCGCTCACTCGGTTAATGCTTTATCCAAAAGTGGCTAGAATTATATTTGGCTTTAGAAGTAGTACGAAGAAAGAAGAAGCGAAAGGGAAAACCATTACGTTCTTTGACTAACACAAACCCGCAAACTTTACTCTTTGGACAAATGTTTAATTGAAGTCTATTATTTAGTCTTGAACTCAAACGCTCAGTTTTAATTGATAAATGAGTATTGACTCATCTTGGAACCTACTTGTTAAACTGATAACTAGATGAGCCCGGCAGACATTGTCCTGCCAATTTGTTTACCCAAGAGTTCGGATTTCTAACATCATTATAAGCGGGCTTAGTTGACCACCGAATCTATTTTAATTCATAATTCATAATTCACAAATGTTTATTTGCGCATAAGGGTGTACAAAAAAAAAGTGGAAATGTCGTATAAATAACAGAGCTCCATATCCGACCTTACGGCATGCAAAAATAGTAATAACATAAAATACCTAACATAAAGATCAAAGAGAATACAAACAAAGATGAAATTGTACTCTCAGTCACTAATATTTAAAAATAGAAATCATTGAATCTCAGTGAAATAAACCAAAAGCACATACCTCCAGTCACAAACAAAATACATAGTTGAAAGAAATCAGTTCATAGTACAATTTATAAATACCGCACGTTCATTTTCTTTTCATTAACAAAATTCAACAACAACAACAATACCTACCACAACACATCACAACACAAGTTTTCAGATACAAGTAATTTACATACGTCACAAATGTCAAGATTTAAAGCCATCTATCTACACACGATAAAATTATTGTTTTTTGACAAATGAAAATACATAAAGATGTCATACAATAATATAAAGTATAAGTAATATAAAAGTCAGTTTAGGTACTAAATTATGTCAAATGGATTATAAAGATGTGTCAAGTCGATTATAAAAGAATGTCAAAACAAACAAATAATGTCCAATTAATATCGTGAGTATTTTTCCGGTTAATTAAATAATAAAAAAATGTCATTTACAGAATGTCCAATGGATTATTAAATTTATCATTCAAATATTCAGTAACACCGTAATATGCTTTTTCTAGGAGAAAACATTTCAGTTTGTATTTAGAAATGTGATTATGGGCTATATCGATTATACACTGCGGCAAATGATTTGAAGTTTTGGGTCCAATTGAAAGATACTTAGCCCTTGATTAAACTTGTTTCAATTTACACATATAGTACTTTTAAATTATCTATCCAACATTACTTACGTGTACTTATGGATACCTTAAAACATCTTGGGTTTTCGAGATTTTATTTTATCACCAAATTACAACTTTCTAGTACTAATAGTCTTTGAACAAAGCCGTGGATAGGCAGACATGGTGAAACTATTAGGGTTCCTTATTGACTACGGAAGTCTAAAAATGCTCAATTATTGTAAAGCGCCTAGCGACTAAAAACATTGCTTTTCATTACATTACATAGATAATAATTATTACTGCAAAGATGTATTTTCTTCCACGGATAAAACAAAAGAGTCTGCTTAGGATGAGGGTTTGATGAAGTCTCTGATCCCATACTAAAATATTCTATCAACGTAGCAAGATGGCAGGTAAAAAAACCTACCCTATCGCTATTTTCCTTTCCATTCCCTTGTTTTCAACTGTGATGAGGGAGTTATTCTCGTAATACAACTTTGTTATCGTCGTAAATAATATGTTCGCATAGTATGGGTCTTAGTTACAGTTATTAAATACTGTAACGTTATTAAAGCAGTAGGGAATCTCGTAAATTGTTTTAATTTATCTAACTTCTTATGTAACTAAATTAACAGTATAAAAGTAGGTAACTTTGTATTTTTTATGTTTGTTGCCTTATTACAACCTAAACTGCTGTACTGATTATTATGATTTATAATATATGAGGCCAACTAAAAAAAGGGTATCGATTATTTATTATCAAATTGTATAATCAGAAATATCGCTAAACGAGTGAAATCGCTGGATAAAGCTAGCGGGTTCAGTTTTAACGTGATATACATATATGAAACAACTTTAAATGACTGTATTGAGTGTATATTAAGACCTAACATATTAAACTCTGTAGTGTTTGTGGTTGCAGGCGAAACTGTATTGAACGTCTTGTCATTTTTGTTGGTGACCACGATAAATTTAGTGTTTGAAATGGTTTGAAACGTTAGGCCCTAATTTGTATTAAGATTTTTTCGACACATTTACGATTTTCTTTAAATTATAGTATTAGATAACAATGCTGAAAACTTGAAAAATAATTATAAAAACGGTTGAATGTAAAGCATTCCTAAGATGCTTTCAGACACTCTTGAATATAACCACGGAAACTAAGCCCATTACATAACATACATAACATTAAAGTAACACTTGTAATGTAATTAAATTGTGACACCATATTATTATGTTTGCTAACGTAATTTCGTACGTATTCACAAACACGTGAACATAGGTAATTTTAATTATTTTTTTACTAGAAATAGGGTCTTAAAGTAACAAGTTTAAGAGTCCGTAGTCCGACCATCGTCCGTCTAGCTCGCACATAGTACATTTTTGAAGATATAAAATGACTACATGAACTTTAAAAAATTAATCGTCGTTTGTAAAACTAGAAAACAACATCACAAATATTCGGCAAAAAATTCAATTCGATCCAAGTTAATTTTCATACATAAAGAGCATTTTTACGTTAATAATGTCTAAAAATGATTTTTATGTATGAAAATTAACTTAAATAAAATGCATTGGATAAATAAAATTTTTGCTGAATAAACATGATGTCATTTTCTAGATATAGTGGATTTTTTTGGTTTATTCGTTCATTTTATATCTTCAAAAATGTGGTATGCGGAGCGAGACGGACGATATGGTCGACTACGGACTCTTAAACGCGTTTTCAACATCATTCTAAATTGGATATATTTTATTCTCAATATAATGAAGAAATTTCACGCGTAAAATGATAAAAATCGCTTAAATATAAAGGTTTCTCATATAGGTTCTCTGACGTACTAATGAATGGCTAGTTGCAAAATGAGTAAGTTTAATTAGTATGTATGTATGTGTGCGGATGCAACGGGCGGGCGGGCGGTTTTACGGGGGGGAAGGAGCGGCGTGCAGTGCACCTGGCGGGGCGGGCGGCGGCCGGCGCGCCGGAGCCACGTGCCCCGTGCCCGGGCAGGCCGGGGCCGGGGCTCAGTCGCTCGCGAGCCGCCGCCGCTGACGTGCAGCCGCCCTGCGACAGGTGGCGCTGACGCCCGCCGCCGCCGCCTGCGCGATCCGCTCGCCCGCGCCCCTCCACCCGCACCCGCCGTCTCTTCACATTTGTACGGTCGGCGTTTACGTGAAACTTTAATATTACGTTTCTCCAGTAAATCACTGTGCAGTGCTAATCTGTGTCCCGGCTGAAAATGATAATAGCCTGTTGGTTAATGTGCTGATGATTGTTCATGAAAATGCTACGGACCCGCTGCCGATTTTGAATATACCGTTCGTTAGCAAAGGACTGTGAGTATTGAGTGGTTTGTCTTATGTGTTTTTTTTTACGACCACTCTGTTGTGGATTTTGTAAAAAGTCTGAAAATTAAAGAGTAAATGGCTAACTGAAGACACGGTTACTTGTTGCGTACAGATGCGGATATTAAGTATAATATTCGAAATGTAATTACCCCTTACGTAGCAACAAGTTACATCGCGTTAATATTATATTAAAAAGACTTAAATTATATAGGTAATTGATTAAGTTCTAGTATTTAGTAGGTTTTATTATTTGTCTTCCTTATTTCGTGAGAAGTTGAGCACTTAGTTACAAGATTGCTATATCTTATTCAGACACACATCGCGCAGCGCAACCGAAGGAAAATGCTTGTAACTAATAATTAATTAGGTGAAGAGAGGTAAGAACAATTTGCACAGCCATTATGTGAGGCTCGAGCTTTTTATGTTTGCTAGTCTGATTTGTGTTGTACAAGGAACTACAAGTTGCTATTTATTTATTCAGTTATTTAATGCTACTGAGGCGACGATACGGGCAAGTCGTTTACTTAATATTCAATTTCACGATTGTCCACAAATATCCATGTTCATCGCACAAATATTTATTATGGGTGGGGATCGAACCCACGACCTACAGCTTAGCAGGTAGACATACTACCAACTGAGCTGCGAGGCCAGCCAAAACAAAAAAACCGACCCAAAAACACAATCGTCTCATAACTTTCCAGCGGATGTTTCGGAAATTACTCTGATATCAAACCTCAACTTAGGTTCTCATATTTAATACTCAATCAGCTACCAAAAAAGCTGGATATTCTCGAAAGTACTTCATATTATTTATTTCGTGTATATAATGTACATTTACCAAAGATCAGCACGTAAGGCGTACTCCAGAAACAGACATACTGAGCTAGCTACATACTAGAATGTAGCTTATGTTAATTTCCCCCATACCAAGGCGCAGAGCATACATTAGGAACATACATAGGATTTACTTTAATACATGCCTCACAGAACAGTACCATAAGACCGCAATTGAATGTATGATGTTGATGGTGGCAAAACTAAAAGTGCGGTACTAGCGAAAAAAAACATTTTTCTACCTAATCTAGTTAATATAGCAATAACGGTTTGCAAAAATCAGTTACCAGTGCAGCCGAAGAATTTATTTAGATTAAAAAAAAAACTGTACAAATTATTTTGTTCTTTTTAATCGACTTCCAAAAAGAAGGAGGTTGTCAATTCGGTCTGTATGTTTTTTTTTGTATATTTGTTCACCAGTTCCACATCCAATTGTGCATTGATTTTGATGTTTATCTTTGTATTTGGTAGGTCATACCCCAGAGGTGGTCCCATATAAATTTTATTCCCATTTGGTCCCATTTAATCAATGTAGTACTTTGGTTTTTATAACAAAATAACTGGTAAAATATCATCCAAGTGCCTGTAGAAAACTTAACAGCAAGTCGCGTACATATGTATTGTATTGCGTATTTTGAAGTCCGTTTTTTCAGTTTTTTAAACTATAATTATTAGTACAGAATTACTGAATTGTGCACATATACCTAGTAGCATAGTAAAACGTATCTAGTATAAGATACGTTCAACACATGGGTAGTAAGAGGACCTTCTCTGTTTATATTATTACGGTTTATGACGATGTTTTATGTTCTACCAAAGTGCCAGGAAGCACTTCACTATCTACACGTTGATAATAATATGGATATAACTATTCCCTTCATATTCTAAGGAAGATAGTCATAATATACTTTTACAAAATGTTACAAAGTACTTAAGCCTTTGAAGAATATAAATGTACTCTCGCCCGATTTTGTTAAATATAAATGTGTTCATGAAATGTTTTGCTGGAAGAAAACGATGAAGATAGAATGTACCAGCTGCTTTTCTTCCTGGGCATACTGTAAAAGTCAGGATTTGAGGGAAATGTTTATGTAGGCGATGGGATGACCCCCTGTCACTGCCAGCCAGTTTAATACTTCGTTACTAACTTTCATCTAATATGCCATCAAACGGTCTCAATGTCATGGTTTTCATACTCTGTCTTTGAAAATGTATGTATGTATGTTTTATATTTGGTTCAATAACCACTAAAATATATATATATATATATATATATAAATGCGATGAGCAATGTAATGATGAGCATGGATGTTTATTCTGTATCATAACTATGTTTTTAACCAAAAAATCCGGACAAGTGCGAGTGAAACTCCACCGAGGATTCCGGAAATCCCACGAAACTAGAAACTAAGTTGTTAAAATCTTGCTAGGGCGAAGCTAATCATTGATAAAAGGTTTTTTTACATTTTTCATCATAAATCGAAAAAAAAAACACCGTAAACACAATTAAAACCTGTTTTAGTTTGAAATCAAATCAAATCGTTTATTTGCAAGAATACACGTACATAGAGTTCGTAATTTTAATTTTGTAGACACATTGTATTTAGTCTGCAGGCAGACGTGCAAATGTTTAAAATCTGCTTATAAATTAATTTTAAAATATTTATTATCCTAATTGAATTATATATATTCCTTAACGCTATAAAAACAATTCATGAGAAGCCATTTACTCAGGGTGTTCTTTTGTAAAAATGCAAATGGCCTTAATGTACATGGTAAAGGAAGTATGTTGCATGCTTTAAAAAGTGGTCGTGGCTTTAAGTTGTGCTAATGAATCCTAATGATACCCTACATGATAGGGTTAACTCACATTCAAATTTGGACCCTCAATCTTTACAAAAAATACTATTTTTGTGATTAAATAAAAAAATCTATAGTTTTAAGATTTTTTCCATAATATGTACTATCAGTATCAGACAATGTATCTTGCCAAATTTCATAGTTCTAGGTCAACGGGAAGTTCCCTATAGGTTTTGATTCCCTTGTGAGTGTCGACATATGCTGTTTTTGCGAAATTAACGGCAGCTGTAACTTTTTTAAGACAACTGAGAAGTTTAATTTTTTCACAGCTGCAAAGGACTAAATCTGCGTAGTATATATGCTGCTGCGTAGTATATATAAATGGTTTTAATTTCAACCGATACCTCCACGCGTTCCCGAGAAGGTCTTGTCAGACGGACAGACAGACAACAAAGTGATCCTATAAGGGCTGCGTTTTTTCCTCTTGAGGTACGGAACCCTAAAAAAGTATATATGTATTCTATCATCAGCCATCTAGTTCCCATAGTTACAAGCTTTGCTTAGTTTGGGTTAGATGGTGTTGTGTGAAATGTCAAAAAAAAGTTAAGAGCTCAAAAAAGGTGCATCCATCTGTTAGTCGGTTCGTTCACAGTTTATCTAGGGCTAAACAAACAGCCTGAGTGGCTAAACAAATTCTGATTGTAATTCATGTAAGGGGTAGCTGCCATCCGTTAAAAACTAAAGATGCAAACATTTCTCAATCTAAATCTACGAGTATATACAAACTTTGTACATCTAAATTCATGCTGACTTTGAGAACGCCTTAATTGCGTACGAAATAAAAGCGATTTCTTAATGCAGCTGTTGTTATGTTATTGAGAGTACGTTATCGCGAAAAAATATGCAAAGCACACAGTTTGAAGTGAAATTTCCGAATATATTGGAATTTAACACCTAATAACTTAGAGTGACGAAGCATATTGCATTGCCACAACGGCTTTACACTGATGAAGTCCAAAGTATTGGTCCAAAAATAATTGAAAAGCGAGGAGAGTGGGGAATAAGGATAGAATTTTGCTCCTCAGTTTCTCATAATTAATAGTTTAAAAAACAATAACTAACTATCTGAAACAATAGTCTTAAATTCGCTATTTCATTTATTTGGATGACACAATTTTCCAGTTAAGTAATTTGTTCTAAAAATCAAACTACTGAACTAATTTAGAAATTTGTATGAGATCAACCGGAATGCCCCTTCAAAAAAAAACATATTGGCTGAAAAATTACGGAGTTACGAGGTCTAAATATAAAAAAATACAACTGAATTGTTAACCTCTTCCTTTTTTAAGTTGGATAAAAGCACTTGCTTAAGAATTTTATTATTTTTGAAACGATAATCGCAATCAATAAGCATGTATTTGCCATTACACGATCCGTTAGGATAAAACGCAAATGGCTTCCGGAACACGCAAAAAAGCACGTTACGCCCCCACATCTTACGTAGTTTGACCTTTATACAAAGTACCCGATGAATAGTAAGATTAATATTGGTCCATTTTGCACGCTTTGTACACGGAATTCTTATTGTGTTGGGCCTTGAGGTTGACTTGATTTTGTAAGAAAATCTAAGATTCCAAATTTCACCCATTTATTATGTCAATAAGCTAAATTTTAATGTTTAAAACTAATACCCAATCTTATTGTCCTTTCGTTTGATACCAATCATGATCATTTTTCAAAAAAAAATCTAGAGTTCATGTAGGACGCCATATTGAATAGTGTGACGTCACTTAGCTTTTATCCAGCATTTGATCAAAATGCTTCTAGCGCTGCTTTATTATTGTTAAATCAAGCAGAGCATAAGAATGTAGTAAGGTTTAAATTTTTCAACCTATAGTTTCTTTAAAATTCAAGTTACATAAGGCACATTTTAAGGTTTAAAAAACAGTTTTTTCCTGTTGTATGAAAAAAATTCTCGAAATATTAGCTAAATACGAGTAGTTCACCGTTCGTCCGTTTAAACTTACCATGTAAATGAATCTGATTAATTAAACAATTGCAAATGTAACAATTATGTTCCCATATTACCAAATAATTTCATTATGCGCCATATGAATCATAATTTATTTTCAATGGAGCACTGACTCCATTCCAGTGGTTCTTAACTGGTGGTCCACGAGTGTCCCTGAGACTTGTCGAAGTGGTCTATATATAAAGTTATTATTAAACTTTTAAACATAAATGTTAAAGTCACAATTTTTCGCTTAAAGCTCCGAAGAGCGTAGCGAAATATTCTTTATCTATGGCTCTGAAGGGCTCGTCTGTCTCACTCGTGCATATAAATACCAACATTCTTGAAGATATCAAATGCCTGATTAGATTTACGAAATATTCGTCACATATATTATAAAACATTTTGAATTAACATGCTTACAAAAATTATACTAAATAAAACTAAAAAATAAATATTTGTAAGACTGAGTAATTGGAGATTATTTTTATTTCAGTTATATCATAATATCCAATAAAGGTTCGCAGTTCACTACGGAACCCTTAAAATATTAATATACGCGGACGTGACAGAAGATTTATTACCTACAGAGCCTATATAAGCTGCTTATGTTTTTTTTACACTCACGCATTAATGAGTACTTGTGTTTTTGCACTTAAAATACAAATAGCCTTTTGTAAAAAAAAAGGTTATCGATTAAAGTGTGGGTGTTCAGCTTCATTGATGTACTAATTTAATCTACGGGTATCAAAATACCTAAAAAATGTTTTGCTTATACAATGTCTTTACATATTTAATACAGCGGAATGGGCTTATAATGCGAGCATTCGCACTGTTTGTACTTTGAAAAAAATATATGTATACTCCCCCATAAAAAGATTAAGAACTACTGCTCCCAACCATTGTATAGGATTGCTAATGGAGCCTAAAATTTTGGTGCCAGCCTGTCTGGGTTTTGCGCCTCAGTCTAGAAATGTCATTGCTTGCACAAAGAGAGACATGTCAAGGCAGCTTAAACAGCTTCGAAAAATTTGTAGTCGAATTTATGTTTACATTGTACGTAAAAAGAGTATTTTACTGTCTGTGAATATCATAATTAATTTTATTATTTCCATAGACGATTCTGGCGTCGCTTTTTATATTTGTAGCCTTTGAGATAAAATCGTAAACTCAGTCTTGTAGAAGTCATACCAAACTAATAGATTTATGCTTGTTTTTGCTTCTCAACGTCAAGGTCGTTCGTTCAGTTTACATTTGAAATCTATAGCATTTTTATTTTTGTAGATAAAACCAGTGAATTATTTTATCTCTGAGTTAATTAATCTATTATTCCTATCATGAATCTGAAACTTTAACATAACTTACGTTTAAATAATATTTATTTTTATTATTTAGGCAAAAATATTTTCTATATTTACAAACTAATCTTAATAAAACTTTTTTTTTTTTAATGTGGATCTTTGCGATATTATTTCGCCCATTCTGCTATTTCTTATATCGGAGAGCTAAAAGCATGAAATAGCGATATAGTTTCATGGTCAATATTTAAAAAATCCGGAAGAAGCGCTATCAGCCTTTTTTCAGTCCTAATTTAAAATCAGTAGTTTCTGATTTGATCAATTTACATCTGTTACTTTTACAAGTGTCAATTAAACTTTTTTATAGATATTAATCTGGTATATTTATGCAACTTTAAGACTAATATGGCTTTGAGTTATAACTGTTTCTAATTTCTGACTTAGACCACTTGGGACTTGTCATTTTAGCCCTCTGGATTTTTTTAATTGGACATTTTGATCCACTGGACTTTTTGATCCACTGGACTTGTAGTTTTAGCTCACTTGGCCTTATGGCCCACTGGACCTTTTAATCTATTGGACCTTGTAACCCTGTACGTTTAAAACGTCTAATTTAAAGTAACTATATCTAATATATATAAAAATCTACCAATTGTATCACTTCAAATATAAATATACAGTAAAATATTAATTAAGTAAACATGTACATCACTTCAAAAATTAAAACCAGCCCCTGTTTGTATAAACTATACACTGCTGGGCGCATCTTGTCATTATGAGAAGGATAACGCCTTAATCTACCACGCTGGCCAAGTGCGGGTTGGCAGAATTCACACATCTTCAAGAACATTGAGAGCTCTCAGACATGTCGGTGTCCTCACGATGTTTTCCTTCACCATTTGAAGTTTGCGGCAATCAATAATAAGCACATAACTTCGAACCTAGAACCTCCAGATTGCAAGTCAGACGGTATCCCGACTAGGCTGCTGGAAACTTTCTCATCAATTATTATGTTATAGTATAATTATAACATAAGTCAGTTAACCCCAGAGAGTATCACATAATATGCTAATGAACTTTTTATCCATTATAGACAAGATAATTTCAAAGTTTCCTCTTGTAAGAATATGAAACAAAATATTTATATTGAAGCACCTTCAGAACAGTCGGTCCCTATTCAATTCATAGGTTATTACGTGCAGAGTTCAGACAATTTCAAACTCTATGAATTGTTAATATGTTGAGGTGCATCGACTAACATCAGCTTTGTAGACATCTAATTGAATTTCCTTTTTCAACCGACTTCCAAAAAGGAGGAGGTTATCAGTTCGACTGTATTTTTTGATAATTCTTATTTATTAGAAAGCTGGTACTTTCCGTGTGGTCCCAGTTCAATTTGGTTCAGTTCTGACAATGACATCCATGAGAAGTCGATTGCTTCAGTTTTTTAAACTATAATTTATGCCTTGAACAAGCTGTCATCGTTATATGTAGCTGGATTATAATGAAGCCCGGATTATACTTGAAACGCTAGGATATAGATCATAAGGAGGATTACGGTGAAACAATGACAGTGATGATCTTCAGATGATCCAGGATATTGTTCAACTTGATTAGTTTAAGAATGTGAGGTTTGACAGTATCAAATACTACATACAAGAAGCTTAAAGTTTTTTTTATCTGTTTGTACAAACTGTCCCACTGCTGGGCGCGGGCCATCTTCTCATTATGAGAAGGGTAAGGCCATAGTCTACCTCGCTGGCCAATTGCGGGTTGGCAGACTTCACATATCTTTCAAGATCATTGAGAACTCTCAGACATGTAGGTTTCCTCACGATGTTTTCCTTTTGAAGTTGGCGGTAATCAACAATACGCACATAACTTCGAAAAGACAGAGGTGCGTGCCGCGGGATTCGAACCCAGGACCTGCGGATCGCAAGTCAGACAGTCTCTCGACTAGGCTGCTGGAAGCTTAAAGTTTAGAAAACTCAAAAACCCCCGACTAAAAAACGGCTGACCCGATTTTGATGAAACATAGCTAAGAACACCTCCGAAGAAATCATATTTGAATCAAACAAAAACTAGATCAAAATAGGTCCATTCGTTTGAGAGCTACAATGCCACAGACAGTTATACGATACACAGGTACATACGTGAACTTATAACACCCCTTTTTGAGTCAAGATTTAAAAAAAAACGTAAGTGCAGGTCCTACTTTATAAAGTTTATCTAGGATGAAATTTCCTATTTCCTATTTCGTTGAAGCTAAAATAACAATATGTAGAACATAGGATATTCTAAATATTGTAATTTTATTTTCCTGAACATTTTCTTTTAAAACAAACAATACATACTTTATGAACGCTGATTTAGCAATAGCAGAAAAATAGATTTGGGTCATTCTACGTTGAGAGGTACTTTCGGTGACAACGATAAAAAACATAATTGTTAAAAAAAAAAAAACAGTAGTGCTATCCCTTAAACACAGCGTTATGTACTTGGTCAATCTCTCCCCTAAGCTGTCCTTTGCCCCGCTTTGACACCAAACTAGCTTTAAACAACTAAAAGGTCCAAAAGTCCGGAAAATATGAACATATCAAATAATTTTTACTGTATGGTTTATACACAGATTTCATAGTCAAAGGGCTTATAATACCGTTATACATCCATCGTTCATTATCAACTCTTTTGATTTACCTAAATATATTATGTCCCTGCGACGTGCGCTTCATCTTATGGTTGAGGAGCTATTTTTGTAATTTAAAATAACAAATAAAAAACAAAGTGTAAATTTTTTGTTAAAAAAATTATAACATATAAAGAAAGAACTTTTTATAAGTTAAAAGTTCAATTGATAGGAGTTGTTTTTTAATAAATGTCTCTTTCTGTCTTGAGAGTCTCGCTGATCTTTTATGAAACATGATAAAAATAATAAATTGACTGGCCTGGCAGATCTGCATAAAGTTATTTCAGTAAAAATATTATAAAATTGGATTAAAATTATAACATTAATATCATGCCGTTTTTTCTTAACAAATTATACCGTTAAGGTATAATTTGTTAAGAAAAAACGGCCCATATGAATGACCCATATGAAGAACTTCATCGTTATAATTAATCTCTAAAATGTAATAAAATATCCTTATAGAAACTTATACTAGATACTCGTAGATAAATAGATAGATATCACTTTATTAAAAACCACATAGCATAAAGATAACATTAAGTACTTAGGGGTTGGTTTTTATTTGCACCCTAATGTTCATACTATCATAGTTTTATAAAATTCAGGATCTTCTCAGTACTATGACAGAATCAAGTGACCGTTTTATCACATCCCAGTTTATGATCAAAATGCTAAGAATTTAATCTAAATCCTGATAGCATGATATCCTATATATCCCATCCTCGTATATGACATGTATACGCATGCAAATTAGAATGCATGCGTATTGATCGTAACTACATTGCATGGAACTCAGAGAGGCATACGCTAAAGCTACTCTTCCCCTACAAAGTACTTCAAACATTCCTTTACAATGTGCTCCATGCTTACCTAAATACCGTCTTTCTATTGATCTTTTGACGAGGGTCTCGGTTGCCTATAAAAATTCTAACAAAGCTGAAAAAGGTTACTTGTCTCATAGCCATCGAATTGACAATGCAAATTTACGATTCTTAAGATGCCTGGGTAGCTGTCGCAGCTGTCTCGTTTGTGAGAACTTTTTACCCGACTGCGCAAGAAGGAGGGTTACGTTTTTCGAGTGTATGTATGTATGTTTCTATATTTACCTCCTTCAGCCTAAATGGCTTGACTAATTTGATGTACAAGATGTTAGATTTGTCTTCACTCCCTGAGTGTTATAGGCTATTATATTTTTGTAATAATAAATAAAAAAGTGTTTTGGTAACCCTGGATGAACTTTTTCGTAATAAATAAGTGATTTTACAAAGAATATTCGCTTGTTACCATGGAAATAAATGTGGTTTTCACACATTTTTAAATAAAAACTACGGGTAACTCACGTCTATTTATCACGGATATTTCGGCTCAAAACAGACGTGAGTGACCCATAGTTTTTATTTAAAAATATTCGCTTGAATTAATTATACAGTAGCTTTGTGTATACTTTCTCGCAATAACATAACTCGACAGACAAATGTCAAAGTAAGAAATATTCTGAATTCATAGTGTCATAGTGTTCTCATGAGGCTACATTCACATTTGTTACACTACATACATATTTGTCAAAAGTACATTCAATAATTCTACATCTATAAAAAGAGTACCGCGCGAGCACGATATTTCTCCCCTCTACACACTAACCTCGCTTGATTACCCCGGCTCCTTAATATTATAATCATTATTCTCAAATGACGATTCTCAAACAATAGTTAATTAATTATACATGGCATTATGCTGTTGAAAGTCCTTAAAACACTTGATCATCAAGAGAAAAGCATTTTTTTTGTTCAAATAATTGATACGTTGTGAATTCATTCTCCTTCTCTTGCTGCCATAAATGAGCTCGTTAATTCTCCAAGAATGCTGCTCCCTTGCGGATCAGCCTCCCTAATTAGTACCCGAGATGGGAAATCAAAGGTTAAAAATTTATGAAAAGCCGGATCGTTGAAACAACGCAACATTGTCGAAGTTTCCACAATAGCAACGAGTGTTGATGATAGCTGCGCGAAGCCGTATTTTTCCCGCTAGGGGAAATAAAATGTTCCTCATAAATTGGTATCAATGGTTATGAGTTCGCAAGTACGTGACATCTATTGTTGTTCCGTGAGCCTCCCCGCGCATTCATCATGTTGTCTCATTCCTAAACAGTGATTTATCTTATTTGTGCTCGGTGTTGGCATGGAACACTCAAATTAAACACTCGAGCCGCGAGACTAGTTTCTGTTCATAACTTTTACATATTTTGACTAGGGCTGGGAGAGATGTGTGAGCTGTGTCTTGTTAGGTTTTTATTAATGAGCATTGCGCCTTTATTATCTACAAATAAATAATTTTAATTGCGTTTACGCTATTTTCAATAATTTTTCGTATTTATTTTAACAATTTCGTATATTTTTTAATAATTTTTACCTCATTTTAAATCCATCATTTATAAACCGGGAAATTTAGAAAAATAATTTTGTTTGAAGGGATATAATACTTTCAGATTGGTCCCATAGAAACTTCATCAAAATCGGTTTGATAGTTTGGTTTTTAAACAAAACAACTGGAAAAGTCAGTTGTTTCAGTTTTATAAACTATAATAATTATTCTGGCAAAGATTTGATAGTACAAAAGTATGTGAAATAATAGTTTCACATACTTTTGTAGTATCAAATCTTTGCCAGTAATTTAACAATGAAACAGGAATGTGCACGCGTATTCCATATAGAAAGGCGTCATTTCCAGCGAAATGTTTAGGATATAATATTAATGAGATTTAACGTCTAGTGCCTATCTCAGAGTGACGAACGCAGTGTATTGGCAAGCGTGACGCTCTTATTCGTCTTTTCATATAGGTAGTTGTACGAAAAATATCTGAGGTTTTTAACACTAAAGTATTCACACAATAGTCACAAGAAACAATAGAGTTAAATAGTATTACAAAACTGGGTCCAATAAAATGTGCTAAATCTGCAAGACTTGAGGACTCTCTGTTTAATTTCTAGACTTATGGAGCAAGTTACATTTGAAAATAATTAACATTGTAACATTGACGTTCTCAATAGTTGCGTTGTATCCTATTATTTTCTTAACTAAAATAAGACTACGAACACGCTAAAAATACTTGTGTAAAATATATGCGAAAGATTAAAAATATATCAATTCCAGTTAAAATCTGACGCGAAAACTAAAGTATCCGATAACATATGTTCAGTTGCGTTTTCCGTGTGAAACTTGACTGTCTATGAATTTAATTTGAATCCTAATGAATTGTCGGCCGAGATATTAATAATTCCCGCACACAGCGAAATATTGTATTCATGAAATCCTACTAGGATTTAGGAATTTGAATTTTATTTTCTACGGCAAAATACCGTTAATATCAGACATGGACCATAATAATTAAACTATTTTACCTTAACTTACCTACACTACAATTCTTCATACCACTTAATATATTACTGAACAACCACACTAAATTCATTCAGTATGTATACCGGTTGATATATAAATACTAGTAGTTCTACGATCAGTAGACCTCGCGAGAGAGCTTATTTGCAGCTCACCTTGGGGTCATCTGTACATAATAACTACATTAATTTGGCTAAGGAGGCTGTATATAAAATTTTGGCTTATTTCGCAATTTTACAGACATTATTTCACGACCAAAAAATGTTTTTCCATAAGTTTAAGCACCTTGAAAGATCAATTTAATTTTATTACATAATAATGCAGGACGATTCTGGGAGTGATATACTATGTATAGTTGGATTACATAAACAATATATTCGTTGTACCTATACGTTCTGTTTAATTACGCTATTATTCAGCGCTAAAATGCATCAAGCATATCCAGGCGACCTTTTACACGCAATCTCAAGTTGGTCGTCATATCTCGACAACCCCTTGACCTATTCTGTTAATGTTTACCACAAATTGTAATAATTATGTACTTTATCTACCTACCAAATATAATATGGGCCTTATAAGGAAGCTCAAGGTCACGCAACGAGCTATGGAGAGGGCTATGCTCGGAGTCACTCTACGAGATCGAATACGAAATAAAGAGATACGTAGACGTACGAAAGTCACCGATATAGCACAGAGGATTAGCAAGTTGAAGTGGCAGTGGGCAGGCCACATAGCACGTAGAACTGATGGCCGATGGGGCCGAAAGGTTCTCGAGTGGAGACCACGCACCGGCAAGCGCAGCGTAGGAAGACCAGCCACGAGATGGGCAGATGACCTCATACAAGTGGCAGGAAGACGCTGGATGCAAGCCGCTTCCAATCGGTCTTTTTGGAAATCCATAGGGGAGGCCTATGTCCAGCAGTGGACTTCTTATGGCTGAGATGATGATGATGATGATGATGAAATATAATTAAAATCGGTTGGTAATTAGCGCCGCAATAAACTTCCCCCCTTTTTATGGGAGCCATCCCTCCTATCAAAAAATAGCCAACGAAAATTTTGTTTAAATAATCCATAGAACCTATACGCCAA